>OZ018330.1:59742280-61190405 GCA_963969495.1 Ceratothoa steindachneri
AATACTTCGAGGCTTCGACAGACTGGACTACGGGGATATTTTCCAGCTCATCGAGGGGAGAACAAGAAATCACGGCTACAAACTTGAACTGAAGCGATACCACCGTGATCTGTGTGGAAAATTCTTCACATACAGTATAAGCGGTAGTTGGAACGCACTTCCGACGGAAATTGTCTAAAGTAAATCTGTTAACAGTTCAAGTCAAGACTAGATAAAGTCTTGCGAATTCACCGTGAAGATCTTCGCGAGTGATCTTCGAGGTTGCCAACGGACACCTTCGAGGATTGCGCCCAAAGTACCCTCCTTGTATAGACCGTAAGGTCTTCTAGGGTAATTTTTTCCGTGTAGCTCCCTGTAGCTCTCTCTTTGACTCTTGACTCACTTGACTCTACTGCCCCACCACCTCAAGTCTTTACCTAACAGCTGTATATAATGTATTAAATCTCGTAGGCATGGCCCACTGTTGACCAATGATACACTTTGGGCGAAGCTTACTCTAGAGGATGTTTATTTGTGTATGCGCAGGGATAGAGAGAATCTTGATCTTAAATTTTCCAAATACAATTTTGCGTTTCGCAGCCCTCTCTGACTAAATAAAGTCTGTATGTTTCCTGTCCTCAGCTCGGTGTCAATGACTACACCTGTTTTGACTGTTGGTACAGCTGTGGCGTTTCCAGAACCTTAGTGATCGTGAGAGGTGTGTAAGTGTATATACGTTTGATTGTGTATGTGTGTGCAAATTCATTCTTCCTGCCACCTTTTATAAGAATAGTACATATGCTTGTTTACATCAATAGTCCTGGCATATTACCATCTCTGACAAAATGTTATGTATATTATTTTTTCTAATGAAAAAATGTTATAGGATTTGGATTACTTGCATGCGCAGGGTTATATGACATTCCTTTGTGAGGCTTCATTGCTAATCCTATTTCGCCTTGTAATGTGGCACTACACGGGATCAACATAATTTTCAGGGTGGTTTACAGTTTCGTTTTCGTAACCTTCTATTGATATGTTGGAATATGAGGCTAAACAGTCTGATATTATCTTGTTTCCAGGCACGAACTACTCCTTTATAATTGTCATCATAGTTATTTTAGTTAGGTCTGGGACAGAGATCATGAAAACTTTTGTTTATCCTCGCTCGAATCACCCGAATACCAGACACTTTCTACAACTCGACCTCGGTAATATCTATCTTTGCCAAACTTTGCCTCATCAGTTTAAACAATTATACCCTCCCACACTCTGATTTTTCTGCATTCTTTTCGAAATAATGGATAGGGATCTCACAGCCTAACCTACACCATTTTATAACTGCTTGATGTGCCAACCAATGTATATTATTAATCAATTTGCCTGGCTTTATTCTAGCGTTTTCAAAAAATGTCCCGTGCAACACAGACCTATAAAAGCGGCAATCGTTTTTTCACATTTTTGTTCCCAGGGTTATAGTATTTTTTCGTAGCGGAAACCTAGGTTTTCGTTGACTTCAAGGTCATTACTGTTCACCGAAAGTATACATTTTACTTCTATCAGGGTATGCTTAGCTAAAACGATAAGAAATTAGTTTTATTGGGTAAAATAGTTTTAAAATTTATGAGCAACAGTGAACAACCAGCAAAGCAAAATGGTCGTTTTAAAATTGAGAACTCTCTTTGGGCTATTTATGGAAAAAATTTGGTCGGCCAAATTATAGACGTATTCAACCCTTGATACAAGAATAAAATATTTAAAAAAACAGCGTAGTGTGATTTTTTTTGGTATGCGCCAATATTTTTTGATCATAGAATTTTTTGCTATTGATTTTTTATTACTATTAAAAAATGCACATTTCTCCATACGCAACTAATATGAACAATTACTAAGGATATTAATAGAATATGCCAAAGGATATGGTATCATATAGATGATGGTAATATCACTTCAACCTAAATTATTAATGCGAATTAATTTACTATTATGGCGCTGAGTGAATTAAATGTTCTTTGAATAAATGTCTGTTTTTAGGCCTCACCTGTCGATGAGAGGTGAATTTAGTGGTTAGTAGCAACTGTTACTTTTGATTCCAGTAGATATGTATTGCATCTCGTGGTGTTTGTATTTTCTTTTTGTCTTCTTAGCGTATGAAGGATGCAATGATTTGTTCTTTTATGAAATGAAGCGCCTCTAGATACTGCCTGAATCTGGAGAGTTTGGCGTGTCCAATGCTTGAAGATAAATTGCATTTTTAGGACAAGCTGCTTCCAACGGAACCGGAAGGGAGATAGGAAGAATCTTATCCTGAGAATCAGATAGGAAATTTGCTTCTACCTCTTTTAAATTTTCTTTCTCTCCCAGTGATCAAGGATCTTGGCTGGAAGTTTCTCTGATCTCTCGGGCATATCTTGTGCGTTTGTGCAAGTCTTGTGGGTAATGCCTGGGCTCGTCTTCCTAAGCTAGTGCCCCTCCATCCTGCATTAGTCACTTTTATCGAGACACACCTTCTAATAATATGAATAATCTTTCACACCTAGATACAGCTATTTTCATTATAGATTTTTCAAATAATATATAAAGAATTTGTCCTGAAAAATTCTTAATTCGTTGGAGACAAGTTGGATAAGAAGGGAGAATTTGCAATTTGAGTGATTATTGTAGAATTCTTGAGAGTTTGTCGCGTAAAGGAATTGATATATATCTGTTAACCAATTTTGGTTGCTTGAATTTAGATGTTTCATCAATATGGTCAATTTCTTAATTTTATGTCTTTGCAGTAATTGATTTTCCTTGTTTCAAAAAGGAATGGTAGATTATGGTATATGCACACTATCACACAGTAACTAGAATCTAGTATAGTTCAGCAGTTGCCTTGAAAACAATGTTTTGAAGTGCCGTATGCATCTAATCGATGTAGATGTTTATTATTATGAAACCATTTCCACTTTTGATTACATGTATATATAAGTCCAATTGAAAGTTCATTTTACTGCAGATTCATGGAGCTGAACACAACTCTTGGCAATGTCCTTTTTTGATGATCTATTGGTTCAACTACTTACCTTTACCAAAGGAACACAAAAAATACAGGGAACAATTAGAAGCGATTCTTTATCCAGGATTTCTCTCCACCACTTGTTATAATTGGTCTTCATTCCCGACACACGGTTCGGTTCATATTGATTAACAACATTTTGGGCGTACGCCCTCAAATAATGGAAGAAACATAGGGGCAAATTGTTTACATTATATTTGGAAAAAATATAATATGGCTGGAAATATGTGTGAAATTATTCATATTGCCATCAAAAGAATCTCGTTAAAAGTGACTAAGTCAGAATAGGGAGTACTACTCGTAGCTTGGGCTGACGAGCCCCCAAATATCCATTTTCCAGAGATTGCCAGAACCCGACTTTTATCGAATCAAACCCGGCAAGAGCGCATCAGATATGCATAGCGTGGGGAAACATGCTACAGCTGAAATCTAATGGGTTGCCTGCCATTCAGCTGATGGCATCGCCCACACACACATGCCCTCTCAATACAGTCTCCTGCTGGAGGATTTTTGCCTTTATATCTTTAATACTTTTTCACTTCTTCCATCTGTACCAATTTCATCCGAGATCTCTCCTTAAAAACCTTCTGCGAAGAGATGCCATCGTTTTTTTCATTTTAAGTTAAAAATATAACAATTTAACTTGGTCTTCTCTCACATGACTCAGATATAATTCAGAGGAGGGTAGATGACTCCCCCCACCCCGCCGTTCCATTCTCATTTTTACCTACATATTTTCATTAAGCTTGAAATATAGTGAGAGAAGGCTGAATGATGGGCTGACCTTTGATGTCTTCCTTAAATAACCTATCACCACCGTAGCTTCTGTGCATGGGAGAGCTTTCATCAACTAAACTAACATCGCCAGGATTCATTCAGAGCATCCACTCGGCCAGGAGATACTACAAAGCTAACTTTAAAATAAAATGTTTGAAAAAAAAAATACGGATCATGCCAATCATAGCAATTTCAAGTTTACCATGCCAAGAATAGCAAAGGCAATATAATTATAATGGTAATGAAGTAAAGTTATACATATACAATATCAAGAATAACTATGTGTAAATTTCATTTATTAAATTATGGGCTGGATTAAATAGATCGCTTTGATATACTACTCCCTATTGTAAACATTCTAACATCATCCCAGCCAAGATTTTAATTGAATATCTTTCTCCTAAGCTCTTACTTAGGTTAGGTATTGCGTCCTAACCTAATCTAAACAACTAAAGGTTAATGTAAATCCCACTTAACATCTTGCTTTCCTTATCTCAACGTCTCATTCCTGCAATACAAATCATAAAATATTCTGCCTTAAATGAACTCTGATTTGCTAAAAAAAATCCAGATCTTAGGGAGGTTGCGTTCTTAAAGTGCTTGTAATTTTTGTTCTGTCATGTTCAAGCAAACCTATTTGGACTTTTTGTGTATTTGGAGCAGTTAATTTTTTTCAGCACGACCTTGAGTGGATCCTCGACAAGCAGACGAAAAATGACACTGAAAAGTTTTGTCACTCAATTTTACAATGTCATGAATAGCGAAGCAGAAATTACTCATATCAAGAATATCGAACCTAATGCATTTGGATTCGCTATTCCTAACATGATCTACATAAATATCAGCTGTCCCAAGAGATGTAATTTCTATATTGGGCAAACAATTAGCCTACAGAAAGTAACACAAGTGTCTTGCATATTGATTTCTTAATAATATATTCCTAAAAATATGAATTCAAAGAGTAGATTTTACTCTTCATATGCGTTTTTATGCGTAATAGCATGTTTCTGGTAAAGAAGTCAGCGTACTTCTACGCTTTTTTAATATATATATATATATATATATATATATATATATATATATATATATATATATATATTAATATATATATATATATATGAAGTAAAACAGCTACTTTTCTCTACGCCACCAATGTCTGCTCTATTAACTTATGCATTAAAAGTTGATTTGAAAAGAACCACCATAAATTGTTCTGAATTCAAATTAAAAGCATCTAAATGAAAGTGTTCGTTTGGAAACCCAATCGAAGAAAAATGGTCATTTGATTGTGATTTATTTTTTTTAAATAAATAATAAACTGATATTGAGAAAAAAAATCTGTAAGAGACAATGGGTCGTCTTCTTTTTCAGTTAGGTCTCACGATCTCTGGTTTGTGTTAAGATAAAATTCCCGGCAATAAAACAAGTTTTAAAGCTAGGAAAAGAAGGAGCATGACGTAAATTATGTCTAATTAATTTAGAAAGAAAAGATGTATTTTCTGCCAAAGTCTCTTGCGTCATATTTTAATTGCAAATATTGCATCAAATTTAAGCTTGATAATGTTGTGAAGGCAGTGTAATAACTACTCCAATGCATCTATTTACTAAACTATCACTAGGGTGATACATGCGCCTACGAAGTGGGTTCATTTCGCATTTTTTGATTACTATGTATGAACATGTTCTTCAAGATTCCTTATACGTTCATGTGGTTCCTTCCCTCTGCAAATGAGTGTCAGTGTCAGGAGACATGCCTCATCTGGCATTAATATTACGTGCCCTCCAACCCCGCGGAGGATCTGTGGCTATAAATTATACATACATTTTCACCTTTTAGCTAAAGATGCCCTCGTTAGTTTACGTTTTTATATAAAAAATAATGTCGATCCTTTCAAAACAGTTCCTCCCTTCAGTACCTTCCTGCGGCTGACATCTTGACGATTTTGTGCCCTACGGGACCCAACACCCGCAGTTTGCCCTCTCGGCCCCAATGTCTGCAGGAGAATCTGCTGTTATGTATCTCCACACACATGTTCACTTTCCCTATCTTCATCATTTTCTTTACAGATCCTTCTTTAAAAACATTCTGTGAAAGATGCTTTATATTCAAGAATCACCCCCCTTCCCCCTACACACATCTCCCTTCATTCTTTCTGAACGGAGATGATTTCGTTGAGTACGCTGGGTTCTCTTCTTGCCTGTCTGACTAAACACTTTACCTCCAGGTTTGTCTTAATGACGAGGATGGCACCCTCTGCTTTACCGGCCCCTCCCCCTCCGATCTAGACTTATTATTATTTTTTAATTGCTTGAAATCAACGGTAATGCATCTTTTGCCAAAAAGTGGAAGAAAGAAGTTTGTAATAAAAAATGATGGTGTTTGGGTAAATTAAAAAGAAAGCGACTGAAGCAAGTTACTGTATTGAAGGAACAATATTTTTAGCGTCCAATGGAAGCTCTTTTACGCACTCGAGCAAATACAACCCAGGAAAAGAAGGGAATGCTTGATATAATTCTTGTTGATGCAACAAGTTATAGAGGATAGATGCTCCCCAATCGTGATTCACTCTTATTTCTGGACTCCCTCAAGGTCACTAACCTTAGCACAGATAATCGAATTTGGGAACCTAAAACGCCCTTTATGGGAATGTTCATAGTAAATCTATATAAAATTACAGTAATTTATAGTAAACTTCGCTCTAAATTGGATAGTTAATCAAGAAAGAAACTACAATCAAGTCTGAATTTATGTAAGTGCTACGTATGCTCGTACCAGATAACCAATTATATCTTAATTACACGCATTATTAATCTTAATATCTACCAGTGTTATTATACAACCTAATAATTATATTAATCTTAGTCCATGGAAATAATATTAAAAAAAACTACAATTTACCGTACGATAATATTAATCATTAATTCAAACGTTGACCTATTGGAAGAGTTCTAATAATTGAAATAATTTTGAATGCTGTACGTGGGAAAGGATAATTGGGTACACGAAACTGTGTAGACCTTTGATTTATGATAGAGAAAATTGGTTTAGATGACCGAAAGATAAAGACGAGGTGGTGCAAAAAGATGTACGGGAGGAAGGGTAAAAAGGAAAAATTTTAATGAATTAATAAGAAAATAATCATAAAATGGATCGATCTGACAGGAGGTTTTGGGTCACATCGAGTCACAATTGTTTATTTGAAGATGTAATTGAATGGTAGATGTCCCATTACGAAGTAAAAAGAAGAGACAACGAGAAATGAAGAAATTGATATGGTTGAAAATATAGTATAGAAATTGTGACGGATTTTCATGAATTCAAGATCTATGTTTCCCATAAATTGGACTCCGAGCACATTAACGCTGCTAAAATTACCCCTGGCCTACCTTAGTTCTTAATAAGCACCATTGCGTCCATTACTTGGTCCACGACAAAGACACTTCATAGTGATGTGAAGCAATGAGGAGTAGCATGCGGACCAGTTAGGGTTAATCCTTGATCATTCTCTCTCAAGCATGCCCCATCACATAGCCAGTCTATGCGCACCTAACATACACTTTATCATCCACTTCCTTCTCTGTCAGCCTTTGCAATCATACACCTTATCATCTACTTCCTCTTCTGTCAGCCTCGGTAATCTCAAACTTTCATTCACGTAATCAACCACTCTTTTACGCCTCATTTATTGCTCTTCGAGTATGTTTAATCTCCTATTTCATTTTCCTTATTATTCCCTTTTATGTATTCAACCACAACAACCTGCCATTCTTGTCTACACCATTGAACATTTTCATATACGTCTCTTTATTTGCTTTCCACTATATACTTCAAAATAGTCATTCAACCATTCAGAATTTTGCTTTTTCTTTCTAGTACGGCCACACAACACAAAGATCTTTCACTATCTACATACCACCAATTCCTTGAATTTCCTACACATTTTCTCTCCATGCTCTCTCATCTTTTTTTACTCTCAAACAATCCTAAAACTCTTATTTTTCTCTCTGATTCAATAATATTTTGCACCTAATTCTCCCTTTCTTTTCACTTTCTTCATGTCTTCTCATCCAGGCACCAACCAATTTAACTTTACGTAAACACAATAATGTGATACTATAGTGTCAAACTCGTATCTCTTACAGTTTTGATATAAAATACGTCTAGCATTAAATTCTTTCTTACTAGACAAATAGCAATTTCACTTTTAATTTTCCACTCTTTTCTTTTCCCATTCCGCCTTTTGCTAGAGGAATGCGATTGTTAAGCATAAATTTCAGCACAGAAGCATATTTCTCTTTTCATTTTTCATTCCCTCATTCTGTAGCAAAAGCTTTATTCATCTCCTCTCTCTATCCGTCTCTTACCTATTTGTCCATTCATATATCTTAGAACTAACAACCCATATTATTTTCATTTCCGACCACTAATCGTCTTAAGTAATTCCAGAACCTCTCTTTCTCAGCTAGAATTCTATCATTACACAGTCCATACACTACAACTCAACACAGTTTCGTCCTCGCCAATCACAACTTAACTCACATAATTCCTGAGCTCAGATATTCAGACACAAACATGCGACATGCCACTCCCTACTCAAAAGTAGACCTAAATTAATTTTCCATTAAGCACTCTGATCCACTCCTATACGTTCTCCATTAACTATATCCTAAACAAAATCTTTATTCCTTTCCATGTTTGTCTCAAATAGTGCTAGTAACTGAAATCCCATCTCTCTACCACATGACATATACCCCTCACTTTCTACCCAGGATTTAATATAAGCGCCCCCAAAACAGCACCATTCCGAATTTTCTCATCTTTTAAGAGACGCGCACCGGAAGAGGGTATGTGTATTCATCCTGCGCCATAACAAAATAATTAGTGTTTAAGCATGATACTTAGTAAACAGCGTACAGGTTTTTGAAGTGCGATCGCATATTGAAGGCAGTCCAGCCGATTGTGCCGATTTTTTATTAGAATTTCTCGTGAGAAACGGTCATAAAAGTGATTTGGGGATCATTTTGGCTTCTACAGTGATGGCCAAAGGTATTGACACTAGTATCTTTTTTCATATAAGAAAATTAATAGAACTAATCAAACGTTGTATTTTCATTTAGTATGTTTGAATGCATAATTTGAGTAAGAAATATACAAACATTTATAGCTCAAACCCAATTTTTTAATAAATACAGTCAATTGATGAGCACATTTAATATATCCAAGGATGTCCTTTGTTCTTCAAGAATGCTTCAATTCGTTTTGCAAGCTGGATATCTTGATATCTTGACTAATATTGCTCCATTTTTGTTCGATAAGCATCTGCAACTGGTAACAAATTGATGAATTCTGTTTATCAACCCGCATGTTTGATTATTACCTATAAATTCTCTATTGATTTATAATCTGGCGAATTCAAAGGCCAAAATCCTCAAAATTAGATGTTATTTTCAGTCAAGAGCTTTGTTATTGCTTATACTTTGTGACAAAGTCTGCCATCTTGCTGAAAAATACAGTTATCATCGCGAAAGTAGTCCTGAATTTTTGGAAAAGGTTTCTGATTAAGTACGTTTTGGTACCATTTTGAATTGATAGCAGTAGTCTTGAGCAAAATATTTAGTTCTCCAGTTTCCTTAGACGAGAAACAGCTCCAGACATGGAAAGTATCCGGATGCTTCACCGTAAGCAAGATACAGGACTTGTGAAAGCACTTCCCTTTTCTCCTCCCAACGAGCGATTTTCCAGAAGCTCCAAACAAGCGGAAGGGAGCTTCATATAAGAATATCACTTTGCCATTCTTTACCAGTCTATTTTTTGTATTTTCTATAAATTGGACACTATGCATAATGGTAGTTTTAGTGAGAAGAGGCTTCTTGGCACCCATTCTCTACTTGATACCTTTGTCGAAACGTCTCCCCCTCACTGTGCGCGATGAAGCGTTCATACCTGTTTATTTCCATTCATGAGCAACTTGGCACTGGAGACAACCCTATTCTTGAGCTGGGACCTTTATGTGAGTCGATTTGGGCGTTATTTTGAAGCTCTCGATTATCTAGATGACTTCTTCACAGGAGTGCAACCAATTTTTTAAAAAATCATTAATGATTCTTGATGAAATACTCTTAGTCACTATCTTCTTGCATCCCAGGTCCCTTTGTACAGAATTACCTTTGGAAATGAAAAATATTGAAACATTTACTTTTACCAAAAATATGAAATAGATTCTAATTACACATCACTCATTTAACTCATATTTGACATCATTTTACCCTTTTGTTCGAATAGCAAAACTCCAGGGACTGAGGTTCGCCTACTATGGGAACAGGATCAGAGCGCGATTTTAGAATCAGCGAAGGAATGCAGTATTTTCATATTATTTTTGAAAGGCTGAGTGTACTTTGAAAGGCAGTTTGTGGTTCGGTGAGGCCATATGGATCTAATTGGGGCTTCTTTTAAACAAAATTGATTTCATTCAATCAGTTCAGCAGAGTCTGATGGGATGACACTCCAGCAACTTTCTCAAAATCAGGGGTTCTTGCAGAAAGTTCAACTTTCAATGCTGCCACTAGGGCCTCGTTATCAAAGGTTGATGGTCGGCCGCAACGTGATTGATCGTCAAGGGTAAGATCCCCAGAGTTGAAACTTGAAACGTCTGTACCACCTAGAGAACTTTGCCTGACTGACTGTGTGTGCCTTCTCCTTCAGTATCGCAAATTTCCTTCACAGAGTTTTCGCTTATAACTGTAGCGAATCACTCTAATTCCACTTTCTTCCAAACTCATTTCAGTCATTTAGGGCTTACACGAAGAGAAATAAACTGCGTAGAAGCAGCAAAATACAGCACTGTACGGAGACTGGTAGTCAAATCAGTAAAGCTAACCTAACCTAACCTAATGTAGTTGGATGAGAAGGCTAACCTAGCTTAATGTTGGTGTTGCTCCATAAAAAATGTTATTTTCTTTCCGCTTCCTAATTGACCGGTCAGGACTTTCTTGCCAACCAATATATACGAGTATTTATATATATATATATATATATATATATATATATATATATATATATATATATATATATATATATATATATATATATATATATATATATATATATATATATATATATATATATATGATAAATGAACAATAATGTTCTAGTCAATGCGGCTAGGTAAGGGTAATAATAAGAATTCCTAAATCCGCTAGACAAGTCTCATATAGTTCCTCAACCCTCTTTAGGAGCGTTACATATACGACCTGGCAACCATCTATTTCTCTAAAAAGAGACATTTCAAGAACCCTTTTGTATAAGTTAACATTTAACTTTAACAGAAAACGGAGAATGTGCATTTACCCGCGGATCTTCTCCCTTTCTTATATTTTTTCATAAATGAACAATAACGTTCTAGTCAATGCGGTTAGACAAGGGTAAGAATTCCTTAATCAGGTAGAAAAGTCTCCAAATAAAATTGTATCTGGATTTATAAAATTTATGGTAAAAATAAGTTTATTTGTAACTTGATTTAAGCGAGTGATTGATAAATTCGAGACAGTCGAGGATACGCGAGCAGATCTTAGTATGTCAAGAATTTGTCCATGACGTCATTTGAAGTTAAGCAAAGTGAATACATGAAGCTAGTCGAATGGGGAATAGTTGAATGACTGAGTGATAAATAGCTGAGAATGAGCGAATAATAAATGAATATGGTGACTAAGTGGATAATAATCACTATCTTTTTAAGAAAATGAGCGTGACTAGGTTTAACCAATCAGTTTTACCGGGGTGAAGCTTTATCTGAACTTGAATGAGTGTTCATTTTGTGTGTACTCGTTATCAAAGAATTTATATGTGATGATAGTTAGCTGCTGGGGAAAAGGATTGCTAATAAGTCGAGAGAAAGTTTGGGAAAACGCTTAAATGAGGATTTCATGCCTAGTAGGTTGGCATTAATAAATAACTAGAAGGATAAAGTTAAATGGCAATTTAGTGTAACCGAAGTTATTGCAATTTGGAAGGAAGATGTTTGCCTTAAGGAAAACAAGCAAATCTTAGTAGTCAGTCGGAAGATTTGTGTCTGGGAGAGTCCTCTGTATTAAAGTTTGTGTTTATGATCGAGCAAATGAACTCTTTTAGTTATGCTATATGTAGATTCAGGCAGTTTCTGAATGAACAAATGTTTTTACATTTTTTTCTGTGGTACACTAGTAAATAATCCATAATAAATTGTAAAATTCATGAAATGAGATATAAGTAACAACACTTAATGACATTTTAATCAAAGTAATCACAAAGTTCCATCTTAATTATTGAATTTACTATAAAAAATATAATAATGATAGTACATTGGCATTGTATGTGAAATAATAAAAGTATAATTGAAGTAAGATATTACACTTTTTGATCCGAGTATCTCTGCTCTATCAAAATAAAATGAATATTGCATTTACAATTTAAATGATTCTAAGTATAAGTTGAGCATATGTACATAATGAAATAATAAAAATATGTTATAACTCATATGAGAGTTAAAGCAATGAATATAATTAAAATAATTTGTAAACTAACTGGTCGGTTAAGAATAATGAATGGGTATAAAAACGAATGACACAATAGTTTCTTGTGAACTAGGTGTTGAAATTACCACTTTTGATACATTGAATCCAAAAATCATATTGTTTTGCTCAATCAGGTCAACTTTGTTATTTATCGTTATATGATGTTTTTTATGTTTATTTTTACATGTACGGGTATTTTATATTGATGTGAGTAAAAAATCTTTCTTAGTTCTTTAAATAAGCAAATTCTGAAGATTTTACACCCCACAACTTTCGACTAACTGGTACTTTTCTTTTACAGCTGAATGACATGGATTCTGCAGGAAGATCTTGTAAAAATAAGTCTGTTGCAGCAAATACAGTCCTGTTCCTATTAGGAATCCAGTCAAAGATTTTATTAAGCCTACTTACCATTGACATTTTGGTAAGCTTGGGCGCTAGACATGGTACGAAAGAGATGCACTGAATATTGCGTCATTTGGAATTACCATGGATTGGAGGGAGCCGAAAAACCATGGCACTGACTACTACTTTTGCGCTACAGATTTGACTGGAATCAAGCTAAAGAACCAGAGAAGACTCAAATATTCTGATCTTCAATCAGCACGTCGTGTTGCAGCTCATTGTGATGAATTTCCAGTAGCTGTCTTTAGAGAACTTCCTGACATTAGTGATGATTTCTTCCGTATGGAAGAAAATGTAGAAGTGATTTTTGACGATGATGTTCCACATTATATTCCCCAAAGAAGCTTAATGATCTAATTCCCAATTTCAGCTTGTCAAAGTGATCTGCTTAACTGTTGGCATCCAGATTGAGAACCCCCCCTCCTATCTGAAATTGTTCGCATAACATACTATCATTAGAGACATCAAGAATATCGTCTTCGTTTTTTCTCTCAAGATAAGATGGTGTACTATACAGATATTCATCAGCTTCTGCACAACCTTTGAGTGCCCAAGTACCAACTCGAAGATTGGAGACTATTCATTGACAGCAGCAACCGATTGCTGAAATGTGTTCTGCTGCCCAGTGGCAACCAGTTTTGCCTCTCTACCCCTTCCCCTCGCTCATTCGACTACACTAAATTAGTAGTGTGAAGCGGTGAAATGCGTGCTTGAGAAAATTTTTTAGGATCAGCATAATTTGTTGATTTGAGTTGAGCTGAAGTTAGTGAACTTTTTGTTTACTAAGTAGCCATGCTTTCTGTGCATGTGGGATACTAGGGATCGAGCTCATCATTAAAGAAAAAGGACTGGCCGGTACCGGGGGAATTAGTGCCTTGAAGGGCAAGTAACTTCATAAACAACCCTCTGCTGGACAAATACAGGATACTCTTCCCTACATTGCATAATCAAGCTCGACTTGATCAAACAGTTAGGCAAAGCTATGGGCATAGCTGTTGGCTGCTTCATTTAATTGTGCCTTGCTTTTCCAGGATTGACCCTGAAGAAGTTTAAAGCTGATCTCTTTGACTGTTCTCAACTCCTTCAGCTCATCAGAGATTCAAAGAGTTTGAAAACAAAATAAAAGAAGTGGAACTGGAAGCGTGGGAAGCATTTGTTCTGGTCGTGAAGAACTTTCTTGGCAACAAGAAGGCCAGAAACTAAATGGAACTTGTCAGCAATATGCTGACTGCTTTCAGAAACTTCGAATACAACATGAACATAAAAATGCATTACTTATTCTCACATTTGGATCGCTTTCCTGAGAATCTGGGATCATTGAGGGACGAACAGGGGGAGTGATTATATCTTGCCCTGAAAAATATGGAGACGACGTATCAAAGACTGTGATGTAGTCATGATGACTTATTATTGTTGGACTATGAAGAGAGTCATCCCTACCGCTGAGCATTCTAAGAGTTCGAAGAAACGGAAGTTCATACCATGAAATTTGAACACTGATGACCTTTATAAAATCTACATGTACTTATTTACCTCTATTAATGTTCTACTATTCACTGTATGCTAATCATATTTAGTAACTTTTAAGTAATAAATTGTGTTAGAAAACGATGTTTTATCTTGAAAACATAATATTACAGATAAAATATCGTAACAAAAAGCAATCGAAATATCACTAAAATTTAATTGATTTAGTCATAGGATGGGATTTTTTTAAAAATCGACCTAGCACCAAACCTGACGAGTTTGAAGGAAATGGATGTCCTTTTCGAATTCAGTGGTGCAAAATTGTCCTAAATCAGTTAAAAACTTAAAAAAAGATTAAAGTTTTTTAGGGGGTAAATCAGATTTATATGGTAAATTTAATATTTAGAAAGAGATATGCAGGATAATGAAATCGTATATTTACAAAAGGCCTGATAAATAAGATGGTATGGTTCATTTATTAAAATTATTTCAATGGGTTTAAAAATATAGATAAAATTCTTATAAAAAGTACACATTATAATGGAATGGAAATATACGCAAAAGAAACTTTAAAGTCTTTTGTCGTTGCAAATTAGTTGTCTCACCCATTAAATCGTCATAACATTCAAAACGTACGTACAAAATATTGATAAATGGTAAAGGATGCCAGTTTGCTCATATTGTAGATTTCAGTGTGCTTAGTGATATGAGTTAGTGTTGTTTTTTAAACTCTCTGTAAGGGAGGGTGTTGGACATTTGGGGGGAGTAGGGGCATGGGCTGGCACAGAAGAACTAGAGGTAGCAGCTGTTGTAGAATTTGTGGGCAAAACAAAATGGGCTAGTTCGAGATCGCGGATGTGTGCTTATTGGTGGCAATTGTTATTCCTGCTTTTGAAAAGAAGGAATATATATATATATATATATATATATATATATATACATACAGGGGTTGGACAAAATAATTGGAACAGTAGAATTTAACACCAATAATTTAATGAGCCATTATATTATGAATATTTATCCAAATTTCATTGTGAGTGTTTTGTTTTTATTGTATCTACATAGTTTTATTTATCAACTCTTTAATGATTATTTTTATCTCTTTTTCAGATCGTGGTATAGATGCTAAATTGCGTGACATCACTGAGTTCGAAAAAGGGCAAATTGTTGGAGCTCGAATTGCAGGAGCTTCCGTCACTAGAACAGCTACATAAACTTGGTTTTTCGAGAGCTACCATATCAAGGACCATGACAGAATTTAGGAAGCAGAGCATAAACTCTAGCAGGAGGAGTAATTGCGGCAGGATTTCAAAGCTCGCTTAAAGAGACTGACGAGTGTTGAAACGCATTCTGATGAAAAATCCGCGGACAACTACCCCTAAAGTAACTGCAGAGTTGAATCAATATCTCACTAGCCCAGTTTCGACCAAAACTGTTCCCGGTGAGATTAATAAAGCAGGATATTATGGAAGAGCGGCCATCAAAATAACTCTGCTTTCTCATAAAAATATTCAAAAAAGGCTGAACTGGTGTAGAGATCACATAGGCTGGGCGACAGGAAAATGGAAGCAATTAATATTCTCCGAAGCGTCCAGGTTTTCTCTTTTCCTCCCTGAGGAAGCTTTTAATCCTGACTAACTTTTTCCTACAGTGAAGCATGGAGGAGAGTAAGTAATGGTTTTGATAACCATATTTTTGAATTGTCTTGGTCCAATCAATAGCAGCAAATATCTGAATATTTTGGAAAACCAAGTCATCTCATGGTGCAGACATCATTCCCTAAGGGTGAGTGCTATTTCCAAGATGACAATGCGCCAATACACACTGCTCATGTCGTTAGGAATTGGACTGATGAGCATAGGAGTGAGCTACAACACATGGAGTGGCCCTCACAATCTCCAGATTTTAATATTATTGAGCATTTGTGGTGCGTCTTGGAGCGACAAGTTAGAAATCGTTACCCTCCACCATCGTGTCCGAAACAGATGGTGCATGTATTGCAAGATGAATGGCTCAAGATTCATCTCAATGGAGTGAGGAAACTGTATGAATCAATTCCATGACGCATCGACGCTGTTCAAAAGGCAAAAAGAGGATCAATTCCGTATTAAATAAATATTCATTGAATTTAACATGTGTTCCAATTATTTTTTCCTATATCGTATATATATATATATATATATATATATATATATATATATATATATATATATATATATATATATATATATATATATATATATATATATATATATATGTATATATATATATATATATATAAATATATATATATATGCGGTTAAAGGCTACATTTTTGACAAACGAGTCTTCTTCAAAGCCTTCGGAAGGAGCTCTTCACATACACGAAAAGGTAGCACTTAAAATAGGCTATCTGTGAGAACCCCTATTTTAAGTGCTACCTTTTCGTGTATGTGAGAAGAGCTCCTTCCGAAGGCTTTGAGGAAGACTGGTTTGCCAAAAATATAGCCTTTTAACCGCATAATTAATTGCATTACTGCAATATTTTTCTGAATATATATATATATATATATATATATATATATATATATATATATATATATATACATATATTTATATATATATATATATATATTTATATATATATATATATATATATACATATATATATATATATATATATATATATATATATATATATATATATATATATATATATATATATATATATATATATATATTGTAAAGATGAAAGCCAAACTAAAGCTTAGTTAGGATTCTTCCGACCTCTACAAGAAAGTTTAGATGTAAATAAAAAATGCTAATCTTAACCATATTCCCGCTTGCTTAAAGATTTAAACTCCTATTTCATCACTTTCAAATATCCTTCAACTAATAGAAAATCCTTCCCTTTCACTTGCCAAAATTGCAAAATATTGATGCAGGCATCAATTTTATCCAAAGAGAAGCCCATCTTTCTATTTGGAAGGGATAATAAGGTCATTAGGTGAATGTGTATACGAACATAGGGGTGATATTCATAGATAAAGTACTTTTAATCAGGTAAAAAACGGTAAAAATGTAATAGATTTCTCTGGTGCAAAAATAATACATGGTCACCCCTCGAAAACGGGCCTGCACACACTTTTTGTGATATATCATTGATTTATTCATTCACTAATCACCATTTCTTTGCAGGACATGACAGAAGCAACGCCTGTAAACACAACTAGAACTCAATGGGAGCTCCAGCAAAGTAGTATACTGCATCAAACATTACTACAAGACAGGATCGTTCAAGAAAGTAAAGGAAAGTTTCGTTCATCAGATCGAATGTAAAAAAGACCCACCAAGAGCAGAATTCTGGACTGGGTGGACCACTTGGAGAACTATGTGACAATGGAGAACCTCAATGCAGCCAATTACAACTGTCCAAGCCATTCAGTATGCCCCAGGAAGCGTACATATAAGCTGGTAGAGAGCGTAAGAGAGTCAGTTTAGCAGAGTGCAACACGTTCGGTGCGCATCGAAGTCAGTCCCCTGAGACTTGCAGTAAAGTGCTAGTAATAGATGTAAAGGCCTATTCATACAGAATACATACGAAACATACCCGTACAGCCTCAGAAAAAGAAAAGAGAAAGGCTATGGCAGTCAAGATACTGGAGTAATTCAGGAGACCCCAACTTTCATTAACTTCCTTTGGACCTCAGATGAAGCTCACTTCCATCTTGAAGGAAATGTAAACTCGAAGACAAATGTCTTCTAGGAAACCTCCAGGCAAAATGAGGTAGCGACCAAGCCCCTACACTTCCCTAAGTGAACGGTATGGACTGCAATCTCAGCCAAATGCGTCATCGGACCATTCATCTTTGAAGAATCTGGCGCGATAGGGACAGTCACCAAGGAACGGTATGTTGAGGTCCTCAAAACCTCCGAGAGGGAGCTACAGACCATGTTTCCCTCGCTTATGATGAAGTTCGGGTTCCAGCAAGATGAAGAAAGCTCTAACACCTCCAACCTATCCCTAGATTGGCTGAAAGAGAAATTTGGTGGCTGTGTGATCAGTCTCAATAATGATTTTGAGTGGCTACCTCACAGCCCAGACTTTACCCCCCCCAGATTTCTTTCTAATGGGATACTTTAAAGACAGAGTGTACGCAAGGGAATTCAGAACCATCACGAAACGCAAAGAAGCCAGCAGGCAGGAAATCAGAGCCGTTAGTCGGTCGGTTTGTTAGGACGTCATGGACAACTTTGTGCTGCGCCTCAAGAAATGTACACAGCTAAATGGAGGTCATCTCGAACACGTACTCTAAAATAAAGAAGAAAATTCCAAGGACTCTCATTTTTTGATCTGCTGTTTTTAAACACAATAAACTAGTTATCACCAAAGTTTCATTCAATCCTTGCAAAAAATTAAGAAATGAGGCCTATCAAAATTGGGGTCCTGTTTTGGAGGGGTGACCCTGTATAATTGTAATGATTATATTTAAAGTTAAATTATCGAAAGCTCTTTAGATAAAGAGATTGCGAATTTCATGTCATAAACTTAATCTTAAAGGAAGGTATTTTTAAGGGAAAAGCGACGCCAAAAATAATACCACCTTCTTTTGTTTCTTGAATGCCTCTCCTCCTTATGTCTCTTAACTATAACTCCACGTGGATTAAAGCTCTGTATTCAAGGAGAAAACCTTTCACCTAGCCGATGAAATGCTAATCTCCGTAGTCGGGTACAGAATAGCCGAAAGTTCCCACCCACATCGTTGGAAAAGATTAAGGCCAGTATCGGGCGACAAAAGCTAATCCCTCTAGGCGCCGGAAGCTTTCTCTCAGAAGTTTGTGCTTTCCAGTGATTGAGCATCAAAAAATTGCCGTCATATAAATACCCTGGGTTTATGAAAGATCGAGAGAGTGAGTTTAAGATCTCGTCGCCTTAGGTTCAGACCATGTGTCTATTTCCCTAAGTCCCGATTCGAAAACTCTCAGTCCCACAAAGTGCACCAAATCTCGGCCTCCCCTTATCCCCCTCCGTCGCCTCAGGAGACCCCCGATCCTCCCTCGCCCGCCAAAGGTCCGGTCCATCAGGTAAACTTCCTCTTTAATGAGAACAACCCTAGTGGATTGAAATTTGAGAACGGAACTGTGAACGGTCGCCAAGTATCCACCCTCGTCCGTGACACCGGGTGCACCTGCATCATAGTGTATGAGAACCTACTCCCCCCTGTTGGCCCCGACCACAAGAAGTTTGCGGTGGTCCACGAATACCTTGGCCGGGCCAGTCGTTTCCCAGTAAATCGTCGTCACATCGAGTGTGACTATATGTCCGGTTGGGCCGAAGTGGTAGCGGCCCCAATCTAGTTCTGCTCCGTTTTGTTCGGTCAGAACCCCGTAATCCATGACCATCTCAAGGCCCAGCCCGAGATTACCCGTACGCAGGCAGCCCTGGAATCCCATGCACCCGTTTCCCTAGAAACCCCTATTGACCGGGAGTTCCAAGCCCTCCGGAACGACAAGTTTGCCCACGCCCAGAAGGAGTGCGCAACTCTTCCCTCCCTTTGGGAGAAAACTAAAGCCCTGGAGCGTGAATCCACCCGAGGTAACAAACGGGTGTCGTATCTCGTGAAGAAGGACTTATTAGAGGTATAAGATCTACTTTGACCTTAAGTCAGAATGAAAATTCAAGCCTGGCGCCGAGGTGCTGGTACTACTTCACACGGGAAGCAACAAACTCCTTAGACAGTGGAAGGGATCCTACCCCGTCCTCGAGGCTAGAGGACCCGTGGATTACCTCATCCGTACTCCGGCGACAGCGAAGGTTTTCCACGTGAATTGTATATATTATCTCATTAATGTTCTTAATTATGATTTTTTTTTGGGGGGTGGGGATTCCACTAAATTGTTTAGTCTTTAGTCCCATATTTATGCCTCCATTTAATTGTATCCTTATTTTTTGGTTCCACTGAAATGTCGCCAGTGTTCCCCTGGGATTTTTTTGTTTAAAAGTGTGCTAGTTAAATTGTCTCTAGAAATGACCCGCTTAGGGCTTATGTCCGTAAATTCCACGCTGAGCTCAGATTAACGTTTTTTTTTGTGTGTACACCTGTCGTAGCAGGTAAGTATTTCCCTAGACCCTTGATAATTCTAGTTTGACGGGTGGGATGATCCTTTCCTACGCAACTACTCTGTAAAGCATCATCTTTCGGATGGGAGATGTGTGGGGGAATTCACGTGGAATTTCTTTTCCATCACAGAAGTGAAGTCCTTGCGCTGGAGAAGATTCTAGAAGTTGGTTAGGCTTAAATGGGTAAGCCTCTCCCCTTCCTTCCACAAGTGGTAGCCTCGAACCGCGTCCACCACGGACCACCTTTACGCGGGTCAGAATCGCCTCGGCGTGAAGATTCAAGGCCATTTGAGAGTAGCGCTGTTTCCTTCACCCCCGCGGGAAGAGCCTCAGATATATATAGGGCTCGTCTTCCATGTAGAAGACACAGAACTGAGGAGTCTCGCCCGGACTCAAGAAGATTTCTCTTTTTCCAAGTCAGGTGCTAACAACAAAGCAAAGTGACGGCTGAACTATTTGTGTTGGAATTAGCCCAGGCCAGTGAGATAATTCCATTTGACGATCGCTACCGAGCGATATTTCCGACTCCACTCACCAACTCCTGTCGAAGCCCTCCTCGTTCGCGTCTGGTTTTGGGGTGGCCGAAATACTCTTCCCTGGACCGGACGTTACCGCCCTTCCCGTTTTTGGCGAACCGTCATCACGTTAACTTCCCGCTCATAAGCTCCGAGCGCCTTCGTCTCACGTTTATTGCCTGCAGAAGACATCCGTTAAGCCTTACCCTGACGTCTCATCCGAAATCCTACGTAAGCCAACCCCTCTTCTCCTTCAGTAACCCATTAGAGTTAATGCTCCCCATTTGAATAGTCTTCTTCTGTAATATATTAAATTTTAACTTCAGAGTTTGATGGATAACTACAATCCCCCATCCCCCCCCTCGTTTACCGATGTAATTTTGCCCATTAATTCTCTTATTTTTATATAAATAAAATTATAGTTTTGTACATGCCTCTTTAAATAACCTTGAGCTTTGCCATTGCTCAAATTTTACCTGACCTCATTGCACTCTTATCTCGTTGTTCCACGCGTCGAAACTCGTGGCGTTCCGTTCCTTGTCGGTTCGAATTTAAGTTATTGGTCCCTCCCCCATAGATATAATATGGTATTGATATAATGTAATGTCATATAACGACATTCCGTTCCCCTTCCGTTCCTAACCACTCCCCTGCGCGCTCTCTACGTATCCCTCGCTCCTATGACAGGACCCATTTTGACATTAAGTCAAAAGAAAGACGGTTCAAGCCCGGAGACGAGGTCCTGCTTTTCCTGCCCACGGAGACAAAAAAACTTCTTTCCCAATGGAAAGGCCTCTTTTCATTCCTTGAAGCCCGTGCCCCGTGGACTACCTCATCCAAACGCCTTCCGGCAACAAAGTGTTTCAGGTCAACATACTCAAACGTTACCACCACCACTCCTGCATGAACAATATTGTTTCTCTGGATAAAGAGGCCGTGATGGAAGCCTCTTATCCCGCTGAACCTCTAAATTTAAATCCAGACAGTTCGCGTATAAGCTGATAATGACTACCCACTCCCGTTGCTCCCTGGAACGTATAAAGACTCCTGCCCAGGAGATCGATCTAAATCCCCAACTGGAGCCCGCTCAGAAAGCTCAGTGATTTCGGTTGGTAAAGGCCTACCTTTCGTCCATTCATTTGCGATCCAAGTTCAATGCGCAGGTCGAAAACTTACGAAAATTAGAAATAATAGAACCCTCCTCGTTAGTTACCTGTCCCCATTGTTATGGTTCGGAAACCAGACCAGTCCTTTCGAATATTTCTGGACTTTCGAAAACTTAACGCATTGAAGGTTTTCGATGCCGAACCGATCACGCTGATAGACCAGAGCCTACATTTGTTCTTCGATGATCTGAATAATGTCTCTTTCTATTTTGATAATGTGTACGTAGCTAAACACACATAGAATGAACATCTGATCTCCCTTCGTTCTCTCTGTAATAGGCTCTGAGAGCATGGTTTTACCATAGGTCCTTCCAAGTGTCATTTTGCTTATGACACTATCAAGTACCTTGGATTTCAAATTGCGGAAAACCAAATAACGCGCCATCAAGAAAAGGTCAGGGCCATTTCAGATATGCCCCTTCCCTGTACTAAGAAGTAGCTACGTTTCTTCTTGGGCTTAACATCCTTCTACCGGCGCTTTGTCCCTAACTTTGCTGCCTTAGCCTCTCCCCTGCACTTCCTCCTTAAGAAAAACTCCCTGATTCACTCGTTTGGAGCTCCAAGGCAATTTTTCACTTCAGGCAGATTAAGGATAGGCTAATATCTGCCCCCATATTGCATCTCAAGAACCTAGACAAATTGTTTGGAATCAATACGGATGCCAGCAACGATGGCATCGGTTGCGTGTTGTTGCAGTACAAAGAAGGTGCGAATAGCTATCCTTTCGCTTATGCAAGCCGGAAGCTGTTGCTGCGTGAAAGAAACTATGCACTAACAGAACTAGAGGCTCTGGCAATAGTTTTTGGTGTCTGGAAATTCAAAATTTAAAATGATCGAAACGGATCACCGTCCTTTGACGTACTTAAGAAATTGTAAAAGCCAAAAAAGGAGGCTTATGAAGTGGAGTCTACTATTAATGGAATATCAATTCCTAATTTTGTATTTAAAAGGTAGTGAAAACTGTGTATCAGACAGTCTTAGTAGGAATCCAGTAGATGACCCTCCTACCCCAAGGTATAACTCCATACATCCTATAAGTGCATGTATATATTCGAGCACGTTGCTTTCCCATGTAAAAATTGTTTTTGTGCGTGTATGCGTACGCCCGTATTTTAGTGTATTTCTTGTATATACGTGTTGTCATTATTGAATTTTTATATTATTTCCTGGACTGTCCCTCAGCTTGATTGATTCCTTATTCTAAATTGTGGTATTGCTTTTGCATGAAACTATATATATTTTAATTATGTAATTAATTATCCATTAACCTTAATGTATGTGAAAGTTTTATCCGTCGTCTGGGATCAAACGGAGCAAATCCTGTCTGTACTTTGAGGGCCGCAGTGTCAGCTGAAATTTTAATATCGATGGGTTTTGGTCGAGATGCCCTTTTTCCTTCCCCTTTGTGTCGGGAAAAACGCCATCTTTAGAAGGGAGGCATGTAAGGAAAAGGGACGCCAAGAAGAATACCCCCTTCTTTTGTTTATTGAATTCCTTCCCTCCCTATGTTTCCTAACTATAACTCCACGTGGATTAAAGTTCTGCATCCAAGGAGAAAAATAAAAGAAGAAAGAATTTGAATATCAGTTAAGCTGGCCACTAAAAGCTTTCACCTCGCCGATGAAATTCTAATCTCCGTAGTCAGGAAAAGGATTGCCGAAAGTCCCCACCCACATCGTTGGAGACGAGTAAGACCAGTGTCGGGCGACAAAAGCTAATCCCTCTAGGCGCCGGAAGCTTTATCTCAGATGTCTGTGCCTTTCAGCGATTGAGCAACAAAAAAAGGTCGTCATATAAATACCCTGGGTTTTTCAAAGATCGAGAGAGTGAGTTTGAGACCTCGTCGTCTTCGGTTCAAATCGTGTGTCTGTTTCGCCAAGTCCCTGGTATTCACGTATACTATCGAGGTTGGATCTCACCAGGGAGATCCATCTCGTTTGTGAAGGCTTACTCTGTTCAGCGCAAGCCTCGAATCGTTTTGTCCCCGAAGGACTGTCCGAGATTCTTCTCGTTTCAGCAGAATCCCCCTCCCTCCCCGTCAAGGATCTTCACTTTCCTGTGTGAGATTTCGCGCCGAGCCTCGTCAGAGTGTCGATTTTGTAGTTTGCACTTCTCTGGAGCAGAGTTTTTTTTTTCGTGCGTCTTCAAGGAGGATCGTGAACTCGTCTTCTGCCCCCCCCCCCTTCCTTCATTATCGTATCCATAAGGATATTTGGCAGAGAATCACGACTATTTTCCGTCTCCATTCCCCCGAGCCGACTCGCTAAAGAAGTCTCCTTTCTCGATGACTTCCTTTAAGGTCGAACAATTTAATTTCCCTTTAATTGACCCGCTTTCTGACTTTTAAATATTCCTTCTGTATAACTGATTTATATTATCCCATTTTAAAGCTATTTAACAAGTAATTAAGGTTACCCGATTACTAATTTTTTATAGTGTGTCAATATTATCCTTATTTACATTTCCTATATCTCCCGCCTATATATATGTTAACTAGTGACTTATTAAAATTATATTTGGGGTTTTCACTCTTTAGACATATCCTTGAACTGCAACTTGGTAACCTCATTAAACGCTATCGGCCCTTGTATTAAAATCGCACTCTTTTACCTCGTAATCAACGGATTACTTTTACGAAATGAACCTACTTGTCCGTAGCGAAGGACGCCTACGTACATTAGGGAATATACGTGTATATTACTGTATATATACATTTTCTAGTGGCTTTTATCTCTTTCCTCCCAACCAATAGATAAATATATGTATATATAGACGTATTCTTTGGGGAGGTGACATATTCCTCGACACTGTTAATCACGTTAAGTTTACGTCACCAGATTTGGATTGGGATTGGGATAATATAAGAGATGAAAGAGTAGGAGAGAGTTAGAAAAGGTAGAGATATTGTGTTTGGTGTGTGTGTGTGTGTGTGTGTGTGTGTGTGTGTGTGTGTGTGCTGAGATGTTTATGAATGTAAGATTATATATGAAGATGATACGTTAGAGGTGCTAATGAATTGTGCCAGGTCACCTGGCAAACGCTTTCGTTATTCATTAATTTTGCCTTTTGTTTTCTATATTGTTTTTTGAGTTTGTAATTTAAGCATTTAAGCCTTTGTTATCATATGCTCATTTGAGCTTTTTATTTTTTGTTTAGGTTTTGCATTTTTCTTAAGTAAAATGATTATATATATATATATATATATATATATATATATATATATATATATATATATATATATATATATATATATATGTATATATATATATATATATATGAAAAACTCACAAAGTATCACACGAGGGTAGCAAATGAATGCAATGTCCCGCAGGAAAAAAATGAAAAGGTGTTTCCAAGTACTTTCGAACTTTATTAAGTTACTTATCAAGGATAGCTACCGGGCTCTTTTTATTTGTGTGTTACTTAACGTATGTGTTGGGATGATAGGGTATACCATGTTGGATTGGACAAGGGTTATGTACAGTTTTCTTTTGTTCTTATTTGAGAGGTTACGGTATCTTTGTATCCTCGTCATGGTCCTTCCGTGTTATATCGATATTCCTCTCCGACAACTCTAAATGCAACTGTTTTAAATCCGGTTTATCGATATTAGGTTGAATTTATTTATGTTTGATTTGAGTTTATTCTTTCTTTCGTAATCGTTTAAGTTCTTAATTTCTTTTACTGTCCTCTGGGCGATGTCTCTTGGATTCTTCCTATCACTGGAGATGATTTGTGTAATGTCATCCGCCAGTTGAATGTACATTGAACTCTCTTCCGTTGGGTGGGTAGATCCCGGGTATATATGGTGTACAGAGTTGGAAAAAGGCACCCTCCTTGAGTGACACTCGCTCGTAGAGTGAATGCCTCACCCATTTGGCCGTTTATTTGAAGAATAGCTTTTCTGTTTTCCAGGTAGTAGCATAATTTTTTGTTTATGTTAAGTTTCATATTGAGGCTAATAATTTTAGTTTGTAGGCCGGGAATCTATACCTTATCGAACGAAAGCTTTGACAACGTTGCGGAGTATGACGTCCACTCTGTTGCCTCGCGCTGTTTCGATGGCGATTTTTTCTGCAATAATTGTCAGCGCCATTTCCTTTCCTCGCTTGCTCCTGAATCCGTGCGTTTGTGGGTTATAGAGGTTATTACTCTCGACGAGGTATCTTTTTAACCGTTCGTTTACGAGCTTTTTGAGTAGTTTGCCGAGGAACTCGAGCAGCGAGATTGGACGGTAGCTTTCGATTTAGTGTTTTGGTTTACCCGTTTTGAAACGGGTAAACAGACATTGAAAGTGCTTCATGCACGCCTTTGTTATGGCACTTAGCCTTGGTGCTTTCTGCTTAAATAACAACTACTGTCGAGTATTCTTGTATTGTGAATGGTATTCCTTCTTCCGAGCGAATGGGTCTATCCTAATCAACTCGTACGTATGGCGTGGTATTATCTTGCTGTGTTTGTAAAGTTTGAGCGATTTCTTCTTCATATTCTTTATAGAAGTCAAGCTTTTCTTCTAGAGAAATTGAAAAAACTTGGCCCCGATGTCTTCGGAATTGCTCCTATAGTTCTTCGTTTCGTTGCACTTCCTTGTTATCTACTTTAATTTTTATTTTTGTTGAGTTCCTTAAATCTTCTGTATTGTGTCCAGAATTTCCTCGGATCTGTTTCAATGTCTATTTTTTCAATAATGTTGTTCTAAGCTTGAATTAATTTTTTTTATTAGTAATCCCAATTGTCTTCTGATCGTTATTAGTCTTCTGTATCTTTCCATTTTGTTACCCAGCTCCATTATCTCCTTTGTGAATCTTTCGAATTCTACCATCTTTTCTATTATTTCGTTGTCCTATCGCGGTTTTGTGTTCATTTTTTGGTGTGTAGATTGCATCAACTTCTGTTATTTTTTCGATTATCCTCTGTATTTTAACTTCAATTTCGTTGGTTACTTGGTTGTTTATGGTATCGATTTCTATGTTACTTAGGTGCTCTTTATATTTGGCCCAGTCGGTTCTGCTGAGTGATTTACTTTGTGGAATTGTAATTTGGTTGGGGGAGGTGGATATAGTTGTGATCATGCTTAAGTGGTCGGAAGGGGTTGCAGGTGGTCCGGGTTCAGTGTGGAGATTGAGGTTAAAATTGGGATTGGTGAGATGTATATCTGGTGTGGTTGAAGATCTATAAGTTAGAAAGGTTGGAAAATCTGGTCCTTCTCTTTGGACCATGTTTCTTTGTAGCAGTAGTTGTAGAGTTTTGCCTGTACCGTTCGTTTGGGTTGTATACCCTGCTGCTCTGCATCTGGCATTGATATCTCCGGTTACTATGGTTAATCTGAGCAGGGAAAGAGTTTGATGAAGCTGGGGATGGGTAAGTACGGGAGCCTCGGGATTTGGGAAGCTCCAGCTACTACTAGATCGCCTGTAGTCATTTTGATCCTTACCGCAAGGTAGGATTCCTCAAGGTCTTGTATTTTATTGTAGTTAACATATTTTTTACTCCGATCAATGCACCGTCAAATCTGGTTTGGGAATAATTATTAGGTATTTTTATTGCTTCGATATCAGTGTCGATTCCATTTTCGGTTAAGATTATGATGTCCAGGTTTTCCTGTCTTATAATATTTGAGTATATAATTCTTCTCCCCTCGAGCCGTTCACATTAATCTTAAGTATTTTTAGTTTACGTTGGTACGTGAACGTGGTGTATTTAGTTCCTGCTTTCCTTTTCTCCGTTCTTGCTGGGGAGCGGGTGCGGCCAGATCGTTTTTTCTTGATTTGGTCGTTTGTTATATTGTAACAGGATTAAGGGATGATTAGGATCATTTCCTGCTTGAGAGCATTATGGGCTTCGGTTTCGTCTAAGGCTGCATCGTAATCCCATTTGTATTTCCCTTTTACAATTCCTTGGGTAGTGGGATCGTGTGGGAGCCGTATATTTAAATATTTACTTCTTGGGTATTTATTTCCTTGTGATTTTTGTTTTTGTCTTTATTTTCGAGTTTTTGTGCAATATGTTTGGTTGATTTTGCAATCTCCTTATCTGATGTTTCTTCTGCTTCTCTTGGTCGGTATCTATTTGGGTTTGATCTTATTCTTTGTTCTCTGTGCTTTTTTTTTGTCCAGTGGGTTTTATGTTTATGTTATATAATTCCTTTTCCTTTCATTTTTTTCAGATATTTCGATTTTCCTCTTCTTTATTAATTTCTTCCTTATAGGGCACGATATTGCAAGGGTCCTATGTCCGTTTTCACAATTCAAGCACTTTTTCTCTGTGTTCCTGCACTTTTCCCAGTGGTGATCTCTACTTGAACATTCTGAACAAGCTTTCCAATTGAATTGGCATTCCTTTGTCGTATGTTGGTCCAGGGCTTAACATCTGAAGCACACCTGAACAGAGACTAATGTCTTTCTTTCGATTTGGTCTGGGTAGATGTTTGTGTAATAGGCAAGCAGGCCGTGTTCTGCGGCCTTTTTTGCCATTTCCGTGGTCCGAAATATGACTTTGAAGACATGTATATATTCTTCGCTGTTTTGGTCTTTGAAATTCACAACTTCTTCGATTCTGGTCCAAGTTTGTTCTTTTTTCACGTTCTTCTTTTATTTCCGAGGTTAAAATGGGTTCTGACCCATAGGTCGAGACGTCGATAGATTACAGATCATTTCTTCTTGACGTTTGGTGGTGTGCGTGAGAAAGACCAATTTTGGCCAGTTTCTTAGCCGAGTCTTTGCTTAAGAGGAGGTCTAAATCTTTCTCGGTGTTACAGAGTGCAACATATCCGTTATATCGGTCTTTTAATCTGAGTCGAATTACTCCTATTTCAGCGTAAATTGTTTGTAGTGTTTTTTCTCTCGGGGGTTTTTCTTTCCCTAGAAGGAAAAGAAAACTTCAATAATCCCAAAACCGATGTTCATTTTATTGATACTGAAAAGACAAAACTGAATTCTGCTAATTACCTTGAACTCATGAAAATAAAGTTATTGCCTGATTGTTAGTTAGTTTTTAGCAACGCTAATCCTCCCATGATACTGGGAGGATCCCCGACCGGATAATCAAATCTATATAAGGTCAGTATGACAATCGCTGGTTGGGCCGAGGGCCCCAGGGGCCGGTCCTTCTTTTGAGGAGAGGTGCCAGTAAGTATTATGTTTTTGACACCAAACAGCGCTCAAGTGGAAGCTTTCGTTAACTCGAGGTAGAGGGATCTGTTCCGCGTCAGAGGTACTTGGATATAGATACCCCTCGGCAGGACTCCTTGGAACAAAGAGTGTTTGTGTGTGTGTGTTGTGCTGCGAAGGCTGGAGGGGAAAGAAAGCAGTTGTTTTGATTGGCTATGTGTGTGGTGAGAGGTGTAAGATCTATCACCCGAAAATGGGGTGAGCACAGCGCGTCCACCAATCGGATTAGATCTCTACGTCACTGACGTTTGTGTCCCCTCATGCCGGGATTCGGAATCAAACCCGATACCGGGACGTTGGGAGGCCAACCCGTTATCCACTCGGCGAGCATGATTGTCGTCGCCTGTATCAATAAAATTATTTTATTTTGCAATAAGATGGGTCACCTTCGCATACAAGCCACGCCACACAGTCTTTTCTAATTAGCAATACGCCAAGCTTAATAAAAAAAAAAATAGTGACCACCGCGATCTCCTGATTGTAACCGCATGGATTACTTAATTTAAGAGTTACTAAAAGAAAATGTTTACCGAGGTCGGAGAGAAAAATTCACCGAACCAGAATTGAAAAGCAAAATACGTGAATCTTGGCAAGAAATTGGCATTAATAAAGTAAAAAAAGGTTTGTGCGTGTGTAAAAAAGACTCAGAGTAGTGATTTATCAAAGTTGTGGTCCAGTTGATAATTTACTGTAGGTAAGTTAAATTCAAGATCATATATGTATATATTTACACTCGATATTCGTTTTTAGTCGCTAGCGACTCTATATCTCAATATGCCGTTCGGTCGGTCGGTCCCCTTTTGCTTTTTTATTTTATTTTTGTAATAACATTGTAACTATTCAGCCGATTCTAACGAAATTTGAAACCCTTATGTTGTTTTAGATTCTCTTTCAAATGATATAATTGTCAAAGTCCTATCAAAGTTATCCCCAAAACTCTTTTGTTTTGGCCTTAACCATAACATTTAGGCTGATACTCTGCTAGAATAGACTAGGCTATAATATGCTATACGTGGCTAAGCAAGCCTAGAATAGGGTGTGCTATGCTAGGCTATTATAGGCTAGGCTATACTATGCTAATCTATGCTAAAATATAATTTACAAGGGTTTGATATACTATGTTAACTTAGGCTATAATATGCTATGGTAGGATATCCTATAGTATGTTAGACTAGACAATAATAAGATATGCTTGACTAGGGTATAATAGTATTGTATTGGCTCAACATGTCTAGGATAGTTAATACTAGGCTAGGTTATGCTATGCTAGGCTAAGCTAAGGTTTAGTAGGCTAGGCAGGGCATGAAAGGCTATACTAAGCTACGCTACGCTATGGTATGCTAGGTTAGTGTTCGCTATACCAGGCTAGGATAAGCAAGGCTTGGCTAGGGTAGGATATGTTATGTATGCTATGAAATCCTAGGCTAAGATCTAATAGTCTAGTCTCGGCTAGGCAATACTATGATATAATATACTATACTAACTAGGTTAGGGAAAGGTAGGGTAAGGTAAGGTATGATATACTCTACTAGGCTATTCTAGTCTAGGCTAGAATATACTAACTAGGCTAGAATATGCTAGAATTGGCGAAGCGAGGCTTCAGTGAACTAGGCTAAGTTAGTCTATACTAAGATAAGCTATACTAGACTAGGGTAAGCTAAGCTAGGCTAGACTAAGTTTTAATATACAATTGTAGGCTGCGCTAAGCTAGGCTAGGTTTATCTCTCTAAAATCTGTAGAGTTGTGTTCTGTTTCATGTATACAATGTCGAAATGACAATTTTTATGTCATGAATGGTTTCAAAACCACACGTATATTCCTTTCAAATTCTCGTTACTTTGGTAAACAAATATAAATAAATCTATTGTGGCAAGCTCAAAACAAAATTCTCGTAGGACAGTATTTATTATGCTCGATGTATCATTTTGAGCATTTGCCTGGTGCGATTTAAGCCCAATAGTTTTTACTTTCAGTTGGAAAATTAAGTGAATTTTAAAGTATACAAATTGTTGCTAAAATAAGAAAAGTGGAAATTTTTGCTTAAAATCTTCAGTCAAATGAACGTGACGTAATAAAAAATAACTTTTCGACGCGTTCGTAGCAGGATTTTATATATGTGCTTATATTATAAATGGCAACTTTAAGATTTAATTATTCGAATTTTATTTATTAAATCGTATATTCAAGAAGAATTTAGAAATGTTATCAAAATTTTAATAATGGACATTTTTTGTTCTAACTTTCTTTATTGCCTCGTTCCGCCAAGATACACATCATATACGGGCCAAAAGTACGACGAAAATATGATAAAATGCAATTAAGTCTGCATTGATATGCATTCATTATAATGCAACGGAATAAGTGGGTCTGTTCGTTTATTCCATACTTATCTGGCGCATAGGTAAGGCCTGGGGGCGCTTGGGCGACAAATCAGTCATATAGCGTTAAAATATCTCGACGGTTCATAAGAAGCCTATAGGCAACATATAGTTCCTAACAAGGTTTGTATTGGCGTAGTATCTTAAGATCTGCAAAAACAAACAAGCTGCTCGCAAGCAGAAGGAGGATTAGACACAGGCTTCCTTAGAGAGAGCGGCTCTTTTCTCGAGACGAATATATGTACACTCATATTGAGATTCAGCTAGTTAAAACGGGTTTCTTACCTTTATTACTACTAACCCTCATTCATTCTATGGATTCATTATGAAGTGTTTTAGCGGAATAATTGCTAAGAAATTGATGATTAATATCGCTTCAGAATGAAAGAGGAAGTCGTAAATCAAAAATAATCGTTATCTAGATGAGCTGATACTTTAATTTATTAGCATGGAAAAGGGGTGGATTTTCAAGCTTTTCCCAACAATGGGAGCTTTCGTCATTCTCTATGGCTGGCTCTTTCCTCATATAAAATCCAACTATACATTTTGTTCCAAGAGATGAAAATATTCCCACCTAGTTTATACAGGTGGGAATAACAAACACGTCTCTGAGATAATAATCTGGAATGGCTTTTTATCATCAATTTTCTCTCTTTTGGTGCTTTTTCATTCTCACAGGGTATATATGTATATAACTTAATCTTCATTCAGAACCAGAGTTATCCAATCCTAATAAGCTCGGCGCATAGCGCTTGCAGGCAGAAACGAGACAGAAATTCAAACATCTGAGAAGTAAACACAGTGAGGGCTGATACGTCGGGCAAAAGCACTGCGATGGGCTTTACTTTCATTTATAGTTGCATGCGAGTCTAATCGACTCTATGTATATCTCACGATGTCACCGGTCGGTTGGACCCTGTTTTGCCCTTTTTAGTTTAGGTAATAACACTGTAACTATTGGGCCGATTCTACAAAAAATTGAAACTTATAATGTTTTACATTCCATTCGAATGATATATTGTTAAAGCACCCGAAGTTTAGCCGGGGAATATTTGGCAATAACATCATAACTACTTGGCCGATTCTAACGACATCTGAAACCCTTATGTTCTTTTACATTCTCTTTCGAATGATAGAATTGCAAGTTCCTCCCAAGGTTAGTCCGGGAATTGTTAAAAGTTATGAAGGTCGTAAGGTCATAAATCAGAATAAGTGAGATCACGCGACTTTTGGTCAGCAGACCTTGTTATTTGCCAGGGATATTTCTATAGCATTCTAAGCACAGATAATTAGGATTAGCTTCTTCGCCTCGCGTTCGACCTGAATGTGATATCCTTGATTGACGATCCCACTCATGACACGGTTCGGACTCATTAACAGGTTAAATGCGATGTGATCCGCATATAGTTAAGAAAAGTATACAAATAATTTCTAAATACATTGTTTGAAATAGGATTTTCAGCGACTAACCGCGATATGAACCATATGTGCTACACAATTTACTCCTACTGAGTTGTGAATCATCTCACTTCATGTGTTATTCTTCCGCCGTCTTTTGGCCGTCCTCATTATTTCCTCTCATCTGACGACCCAACCCTATATTTCCGATCAAACTCTTTTCTGCCGTCTGCTGACATCACTGCCTTTCTCACTACGCCTTTTTCCTCAGTCCACTCAAAACACTCATATATTGCAACACTTCTTCCATCATTTCTTTGCGTGAGTTTTTATTCCCCATTTTTTTTATCTCACCTATATTTATCTCCTTAACACAATCAATTGCTAACTCAAATCTGCTTATTTCTCTGTATTGCGCTAAAGTGCATCTATTCCTGCTCATATCAACCTGTGAGTTAATTTTTCATTCCCAACTGTTCATATTAATTTTATTCTTATTCATTAAAGCTTATTTTTATTTCCGTTAAACTCAATCTTCTCTTGCATTTATGTAATGAAAACCAACCATAAAACCAACTTCATCTTGGATTATTCTTTCCAATGTATCTAACATCCAGCTTCGTTTTTATTGAATTATTTTTAATTATCCGCCTCTTAAAGAAAAACAGAGCGACGCTAAATAATATCTACAGAAGAAAGTAAACACAATAAAAGGATTCCTAGTCTCTGGTTATGAAATCCCAAAGGGTATCTGTGTGTTCTTTAGATGTGGCATGCATCTCATCACCCAAGAAGGCTCGACGAAAAAATCATGAAAGAATTCAGGAATTCTAAACCATCACAATTATGATTGATGGCACAACACAGACGTGTGGATATTTTGATTAAAAGATGCCACATCTCACTCTGTATATGCGTAGATAAATGTCAAGGCTCAGATATGAAATAACGCAATTTTTGGCAGTGATATGACCCTAAATCATTTTTATATGAATCACAGAATTCGAGTTTATTGTTATAGGGGTAATTTCCTCGCCTATCTACCTTGGTATTTGGGCATACAGACGCAAACAACCTTCATACAAAGGCAAAAGGTTAAAACTTAATCTGATGAAAAGACTACACGAATTCCTATAGAACCATGAGTGAAAGAGTATTTATGAGGTGTCTTTCAGATTACGAGACCTGACAGTCGTTGAAAAGAACTGTGTAGCAAAGATATTTTATTTTAATTTAAAAAAAGAAATATCATTTAAACATTTTAATTCATCCTATCTGTATTCTTACAAAGGCATCATTATTTTTTACTGCAAATCACAAGAGAAATTGCATTATATCTTGTTTTAAAAAATAATCGGATGATAGAATGGAATTTTATTCCTGAGGTTTTACAAAGTTTAACTGTGATATAAAATCAGACATCCGACATTGTTCCTAAAGTTCTCATTTTTGATTCAATGAAACCAAAATTTAGGTCAGTAAATTGTAATAAGCTCCACCTGTGGAAGACAAATATCATTGTTTCCCGATAGTATATTCCTTTCGGGATTTCAATCCACCATTCTTTATCGCTAAGATTTGAATAGCGATGTAGGCTAGATGAGGTATGAGACCGCTTACTTTTATTGACTTCTGAAACCCTTCAAACTTCTATTCACATTTTCCTCCAGTTATACTTTAGCTCTGAGTCGTGCTTGTTGTATTTCGAATTCTTGATGACAAGGTTCGAAGGGAGAGAGGAAAACTCTAAATACGAATCAATTGAGAAAAGTCGCATTTACTTTAGCAGTGGCTTCATGCGTGCTGGTCAGCCAAAGTGTGATAACTCTTCAAAGATACACCAATAGGAATCAATATAGCACCTACTGCTCTTTATTTTTCTCTATTCTTCTTTATACCTTGTTCTTAAATGATGGAATCTAATATTTAAAAGTTTTTTTTTCACATTTGAACGAAATTTGTTCAGAAAATTAAAAAACTAATACACTTCTTCCAGGATTAAAGATCGGCAAGATGTACTATTTCCAAATTGTAACTTTTGAATCGTTCCTTTAATCCAAACCCCTCTCTTTAATTTCGTCATTTACTCTCAGCCTAAATGAACTCAATCTTCGTTGGTCAACGCAAATTGCATCATTTTCTAAAAAAAATAATCAAATCCAGTAAGAGACATTTGTAGTCGATTCGGTCATTAGATTTCTTCGTCTACCAAACTGCGACGTCTGCTTTTGGAGGGGAGAGAAGTAGGATCCAGCCTCAAATCTACCCATCATTAAGCCCTTCTATTTCGTTATAGATGCTTTCTTCAAGAGGTGTCTGATGCCTTCAACTTCTGGACACTACTCTCGGTCTTTAAAAAATAATGCCGTTTGGCCAGAGCCACTTTGGTTATTAAGAATAAAATAATTTTCCCCCAACCAATGCCCCAAATAAAAACGATCAGAAGGTCTATCTCTTATCTTTATGTTTTATGACAATCATTTTCTTAAAACGCTAAACTTTAGTTTTTTTCTAAATGGTAATACTGTATAATCATTCAAACTGATACCCAGTACTCTCTCTCCAAAGTGCCCTTATGATCCCCGCTGAATGAGATTCCTAAATCATAAAATATTTTTTTATTATGCTCAAGTTCATGCGAGATTTAGATTTACCTTCAAACCTGGAAAACTGATTAAATTCTTAAAATGTGTTTATTCTTACATTGTTTTCGTAAGCGAGTATTTAATTATATTTTGTATACTGCGAATTAAATTGATTCTGTTTCCGATTATTTGGTGGCCATAAATCATAAATGGGTTGGGCGGATATCTTCAGCAATTAGAGAGACAAAGATATCTATTAAACCTCTATAAATTTATCAAAGAAATCACAAGATTGCCATGTAATTATTTTTTTATAGAATTTCCGTGATTTTATAATAAAGAATATGTTGTTAGCCGACTTAAAAAATTATTGAGATGTTCCGTTTGAGTTACATTTAAAAATTTACTGCATAACTCTTCGATTTGACAAGACAGGTATCTTAGTCTGATATAAACCATGGAAGTTTAATTATTAAAAGGCTCTGATATTAAGCTATCGCTCCCAACATTTGTACCTATGCACGGAATAATGAAGTGCAACGCAAGAAATAATATTCATTTTGTACCTAAAAATGATTTGTTAGATTATATTGTAAAATGATTAAACTAATTGGATAATCTAATATTCTATATTTTAAAAGAATTAAAAATGAGTTAAATGGGTCTTTTTTTCTTATACGGCATACAAAGGCACATTGGTTTCTCGTTTAAAATTAAAAAAATGAGGTTGAAAATCCCTTAAATCTCTTTAAAAGAAGCACTAGACCCTAGCAATGCTTCCACACTCCTCCGATCAAGTTAAGAAGTAGGAAGGATATACGCAGAGGGAAGCTTTTATTCATCACGAGCTGACTTACCTGCCATTGCACATGTAAAATCGCTCAAACTCTATCGCTATTAGCTTGCGAGGTCATATTTGCCCAGGTTAAGTCACCCATTTTCAAGGATGCTCGACAACTTTGGACTACATAAAGATCCTGGTATTTACGCTCCTTTTGAGTATTCATGTCCATGACCTATTATTACTACCTCGGGGGTGAATGTATTTGTGCTAGCGCAACATAACTTTGCCTATAACCCTTTCCTTTACAGAGATATACACTTAGCCAAAGTAGTCATGGCAAATGAGATTAATTTTTCCATCAGTCATGAGGCGTGATATTAGGCCTCACCTAACTGAAACCAAGGCCACACTGTTACATTGGAAGATACTTTCGAATTCAATGTTACTCACTAACTGTGTTTGCGGAGAAAACGTGTAAAATACCACTGGCCATTAATTTGACATGCATTTCTAGGTAGTTCTTAAGAGAACTTACTTAGGTTGCATCTTTCTTAATTGCAGCGAGGCTCACTGGTCAACGACCGTGCCTCGAGTACGTGAAATGGCAAGTCGGAGTCCTAGTGGAGGTTGATTTATTTTTCAACATTTGTGAGCCACACTATTTTGCCTTACTGTATATGTATAAGCATAAGTATATACATACATATATATTGAGTGCTACAGTACCACCCTGAAGATGGGAAAGTGTCCATTGACAGCAGTAAGCGATCACCAAAGGTTTTGAGGCGGAGAGTGGAAAAAACAAAAGACTCGCATAGAGATCCCAACCTCCCTGGATTTGTCATCAAAGGGTACAGCGCCTTAAGCGGCTTGTTGGACCAACAACATACCGAGTTTCGCTTCCAGGAATCATGCCACCATTCTCGTGAGGGACTTCACCTCAAAGAAGACCCGCGCATCTCCTCCAAGCTAGGCTTGGACGGCATATTTCTTCAATGGAATTGCCGAGGAGTTCTGGCCAACTGGGAGGAATTGTGGAAGCTTGTCTCTTTCCCTTCTCCGTTAGCTATTATTTTTCAAAAGACCTTGCTGGTTGCGTGCCCCCTTTCCGACCTCCCTAGGTCTTTGTAACTCCACTACAGGTAAGAGGCAGTGCATTACACCTTGGATAATGTCTATGTTTTTCTGTTTGTCATAAATACCTATTTTCATGCAGTAGCATTGAAATTGCACCTGAATAGCATGTATATCGTTACTTCCGCGCACACTCCACCGTCAGCAGACTTCGACGCGGAAGAATTTCACCGTGTCGTAGCACGGTGCCGAGGCCTTTTGAACTGCTTAGAGGCGCTGTCGCTTGAAATACCTTGCACAGTGATGCTTGGCACATGCGCGGTGGTCCATATTTCAGGAAATGGCTAATTTTTATGTCCCTGTCCAGGAGTTTAGGTCGGTGGATAAGACCGCTGAGTTCTTCTCTGCAAATCTTATCGCCATGGGCCTAACTACTACAGGGTGACCACCTAAAAACCGGCATGCAAACAATTTTTTTGATATATCGTTCATTCATTCACTAATCATTCTTATTTTGCAGCATATGACAGAAGCAACGCCTGTGAACACAACTAGACCTCAATGGGAGCTCCAGCAAGGAATATACTGCGTTAAACATTATTACAAGACAGGTTCATTCGAGAAAGTGCAGGATACTTTCGTGCATCAGTTTGAATGTTAAAAAGTTCCTTTCAAGAGCAGAATTCCGGACTGGGTGGACCACTTTGAGAACTATGGGACAGTGGAAAACCTCACTATAGCCAGTGCAAACTGTCCCAGCCATTATGGACCCGCCAGGAAGCGTATAGTTTGTAAGGACGCCATGTATAACTTTGTACTGCGCCTCAAGAAATTCACAGACCTCAATGCAGGTCATCTCGAACACGTGCTCTAGAATGAGGAAGAAATGTCCTAAGGCTATCATGTTTTGATATGATGTTTTTAAACACAATAAACTAGGTATCACCAAAGTTTCATTCAATCCTTGCAAAAAAATAAGAAATGAGACCTCTCGAAATTTGGGGCCCGTTTTTTGGGGGTCACCTTGTATTCCGAGAACATGTAGGCGTTTTGCACGACGACCGCTTTCGTGTTTGTCAGCTGAGTGTGAGACAGCCATTAAACGTAGGCGTTATGCCTAAATGCCCTATAAGCGGCACCCAAACGATTTCACTGACGGTTAATTTCAGCAGGCTAAGGCTGGGTTCGAGTATCCTTTAAAGCACTCCGGCCGCTTCTCCTTGTCTTGCATATGTATCTTCCCTTAACGTGAAGACCCCTCTAGCAGAGGTGTGGAAGCGAGTAATAAGGATTCGGGGCAAGTTCTCTCAGAACCCCCTTAACACTCTCAAGGATTATGGCACCACAATCTCGGACCCCGTGTTCGTGGCAGTCTTTTATGACCGTTTTCTCTATATTATCTAGCCGGGATGCTGCTCCTTCATGATTTAATGCATGTCATCATGTCATTAAAAGCAGCCGACTGGACTTTATCTTTAGAGGGGGAGAACTCTTTAACGACAGGTTTACATTGACTGAGTTAGTTTCTGCTCTTATATCGTCCGCGGACATCCCCCTCCCCTAGTCTGGCCGATGTCCCGTATGACATACTGCGACATCTTCGTGAGCAAAGGATGGCATTTCTGATACATTTCTTAAACATTATCTGGACAAAGGATATCCTCTCAGAATCCTGGCGAATGGGGAAATGGGGTGAGCTTATTCGATCCAGACCGGGCTTCGCTAAATCTCTTTAACCTCCTGCGTGTGCAGGTTGATGGAGAAATTGGTAAATATTAAACTAGCATTTATTCTGGATACCGGAAAACACGTGTCTTCTGCAAGTTTCCCTTTACGTCGGATGCTCTGCTTCGTCTGGAAAATGCCTTCTGCAAGGCTTACTTTCATAGACAGCAATACACCACGATGTTTTTAGATTTGGACAAGGCTTATGATATCCTCTCAGAATCCTGGTGAATGGGGAAATGGGGTGAGCTTATTCAATCCAGACCGGGCTTCGCTAAATCTCTTTAACCTCCTGCGTGTGCAGGTTGATGGAGAAATTGGTAAATATTGAACTAGCATTTATTCTGGATACCGGAACACACGTGTCTTCTGCAAGTTTCCCTTTACGTCGGATGCTCTGCTTCGTCTGGAAAATGCCTTCTGCAAGGCTTACTTTCATAGACAGCAATACACCACGATGTTTTTAGATTTGGACAAGGCTTATGATATCCTCTCAGAATCCTGGTGAATGGGGAAATGGGGTGAGCTTATTCAATCCAGACCGGGCTTCGCTAAATCTCTTTAACCTCCTGCGTGTGCAGGTTGATGGAGAAATTGGTAAATATTAAACTAGCATTTATTCTGGATACCGGAACACACGTGTCTTCTGCAAGTTTCCCTTTACGTCGGATGCTCTGCTTCGTCTGGAAAATGCCTTCTGCAAGGCTTACTTTCATAGACAGCAATACACCACGATGTTTTTAGATTTGGACAAGGCTTATGATACCACAAGGAAATAGGAAAACATGGGAACTCTCCACTAAAAGAGTGAGATAGAATGCCTCCCAATCATTATTTATGAGTTTCTGCGAGATCATCTATTCCATGTACGAGTGTGCTAGGGCTCACTCTGGCCCAATAGAACATGAAGAATGTCACACTTTTTGCCCTGATCATCACTGGTGTTACTTCAGTGCTGCCGAAAGATGTTCTCGCTTCGCTCTCTGTGGACGGCCTTTCGATCTTTTTTGGTACAATCCAGATGCTAACCCCGGAGCGTCGTCTCCAACTTCTTCTAACCGCATCTCTCGCTATGCCTAAGCGCACAGGTTTCGGTTTTCCTTAGCTAAGAATAAGGTAGTGCACTTCTGCCGCCATCGACGGCTCCACCTTGACACGAAGTTCTTCCTAAATGGCATTTACATGGAAGTAGCTAATGGATTCGTATCGTTTCTTGAGTTTTGTTTTCGACCGACTTCTCACCTGGGAGGCTCATATTCGCAGCCGTAGAGTCTCTTGTACCCGTACCATGTAAATTTTTCACCTCGTGACGTTCAGCACTTAGGGTAATGATATAGCTCCTGCCTAGCATTTTACCTATCCTTTGTTCGTTCGAAGCTTGGCAACAGATGCGCGTTTTATGCATGCGTAGTCGAGTGTGTATTGCGGAAGGTGGACTCGGTCCACACTACCAGTACTCGCCTGGCGACCGGGCCTTCCGCATGTTCTCCATTGAGAGTCCAGTTATCCATCCTGGGGAAATATACTTGCTATGCACCATACACAGTGAATTATTCGCCTGTACACGCGAGACCGGCGCCTCTCTGTCGCCAACGGCTCTTATTCGAATCCCCAGCCGATCTCGACGGCTTTCGTGCCGGTGGTGACTCTGATTTTGCCCAGAACGCCACCTTGTATGGTACCTCCTTTGACTATCTCTCTCCGAGCCTCTGCTCCAAAGTTTTCGCAGCACCGAGCGTATTGCGTTAGACCTTTAAGAAGCACACTTCGTGTCGCGCTGGATCCGTGTCAATGTACACGGATGGCTCCAAGTCCCAAAGGAGCCTGCTTCCACGCCGTATTCCTTCTGTTTGAAGTTAGCGGGGCTCTACCAGGCCTTGCCTCTGTCTTCATGGCAGATGTGATTGCATTACATGGCTCGGTAATGCGTCGTGTCTGGTTTGGAGAGCAGATTGTGATCTTTTGTGACTCACAAGAAACCCTAAGTGCTTTCGGGGCATTGGAATATCTACCCACCATGGTTCGCTGTATCTGTGAAGCCTCTATTGCCACTAACCTGGTGGATGATTATCTTCTTTAGCGTCATGTATATGTGGGATTTGCTGCACCTGGTGGAGACCCCATTCCCTTAACGTGCTTTCTTCTTGCTTTTGTGCTATTTTTTGTTGTCTTTGTTATTTTTTAGTTTTATTTGGGTATTTTTATTTTATATGAACCCTAGGCTGAAATTCGAATTACCTCGATTCATGCCCTTAAAGGCACTCGCCAGATAAGCACGTAAAATTGAATAGAAAATTACCAGAAAGGGAGAGTGTGTGTGTGGGGGGGGGGGGGGAGTGGAATGAAGAATGCGGAAAATCTGGGCGTGGTCATATGAGTTAGGCCTAGCTGGGCACAAAAAAAGCAGAAATTAGCTAAATCCCAATTATCTGAAATAACAAGAATTTCATGAATGGGGAATAAAATGGAAAGTAGAAGTCACTAATATGAAAATTAGCTAAATATCAATACTAATGGGAAGAGATGAAAATTGTAAATTTAATAATTAGGAAATGTAATAATAATGATAATAATAATAATCTGAGGGGGTGCTATGCTTCCCCAAATTCTCTTGATCGAGTTGTGCTTTTCTGCTGACGACTCTCACCTCATTCCATTTCATCTCGTTTCTGTGAAGTGATGTGCAATCGTAGAAAGGGAATTGCAAAGAGAAGTACAGCAATTCACAGTATACGGAAATGCAGGAAAGAAATAAGAGAAGTTTGGACCAAATTTATTGCGAAAGAATCTTTTGAATGGGAAAATCGTCATCTTTAAGAAAACAAGGTCTGCTGACCAAAATGTTGTGTGCCCTCACTTATTCTGATTTATGTCCTTACGACTTGGAAAACTTTCAATAATTCCCTAGCTTACCTTGGGAGGACTTTGGCAATTATATAATTCGAAAGAGAATGTAAACACCTTAATGGTTTCAAATTTCGTTAGAATCGGCCGAATATTATCATGTTATTGCCAAAACAGAATAGTTCCCTGGCTAACTGTTGGAAGACTTTGGCAATTATATCATTCGAAATATAATGTAAAACAACATAAGGGTTTTAAATTTCGTTACAATAGTCGGAATATTTATGATTTTATTGCAAAAAGGAAATAATTCCCTAGCTAACTTGGAAGGACTTTGACAATTATATAATTCGAAAGAGAATGTAAACACCTTATTAGTTTAAAATTTCGTAAGAATACTCGGAATAGTTATGATGTTATTGCCAAAAGCAAAACAAAACAAAAAAGCAAAACGGGTACCGATCGACCGACGACCCACATAGTGAGATGTAGAGTCACTCGCGACCTTACTCGCACGCGACTGAAAATTAGTTAATGAGCATGTAGAGGTAGGTATCTTGTGTTTTCTAGGTTGGGATCTTTTTGTATATCATTAGTGTGCCTGATACTAAAGATGACGGATTTATACATCGAAATATGGTTTTGATATAATTGGTCCAAAAGAATGTTTCTTTTCTACACACATTCGAACTGATGCACGGAAGTGTCCTGCACTTTCTTGAACGAGTCTGTCTTGTAGTAATGTTTGACGCAGTAAATTCTTTGCTGGAGCTTCCCTTGAGATCAACTTGTGTTCACAGGCGTTGCTTCTGTCATGTCCTGCAAAGTAAGGGTGATTAGTAAATGAATGAAGGATATATCACAAAAGGTGTGTGCAGGCGCGTTTTTAGGGGTCACCCTAAATATAGGATGGCGCATCAAAAGCTTTACTAAATTCAAACTTAAATAACTGAGTCAAATATAATTGGATATAAAAGAAAGTTCGCATTCCTCAACGTATATGTATCTTTTATTATCTTACACAATTTTAATACTATAACTCTAAGAGTATTGCTTTAGTCAGCCTTGTGTTTTTTTCTCTGTCTTTCAGTTATAATTTAAACTTTAAAATTACAAGTTGTGTTATTAACCCACTATCATAATTGTGTTAAGTTTAAATGATAATTTATAATAGAATATGTTTTAAAGAAAAAAGTTGGATTATCAAATTTTACTATTGTCCTTATAAAGTTTTTCCTGTTCGCCATTTTGCTTTACTAATCATTATAATAATAATAATAATAATAATAATAATAATAATAATAATAATAATAATAAGTCTTTTGTAATGCGCTCTTTAAGGCCTGAGGCCTTCCCAGAGCGCACGTTGTGCTGAGATGAGAATGGAAATTCAATGGAAATTCCAGAGGGGGAGAAGGCAATTCTGAAAAGATGCGTTTTTAGGAGACGCTTAAATGTGGTAAGAGAGGAGAAGACCTGATTTCAGCGGGAAGAGCATTCCACAACTTAGGGGCGCAGATTGAGAAGGAGCAGTCCCCCATTGAGCAGAGGGACATCGCGTGGCGAGAGGGAAGAAGAGAGGTAAGACGGGGCCTTGTTGTTTAGGGCCTTAAATGTGAAGAGAAGTATCTTGAAGTGAGTACGGGATCTGACAGGGAACCAGTGCAGTTCATGCAGCAAGGGTTTCGAGGGAGAGAAGCGAGGGCGACGGAGGAGAAGCCGGGTGGCATAGTTCTGTACAAGATGAAGGGGGTGGAGAGAGGAGGATGGCAGATTCACAAGCAGAGACCTACAGTAGTCAAGGCGTGAGGTGATGAAGGCATGAACAGCAGTCTCAAGACTTTGGCGTATTTCTTACATAAAGTTCCACGTTCGTTATTAATTTCATTAGCCTGCGTTAAATAAAGTATGTAAATTTGCATTTTTAACAGTGTGTTGTAGACTTTTTCAGGCCATGGTATATTATATATCTAATATTCCAAAAAGGCAAGGAAATTGGATACAAATCCTAATTAGAGTCATTTAAATTGTTATTTAACTGAGACAAATATAATAATATATTTTATCTCAAATACTGAATAATAAGAACCTCCACTCTTTTCATTTTCTGGAGAGTCTCCTTTTTAAAAATTTTATGGAATTGACATAAAAGAACTAACATTTGAATTAATATCAAGATAAAAGTAACTATTAAAAATCTCCACATATTTGCTTCAGAATAATAATCGTTTGATGTTGACAAATCAACAGGACCGAAAGAGTTTTTATTCAGTTGGCTTCAATTATAACATTGAGTGTAGGTATGAAGTGAATATTGACAATGGCTAACCACTAAATTTGAAGAGAATAAAATATAATGAAATTTCAGTGGAAGTTTAAAGATTAGTATTGAAAAATATTTTGAGACTATCTCAGCATTACAACCAGGAATGAGGTGGAAATCAATATTTTTTATTTATTATTTTTGGTTTCAATCTTATGGGTTGGAGATGCCTAATTAAGGTTAAATCCAAATTTCCGCATTTCTAACTTTTTTTAACTTCCTTTTTCCCTCAATGTAATAAGTATTCACTTTTCAATAAGTGGGAGGGGGGGGAGGCATCAAGCTAATTCAAAAAATACCTCTCTTCTACCACCTTTGTATTCACTTTCTAAAACAAAACAAGCCATTATTTATTCCAGGCCAAATTTCACCATCTTCAAAGAGATGGGTTCCATGGTTTTTCGAATCCAGGCATGGTTCACCCATAGGTACAAGGCTCCAATCATACCCATTCACAAACATGTCTTTGCACATCTGACAAATACAAATAATCCACTTGCAATCGTTTAGTTCTGTCTCTCTCTTTAAAATACTAATTTACACAACTACTGCAAATTTTGCGGGCTTTGCCAGCCTTTGCACACTTTGGCACTGACTCTCATATATTTTCTTCCAGTCTATTTTCATCTAGTCTTCTTGCAGGCCCATGCCAGCACAGAACACTACATCATTAACTCCAAGTTCCATGGCATATGACCCCCTACACACTCATTTCTCAAGCAATCTACATTTCAGGCACCAACTCTCGGTCTAGAATATCCCTTTCCCTTCCATCCTGCCATATATGTACACTCCCATATACCAATGCGGCACATGCAGACTATCATGCAACTCCTTGGTAGAATCCACCCTCTAAACCCCACACTAAACCTTTGAACGCGCCTCTTCAAAACCTTGAAGTCCGAACCTCCTTTTCTCTATCATATCATTCAAACTATATCCTAGTCGTTTAAAACATAGGCTTCTTCAAGGGTAACGCTAAGGCTCAGATCTAATACCTCACCGCATCCTTACCCACAAACTCTATCGAATATTTGCATATTCATCACTCGCAGTTTGCTATTTTTACCCTCTCTGATTGCACAATTCTTCTTCTCTTGGTTTCTCACTTTCTTTAATTCCCTCCTGAATAGCTCCAATTCCCATCCGGATTATCATTCATAGTCCGTTCAAATATTTCATTTGCCTATTTTTTTTTGCTCTGATTAAGCGTTAGTTTCCGGTTTACCTTTCGCCACCTTCTCTGCATTCAGCCGTATCTCCCTGACAGTACTTTTCCCATCATCACTCCACCATTCATCATCATTCTATCTTCTCCTTCAAGTTTTAGCGCAACCACATATTGCCCTTAGAATACCCATGAACACTAAAATATTGTTTAACTTTTATCTTCGAGTATGTTCACTTACTTCCTTTCTCCTACTCAAAAGCACGCTCACCTGCTCTTTCCCGGGACTCGGAGGAGCAAATGGCCTCCCGTCCCCAGAGACACCGGCAGCCTTGAGCTAGATTGAGACTAACTGGGCTATATTCCCGTTAGAATTTTCATTTAACTCTTTTTCACCACTTTCTTTGCAGGGTTCTTGGCTGGCAGCTAATATCGCAGGCTTCTTGCCAAACAGTTTTCATTCATTTAGCACTTATCGGGACAGAAAGGGGTGGAGGGGTGCTGGTACACCCTTATGGGTGATTGGTTTTAACATATCTGCATTTTCTCCTACCATTTTCTCCTTCTACTTCCCCCAGTCTTCTTTTCCTCATTCATTCTTTTCCACACCTGTTAGAGTAAATCGATTGACATCTGAAATTTTGTGTGCCTTACCTGCCCCAGAACCCAGACCCAATGCCTGCAGGAGGATCTGGGGCTATATATCTTCAACACATTTTCATTTTATCTCGATTCACCACTTTTTTTCAGATCCATACTCACAAACTGTCTGCGTACTCTTCCTTTTCTCTTTCATTCAATCATGTTTCTCTTCCTATACACCTCACTTCCATCTTCTCATATTTTATTCACTAATTTAATCATATACAGCAAAATAATGTGGGCGGATCCTTTCATACTCATACTTCTACAAATTTCACAACCCAAAACACCCTCTTGCCTATTATTTCTTATTAGAAACATCTATCATACTCCTATACTCTCTTTGTCTCCTTTGCCCAACCACACTGTATTTTTGCACAACTTTGTGCTGAAAGAAATCATTTAGCACATACAGCTTTCTTTAGGTCCAGAAACATACCGTCTTATCTCTCTACGTGTACCTCACACTTAATAGGGGCGATGCCCTTGTTGAGTGGCGAGCCCTTCCGACCCCAGTGCACCAAGAGAAACCTGGTGCTCTCTATCGGCTCATCTTTTGAACCTCTTTTTTAAAGCACCCACTATCTTTTTCATTCCTGGGTAGACCCAATTCAGGGGGAAAGAGGGCGCTAAACTTTCTATAAATTCCCCTCACTTATTTGCACATTTTAATATCATACATTCATCAACCGGTGCTAATTCTCACTTCCCTTCATCATTCGCTAAAAGACATTCCGAATCCTCTCTTTTAAGCCTTCCTTCGATAATTACAGGGTTTATACAATAAAACCAAGAACATAATTCTAAAACTCACACATTCATACTAAAACAATGCACCATATTACTTCTCAGTCCAAATCGCTGCCACAATCAGTTTATAACATGTATCATGATTGGCACCAACGATTTACTTTATCCTACACAAAATCTTTTTTACCTTTCATGTTTGTCTCACACTTTAAACCTCTCTGCTTCTCCCTCTTTCAAACATATTTACTATCTTCCCTCTTTACCTCATCGCATATATCACTCACAATCCACACACCTAAACTGGCATTGTTGGATTGGATCCGCAGCAGCCTTACCCACACCACTCCCCCCGAGTTTAGACATTTATTACCAAATGTATTTTATATTTTTATCTTCTCTAAATTTATGTATCGTATTTTCTACTAATCATCTTCATACGATGGGGGGGCAATAAGTTTTGCGAATCGGTAGGGCAAAACAGAAGAAGAGGGGGAATGGCTGTTTGTGTGGGTGTTAGGACAAGTTATGACAAGTCAGGACCTGCAGCCACACGCTCCTGCCTCCTCTACATATTTAATAAGCAGAAGCTGATCGCAGATCGTCAGTCACAAAATTTTCAACAATGGAGAAGGTTGAGCACCGCGCAGTGATCAAATTTTTGAGCAAGGAAGGCAAGAATGCAAAAGAGATCCATGAACGCACGGTTGCAGTGTACACCGACACCGCCCCATATTATGCAACCATTGCTCGCTGGAATAGGGAATTCCGCCATGGTCGTGAGTCCCTTGAAGATGACTTTCACGCCCGTAAGACGTGACCAACGAGGACAATGTGGCCCGTGTGGAGAGGATGATCCTTGAAAATCGACGGGTGAAGGTCGAAGAAATCGAGCGAGAACTTGGCATATCACATGGAAGTGTTATAAACATCATCCACGACAATTTGGCCATGACCAACGTCTCTGCTCGGTGGGTCCCTAGAAACCTTAAGCCCTATGATTGACTTCAACGTCGTTAGAGTCCACAAGGACAGAGTTTTACAAGCTGCCCTGCGCGAGTGCGGATTCGAAGAGCTCAACCATCCCACCTACAGTCCAGATCTGGCCCCCAGCGACTACTTTTTATTCCGCCAGCTCAGGCTGCACTGCGTGAAAGTCAGTTTGGGGACAATGAAGATGTCCCGCTCACCGTCCAGGAGTGGATTGAACAGCAGTCGGGAGATTTCTTGTTGTAGGGAATTCGAAGCCTCGGGGACAAGTGCATTGAAGTCGAAGGTAGTTATATTGAAAAATAATAAAACACTTTTCCTCATATCTCGTTTCTTTACATCCGAATTTCAAAACTTATTGACCATCCCTCGTATGAGGTTTAATTATTTACGTTTATCCTTAATAAAACATTAAAATCACTCTTTAACACTGTTCTCAAAATATTATTTTTCATATTCCAAGCTATTCTGTTATTAACCTGTCTTCCTCAATTACCTAAAATGCTAAGCAATGAGACCGTTACATTTTGGCTTCATTACACTGCGATTGACGAAACTAAACTTTTTATTTGAAATTGGGTTTCTGGTCCCTGTCCAAATCGGGTTCGACTCATTCGTCCAATTCGTTATTTTGAGGCTCTTTACGGCAATTGTAGGCAATGTGTTTGGCTAAATCCTACTTGTGCTGTCATTCGAAGAGATCAACTGTCTTTGCTGCGGGTGTTCAGCAGGATTTTCTATAAAAGCATATAGAAAAAGAATCAAGGCTCCTCTTGCAGAATGTTTATAATAGTTTGTTGGTATTTAATTAAAAATATGAAATAAAATTATAAAAAGCATCTCCCTCAGGAGGTTAGTAAAAAGAGGTAAGGAAAGAAATGGGTGTAGTTAGGGAAGTGATATTGTGTGGAAGACATATAGGCTCACTAAACTTAAAGAGGAGTATTAAAGTTGTTTAAGGCATGTTGATGTTTGTGTCTATATCACGCTTTATTTTACTCTTTCTTTTCGATTTTTTTCCATTAGCAGTACTTGCCGATGATGCCAAACTATGAACATCAAAAGTTTGTGGTCCATACTTATATTACCTAAAATAAAGAATAAATATATTTAGAATCACTAAATTCTGTAATCAATGATCGAAAAAGGGTGCTAACAAGAATGTTGAAAATCTATTTTTGTTTACGACTCGTTCTAAGTTACATAGGTCTGAATATTACTTATGTGAAGTCATGGGTGAGAAACTCAACCCGAGCAAATGACTAAACTATCCATTGCCTGGTAGCTTTATAAATATTCTAGATTAAACTGATCTTGTGTAATAAAGTTGACCATTTTTTAATTCATCTCCAAGAGATTTTGAAATTAGTAACTCTATGTAAGAAAGCATTTGTTCTGGCATTCTCAGCATTTTCTTGTTTTACATGAAAAACAATATCTCTTATCGCCCCAACCATTGACGGAGCACCATCAGTACCATTTCCAACGCATTTCTAATCTAAGTCTTTGCAATAGAAGAGGTTTCTTAAATTTCCCTTTCGTTGTCTAATCTCACAAAAGCTATGTACAATGTGACATTTATCGGTAAGATCCGTTAGCCCAACAGCCTGACTAGAAAGACTATTGACTTTCAGTTTATCACATAAAACCTGTTCAACATCATGCGAGATGTCATCAGTACGTCGATTTATCGTATTGTTAAAAAGTGAAACATTTTAGCTTTACCCGACTGCATCATGTACCAGCATTTTTCTCACTAAATTTTTACATGTTGCCATTATTAGATTCTCACCAAGAGTGTAACTTTTCCTTTTCTTTGCAATAATATCCGTCACTAAATATGTAACTTGTTTTTACAGCATTTTCAGTGACAATACCTCTATTCCCAAATGTTGAAATTTGTTTTGGGTGTGTTTAGATTTAAATAGTCTTTCGAAATAACTAGCATTAATGTTTTTACATAATAGTCGGTTGATGTGGTCTTTTGAATTTTGCTGGAGCCATCGCAGCATTTGAAATCTGTTTTTTCAACATGCAAGGCACAATTAAAACAGACATTTGCATCACCCGTCCCTGTAAAGCCCATTGATTAGTAGATTTAATGGTCGACACGAACCTTTTTTTGTCCATTTTTGTATTACAACATTCAAATTTATCAAAAGATTATGAATATACGGTCATGGCTAAAGTTTTGAGACATATATTTTTATTTTTCCATCGTTTTTAAAATTTGCGTGATAGGAATCATTATTAAAATATTTAAAATATTTAGGTTTATTAAAAGTCTACATTTCAAAAATAATAATAATAAAAGTTGCATTCTTTCGCTGAATCTAAATTTACGGTCTGGTTCTGTTAGAGTTAATTTTTAGGCCCTGCAGCTTTCCTATTTGATCAACAGGGTTAAATGATGACAAATATGGATTAATGAATGATGTTGCGTAATTATAATCTATCATCATCATCACAAACTTTATAATTTAAAGAAGGTGATTTTTTTGAGTATTTGAATAATAATTTCATCTTAGTTTGGTTATGACTTATGTTTTTTATCAAAGTTATTTCTAATAATTCTTTTATAATATCAAAAAACTAAATGGTGAAGTTCAGAAGTTTATTTTGCAACGTGATATTTTGAAAGGGGAGAAATTTAGTTTAGAGTTTCTTTTTAAAACTATTATAATTGGCGAAGTTCAGAAAATTTCTAAAAATTTAACCATGGCTGCTTTTTTTAGATTTTAAATTTTAATCTTAGTAACGAAGCGCAAGCTTCTCCCGTAGGGGCGAGTACCGAAACCATTGCCTGGTTTCGTAATATTTTTCGTTAAAACAAATGTGTGAATCTTTTAAATTCCCTAAAATAGTTCTTCACAAAGAAAAACGTGAAATCATTGTTACTCTGCACCAAAGTGGCCTAAGATGCAAGGAGATATTTGCTAAGAATATTGCATTAAGGAGCACCATCTTTAGGTCATTAATGACTTTAAAAAGACTGGTGGCATTCCTGTGAAGAAGTCTTCTGGACGCCAAAGAGCTTCACATGAATGCCAAGATCGCCTCCTGGTAAGGTCCCAGCTCAAGGATGGGGTTGCATCCAGTTCCAAGCTTGCTCACGAGTGGAAAAAGGCAGGGTTGATCGCTTCAACCCGCACAGTGAGGCGGAGAATTTTCAACAAAGGTTTCAAATCGATAAGGGCTCGAAGAAGCATCATCTCACCAAGAAGAACCTTACGGAGAGGCTACACTTTTATAGGTAATATAAATAATACCAAGACTGTTGAAGACTAGGGCAAAGTGATATCCTCTGATGAAGCTCCATTCCGCTTGTTTGGAGCTTCTGGAAGATTCCTCCTTAGTAGGAGAAAAGGAGAGCCATTTCACGAGTCCTGTATCGTGCTTACAGTGATGTGGCTGGACACTTTTCATATCGCGGCCTGCCTCTTATCTAAGGGAACTAGAGCACTAATAATTTTGCCCAAGAACACTGCTATGAACTCACAATGGTACCGAAACTCTCTTCTTCAGTACCTTTTCTCAACAGTTCAGGAACAATTTGGAGAGGATAACTATATTTCTTTCAGCATGATGGTGCACCTTATCAGAAAGCAAACTAATAATAAACTAATTCTCTCAAAATAACATCAATCCCTTGGGTCATTGGGGCGGGAATTCGCGCCAGATTTGAACCCAATAGTGAATTTGTGGGCGATAATCAAGCTGGCGGTTGATCAACAGAAGCCATCCGATTGTGAGCAGTTGCAGTGCTTGTTGAACAAAAATGAAGCCATATCATTCAAGATATCAACACAAATTTGGTTTCCATCATGCCAAACGAATTGAATCGGTCCTGAAGAACAAGGGACATCATTGTATATATTGACAGCGCGTATCAATTGATTGTATTATTAATAAAATGAGTTTCGGCTGTAAATTTTGTATATTTCACCTTCAAATTATGATACAGGCATAGAAAAACAAAATGAAATATTTTATTGGTTCTATTAATTTTAATATATGTAAAAAATATAGTAAAGCTCAAAACCTTTGGCCATGACTGTACACCACTAACCTCTCCAGTATTATTTGCCTGGTTCCTTTTCAAATAATGCCGCATTGCACCATCAGATACTTCTGTAAAAAAATACAACAAAGTAAAAAAAAATAATATCTCACATGATAGAAAAAAGAAAGAAAAGAAAACAATGGATAAGAGTAGAAGACACACAGACAACATATAATTCCAGCAAAGTACATTACCATCAAACATTTGACTTAATTAAAACATTCACATTTTACATTAGTCTTACTGCAGCAAGAATAAGCCAACCACTGTATATTTACCCACACATAGACCATTCTCTTAAAATTTATATACTAAAATTCTCAACTCAATTCCTTTTAACCGCTAAACTCTTCTAAGTAACTAAATCACTAAATACCTGATCTCTCTATACCCAACTCACTCAGAACTGAATAAGTTTATATTCTTACGCCAGCAGATCGTATTGAATAGTTCCCAGCAGGAATTCCCTTTATTCTTTCTTCGTATAATTTATAGGGATTTTCTGTCTTTCACGTTTCTTTTCTAATTATTTGTGACTAGTTTTCTTCAATATACTTGGAATTCGATCTTTGGAGAGGAAGTCTCTTCTACGTGGAAGCTTGAAAGGGAATAAATAACTGCAAATGGAATGGATTTAAATATTAACAAACTTTGACATTAGAGAAACCGCACAGAATCACCTTAAATTTGATCCTAGGAGAAGCCTATTTGGTTCATTTGGGGGGAGGATAATCAATTATAATTAACGTTTTTAATTTGGATGCAGATTAATCAATTACGATTGACGTACTCAAATTCGGAGTGCAATCTTCAGCTTAAGAGGCATTGCTCATCTTTACGGTTATCAGGTGAAGTGAATCGAAGTTCGGGGTTCTGTGATTAAGAAGATAATCGGGTTATTTGCCTACTGGTTCTTCTGGTTTTGTTCACCTACTCACATTTTCACTAGTTCAACGCCCTATTTTCCATCAATTCATCGCTGGAAGAGAAGGAAGTGGATTGAAACGAATTGATTATGAAAGATTTAATGCATCCCTCTCTCCTGGTATAGGCACTGCGCAGTTCCCTAATTGATGACTGAGGTATTCGAAGCTTGTTTTCTTTTAGCCAGTTTTTGTTATTGTTTATTTTGCACAAATTTAAGTAACCAGAAAAAGTAGTTACGCCTACGTGACAAAGAATAAAGGATGAGTGTAGAAATGTTTTTATTAAACTAAGGGCAAAACTGTGATGGAATTTCCCGCACAATGTATGTAAGAAAAAATGAAAATGTGTCGAAGATATATATTCGGAGTTCTTATGTAGGCAATGGGGCTGAGATTGCACACAATTATCCAGATGTCACCTGCAACATGCTGCCCCAGGCTACAACTGACGCGGTCTCTCGGGGTACATTCTACTACCGGGAGGGCGTGCCACTCCAGGTTTCAGGGTTGGTGGAGAGAAAAAGGAGTAATACAAAGGTAAAGAGGGCAAAAATCTGAGCAGCCAAATCTAGTCTAATCTCATATTCGAAGATCTTCCAAAATTCACGTAAGGTACGAGCAAATTACAGGGCCAATGTTCGGATGTAAATAAATAATAAGTGATTTTATATTTCTCTATGGAACACACCATAAGAAGACTTCATTTGAGCACCATAACTTCTGTGAAAATTGAAACAAGAAAAAAAAATTGATTCTTTTAGAAGTTTGGGTAGAAGAAAAACAAAATAATCAACGCTTTATGGATAGTTTATTGGGACAATACACACAAATCATTGATTTCACACTTGCACCAAAACTGCACTATAAATTCGATGCTTGTATTCACTTAAATTTTAACCCCAAATCATTTCCCTCAAATGGGGACATCATTTAAACTGCTGTCACTTCCAGGGAAATCAATCAAATCAGCTCATGCTTATATACAACAGCAGCACTAGTGCAAGAGTTTATTTACAACAGCTCAGAGGTTAATTTACAACAGCAGCACTAGTGCAACAGTTTATCTAAAACAGCAGCACTAGCGTAACAGTTTCTCAACAACAGCAGCAGTAGTTTATCTACAACAGCACCAGTACTTTATCTACAACAAAAACAATAGTTTAGCAAGTTAGAACACACAAACAAGAAATTTAAGGCTTAATCTTTTGTGAATTCGCGCCAAAACAAGCAAGGAACACGAGCATGAATGATGAGACAGGAAGTTTACCATAGTACAGTGTTTTCAACCAGGGTTCCGCAACAGATTGCTAAGGGGTCTACTAGAAATAGTCTGAACTGTAACGTAAAATAATAAATTAAAGCGTGAAGAAGAAATTCGCATTTTTTCGTGATCCATTAATCAACTGTTACTTCTAAAGGCGTCGGATAAATCGTTAAGAATTTTCTGTTGATTATCGCGAGTTGCTTTTGTGGAAGTTTTCTCGAAGAAATGATCCCGCTTATAAATACGGAGACGCTGAACGTTAAGATGAGATTTTTAGCACCTATCTGGTGACTGTCTACAAGGGAATTAGTCACCTCAATTATTTTATAGCTTAATGCTAGGCTAAATAATAATAATAAACAAGAAACATAAAGAAAGAAGTCCACTCCGGTGCCAAGGGAAACCACGCCTCCCTCCAGCGCAGGAGCATTCGACCAACAGCAAGGAGAGTCAAATATAATGGAGGAGACCAGGTGCTTTCAAGAAGTCAAGTAGTCCATACGTCTGTGTACACAAAGCCAGCCAGATTACAGAGGACAAGCGGTAGCGACCCTGCTCATCTTGATACTGGGACAGGTAACGTACAGGAAGATCACCAAGATTGGGACATTCAACAAAAATGTGCCAAAAAGTCTGGAGGACAACGCATTGGACCAATTGTGCACTTAAAGGGCACAGTGAATGCACTAGTGTACAAGGCATTACCGTAGCAGTTTGTTTTGCCCTATTTACGAGCCTCTGAAGCCCAACTGGCAATTTTCCTACAATATTGTAACCCTTCCCACACGACCAAGTCAGTGAAGCCATGGACGACGAGCACATCCCTGTTATGAACTAGCATGCACAGAATACACTCTTGAATCCCATTAAAAATGTTTGGAAGACACGCGGAGAGAGGTGTAAAGCGACGTATCCAAAAATAGTTTAAGAACGCTGGGAAATACTTCAAGATAAAAGTAGCAAGAGTACTGCGGAAGAGTGTCAACAGTTGTTTCGTTTCTGTTGGGGTAAATGTCAAATCACCATTGAGAATAAAGGCCTCCACACTGTACAAATGTTTTCTAGTGTTAATATAATCGTCATATTGCATTATAAATGTTTCCGCTAGCGTTCAGATCAATTTGGAAAGGAAGAATTTTGGGTAAATTGCTTATCTGCTGATAACTTTCGTTTTACTCATACAAATTTGCATAATCAGTTCACATATGTGTTTTATATCTTTATGTTATCGTACAGCAATTTTTGAAACCTTAAGATGTTGCGATAGAAATGAAGGGGCTCTAATCTGCATATATATATATATATATATATATATATATATATATATATATATATATATATATATAGTACAAGAGAAAGAAGAATTGGACGCGAATGAGAAATGAGACAAGATACCGGAGTTTTTTTAAAGGCAAGAGAAGGGACATTAGAAGAACCCAGCATCAAAAAGAGCAGAGGGTGACACAGTGAAGGCGATCCTTTACCGAGAAGACAGAAATAACGCCCTCTGCTCTCTTTGATTCTGGGTTCTTCGAATGTCCTTTTCTCTTGCGTTTAAAAAACTCCGGTTTCTTGTCTCATTGCTCATTCGAGTCCAATTCTTCTTTCTCTTTTACTATATATATTTATAGTCAGCTATACAAGGTTTCTGCATCTTTCTTTCTGTCTTCAAATTTATTTGAAAGGCAGAAAATAAAAATGGCGTAGCCCTGTGGTGGTTGTATTATCACCCGCAGAACCTGTATTTGCTCTTTCTTTATATATATATATATATATATATATATATATAAAAATGCAGATTTTGTTAAAGACCATAGTATATTTCTCCCTGATTATTTTCTTTGGAAACTTTCGATTTTTATTATTGGCTTCTTTAATCCATCTTCTAGATGATAGATAACTTCTACTCTTTTTTTTTAAGTAAACGCATTTAGTATAAACCAAACTTTCATATTGTAGCTGAGCTTTCGATCTATGCGATCATCTTCAGAGTGTTTTTAGGTATTCCTTCCTCCTTTACTGATGAACTATGGTGGAATCGGAATCGAATCGAAGGAAAATAATTATTATTATTGTTGGGTAGTCGTGAGTATGTGAATGTGAGAGATAGTGGTGTACAAGAATATTGGTGTTGGAAATAGTGGTGAAAAGAAGAAAGTATAAGAGTTGCAAGAGTTGCAAAGTTGTCTAGAGATCAGGCATGTTTGTATCTTTGTTGCTTTAATGTAATTTTATATATTTACATGTACACATATACATGCAAATATATGTATAAGTTCGGCATTCGAGCCTTTGACTTCGTTTATTTGTATTCTATTTTATGTTCTTAACGTATTCTTGGTTAGGCGTTTTTCTTCTTTCTATGTTTTTGAGTAACTTGTTATCTTGATTTCGTCGAACTGCTTTGTGTTGATTTGTTTGTGTTTCATGTGGTTGTTTTTGTAATCGTTTTTCATGTTTGTTTGTTGTTTTCCTTGTACTTACGTACTAATTTCTTGTTACTTTTTCTTCTTCTTGTTTCCTCTTGTTTATTTTTGTAGTCTTCTTGGGTTGAGATCATCTTGTTCTGGTTTTTAGTCAAATTCGGTTAGTTATTTTCATATCCGGTTGTCATTTCGGTGGCGACTTGTTTTGTATTCTTAAGCATAAAACGGGACAACTTCTTCACCAAGCTTGCTGGCGCTGGTTGAGAATCTTGCATGGCATGGATTCCGTTGAATTTTTTCTAGGAGTGTTCTGATCTCGTCGCTGGTATTGGATGTTATTTTTTCTTTCAGGCTTCTGCTCTTGCTATTAGTAGGTAGTCGAGTGATGTGATCTCTATCCCTCTATGTAGGTCTTCTGCTCTTTTCTTTTCTCTTCTGCGTGTGTTTGGGATGATATACATGCATTTGTTCTGTGTTCTCTGTAACTCTTTCCGTCCCGTATTTGAGACACTGAAGAGAGTTGTTGAACGGTATATTAAAGGTTGATTTTACTAGTGCCATGTATATTTTCCTTTTATTTTTTATGCTCAGGTTTCTAAAAGTGGAGAGGGTTCTGACTGCAGTCTTCGCTTTAAATATTCGATTTGAGTCGGGCTTCCTGTACCAGGTAGAAGTGATTTTCATTCCAAGTACATTGCACCCATTCGTGTAGGGATAACGCGCACTCCACAATCTCACATTTACTAAAGTTCTCCTTCCCAGCGGGACAATCTTAAACTTTTCTCGGTTGTCTTGTATCTTGCATCTATTCTCGTATTTCTTAATGTTTCTAATTTCTTCGGCAGCCATGCGAGTTTGCATATGTGCATTGCGATATCAGGCAACGATGATTTGATTTATATCGTCGACGAATTGAATGTTTAGATTCCAGGAGTTGACAGGCTCGGAGATGTCCCCTTTCCTGCCCGCAGCGGAAAGGGGGGCCCTTTCATGTTACCTCTACTTAAATATGCTGATCTCTCCATGACGTAATCGTAGAGGATCTTCTCGAGCCTGGGGTTTAAACGCAGTCTTGGGATTTTATACTGCCTCCCCCTTATCCAGACTTATCAAATGCGTTGGATGCGTTTTCTGCATACGATGTCGATATAGCTCCGATCATTTTGCGCTTGTGCAATTTTCTCCGTGATGACACTTATTGCTATCTCGGCGCTTCTCCTTTTCCTGAAGCACTACTGCTGGTTGTTATATAGCGAGTTTTATTCCAAGTGATCGACGAGTCTTCTATATAGGATTTTTTCGAAGAGTTTTCCCTCAATTTCCAGAAGGGATATTGGAAGATACTCTCCTTTCTCGTCGGAGGTTTTCCATGTTTAGGATTGCATATTTTTTTAATTAAAAAGGAAGTTTTTCTAAAATTGTTAATGGTAATGAATAAATTTGCTAAAACCGCAAGAACTTATTCCTCAACTCAATATTTGATTTTCAAAATCAATATCAAAGCCTTCATTTTCTTCTTTACTGATTCTGAAGATCTGTTCCTAGTTTTCTCTGACAATCTCCTCTTTTTCGCTGTCTTCCTTTTTAGTTCACCGTTGGCATTTTCGAGCTCCATTTATTTCGTGAAATTTCTTTGATCCTTTTGATCTTAGCCCAGAATACCTTTAGATTAGCTTCGCTATCTACATAGTTCCTTGATAGCTTTGTTCCACCTTTATTCCTGTTGTTCGTAGATCAGTATCTTAAATTCTTCTTTGATTTCTCTTGTACGGTACATTATTTCACGTGATGTTCCCGCGGTGATGCTTCTTCGATATAAATCTTTCAGTTCACGGTATAAACCTTTCATTTGAGGGGTCCATTTGTACTCAGATTATATTTGGTATGCGGTTTTGGAAACGGACTGTCTGTCCGCTTCTCTTAACTCGTCCTCCAGCCTTTCCATTTCCTCGTCAACCTCTTCGAGCGTTGCTTCTTCCAAGTTTGCCGGGATGTAGGTTCTGAGCAAACGCTCGTAATTAATCCAATTCGCCCTGTTGCAGTCCTTCCTTGTGGTGGCTGGAATTGCTATATGGTTTACATGGATTTGTAGGTTAATCCCTATATGGTCGCTACAGGGAATTACCTCAGGAGTCATGAGGCAATTGAAGTGGAGGAGGAAATTGCCCAAGCAGATGTCAGGCTTGGTGGCTGATCTTTCCGTGATGTAAGTTGGAAAGTCGGAACCAAGTATCTGCACGATGTTCCTGTCTAAGAGGGTGTTGAAGCATCCACTTATTGCATTTGTGCGAGCATACCCGGACTCTGCACATCGTGCATTAAAATCCCCCATTAGAATGGCAGGGCCCCTTTCGCCCGAATATACTCATTATAGTGTGGTTAGGTAAATAGTCACGTCTCTGGAGTTGATATCCCGTGGCGATGACTATTTTTCCCAGGCTCATATCTACATCAATTGCGAGGTAAGACTCTTCTAGGTTCCTGAGTTGCTTGTACTTGATTACCTTTTTTACCGCAATGGTTGCTCCGTGGCAACGTTCTTGCGAGTGGTTTACAGTCATCACTTCGTAGCTCCATATTTTGATGGTTTTACTATTAATGTTGACTCCTGTTCCTAAATTAGGATTATATTGGCATCAATTGTTCTAAAAATTATTTCCGTACTGCACTCTTTTTGTTATCCATCCATCAGTGTTAATGCTTAAGATCCTTATGTTGTTTCTATGCATTGTAAGTTATTATTTTATCTTCTTTGTAGTCTGGGGCTCCTATTAGGGACTGTCTTTGGCAGTGGAAGGTTAGGATTTTCTTCCTTGATTGGTTACATACATTTATTCTTGTTTTTATTTTTCTTGATGGGGCTGGGAGTTTTGGACCTGCTTCTAGAGGCCATTTACGATCTGCTGTTGTGGACTGGCTCGCTTTCCTCCTCTGAATCAAATTGCGAGTCATTAGTACTGGTCTCTTCCTCTTGGCTTTCTTCTGTTTCTTTCTCAGATGATACCTATTTCTCTTGACTTTCTGGGGTTGAGGGTTTGGGTTGGGCGACTGCCATATTCAAAATTTTTGCCGAGTCTGGGATTCGGGGCACCTTGACCTTCGGCAAATTGTTAGCTTGGAGCATTGAATTAAGCTCCTTCTCATAGCATCCTGGTGTCCCCATGTTTGTAATGTGAGCTTGAATTATGCATGTTAGTATCTTTGCGCTCATTTCACTGTTCAGGTTTATCGTGGGGTTTTTAATTTGAGGAGTGTTTTTTTGATGGTGCGGCGGCGTAGCTCTGGTTGCTTCAGGGTCGCCAATCCTCTTCTTTTCTTCCTGTTATCTCTTTTCTCTTTGGGCAATTAAGAGCCATGGTTCTGTGTTCACCACCACAGTTTATGCATTTCTTGGCGGTTGAAGCACAGTCTTTAAACCAGTGTCCATCTTGGCCGCATTTAGAAAACTTCTTATCTTTGTTGGGGCAGTTGAAGCTAGTATGTGTCTCTAATTTGTAGCAGGAGAAGAACATTTGGATGTTTTGAAACTTCTCCTGTTCTATGTTTTCAGATGGTATTCTCATAGTTAATGTAATAGGTTCCTCTGTCTTAGCCTTGATAGACATCTGCGTAGATTCGAATTTGATGTTGAACGCATGGGTACGGTTGTTGAACTTCAGGCGTTCTCTTATTTTGGCCCATTGAGGGTTTTTTCTCGATTTCTTCTTTAATTTCTCCTGTCGGTCGTTCCCCAATCCGGCTCTCGATCTTACGACAGACAATACTTCGGTTTGCCGCAACTTATTGGGGGGCGGGGCGTGCTTCAAGTCTAATTGTTTTGAGTGCTGTTGTTCCCTTAGTTGAGGGGAATTCATCTACGTCTTTTATCTGGAACCATAGTGCGATGTATCTATTGCCCACCTCTATTATTCAAATCAAGGCGAGTTTTAGTTCGGCAAGAAAGGTCTGGAGGACTTTCTTCGTGGTATCAATCTCCCTTAAAGGGAGGGGGTGTTCCTTGTTCCAAGTTGGTCCTCTTCTTTCTTCTGGTCTTCTTTCTGGAATTATCTTTTGTGAATAAAAGTTTAATGTAAGTGATGTGTTATGTGCGTAGGTGAGTGAAATGAAAATTTAGAAAATGGATGTACCCCCACCGTAGTGCCACCCCGTGCTCACGAAAACCAATACTATAATTGATAGGATGATAGATGATGGATGATGAAGGGATGGACCCGGGAAGGGATCATCTCAATGGGTAAATTATGCCCGACTTAATGATGAGGGAAGGCCAAATCGACTTTCTTTACCCACAGCTGACGCCCCCCTGGGTTTTTTTTTAAATTGGTGACTGCATCCTCCATAGCATAGAGATGGTTGCTTGTCCCTCTATGACCCTGGGCGGTAAGCCCCCCTCGATAAAGCTAAAAGCTAAATCAACGAAGTTAGCAGTCCGTCCTTTATCCCGGGGATCCTCTGAAATTTACTTCTGCTGTGGGATACTCCTCAAACCAGCTTCCGTCAATTTCCCCAATTATGATGCCATATCACAGTCGACTGGCAGAGTTGGAACGAGGGTTATGAACAGTCCAGGTCCACGATTGCACGGTGCCCGCCCGTGGAAACGATGCTAAGCGTTCATGTCAATTTTACGTGACCGAATAAAAGGAGAGTAGTAGTTCTCTTTTCAAAGACAACCGTAGGGCTGTTTTAAAATAAGCTGGCTCGGCTCGGGCGTCCTTACTTCGAACGTAAGAATGCAGAAAAGCAGGAATATTATTCGATAATAATAATACACGTCAAGTCTCAGCAGCGAATAACGTTCCGTCGAATGAAAGTGTAGGAGAGAGATATAAAAGGTAGAGATATTGTGTTTGTGTGTGTGTGTGTGTGTGTGTGTGTGTGTGTGTGTGTGTGTGTGTGTGTTGTGTTGATGACGTGGTTATGAATGTAGGATGATATATGAAGATGGAAAAGAGGTGCTAATGAATTTTACCAGGTTGCCTGGCAAACACTTTCGTTTTCCATTAATTCTGCCGTTTGTTTGCTTTATTGTTTTTCGAGTTTGTGATGTAAACATTCGAGCCTTTATCATATTATGCTGATTTGAGATTTGAGCTTTTTATTTTGGTTTTATTTAATTTTTTTTTGCTTTATGCATTTTTCATTAATATAGTGGTTATATATATATATATATATATATATATATATATATATATATATATATATATATATATATATATATATATATATATATATATTCATTTTACTTTTCCTTCATCTATTTTGAATTTCTCATCATTATTTGCTGTCAAAATTCTCATTAGTGTGTCATTACTGTTGGGTTTAGTTGTCTTTTTTTTGCATTTTGGTTGTCAATATCGGTAATTTTATTCAGTTGTTTACATTGTTTTATTTATAAATAGGGTTTATGTTTATCGTAGCATTCTTTCTAATTCCATCAAATCTTTATCGATATCTGATCTGAAGCATTTCATTATCTGGTACGGTAATCTTTCTTATTTCTTCCTGTGGTAGCATTTCGTTTAGCCTTATCCACAGGTTTTTGGCGCGTTCGTAGAGTATTTTATTCATAGGTTCAAGTCCAATTCTTTGATGTAGGTCCACTGATGAAATTCGGTCCTGCCTTCTCTTATTTTCTATAAATCGCGTTGCCCAATTTTGTACTTTTGGGGCTCTTTATATTTGTGTGTTACTCAACGTATGTGGATCGGACAAGGGCTATGTACAGTTTTCCTATGTTCTTATTTAAGAGGTTAGGGAATCTTTGTATCGTCATCATGGTCAGTTTTGCTTCTGTCACTTTTGTTGATAGACGGGAGTTACAAGGAGTTACAAGGAAAGAAAGTACTCTAGGAAACCTTACGGTCCATTCAAAGAGCGTACCTTTGGACTAGCAATTGAGTAGGCACATGGCTGCTTAATTGTTTTGAGTCCCTAAACGGCCACTTTTCAAGACTTTGTCTAGTCTTGACTTGAACTGGTCAACAGATTCACTGTTGACAACTTCCACTGGAAGTGCGTTCCACTTACCGCAGATACTGTAAGTGAAAAAATTTCCACACAGATTGCGGTTGTAACGCTTCAGTTCAAGTTTGAAGCCGTGATTGCACGTTTTGTTCTCACTCAGTGTGAAAATATCCCGGTAGTCAACATTGTCGAACCCTCGAAGTATTTTGAAAACTTCGATGAGCTGACCACGCAGTCTACGGGTTTCCAGCGAGAACAGATTTAATTCCCTTAGTCTATCCTCATAACTTTTATGTCGGATAGAGGGAATCAGTTTGGTTGCCCTAGCTTGTACGCGTTCCAACCTTGCGATGTCCTTTCGAAACGAAGGAATCCGAAATTGTACGGCATACTCCAGGTGCGTCTCAACGAGGGAGTTGTACAGACAAAGTACTATCTCCTTGTTGCGGTATCCAAACTGGCGCTTTATGTAGCATAACATCCTTTGGGCTTTCTTCTCTGCCTCGATGCACTGTTTCAAGAACTTGAGGTCGCTAGTGATAGTAACACCCAAGTCCTTCTCAGTCTCACTCGATTCAAGATCAGTTCCCTTAAGAAAATACTGAGATTTGGAGTTTCGGTGGTCGATATGCATTACTTTGCATTTGTTCACGTTGAAAGGCATTTCTTACGTGTCCGACCACTCCCCAATCCTTTGAAGGTCCTCTTGGAGGCTAGCAGTTTTACCCTCCTTTGCCACATTGATACCAAGCTTGGTGTCGTCGGCATATTTGGAGATTTTGGCAACTATGTGTCTCTTTTTCGATTTGGTTCGGGGAGATGTTTGTGTAAAAGGCAAGGAGGCCGTGCTCTGTGGCCTGTTTTTGCCATCTTCGTGGTCCGAAACATGACTTTGAAGATATGCATATATTCTTCGCCGTTTTGGTTTTTGAACTTCACAACGTTTTCGATTCTGGACCAAGTTTGTTCTTTTTAAAGTTCTTCTTTTATTTCCCAGGGTTTATTTCCCATGGGTTGAGACGTTTACAGATTACACATCTTTTCGTCGTGATGTTTGGTGGTGTGCTGGAGAAAGACCAATTTTGCCAGTTTCTTAGCCGAGACTTCACATAAGAGGAGGTCTAAATCTTTCTCGGTGTCACAGAGCGCAACATATCCGTTATATTGGTCTTTTAACCTGAGTAAAATTACTCCTATTTCAGCGTAAATTGTTTGTAGGCCCTTTTCTCTCGTGGGTTTTTCTTTCACGGAGAGGATACAAAGAGGCATTCGTGTGATCGTCCATTGTGGCTCGTAGGGAGCCTTCCTCTTGGTGGTCCGATCCTTGTCTTCGTATTTGTGGTCGTCTGGGTCTAAGAATTTAATTTATTGTTGTATGAGTGAAAGATGAGAAATGTTCCCTCCGTTCTTACAATCTTTGGCACAGCCGGTGTATTTGGCTCGATGAAAATGATGGACGAATGGGAAAGGACCAGTTGAGGCCCTCCAGAAGGATGACTCATGGCGGACTTGATGATTAATGGTGATCGAATCAACTATCACAACCCGCGGTGCAGCCCCTCCTGGGGTTTGCTTATCTAGGGTTTGCCACTCTATAGTCCTAGCTGGGCCGCTAGGGATAGAGGTAACTTTGCCCTAGTGGTTGCAGCATCGCATACTTTCCGGAGTGCCTATGACAGAAGGTTCTACAATGACCTAGTCCACAAACCTGTTTTCACAACCTCCTCGAATTATGCCTTGTTAAATGGCGGGCATAGTTAGAACTAGGTTATGAATGGCAGTACATACGGCTAAGCCTTAGAAGGCGAAAATAGAGGGGGTGATGAATTTAGGCAGCCATGAAACTAATTATGGCAGCCTAGAAAAATCGATACCCCTAACGGTTACGTAACTATTGCTCAAAGGAGAGTGATTGCAAAGCACTTACCTCTCCTAAAGCAGCAGAATGCCTGAAACACTAAGCTTAAAACCACATGCAACGCCCCAAATAAAGACCCACCGCAGCATTATCTTTCGCCGCCTCGATCTATAGGTTAGGGAGCACACCATAGAAGAGATTCATGCTGAGGTCGAAAAAAAACACACCTGGGCCAAGTTATCTGAAATCATAAAATTTAAAAAATATACATACGTATTCAAAATAGTATTTTGTGATATGACAATGGCAGTTGAGGCCACGGAGGTAGGTATGCCCCTCTTTAACGTCTGTGTCTGCCCTGAGTAGATCGAACGTGAAGAATTTATCGACCGCCAGAGGTGTTTCAATTGCTACAAGTACGAGGAGCACACCACGGCCACCTGCCCCAGGGACAACGTTATTTTATGCTCTATTTGCTCGTTAGATGCAGATTCTTGGAGGAGCTGTAATAGCACCTCTATCAAGTGCCTGAACTGTGCAGGAGAACATAAGACGCTCTCCTTGGCTTGCCCGGTCAAGGAAAAACTTTTGAAGAAAAAAGCTAACCAAAAGAGACAGGAAGAAGAAAATAAAGTGAACAGTACCTAGGCCAAAGTTGCTAGAGCTGCTGTTGCAGAGTCTAAGGGAAATCCAACATATCTCCACGTCGAGAACGAGAACTCGACAAAAATTAGGCTTTGCATCTATTATGCTCACATTGCAAATCACTCCTCCCCGGGGGTGCTGTGCGGATGAACTTAATAGAATGCTGACGCATAATGGAATGGAGAAGATGTGTTTTTTTCCAAACCCACAGTCGAAGGAGATTCTTAAGATTAGTCTCAAACCCCAGTGCGAGACTAGCTGCCAGAAGCTTCCCACACCCACTAGCGCCGCTGATCTCTCCATGGATCCTAGGATCCAAGCTCAGGCAGCAAAGGAGGCAAAAACACGCACTGAAAAGCAGAACAACACACAAATTGCACGACACACAAACTTGATCACACACACACACACACACACACTGAGACAGCGAGACCTGATGGGGGTGGGCACGTTTGATCCGCTCACGGAAAACCTCACAACGTTAGAGAAGTCTGAGATCGTCCTCTTCTTGTAAGAGCGAATCTAGGCACGCTTACCATTCGAGAAAAGTTAACTTGAAGTTATTAGCTGCTGAAAGATCCCCCTTCCTTAAGGAGATGGATGTCCTCGATGTATTAGAAGGAATAATATCCCGAAAATATCTTGGGAGATTGCAGCGAAAAACAAGTCAAGAAAGCTTTACTCCATGGCTTGATCAAACTGGCACCTGAAACCTTTATTATTCTAACTGATGGCGAATTGAGAAAAAAACGTACAGGAATAACAATCATGCCACAATACACTCCACAAGGACCTAGGTTCGTAAGAAAATATGTCTCGAAAACAACACGACCACACACAGGAATATTTAGTGAACTAAACAATGAAGACATTAAAAATATTACATTTTAACTCAGACGGTGGATGAACCAAAAAACTACTATAGGGTAACGTAATAGGACAATGTGACCCAGACTTTATATTTATTTCAGAACATGGGATGAATGACAGACAGGATAAAAATTTTCCCCTACGAAGTCTTAACAAAAAATCACAGCAGAGAACGTTTCGACAGATGCCTGATAGCTGTAAAAATAGGTCTTGACTTGAGCTCAATAAGCGGACTCGATGAGTCATACCTCGCTGTTGAAGTCCGTACGGCAGTGGGCCACCTGGTCCTGGCAACAAGGTACCAGCCCCCAAGGAGAGGGTACTTGCCTCTTCACAGCTTCCTGCAACTTTGTGGTCACGGCAGAATCGTTCTTTTTGCTGGCGCCCTCAATGCGAGGAGTGCCTCCTCAGATTACACGTCGACCAACTTCAGCAGGCAGGAATCTTAAGACACTTATTAAAAGACAAATTATGACAAAAATTAGACCAAACCTCCCCACATACATCACACACAGAGCAGCCACAAAACCAGACATAGTGCTCACTATCTAGTGTTTCCCTACAATTACTTCATTGAGTTGGGCCTTCCTATCCCCAGCGACTACCAGGCTATCCTTATTAAAATTTCAACCTCCCCATTCAAGTCCCTATCCTAGAGCGCAAGAGCTACGATCGAGCAAACTGTGATAACTATGTATCGCAGGATTATGTATCGCAGGAAAGGGACATGGAGAGATTCGGCGGTAGAATTACTGCCTAACATCTTATTGGGGCTCATGAATATCATGAATGCGTGCCTGAACGTGGGTTACTTCCCTGACCACTGGAAGGCAGCAAAAATGATATTCATTCCTAAAGCCGGTAAGCCACCGGACAGTCCAGCTAACTGCAAGCCAATATCTCTCTTAGAAATTGCAGGGAAAGTCTTGGAGAAGATATTGGCCAACAGGCTGAATATTTTCCTCGAGGAAAATAATTCTCACAATAACCAACAACATGGCTTCCGAAGGGAATGAGGACCGAACACGGCGCTAGCCATGATAACCGAGAAGTTAGCAAAGGTAAGAGCTGGAGGACGTCAGACAAATCTGATACTCCGCGACGTCAAAAAGGCCTTTGACAAAGTATGGAGGAGAAGCCTGCAATACAAAATCTTACAACTGGGTCTCAATCCCATACTTGAAAGGATTCTATGTGACTACGTAATGGAGAGGATGGCGTTTCTAAATGTTAAAGATTTCAATGGTTCCTAGTTTGAGCTTGAGGCGGGGGTGCCACAAGGCGGGTATATAAGACCCCTGCTCTATAAAATATACACCATCGACCTTCCCCAACCTCTGATTGAAGGCTCTTTATATGTCCAATTTGCGGACGGTATAACGATGATCTGTACAACACCTTATCAGAATGTGAATTACATAGCACAGAGTATGGAGGTAGAAATCGAAAACATCAACTCTTTCGAAAGAAGATGGATGATATCTAATAATGCCAAAAAGTTTCAGGAAATTCCACTATTCCGATAGACCCTCGCAGCCATCCATGTAGGGGGTTCACGCATCCTATACCACACAGAGGGCAACGTTCTGGGACTCCGTATTGCGACTCGTGGATATGGGACTCATGTAGCTACATCAAATGCACTAAGGTACTTGGTAGAACCTTTCAAGTTCCTAAACCTGAGTACCTTCAACAAACTAAAGATCTATAATGCATGCATTCGATCAAAACTCCTGTATCCGCCGGTCCCTATAAACGCAATTCCCAAGACCCAATTCCTTAAACTGCAAAAGGCCCAAAATAAGGCTGTCTATATTATAACGGGAATCCGAAGGAGAGAGTGGAAAAAGCAGACTGAGCTCCAGGGTGAACTAGGGATAACCCCATAAACGTGAAGCTTCACTTGAGAGCAATTAAGATCTGGGAGAAAGTACATCGGCACCTCCCTCCCAAGTTTGTACTCGAGCACATGGATTTTGATGACATAGGAGGTGGAAAACATTTTACAATACCCAACCGACACTAAGCCAAACAAAATCACTTTTCACTAAATTAGTCAAGTGCTAATTTTCTAAATGTCCCTTAAATTTTGGCGAGATTAACTCGCCAAAAATATCAAAACAACAAAAAGTGCAAAATAATAAACAACTCAAAATCAGGGTGTAAACAATCCAGATAAGAAGATATAAAGTCTTCACCAAAAGCAGTAGGGATCAAAAAACCCGCTGGTACAAAGGCTTGAATGCCTTTTATACATTTATATATACAACATAAAATATATTCCAGAACGCAAAGAAAGCCAGAGATGCCCTATCACCAGGGACCTGTCTTTCATTCTACTTTTCATTTTAGCTCTCCTATCAATTTTCCCATTCTTCCCCATTATTTTTCCTACTATATTCCCCACTTTATATGTCCAATGGCCTTTCTTTCTTGATTAAGATGACGGTTTAGTCTTTCTGATAACTTTACGCGCTTACGTTCTGGTAAAGTTACTAACCAATAAAGGAGGCAAAGTCAAGAACAAGACCAAAAAGGACTTGATTGTTTTCACGGAAAGCCACTTTCCTTCACACATGCACTTAAGATCCATGCGTACTTAGTCTAATTGCAGAAACCTCTTGTTGCTAAGTACGGAGTGATCCCCCAAAGAGGGATTATCCATACTTCGTGCTATTTAGCTCCCACTTTTTTAATATCTTCGCAACATAACGCAACGCTCCTTTGCATTACGGTATAGTGAATCCCGGAAGGAAGCCTTGTTATGGGGCGGGAAGAAGTAGGTCCTTTACGGAGACGAGCCAGAGACCTTGAAGAGGCGTCTAATAGTGTAGGCCTATTTATGAATAAGGGTTGCGGAGTGCGCCGGTAGAAAGGTATTTAAGGAATTAATAGGTACACATATAATAGGGATTATGTTTTTAGATTCTGTTCCCTCCACACACGCGAGGACCATAAAAGCGGAATTAATCAAGCTCCTTCCCCTGAGACTGATCACGAACCGAAAGAAAAGAACACCGCAGGATGTCGTACAAAGGATCTTCACTAATCTTTAGATACCCTTGATTAAGTACATCGAAGTGCTGACTGGATTTATCGCTATATGCCCGGAGAACAAAGACGTTGAGCAACTACTATCATCAGCAGGAAGTATCACACTTAGAAAGCTCAATCTGGAAGCAAAGACAACACCGCAGATTACGGCCAACAAAAACGTGGTGTGCAGAAAAATAGAACAATGGATCAGGATGCATTCACCACAAGAAATAAAGTAATAATTCAGTTTTTAATGGGTATTTATTCCTCCTCACGTGAACATAATGTTAAGGAGAACGGGCCAATCCGACAAATTATTTTTCAGGAGAAAAAAATTAAGAGAACATAGACATGTGTTCAAAATCTTGTACCAAAATACCAAAATGTCCTCCAAAATCATAGAAAAAGGACTGGTTGCATACTGCATGAGTATTCCAAAAAAACAAAACAAAAGAGGCGCCTTCAGAAATATACAGATATGCTTCCAATGCTATGCAAGGGAAGACCATATAACAACAGAATGCCCCAAGAAAGACTTAGAATTTGTCTGGAGTGCGGTGTAGAAGGCCACACCTTTAAAGACTGCCAGAATGCGACCAAGAAATGCATAAACTGCGGAGGATCACACAGGACCATGACCATGTCATGCCCTAAGAGAAAATACTTCCTGAAAAAGAAAGAACAGATTAACCATGAAACAGTGAATGGATTAAAAAATATTTCTTATGCAGCAGCAGCCAAAATAGATTCAGAACAACCCAGAACGGAAACAAGAGTAAACATCGATGGTGAGCTGAACCTTAAATACTTATCTGCATTCTTCACGCCCATATAATGAACATAGCAAATCAAGGAAGCTATGCAACCTCATTTAACGAGATACTCACCGAAAACGGCCTCGAACCGATGAAGTTCTCCAAAGAACTCTTTGGAGATTTTCAATATCACTATAACAGTAAACACCAAAAGAGACTTAATCGAACAAACCAAAGAAAATGACGATAAAGATGAAGATACAAATACAGACGAATCAAAATCAGAAACCAGCACCGAAGATTCCGCTCAAGAAACAAAGTGACAAGAAGAAAAACACAAAAATCTAAGAAATCGAAATCAAAGTGGAGTAAATCCCCAAGAAAACAATCAACGGCCCCGTCTACCTCAACCTTCAGCAGAGGAAAAGAAGAATATATGATCACAAGAGGACACTAGGGAAGGAAGAAGAAAATACACTAAATTCCAACCGCACGAAAATCAAGCACAAGAAAAAAGAACCTAACGAATCTTTCACCATGAACAGACGTAAACTATATAAAAATCATACAGATAAATACGAACGGGTGTAAAGACAAGGAATAGATGTACGGTAACAATTTTAGAAAACTCGATCCAGATATATTTTTAATATCAAGTCGCGGAATTGACTTAGAGATAAAAAAGATGAAGATTTGGAATTACAATCTCGTAGCATCAAACCCTTCAAGAGAAAGATTCGACGGAGCCGCCATTGCAGTTAAAAAAGAACTGGATTACAGGATACACAAAGGAATAAGAGAATCATACGCAGCAGTAGAAATACAACTCGAACTCACTAGTCTTATCATAGCAACAGGGTATCAACCTCCGAGGAGAGATAGCCTCCAGATTGCAAATTTCATAAAGATATTCAACAATAGGATGTCAGTCATCATTTGGAGCCCTACACGCTCAGTGTACAGAGGATAAATATACAGACATAAACGGCGCGGGCAGGAACCTGAACGCGATGATAGACAGGGAATACTACAAAGATTGAGACCTCAATTCCCAACCTAAATCAACGACAATGTAGCATCAATACCAGACATCTGCCTGGCGAACTTTAAACTGTTTAACTACCACGTAGAACCCGTGGACATACCTATTAGTGACCACATAGCATCCTTGTTAACAATAAAACAGCTACCCATTCAGAAGCCATCAAAAGAGTGGAAGGCCTACCACCAGGTTGACTTGGCTAAGTATAATGAAATCATAGAAAATTATCAACCAAAGACACTCTACAAAGCGACACTAGAAGAAATTAATGAAGAACTCAGGGAAATTAGAACAAGAAAAAACGCATATATTGAGGCAATCCCCCAAAGAACACACAGAACTATACAGACCTTCAAATGGACACCTGAAATGATAAATTAAAACATGGAAATAAGAGAGACTTTGGAACGGATAAGCAGAAGGCTCAAGCAGAGAGCTATACACCGAACGAAGAAGGAAAAAAAGAGAGTTTACGACATTAATAAAGAAAAAGCAAGGAAGAACAATGGAACGAATTAATTCATAAGATAAATGGAGAAGGATCTCCAAAAGAGTTCTGGAAATGAGTGAATAGGATGAAACATAAGCCAGCAAAAAATAAGATTAGAGTCAAGGATGAAAGAGGAAACAAACTAGAAGATGAGATCGACGTTGAAAAAGCATTTAGAGAGCACTGGCGGAGCGTTTTACAAGATAGATGAAGAAGAAAATGATAACTTTGACATTGACTTCGAAAACGAGATTATAGAACAACTCAATCAAATAATAGAAAGAACCCACCCTCACCACTTTGTCGACTTAAATATGAACCTCAACGAGAAAGAGATGACAACTTAACGCCCATAAAGTTTATAAGAACAATAAACAGCTTTAAAAAGAAAGTACTAGGGATTTCAAGACTCACGAACAAAAGCTACATGGAAGTAGCAAAAATGATGTTCATACTAAAAATTGGACAATCACCTAATCGAGTAGAAAACTATCGACCAATTTTGCTACTAGATTTCAGTAGGAAAGTATTTGAAAAGATCTTTAAAAGCAGACTTGATAAAGACCTCGAGGAAAACAACCTCTATAACATTAGCCAACAAATTTTAACTTTGTATCTGCTACTTGAGTAAATGATGTTATAACTAACCAATTTTGGTGCGCTGATTCCAAATCTGTGCACAAGTTTGTCCTAGCACGTAAGGTTCCTGAGTGATGCAACTAGGCTATATGGCTCACTTTGTCACCTTGGATCAATTAATGATATAATTATTACGAGATTGGGAAGAATGAGACGTTTCTGGGCAAAGATTTGGAATCGGGGCACCCTCTTTGGCATTATTTACGCCCTTTTGAAGACCCAGAAAAGATTTTTATTACATATAAAAGAGGTATTACTCACCTAACTATAAATTTCTTCAAAAAAATATTCGAGACTCTTGCTTTTGCGCTTGTACGTAGATATTGGATCCTCCCCTTGTAGGAACCAGCAGTAGTCTCCCATCATGTTTTTGTTGAAGCGGCCTTGATACCTGCTTTCCATCATTGCGATATCTCGGTGGAACCTTTCTCTCATGTTCGTCACTAATATCACCCATATTAGATGGAAATAAATCTAGATGAGAATGCAAGAAATGCATCTTAAGAGACATCCGACACCTCATTCGTTGATAGGCCTTTTAGCATGTTGTCCACTAGTTCTCCATAGTTTTCAGCTTTATGATTACCAAGGAAGTTCTGCACTGCATGGACAAATGAATCCCAAAATGCCAACTCAAGTGGAGTTAGTTTATTTCTGAACTCCCTGTCACGTATCAATTCCCTGATCTCCGGCCTTACAAAAATGCTTTAAATTTAGCATCGATTTTTTTTGCACTAAATTTCTCTTTGAGATACTGGAATTCATCAGAATCATGGGCCATTGCTTAACAAAATTCTTGATAAAGCTAAGTTTAATATGAAGTGGTGGAAAGTAGATCTTTTGTGGATGTACCAAAGGCATTGTATCGGCCAACTATGTGTTCTTCTATTTCAGGCCACTTTTTGACAATATAATGATTCCTGTCGTCACGGCTGTTCCATAGGCATAAGAAGCACATATTCTTTGTATATACTAACTGCAGTCCAAGAAGGAAAGAAATTACCTTTAGATCACCATATATATTCCATTTATGATGCGAATAATGAACACCTTCCCAAAAAAATTTCATTGAGTTATAGGTATTTATCATCCCAAGAATAAGTGCGAACGGAATTGAAAGATTTTGTTACCATTGTGTAGCAACACAACTTTGAGGCTAGCCGTGCGTGCATCAATGAATAGTCGCCATTCATCAGGCAAATGCTAGTTTCCTAGCTAATTCATGAGGCCATTAACGTCAGTACACAAACAAGCACCATCGTCTTCTTTATAGAAGGCAGCTAAGGCCTCATGTCGTTTACGGAAAGTAGATATTTTGGCACCGTCCTCTAGAAGATTCCATTGCTGTAGTCTGGAGCCCAACAGTTCTGTGTTCTCCTTTGACAATGACAAATCTCTCACCAAATCATTCGATATTTCTTGATTTATCAACTGGATCTTCTTTTCCTTAGAATCATCCTCATACATTCCATCGTCATTGTTATCCTCCTCTTCAGGCGATGAATCATCTTCTTTATCTGCACTTACTGATGGAGGAACTGGGATTGGCACCTCCATATTATGGGGGACTGGTTTTATAGCTGACTTACAATCTGCATATACAATTTTTGATGTGTTCTTATTTGAGAATCCCGCAATATTTGTCATACAAAACTAGCAATCAAAGACATGATTTGTTGGCTCACGCCAAACCATTGGTACAGCAAAAGGCATACCCTTCCGTTTGCCATTTAGCCACTGTGTGAGCCCCGTATGACACACAGTACAAGATTTGTGAGGTGCCCAGGGCTTGTCTTGGTCACCAACTTTACAAGCAAAATAATAATTGTATGCAATTTTTATTCTTTTAGCTAAATTTTTCTACTGGTTGCTTGGAGTATATAACAAAAGTTGTCTGGGCTATTCATACATCCTCGCCGATTCATATTTTGAACTAAGTTTGTATATATCCTGTAATATACTTTTTTACAATCTTATTTCATTTACAAATTAACCGAGCGACAAATCTGAAATAAAAATGCAATTAATCACTGTATGTAAATACCGTTTCAACACAACTACTATAATGGCTAAATTTGATAATGTGATAAAGCAGGAGTGTACCACGGGAACCAAACACACACAATTCATCCTCTCACTACGGTAGCCGAAGCAACACTGCCCATATGTGTAGCTAAAGTGTATGTGTGTAACTCAGGAACCTTACGTGCTAGAGAAATTTTGATTACAGATTCGGAATTAGCATACTCGATTTAGCATAAATCACAAGCTAATACCCGAGTAGCAAAATCATTGTTGCCTAATGTAATGAGTGTCATTTCTGATTCCGGAAAAACAGAAGCACGGCCATAGCATTATACCTAATAATCCAAAAGCTCGCAAAGACGAAGAACGAAAATATAAGAGTAGACATTGTGTGCAGAGATGTGTCTAGAGCTTTCGACAAGGCTTGGCAGATGGGCATCCAGTTTAAAATACTACAACTTGGACTAAACAATAAAAGTGAAAAAATACTGTGCGATAATGTCATGGATAGATACGCGTATGGATAGACACAGGCAGTCACCAAGTGGAACTTTTTAAGCTTGAAGCAAGGGTTTCTCAGCGCGGGTGTTTGAGTCTAATATTTTACGCCATCTATACAGCAGATATACCACCTCCAGCAACCGAAAAATGTATGAACATACAGTTCGAGGATGACATAACACAAATTATGGTGTCACCGTATAGGCACGGACAGTTGCAAGCGAGATGAACCAGAGAAGAAATAAGAAGGATAAACCAATGAAAAACATAGAAAATAAGCACCCACAAAGACATTAAAAATTATTCCAGTCTACAGATGAAAGATGCCAGATATATACGTAGACGACTTAAAATATAGATACAGCAACGAATGCAAAGTACTAGGACTAAACATAACTAAATCAGGTTACAAGAAACATGTAACCGATAGAATAGAGAAAGGACTGAAACTATCATACAAATTAAGATCACTAAATGGACAGCATAAGAAGAAATTCTACAGATCAATAATCCAGCCCACACTAATCTATCCGACGATTGCGATGTGCACTCTATCAAGAAGCAACCTATTAAAATTACAGTGGATTCAGAACAAAGCAATATATTTCATAAAGCACGAGAAAGATAGAGAGAAGAAGAATGGAAGATCTACAGAGAGAAGTAAACATCGAACCTCTTAACAAACTAATAAGGAAAAGAGCAAAAACAGTCATTGTAAAGACACGGGAGGAAATTGATGAAAAACTAGCTAATCAAATTGTGCAAAGGACTAGATGGGTACCGCATAGACTGTTTCCGAGCAGCATAACCACAATGGACAGAGAGGAAGATGAGGAGGATATTTTTACTTAAGGAACCTAAAACTAACAAATATAAAGACAAGGATAAAATCCCGATTAATATGACCGATTGAGACAACCTTTAGAACAAACCCAATAAAGACTCACCGATATATACCAAAACGAAGGAAATTTCTATAAAATAAAGGAAGAATCAGAAGAGCAGGAGGAAAAAATGAAAGAATAAAAAAATGCAACCAAAACATACACTGTAGATACAGCCACATAGTAGGTAACGACGAATACATACAAAGGAAACAAAAACAATAAACTTTACCAGTAACTAAATTACAATCTAACAACGATTTGAACGCCAACAATAACTATCACAAATAACATAACATACAGACTTGATAACAATAGCTTGCAATTCAGGCACTTAGTCCCCTACTAAAGTATCAACTTATAACTATTTAACAACGGCCAGAGAATAGCTTGACCTCAAAGCAACTCACAACTCTGCAACTTCCTTCCTAATCCCTCTATTCCCTAATTACAGACAATTTTAATGGTCTCTAGATGAAAACGAGGGTGCGTGATACACACCGTGGTATTAGCACCGCGTTTAGATTTAGGGCCAAGACCACCTAGGTCACCTATCTAATCTCCTACAAGTTTCTCACTATACTATCGCTCCTCTTCCTCACCCTGCCTCTCTCCTCTTCCCCCCCCCCTGGTGCCCGAGAGCGCATGGAAGGAGACGAATGGGAAACTTGGGAGAGTCCAGGTTCTCCCAACCGCCTCCCCTCCTTGGTCCGAAAGGAGAGAGGAGGCAGTAGGGAGAGGATCGGACGCTCTATTCTTTAACTCTCTCGCACCTTTTCTCCTATTCTATTCTTGTCTATGATTAAGATGGCTTTAAAAATGTTCAGCCTAGCTTAATTTCCCTCCTTTCTTTTAATTGTGGTATTTTCAACCAATAAAATCTCTTGTTAGGCTGATGTTATATATGCTCTCCATATGATTTTTCGGCGCTCCGTTTGGCAGGTGCATGGTTAAACGCCTCGAAATGGTGGTGGTTGTCATGCCAACAAACTTCGAGTTATTATGAAGCTTGCAGTCTCCATGCGGGCAGTTAAGCTCGTAAACTATGTTAGTAGACTTCAGGTTAGAGTTGTCTTGGTAGATGTTTTTTTTTATAAAGAGATTGCTAACTTTTGTCATGTGATAATAAATAATTAGCTGGATCTTGTCCGTTTGACTCTTGATTTTGATGTTACGGTTAACAATCTCCTTGATGTTTTTTTCATCTATTGTATAGGCCAATGACATTTGATTTCCAGAAAAGTGTTTGATGTTATTATTGCTTCCTGATTACTTTTCTTTTTATCCGTGTCTTTCAATTGCTTTCTTAAAAATGATTGAAGTTGTTTTTCAATCGGGCTGTTTGGGAACCGTTGTTCACGAGGGTTTGTTATACTTGGGAGACCTCTTGATGGAATAGTTCCCACGTGTAGAAGCATTTGTATGCTCGGCGGATGTATGGGACGATTACACTTTTTTTGTACCTTTTAGAACATTCACTTTCCGCGTTGAGGCATCTCCCCATGTCCGTACCTTTTCTGTATACTTTTGTGATGTAATTTCCATTGATGTTTTGTACCTCAATGTCCAAAAAAGGGAGTTTATTGCCCTTGTTCAATTCATAAGTGAATTTTAACACGGACTTCTTCTCAAATTGCTGCTTGATGTTCTTCAGATGTTCTTCATTTTAGTCGTTGATGTAGATGTCATCTACGTATTGGCAGTATTTGTGTGGCTTATTTTGATGTTGTCTAATAAGATCTTTTTGAGTTGACTCGTATAGTAGTTGACGAGGGTCGGCCTTAGGGGCTATCCCATAGCCACTTCATCGACTTGTGTGTATAAATTCAAGTCCAGTATCTGAACGGAGCTTCTGATGTGCATGGACGTAGCATATTCCTTAAGATGTTTGGGTCAAAATTTAGAAGAGAAACAGTAGGATGGTGGTATACCTTTTGTATGATAATGTCGATGGTCTGAGAGATAGGCACATTCGTAAACAGGATTTCCTCATCGATGGATGCCATTAGTCCTGCCGGTCATGTAGAGTGGAGTATATCAATAAATTCCTCCGTAAAATTTATGCTATACTTTGAATTGATGTACGGTTTTATTATTTCAATTGTGACTTGAGGCCCTTCATTCCTCAAGTCACTACTTCAACATACTGCTTAGCTAAAACCCTGAATTAAATAATAAAACTATACATACCTTCAAAGTATAGCATAAAGTCTACGGAGGAATACCCGCTAGCCGCTGATCAGTAGAAGCTGTATCATAGAGCTGACTAGGGAAAACACAGACAGAAATTGAACCACTACAAACCGAATAGATTAAATGAAGCCAATTTAGAGGAAATTGACAATGAGTTAGAGAAAATAAGGACTTAGATACAAACAGCCGACGAAATAGCTATACCCAGAAACACCCACAAAACTATCAAATACTTTATATGGACAGACGATATTAAGACCCAGAATTCAGAAATTAAAACTATAAATGAGGACATCATAACAAACGGAATATCAAGAGAAAAATACCGTAATCTGAAAACGAAGAGGAGGGAACTACTAAGCGCAATATGGGAGAAACAAGGAGAATACTCAGGCATAGTCGTTTGAAATATCGACAACGAGTAATGCTCCGAAAATTTTGAAAAAAAAGATAATACGAATGAGAGCCACTAAAGGAAAATAAATAATAAAGATTAAGGACAGAAACGGGAATTTAATAGAAGACGAATACGAGATTAAAAGACTGTTTATGGAACACTGGAAAGGGGTGTTCAGCATCAACGAATGGGAAAATGAAAAGTACGACATAGACTTCGAGAACAAAATAATTAATGAACTAAATGAACGGATTGAGAGGACTTTTACAGATCACTAATAGAAGAGGAACGGTATGCGAACGAAGGATTTAACACCGAAATCACAATCGAGGAATTAAAGAAGAATATTTCTAATTTTAAAAAAACATCCTGGAAAATCTGGCCTCACCAAAAAACAAATTATATAGAAGCAACGGATAATATACTCGAGGTGATAAGGAACGTGTTTAACGCCTGTATAAACACGGGATACTTCCCCGATGAGTTAAAGATAGCCAAAATGATATTCATACCGAAGCCGGGAAAATCGCCTTTGGAGATAGAAAACTTCTGACCTATATGCCTTCTCGACATCCTCGGGAAGGTGTTTGAAAAAAATCCTGAACACAAGATTAAATAAATATCTCACCGAAAACAACCTCTGGAACAATCAACAATTCGGCCTTAGAAAGAAGATGAATACAGAGATAGCCCTCAGCGTGGTTACAGAAAAAATGAAGCAAAGTAAAAGGAGAGAAATGCAGTATGGATATTGTATGCCGCAACGTATCGTTGGCATTCGAAAAGTCTGGCAAAAAGACATGCAGCATAAAATTCTAAATATAGAAATGAACAACTATCTGCAAAGAATTTTATGCAACTACATCACGGAAAGATATGCTCCATAGAGAGGGAGAATTACAAAGGTGAGAGATTCAATCTTAATGCGAGCTCTGCTCAGGTAAAGTGTTTAAGTCCTTAGCTATACTCCGTGTATACATCGGACATTCTCCTTCCCAGGAGCGAGGGCTGTGTGAACATACCATACACGGATATATTCACTCAATTAATTCCCTGTGTTTATCGGAATCCACAGATGCAGCCAAGAATAACGACTGCAGAAATTAAAATTCTGAACCATTACAAAAGAAAATGGAAACTTAAAAGCAACAAAGATAAATTTCAAATTATACCGGTGTATCGCAAAAAGCTACCCGACGTTTATGTAGAGGGAGCGATACAGGTATAACGGCAAAGGCAAGATTTTAGGAATAACTATTACAAAAAATGGTTACAAGAAACAAGTAACCAAAAGAATAAACAAAGCACGAGGCATGTTTACCTTACTTTACAGATTAAAGAAAATCTAAACCTGGAAAATAAGAAAAAGATAAACCATGCCATGATTCAGCCAACCTTGATATATACTACAATTGCAATGTATACGGTCTCAAGAAGCAACCCAATAAGAATGCAACGTATACAAAATAAGGCAGTATACACACGACGCCTAGAGAGAAAAAACCGAGATTTACACAACGCAGCGACAATAGAACCACTGAACAAAATAATTAAGAAAAGACCTAAGAAGATTATGGAAAAAAACACAAGTAGAAATAGGAGAGGAATTAACTAATCAAATAGCACGAGGAGCAGGATGGAGACAATATATGCTGTTTCCTAGTGTTAAAAACAAAACGGATCAAAAGGAAGAGGAGGAGATTTACGCATTTAGCAAATATGGAAACACGATTTAGACAAAAATTCACGAATAATGAAAAAACATACCTGATTGGAACGAAAACCAACTAGGAATGAGGAAATAGACCAAAAATGCAAAATAAATGAACAAATGAAAATAGAACATTAACATAAAGAAAGAAGAGAAAAACATACAAATATCAACTACTAAGGAACAGGAATCCGCACAACAGATACGAGAATTATGCAACAAAACTCACAGAAACACGAGTTAATAACATAGCAGAAAAATAATGCAATACTTACAACGGTTTGAACGCCAAACCTCCCAATTCCTTCCGCTTCAATCCTCTTCCTCCTTTACTGCTATCCAAAGATGGGCCAAACATTATCACCAGGGACAGATACAACAAAGAGCAACAATTAGAAGACAGGAAAACATAAAACACCATGGCCTAGGTACCACGTTAAGCAGGTCCACAGACCAACTAGGTCAACTTTCAAGCCTCTCACTTTATTTCAGTCTGTCCTATCCTTGCTTCTTTCTTCTTCTCCTCCCTCTCTCCCCCTCTCCGGGGGTCTCTTTCGTGTGCGCCTTCAAGCCTCGAGGAAAGAGGGCGCCGGTGAAACTGTGGGTAACTGGGCCTCGCCCCGCCTCCCCGACCGGGTCCCTCCTCAGGGAGTGACCGGTTGGGGGGTGAGGGGCTGGGCACGGGAGTCTATTACTTTTTTCCCACTTTTCTCTCACTTCTTTTCATTTGATTCGATTCCGATTCCACCATACTTCATCGATAAAGGAGGAAAGAACACCTAAAAACACTCTGAAGATGATCGCATAGATCGACAGTTCAGCTACAGAATTAAAGTTTGGTTTTTACCAAACGCATTTACTTAAAAAAGAGAAATGACGTAGGACAAGTTACCTACCATCTACAAAATGGACGAAAGAAGACAATAAACAAAATGGAAAAGTTCCAAAGAAAATTAAGCAAGCAGAAATATACTATGGTCTTTAACAAAATCTGCCTCCATCTACACTAATATATATATATATATATATATATATATATATATATATATATATATATATATATATAATCTCAGCAACGTGGTACTTAAAATATGGAGTATTTTCAGTAGATGAACTCAGGATCAAATACCTTCTAATAAGTAAGCGATTGTCGCCAAGGTTAAACGGTATTTCTTATATAAAAATTTTAACCAAATTATGTTAAAATTGCGACTGCTTTATGGCAGAGAGCACCTTTAATGCCATAATACCGTAATGCCGTCATTATAAGGCAGAAATTCTTTAATATGTATATATTGGCTTCGAAAAAATAGAATTATTTAGCAACGTTTTAATTCAACTGGTCCTATTTCCAAAAGTGGGACAAGTTAGGTAAGTTAGGTTAGGTTAAGTAAATACCAACCAAATTAAGGTATTATTGAAACAAACAATATTAAATTAAAAGCGATTGGCTCAAAAGTTACCTTTATGAGTTTATATATGTAAAGGGAATATTTCCCTTAAATACCTTTGAAAAGTTTTGGAAAATTATGAGACTTCCATTGATAATATTTTGCTTATATATTTTTATTTTTGGTATTGTGCTCTTAGTTATTTAAAAAAATATTCTCATTTATCCCATGCATAATAATAATCCACTTAATTTAACAAGGGTTAGAATATCTTTAGTACGTGCAAGAGGAGTGAAGTACATTTAGTTGGTCATATAAAAATAATAATTTGGTATATTTATACGGATTACCTGGTGAGTGGAAGCCAGGAGTCATTCAGAATTGGTTGAAGTGGACAGCAACGGCTGCAGCTTTGAGTTTGAGATGCAGCATTTTAATAATTAGCAAAGGCTTTCTCTCAGAAGCCGCCAGGGAAGGGAAGAAAAGGTTAAAAAGTTACGTGCTTTTCCCGGGTATTGCAAAAGTTATGTTACACTTGTTACGACGCTCTCAACAAAGGACACAAGGATAGTTTTGATGAATATTGTTTTATTATACGAGGAGCGGTCAATAAATTTTGCAACTCGGATATTAGGAAACGAGATATGAGAAAAAGTGTTTTATTATTTTTCAATATAACTACCCTCGACTTCAATGCACTTGCGCCACTTGTCCCTGAGGCTTCGAATTCCCGACAACCAGAAATCTCCCGACTGCTGTTCAATCCACTCCTGGACGGCGAGCTGGACATCTTCATCGCCCCCAAACCGGCGTCCACGCAGTGCAGCCTTGAGCTGGCGAAAGAAAAAGTAGTCGCTAGGGGCCAGATCTGAACTGTAGGGGGGGGGGGGATGGTTGAGCTCCTCGAATCCGCAATCGCGCAGGACAGCTTGTGCAACTCTGGCCTTGTGGACAGGGGCATTGTCGTGGAGGAGCAGGACACCACGTGTCAACCTGCCGCGCCGCTTCTGACGGATGCACTTCTTCAACCCAGCCAGTTCCTCGGCGTAATATTGGCCTGTAATGGTCCTTCCACGAGGCGCATAGTCCACCATCAACACTCCCTCAGAATCCCAGAAGATGGTGGCCATGATCTTCCGGGCTGAGGGTTGGGTCCGGAACTTGATGGGGTTCAGGGTTCCCCTGTGCTTCCAGGCCATGCTTTCGAACTTAGTCTCGGGATCCCAGTGATGGACCCAAGTTTCATCACCTGTCACTATGCGTGACTCGAATCCACCCAAGTCTTGGTTGTAGAGGAGCAGCAGCTCCTCCGAACTTTACAGACGTTGGAGTCAATCATGGGGCGTGAGGTTTCTAGGGACCGAACGGGTAGAGACCTTGGTAATGGCCAAATTGTCGTGGATGATGTTGATAAAACTTCCATGTGATATTCCAAGTTCTCGCTCGATTTCTTCGATCTTTACAGGTCGATTTTCGAGGATTATCCTCTCCACACGGGCCACATTGTGCTCGTTGGTCACGTCTGACGGGCGTCCTGGACGGGGGTCATCTTCAAGGGGCTTACGACCATGGCGGAAGTCCCTATTCCAGTAAGCAATGGTTGCATAGGAAGGGGCGGTGTCGGTGTACACTGCAACCATGCCTTCATGGATCTCTTTTGCATTCTTGCCTTCCTTGATCAAAACTTTGATCACTGCTCGGTGCTCAACCTTCTCCATTGTTTAAAATATTTTGACTGACGATCTTCGATCAGCTACTGCTTCTTAAATAGACGAGGCAGGAGCGTGTGGCTTCAGATCCTGAGCTGTCCTAACTTGTCGTAATACCCCCACAAACAGCCATCCCCCTTCCTCTGTTTTGCCCTACCGATTTGCAAAACATATTGACCACCCCTCGTATAAATATTGGATTTAATTTCAGGCGAGACCTGAAGACCGGGCACATGTTGCGGACGAAGACTTTTCTCTTGCTGACCCACAAGGGGTTCACGGAGGAATGTTGCTCGTCGCCGGTGCTGTGGCAGAGCTTGCAGTCCTTGCCCATAGCATGTGCCTACGTACTGTAGTCGATGGGATTGAAGTCGGCGACTGCGGCGGCCAAAATTCCTTCGATCAGAAGTTCATGTTCGCCTGCAACCAGCCTTGCACGGTCTTGGCCGTATGGGCCTGAGTAGCGTCCTGCTAAAAGACTTGCTCTGCCTTCTTCTTGGACTTTCGTGGCCAAGGTGTCCCTGTAATTGGCCTCTTAGCGGCAGAAAACTATACCGGCGACATCTTCACGCCATTCGAGGCCACGAAGCCGAGTATCCTCATATAAGACGTGTGATTGGTTGTCGACACGTAGTGGACTTCGGAGACGTCCTGGCCCTAGCTAACCACGCAGTTGTTCTGCCCGTTGTTGACCCGATTGACCGTGTATTTTTTCATCAGAAAAAAATGAAAATTCGATTGCCACATTTAGAAGGAGACGACAGCGCTCCCGACATTGTTCTCGCATACGGTCGGTCAGTAAAGGCCTTTCTACGCACCTCAAGCTGTTGTTGCCCTCCTCCTTGACGGTCTCGACACATCGGCCACCGAGATGTTCTTGTTTTCGCGAGCACAGTCATTTTGAGCTTTGGAGCCATTTCAAAGGCCTTCTTCACAGCCACACGGGTAACAATTTGAGGTCTGCCTGAATGAGGTCGATCTTTAAGGTCTTCTCCATTCTCGACCCTTTCCCCGACTCTGTGGACGCTCATCTGGCTGACGCTGAGCCGTTTGGTGATGTCGGACCTGCTGTTGCCGCGCGCAGGAGAGCAGAATACTCGATTATTTTCATTTCCTCAATCCCGACACACCTGCAGACAATGAAAAAGTCGTCAGCTGCAAAGCAAAGCTTACTGGAACATCTCCCATATATCTGAGTCTCTTTTGATCCTACTTCCAAGACTTGACCATCTCTTCATGGGCATCTGCAAACAATTTCGAAAAGATGCTACCTACCTGGGTTAATATTCTTTTTATTTGAATTTTATTGTAAGATAAGTGAAGTCTAAATGACGATGCTGCATGAGCTTATAAGAAAATATATCAATGTAGATTTTATTAAATCTGTCTTTATTTAATCCCCTTAGAACTAAATCGGCAGTTACTGAGTTAAATTATTTATAATAATATAATCAACAAATGCCATGTTAACATCTATTTGTTGGGTAGTTTTCAAGGAGAGGGCTGCACTTTTTTCCACCTTTTTCCCCCTAGCTTTTTAAAAGCTTTGTTTGAGTTAGTTTCCTGGTTAAGTGTGTTTATATACGTTTATTATACTTACGTTAATTCGGTGGGTACACCAGCGGCTAAAATATCGTGCGGAACTCTGCGTGAGTATTACCATTTGTTGTTCATATGTTCTTTGCAAGAATTGTCGAATAACATGCAGATGATCATAATTGATATAGGTAATAATGAACCTTCTTTTTGTGGCTGGTGGCACTCGAGTGCTTGGGTTAGAAATTTAGATTAAATAATTTTAAAGTTATTTATATATTGTTGATGAGAGACTTATTGGCCTATTTTTATTACGTATTCCTTGTCGATATCTTAAAATAGCAGCAGAAATTGTTAGGTCACACCATTTAGAAACTTTCTTTCTTTTCAAAATTTTAGAAACTGACTAGCTATTAAGTAAGCAAGGCCTACACCCATAGCTTTACCCATAGTCTGTTACCACATAATCCAAAAGTGCTCTAACATTTTACATGCATACAAGTGGCTTCCTTCTCATCTATTGAATTGTCATCAGGTGTATGGTGACCTTTGTTGTCATATAATTATATAGATATCTTCAACCCTTTTTCTCTGTTTATAATTTCATTTCCCCGGTTATCATTATAATTATTTTGGCTGTTTGCCAATTGTTATGAATTACTTCATCTGTTTTATTTTGTTGTTTTCAGGAGTGTTTCCAGCAGATTTATATATTTTGTTCTATTTCGTATCTTTATTTATTTTATTTAATAATATTGTTTGATTCAATATAAATATATGATCGTTTCTCTTATAGTTACATCACCTTTTATTTTTCGCGTTTTATTTACGAGTCGTTTCTTTCGCTGTGTCCTGCCATTCTGCCAATATATTTATTTAATGGTTCTCGCTGGATTTCCATCGTTCATGTTTCTGTGAGTTATCTTTAGGTTCGGTTTGCTTTTTTCTTTTGTGTCATGGCTTCACTGCCATAAGTTACAACTTTAATCATTACAGACACAGCGGCATTTCACTTCTGAAGATAAGCTAAGCATTCCTTGCCTCTTTCATCATAGTTTCGCTCTATTGATTACCTTTTGCATCCTTCTTTCTGATCTAACAAGCTGATCTAAGTATGCTCATTCTTCTAAAATGCTCTAATAATATTTTACAAAAATGTTGATCATTATTTATTTTTCTGAAGTGTTCATTTGCAATCTAACTGTAAAATTGGCTTGCAATAATCCTCTTGTCATTGATTTTGACTATTTTATATTCGATGTAAGTAATATTATGGCATAAACAAAACAAATGGGAATTGAATATCTCTTTAATTCTAATTCTCTTTTTGTTGTCATTCCACGGCCTGCAAATTTCCTTGAACTCTGTAAATAATTGGGTAGGAAAGGAGAAGATAAGATCTCCCTGTTGTACTCCTTTATTTATTTGTTTTTTGTTACTTTTCGAGGGAGTATATTTTACGACGCTACATACAGATATATGTAGGAAATTATGTCAATGTAGGTTCTGTTAATTTCTGGCTGCTCTTCTGCTTTTATTTATTTATTTTCCCCCTGATAGGCTCCTTCCCCTAAGCTGGCATCTGCGATGAAATCCGGTGACTAGATAGGGTTCTCCCAGAGATACCACACTCCGTGTATCTGTACGATTAGTCTCAGTTGTACATGTGTGGGGAATGTTGTAATTATGTATTCGACTGTGTTTGGCTTCTGGTGGAAGCGGGCCTAGATGTATGTGTCAACAGGCAAGTGCGGTATTTGTATTTGTTTACTTTTGGGTGTAACAGCATCGGCGCATTGCCAAGGTGACCCATTTGTGGCTTGGGAAGCATCTCTCCTCCCGGTGGATGTCCGGTGAAATGGCATTTATAAAGTGGTTTAGACATAAATTTTATCTCTTATCAGGTTATGAGTGTGTGGGTGATGGGGGCCTGAGTAAAGAGGGAATAGATTTCTTGTAGTTTCTCAGTGGAGTGTGACTCTCGAGTTTTGCGCATAGTGCGTCCCCCCTCCCCGTAGGTCGAGGTGAGGTTTTACTACACTACATTTATATTCTGATGAACGTGGTAAATCAGGGTGCTGCAGTGCAGTGTTTTGGTTGTATTTTATAGTGTGCTGAGGTGAGTGTGTTGAGACTTTAGGTTGTGGAAGAATAAGCAGGTGAGAGACAGATATCTTGCTTGTATGTGTGAGTCATGGATTCCTTGGATTGCCCGAATATGGTTCTGGTGATTGTGTGATTGTGCTGATTGTGTTCATTTTATGTTGACTTTGTTGGCTTTTTCTGGAGTGTTGAAGGAAGTTTAATTCTATATCGAAATTTATGTTCTAGCGGAGTAGGAGATTCGGGCTCGCTTTTGCAGGTGGTGAAGACAGTGACAGAAGATTTTGAAAGTGAGACTCATATTTATTAGGTGTTATTTCATCCATTTTATTAATCTTTGTTCTCAGTATTTTCTCTCAATTTGTAATGTATGCTCGAAATTGTGTCGAAGAATTGACAAATGATAGGACAGAAATGAAATTTTTCTATTGAGGATTATGGAGTTAATTTCGCTATATGTTTTGTTTTGCCCCATTCATGTCCATCGCTTGCTTCTTATATTTTGGAAGGTGTTCTAGCTAACGGTTAGTCCCTTCTTCACATTCTACAAATCTTTAAATCTGTTCCTAAAATTTATGTTTCCAATTTAATTCATGCAAATTTGATTAAAGTTTCTCTAGAATTCTTTATAATTGGCTCTAATTTACACAATGATTCACTAAGTGACTTTGATTGAAGACTTACAAAACAAGCTCTACTGAGCAAAAAATTGGGTGTCCTCACTTATTCTGATTTATGACCACACCTAACATGATATAGCCAAGCGTATCATATTATAGCTTAGCCTAGTATACCCTAGACTATTATAGCATACCCTACCCTAGACTAGCATAACCTTGCATAGCTTAGCCTATTATAACCTTGGTTAGCTAGCCTATCGTAACCTACATAGTATTACCTAGCATAGCAGAGCAGAGCCCTCCCTAGCCTCTTATACTTTAGCCTACCCAAGCATAGCAAAGTATAGCCCTATCTAGCCTAGTATAACTTAGCATAGCTTAGCATAGCCTAGCATATCATAACCTAGCCTAGCCTTAACTATCTTAGACAAGTATATCCTATACTATCCTATAATACCCTAGTCAAGCATAGCTTAGTATTTTCTAGCCTAATAAACTATATGCTATCCTAGCATAGCATTTTATATCCTAAATTAGCATAGTATATCTTACCATTCTACATTATATCTTAGCATAGCTTAGCATAGTACAGCCTCGCATAGTATAGACTATTCTAAGGCTTGCCTAGCAGATTATAGCATATTATAGCCTAATCTAGTGTAACAGAGTATCCGCCGAATAGTTATGATGTTATTGCCAAAACAAAATAATTATTGGGCTAACCTTGGAAAGACTTTGGCAATTATATCATTCGGAAGATAATGTAAAACAACATAAGGGTTTCAGATTTCGCTAGAATCGGCCGAATAGTTAAGATGTTATTGCCCCCACCCAAAAAAAAATTTCCGGGCTAACATTGGGAGGACTTTGGCAACTATATTATTCAAAAGAGAATATAAAACAACATAAGGGTATCTAGTTTGGTTAGAATCGGACGAATCTTTATGATGTTATTGCCCTCCCCACAAAAACGAAATAATTCCCGGGCTAACATTGAGAGGCCTTTGGCAATTATATAATTCTGAAGAAAATGTAAAACAACATCAAGGTTGCAAATTTCGTTAGAATCGGCTGAATAGTTATGATGTTATTACCAAAACAGCCAAAGCAAAACTAGAACCCACCGACCGACATAGTGAGATGTAGAGTCGCTCGCGACTAGACTCATACGCGACTAAAAATCTTGAAATGATATTTTGTATGACTGGAAGATATAGCATTTTAAAGTGCCTGGAGTTATGCCAACAGGCAGAGCATTCCACCGCTTAGGGGTAACTACAGAGAAAGCACGATTACCCACTGAGCAGAGAAGATTGGCAACAACCGAAAGCTCGAGGGCACTTCTCGAGCGAGTGATATTTGTTGTCTGAACAAGGCCAGAGTGGAGGGCAAGTAAGAGAGACTTCCAGTTTACATATGATTTTAAATGTACTAGGCAGCCCTTGCAGTTTACGGTGGTGTGGCACGAGGGAACCGTCATCAACGGAAGGCAACTCGATCCGCAAAGTTCTGAACAATTTGGAGGGAATTATTTTTAGTGAAGCGAGAGGCAACAAAAGAATGGATGGCTTATCAAAACTGTTTGCTGATATTAGTAACATGCGATCTGAAATCTAGCTGACTGTCAAAGGAAACACCCAGGGTCCTAACGTTGTCAAAGAACGCAATCGGGGAGACATCTAGATTGAGAGGGGGCTACATTTTTACAATGAGCAACATCTTATGAGGAGCCCATCAAGAACTTCAGTTTTGTCATGGTTGATTTTGAGAAAGATATTAGATTGCTAGTCAGTAATTGTGTTATATGCGACTAAAAGATTAGTAACGTTTACGACAAACAAGTTAGCGAAATATTTGCATGTCATCAGCATAGAAAGGAGATGATAGATTTAGGCGACGAAGAAAAAGGCCAAGTATAAGGAGCTAGATACGAAAGAGGAGCAAGTCAAGGCTATAGCCCCGAAGAACACCATAGGTCACAGCAGTTAGCCAAAGGACCTCACCTCCGATGTGATTGAATGAGTACGATAAGACAGATAAAAGCAAATCCAGTTTAGATCCGTTTCAAAGACATACAGAAAGTCAAAAATGTGGTAAAGAAGAACGAATTGCTCAAAGGTGTCAAATGTGGCCCAGAGATTCAGAACTACCAGAATGAAAGCCTCCCAGCCTTGCGCTCGTGGCGGAGTCGGTCATTAACATGTAAGAGGGCCGATTAAGAGCGGCGACCTGCCTTGAAGCCGGACTGGAAGGTGTTGTCGATGCTTGATGAGGACATATGTTCAGTGATGCTGGCAACTACGACCCTCTCAAGAACCTTAGATAGGAACGGAATTTCAGATATAGGACGATAGATTGAAATTTTATTAGGGTCAACATCTGGTTTATTTAAAATCGGTCGAACAGCAAGTTTAAAGTCTTAAGGCACCACACCTAGCGACATAGAGGCGTTGAAGATACCCAGTAGTTGTGGTAGGATGACAGGTAGGAAGAGCATTTTTTTCGATGAGCACAGCATTGACTCAAGCTCTTCAGGGGAGACTGGAGTTAGGATAAGTGAGATAGGGAGGTTTGGTAAAGGGGGTTTAGTATGGCAGAGGCACATAGGGAGGCTGAGGAGATGGGTGGAGTTTGTGGTTGCCTGGGAGACAAGAAATGAGCGAGGAGGTTAAAAAGTACATCAGAATTTTGTTTATTTTCGTCCAAGATTTTACGGCTATTGGCCTCGCGAGAGGATCTCAGGAGGCTTGTGTACGCAAAGGTTGCAAGAGAATACTCGAGAGAAGCTTGATTCTTCCCCATGCCTCGGGTAAGTGTGAAACGAAGGGGCCTCTCACATGATATTCTGTGTTTTTTGGCATGAAGAAGCATGTTGGAGAACCGAGGGGCGTTGGAATTGCGACGAGGAAGGAAAGAGTGACTGTGAAAAGGAGCGGAAGGATAGGTTGAAGTCAGACTTTGTGGCAATCCGGAAAAAGCAAGGCAAGATCCCGAGACATCAGCCTAGGTTCAATGGAGGAGAGCCTACGCTGGTGTGGCCGTGCAACAGGATCAAGGAAGTGGGGTCAGTTTGAAAAGGTAGAGTTAAACTGTATTGAATAATAAAGTGAGCATTGATAGCATTTGAGTAGTCGGTGACAAAGAGTTGGTGAATTGGGTACTGGGGAAGAAAACGAAATCAAGAATGTTGCCGTTTGGAGTGAGTTATTATTGTTATAAGTTTGAAATGTTCAAGATGGCTGTGAACTCTCCCAATCCAAAGTGCTTAAATATTACGCACTCGAATTCTCTTTCTTTACGTTTTTTTCCTTCCTCTAACTTAATATATTTCTTTATATGCGTAATCTTCAAAAAGATTTTGTGTGAAATGCGTAAGTTTTTGCCTACAGTTTACTAGTTTTGAAGTGTGGTGTAGTTTTCTGCAGGATTAATGGAGGGTGGAAGAAGTGCAAAGACCAGGTAGACACCTTTACTTCGGGGAAAACTTCATAAAATTAAGATAAAATCACGCCTATCTTTTATCTACAGGCAAGACAGGGTCCTTTCTTTCAGCCTCGGAGAATTACCTTTGCGCCACGACCAGAGAGGCAAATGTACCCAATGGGCTTTCCTACTTTCATCCAAAACTCGCTAACCTACAGCTCTTAAAACAAGCATCTTGGCGAAACATTGCCTTATCACCCTACACACTTAAATACCCGAAGATGGAACAAACCCAGGAAACTACCCGTCCTCTTTCTGCACACTGCCCTATAAAGACAGCCAAGCTGCAATCCAGTATGCAAGCTGAGGAATCTGATCTCAATACACCACACGCAGTTTTGGCTTTCGGTACGGGTTCACCCATAACACATTACTTTTACTTTCACCACCTACACAAACCACATATCCATACACACCATTCCAATAACCTTTCTCCTAACCGCTAATCTTTCACAAACCAAGAAAACCGACAGTGTACTGATGCACATCCTTTCCCATCTCTTCTACAGCAAACTCTACACGCTAGAGTTCCATAAACACACCGCAAATGCCTCTAACATTCCATTACAACACCTTACGTTTCCAAAATTTGCCAAACAAACCACACATTCAACGTCTAACAACTAAACATAAATGGTATACGCAAAAATAAGTGGAAGTCATGGTAATAATTCTCATATTCATAGAGTGATCCCAGACTTGACACCAGAATTATATAATGTTTGTCATAGAGTCGAACGTCGATGCTAGCCGAGTATTGACTCTGTGGTGACGCCGGAAGGGAGCACGCCAGAAATTCGGATATAGATCCCAGTGCGAGAGTTAAATAATTAAAATTGAGTGCGGTTGGCCTAAATAATCAATTCTTAGAGTTTCTGGGCCTAGAGAAACTGATTGTAGAAAAATAACTTTACTATATACAAAGGAAATATTATCAGAAAAAGTAAATAAATGACAATAAATAAGATGAGACCCGGGGTACCAAACGGAAGCGGGGAGGAAGACAAATAACCTCACAGGGACAAGAGTCCGAGAGAGGATGTACATTGTTTCAGGGAAAATGGGAGAGCGCAAATAACGGAGAGACTCACGTAAAGCCTAATTGACTGGAGGCTTTGGAGACAGCGAGGAAGCGGGGAGCTGCAAAGTTCCACTTGCAAAATTCTTTCTTCTTTAACTTCGCTGAGAAATGAATGAGGGAATACTCCAGACGAGAACGGTGTCGATACCAGAGTGATAGATGCCCCTCTGTGTATATCGTCTGTCGGGCGGGAACTCTGGTCTTAGGTACGAGCGAGGCCGGGTAGACAGGTGACGCGTCGCGTTCGAGGTTGGAAGCCGTTGCGAGGAGGAGCAGAGCATACGAGACTATACAAACCACAGGACGGGGGTGTATGGTACTGATTTCTCAAAGCTTTTCCCGAATAATTTATACTGCTTCGGCGGAAGCCGGTCGCCAGAGGCCCCCCAAAAGGGTACGGGGATCTCATTAGATTGGGGCACGCCATTGGTAAGGAAATATTCTCGGCGAGCATCACAGGCTCGCGCGAAAGTTCTTAAAGCCGTAGGTCTGCCGGCGCCTATCAGACGATGCGACGGGAGAGAATAGGAACCCAACACGGATTACACGGACGCGCGACATTCTTGAAGCGGCCCCTTGGGTTCGACTGGCCGCCTATTCTTGATAAGAGCGCCAGGGTCATCCGACCGCACAAAAGGAATGCTGCAAAATTCATTTATCATTCTGACGATTTTATAAAAAGAAATATCGTAGAATGTTCCCTAATTAATATTTTTCCCAACATAAATATTTCCCCTGCTCTGTTTAAACTCGATCCTTTAATTAAAAAACTCATATTAAATTAAATTTGTTCCGATCATAGTCTATTATTTCGTTTGCTTCATTTTTACATACTTCGGTCATCTCCTCTCTCTCGTTTTCTCCCGCTCTAGCCCCAACCTTTTCCCGGTTTTGCTATCCAATGATTTTACTACTTATTGCTCTAATCTTTATCTCTTTGATAGGATCCATTGTTTTTAACTTCAAATTCTTTTTCCCCGTCTTCTCGAAATGTTTCAGGTCTTTTAATCCTTACGCTAGACATACATATTGTCATTGTTTGTATGGATATGTATAATTTTTGTCGTTTGGATTTTACATATGCTAGTTATCAAGAGGCAGTATATTTAATTTTTTTTTTGACCTCTGGTTTTTATGTTGTGAGGGGCGTTTCCTGCTTTTCTATGTAGTCAATATTTGGTTGCGTTCAGTTTTTACATTTATTCCTTGATAATTACTTTGAAGTTATAACTAGAAAGTAATTGGTCTCCTCTTTTCATTTTTCCGTTGGTGAATTTTGCATATATATATATATATATATATATATATATATATATATATATATATATATATATATATATTTAAGAATGGGAGGAGGAAGTAAAAACCCGAAAATACAATGAAGTTCTTTATTGACGTTTCGCCTGTTGGCTTCTTCAGAAGAAGCTATCAGGTGAAGCGTCAATAAAGAACTTCAGTGTATTTTCCGGGTTTTTTACTTCCTCCTCCCATTTTCACCTATACGTCGTGATATTCCTACAATATATATATATATATATATATATATATATATATATATATATATATATATATATATATATATTTATATATATATATATATATATATACAAGAAAGAGAAATTGGACGCGAATGAGCAATGAGACAAGAAACATGAGTTTTTTAGAGGTAAGAGAAAGGGACATTAGAAGAAGACTAGAATCAAAGAGAGCAGAGGGCGGCACAATGAAGGCAATCCTTTACCGATAAGACAGAGATAACGCCAGGGCAAAAAAGTTTTAAATTCCTGGCCGGGACTCGAACCCGGGTCTGCTGATTGCTGGTCAGATGCTCTACCGCTGAGCTACCAGGCACAGTTGCTCTACTTCGCCCAAAGCGTTACCCGATAAAACTCAGTATCTTTTTAAGCTAGGAACCTCCAAGGAATTTTTTTTCTCACATCTTCTTACTCGCTCACAATTTAAAGGCTCATCCCCGAGTCACATACAAAGAAGAAGGAGCAAATGCAAGTTCTGCGGGTGATAACAACCACCACAGGGCTTTCGCTATATTTATTTTCTGCCTTTCAAAACAATTTTGATGGCAGAAATAAAGGTGCAGAAGCCTTGCATTGCAGACTATATTACAATATAGTACAAGAAAGAGAAATTCTACGTGAATGAGCAATGAGACAAGAAACATGAGTTTTTTAGAGGCAAGAGAAAGGGACATTAGAAGAAAATAAATATGGCGAAAGCCCTGTGGATGGCTGTTATCACCCGCAGAATTTGCATTTTCTCCTTCTTCTATATATATATATATATATAAATATATATATATATATATATATATATATATATATATATATATATATATATATATATATATATATAAAGAACAAGCAGACCAGGCCATACACAAAGATTTACTTGGTAGAGGTTTCGATAAATCCTTTTGCCATTTTCAGTGCGCTCTATAATTAAGAGAGATACTATCGTTAACAAGGTTTGCTCTCACTTATTCTGATTTATGAACTTACGACTTTCAAAACTTTCAATAACTCCATGACTAACTCTAGGAGGACCTTGGGTTAGTCTTCCTGAGGGTTTCAAATTTCGTTAGAATCTGCTGAATAGTTATGATGTTATTGCCAAATGATTCGCCAGCTAACATTGGTAGGACTTTGGCAGTTATATCATTCGAAGGAGAATGTAAAACAACAAAAGAATCTCAAATTTCGTTAGAATCGAACGAATAGTTACGATGTTGTTACCAAAAAACAAAAACAAAAAAAACAGAGACCGACCGACCGCCATATACAGTCGCCTGCGACTAAAAAATAATAATTTTAAGCAGATACCTTTAATATAAAGCACAAAAGACCAGAAATAATCAAATTATACTAATTAAGATCAAATAGACTGCTAACTTAGTCAAACAAGTATTGGAGGAAAGGTGAAAACGGGGTCACTGTATGAAAGGCAAAGACCAACGGGTTTAATCATCGGGAATGAATCAGAAAGTATATGTAAAAGATGAGGGGTTACATAGTTTTTAGTTGGCGCGATTTTTGATTAACATAGGATGACATACAGTCACCACAAGCGTTAAGATGCACGATTGACCAAGAGAAGGACAGGAATTCGGTCCTTCAGTCTCTAGAATCCCAACCTATGTTCTACCGTAAAACTTCCTATAAGTTTAATCTGTGGGTGAAATTTTGTGATGAGTTTTTAAATTTTTTATTTAAAATTATGCTATAGAGACCATAATAGAGAAGTTTATTATAAAATGAATTTTTGGAAACTTTCTTACTTCAGAGTCATCTGTTTAAAGCAAAATTTATCACAGAGGAATTTTTAATCTTGTTATGAATTATATTGGTGGAAAATCCATTATCCGTAAATATTTGAAAACAAAATCCACCTCGTCGTAAAATGCCTTGTAGTTAGATTAATTATTTTAAGCACGATTTATTACACTTAAAACTAGGTTCTCTGAATGAAGCTGGAACAAATGAATCATGTTTCATTCCAAGTCATGTAAATGTTGATTTTCTGTAAACTCAGTTGACCAGTCGATTATTTTGTTTCGAAATTTGCTATCTATAAGAAAATCGGGCGATACCATCTTTAGTTTCTGCTGCAAACTTGATCTTCGTAGGTTTGCTGTTTAGGTAAAGTAAAATCTTTGTTGACAACTTTAAGTCATTCCTAGAGAATTTAGCCTACTCTTTTTTTTCTATGGTTTTACTTGTTTTAAGTTTGATTACCTTTTATCTAAAGATGAATTTCAATGTCTAAAAAATCTTTCAAAAGAAAAAACTGGACAAAGGACAAGTAGTTAATATAATTAATAGATCTGTTTATCTGAAAAAGACAAAATTGTGAATGATTCAACGAAGTTTTCTGGTGTCAAGGTGACCTTCTTCCTGACATTCTAGCACTTGAGAACAAGCTCAATAGGGTTTAGGACAAGATTATAAACAAAATAAGATAACCAAAAGTGGATACAATCAATTGTTTATAGCTGATACCCAACCCGCTATGCTCTCTGGGTTGCCTAATCTACATAAAATAAGATTTCATGTCGCAAAAGTTTATAAACTCTAAATACGTTTAATTTAGGCTCTTTCAAAATTTGTTGTTCCGTATTTGCATCTAATTTCTGTTAATGATCCTACTGTTAAGGATACATTTTAATTTCTAAAAGAAGTCACCGAGATTGAGGTTAGTAAAGTTACATTGAATAGTTCTGATATAGTGTTTTGATTCACTAGTATACCCCTGGATGAAACTATTAATATTTGTATAATTTTCTTCATAGAGTTCGTCTCCCATTAAGCGTTTGCTTATTGATAATATACGCAAGCTTCTTCTGAAAAAAACCCACTTCAACTCAATAAAACTCAATTCAAGCAAACGGACGAAGTTACCATGGTAGGCCTACTTGTTCCAAGTTTTTCTGTATCGCATCATCTTTTAAGCGATAGGACACTCTCGCTTATCATAAAAAACACTAATGGCGTATCTAACAAATTTGTGCTTAATTTATAGGATGTTTTAAAATTTACATATACTGGAAAATAATAAAACATTGCTTGACTGACTATTTTGTAGAAATATATTTTGTTCATACAAAAGATATTGTTACTGTATGAAGAATTGTGTGCAAGTAGTTAATGCAAATAATTTTGCTGTTAGCTTTTCCTGTAGCGTTCAATATGTGGACAAATTTGCTTTATACTCCAACTGTCGTCAACCAACATATTTACATCTCATATACTCTAATAACTTTACTTCACGACCTATGTACATATATAACTTGGTGGAATCGCTCACCTTATTCATCGCTCACCTCACCAAGTTTTGCCAAGAAATTAGCAAGATGGCTATGCAAAAAATGAAACTTGAAGTTCAGGTTGTAACAGAGCGTTTTGTAGCTCTTCAAAAGTTATGTGGAAATTTGGTGTAATTCTTTGCTCGCGTATTTGCAAGACAGTTTTGGATGAGGTCGATGAATGATAAACAAACATTCTTTCCGAGTTATGACATTGTCCCGATTAAATGTTCATTTTTGATGATCAAAAACACCGGCCTTGATTCTTTTCAATTGACAGGGCAAGAAATGCTGCAAGTAGGTACTTAAAAAAGTCGCCTTCATTTGGCAATGCTTTAAACAAATGCTTCATGAGACTCAGTTTGAAGTGCAGAGGTGGAAACTGAAAGTTATTTCTGTCAACAAGTGTCTCCTGTAGAATGTTGGGATCGACCGCAGGTTTGATGTCAGATCTTGGAGACCAAGTCCCCTGCAACTAATGCTTCTCTTGAAATCTGTTGTCCCATATGCACAAAGAGCAGGGATATTCGTAAACCATCTTAATGAAAAAGAAAGAAGCATATCATTTTAAGATCAACACAAAAGATCCAATTGTGTATGAGTGTGAGAGAAAGAAGAGAGAGGTAGGGAGGTAGCAACTGAAAAAGAAAGAAGCATACCATTTTAAGATAAAAAAGATGATCCAATTGTTTATGAGTGTGAAAGAAAGAAGAGAGAGGTAGGGAGGTAGCAGGATAGAGAGAGACAGATTTATGATGCTTCTGTATAATCTAGCTAATAAAACACTAGTTTATACTAAAATGTTTCAAAAAGAGAATGTTCTCAAGAATAATAATTTACAACTTTACTTGCTTAGCAAAACGCTCTTACCTAAACACATTTCGTGTATGACTGAAATTACATATTTCACTATATTATACTACATCGATAAAGGTTAATTACACATAATTGCCTGAACTATTTATCACAGAGAAATTCGACCATTCTGGTTATGTTACGTGGGAGCAAAATTCTATTTAAAAAAATCCTGCCTGAAGTTAAATAAAGCAAAACATGTAATTAGTCTTTATTACTTTCTTTTGAATTAAGATTAATAAAGTACGATTAACAGTCCAAAAAGTGGTTTCTACATGCGCAGCTGCTGATAGTACTGTAAAACCCCAATAGGGTGTTTTCGCCGCTCCAAGCAAGAAAACGTGTATATTTTAGAGACTTTCAATGCGTTTTTTCTTCGATTCTGGCTCCTCAACGCCCTCTCTCATATTTCATACCTCACCCAATTAAGTTAATGAAAGCTGATGATATATATATATATATATATATATATATATATATATATATATATATGGATATATATATATTATATATATATATATATATATATATATATATATATGGATATATATATATATATTATATATATATATATATATATATATATATATATATATATATATATATATATATATATATATATATATATATATATATATATATATATATATATATATATATATATATATATATATATATATGGTGGATTGTGGAAGGTCCAGCAGATCGATGAGTAACTGTGAAATATGCAAGCTTCAACTTGCCGAATAAACCGTCGCGGACAAAACGGCAGTAGTGTCAGCAGGAAGTAGAGAAGTATGGACTGGTAACCCATACCTCAATCAAAGTCTACATATGAGTAAGTCCTATGACGACGCTACGTTATGGCGAGATGAGGCCGTCTTTAAATAAGCCTCTTTACCACCGCTGCTTTGTGTCCAAGTCTATGATGCTTCCAACGGCTAAGGGGGCTATACTCTAACAGAAAAATGGCCCCCAGGATAGGTTTAGCAAGCCACTGAGGAATTTATTTGTGCTCAAGAAATGCAGGAGGTACTCAAACGAAAGGACTCCCAGTCCCAACAGCCCTTAAGTAGGCAGATGGTGCGAAGAATCCCCGGGTCCGAATCAGTGATTAAACTTAAAACACTGACAGAAGTGAAGGATTAAAGCAGATACGAAAACCGAGCAGAATGGAAGCTGTTTAGGATGATTACGCCAACTGACAGATAGGCACTATCTACCAGGCGGATGATATATATATATATATATATATATATATATATATATATATTAGGTAATGGCCAAGCCACTCGCCCCTCCCTACGGGGGAAGCTTGCGCATCGCTACTAAGATTAAAATTTAAAATCTAAAAAAAGCAGCCATGATTAAATTTTTAAAAAATTTATGAACTTCGCCAATTATAATAATTTTAAAAAGGAACTCTAAGCTAAATTTCCGCCTTTTAAAATATCACGTTGCTAAATATATTTATATAAAAAGATATATAAAAATAACTTTTATGAACTTCACCATTTGTAATTCTTTGGGTTTTTAAAAATTCACAAAATTTCGATACTTATATTTATTTCTGGACTTCACCATTTTGTTTTTGATATTATAAAAGAATTATTAGAAATAAATTTGCTAAAAAACTTAAGTCATAACCAAACTAAGATGAAATTATTATTCAAATACTCAAACAAATCTCATTCCTAAATTATAGAGTTAGTGATAGTGATAATATATTATGAACTGTTGAGCTTTCCAAATCGGATTTTCAAATGAAGGTGAAAACCTAACACGCTATTGATAAAAGAATCTTTATTTGTCTGGGTTTGAACGTTTCGAGGTCCTAGCCTCCTCATCGGCACTAAGAAACTAAGATAGTAACGTGTTAAAATTTCTAGTTTTCATAAATTACTAAAATTGAATAGTGTAATTTGGGATAAGCTGCTTAATGCAAGAATAAAAATTTCAATAATTCATGATACAATATAAAGATTGAATCAAGTTTGATTTATAAGGAGCAAATTCCATTCCCTTGCCGCTCCTCTGTAATTTATAAATATAGTCGTGAGTCCTGTGATTCATCTTATATTGGTCCGACCATTAGTTCAATCCATTGTCGCATCGATCAGCATCGGGGAAGGTCGACCCCCACGGTGCTGATTCGAAACAAACTAGACCCCTCGCACATAAAAGATCCCATCAAAATATGCAAGTCTGAAATTAATATGGATAAGTTCAAAATACTTAGTCATAGCCCCAATTCCAACGGACTACGAATATTAGAATCACTTTGCATCCAAAAACTTAAACGTAATTTAAATATAAATCAAACTTGATCCAATCTTTATATTGTATCATGAATTATTGACATTTTATTGTTGTATTACGCAGCATATCCTAAATTGCGTTAGGGTTGCTAAATAACCTGAATTTTGAAAACTAGTTTAACCAGTTTGGACAGAAATGTTAAAAAAACTCAAATAGGCGTTAATAAAAAAAAACTATAACACATCCTTTATAGAGTAAGAGAAATACAGGTAAAAGCTAATGCATAAGATCAAAACATAACCTTATTTTTAAAATAAAATGCTGTGTGTTTTTACTGAAAAAACTAATCAAAATTTATCACAAGTAAAAAATGTACGTATAATTTTTAAGCCGTATTGTTCTTTCCTAAAGTAGCAGCGCAAAAGCAAAGGGCATTTAGAGTATCCTTGCCTATTCTTGCACGTAATTTGGACAAAAAATAACCTGCTGCTAAAAATGATCTCTCAACTTCAACACTCTTTGTCTTTATCGTGAGAAGTGCATCAAACAAAAGTTGAAACTGGTCAGATTTTTATGAGTAGCTTCATAGTATTTAAAATCTTTTCTTTATGCTAAAAATACGGTAAACTTTCTTAGTTTGCTCTAATGTACTCAGATATTAAGTCACCATCATTCGCTTCACAACTAGTACTATCTTGTATCTCATGGTATGATGCTACTGCCGCTGGGCATTTATCTTCAGTTTCAATCGTTTTGATTTCATTTGGAAGAAGACTCAAAATTGTCCGTACTGGAAAATTCTTTATGTGATGTCGAGAAGTAAACTTGACGAGCCACATTTATCTTCTGGTTCTGGGTTAGTTAAATATCTAAATAAAGAAACAACGTCTGTATGCCTTCGTGATATATAGCAGTTAATGAGAAACTCTTTTATGTAAACAGAAAATGGGATTATCTTGATTGCTAAGTTTATTCAAGCAAACCTTCATTTTCTGTTGAGGCGAATCTTCACAATTACCGAACCTTCAATGCACTTTAAAGCCTTGTTAATTTTCACTATTCAGCAGTTTCTTTTTTTGGAGACGTAAACAATATTGACATATCTTAGATCTTTTTGGTATTGTAATTAAGGGTTGAAACTTTGAATTGATAATCAAAACTAAAATAAAAAAATAATGAGAGCAAATAATTGTGACTACGTGCACTAGTCAACACTGCTTAGTGCTAACAGCAGCTCGCAATAACAAATTTGGCGGGTCTTTAAATTAGATGACCGTGTCAGATGTAGGGATTTTTTAGTTAAATTTGTTATCTGATGGATAAAAGTATAATATTATAATTATATAAAATTATATTAATTAATAAATTATATAAATAAATTTATATTATATAATGGAGCGTTTACTGAAAAACCTTAAATCTAGCAACGTGGCGTCTAACGAAAAAGACGGGTAAGAGTTAAAAATTTATCTTTTTCCTCGTTTCGGTAATGCTCGTAGCAAGTTAACGAGTTCAAAGAAACTAAATATGTAATTTTTACGTAAATGTTTTTTAATTTATTGTTTGAAGTATGAATTGATGATTATTTTATTTTTAATATTTTTTTATTATTTTATTCTTTTAGATTGTTATTTACACAAATTATCTTCAACACTATTAAAAACCTGGTTTTATTTTTCGATTTTTTTTTTAATTATTAAAAAACCAGCCTCCACCGTTTTTTTAAAACGGTCTAAAGATCGCCTTGATGGTCGGCGGTCACATTCCTATGTTACCGAACCCTTAAAAGGATCCGAGAAATTAGAAACATCCACGACAGACCTCGTTCTATAGAAGCCAGGTTGATTAAGCAACGTGATTACAGGTTTATGCGTCGAATGAGTCTTCAGGTAAGTAAGAAAACGACAGCTGCAAGATGAATGGACAGAGGACGGCCGGATTAATGCATCCGTGGAACAGTCCGTCGGAAGCTGATTGCATAGGGCATGAATTCATGTAAAGCCTATTAGAAGCCACTGCTGAACCATCAGCAGAAACGACGTTTCTGGCTTGAGAACGTGCTCACCAAAACTGGACCATGCGTCAGTTGGGTGGGGGCATGTCTTATTGTCCGAAGAGTCGACCTTCTAGTTCTTTTCAATCCCATACAAAGTTAGAGTCCGCATGAGGCTAAGAGCAATGAAATCGAGAGTGCATATTGCTAAAAGTAAAGTATGCTATTTGCTCTGTAATGTTATGGGGATGCATGACAAGTTTAGGTGTTGGACGTGCCACCGATTTTGATAGCACATTGAATTCAGATAAATACTAAGCTGTCCTGAGAGGTCTACATGCTCTTCTCAATCCGAGACCATTTCTAGTATGACAATGAACCATATCACGATTATGCGTCTACCCTAGATGGTACTGGGAAAACAATATATTAAGTAATGGCCTGGCCACCAGTCTCTTGATAGAAAACCACTATGAAACTTCTGATAAGAGTTAAATAAGGTAGTAAGGCGTCCTCACACGGTAGTCATCGCTGAGAAGTGGGCTAGTATCCAACCCCTCTGGTGTCTCATCCTCGTGGAGAGCCTACCTCAAAGAATAAATTATCTAATCACTGGCTAGGGATTCTCGAGGAACTACTGAGCTTCCTGTATCACTTTAGTGTTGCAGTACTTTTCAAAGTTTTGGAAACTTTTGTCCTTTGTTAATTCTTATAGGTTATTGAGTATCTACCTTGCCATGTGTTATCGCGATTTGTCGTTCATTTACAAAGCCTGTCTCTCTTACTAACCCTTTCGTCTTCAACATACAGAGAGTTACCTACTGTGCTCTACTTATAACCTGAATTAAGTCCTCCTTTTGAAGGGATGGGGATTGTAGCATAGTGGTTGGAAAAGCGAAAAGTACTCTATGGCATAAGTTCAAACCCCACTCATTATTTTCACTTCATTTAATACAGGAGTAAAGAGTTCATATTATTTTATTCCATTTGGTCTCTCTCTCTCTCTCAATACTCTCTAACTCTCTCTTCCTTTTACCTCAATCTATGTATGATCATTGTTTGGTATTATAAAAATAAGAAACCACTTCTCTATAATCTTTCCTTATTTTCTATGGAATTCTGAGTATATATATATATATATATATATATATATATATATATATATATATATATATATATATATATATATATATATATATATATAAACTGCAAAGACAGAGAAGATAAACGGAATAATTTTTCTTCCGAATAATTAATTTCTCTCTCTCTCACTCCTTTTCAATCGACTTATAGAAGCAGGCCTTAATAGCTCTTGTCTATTCAAGGGAATTTTTATTCTCCCGCGTAGCCGTGCAGTCTAGGCATGGTTTTAATCGAGATTAAAGCGGTTGCTCTCTGCCTCAGTGTACTTGGTTTGATTTTCACCTCTGCATGAATTTTGTCGCAATTAAGAAACATACATTTTATGAAGATACAATTATTCCGTTTATCTTCTCTTTCTTTGCGGCTTGATTGATATATTTCTATCATTTTCTCTCATTTATGAAAAATATACTATAAATATAAAGAGAAGGAGGGAGAGTAGGAGGAAGAAAGAAAGGGAGGGAAGTAGGAAGAAGTTATTCATTATTTGGGATCCAGAATAACAATTCGCACAAGAAAATGAAACATTCTCGTCTCTTCAGGCTAATTATGAAATATTTATACTTGCACTTTTCAAAAAGCAGCCGTGGCATTGAGTTTAAGAGAAAGGACGGGAATTCTTTGGATTTTCGTGGTGGATTACATCCCATTGACCTATATCTCCGTATCATTCAATAGGTCATCCGGAAACTTTGTGTATCTTTGTAAAAAATAATTAAATTTAATCAATTATATTGCTTCCATTTTATTCTACAACTTTTTATCATTATTTCGCCACATCTTTTGAGATAACAACGCAGCCCTACTTAATGAGAGACAAAGGAGGACTAGGCAAGCTTCTTTATACTATTAATTAGCACTATCTTAGCTTATTGAAAGCACTAAATAATTGAATTTTGAGAGGATCTGCACTAGCCTAGTGCTCATTCGTAGCTCACAAAGGAGAAGAGGTGTTATTAGCGCAAAAATATTGTGCATATTTTCCTCCCCCACACCAGAAAAAAAAAATTTTTTAATCCACTAAAAGAGAAGAAATATTGTAGAATAAAATATGAACCAGATAATATATAATATCGTGATGCGTTTTCCTATATTTCATTTAATCTGAATCGTATTGCTTAAATATATAAGATACAATGGATTTGCTCGTACACTAATACAATAGTTTCCCCAACTAATATAAGGCATTTTCCTCTTTCTCCCCGACCAGTTTTTACTATAATCACTTATCTGTTGTTATTTAGCGAAACCAAAACTTCATTTAGCAAAATATCCCAATTTTAATTAATGAGAATCTTCCTTAATTAAAGTTTTTCTTGATAAGAAAAGAGAATGTAGCCAACAGAAGTGGGTTAGTTACTTAAGACAAAGAATTTTTTGTTATTGGTGTTTTTTGCCTATTGTCAAACGTCTAAAAACTATCTTACAGAAAATTTAAAAAAGGATGAGAGAAGCAATTCATAACACTACAATACTTGATTTGTGAAAAATTAATGTATTTTATAACTGCATGATATGACTTGTATTTATATTGCGTTGGTATTCTTTCTATACTTTGGGTCTATCAACTAAAGAAATCTATCAGAAAAAAAAACGAATTTAAAAATTAGAAAGTTTTTAGTCGCGGGCGACTCTATATCTCACTATGTCGGTCGGTTAGTCCCCGTTTTGTCTTTTTATTGTTTTGATAATAACATTGTAACTATTCGGTCGATTCTAACGAAATGTGAAAACCCTTAGGTGTTTTACATTCTCTTTCGAATGATATAATTCCACATTAGCCGTGTAATTGTTTAGTTTTAGCAATAACATCATAACTCTTCCGCCAATTCTCACGAAATTTGAAAACCTTATGTTATTTTACATTCTATTTCGAATGATATAATTGGCAAGGTCCTCCCAAGGTTAGCCCTGGAATGATTTTGTTTTGGCAATAACATCATAACTTTTCGCCGATTCTAACAAAATTTGAAACCCTTATGTTGTTTTACAGTTTCCTTTGAATAATATAATTGCGAAAGTCCTACCAAGGTTAGCCGGGGAATTATTTGGCAATAAAATAATAACTATTCGGCAGATTCTAACAAAATTTGAAAGTTTTGAAGGTTACGGTATGGTCATCTATCAGAATAAGTGAGAGCACGCGACCCTTAGTCAGCATACCTTTTTTTAGGATCGCGTTTATTCCAGGCAAATCCTTCTATTCCTTCTAACCAAACATTACATGCTACGAGGGGCGGTCAATAAGTTTTGCAATTCTGATATAAGGAAACGAGTTATGAGAAAAACTGTTTTATAATTTTTCAATATAACTACCCTAGACTTCAATACACTTGCGCCACTTGTCCCTGAGCTGAGGCTTCGAATTTCCAAAAACCAGAAATCTCCCGACTGCTGTTCAATCCACTCCTGAAACGGCGAGCTGGACATCTTCATCGTCCCCAAACTGGCGTCCAAGCAGTGCAGCCTTGAGCTGGCGAAATAAAAAGTAGTCGCTAGGGGCCAGAACTTGACTGTAGGAGGGATGGTTGAGCTCCTCGAATCCGCACTCGCGCAGGGCAGCTTGTGCAACTCTAGCCTTGTGGACTTTGACGACGTTGAAGTCGATCATGGGGCGTAAAGCTTCTAGGGACCTAACGGGCACAGACCTTGGTCATGGCTAAATTTTCGTGGATGATGTTGATAACACTTCCATGTGATATTCCAAGTTCTCGCTTGATTTCTTCAATCTTCACCCATCCATTTTCGAGGATCATCATCTCCACATGGGCCACATTGTTCTCGTTGGTCACGTCTGACAGGCGTCCTGGACGGGGGGCATCTTCAAAGGACTCACGACCATGGCAAAACTCCCTATTCCAACGAGCAATGGTTGCATAGGAAGGGGCGGTGTTGGTGTACACTGCAACCATGCGTTCATGGATCTTTTTTGCATTCTTGCCTTCCTTGGTCAAAATTTGATTTCTGGTTGTCGGAAATTCGTGAGTGACGATCTGCGATCAGCTACTGCTTATTAAATAGGCGAGGCAGGAGCATGCGGCTGCAGGTCCTGACTTTTCATAACTTGTCCTAACACCCCCACAAACAGCCATCCTCCTTCCTCTGTTTTGCCCTACCAATTCGCAAAACTTATTGACCGCCCCTCGTATCTCATATCATGGCATTCTTCAAGCCACCCTGCCATCTTGTATCCACCTTGATACTGTTTATTTACCTGTACTACAACAAATACAATATTATTTTCATTTTTGTTTTTTTTTAGGGTAAACATTGGAAGGTGTGTTTCTCTAAAAAAATCTATTTTTTTTACTAATTACATTCCGGTACGAATCATATAATGACATAACATGACTGAATATTGTAGTTGGCAGTTGCTTATGGCACAGACAGGACAGCTATGCTATTCCCCCTAAAAATAATATTTATATTTTTTATGCTACCTACTCAACCCAAGCGATAAACAAGTATTTTCAAAACGCTTAAACACATTGCACTTAGATTCGGATGAATTATGCACGGGTTATAGTTAGATACCCCGGTTAATCTTTTATGTATTCAGTATGTAAGATGTAGGGATGGCTAGTGAGTTATAAATGCAAAAACGATTACACTTATTACATCTAAAGATCAGGACTTTTCTTAATTAATAATTGAGATTTTAAAATAGTTTATATTCTAAAGAAAAATATCGCTTACTATTGTAAACGATATTTATTTGAATGCGAGATAATATCTCCGACATAAGAGAAGTAATTTGACTTTTTTATTCTCAATTCGAAATTTTCTGGAAATTTAGGATTCAGCCAAAAGCCCTTGGGAGAATGACTTACAAATCTTATCTAAGATATAATGGGCAATAAAATTAATAGTTCCAAGAAAATAAAAATCAACAATGTTAGAAAAAGGCCAACAGTATTCCTCCGAAATTCTCTAGCTTGGAGAAAGAACTTAAATCTAGAAAATAAAACTTTAACCTTTTGCTAGGACTTGTAAGCCTTGGAATTCACTTATCTGTAAAAATGTTGATGGATTTTGTTCTAATGATTATTGCCATAAAATGGGTGAACTCCATAAGCATGACCTTATAGCCTGGACGCCTTCATTTACCCGCTTTTTCTAGCATTATTAGCATTATTCTTCTCTTCTTGCCATTGACAAAAAGAACTCCTACCCCGAAAAATACCATGATGGAGAAATTGGCACTTCCTCTTGGATACGCTACTCTAGATTACCAAATGAAGTGAAAATTTGGGCGAAGAAAAATTAGACCAACTCCAAAACGTTACAAAAAGATGTACAAAACGAACCAATTTGGGGGAATTGGAGTTAATTTGGGCGAACTTACAGACACAAAAAACGAAAAGTGAGTTCAAGTAAACTTAATATATCATATAATGCTAGACAGTTATGCCCAAGAGAAAGGGCATAAGAATAAAAAGGGTAAGGAAACGAGAGAAAAATAAGTAGAGTGGGTGAAACATGTTTTCTGTTAGAAAAGATAAGAAGGAAATGAGGTTGGTTAGGTACTTTTTGTTGACGCAAGAATTCGTTATTTCATAATTTCTAAAGGTTAAAAATTGGATTCTGGACGGTGTGTAGGTCTCCAATGCCTACACAGTCTTCGGGGTTGTCAAGGTTTGCTATGGAAATTTATTTTCCTTATTTGCTTTCTTCACATTTCCTTTTTCTCTTTTCCTCCTTCATCCCACTCCCATGTTAAGTGCACACTCGTTGAATTATATAAGTTCCATTTTGATAATTTATAATGGAAAAAATTGCTTTTAGTTAGAGGAAAACATAAATCCCAAAGAAGGTAAAGAGTGTACAAAGAGAGAAGTACTGGTGTGAATAAGTAATAACAAAAGTTGGTGAACAATGACCACAGAGAAGTACAGGTGTTAAGAAGTAATAACAAAGGTGCAAAATGTGACTACAATGTTATGATCTTGAAAGGCATTTAAAAAATTACATTATACAGGGTGACCCACAAAAAAGTTAACCAAAAATTAAATTAGTATTATCAAAAATATTAGAGCTGTTTTACTCCTGTAAAATTTATTTTGTATAATAACTAATTAATTATCTTTAGATCGTTAAAATTTAATTTAATTTCTTTAAACGATGTTGATACACAATTACTTTTGGCGGAGTCATAAAAAAAGTGTTTCTGTATAAACTGATATATAAAATAGAGTAATATAATAAACTAATAATAAACTAATATACTACTGAAGTAATACGAGTATTGTAATATACTAATAAAAATTAACCTATCTTTATTATCAGGTATTAGCCTGAACATCTCTGCGCAATATTTTTTAGAAAGAGTTCAATAAAAATTTCTCTTTAATAGAGGGACAAATTAATGCAAATTATACAGCTCAAGTAGCCATGGAAGTAGACGACTTGCGGAGCTAGGTAACAGGAAAACGCGCAACTCTCCTCGACCTACTCATTCTCTTTTCTGAAAGCAAGCACCTAACTTCGCAATATCTAAAAAAAAACCCTTGTCAAAAAACATTCCGGGAAAGATCCTCCATTGTTATCTCCTTAGTATACAACGCATAGTATTATTGTAAGATAAAAAGCACCTGTTTTTGAGATGGAATTCATTGATACGTTAAAGTTCACTTGTATTTTCTATGTAGGAATTTTCGAACAAATATCGTTCGTATAGTATATATCTTCGTGGAGTTTTTGTTTTTTATTTATTCTGGTGTGAAGCAAATGTAAGAGCGGCTGCATTATACTGATTTATCTTGTTTATGATTCTGGAATTCTCTTCTTCATCTTGTTTGTGCCCTAAATCATGCCCAAAATCAGAGAAAATGGACTTTCTGACTCAATGAAATTTGCGGCCCTGAAGAATTTTCTTGATTTTGGGTTCATTTGTAAATTTAGCCTCGTTTCATTTTTTTTCAAGCACTAGTTATTGGATAAAAAATGGATGAAAGTGCGAATGAAGAGAACTGTCAATAAAATGCGTAGCACTGAAGTTGCACAAAGGTATGAAAGCGAATAGGAACAAAATTTGATATTGGCAGGTGTTTAAAGAGTAGGTATGAATTAGCAAACTTTTCATCGAGCAGTAACCTTAAGGCAACATTTACGAAGGTATAGATGCTTTTTTTTAGTAAAATCTCAAGAAAATGATACCAATTGAATATATAAAATGAGACGAAGAAAGCGTAAATAAATGATTTTATAAATTATATTAAACTAAAACCCAAATAAAATGCTCCATACAAATAAAAACATCCGGAAGAATGTGCTCACAAGTGCGTAAACAATTGCAGATGCGCACATATATTTAAATACATATACAAGCCTAACACAGGCTATGATTCTTATGTATACACAACCTACATATATAGGTGAATAGACGCATGCAAATAGCTGCATCTGCATATATATATTTTTAAGTAAAATAAACGCACCTATATACACACTAATACTTGCATACAAAACCAACTCTTACCAACATCTCCGTTATTGGAATTCACCAATTAAGACTCGAGTGAAGAAACCCGCACAAAAAATATAGATAATACAAATTCAATTTCCCATGACAGCCAAATATGGCATTTGTTAAAGACAAAATACCTTCATATATTTCTATGTGTATGCCAATGGTGTGTGTGTGTGTGTGGGAAGTCAAAGAAAAACCGCCAAAACATCAACCAATGTCCTAACTCTTTTCGGGAAACGACAGCGCCAAAACACTCCCTTAAGCCGTTAAGCTCAAGAACACAATGCGATTGCATTCATGAAAGAGATCAACTAGGAAGAAATGATCTCTGTACTTGTCTGAGGGATCTAAAACATCATTTACGGGATCATTAATCGGAGGCAGAATATGGAAGAAACAAATGCATCACACCAAAACTTCCACAAAATTGTTTGCAAGAATGAAAAGATTTTGATGTGAAAGTATGCAAATAGCGCTAATAAAAGTCTTAGCCATGTAAAGTGAAACTGAAAGACAATAAGCACGTTTCGAGAAAAACAGGATACAGAGGGTGCGGTATCCATTAGAGGTGCGGTCTCACAAACATTTGTCTTTTTTGTACAAACTACAACCTAACCTTTTGTAGGTTAGGTTAAATTCTATTGTAGGCCTCTCACAAGAGGAGCACCAAGGGAAAAATGTGTGCAAAACATGAAAGAATAAAAGGTTCTAACTGTACGGACGAAAGGACATTTTTTCCACAAAATTAATCGAAACTTAGCTAATTTATATGAACAATGGCAGGAAAATTAGATATACTCTCGCTTGTTTTATTATAGAACTCGGTCCTCTCAACCACAGATTCTAAATTTAACGCTGGCCTTTTATTTTAAGGATAAAGAATCTTTAGCAAGAAGCTCAGAGATTATCAACAAACCCATTTCCACTATTTAACAGAAATTAGAGAAAATTTTTATTTGGGATTGTACTAAGCTTCAACAAGGAAAGAAAATTAAGGTTTAATCTCAATATATTTATCTTTTTATTGACGTTGGTGAATAAAGGTCAAGTTATCTCTGAGGTCAACTCCACTCTTTTTAAATGGTTTGTGTGCTCTAAAAGGAATTTTGATGGGAATTTAATTATTGTGTCTAGCTTAAATATTGGTGATTAACATTTAATAATCCTTTAACAAAGAAGGGAGAGGCTACAGATTAGAACTTCAAACTTTTATATATTGAATAGGGTATTTCATCATTTGTTTTTATATAATTATAGACTGAAGCTTTTTCAGAAGTCTTCCATGGGGAAATGAATCAATGGACTTTTTATAATCAAACCAAATAGATTCTACGGCTTTATGACGATCATATTTCTCTGTTATATCATGAAAAAATAACAACAAATTTGTTAAACATGAACATATACACTAAAACTGTTATGGGTATCTTTAATTAATTTGTTTTTAGTCGCCTGCGAGTCTATATCTTACTATGTCGATCGGTCGATCCCCGTTTTGCTTTTTAAATTTTTGGCCATAACATCATAACTATTACGCCAATTATCACGAAATTTGAAACCCTTATGTTGTTTTACATTTTATTTCTAATAATATAATTGCCAAGGTTCTCACAAGGTTAGCCCTGGAATTATTTTTAGTTTTAAAGGTCGTCAGGTCATAAATCAGAATAAGTGAGAGCACGCGTTTTTGGTCAGCAGACCTTGTTTCCATACGATTTTGGTCGTTACAATTGACTATAACTTGTAGGATAATTTTCCCCTTTTTTTGAAAGTAGATGAAATATTCTATTAACTTAAAGTCTTCAGGAACTATAGTCTTTTAAATATTTAATTGGTGAGTGGTGATAAAGTTTCCGTTTTTAACTTCTTATTTTGGCTCGGATGAAACCTATCTGGATCCAGTAATTTTGAAATTTTCCTTTGATTGTATATATTCTTAAAGTTCGACATCTGCCCACTCAATATCTTTCGCATGGCTTTTCTTTTCGTCCAGAGTACTTAATTTATATTGTCTCTTGATCTATTTAAAATATTTTGTATAATTTATTCACTTCGGGGTCTCTCTCTTCAAATTAGATTTTAACACATCACCGCTTTTTTAGAAAGAGATCAATTTTCACCTTCACATTTGTATACTCGATTCATTAATCTCCGCTGGTGTTGGTCTTCACCTCTATTCAGTATTAACTTTTCTTCGACTTTACGTTAACATGAAGGTTAAAAAGAGAAGAAGAACCGAACTACTAAGTAGTCACGCCCCTCCATTCAATTATAAGGCTAACCTCTACAGAAAGGAATACCGTAGAATGAAAATATTAGTGCATTTCCTTAGAGGCCATGGAGGAGGCCCTGGCGCCGAGAGAAGCAAAGAATCAGGTGAACTTAGGAAAAAGTACACTTGTGTTGATAATCTGAACTAAACGTTGATTCTATTTCACCCGTACAAAAAGGGTATTTTCATCCTCAACATCATATATATTCTATTCATTTTTATTTTTACATGCCCAAGGGTACACAATTCCACCAAGCATTAACAATTTTCTCTAATGTTAGCAAACCGCACTTACAATATAGGAAAGGGCATGAAAGATATTCATACAGCTAAAACACTTTGTAGAGGTGAGAAGGAATGTACTCTTCCAAACATATGTTCATGGGAACTATTTTTATTATTTAGATATAGGGAACATAATACCGAAGTTATGCCATATATTTTTGAAACATGCTGTATTGACACTATTTTTGTCTCCAAATATAATAGACATTAGTTATTCTATATTAGAACAATTTTTTCGCGGAGTGACTTTCTCCCATTAGAATGTGGCTTTCGAAATGAGGTTTACTTTGTGTTTTCAACTCTTTACAAGATCCCTAGAGCGAATAAAGCTTTATCAATTTTCTGAGGTGTATTTGGTGTATTTTTAATGATCGATGATTCTGATTACTCTCTTTAATCACACTTATAATCGCATTTTTAATAGAATACATTTTTATTTTATTGTTCATAGTATAGCAAGATCTGCGAGAGTGCACATATTATTTAGTAATTCAGCAAATTTACCTTATAATTTTGAATATATATTGGCTATAGCTTTTCTCCCGAGATTTCTCTCTTAAATACATTGGCCAACAACTATTCAATCAATGGCTGATTCTAAGATTTATTGTACGTTGTATTGTGTATTTTAACATGCCAAATTTGAATACAATAGTTAATTTGCTGATAGGCATTTTTTAAGATATGCAACATTTGCCTTTTTGCCTTTTTTATGATATGTATATAATGATATAAAATTGTTTCCCAGAGATGTTTCTTACAATTTTGTGCTAAATGCATATATTTAATTCAAATTATATAAAATAGTAATTTTAGTAATTAGTATATAATATATATACTATATATTAAAATTTCAATAAAACATGCCTTGTCCACAGACCTATAAAAGGTGAATATACGGCCAGTTAATTACTTAAATAACTTTATTCGTAGATTTAAATAATGAAATACATTTTAAGCAGTAAAATTACATTAATAATACTTTGTGGATTTCTCTTCGGTTGTTAAAGATGCAACTCGCCGGCGTAAGATATTAACAAGTTTGGGGATTATAGCTGTATTTCTGATCATGTTTGGCGTATAAAATTCAGCAATTCCAACCATGTTCCTTGTTTTGGCGACTTATTCAGTAAAATCCGTTTTAGTGTTCTCTATATGGTCCATTGTGTTTATTTCAAGTGAATGACTCGGCCAAGTAAGTCTTTTGATACCGCTTTGGTACTCGCATTTTTTTGTCAATTTTTGTAGTACGACAGGGAGGCCGATTTTCCCTGAATATACAACTTTTTTTCTTTCGTTTCAAGCTGATCATTTGAGAACAATATAGAAACTTTTACAAAAATTATCTATTTAGGCACAAAGGAATTGATTTAAATGAGGTATGAAATACGAGATTATACAGTCTGCTATACAACACCGTGACAATCGTCTAGTGAATCCGAATTTCGTAAAAAAATCATTCGAGAAACAAAATACCAGATGGTATCATAGCATTATTGTAAGGAAAAGTTTACATTTCCTTCTTTTTATACGCGTTTTTCTTAGAGAGCAGGTGACTGGCCACATTACTCTTAGCGATGCAGCCACGATCTATAATGAATTATGCTCATTTAGTGCGTTTAATAAAATGATTGCGTCCGGAAGATTAAAAAAGGATGTAGCACAAAGGACTTGCAGTGGCTTAACGACTTTATAATGCATGAAATTTGAGCAAGAAATAGATAATATCATATTGTCAAGAGCGATTCGATTGATGAAAACAGAATAAATTATGTTCAGTCAGAAGTGAATTAAATTGTGCGAAGAGGCTTTAGGAACTTAATTTCACGCTCTCCTGTAAATTAAATCCAAAGATGTTATTTATATATATATATAAACAAGAGAAAGTTTGGAGATGCTATATGACCACTTAGAAGAGAGACAGGAGAGTTGCTTAGAAATTAGAAAAGAATCGTAAATTTTTTATATAATACATTTCAATTCGAGATTTATCAAATACGAGGGACGGTCAAATAAGTTTTGCGAATCAAGTGCAAAACAGAGGAAGAGGGATGGCTGTTTGTGGCGGTGTTAGGACAAGGTATGATAAGTGACGACCTGCAGCCACACGCTCCTGCCTCGTTTATTTAAGAAGCAGTAGCTATTCGCCAATCGTCAGTCACAAATTTTTCAACAATAAAGAAGGTTGAGCACCGCGCAGTGATCAAACTTTTGACCAAGTAAGGCAAGAATGCAAAAGAGATCCATGAACGCATGGTTGCAGTGTACACCGACACCGCCCCTTCCTATGCAACCATTGCTCGCTGGAATAGGGAATTCCGTCATGGTCGTAAATCCCTTGAAGATGACCCCCGTTCAGGACGCCCGTCAGACGCGACCAACGAGGACAATGTGGCCCGTATGGAGAGGATGATCCTCAAAAATCGACGAGTAAAGGTCGAAGAAGTCAAGCGAGAACTTGGAATATCACATGGAAGTATTATGAACAGCATCCACGACAATTTGGCCATGACCAAGGTCTCTGCCCGTTGGGTCTCTAGAAAACTCACAAAATCTCAAGCCCCATGATTAACTTCAACGTCGTCAATGTTCGGAGGAGCTCCTTCTCCTGTAAAAGCAAGAGCCGGCAGGATTCGAGTCACGCATAGTGAGAGGTGGTAGTAGTTTGGTTGTCCGCCTCCCCTCCCCTATATCTAATCTCTTTCTTCTTTTGCAGAATTTGTGTGTGTAGATCGTGTGATCACCGTTTTTGCTTTGTGTGGGAGAACTCGATGGATCTCTATCGTGCTCCCCCATTTACCTCCCGTTTTCTTTTTAGGCAGATTCTTTCAGCACAACTATAACGTTGTGTTAGGTAATAGTTTGGAAGTCAAGTTTGTGACTGAGAAAGGAAGAGCCACCTAGACGGAGGATAGGTGAGTGAAGATTGTGTGAGAGGGGATATGGTTGAATGTGTTAGGAGTAAAAATGTTTGAGTGTGGCAGTGAATAGGTGACTGAATGTGCCTTCTCTTTTCCAGTTCTGTGTTACCGATTGTCGCTGACATCTGGCTTTATGGAGACGGATGAAGCAAATCCTGACACTTGCAAGAGTGCCTACCTTTTGGGGCGATTTTCTAAGGTGTGGACCTTGCATAGCACCTTCCAGTCTCCAGGGAGTGGTTGTGGCAGCACCCAACCGACTGTAACCCAGCAGTTGGGACTAACAAGCGTCCAAGCTACCTAAAATCCTTGGCTTTGCCGAGTCCTGGACCCCTAAGAATCCCGCAGAAAGTTAGCCACCTCCCACTTTCTCCAACACGTCTCACTCCCAGTAGTTAGTTAAAGGTGCACCCGTCTTTTGCGATATCTTGATTGTACTATACGTTTGCGTAGCCAAGATCTTGTGTAAGGCCGTTTTGTAAATATATACGTGTGGTGGTTGGCCAGATTATTGTGAGGCCTACTGTATATATATATATATATATATATATATATATATATATATATATATATATATATATGTAATGTATTTTGGTTTAAGTTGAGGGTTATATAATATTTCGGGTTGATTATTTTTTATTGCATTATTTTGCTATAATTTCGGTTCCTAAATTGAATTTAGAAAATACTCTCTCACCTCAATACACTCTTCTTGAACCACCGAGCGGACCTTGTCAGGGCGGCGGGAAGAGTTGGCTCAGAAGTTGGTTGCAAATCCGCCGCCACAAAGTGATGAAACGTGGGTCCATCACTGGGATCTCGTGATCAAGCTCAAAAGCATGGCCTGGGAGCACAGGGGCTCTCCGACCACCATCAAGTTCCGGACCCAACCCTCAGCCGGAAAGAACATGGCCACCATCTTTTGGGATTCTGAGGGAGTTTTGATGGTGGACTATGCGCCTCGTGGAAGGACCATCACAGACCAATATTACGCCGAGGAACTGGCTGGGTTGAAGAAGTGCATCCGTCAGAAGCGGCGAGTTGACACACGGTGTCCTGCTCCTCCACGACTATGCCCCTGTCCACAAGGCCAGAGTTCCACAAGCCGTCTTGCGCGAGTCAAGATCTGGCCCTTAGCGCCTACTCTTTATTTCGCCAGCTCAAGGTTGCACTGCCGGGAATTCGAAGACTCAGGGACAAGTGGCGCAAGTGCATTCAAGTCGAGAGTAGTTATATTGAAAAATAATAAAACACTTTTCCTCATATCTTGTTTCCTGAAATCCGAATTGCAAAACTTATTTTCCGCCCCTTGTATTTCCACTTGCCATTATTTATATCGAGTTCGATGACACAAATATGCAAAATGATTACCGCGACACACCACAGGCCGAATTACTACTTCATATGAATAAGATGAAAGTTTCTAAATCTCCTGATCATAATGAAATATATACTCGACACTTAAAGGAATGAAAAAAAAAATAGATAGTTGGTCAATTTTCGGTTATTTTGAACGAATCTCTAAATCAAAGTGTCGTACAAGATTGTCGTAGAATGGACTCTCGACGATCTACCATATATAACTATTCGTTGAGGGAACTTATTTAATTATCTTTAAAGTGCGTGGATGTCTAGGCTGGCCGATATTATGTATCTTCGATATGCTTAAGAAGTGGAACTAAGCTCAAGGATAATAATATTGCTATCATTAATAAAATAGTTTTATTAATAATAACTATCAACAACACACAAAACGAAAAATATTGACATAAACAGAGAATGGAAAGGGTCGTGGGGAATCGAGCTAATCCAAGAATTAAAAGATTTAAAAAGGTAAAACAGATATAAAGTTAAAAGGGGGGGATGGTTCGCTAAACCATTTAAAGCACAAGATAGAGTTGACAAAAGGGTTAAATACTCAAAGGTAACGTTCAACTTACGTAATTATACTTGTTGTGCAGAGGAAGGTGACGTGAAGGAATTTTCGGTCCGCTGGCGAGTTCAAGCAGAAGGGGGGCGGGGAATAAAATGATCCTGACATGGCGTCTTGGGAATGAGAACCGTTTCTCGACGAACGGCTTGAAGAACATTGGCTGTTCTACGTTGTTCTCTTTTGAACAACAGGGGGGGGGGGGTGAGAACCGTCTCTTGTCTACGGGCTCAAGAACAATAGCTGTTCTAATGTTGTTCTCTTCTGAACAACAAGGGGGAAGGGTGAGAACCGTTTCTTGGCGAACGGGCTCAAACGAACAATGGCTGTTCTACGTTGTTCTCTTCTAAACAACCAGAGGGGGGGGGGGGTAAGAACCGTTTCTTGTCAACGGGTTCGAACGAACAATGGCTGTTCTAACGTTGTTCTCTTTCTAAATAACCGGGGGGGGGGGGGTAAAAACCGTTTCTTGTCAACGGGCTCGAAAAAACAATGGCTGTTCTAACGTTGTTCTCTTTCTGAACAACAAGGGGAAAGCCTTGTGCACTCGGCGTCACGAAGGCTCGAATCTTGGCACTCAAGAGATATTGTCCTTCTTCTGGACAAGTGATGGTCAATCTCGAGGTCGAGGTCCCTTTGCGCACAAGGTGAGAGAGGGTCGTGGTTATGTTTCGCGACCAAAATCTGGATATCCAATCTGCTCTTAGTGGTAAAGTTTCAATCTGAATAGTCGAGACACTCCCTTGGCGTAGGGGACAATGGAGTGGAAGCTTTAAGGGAATGCACAGCCGAGCCTGGGAACAATGCCTTATCTGCCCATAAGCCTAACTTAATCTGGCGACGGCGGCGCATGGGGCGAACGGGGGAAGATAAACCTCCTTGTTTAAACATTGACTCAAGTGGCTGCGATAAGGCGCCAGGCTTCAAAGCGAAGTTACACGTGGGTTGCATTGTGGTTTTAAATAACATGTGATAGTAGTTAAAATTACGCGGCCTTAACCCGTTCTATCACACAGATGATTTTAAACTGACAAATATTACACTGATATTTTTTACCAGATTATTTTATTAATCTATTTTTTTTTACCAGATTATTTTATTGTTACAATGATTTTTTAAATGGAGAATGAAGTGGATACAACAAATTATTGTTAAGGTCTTATTAAATATAAGGGCTAAAATAGTTGACTAATTAGAAATTCATGATGAATTAAACAGTAAGTAACACAATTTGCGTAGCGGTCGCTCTTGCTATCAAACTTGCTTGAGTTCTATAATGACTTAGCCGCTAGGTATTTCAGATCATTTTAAAAGCTTTAAACTTAATTTATCTGTACTTTAAAGAGGCCTTTGATTTGGTTTCCCACGTTAAACATATAGAGGAACACAGTGCGCATGGGATTCGAGATAAACTTTTAAGTTGAATTTTAAATATTGCTTACAAACTGAAGACAAAGAGGAGTTATGAATGTCGAATTGTCGAAATGAGTGCCAGCCACTAGCGGAATCACATACGAAGGGTAGCATAATCAGAAGGACAATCTAGTCACCTAGTGTAAATAAATTCTTTAAGAGCTTCCGCTTAATTTAAGCAAATGTAACGTGATGCCCATTGGATAACAGAAATGTCAGTTTTGGATATATGTACTTTGGGAAATCATGTATTATACTGTGCATCAAAGTAAAACACTCTTTAGCTACTAGATTTGAGTAATGTAGATATAATGAATTTAAACAAAAGCTCTCAGATTGCAAAACAGGCGAACCGAACTCACAGAATCAATGCACGAAATTTTATAATTAAGATAAAGAAATAATCAGTACAACAAGTCAATTGTTCAATCACAGCGTTTGTGGTCGCTTTTTTATAGAGGTATCAATATAATGAAAACGATTCAACACCTAGTGACAAAACGAATTAAATAACTCCGTAACCTACAGTTGCAGGAAATACTTAAGGCATTAAGTTTGCTTTTCCTCTAATATTATCGAGTGTTACGGGCAATAGCATGCAGTTAATGGAAGCAAGGGAATCAATGTTTCCCCTTTTTAAGAACAAAGAAAAAGAAATTACACCACACCAATTAATATGACAGCAGAATTAATTTTATCCTCACATTTATGCTTGCCTATACGATATCGTTCACTTTCCATCGATTTGGCGTTAGACCCTGATGAGCCCGACTGCAATTGAAGAAATGCATCATTTTCGTCGAGATTTTTACTCTTTCTGGAAATCTTCTCTTAATTTCAATAATAGTTCTGCTATTGGTGCTTTGGAATGAATAGTTTGAAAGATGTTTTGCTTTTCTTATCAATAATATACACTTATTAGAGTTTTATGATTTTTATCTAGATATTCCAACGCCATGTTAGAATTAAATAAGAATAACCGATTTGTATACGGAAAAAGCAAGCAAATTTGGCTTTGCAGTCATCAGCTTGCATCTGGCAACCCTGCCGAGTTTCCAGAATCTAGGAAAAAGCAATAAAATATCTAAAATACATTGAGGTAACTATTATTATGCTCTGAAGCTTAAAATTTTATTTAGGTTATAATTAAATACTGGCTCTAGGAAAAAAAGCAGCTAAATAGCAAAAACTTGAGTATGGTTAAGCACTTATATCTTAAGCAGTTTGTTAATATTTCAGGGATTCTAGTGGGCCTACCATAGTCAATAGTACCCGTTCGTATCTTTAAAATCAGTAGCACTGAGGCAGTGCTTAGATATGTGTGTCGTATTATTTATTATTTTTTTTTAAAGTGATATCCCCCTTTTAAACAACGGATGCGAATGAAGTTGGGATAAAATGCGATTGTATTATTGAAAAATTATTAAAAATAAAGTTCAGTATGATGACTTATAATAAGAGAAACACTATTATTAAAACAGGTAGGCCAACGCTAACACTAGATATGTCATCCATATCAGTATTGCACTCGGAAATACAATGTAGGCCAATAAAATAGAACATCTTGTCTAGCTGGTTATTCATACTTACAAGCATATTTTAAAATTCAAATAAAATTTTTAAAAAATAACATTAAAAAATAGCCTTTAAATAAAGTGAGTAGCTTACAATTTTATAGTTATTTTTAATGAACAACATATTTATTTTTGTAAAACTTAAATTGCTTCCTGATCTTCAAAAGTCACCGCACGTCACTAGTTACGTGGTCAGGTCACCGAAGTATTTAAAATTATTGGTGTTTGACAATATTTATTATAAATTACTCTTCAAATAATGCCAAATTTAAAGATGAGCACAAAAATGGTAATTTTACTTAAATGTTGCATAAAGCATGATTACAGCTGATAGACATAAACAAATCTTTTTTTGCATCTAAGATTTTTTGGGTTGGGATGGGTGAAATATTGACCTAACTTTACATTGGCTTTCATCTACAAAATTAAGTAGATACTTTAAATCTATACACATATTCTTCCTGCTTAAAAGATTAAACTCCATTGTGTATCCCAACTTGACCAGTTGCAAATATTCTTAAACCATCAGAAAATATTTCACTTCCAATAAACTAAAATCGCAAGATAAAGATGCAAGCATCTATTTATCCCGTGTAAAGCCAAAAGTTGCCCCTGTTTCTATGTCCGAGGGACCGTAAGGTGATTTGATAAACATATATACGAACATAGAGGGGTATTCGTAGAACACGCAGGGCATCAAATATTTTTAATCATGTAAAAAGGCCAATCATGTAATCGATTTATCTGGGGCCCAAATAATTATCATTGTAATGATTATAATAAAAAAAAATTATCGAATCTAAACTAATTAAAGAAATTCCGAATTTCTATTTATCTCCATGTTCTAAACTTAATCTTAAAGGATGTTGTTAATCATCTTCAGTTAACACCACCAGATTAATGTCAGTTTGTCCCCGGTACTTGCCAATCTATATATGAAGTTTTTTGAATCCAAAATACTTTCCTAGACCAACATAACCCCTATTTTATGGATACGTTATGCTGATGAAATTCTTTGTTTGTGGGCTAATGATCTTGAAAAAATCAGCACGTTAATCCCCTCCATTAAATTTACTTTAAAAAATGAAAAAGATAACACCATCTCTTTCTTAGATATTTTTATCCATCGAACAGGCCAAGGTTTCAAATATGAAATTTATAGAAAACCTTCAGCCATTTATTCATACATCCATTTCTATTCCGATCACCATATTAGTATCAAAAAAAGTGTTTTTCTTTTCCATGTTTCCCCGTGCCCTGAGAATTGTTTCACCCGAATATTTGGAAAAAGAGGTTGGTAGGATATATAATATAGGTTTAAATTTGTGTTACCTTTTCTACGTACTTAAAAATGGCTATAATTCTGCTAAGCATTCATTTTATCAACCTAATCGTAACATCAGTATATTTCCTGCCAAAATATATTAGTTTTACCTTTTAACCAAAGTTTGATTAAATTACCTCGTTTACTAAAACCATTGAACATAAATGTTATTTTTAAATATGAAAACACTATCCATCTCCCTCTCGTAAAATATTCACCCCCTAAACCAGGCATTGCATATTCTATTGGTTGCAATAATTTTTAAAAATTCTATTATGAACAGACAGGTAAAGAATTGAATGTTAGATTTAAACAGTACCAAACTAATGTTCGTGAATTTTGTCAACAATCTGCATTATTTTTACATATCTAGAGTCAGGATCATACTATTAATTGGAATAGTGCTGAACCTATTATTAAATGTACAAACTACATTTCACGAAATATTTTGGAATGTATCTCTATTAATACTTTGCCAAATTTAAATATTAGCCCTGGATTGTTTAGCCTAGATCCTATCATATCTAATTATATTAAAACACAAATTAAAGTGTTTAAAGAATTTGTACCCCCTAGTTAGGGTTTTGATGCAGGTAGCTGTTTTAACCCTCCACTACTTACCACTTAAGGCATTGTCTGTTCTGACCTATGTTATACCATAAAGAGGTCTTTTAGAATAAAGACGAAAGCGCTCAGAATCGTTTTTTTTCCATTTTTCTTGTGGGTGTTATTTATCGTAATTTTGACTTATGTGCAAGTTGTGAGTTTCTTTTCATATATATATATATATATATATATATATATATATATATATATATATATATATATATATATATATATATATATATATATATATAGATATATATATATATATATATATATATATATATATATATATATATATATATATATAATGAGAAGACAGAAATAACAGCAGGGGAAAAAGTTTGAAATTCCTGTCCGGAATTCGAACTCGGGTCTGCTGATTGCCGGTCAGATCCTCTAGCGTTAACTCACCTTTTTCCTCTGGCATTATTTGTCTTCTTAGTATGGATTGCCTTCATTGTGCCGTCCTTTGCTATCTTTGATCATTGTGTTCTTCCAATTTTACTTTCTCTTAACTTTAAAAAATTTATGTGTTTTTATTAAAGCTTGCTACATTGACAAAGGATGGTAGAGTGAAAGAGTAGAAGATTACTGCGCGAGTTCCCTAACAGAGCTTGGAAGAAGAGACATACACTTAAAAAACTGCTAATGAAGATTTACGATATAGAAACGACCAGCAGGAAACCGCTAAGTGGTAGGCTTAAACAGCTACAGTTTCTGAAAATGGGAATTACAGAATTGATAAAATCTGTTCTCAAGAGTATGAACCAGGGCCTCATTTATCGCAATGGAAAATTGTAAAAGATCTAAATATTGATAAGAGTTCTATGCAATGTGTAATGAAATTACGGAATCTAAGAACATTAAAAAAGAATTCCCGCCTTAAAGAAAAAATAGTATGTGAAGGATAGAAGGAAAGCAAGATAATATTTTAGTCGATGATGAAGATAGTTATCACTAATGAGGAGGATTTTACACTGAAAATTCAACTAGACCTTAAAAATGACGATGTATTCAGGAGCGGTAAAAAATATGATATTCAAATGAATAGGTTGCATCATCTACCATTGAGAAATTAAAAAAAGTGAGGATATCTACAGAATTGCCATGCGTCGTCGTTTCTATCCAGAAAATTTCCAACGAGATAGGGCACATTCACATTCAAGTAAAGACACACAGGCGTTTTTATTTCGAGGCATGACTAGACGCTGCAAATACTACACGGTAACCCGATGGATTATGTGATTGGTGAATTGCTGAAAGAAAAAGTGTATAGTGAGCAGCGTGAAAAAATCGCGGAATATGAATTAAAAAGAAAAATATTGCAATCTTGGATGACATTTATGAGATAATCTTTTTACAAATGTATACAGGTGTTATTCTGTACACAAATATTATATATATATATATATATATATATATATATATATATATATATATATATATATATATTTATATATAAAAATGCAATGTCCCACAGGAAAAATAAAAAGGTGCTTCCAAGTAATTTAGAACTTTATTCAGTTCATTCTCAAGGATAACTACAAGAGAAAATAATATAATAAGGGTATATCTAAGCTAGTAAAAGATAAAAGACCGCCTCTAAGACAAGAAATCACCAATGAAGAAGTAGGAGAGGGATGGTTGATTTATTGTCTTACGAGGCAGTCCTTTATCTTTTACTAGCATATATATATATATATATATATATATATATATATATATATATATATATATACATATAGCTTTATTATATTATTTTCTCTTGTAGTTATCATTGAGAGTGAACTGAATAAAGTTCGAAAGTACTTGGAAGCACCTTTTCATTTTTCCTGCAGGACATTACATTCATTGCGAACCTCACGTACTACTTTGTGAGTTATTCAGTATATATATATATATATATATATATTATATATATATATATATATATATATATATATATATATATATATATATATATATTTAGAGTATAAATTTATAAATCGATACTTAAATGAAGAGAAACACTGAGTAAACTGAAATGACGAAATTAAACCCCAATCTTTGCGAGAAAAAAAAGTGACAATCTCAATAGCTAAAGAACAATAGTTTAAGCATTTAAAAGAGTTTCAATAAATGTTTAACAGAAGGTTAAACGATAACAAAAATTAAACATGCGTATCTAAATGTAGCAGAATGAGGTTAAAAGGAGGCCACGGGCCCTTTTGTACCCACGTGGATCCGGAGATCACCGCATGGAGCTGGTGAAAGTATGGTTAAACCTAGGCAAGGAGGCGGCTGACGCTGTTATCACTCGCCCCAGCTGTATTTGCCTAGGGACCGACCTCATTCCCCCCCCCCCATCCACACGCGGCAACCTATCGCGAGCATTTGGGCTTTCAGCTAGAAGATTGGAATCATTATCAAGATTCTCCCTTCCCCCGAAGGAGTCGCCGACTTTTTCCCAAGATCGCGCGCGCGCTTGGAGCCTCCTCACCAGGCGCCTATATAACGCTTCGACTAAGTTTAAAGAGCAGCACTGTTAGACTTCCACCTACTCAGACGAACGAGCGATATTACGCTCCTTCTCCCCGTGGGGAGGGGGGGCGTCGATTCAAATGAAGGCTAAATTGATCCGTGAACTCTGCCTTAATCAATCGGCAAACTTCGACATCAGTAAACTATGCCCTAGTCAATCGGCAAGGAATGTCTAGGATCCCCGACTCCGAAGAAGACTAATGCTCCCTAGTATGAAGCCAGAGGTAAACCAACTTCGTGCGTCGCATTCACTGTAACCCAACTGGCCCCTTTTCGGCAACCAGCAAATAAGGTATTCGTAACCGCTGCCACCTGCAGATTGATCTTAAATCTGGCTTATCTAATTGCTCCATTATTTGTGTGAACGCCCCAGTTTAAAATCCCCCTTTAAATCACCAAATGTATCTGACCTCTTGAATCCCTTAATTAACCTACCTGATGGCGTGTAGATCTTTAACCCTGTCTGGGCGACCATTCCATTTAAACCCAATTTCTATGTAAATATATATATCCTTTTGTTGTTAGTAAAGTTATATTTTCGTCATTTTCTTTCTTTTGCAACCCCAGCGCGTACCAGGTGCCTGTTAATCTTTAGCTAACTTGCACTATAAAATATTTGTTTAAAAGGACCCCGCAAAGTAATAATAAACCATCCCCATTGGACTCCTAACAATTTTCCCTTTCACTATCGGTCTTCAACCAACTTTAGGCCCAAGCCCCAAAGTACATACGTATATATATATATATATATATATATATATATATATATATATATATATATATATAGAGAGAGAGAGAGAGAGAGAGAGAGAGAGAGAGAGAGAGAGAGAGTCTGACCATTCCACGACATATACTTATATATACTTTACTCAATTATAAAATTTGGTGATCAGCTGTGCCAGGGTCTTTCAAAGGTCTTTTGTTGAGATTTTTATAGGCAACCTTTTAACTTTATTGTAATTTTCAAAGCTGAGTAACGTTTGAGTTTCAAAGACCAATTCAATTAATGGACCAAAACTTCACTTGTTCAAAAAAGGCAAAATTTATTAGTGAGCTCTACACCCGCTAAATTTGAATCGTAATTGTTCCATATCTATTTGTCCACCTAGTAATTATTATAATCGCCAGCTAGAGATTTGCTTATAGTCAATTAATTGTAATATTTATAAGGATGATACCTAGGAGAGGAAACGCCCACAAAAAAAGCAAAAAATCAATTAACAAAATGAATTAATATGAAATGGAAACCTTAGGAGAAGCGAAGATAAATACAAAATAAGATCATTAAGTCAGGTAAATTCAAAAGACTAAAGTTTGACAAGACAATTAAAATACTGCCTAGAAAATTAGGGAGGGAGAAAGTCTTAACGAGAGATCAACCTCAGAGATCAGGATCTCAAAACCAAGGTAGAATAAGTAAAAATTTCCTAAAGCCTTGATTCAAATGGAAATAAATACAGACAGAAACCTTAGTCTACATAGTTGCACACAAAATAAAATTAAATTGTTTATTAAGATTAAGATAAATATTGTCTCAAATTGAAAGTTGCGACAGTACATTGTGAATATGATTTAAAAAATAACCATTAAGTTTATATAAGCCAGGACTTAAAATAAAATCTGAGAATTTACTAATAAAGGTCGATTCAATGATATTTCGTGTAATTTTGTCGTTAATATGACAAATGATTTTAGCAGAATTCCAATCAATATACAAGTGATTAAGATATGACATATGAACATAAAATGAACTGCTTTCTTCGCTACGATGGACATTATATTTATGCTGAGAAATTCGTTTGTTTAAACATTTATCTAATATACAAAGTAATATTTAGAGCAATTGATACATTTTACGCAATATACATTATCAATAGGGAAAGGGGCGTTCTTGACTAATAGTTTAGAGATAGTATTATTATAGTTTGTTTTCGTTAGACAGAGAATTTGAAACCAGAAAGCATGCGGTGTATTAATGAATCGAGGAAAGGAATACTTCAATTCTGTTCAATTTCAAGGTTAAATTTGATGGAAGGTACAAGGGAATTAGGTTTGCTCAAAAAATAAAAATATTTGTGAGTTTTGACAAGGCCATAGAGATAAGGAAGAGAGGCATTCATAGATTTAAATTTGTAAATTAAGTCTGTATAATGTTTAAGAATTGAGCGTACTTTTTTATGAAAATTACTATTCACTTGTTATAAAGTGTCTTTATTTACTTCTAATATCCCCAATAACTGGTCCACTGTACTTCAAGACTGCATCTTCTGGACATTGAGACTTCGAACTGGGAAACTCGAACGGCGAGTTAACTTTAAACTTCAACGACTCATCACGAAGGTAGAGTGGTCAACCTTTCATCGCAACAAATAGACAGAACTTCACTTTGTGCTCTTGCTTTTGGTTTAAAATTTTCTATTCCTTATCAACCGTTTAGTGTAATAATTGCTATGAGATTTATTAATTTATAAAAAATCGGCACTGTTCCTAGTGAATATATTTCTAATGCTAAAGGTTTTGTATACCATTCTATGACTTCCTTCTTGAACTCTAATTATCCCTCACGTTTCCGTCGGGCTATAAATAACCTTAAGAATAATCCTACCCTTCATATAACTAAAACCCATAAATCTGATGCAATAGTTATATTTGATAAACAAATATATTTCAATAAAATGAGCGAATTAACTAATGATGACTCTACCTATGTGCATTTAAATAAAGACCCTTTAGAACAAGTGAGTAGTAATTTTCATAAAAAGTACGGTCAATTCTTAAACATTATCCAGACTTAATTTATAAATTTAAAACTATGAATGCTTCTCTTCCTTATCTCTATGGCCTTGTCAAGACTCACAAACCTAATAATCCTTTACGCTCCATTGTCAGTTCTGTAGGCTCTGTCTCATATGCTACGTCTTATCTTACCCATCTTGTAGGATGCATTTCGGATTCCAATATAGTTAATAGTTCCTACCTAATAGAAAAACTTAATACCATCCCTTGCCCTTCAGACTTCCTTCTTGTTAGCTTTGATGTTTGCTCCCTTTTTTCTAAAGTGCCGGTTGATGATCTATTCCAGTTTCTTAAAGATAAATTATGTAACGTTAAATTACCTATACCCCCTAATTTATTCTTAGAACTAATCTTCCTCTGTACCAAAGACTGTGCATTTACTTTCAATGGTAAATTCTTTCGCCAAAATTTTGGTTTAGCTATGGGTAATTGTTTATCCCCTGTTTTATCTAACTTATATATAGAATTTTTCGAAACGGTTTTCCTCCCCTCAATTGTAGATTTTACTAGAATCTGGTTTCGGTGTATTGATGATATCCTTTGCTTGTGGCCCAATTCTGAAAATATTTTTCTTTTGTTGAAAAAACTTAATTCCCTTGTATTCGTACCTTCCATCAAATTTAACCTTGAAATTGAAATGAATGGAAGTGTTCTTTTCTTGTTTTAAATTGTTTGTCTATCGGAAACCAACTAATGCTTCTGCTTATATTCACTTTTACTTCTCTCACCATATTAAAGTCAAAATTTTTATTATTATTTCAATGTTTCTCCATGAACTTCGTGTGGTTAGTCCTGAATTTTTGACATCTGCCATAAACTTTGCTATCTTTTTTCATTTCCTTGATTTATGCCTTCAATTAGCTAAAAAGTCTTTTTATTGTTTTGAACCTCGCACGTCTTTTAATAACAAGAATACTCTTCTACTTCCTTTTAATTCATCCTTTGCTTTTCTTCCTCTTATATTAAAATCTCTAGGCATTTGTGTAGTATTTAACTATAATAATACTATCTCTAAACTATTAATCAAGAAGGCCCCTTTCCCTATTGGCAATGTATATTGCGTAAAATGTATCGATTTCTCTAAATATTAGTTTGGCCAATCAGGTAAATGTTTAAAAAAAAAACGAATTTCTCAGCATAAATATAATGTCCGTCGTGGCGAAGAAAGCAGTTCATTTTATGTCCATATGTCATATCTTAATCACAATATTGATTGGAATTCTGCTAAAATCATATATCATAATAACGATACAATTTCAAGAAATATCATTGAATCGACCTTTATTAGTAAATTCCCAGATTTTATTTTAAGTCCTGGCTTATATAAACTTGATAATTATTTTTTAAATTATATTCACAATGTACTGTGGAAGCTTTCAATTTGAGACTAAATATTTATATTAATCTTAATAAACAATTTAATTTTATTTTGAGTGAATGTATGTAGACTTATGTTTCTGTCTGTATTTATTTCTATTTGAGTCAAGTTTTTAGAACATTTGTACTTATTCTACCTTGGTTTTGAGATCCTGCCCTTTGAGGTTAATATCTCGTTAAGATTTTCCCGCCTTAGCAATAGTTCATGACAACTTCCTCTTAACTATGAAACAATCAGACAACATGAGCAAAGAATCGTTCTGATACGACAGAGAAAATTCCACGCAACTTCAAACCACCGAAGTACTCGGCATGCACTGGTACGGCAAATATTAACAGCCAAGTGTCCAAGGCCAAACTCAAGGCAGCCAACTGACTTCAGTCAACTGGCCGCAGATATAGAGAATAAACAACTGATATAGAATTAATATATCATTAATAAATTAGTAAGTAATAATAGAAGTGTGTTAAAATTGACTTATGTATGTACTCTATTATAGAAAAAAATATGTTTAAAAAGGCAAGTATCTACGAAATGTTGCGGGCAATTTATCTAAGGTATTTTTGACTGGCAAATTTACTAATAGTTGCATTCATTCTTGCATTTGCTTCTCTGAATTGTTTCAACTTGACTGGGAAATGTAATACAAAATCAGCTGCTCTTAATATAGTTCTCATCCTTGTTGAACATTTTGTAAACCATTTATAAATTTTCAAATCGTAGGATGCTGAATTCTAAGTTAATTTTGCAGTCTTTTGTGCTCACCTTCTGCGTTATTCTTTGTCCTGTCTTCGTTATTAAAGCAGCGTTGATGAAATTTTCATATCTCTGTTAAAAATTGAGAAAGTCTGTTATTACCCCTGCTCTTACTTCTGCTAATGTACATAGTTTTCTTCAAACCAATCGAAAGTTGAAATTCATTTAGAGGCTGAAAATATTTCAATTGCTGCACTCTTATATTCGGTTGAAACAAATTCAATTGCACTGATATTTTAAGCTTGCAAAGCAAAGTTTGCGTCTTTCTTATATTGTCAATAAAATACAAAATTTAGCAGTTTCATGCAAAAGAAGATGGTTTCTGGATAGCATTCGGGTTAAACTTCTAAAAAAATACAAAATATTTGTCATAAGTGGATTTTAATTCTTGAGTAAGTCGGAGGAGTAGATTTGGATGTTGGATGAATGCCATCGTATATTTCTAAAATGCCTCGACATGGCAAAAAAAGGGTGTTGTCATCTTGTCCAAAGAGAAATTTTAGGATTCTTTTCATAGGGACGTATTCCTTTGCCTTCTAAATGTAATAATTTTGTATGACGTCTCACCATTTTCTCCAAGAACAATTTTTTTTTATTCATAAATTTGAAAACTCTCAGGAAATATCGGATCTTCTAACTTGCCAGCATTAGCAAGCAATTCTGTCAGCTCGTTCATTTTCCTTCGAACTACTTTGTGTAGAGCACCATGATTGGTTAAAACAACTTGAAATGCTTACTTGAGATTATCTAAACATTGAATGAGAACTTGGGACGTTTTTTATACAATTTTATCAGCCCTGAATTTTATTTTCGCAATATTTTCTTCTTTTTCCACTTGAGCTGCGGTGTTAATGAACGTTAGTAAATGTTACTAGTTGACCATTTGTTATATGAATTTGCACTTTGCCTTGCTTCATTCTTTCCAATATCTAAAATTGTGTGATCTGTTCAGCACCGATTCCCTCGAAACATATGTAAATAAGATAGAGGAGGACAGCTTGACCGAATCGCTATTTTAGTAACCGAATGATACCAAGATGTTTGTGGGTGTTCGTAAACTCACATAATGAACCGCTTTCACCACACCCACAACTAGCCAATAAAAATCCGTTAGTAGAATGCATTGGGCCTGCCTCTAGACCAGACATCCGAATCTTCTCCAGTATTAAGGAAACTTGAAATGCATTTTAACAAGTAGACTACAGCTTCTTCTCAGACGTCCTTCCAAGTATCAATGGTAATCAAGAAAACATTGCTCGCTAAAAGCTATATCTGATACAACACCAACAACGTGATGACTACTGAGAACCTTTAGAACTAACGATCGCACGCGTACAAGAATCTCTACCTATCACTTGGCTCCGGAGAAAAAGAGCACTTCATCTGAAACAATGCATGGCAGACATCCTTTATTCATTTAAATTACTGTTCTTCTCAATCCATTTCAAACTGACTTTCTTGCACTGTTACCTCTGGAACTATATTTCGACACTTGGTTTGAGGCACCGTTCCCTCATCTGCTCCCACCATTAATTCAGAGTTTCTTCAAGACCTACCATGCTACCATCACTGAAATATCTCAGCGGCCTGCTTAAGTGTATTTGTTTGCCTCATGCAATACATCAGCGGTTGAGAAGAGGCGATATCTGGTAACTAAGCCTGACATAAATGCAGCAATTGAACGCAATTCCACTCGATCAATCCTTTACAACGAAGGGCCTAAAGATCTACCGAAATTTGATCTAATACCTAATGCTTCCTCTATTAATACCAAGAGGTTCTCTCTTTCTCCCTCTCTATCTCTCTCTCTCTCTCTCTCTCTCTCTCTCTCTCTCTCTATATATATATATATATATATATATATATATATATATATATATATATATATATTGGATATATATTATTTATATATATATATATATATATATATATATATATATATAAATATATATATATATATATATATATATATATATACACTCTGAACCACGCAATATAAGGTAAATTAAGGACACGTACCGCAAAGTTTGACACATACAGTCATGCCCGAAAGTTTCGATACTAGTATATTTTTTCCTATAAGAACATTACTAGACCTAATCAAACGTTGCCTTTTGATTTTGTATTTTGTTTCGTAATTTGCAGGTGAAATATACAAAGAAACTAGAGCCCCAATCTATTGTCTTATAAAATACAGTCAATTGATGTGCGCAATCAAAATTAACATTGTTGTTTCTTGTTATTCAGGAATGCTTAAATTCATTTGGCATGCTGGAGACAAAATCTGTAATGATGTATTGACTGAGATTGGTCCATTTTTGTTCAATAAACACTCGCAATTGCCCACAATTGGACGGCTTCTTTTTATCAACTTTCGTTTGTTTATTGCTCACAAATTATTTATTGAGTTCAAATTCAGCGAATTTTAAGGCGAATGGACCCATGTGTTTGAGATTATTTTCAGCTAAGAACTTTTTATTGCTTTAGCTTTGTGACAAGATGTGCCATAATGCTGAAAAATGCAGTTATCCTCACCAAATTAGCTCTGCATTATTGGGAAAAGATGCTAATGAAGCACGTTGGGTACCATTTGAGTTTATAACAGTGTTCATGGGCAATATTGCTAGTGATCCACTTCCCTTAGATGACAAGCAGACCTAGCTATGAAGAGTGTCCAGATATTTAGCCGTATGCAAGACACATGACTCTTTAAAGTGCTCCAACTTACTCCTAGCGAGGAGTCTTCCAGAAGATCCAAACAAGTGGAAGAAGTTTCTTCAGAAAATATCACTTTCCCTAAGTCTTCACCATCCGTTCTTTATATTTCTTTGAAAAGTGGAGCTGATCCTTAAGGTTTTTCTTAGTGAGATGAAGCTTGTTCGCAGCCCTTCTTGACTTGAGGCATTTGTCGAATAGTTCATACATGCTGCTTTCTAATCGCGAGCAAGTCTGGCACTAGAGGCAACCCAATCCTTGAGCTGATTACTTACCACTGAGGCGATATAAGCGTTCATTTGAAGCCCTTGAAAGTTCAAATGCCTATTTACAGGAGTGTGGCCAGTCTTTTTAAAGTCATTAATGATCCTTGATGAAATACCTTTAGCAACTATATTCTTGCATTTCAGACCACTTTGCTGCACATCAACAGTTGTTGCACGCTTTTCTTTGGAAAGAACCATTTCTGGCAGTTAAATATATATAAACATTAAAAAAAAACGAAATAGATTAAAATTACACAACATTTTTCATTTAACCGATATTTGTCATTTTACCCTTTTGATCGAGTAGCAAAGCTCTAAGGCCTGAATCTCACCTCTTACAGGAACAGGAACCGAGCGAGTTTTTGATTTCGATGAAGTAACGCACATTTTTTGGGTTAATTTTTACATGTCCACTTTTCAATAAACTAACAATAAGTTAAATATTAGAATAATTATTCTTATCACGCAAATATTAAAAATGAATGAAAAAATATATATTAGTTTCACTCACATCCTTTGGCTATGACTGTACACTCTGTCAAGTTCTCTATTCATACTGTTGTTAGACTGGGTCTGAGAATAGTAGACTGTACGAATGTACTAAACATATTATACAGAAAATTCAGACTGACATAGGAGCACAACGCAAAAAAGCTTGTGTGCAGTTCCTTTATAAATTATATAGGCCAATCTATCGAGAATTCCGAAAGACAATAAAAGGATTCTTATATTAGATCAACGACAAATTTAAGCTGCTGATAGATGAACGGTGACACTGACCAACTGGAACACACACTAACAACCATTCCTCTAATCACTTGTAACAAAAACCTCATTTGTTCATTACAGGAATCAAACTGATAATGGTAGATTGAAAAATATGGTAAACAATCGATATTTTTATGCAATTATATTTATCCTAATCCAGCAAGTAGCGATTAAATAAATCATTATTTCAGTTCACGACTAATTTGGGGCTGATTACTGAATTTTTCTATATGATGGCGCCCCTTGTGTGAAAGCAAAAGCAAAAACAAAGCTCTTGGTTGAAAATAACATCAAACTTTGGAGACTTTGGCCTAGGAATTTGCTTGTTGACTTTACCATTCTGGCTTCATCGCTGAAAACAAGAAGTTCATCAAACTCATCTCCTTCAAGTTTGTCTTGCATATCAGTACAAAATTGTTCTCACTTTCGCCCTTCATCTTCCTCTAATCCCTGAACGAGCTGCTGCTTGTAGGGCTTCATTTGCAAGCTTTTCCTCAGATCACGACAAATATTCTCATTGGAGGAATCTAGGTTTCTAGGTCTGCTCTTCTTATAGATTCACTAGAGTACTTCGCCACCCAGTGGACCGTCTGTCCCGATGCTGGTGGTCGTCTAGTGCCACTTATAGACAGCCTTCTTCTTAGAAAATTTTTGTACCATTTCTAAATCTGCATGACTGTTGGAGCATTTTAGATAAATCTCTTAAATGCACAATGCACGGTCTTACTCGATTGTGCTCGAACATATGCTAACACACAAAACGTCCTTTCTTTTCCAGTGAATTGAATTTCTATACCCGAAAAGATGAAAAAAATGAAAAAATAAACATTAGACCAAATATTTCGGACGTGTTTAAACACATGTTGTTAAGATTTGAGGTCAATTGAACGAGAATTGGCAAAGTAATTAGATTGAAAAATGATATAAATATTTTAGAAATAGCTTTCTTTTGTCTACAAGTGGTGTTGTCTATATTGGCAGCAGTGTGCGCACGTTGAGGCGCCATTTCTCTTTTCATATACGAATTAGCCATAGAAGAGGGTCAGTGTCTAAAAAGGAACATTCACCTATAAGTGATTACAAAATAAATTGTAAAACGAGAGTGACAATAGAAAAATTAAATCATAGCTAACAATAAATGTCCCACTACACTCATGATTGCAGTATCAATATATATTAAATCCCTAAAAATAAATTTGAATTCAAATATTTGGGCCCTTCCTCTTTTTGTTCTGTAAAAACCACAACCTACCAAACCATAGTCAATATTCATTGTTCAAATAGTCATCAGGCAAAATATTTCATTGTTTGGTGGTAAGGTGTGTTCTATACTTTACCTAGTTATTAAAACGTTTTCATATCACCTAACTTTGTAAGTATTATTTATTTAAAGTTTTTAAATATTCCATACAATATTTAAGAATTTAGCCTAATTTCACTAGTTATTACAATAAAATTATGTAATTACTTAAAGTAAAATTTCGCCCTTTCGTTATTTTGGCTTATGAGTTGTCTATATTCCCAGAAAACAGAAATGAGCGCACAAGCTCGAAGGGAGTGACTCTGATGAATAAATATATTTGAAATAATGCTCGTATTATTTTTCGTCATGGCTTTATCTTGAATATATATATATATATATATATATATATATATATATATATATATATATATATATATATATATATATATATATATATATATATATATATATATTGTATTTATGTATATGCGTTCATTTCTCTCCTAATATACCTTAATAAGACCGATGTGTGAATAATTATACATGTGTTACTCTCTATATGTGAATTATTAAACAAATATGGTTATAAAAAATCTCTATTCGATTATAACATTACTTAAACTATTGTTATCGGAAGTTCTCGCTAGCCGGGGTCAATTCAAACGAATGCGGACACAAAACTTTCCGCCACGTCGTGAGCTGACAGCCTCTTAGGAAGTTCCGCTGATACTCACCCCGGCGAGAGTAAGGAGCTCCATACGCATTATCGTTCAACGAAGACAGTCACAACGCCGCTATCATTACCTGCTCGCCTTCACAACACAATACACCCTACTTTCTTTTCCTTTCCGACATTCATATACACATATCGCTGACGCGGAACGACTGCCGCTCGATGGGAACAGGAAGGGTGCCAGTATCGTTTGATGGTGTCCAAAACGCACAATATGGCGGGACACCTTAGCTCCGACGATGAATGAACCCTGGTGCTTTCTTGCTTACTGATGATAGTCATGCTGATCTTTATATACATTTGATTCTTCGCTCGGGGATCTCGTCCACAATGGGTAGGACTCTCGGGCTGACATCTCTATAATTTGCTCCCAACTTGGAGTAAATATCTGTCGCGACTTGAGAGATTTACATTCTGTAACAGTGGTTTAACTTCATATCACTAGTGTACGCTTTTAATTATATACTTGATTATTATTTAAATAACTTCAAAGATAGAGTAAATATTGCATATTCTTTTAAAAGGTAATTCAAAATTTCAATCGGAAGAGTTTTGGATCCAGAAAGAATTTATTTCACTAACATATGGAACGATAAACGTATAACACAATTATTTGCACAGGGGAATGATAATTAACATTTTTTTAAATTTTTTTTATAACCATAGATTACAAACTATTGTGATAGTTTTATATCAACTTGTAAAAGTTTTTATTTTTACACCATTCCTCCTTATAATTCATCGACAACTCGTTCATATTCTTTAAGGGTCTTAGAGGATGCGTTTGCTTAATTCCATTCCCATATTTTCTATGGGGTTCACTTCTTGGTTTTGAGATGGTCATTCTAAAACATAAATTTAGAAACTTGTTCATCAACAAAGGACGTATGTTTAGGACTGGTGTCCTATTGAAAGTAAAACTGACCACCTAGCTTTAGTTTACATACCCAATAATAGAAGAGTTTCTTACAAAATAACAAAATAACTTTCCTTATTTTTTTTCTATACTAATAAGAGCAAAACAACCACATAATACGATACTTTCTCCACCGGGATTCATGGTTTGTATGGTTCTTTCTGAAACGAGTAATTAATCAGCTTTCTGACAAATATTGATTCTCCAATTATGACAGATTTTCGTTTTCGTTTCATCGTTCGTTAAAGGTTTTATCACGGTAAAAGTATTACTTTCTAAACGTACTCTTTTGTAAATATGAGTCTTTTACTAGGTGAGCTTAAAAAAGATATGGTTTAAATCTAACCCGTTAGACCTGGAATTCACTTCGGTGCATTGATCACTTTACTCTTATCTCCTACACAGCATATCAAGTTGCGGCCAATCCATGACATATTGGTTTCTTATTATCTGTGGATCAACTTTAACCTTTCATAGAATGCTACGAATATCATTTCCAGAAAAAAAGCCTCCTTCATCTTCATTGCAGATTTACACTGTTATATGTATTTTTCCTATACACGTGTTTATTTTTCTGAATAGTAACCTATTAAATACCTATTCGGTTAGATACTTCGCGATACATGATTCCGGCGCCTCAAAAGGTACTGGACCCTCTTTCTTACATCTTTAATTTGTTCCTTGCTTCTGTCTATTCTGAGGTGCGGCAGAAATGAAACCTTAAAATAATAGGACGAAAGTGTCTTCTTCTACACCAAACAGCCCTGGAAACATACATATGCATATTGGAGATAAAACTTAACTTCAACTATCCATTTACAGAAGTGTATTATAAATTTGCTTTGTATATATACAGGGTGGTGCAAAAGTCTAGACCTATAGGCAATTTACTATTTAACAATTTAAAGTCTACATTAAGTGTTCGAAATGTAATCCACCTTCTTCCAAATACTTTCATACTCGGGAGACACATGATCTTTGCCCATTTATAAGCAAAGAGTTATTAACTTTTATGGTTTCAATTTCTTGTGTGATGTTATCTTTTAGTCGTTGGAATATTCTTGGTTAACTAGCCTAAACCACTGATTTAAGATGTCTCTATAAGAAAAAATTCCAAGGACTCAAATCCGGAGATCTTGGTACTTAGCATTAGTAATATCTGCGACTAAACGCAAGCTGGCGCCGTCCTTCGCATACAAAAGCACAAGTTCTACTCTTTATGGAATTGTAAGCTTTTCTGCCATGGGTATCAATCTGAACGATAATAAATAAAATTAGAAATGATACTTATATGATCAAAATTATGTTAAAAAACAAAATCTATAGTAAATTGCCTATGGTCCAGACTTTTGCACCACCCTATATTAAAATAGTAATAGTTATAGTTATACCAATTCGGATGAATATTTGTATACATATATTATCTGTATGATATCTATGCAAAAAATTCCCTCTAAGAACAGAAATTCACAGAATTAGAAACATGCCCCCATACAATCTAAATAGGGACAGCTAATATTCAGTTCTGGTCGAGGCGAGAAAATAGCCTAGTAATTCAAAACCAGGATTCCATGAACTTTTGTTTACTCAAAGGATATAAGACCTTCGAGATAAAACAGTTGTCTTGAAAAGCCGCACAAGGGACTTTCCCAGCCAAAGTTAAGTTTAAGAACATCACAGGCAAGCCCGCAAAAGAAGATAGGTATCCTTCATGGTTAGTTATGGGCACACTATTTTTACAGTGGTTGGATATAAGATCTCACTACCAGCTATTATTTTATTTATTGTATCCACGATTTAAGACAATATCATCTCTTCTTAAGACTTACTATTTACTCATGTTGGCTTTGAGCTGTAGCCTTTGATTCAATTAATGTGTCATTTATTATTTAAGAAGATATTTTTTCAATCAAACACTTTTGAAATCTAGGAGGCATTTATATTCTTTGCTACAAAATTGAGGCAGAAGTTAGGCAAGAACGTCTGACACTTTTTTCAAGTGTGTGTATTCCTTTGGGTTGTCACCACAAATCTGGAGATACTGATCGGGTTGAGCTTTCGTGGGGGAAACCGTACAAATCTCCGGAAAATCAATCAAAGGAAGAACGGAGGCTTCAGTCCAGTAGACCAGTATTAGTAGTAGGATGATATCACGCAAACAGCCAGACCGCAAGAATACTATGGTATACCAAACCTTCAATACTTTTTCAATGTCAGACTTCCAAACGAACTCTTCAACGTTAAAGGTTACTTAAATGCAGCTTATTTTCCTAACAGCCCTTGCTTTGACGGGATGGTTAAGGGCAAGGATTTCAATGGTCATAGTTCCTTGATGGATCAGAAAATGGAGACGATAGTCGTGACAAGCAACTTTCTGACCTAAATCATGTTGTCTTCTACAAGAGATTGCGGAACATGCTGAAAGACATAATTGTCAGGGATTCCTCAAGGAATACCATTGTGCGGTAGTTGTCGCCCCACATCCCGTATGCGTTTAAGATCTTATCGCCAGACTCTTCCTTCGGCTAGTAAGCCACTACAACAGTACGCGCTCTGGGAAAGGTGAGCTCCAGTAGGTCACTTCAATTGATGTAAATTTACTTTACCATTCTTTCCTATAATTATAGCTGTCAGTGGCTTCCCTTACTACTGAAGTAGCTAGCTTTTCGAGGAGTATGACAAAATTATAGGAGATGGAACCACTCTCGAGAGAAAGATCCTCACACCTTGCTTAGTACCCCGAGTTATATATAGAACGGAGATTGCTGGTAATAAAGAGAATTTAAAGGTAAGGCCCATCAATGGCGGCTCGTGTGCGAAGGTTATAGCAACCAGCAGGGAAACTCCAGTAAGCATTCGAGGTAGGAAATGGGCTCTCTATCATTTTTACGACCTCGATCTTGTTCAATAATAATCCTCTCAGGAGCAGGAGCTTTTTTCTCGTCATGTAATCGATTATTGCGATTATAGCAACAACATACCTCAAGGAAACAGTAGAAGAATGCATTCTCCTTCAGACGGCAACATGATCCCCCATCAAGCACTCTGGAATATGAGCTTAAACGATTTTTTCGCGATATTCAATGAAATTTACGATGAAGTTCATAGTCTGCGATATGAAAACTGCAATTATTGGTTTGATTTCCTAAACACTTAGTATTTATTAATGAATCACACGAACTCACATTTAATAGAATGAGCTACTCATAAGTGAGTAGCGCTGTTTTACAACACAATTTAGGCGGTCTAATTCTTTATCTATCGAGATAAAATAACAATTTAGTGCCCTTTTTTCAGGGTTCACTGACTTATATACGCCAAATAATGCCAGGGACGAAGTTGGGGCTAGTGAACAGTTTCAATTTTCTCTCATTATTCCTCTATCAAATAATTATTGAAGTTCCGCCTGACTTATTTGCCAATGCAAAGGCATGAGTACATTAATTGATACACGAAGGAAAAATTTCCCCTTCAAAATCGCCTTTTACAAGCCCAATAACTTTACTCCAGAAGACTGACCACTCCTAGATTAACCTTCAATTAAAGGTTATTAAATTCATTTACCATAAAAATCGCTACATTTGCATTTCATATCTGAATATGCAAAAATTAGAAAGATTAAAAATTGTTCTTGAAAGTTAGTTGATCTGTGTTGAGGTATGCCTGTGTAGACTAGCTCGGCGCACAGAGTCGTAAACAAGCACGGACAGACAGCTGACCAAAGGCCGCTTGAGTGCGATTTACGGTTGACCGGGTTTTGACTAATGGCTTGCTAAGTTGCAGCTCAAAGGATATATATAGAACATTACCTCAAAATATTATTTTAATATATAAAATAAAACGGGGCAATTTATATATATGTATAAATATTTATATATAAATATATATATATATATATATATATATATATATATATATAAAAGGGGTGAAAAAATTACTTAATGACGGTAGTTAAATAAATTATTTGAAGATTAACGAGGTAATCTGGAGATGACCATACAAGATCGCTTTACCTTCAAGCGTGGGCGAATTGGAGGGGGAGGGGAGGGGGAGGGGGAGGGGGAGGGGGCGGGGACAACGGCACAGGTCTTCAAGAAGAAACTTCGGGGAGTTCTGACGAGGAGGACTCGAAGATGGGGTTGGATTACTTCGTGATGAAGAATGAGATTTTTCCCCGTTCAGAGAGACGTAATCTCAACTCGAGACGATTCCGCAGATCGGCAGGGAGTCTCAGTCTCGAACGAACGGAAATCTTGAAGGGATGGTGAAGATGAGAGGGCCAAACAACTCTCCGGAAGGAAAGGTGCTCGATAGCTTTCCTCTGAACAGGGGCCAAAGCTTAACGAAGGTAGATCTGCTTGCGAGATCTTCGACGAAGTACGACGACTCGACGACGGGTTACAGGGGTTCACGGGAAACAGACGGCAGTCTGAACGAAGTGAATGGCATGCTTTCAATCTCCTCGAGAAATAGTGAGCTTTGGGTTATATAGCCGAGTAGCTTGTCCGATAGATGCCTCGTGGCCCGGTAATCCCTAGAGGATTCTTAGCGCCAGTATATGCAAACACAATTCATGATAACGTGTCGTTCCAGACGGTGAAACTTGCCTCGTGATATGGGAGTAGGGTTAATGTTGCTGCCCTCGCGGGAGAATAGACATGCCTGGGAAGCATGGGGTAGAGACAGGAGGGCTGCGCACGGTGTTATCGCATGGGGGGGGGAGGGGACGAGTGGCGTCTGAAAGCAAAAACAGCTGTGACGGGAGATTCAACGAGGGACTGATTCTTTCTCGAACTTTATAAATTTCTCATGCTAGGTGAACGTAGTCTTGAAATAAAGAAGACTGCTATGGCCTCGCTGATTGGAGGTTTCGAGTGGATTGCAATGTTGCTCGAACATTGTAACACTATTCAATCATTTAAGCGATGCATTAACAAAGTTCTGAGGTGAATAGACTTTGTTTTTGTCTATTTATACGACTTTATGAAGCTTGTAATAGCAAGGAATTACACTTGCAGTACCTGATATAACTCTTTGCACTATTGAGATTTCTTGATTTTAGATAAATTTTGCAAGGTACTTTTTCAGAGTATATCTCGTTGATTTAAAAGGCTTTGAACTCGATCCAAAAAGGAGAAAATACCTCGTAGTAAATTATTAGCAAACAAGAGTTTCCATGCTTGCACACTTTATGACAGCTTCATTAATTCTTGTGCCTAGTAACTTTCATCAAAGTTTCCTACCATACAACGGCACCATACTCATTCCCTTAACTATACTGCTGAAAACGCATATAATCCTCTCCACAATTCCACTTGAGATTATGGGGATAAATCAACACGCTTTTTTTAAACTCAAAAGAGACGTAGAGGAAGCTACTATTTAGGCTCACCCTAGAATGGACTGCCTCCTACGCCACGAAATAAACGCTTCAACCGAAAGTTGCGGAGAAATCTGATATAGTTCCACTACAGGGGGAGAAAAATCATTGGTTATTATAGCTATGCGTCTAAAGGTGCCAAATTTAACTCTTCTCTACTTAGCAAAGACTTATTAAGTATATTTTTGGCATTAAAACTTTTCAAATACTTGCTATAAGATAGTAAATTTTATGTGTGCAACGATTGACTCAGCATCTTTCGAGCCTTTTGCTCTCATTCAACAAAACAATCCGCTTGAGAAGCTCGTGCATATTGCTTTGAACAGGAATCGGAGCGATTCTCTTTCACAAGCGCCACTAGTGACGCGCAGGTTTCATCACATAAGTTACTCTCAAGCTTGTATATATAGGTCGATCCTGTGACTCCACCCATTAATCCGACCATTCCAGTTATTCCATCATGTGGATTATGAAGTTCCTTGCAGGTTGATCCTTCAGCTTCGATTAAATTAAATAAAAGTTAATCTATCTTCTCCCATATCGTCCATCCCTGAAATATCTTGACTTAGGCAGCCCCTAGGCTTGCATTTTATCAGTTCAATAATATGTGCCATCTGGAAATCGATACACATTGAAATTAATTTCAGATCGATTCGTTTGGAAAAGTATTCCCAGGCAATTACGAAATTGAGTCAGAATTTGTACAGATTGTGAAAAACCCAAATAGACCAACGCAAAAGCCACCATACACACATTTACTAGCTTAAGTTAACTGGATTTCGGACAATATTTACATTATTGTGCTTTAACTACTACTAGCAAATGTTTTAAGTAACCCCTTACGGCCATTTGGGATTCACTAAATGTAGGAATTTAGAAACATTTCTCCTCAGGGACATGACATCAGAACCTATAGCTCAGGTCTTATTTAATAGTTACGTAAACCAATTCGGCGCATTGACACATATAATTTATACAACGTCATACAGTTTCATTCAGGATTATTTAACTAGCTATTGCAGCTTAGGGCAAGAGAACAGGTTTATATTAGCGCGAGGAACACGGTGGCAAACAATCCTTTTGAATTCATGCATTAGAATCTGAAGTTTTTCCTCCTAGCAAACGCAGTTCATCCCATTTCCTTGGCCCTTTGTAACTCTCCCAAGTCACATAGTAATGACTCCCCCACACAAATAACTTAAGCATAAATTAAATATGATAAATACAGTAGCCACATAATTAGCCCAACAGGACCTCTTGATTCCAAAGCATTGAAAGAGTGCACTCGCCTTTTAGTGAGAGACTTTTGAGCCCCTACCCTCCCTTTTACTGGCCTGAATATAATAATTTAGCTAAACAAACACGCTTAAATTTTACAGTGAAATAAGAGACCGATTTGGGCTCATGTTCTCAACCTAAACTAGCTTTCTTGCCCACCGACAAGCCAGATCCGACTAAGGACGTGTTACTTCTCATAACCAATTGGAAAAGTCCGTAAAGTGGAACTTGAGATAAATTCCTCTATTACTAAGTCGATATATATATTTTATATTATAATGTAAATCAGGTTTGTCTATCTAGGCAGTGGCCTTGATTTATATTCATAACTGTGATTCATTATTTAATAATTATACCTATTTGGAAACCCAGGAGGTGTTTCTTTTCTTGGCACCAAATCGGAAACTAGGTCGAACACGAGCTCCTGAACCCTTGCCACGGTTATGCCACGCATCACGTATTTTATATTATAATGTATAAATCATTTCGTAAAATTGCTAAATTTCCCAATACTCCAAGCTGCATTCAGACTTCTGATTCATACTGTATGTCGCAACAAAACTGGAAAATGAAAAGTATCAATTAAAGCTTTATCATCTTGATTATTTAAAATTAATAGTAGGCTTAAACGACTTCAGGTGTAACCAACCAGGCTTTTTACTTAGTTATGTAAGAGTGGGGGAAAATATTTAAGGAAAGTGGGGAATCTAAAGGTTAAAGATAGCAATGACTCCCCAAATCTTATGACAAATCTGGGCTGTAACACCGTACTACAAAACTAGATTGAAAAAATTCGTAGAAAAAAGACAGGAGAAAATGAACCTATCAAGAAACAAACGCATTAAGAAATAAATAAGAGAGAAAAGAAACATAAGAAGGAAGAGAATAACAATATAAAGGATAAGAATAGCATTAGGAAATTAGTCGTGATGAGAGGAGGTTTTGGCAGCCGTGAATACCAGGTGCAGACGGCTCATTTTTCGAATATGGACGAATAGGTGGAAGAAGAAGAACCAAACATGAATTGATGTATTTGTTACGACAAACCTTATATTCTTTGGGAGTGAAATAGACGAAACTTCCCTTCCCAAATTACGGAAATGAGAATCCAAATTTAAAGCTACTCGAGCTGCATTCCAACCAGGTGCACAGGAAATAAAAAAGAACCTCTTCACCTCCATTGCAGCACTGACCTCAACTATCACGTACTCGTTCCTGAAGGAAAAGCGGCCTCGTGGCAAGCTGAAATTTTTCATTCAAGATTTCGTCTATCTTAGCATTAAACCATATCTTAGAGATCTATCCGTGATAACGACTTAATTCATTATCTTTAACCCTTCTTCCATTCTCTGCTGAGGTTCAAGAGTCCATGAATAAACGCTAGTTCTCACTTCCACTGAATTTTTCGAGTTAAACTTCTATAATTAACCATTTTTCGCCGTATTTACTTTGATTTGGAACAATGATTACGTTAGGACCACAAACAGGATGTACTCAGTTCGCAAATAGAAGACTATAAGATTATTCTTTTATCACTTAAACGGGTTTTCTTGGCCAAATATAAATGCCAGAGGTTAGGAAGCAAGATAACACAATCGAAGTTATTAACTCTGAAAGGGATTATATTATAATATGATTGAATGAAGGAAAAAATAAAGGTAAATATAGAGTATAAATAGTTCGAAGAACATAGAGAGATACGGATATTCTGTCTTACTCGCATAATTATTTTTTCCGTCCTGGTTCTATTAACATCTTTTTAATTAATCAAAGTTGATATGATTAATGAAGGATATGAAAATATTAACGATAATTTTTTTTTACTGTATTTCATGTAGTTTAGTGATCGAATATCGATACTAGAATCTATTTATAGATTTAATTACTGGTAGAGAGATAGTTTGATGAGGACGAAATAAATGAGAAAAGTTAGGCTTCACCTTAAGCGCTTTGTTGTATTCTTATGCTGAACAGGACACGATTAAATGTGAAGAAATTGAATGGAACTTTCTTCATGTAAGGAGAATGTGATCCGTGAAATCGATCCCCTGTTTGTAGACAATTGATTGAAAGTGAGTTTGCTTCTATTAGAAAACAATTTAAACACTTTTGAACAAGGTTTTTATAACTTCTAGTACTCGTAATAATAAGAATGCTCTATGATGCTATTCAAGGTCATAGGCCTTCACAGGGTGTCTTTGGACCAACTAAGAAAATGCATTTGAAAAGAAGTTCTATAAAGGCCGTCTGAAGCTATGAAAATGTAGGAGGACAGAGTAGCAGTCAAATCGTTGGATATACTATAGAAGATGCCATATTTATCGATCTTGAGGCAGGATACACAACCAGAGAGTACTTCTGCACTTGAAACAAATCAAATAAGCTCAGTTACCGGATTTGGGCGATTTGAAAACTAGTTGCAGTTCATTAAATTTAAGTTTTTCATGTTTCCTGAACAAACTAGAGAGTATTGAATATATTGAATTTACTCGTAGACGATAAGAGCTGGAAGGATCAATCTTGGACATTTCTGGAATCAGTTTTAAAGGATTTTCAATAAAATTGGTGACATGCTTCTAGGCCACTAAATTATTTTGCATTAGTGTTTATTTAATAGTGGTGCTGGTAATGCGATTTTAAATCGCATGCTGCTAATATCAGCAAAGCGTCTCTGCTTTCTCCTTAACCTCAGTCGTATCTTGTCCCCTTTGACTGAAAGAGTTTTGAGATAGCCATCCATGCATTTGTTATATCTCGCCTTGATTACAATAACTTTCTTCTCACAGGAGCTACCAACGCTACAATTCGTCCCCCTCAACTTGTCTAGAACTTTGCGGCTCGAGTTCTCTCCCGTCAAGGACTGTTCTTTCGTGACACACCCCTGCTCCGTGAACTGCACTGGCTGTTCATTTAAGTTCGAATTAGTTTTGAAGTCCCTTTTTCTTATATTTAAAATCTTCAACAGAGCAACTTCCTCTTCCCTGTCATCCAGATTAGCTGTGTCCAGACAACAAAGATCCCTTGTTCTGGAATTGTCCTCCTGTTTTTAGCACCTCCCATTATTCTCTGCTGCATAGGTGATTGTGCAGCTCTGTAGTTGCCCCCAACCTGTGTAATGATCTGCCTGATTGCATACGATCATCTCTATCGCTTGGTGCTTTCAAGATGGCTTTGAAAACTCACTTCTTCTTTCAGTTCTTTTCTTAGTCGATGGGTGGGCGCCCTTCGAAGGCTTCTGTCTTCAATGGTGCCATAAAAATATTTATTATTATTATATTATTATTATTATTTTATTAGTATTATTTTCATTATTATTATTATATACTCTAAAGCTTGCGTGGCAGAGCAGGAGAATAAAGGTGAAGATTGTCGCAAATTGTAGAAGGGTGTTGTGTATAGGTGCGATTGTGTATGAGGGCAACAAAATTATTTAACAATTGTAAAATTGGAAAGAACCCTCCGTATCATCAACTGGCAACAGTCTTTCCCTTATCTATTTTTTATGAACACTCGAGATTTGTACTTTACTCATATTTTCACTTAGCCCACTTCACCACTTTTATTATGAATTTATTTTTAGAAACCTTCAGGTGGTGCCCGTTGGTTTTCATAAATAAATGAATAAAAGGATAATAAAACCAAATATTTAGCCGCAAATCCCTACTATCTCCTGCCCATATATGTAGAGAAAAACGTCGTTGTTTGTGTGCGTTGGGGGGAGGGGGACTCGCGTTTATTCCTCCCCCTACTTTATTGTGGCTGTGCATGTGTCTCGGTGTGTGTGTTTTGGGGGACTTCCACTTCACTCCCTCAACTTCGCTTGATTGTGGTCGTTTGTGTATTACACAAGCATTAGATATTTAATGTTCGATGATTTGAGAAACTCTCGAGATAAAGGGATGGGGAAAGAAGGAATGGGGATGCTAAACAGCCGTAATGCACAAATTCTTAGAAGAGAAAAAAGAAAAATGAAGGATAGGGGCTAATATCCTTCCCAGTCTCCGAAGACTGACTAGTAGACTCGATATGTATTTTTAGTATAAAATAAATGTCTACTAATATTGATTTTGTTTTATTAATCCAAGAAATAGGAGCAAGACACAAATTCAAAGCAAATTTCTCATTTTCTGAAGACTCTTTTGACACATGATCTCCCAGGCGAAAGGTTTCGTGTTCTAATGGTCTGGGTTCTTTGCATGACAATGGTTTGCGAAATTTACAATTCGACATCGCAACATCTGTATTAGGGATGATGTGGTTTCTTAGCTTTGCAATGCCTAAGCATTATTACACTGTGTAACACGATTTTTGTCTTTGGGTAGCAAGTGTTATTTTATATTTGCTTGTGTCTAGAATACCTGAAAAAACACTGTTATTTAATATTTCAAACTTTGCTTTCGTGTCCAAGATAATGATATTTATATGAAATTTACCTATTCCTTTTGGAAGGAAGTGGCGAATTTGAACTTTCATTTACATAAAGTAGAAACAAAACGACATGATACAAAAATAGCATTTATTTATTCTAGAATTACATAAGTGAGACACTTAAAATATTTGAAATGAATAATTTTCCGTGATTTACGCTTATACTGTAAATTACTTTCACGAATCAGCACCCAAATATAGTCTCCCATCAGATTTTTATTATACGATCCTTGATATCGTAGATGATTATATATATATATATATATAAAGATTATCCGGTCAGACAATAAAATTTCCACTTCAGTATATAGAAAACCCACATCCACCCTGTTTAGCACTGATTATTTCTCGTGTTTACCAAACTGCTGCAAAATATCATCTGTAAGCTGCAGAATGAACCGAGCTTTCAGAATATGCTCTGACTGGAACTATTTTCATAAAGATATGTCTTATCTCAAATAATTTTGTAAATTTAATTTATTCTCAGCATCATTGCTCGACAAACTGATTAAAAGCTTCCTAAATATGATACACGTGATTCCTCTAGTCAAATCTAATGTATCGAAACAGAAAATGTGTCCGAAAATACCCTACATAGACTCGCTGACCATCAAACTCATCTTAGACTTACAACAATTATTATCTAAAGTTTATACACAAATCAAATTCTACTGTATACTAATTAACACTATCTGTCTTAAAACCTACTTGTCTCATAAGGAGCAACTACCCTTGTTACTCAGGTCTTCACTTGTTTACCAATTTTTGTGTACGAGTTGCCAAACTCGTTACGTAGGTAAAACTACGCTACATTTGAAACTGAGGATTTGCAAATATAAGGGGGTTTCCCACTATACAGAAAGACCCATTGCTAAACTGGAATTCTCTGCAATAAGAAATCATTCGGATACTTGCGCCTCATTATTGTCCCCTTCAAATTTTAAGGTTTGGGGTTCTAAATAAATCTACATTTATTCAAATGTTTAATCCAGAATTAAATTCGGGTCAGTCGCCCGCAACACTTTACCTTTATTAATTCAAATATCCTAATTTTAGTTTGTTTGATAATTTATTTTTCAATAAAATATAATAACAACTTACTCAAAGAACCGATAATTATAATGTTCTATTAGTTGCTTACCCATATTTCAGTTATTTTAAACTACTACCATGTTTAGCTCAGTTCAAATTTTCCACCTTTTAAATCATTCGATTCCTGTCCTTCTCTCAAGTTTGTAAGTGTTCATTCATTTATTTCATTTTTAACTTTAATTTTTGCTTTGTTTTCTCAGTTATGTTTTTTATAATTATGCAGTGTTTTTCTTTGTAATTTTCATTGTCCTCTCGGTAATTTTTTGCATTATTTTCATGAAAATTTACTAAACTCTAAATTTATTCATTATTACATTGTCACATTTTTTTTCTCTCAAATTCAACAAACCTTGAACTTGTCAGTCATTAATACATATCTCTTTATGTATTCTAAGCTTGCTTTTTCCATATTGTTTTAATCCATTATAAGCTGAAGATGAACATAGCTAATGTTCGAAACATTCTATCTTATATATGTTCCGAATACTGATTCTGGCTTTATTTTGCATATATATATATATAATCATTTAACAAATTGTAATATGCATCTGGTGAGATCAGAAGCAAGATTCCAAGATTTATTCTCCTTTGCATCATGAGCTCTACGAGTACCTATTCTTTTAAGCCATAAACTTCTATAATCTCACATTACCATATGTTACACCTATATCTTAGGTAGAATTAAACATTCTAAACCGAGAATCTAAAGCATTATCCCATAACTAATGTAAATGAAACCAGCTTTGTGACGCTATAAAAACGAACTGAGACCATGCATGCCTGAACATTGACTATTTATAAACTTAAAACTATGCTATACGGACGAGTCAACGTGAATAATCAAGTAGTTTGTCATTCTTTAAGCCATAAGTAAATGACTAAACTACAAAGATAGGTGTGGACAGTCGAACACAATGAAACCTTTATAGAAAACTATTCTCGAATTTAATATGAGACGGTATCTTTTAGAAGTTTTACACACGAACATCTATCTGTCTCCGTCCCATTTTCGACGCAGGTATGCTCAGATTGCTCAGCTGCGAGCAGTAAACAATGGAGTTGGATAAGATAGGAACTGGAGAATGGATTTTAGGGTCAAATAGGGTACTAATACGGGGTTGCTGTTATGGGTCCGCAGGCAATAAGATCTGGACTCGAGGGTAAGAACAGGAATAACTTTTCGAGGAGAGCTCATGATTGCACTTTGCATACTCCTCGTGAACTTTTCCTTCTTTAAAGCATCGGGGTAAGCTTTGAGATTTGTCTGCATAATTTTTTCTTATGTCATAAATAAAACTATTAATGTTAAAGTTGAGATGTTTGTAAGTAATGTCCTCATAGATTTATTGCTCAGAAACATCTCAAGTAAAAAATTATTTAGGCGATAGGGATTGTACTTTGTCTAGATAGTGTAGCTAAAACATCCAACAATTAATTTAATGTCGAATGTAATCAAACTTTTATTGGATAACATCATTATTCACACTCACAGACAAATATCCAAATCTCATTTTCTACTCGTTGCAAGATTTTGTTTCTAGAAATTTCATATCTTTCAGTTTTTCTTGGCACTTTTTTTATGTTTACTACATCTTTTCTCTCACAGATCAATTGTTCTTTTTCCCCGCAGTGCTAACAATGTAAAAACAATCATGTTAATCTTTACATTTATTAATAAATAAAGTATGAGTAATGTCATTGCCTTTTTAAGTTGTTTAATATTTATTTACTGCAAGATTGTAAACATTTTACTCACGAGGTTTATTGGATTTACGAGTATATAATAATTCTGTGTCCAACTATCGCCTACATATTTGTGGAGTCCTACCGCTTTGATGTCATAAATGGATCTTTATGAGACCAATATTTGTCTTTTAATATGAGAAAGATGAAAAGTGGCATCATCTTGCGAAGGTTTGACCATTCACTCAGCTTGAAAACATTGAGGAAGTGACTCAGGAATGATAATATCTTTAGAAGTAAAACGAAAATAAAATACTATCTCGTGACTAAAGACCATTGAAATATTTTTTAAAAGGTCATAGAGTTCAATAGTGCCTAATCACTAAAGAACATAGGGAATTTTCTAAAAGGTCACAGACTTCAATACTGTCTCGTGAATAAAGAACATAGTTTATTTTCTAAAAGGTCACATAATTCATTACTTTCCCATTACAAAAGAGCATAGCAAATTTTATAATAGATAAAAAACTTCCATAATGTCTCATAACTAAAGATCATACAAAATTTTCTAAAAGGTCACATGATTCAATAAACTCGTGACTAAAGACCACGGCAAATATCCTAAATGTTCACAGACTTAAATTCTATCTCGTGATTAAAGACCATAGCAAAATTCTCGAAGATGACAGACCTCAATACTGTCTCGTGATTAAACACCATAGAAAATATGCTAAAAGGTCACAGAGACTAAAATAATGTCTCGTGACAAGGCAATACATAAGGCAACATAATTTCATGAATTATGGTTGCTATAAGCCACCGGAATCTATCCAAAGTCATCCGATTCACGTAAGAACAATTCCGTTATTTAATGAGTTTATCTTTTTTGTGTGTTTCTTTATTTTTAGTTGTCTCTTAGGGCTCATTTTTATTTTAGTATTTCCTTCTATTATTTCGTTTTGGGTTTTTTTTTAATGAAATTTCTGTTGTAAATTTTTTCTCAGGTTGGTGCCTATATCAAATAATGACCTAAAACTAAATAGCAAAGTATAGCATTTGACATAATAAGGATTCAATTTTCGATAATTATTTACTTTAAACTTAAAGCGATAAGTGACCGCAAATTTAACAAGGTTTGTCAAAATACTTTCGTGAAGAAAGTCGTGAGCTTGTAAACATTGGGAAAAGGCAAATAGTGCAATAGTGCAGCTCTTCTCAATCTAATAAAATAAGCAAGAAATCCAGATCTTCTTGGAAAGAACATGGAAGCGTATTCAAGCTTTAGACACACTTATTATCAGTTTATTCTCTTACTTCGTAACTTCTAATCATATATTCCTGCGCTGGGGGCTCGTTGGCCTACCACCGAAGAAGGAACGCGGTTTTTCTTATTCTCGCCTTTGTTTTGTTTCTTATTTTGCGTTTTTATTTTGTTGTGTAGGCTTTGATCTTGTTTGGGGGTTTCTTTGTTTTTTTATGAATTTTGAAGTAGCTTAGTAATAAGTTGAAATATTAATTATCCTGGGGGAATGCGCCACAAGGGAGCTCTTAAAAAACATCTTAACTCCACCTCCATTTAGCTCTATTTCATTCCTAATAAATACGAAAATTATTTATTTGCCTTTTGTTAGTCAAAGGCGTGACTGAGTTTTAGCGGCTCAAGTAACCATGCTATCAAGATCCTACTGAAGCTCTATTCTTTTTTAAATGCTTATCAGTTGCCCACCAAACTATGTAAATTTAACCAAAACAGACAAAATAACACAACTGTTAAATGTTATCAACAGTTATATATATATATATATATATATATATATATATATATATATATATATATATATATATATATATATATATATACATATATATATATATATTTGACATCGATGAATTCGGCAGCCCTAAAATGCTTCTATTTGCATGCCTCTGACGAGATTTGAAATGTCAAACAGATCTCTTTCAGGCTTTTCTTAGTCACTCTTGAATTAATAAGACATTAGTTTCTATTAAAAGTGTTTTTAACTTAAAATAATGCCTCATTATAAGATAAACTGTCAAAATCTTTACAAAACTACTTCTATCATTACTAAATCTTTCTTATTTTTCATATTAACTTCATCGATGCTTTTATGTAATACAACAAATACGTCAGACAGTGTTCATTTTTAGTCGGTGCGAGTCTAGTTTTGATAATAACATTGTAACTAATCGGCCGATTCTAATGAAATTTGAAACTATTATGTTGTTTTACATTCTTTTTAGAATGTTATGGTCATTCTAAGATTAGTCTGTGAATTATTGAAGCTTTTGGAGGTCGTAAGGTCATAAATCAGAATGAGTGAAAGCACGCGACTTTTGGGTCAGCAGACCTTGTTTCCTTATATCGTGCTGAGGATAAGAAATTAAATTATACTTTTACACGAGGAAACATTTATTTGTTCTTTTCAAGTACAAAAGATAACTGGCTAGTTTTCACTTCGCTGATATGACTCTAATTAAAGTCTGAATCACACAACGATACAAATTACTTCGTTACTCGTTCTTAAACAGGACTTTCTTAAGTTAAATATAACTTGCGTTATTCACAAAAGAAGCTTACATATATTTTTAACTAAGTAGTGAAGACTTGATCAAATATGTGTATTATTCATTGGCCAATAGAATTAGTTTTTACCAGATAATTCTTAACCTCAGTAGAATCTATTCCGGAATTATCCAGTTAACAAATCTATCCCAAAGATTAACAATCAAAATTTTCATGGCATGAATTTTCAGGACAACAAAGGCTTTAACATGCTAACCCCTAACAAGCGTTCAGATTTATATTAAATCCCATTCACTACCCATCAATCTTAAGTTTATTTTGTCATGCTTCACTGAATCTCTTTCAAGAAAATTAACTCCCTGCCTTCGAATCCTCCCTTATTACGTAAGTTATGCTAAAAGATTTATGACTATGGTGCGCCTTTTATTTGAAGCATCTTAATTTAAGATTACATAAATAAAAGCCAAGTAATTTCATTAGATGCGCAGATCGGGAGTGGCAGATACCATTTGCCTTCTACCTAGTGTGACTGGGGCTGATTGCTAGCTAAACAGCGGGTAACTGATGATACTAGTTCAATCAAATCCTCTCTTCTATATCGTGTATTGTTCCAAGGGAGTTTAAACGTACTCTTGGCTGATGGCGTTCTGAAAATTTGTTTGGAAGATTCTTAAAACCACTGTAAGGGCCAACCAGTTATGACTACAATTTCGTATTTTGCTCTCTGGCTCCTCCAAAACATGCGATCGTTGGCAAATTGTGTTTTTTATTTTCTATTTTCAGCAGTTTTACTTGTTTAACACTGATTTGCAGGAAAATTTAATTCATAATGAATTGCAAAGGTGTGTGTTTTTTATTAAAATGAATTCCGTCATACGCCAAATATCGCATCTGAAAGGAGAGAAAATTTCACCTTGGGGATTCTCTCACACAGTCCTTATTCCTCAAACCTTGATCCATCCGATTACCTCCTATTCTATAGTTTAAAATGGATTAATCGCTAAAACACATGAAGAGGTGGAAATTACTCTCTATAAATTTTTTCTTTTCCTCCATACTTAAAGAGCTCCACACAAATCGTATTAAATAAATTTGTGAATCTTTTGGTAGAAGGTTATTAATAATGCTGGAAGTTATGTTAATGAGTAAGTTAAACTAAACATTAAATTCAATTATCTTTCCCCATTAGCCCAAATTTCGAAATTACTTATGAAATGCCTTGATATTTCCTTCTGTTGAGCCCCAGTATAATTTTTTGCATGAGTAAATGATTCTCATCATGCTCATTGCCTTTTGCTCATCAAATAAATAACAATCATGATAATAGAGAAAATGGCAGAGTAGTTAAGTAATTCAACTTCATTCCACATACTATGTACGTTGCCGCAAAACTGTGCATACAAATTTACAAATGAATCAAATACAAAACAACATTCAAGCGTTCTAAATTATGGAAGAGTAAATATATAGATTACTCGATTAATACCAAGATACTCCAAATCTAAATCCTACATTTATCCCATTCCAATCTATCAGTAAACAGATATTTGGCAAGAAGTACTGTCGGCGCGGAAGAATCCTCGTCCATTTGAACGCAACTGCAGCAGCATTGAACCAGCAAAATACCACGTCTCTGCTCATTCGTTGAAGAAACTCCCTATTATCAACTGGAGTAAATTCAAACTAGATGCTGATTATGAAGATAGATGATTGCCGCATAATATATGCTTTCATACTTCTGGTGGATCGAAATCACAGTGTATCCACGCTTGCTCCGTACAATAGATGCAGCATGTTTACACTTCTCTATTTTTTTAAGATCGGGAGCGTGTTCATTAAAAGTGGCGGTAAGTCGAATTCATTGTAGAGGGTTGTGATCTTCGCATTAGAGCACAACAGCCTAGATGGTCACCGGTATTTCACTCCTTCCTCTCCCACTCTTTTTTGCCCCCATTACCCCGTCTCAACGACATTTGCATTGTCACAATGGAATGAATACTTTATAACATTCTTATTCAGTCTTTCAAACCCTAAAATTTCAGATATTAAAGATAATATATTGCCTATTCAGAACCACCCCCAAAATGTGTAATGTTTTGAAGATAAGTTCGCAGTATGAAAAAAATGGAAGATATATAAGAAAAAAAATATAACATGGAAAAAAATAAATGAAGGAGTATCTTGGCATACCTAATAAAAATTGAATATTAAAGAAATGTAGGTATAATTAAAAATATGTAGGAAAAGAAATTTGTACAGAAGACTACAGGTGCCTCAAAGTATAAAATATAGTCTTTACGGATTTTCAGAGATGACAGTCTGTGAATTCACCTTGAAATGACGTATCTATTAGTCTTAGACTTTTTGCGAGCTGAAAGAAGCAAGGTGTAAGTAATCGTTTATAAATGCATTGGCCCATAAACGAATATATATAAAAAATATCTATTCTAAAAAGAAGGCAACTTTTTTAACTAATTGGGAATAAGGGTTTTGCGGGAAAGGTGTTTACTGAAAGAACGGAGTACACAAATAGTTTGAACATTCAACACGAAAAGTGCTCACAGGAAAGTCTTTACAAAAAGACTAAGACAGAGAATTTACTAAAAAAAAGAATTTACTTAAAGTGATAAAAATCATCGAGACATAGTCGCATGCGTAAACAGTCAATGCAGAATATTTCAGTGGCCTAAGGGTGCACACGTACTTCAAACCCCGTTACAGGGCCGCAAAAGGGAGCCAAAGGGAAGAAGATTGAGTCACTGACAAACAAAAGGGTACTCAACAGGGCCACGATGAAAGCTCGGCCATCTAACCCCCGTGGATATAAGATGCCGACAGATAAAAGAATTGCAAGCTAACTTTTAAGCCTTTGATCACAAGCGATCCATATGGCAAACCTCTCGTGTAAACAAATTTAGTCCCAATGTATCGTGCGTATAAAGAATTGTTTCCCAAACGCTCAAACTATAAGTTGGGCATTAAAGGTGCGTTGAATAGTTTTGTCACTTTTGCCTCGTCATTGCCTATCATTGGGCAATGGTGTCTCTGAAGGTGCGCTTGTATATTTACCCATTTCTGCCTACATAGGGTATATGTACATTTGTTATGGATATTGTCTGAATGTTTATGCAACGTCATCTTATTGGCAAAAGTATTTCATTTTTGATTTTCTAATAGAGAGAAAAAAATTTGATTGACTAAAAAAAGCACCAAACAGGTGGTAAAAAGACTCATAACACAGAGGACATAAATTTAGGCAGATAAACACTTTTGAGGTTTGGTTTTTCAGGAAAATTACCTTGAGAAATGTTATACAGGATGTTCCTAAAGTCTGGACATGGGAAAAATGTATATGTTTCAATAAAAATATCTTTGAACTACATTTTATTTAATTTAAATATTAATAAATAAGATCTTCAACGTGATTTCCACCATTAGCGATGCGAAGTCCTAGGCACTTTGTGAGATTCACCCGATGCATTATTTCGAAATTTCTGTCAATTTGAGCAGATTCATTTATGATGCGCTGTTGCCTCAGGTGTCTCGTATCTTTAAATTCTCTTGAGTACGAGACCAATGAGATATTTCTTATGCGAGCAAACGTTAGGGACAGACACACTGCAATATGCGGTCTACCTAGGGTGCGCGCGTCGTGATCGTGATGTAGTTGACAAGAGAGCGCAAGGCGAGGTAGAATTTGAGGTAAACTTCATAATTTGGGATTGGTTGTTCCTGTGGCATTTAGGCGCATTGTTTAACCCTATACTTATAACATAATTGAGGTTCGGTTAAGTTATAAGAGAAGGATTAAGCAATTCGAAGATATAAACGTGAAATAAACAATTAATTCATATTTAGCTTACTTAAGCCTCGGCTCGTTCACTAGTCGATGACATCACGCTCATTTGTAGACCCTAATAGACTGAATACTCTGTATACTTAACCCTTTAACCATTTTACTGACACTCAACTAAATCGCTCAACTGACCTTTGTTGGCCCCTCACCCATCATTGCCTCCCACTCCTTTTTATACTTCGATGGTGGTTGATTGTAAATTATTATTTTCATAATCATAATTAACAGCAGTAGTAGAAGAAGCTTCCCCCCCAACTCCAAGTTTCTTCCCCTAGTGAACAATCGATATCACGGGGGTCAAATTCCGCCTCAAAGATCTCTTTGAGGCGGCAAACAACAACTTATATCAATTCAAACACGAACTCAAGATGTTAACTACAATGAATAGTGACTTCGTTGTCTAGTGGATCAGATGATGGATTTCCCTGCCTTGTTACTTAAGTTTGATTCCCCGAGATGGCACAAAACATTTCAGGAATGGTAGGAAACTCTCGCCAATCACGGAATAGTGCATATTGACGTAGATAACAAACTTCATCGCAAATATCTTTGAGGAATTTCCTTAACACATAACAACACATCACTCTTCCCTCTGTCGCAACCTACCCTTGATGTTTATGCTTCCACACCTCCCTGAATATGATTGGGTGGCTCTCACCTATGTTTGTTTCATTACTTGTTTGGCGCACCATACTCAGTCGCAACGGGCGGCGTCAATAAATAAGCGAAATACAACAAATGTAAGAAGAAATATTAGAAAGAACCAATCAGGAATTTCATGAAATGATGTCATCATTTAAGAGTCTTTTTATGATACGTAATCTTCGATCTAAATGCCAGACGTTATCAGGCGGCTTCTACGGACTACAAAGCTTTGTGTTGCACATGAATGTATTGCATGAGGCGTAACCTGAATTACATGATGCCTAGCTTGCATTGCAGAATGTATAACTTGTATCGTATGGTGAATAGCTTTATTGCATGTTGTTTAGATTGCATTGCATGGTCATAGTTTGTATTGCCTCATGGATATATTTTATTGTATGCTAAATTAGTTTAATGCATGATTCATAACTTGTATTACATGATTCAAAACTCATATTATATGATGCATAGCTTGTATTACATGGTGTATAAAATGTATTACATTATGCATAACCTGTATCATATAATGCATAACGTGTATTCCATTGTGCATAGCTTTTACTGTATGGTGCATAGATTGCATCGCGTGATGTATAACTTGTATTACATTATGTATCCTTGTCATAGATAATGCATGACTTCTATTACATGATGCATATATTTCATTGCATGATGAATAAATTCTATTACATAGTACTTATCTTGTATTACATGGTGCATAGCTTGTATTGCATGATGCATAGCTGTATTGCATGATGAATTGCTTCTATTGTGTGATGCATATTTTATGCGGTATGATGCATATATTGTATTGCATGTTACACATATTGCAGTGTATAATGCATAAGTTGTATTAATTCAGGAAAAAAAATTATTGCATGAGGAATATCTTGTATTTCACAGTGGATAATCTTTGCGCCGTTGCATAGAGTGCACTGCATGGTGAATGATTGTATTATATTATACATCATTTTTATTGCATGATGCATATTTTTAAAAGTAGGGTGCATTGATGTATTGCATAGTGCATAGCTTATGTAACATGATGTATAACTTTTAGTACATGATACATAATTGTATTGCATAATTTGTATGTATAGATGTTATTGCATAATGCGTAGTTTTTATTACTTGATGCTTAACTTTTATTGCATGATGCTTAACATTTATTGAATGATGCTTAACTTTTATTGCATGATGTATAACTTTTATTGCATGATGTAAAACTTGTATTGCACATTGCCTAGCTTATTTCGAATGGTGCCTAGATTGCAGTTTTCATAGGTAGTATTGCATGGTGATAGTTTGTATAGCATTAATCGTTGGTGGAATATGAAGAAGCATATATTCCATTGCATTATACTTAGTTTTTATTGCATTGTATGATGTATCATATGTATTATATGATGCCTATATTGTGTTGCATTATGCATAGAATATATAGCATGATGCGTAGCTTGTATGTCATGAGTCATATCTTTTATAAGCTCACTTCTCACGTTATAAAAGCAACAATTTGTAATATTAGTATTCCATGTTATTATGACTATTTAACAAGGACCAATAAATGGTTACTATGCCTAAATACTAGGTACGAAGGGCGGTCAATAAGTTTTGCAATTTGGATATAAGGAAACGAGATATGAGGAAAAGTGTTTTATTATTTTTCAATATAACTACCCTCGACTTGAATGCACTTGCGCCACTTGTCCCTGAGGCTTCGAATTCCTGACAACCAGAAATCTCCCGACTGCTGTTCAATCCACTCCTGGACGGTGAGCTGGACATCTTCATCGTCCCCAAACCGGCGTCCACGCAGTGCAGCCTTGAGCTAACGGAATAAAAAGTAGTCGCTAGGTGCCAGGTCTGGCTGGACTGTAGGGGAGAAAGTTGAGCTCCTTGAATCCGCACTCGCGCTAGGCAGCTTGTACAACTCTGGCCTTATGGACAGGGGCATTGTCGTGGAGGAGCAGGACACCGCATGTCAACTTGCCACGCAGCTTCTGACGGATGCACTTCTTCAACCCAGCCAGTTCCTCGGCGTAACATTGGCCTGTGATGGTCCTTCCATGAAGCGCATAGTCCACCATCAACACTCCCTCAGAATCCCAAAAGATGGTGGCCATGATCTTCCCGGCTGAGGGTTGGGTCCGGAACTTGATGGGGATCGGAGAGCCCCTGTGCTCCCAGGCCATGCTTTTGAGCTTAGGCTCGGGATCCTAGTGGTGGACCAACGTTTCATTACCTGTCACTATGCGTGACTCGAATCCCGCCGGGTCTTGGTTGTACAGGAGCAGCAGCTCATGCGAACTTTGACGACGTTAAGGTCGATCATGGGGCGTGAGGTTTCTAGGGACCCAATGGGCAGAGACCTTAATCATGGCCAAATTGTAGTGGATGAGGTTGATAACACTTACATGTGATATTACAAGTTCTCGTTCAATTTCTTAGACCTTCATCCGTCGATTTTCGAGGATCATCCTCTCCACAAGGGCTACATTTGCTCGTTGGTCACGTCTGACGGGCGTCTTGGACGGGGGTCATTTTCAAGGGACTCAAAAAGACCATGCCAGAACTCCCTATTCCAGCGAGCAATGGTTGCATAGGACGAAGCGGTGTCGGTGTACACTGCAACCATGTGTTCATGGATCTCTTTTGCATTCTTGCCTTCCTTGGTCAAAAATTTGATCACTGCGCGGTTCTCAACTTTCTCCATTGTTGAAAAATTTGTGACTGACGATCTGCGATCAGCTACTGCTTCTTAAATAGACGAGGCAGGTGCGTGTGGCTGCAGGTCCTGACTTGTCATAACTTGTCCTAACACTCCGACAAACAGCCATCCCCCTTCCTCTGTTTTGCCCTACTGATTCCTAAAACTAAATGAACACTCTGTGATAGGTGAGGTCCCAGAAGGAATATTGATGCGTTGTGTCCACGAAGTGAAAAGGGAAGAATGGACGGCGCTGTTGAGAAGGAATATGTATGAGATGACATGTGTGTATGGAGCTGCCTCCGATCGAGCTTTAGTATCAGAACGACGACTCTATGAGTGTAGCTCCTTACGAAACCCGATTATATATATATATATTTTTTTGGGGGGGGGGCCTGATGAGGGGTATTCTGCATCTGCCTTCATTGAAATCAAACCCGCACTTAAGCGTGGAAATCCAACGACTTGTCAACTGGGGTAGCGAGGTATCACAGTCGTTTCTTTGATCCTTAGAAGTCCAAACCCAGGAAACTTGGTTTAGGCAAAAGAGAGTTACAAAAATTTGGATTCGCTTTATTTTGAAACCATCCAAATTCGCACTTGGCACCACTAGTTGAAACTACAACTACTATGAACTACTCTGAAACTACTGGCTTATAGTCACAAGAGTGTTTCAATTCTGTTGTTATTGCAATATGACGATACCCGGGTATTACAAAAGTCATGTTACACTCGTTAGGACACTCTTAACCAAGAACACAATAACAGTTTTGATGCAGTTAGTCGCGTTATAGTTATTTTGACATATAAATTTGTGTTTAAGTTTTAATAATAATCAAGTTGGCCGCAGTTGGCATTACCAGGTGAGACCTGAAGGAGGCGCAACGCGTTGCTGACAAAGTCCTTCCTCATGCTGGCCCACACGCGGTAACCGGAGGACTTCAGCTCGTCAATGTTGCTGGGGCAGACTTTGCCGACCTTGTCCTCAACGTGCACCCACACGCTGTAGTCGAAGAGATTGAGCTCGGGCGACAGCATCTGCCAAAGTTCCATCGACCAGAAGTTCAGGTTCGAACCCAACCACTCTCACACGCTCTTGACCGTGTGGGCAAGGGCACCGTCATGCTGTATGACGTAGTCCGCCTCTTTCGTGATCTTTCTCACCAAGGGCTAGGCTTTTGTGGCATAGATGTCCCAGTAATCTTTAGTGGTGAGCCTGTAACTGGCCATGAACCACACCAGTGGTATCTCTTCAAAATTCGAAACTAGGAGGCCGAGCATCATCACAGAGGTAGAGTGCTGCTTGGTCGTAGACACGTAGCGGATCTCGCACACGTCCTGGGCTACGCTTAGGACGCAGGAATTCTGCTTATTAATGACCGGATCGACCGTGACCTTTTCTTCATTCTCCTTTTCTTCAAAGTCAGAATTCAATTGCTCGAGACTTCAAGTCGTTGTGAAGGCGATGGCAACGCTCTTGACGTTGCTCTCGCATACCGTCGGTGAGCAGAGTCTTTTCCACTCACCTTAAACTCTTGCTGCCATCATCCTTGACGGTCCTGGTCAACGTGGCCAAGGAGATATTCTTCTTATTTGCGAATACTGCCAATGTGAGCTTCGGAGGACATTCCAAGACCTTTCTGACAGCCAAACGGTTGACAACTTGAGATTTGTCTGAATGAGGTCGATTTTTAAGTCTTCCCAGTTCGAGCCTCTACTCGATTCTGTGGACTGACATCCGGCTGACGTTGTGCCGTTTGGCGAGGTCGGACTTGTTGTAGCCCGTGCGCTGAATAACAGTCACCCTGAATCTTTTCACGTGCATCTGGATACACTTGCATGCAGTGGAAAAGACGTTTTAATGACAGGTGCTGTAACAGTAGAACATTGTTTGTTTGACGGAACTTTTTCCATCACGCAAGTAAACCTCTAGAAAGATAAAAAAAACGAGTCCAACAAAACTTTTCCAAACCGGGTACCTTATGCTATTTTAAATAGGGTGTGGTTGATTGGTTGAAAACATACGATCATACTCTATCTTTTGCATTTTGGTTAGGTTATTATTGGTTTTAGTTTGGTTCTGAACATACAGCCATACTCTTTTTTGTGCCCTTTGGTTAGGTTGTGGTTGTTTAGGTTAGTTGGGTTGTTTTATGGTTCGGTTGTCAACATACCACCATAGTCTATCTTGTGCCCTTTGTTAACTCTTGTTGTATATCTCATCAATAAAGTATCTGTAGCAGATTTTATTCTACAGAACTACAGAACTACAGAATCTAGGACCAACAAAGACCCTAAGGTCCGCTCGAGGCTAGTCCGCTACACTACATCCGAAACTACGATACACACTTATCTACGAGTGTATCTCTAACATGCTATATTTTTTTTTATTTTTTTTATTTTTAAATATATAATCTACTGTACACACTTATCTACATGTGTACAATGTCAGGCATATTAACTACTTCAACCTAAGGGGGGGTGATAGAAAGTTTTTCTTCTCAACTTCCGCAGCCCTCGACTGCTAGTGGTGAAAATCTAGTTATAGGATAGACGGAAAAGAAAATGGATATCTAAACTACACATGCAAGAGAAATCGCTGGCATCATTTTTAGTCATCATTTTTACTCTCGTTGTTCCTCCGCTCCAAACTCCTTTTGCAAAGACGTTATTATTTACTGTTCTCAGACTACGTTATATTTATACTATTTAAGTGCGCGTCGAGACGGTTTTTAAACATATTTACCGACCTACTATCCACTACGTGGGTGGGTAGCCTATTCCAAATTTGAGTAATTTTAAACGTAAAATAGTTTTGGGCTATACTAGTGTTAAATCGCTTGTTCACTAATTTTAATCCGTGTTGCCGAGTATTTCCCCTATGATCCAATTCGAACAAATTCCTATAATCAACGTTTGAAAATCCTTTCAATATTTTAAATACTTCAATTAGCTGGCCACGTAATCTTCTGCCTTCGAGAGATGGCAAATCTAATGCCCTGAGTCTTTCCTCATAGGGCCTGTTTCTCAGCTCGGGAATTAATTTTGTAGCCCTACGCTGCACTCTTTCTAATTGCGCGATATCTTTGTTTAAGTATGGAGCCCAAAATTGAACCGCATATTCGAGCAGTGGACGCACAAGTGATTTATACAATGGTAAAATTATCTCTTTGGATTTGAACGTGAAATTACGCGCGATATAACCCAGCACACGATTTGCTTTTTTACATGCATCCGCGCATTGTTTCGTGAGTTTGAAGTCATCCGAGACTAAAACTCCCAGGTCTTTTTCCAATTTAACTACGTCGAGGACCTGGCCTTTCATGGTATACTCTACCCTCAAATTATGGCAACCCAAATGCATCACCTTACATTTACTTAAATTAAACTGCATTTGCCACTTATCCGCCCATTTGACAATCAAGTTTAGGTCCTTTTGTAATTTTTCTACATCCGATCTTACATAGGCACGGTTGCCCAGCTTCGTGTCGTCAGCAAATTTAGAAATCGTACTAAATACGCCATTATCCAAATCGTTTATATATATTAGAAACAATAATGGGCCAAGAACGGAGCCTTGTGGCACTCCACTACTGACGTTGACCCAATCTGAACATTCACCATTTATAACTACTCGCTGCGAACGATCCTTCAGCCAATTTCTAATCCAATTTAATATCTTACCCTTCACACCGACTGCTTTAACTTTCATTAATAATCTCTCGTGCGGAACGGTGTCAAACGCCTTTTTAAAGTCTAGATAGATTACATCTACAGCTTTGCTTTCGTCGTAAACGCAAATCATTTTATGGAAGAATTCGAGCAAATTTGTCAAGCACGATCTCGCCCGCCTAAACCCATGTTGGGAATCTTTAATCAGATTATTTACCTCGAGGTGGCACACTATTCTATCTCTAATTACCGATTCTAAAAGCTTTCCAACTACCGAAGTTAGACTAATAGGACGAAAATTCGTTGCTTCGTATCTATTCCCATTCTTAAATATTGGTGTAACGTTTGCACGCTTGAAGTCTACAGGGACTACGCCATCTTCTAATGAGCGATTGAAAATTGCACGCAACGGCTTCGCAAGCTCATTCTTAAGTTCCTTTAAATGAGTGGGGTAAACGCCATCGGGCCCGGGTGATTTCGACTTTTTCATCAGGTTAATATATTTAAGAATTTCCACTTCATTAACCGTTATATCGGATATGCAAATATCACTATTATCTACTTCTTCAACTAACGATCCTAATTGGGACGAATCTTCAATAGTAAAGACGCTTGTGAAATGTTCATTTAAAATTTTAGACATTTCCGCCGGAATATCCGTCAAACGACCATCTTTGTCTTTAATCGGCCCTATTGAACCTTTTAAGGGTTTCCTACTGTTTACATAGCCGTAAAACCGTTTCGGTTCCTTCTTTGAATCCTTCGCCAGTTTTCTTTCATATTTCCGCTTCGCATCTCTAACCGCCCGTTTAACTTCTCTTCGAGAATCTATGTAATTTTGCCGACTTATAAATGACTCGTTGTTCTTATGTATTTGAAATTTTCTATTTCGGTCCTTAATTAAGCTTAATATTAGTGGGCTAACCCACGGCGCTCTCATCGACTTCCCGCTCTTACGGCGCACATACTTTACTAAGTCGAAATTTACACTAAGGAGTGTACGCCGAAGCTCAGTGTACATTTCTCCTACCGACCTATTCTCGAAGCGCATTCCCCAGTCTACATCCTTAATCCTTTCGCGAAAAGTATCAAAATCACAGCTACCAAAACGTGGCATGAGCTGTGTACTAATTTTTACATCTACACACGTGTTAACCACGAATCTAATACATATTTTGCATTAAGTTTTCTTCCAGTTTATTTTTTAAACATCGTCAAATGAGGAGATTTGTGTAAGTGGAAAATAGTCTGTCTAAATCTTTCTTATCATCCACTAAATGGTATTTCACCTTTAATGAGTGAGATATCTCTCTCTCCTTTAAGTCACATTCAATGGCAGGTATCGCGAAATTCAAAAGGAGCGTTTTCTTTGTTTGCTTTTTCTCGAATAAAAGCGCAATATCAACGAGGGCTTACCATTTACAAAGTTAGTAAGAAGAGACCCGTAATAAAAGAGTGAAAATAGGCCAATTGAAAATAACGAAATACGAGGGGCGGTCAATAAGTTTTGCAATTCAGATATAAGGAAACGAGATATGAGGAAAAGTGTTTTATTATTTTTCAATATAACTACCCTCGACTTGAATGCACTTGCGCCACTTGTCCCTGAGGCTTCGAATTCCTGACAACCAGAAATCTCCCGAAAGCTGTTCGATCTACTCCTGGACGGCGAACTGGACATCTTCATCGTCCCCAAACTGGCGTCCACGCAGTGCAGCCTTGAGCTGGCGGAATATAAAGTAGTCGCTAGGGGCAATATCTGGACTGTGGGGGGATGGTTGAGCTTCTCGAATCCGCACTTGCGCAGGGCAGCTTGTGCAACTCTGTCCTTGTGGACTTTGACGACGTTGAAGTCGATTATGAGGCGTGAGGTTTCTAGGAGATCAACGAGGAGGAGACCTTGGTCATGGCCAAATTGTCGTGGATGATGTTGATAACACTTCCATGTGATATTCTAAGTTCTCGCTCGATTTCTCCGACCTTCACCCAGCGATTTTCGAGGATCATCCTCTCGACATGGGCCACATTGTCCTCGTTGTTCACGTCTGACGGGCGTCCTGGACGGGGGTCATCTTCAAGGGACTCACGACCATGGCGAAACCTTCCTATTTCAGCGAGCAATGGTTGCATATGAAGGGGCGGTGTTGGTGTTTACTGCAACCATGCGTTCATGGATCTTTTTGCATTCTTGCCTTCTTGCTCAAAAATTTGATCACTGCGCGGTGCTCAACCTTCTCCATTGTTGAAAATTTGTGACTGACGATCTGCGATCAGCTACTGCTTCTTAAATAGACGAGGCAGTAGCGAGCGACTGCAGGTCCTGACTTGTCATAACTTGTCCTAACACCCCCACAAACAGCCATCCCCCTTCCTCTGTTTTGCCCTACCGATTCTCAAAACTTATTGACCGCCCCTCGTATATATCGCCGCAGGTTCTCTTGCAGGCACTGGGGCAAGGAGGGTGCTCTGTGTCCCAGATGATGTGCCATTCTAGAGGAAGGGGGAAAATAATTTAGGTGTAGTTTCATCTTGAATTTTATATTTGATTTGGGCAATTAGCATTTGTGTTTTGTTATCCAGATATAACTAGTTAGGTTTTGGCAGGATGCCGGATTGGGATTAAAAGATATCCAGTTTACGTCAATCTTCGCTCGCACTTGTGCGATCAATCAGCTGCCAACGATTATTTTATGAGCATTCAAGCCGAAGCCATACCAGTTCTTTCACAGATTTATGCATTTTCGTTATGAATTATAGACTTGTTTCTTTGATGTTTTTCTCGCTAGGTCTTTCTTAGATGATGTAAAGAGATACGAGGACGGGAATAGCTGTTCTTTTTCAGGTTTTTTTTTCAGAACCAGTTTTTGTAAAGGACTTAATGTTCACTTTTTAGATACAGCTTAGATTGTAAACAAGGGTTTGATTATTATGGATTATAAAAGCGCATTATCGAGTTTGGGTGAGGTGATTAATAGGATTTAAGATTTACTGAAATATTTAAGTCTTTTCAGTGGATTTGTGGGATATAGGATATGAATAGAATGAGAGAATGAAACGCTGTTTAGCATTGAAAAGGAGAATGATTTGAAGGTTTATAAATGGATGGAAAGGCATAGATCCAACTAATTGACTAAATAGAGAGAAAAGCATCAGCATCTTATAATGTTCTTAATATTGAACTCACAATTTAGTTTCCTAAGGAATCGTTTAGAAATAAATGAAAAGGTGGCTTTAAGTTTGTATTTCATTTTGTAGACATTTGTGATTCTGTTATGACATCTTGAGAAAGTTTGATTTTTTAGTGGATATTGGATATAAATAAAAAATGTGAATGACGTCATTAGATTGCTAATTTGTTTTGGGGTTGATCGATGCATTCGATATTTTTATGAAATATTCTCGATGATCCTTTGATCATTTTGGTACCTGTCATTTAATTTCGTTAATTATCGAGTCGTAAATTAACAGTTTTTTCGCATTAATGGGAAGAATCGAAAGTTTTCTTGGTGGAAAATTCACCTTGAGTCTTGATGCAGAGGTAAACTCCATCGACTGAGGACGTTGAAGTTGTCCTTTTATTTCATATGGATTGGGACGAGAAAGAGGATAAATATGATGCGAGATGTCTTGGTTGGCCACGGCCCTTAACGTTTTTATGCGCGGATATATATATATATATATATATATATATATATATATATATATATATATATATATATATATATATATATATATGTAATTAGATAAAAGGCCATGTTGTATGCAGGTTCTATTGAAGTCCACAGCTGTGGCAGCGTTATTAATTTTAACTTGTATTTTCTTAATATTTCTTACAAGTTATTCAACGGGGTTTTCGAGGCGAGAAAAAACCTCTGAGAATGACATGTGACATGCTTTATTCCTAGACGTCTTTCGACCATGTTAGGTCATCTTCAGGGAATTAACAAAAATGGAATTATTCATTGGACATTAGGCATAAAAAGTGGAGAAATTAGATAGATAGAGAAATAGTTAGTTAGTTAGTGAAAGGTTTAGGGGTGAAATTTGGGAATAAGGGATAGATAAGATAGGTGGTCCCTGGGGAAAGGGTATCTCTGTGTTTCTTTACGCTGGGGGATTTGTTGTTTTACTTTCATCTTTGTTAATTTAGCTTTGAAGCCTTTAAAGTTTCCTAACATTTGTGTTAGTCTGATATATATATATATATATATATATATATATATATATATATATATATATATATATATATATATAAATATGTATATAAATATATATATATATATATATATATATATATATATATATATATATATATATATATATATATATATATATACAAGCCGCTGTTCTCTTCCTTAACAGGAAGAGCTTGGTTACACAGGCACCCCTGTGGGTGTGGCCTACGGTCTTATTTGCTAATCTTAACCGCCTCTTTTAATCCCCATAATAGACTCTTTATTTTAACACCCTGAACACCCTTTTCTTCTTATTCTTCTTCTTCTTCATCTTCATCTTTATCTTCATCTTTATCTTCATCTTCTTCTTAATTTTCATCTTCATCTTCATCTTCTTCTTCTTCATCTTCATATTCATCTTCTTCTTCATCTTCATCTTCATCTTCATCTTCATCTTCATATTCATCTTCTTCTTTTTCTTTTTCTTCTTCTTCTTCTTCTTCTTCTTCTTCTTCTTCTTCTTCTTCTTCTTCTTCTTCTTCTTCTTCAAAAAACCGACAATGCCCGTTATAAAGATCGAATGCTTCATTTAATAAGGAAATTTACGTTCCCTCGAACCTTGAGCAAATTAGAATATGTCGCTTTTGTATGTTGAACGAAGCGTTTGAACGCAAGTTGTCAAGTGCGATCAGCGAGATCAAACTTGAATTAAATACCGTTGCAAGGGATGTGATCTCGACTAACCGTAAAGTCGATGACTTAAATTCCAAACTAGATTCTGCTATTCACGACAGGCGCGGGAGGGAAAATAGTAATAGAGATAGGCGGCCTGCAAATTCGAATCATCAGGTAATTGTTGACGAGCAACAACGAATTTTAAACTCGTTTAGGCCTCAGGATTCGCAATTTCGAAGTGTTAGAAATGGGGCTAGACCAACGAGGGATCAGAACTTCGTTTTACCCTGTTCGAACCCTTTCGCGTTGCTAACTCCTATCGAGTGGGAAGAGGAAACCGTTTTAATGGGGGACTCCTTAATTAGAAGGCAGGATCAGGAGTTTGCTGCGCGTAACCCTTCTAAGCGTAAGCGCTTTTGCTATCCCGGTGGCCGCATTAACAACGTGGCCGCCGAGATCGAGAAATTGGAAGATACGCGTGGTGAACGAACGATCATCACGATGGTAGGGGGCAACGACGTCCATAGGTATGACAGCACCCCGGAAGATATAGTTTATCGTGCCAGAACCATGATAGATACGGCGAAATCCAAAGCAACCAACGTGGGAATTATTGGTGTTCTCCCCCGACTTAAATCCACGTTGCGCCTCCAATCTAGAGCGATCTATACTAACGGATGTCTTAAGCGGTTGTGTCGAGAAACTGGTGTTAGCTTTTTTAACGTATGGGATTCATTCCAGGACCAACCGTCACTTTAACAAAAGGACGGAATTCACCTAAGCGATGTGGGTAATAGTCGGCTGGGTAGGATCTTAGACGAGTCCGTACGTAGCATTTTAGGTAGGAGAGTTGTGCGGCCTCGTGATGCCGATGCGCCGGGCCGGCCCGCGCGTGAAGGGGGCACTATCGACGGGGTGCAGGGAAACGGAACGGATCTGAGTGTTATAGAAGAGTTAACGTAAAGCGCAAACTGGGATGCATATATGCGAATGTTCGTAGCTTAAAAAATAAAATTGCCGAAATAAAAGCCGTTATTCTAGAGGGTGATTTCGACCCCGTATTCCTAAGTGAAACATGGTTAGACACTCATACGGGGATCAGTGTTTGCGAGTTCGATATAGCGGGGTACAAAATTCATTACAGAAATAGACAAACCGGTAGAGGAGGGGGCGTATTAATGTATATAAAAGTGGATCTAAACGCCATAACGATGGACTCGTCTAAGGATGATATGCGAAGTGATGCTTTATTAGTCCAGCTAAGTTTAGATGCTATAAATAAAATTAACTTAGTCGTAGTATATCGTCCGTCTTGCCAATTGGAAAGAGAAGATGCTGGACTCTTCGATACGCTTACGTCTTGGATTAGAAAAGGGACCACATTAGTCTGCGGCGATTTTAATTTACCTAATGTTAACTTTAGCAACCTTACTTCTGATAAACCGGGGGAGAGGCTATTAAACTTTATGTTGGAGAATTTTCTCGTACAAAAAGTGGAAGAGCCTACTCGTGATAGCAATATTCTTGATTTAATCATGGCAACCGATGAGTCATTGTTAGAAAACGTACGTGTGGGTGAACATTTAGCTTCCAGCGACCATAATGCGATTAGATTCGAACTAAACACCTGCGTAGAAGTTAGAATGAGTTCGCAGCTCATCCCTCGTTTTGGTAGCTGTGATTTTGATATTTTTCGCGAAAGGATTAAGGATATAGACTGGGGAATACGATTCGAGAACAGGTCGGTAGGAGAGATGTACGCAGAACTTCGATGTACGCTGCTTCGTGTGAATTCTGATTTGGTTAAGTGTGTGCGTAAGAGCGGGAAGTCGGTGAGAGCTCCGTGGCTTAGTCCGTTAATACTACGCTTAATCCGGGACCGAAATAGAAAATTTAAAATTCATAAAAACAATGGGTCAGTTATAAGTCGGCAAAATTACATAGATTCTCGTAGGGAAGTTAAACGTGCGGTCAGAGATGCGAAGAGGAAGTATGAAATAAACCTCGCAAAGGATTCGAAGAATGAACCGAAACGGTTTTATGGGTACGTAAATAATAGGAAACCCGTAAAAGGATCGATAGGGCCGATCAAAGATAAGGATGGTCGTTTGACTTAAATTCCGACAGAAATGTCCAAAATTTTAAATGAGCATTTTACGAGCGTGTTTACTGTGGAAGATTCTTCCGAATTGGAATCGTTAATTGGGGGAGTTCGTAGTGCTGATAATTGCATATCCGATGTAACTATAAATGACGAGGAAATCCTTAAATTTATTAAGCTAATGAAAAAGTCGAAATCTCCGGGCCCCGATGGGGTATATCCAATTCATTTAAAGGAGCTTCAAAATGAACTCGTTAAGCCATTGCGTGAAATTTTCAATCGCTCATTAGAGGATGGCGTAGTTCCGTTGGATTTCAAGCGAGCAAACGTTACACCTATATTTAAGAAGGGGAATAGATTTGAAGCAACGAATTTTCGGCCTATTAGTCTAACTTCGGTAGTTGGGAAGCTTTTAGAATCTGTAATTAAAGATAGAATAGTGAGCCACCTCGAGGCAAATAAGCTGATTAACGATACCCAACATGGATTTAGGCGTGCGAGATCGTGCTTGACTAACTTGCTCGAATTCTTCCACAAAATGATTTGCGTGTACGATGAAAGCAAAGCTGTAGACGTAATATATTTAGACTTTAAAAAGGCGTTCGACACCGTCCCCCACCAAAGGTTATTAATGAAAGTTAAAGCGATTGGGGTGACTGGTAAGATTTTAAACTGGATTAGAAATTGGCTGAAAGATCGCTCGCAGCGGGTGGTAATAAATGGGGAATGTTCAGATTGGGCCAGCGTTAGTAGTGGGGTACCGCAGGGCTCTGTTTTAGGCCCTTTATTGTTTTTAATTTATATTAACGATTTAGATAAAGGCATACTTAGTCGGATTTCGAAATTTGCGGACGACACGAAGCTGGGCAATCGTGCCTATGTAAGATCGGATGTCGATAAATTGCAGGGGGACCTAAACTCGATTGCCAATTGGGCGGACAAGTGGCAAATGGAATTCAATTTAAGCAAATGCAAGGTAATACACTTGGGTTGCCATAATTTAAGAGTAGTATATACCATGAAAGGCCAAGTCCTCGACGCGGTTAAATTAGAAAAAGACTTGGGAGTATTAGTCTCAGACGATTTTAAATTCTCGAAGCAATGCGCGGATGCGTGTAAAAAAGCAAATCGCGTTTTGGGTTATATCGCGCGTAATTTCACCTTCAAATCTAAGGATGTAATTTTACCTTTATATAAATCCCTTGTGCGGCCACTTCTAGAATACGCTGTTCAATTTTGGGCTCCATATTTAATGAAAGATATCGCGCAATTAGAAAGAGTGCAGCGTAGGGCTACGAAATTAATTCCAGAGCTGAGGAATAGATCATACGAGGAAAGGCTCAGGGCTTTAGATTTGCCATCGCTAGAACGCAGAAGATTACGTGGCCAGCTAATAGAAGTATTTAAAATACTAAAGGGTTTCTCAAACGTTAACTTTCGCAATCTGTTCGAACTGGATCATAGGGGAAATACTCGTCAGCACGGGTTAAAATTAGTGAACAAGCGTTTTAACACTAGTATAGCCCAAAACTATTTTACATTTAAAGTTACTCAAAATTGGAATCGGCTGCCCACCCACGTAGTAGATAGCACTTCGGTTAATATGTTCAAAAATTGTCTCGACGTGCATTTGAATAGTTTAAATATAACGTAGTTGAGCACTGTGAATTTAAACGTCCTTGCAGAGAGAGAGTTTGGAGCGGAGGTTTAAGGATATGAAATTATGATGACTAAAAATGATGCCGGCGATTCTCTGCATGTGTAGCTTAGATGTCCCATTTCTTTTCCGCCTATCCTATAAGTAGTCTCTATCCCTAAATTAGCTTTTCACCACTAGCAGTGGAGTGACTGCGGAAGATGAGAAGAAAAACTTTCTATCTCCCCCGACCCCTAGTTTGATTAGTTAAAATTGCACGGTAATGTACACATGTAGATAAGTGTGTACAGTAGATAGTATTAAAATAAAAAAATAATAAAAAAAAAGCATGTTAGAGATACACTCGTAGATAAGGGTGTATCGTAGTTTTTGATTTAGTGTAGCGGACTAGCCTCGAGCGGACCTTAGGGTCTTTGCTGGTCCTAGATTCTGTAGTTCTGTAGTTCTGTAGTTCTTCTTCTTCTTCTTCTATGCATGTTTGTAGTGGTTTTAGTGAACCATGATACCCTTACAATTGTATTATTAGAGGACAATGGAAAGCGGAGGGGGACACATTATGACTTGCCTACTTGTATGTAATTATATTTGTATGTAATTATATTTAGAGATCTAGTTGGATAAGGGGGTAGAGAAAGATATAGAATAAAGAAAAATTATATGTCCTTGTCCACGTATCTTTCTTCTAAGTTTTCTTCTTTGATTAGGATATAGTCCTTTAGTTATTTCTCCAGAATGTTCACTTGCACAGTTTAGTAAAGGGTCGGTGTAAGTAGATTGTTAATTGCTTACACACAAGTTTCCGGTGGTGAGCTAAACTAATTAAAAATCATTTGCTTTTCACTTTGTTTGCTGGAGCGTACCGGTGGGAGCACTGATTCTAACGGTTGAATGAGTTTAATCACTTGAGGAGAATAAGCGTGGAGTTCACCAAGTTGATCATTTGTTTCTAATTTGGGGGCAATCGTCCCACTTTAGTATTAAATGCACCAGGTGAACAATGTTTGTTAATGTTTATTTTACGTGTTCACTGATTATACCACTTCCAGAGTTTGGCGAGTATCTGGGCACTTATCTAATATTAATTCACTTTTGCGCTGAATGTTTAATTACCGTATTAGGCAATATCGTAATTATTTTGTTTTTGGACTTTTGTCACTTCGATTTTTCACTTCGAGTTCACGTTGAAGGAAGTAAAGCACTGGCTGTAACTGTTTGATAACCTCCTTTATCGATTCTTCGCGATCCGCAAGAGTAGAATTCCACAGGCGTATAAGGCAGTCTAGAATTGTTCATAGGTGAGATAAGCAAGGGAATAGAGGAGATAGCATAAGAGATGGGTTAGGTGTTTTTTTGTTTTTGTTTTTTAAGGAGGGGGGGGGAGGGTTGTGAGTGTGAGTGTTTAGGAGTATTAATAGTTGCCAGGTTACTAGCTATTCTTGTTTATTTAGTTATATTCTTCTATATTAATATCTTTCTTGTTGTTTCTTCTAATTAATTTATTTTGGTTTGTTCTAAGTCTTTGTTTCTTATATACTTTGTTTCTGCGCTTGAGTATTTTTGCATTTAGATACCCTTGCGGGTAGCGTCTCTTCTAATTGTTCTTTGGGTTTCTTGTATTTTCTCTTACTTTTATTCTGACATTCATGTCTTTGTTTTACTTGTTTTTGCTTTGGTTAAGCATATTATTATTCACGTGAAAATAGGTTGCTCTTGTTGTTGTAGGTGGACCCTACTGCTCGGGAAAGCTTTCTTTATTCGGTTTGCTTCTGGTATTCTAATTTCGTTGTTTATTTCTACAGATTTTCTTCTATCTTCGTCCATATTTTATTAGCTCGTTCTTCTAGTGTCTTATTTATAGGTTGAATTTTAGCTGATTCTAATATATCTCTTATTTTCTTTCTTTCTCTTCTTCTAGTGTTGGTGATTAGGTATGCTGCTTTATTTTGAATTCTCTGTATTTTTTCTTGTTAGATATCAAAGTGACATGCAGTAGGATTGGTGGGTAGAACAGAACCGACTCGACTAATGCTTTGTACAGAGTTCTTTTCTTTTTTTGGCTCAGACTCCCTAGGGTGTAGAGGAATCTTAAGCCCGATTTCACTGAGGCGATCCTGGATTTTACGTGGCTGCAGTATCCACGACTTTCCAACTGAAGGCCCAGTACTTTTCCCTCATTTGAATATTTGTATTCTGTACCTTCTATGGTTATCTGTGACTTTTTTAATCTTTGGAGAGGGATTATTTTAAATTTGTTAACGTTTGTTTTAATTTTCCAGCATTTTTCGTAATCATTTATGTTTTTTATTTCTCGTGCTGTTATACAAGCCTGCCATCTTGGGTTTGTATGATTTGTAGGGATTATTTGGGTTATATCGTCTGCGTATTGAATATTTAAACTGTTAGGTGTGATTGGGTCAGGTAGGTCGGCGGTAAATATGGAATACAAAGTGGGGTTTAGGCACCACCCTTGTGGGACTCTTGTTTGTAGGGCAAAAGTGGGGCCTTCATGTCCTTCAATATATATTTGTGCCCTTCTGTTTGATACATAGTCGGCTATAACCCTCTCCATTTTCTCACCGAGGTTAAGTTGGAGGAGTTTATATTTTAATCCTTCGACCCATATTTTGTCGAAAGCTTTTTCTACGTCACGAAGAACTACATCGACGTATCCTTTTTTGGCCCTGGATTGGGCAATTTTCTCCGTGATTATGGCTAGGGCTATTGTGGAGTCTCTCCCCTTCCTGAAGCCGAACTGTTGTCTGTTATGTTTTTCGTTTTCTTCTAGGAAGTTGTCCAATTTTTCGTTTATCATTTTTTTCAGAGACCTTCCCCAGGAAATTCAACAAGGAGATTGGCCTGTAACTCGAGACCAGGTTTTCCGGTTTGCCAGGCTTCGGTAGGAACACCATCCTTGCTAATTTTAATTTCTCAGGGAAGGCGCCTATGTTAAGGTAGGCATTAAATAGTTCTTTTATGCTATTCAAAATGTTTTCTAGGGCCTTCTCATAATTGTACTTCGTTAGTCACGTTGTTCCTGGCGTTTTTTGCTTAAAGGTTTTTATAAGGCTTTTGATTTCCTTGGTTGATATTGTGGCTCCTAGGCCTATTTTTTTCGTTTCTGTTATTTTCAACTTTTAAGATGAAAGGCGATGAATGATTCTTTAGTTGCCAGTAACGCCTTTTTCTTTCTTCTTAATGTACCAGCTCTTCGGTGAGTTAGTGATGGCTAATGATTATCCGTGTTTATATTGAAACTGCTTTATCAAGTTTGACGTAGGTATTTAGACGGTTGTCCAAACGGCGAAGTCTAGAATTATTCAAAAATTGCTACATTATATATAATATTTCTACGCGAGCATAAGTATTACAAAAATTGGCCAATCATGGTGCGGGAAATTTTCAAGGGAAAACTAATCGCTACAAGAAACATATAAAATTGGAAGGCTCAGCTTGTCTGACTTGGAAAATACCCAAAACCCAATAGAGGGGGTGGCACCCCGACTGGAATCAGTTGATTCTAGCTTCAGTCATCATTAAGTCCGCTATGTTTTTACACTCTCTGAGGAGCCCAACCAGGTCCATACTCACTTATCATTCATCACCACACCCGACTCATTTTCATACACAAAACAAAAATAAACCCACAACGAACACACACTCCTAAACTTAGCCGCTACACACGACATCCCCATCAGAACATAATAAAGACACATACAGGCCACAAACTCGTCTTCCGCTCAGAGGAGGACGCAATAAAATTCCACCAACACGCATCTGAAACACTCGCTGCCTTAGACCTACAGACAAAATTAGCCGACGGTGTAGTAAAAAGACACCAAATACGCATCACAAAGACCAACGCACTATGGTTCACCTTCTCCCCTGATAAACTCCGCACACATCTCAGACAGAAGTATAGGGAGAAGGGAATCACAGACCTATACTTCAACCGCACTAAGACAATAGGCAGTGATCACACTGTCTGACGAACACAACAGATAACTGCTGCTAGACCAAGGCATCAAGGTCTGTGGCACCCTAACATAATCACACAACATCAAGTCACAACTTAACATAAGACCAACGCAATGCCACCGGTGTTAGAAAACCGGACACACAACACGAAACTGCCAAGCAGACCTGGTCTGCTCCAAGTGTAGTATAGTGGGCCACCAATGCACCACCTGCAAAGCCACCACGCCCCTCTGCTCCAACTATGGCAGCAACCATATCGCCGTAAACCCAAAATGCTCTTACTTAAGTAATGCCTGCTCTGACGCCGTAGCGGATATATAGCGTCCCCAACCCAGCTACACAACCACACACCTTCCCAGCCCGCCTCCCCTCACAAGAACATTCGCCGTCGCTGCCGGCGCAACGGTGTCCGCAACTCTCCCTGTCCCACCTCAGACACACTCAACCCCAGCAGCAACTCAAACTCATCCACATATTCCATCACTTGCCCCCACCCTAGCCCCTCACACCCAGAGACCCCACTACTTCCAACACCCACCCCCATCCCACACCACACACCCAACGAGACCACACACTCAAAGCTACACATGGCCGCCTTGCTCTCAACGGTAGCAAAGGACATATAAAGGGGTGACCCCCGACTATACGCAAACATACTCAATACACTGTTCGCCTCGCACGGTCCAAAGAAGATCACATTCCCCGAGACGGTTTTCTCTCTAATCGACCCGGATACACACATGAGACCCGCACTTCTCCCCCCCCCGTGGGCACGAACACCTCTCCCCTGCACCTCCTGCTCCCCACCCTCACCATGCTCCCGCCCCCTACCTCCCTTCTGTCTCTGCATCTATCACCACTGCACCCTCCTTACCTACCCCTCTGCCCAACTGCTCCCATCTCTCTTCCAACTGCCTCCTCTGCTTCCTCCACAGCTCCCACTCCTTCCTCTTTTATACCTTAACTCCCTCCTACCACCAGCACTCCCCTTCGACAACCTTCATTCCCCCCTATTGCCACCAACATCCCTCCCACCGTCCCCACCCCCCATATCACAGCCTCCAACCCCAATCCTACTGTCCCACAACCTCCACCTCCCCACACCAACCACATCCTCCACAACACCCAGTATTAAACAAAATAACCCTACCACGACTCTCCCCACACACAACTACGCGAAAAGCTGACTCCCTTCCCTCCTGCTGTTCTTTTTTCTCCCCCTTCCAGCCCTCCTTCTTCGTCCCAACCTCCTCTCTCTCCCGACACCCCCCTCTCATAATCTGCCCCTTCCCTACTATTCCTAACCCCCATCTCCTAGCTCTACTCATTCCACCTCTGCTCCTAACTCCCCCCTCCTAGACTCTTCTGTCTCCAATCCTGCTTCCACGACCACTATTTCTAAACCTGCCTCCACAGAACACACTCTTCCCTGCACCACGGCTTGCCCACCCAATAACACCACTAACAACCAATACAAATCACAGCCGACACGCGTAAAGCTATTGGATCCTCACGCCTCCTGGGCAATAACCAAGGAGAAGAGAACGGTCCCGGCTAAATCAACCTTACACGCACTCCGCCCACGACAATAGGTCGCCTCAACGTGACACAAATAAACGTACGCAGTTGGCCTGGTATTCGCCCTACTGTTGCCATCTGGCTCCTAAACACACAAAGACCTAACGTAATACTCTTTAACTCGACCAGCGTACATCCACCCAACAACAGACTCCGCATTGCAGGTTACCACACTTATCTATCTCCATAGGCGCTGCACCCAGGATCAACGATCCTAGTAAAGCAATCTATACACCACTCCCTCATCCAAACACAAGATGCATCTTTTATAGCCTGCAAGGTACAAACAAGCACCGGCCCCATTTTAATGGCCACAAACTACAGACCATCACGCCTACCATTAAATATAGAAGTCCCACTCCGGGTTCTATCAAACTACAACCTTCCTATCTTCTTTGCGATGGACCTTAACGCCTTTCACCCAACACTCCTTTCTAACACTATGAATGATGCAGGAAGGCACCTGGCCGGTGCCTTTCCGCGCTATTGCTGCGAGCACATCTGCCCGGCTTTCCCCATATTCTTCGGTACTCGTAGAGGTACCACGTCTCCGGACGTGGTCTTCCGCAACGACTAAGCTACACGCTTTTGCACGCACATCTCACCGGGTCTCCACGTACTCTTTGACCACATACCAATATGCCTTATCATATCCACGTCTCCCATACTCATACCCACACCACCTCTCTTCGACTACAAAAACACAAACTGGTAAGAGTTCACGAGACACATAACAGATAACACGCCACAAAACCTCGACCTGAACCGCACCAATCCAGACATGTTAGATGACCACTGGTGCTCAATCTTAAACACTCTAACCACAGCACGCGACCTACACTTACCACATAATTCCTACACTTGCATAAAACATTTCACATATTCCATACACACTCAGAGACTCATCACACAGTACAACAATTACTACACTAGAGGCCCACGGCAACACAACATCAATCACTTGCGGGCCCGCTTCCTACAGTGCGTGCAGCTAAATAGAAGCCAGCAGTGGCAAGAGGTCGTCCGCATCGCATACGCCACCCGTTGCACTAACCCCTCCTTCTTCTGGCGGCACGTAAAAAGGTTGCTAGGCACTGACCCACCCAAACCCATCACCCTTCAAGTAAACAACCAAACACTTACAGACACTAACGTCATCCTCGACGCATTTAGGTCCCACTGAGGCATAGTACATACACACAACCCACCAAAACCAAACGCATGGGAGCACTTCCAGGAAGTCCAGGAGTAGTGTCAGGGACACGCTTACGAGCTAAGGCCCGCCCCCTGATACGAATGGAGCTGCTCGACTACACATCCACAATGACCACTCCCATCACGGTCGAGGAAACAAAACACTACATAAAAACAACACCAAAACGTGCCCCCGGCCCTCCGGGCTACCAGCCACACTAATACACAACCTGCCGGCAAACATATACCCCACACTTACACACCTATTCAACGCCTCATTAGCCTCAGGCCACTTCCCTAAAATATTTAAAGTCTCTCACAACATACTACTACACAGAATGAACAAAGACCCCAAACATCCAAACAATTACAGGCCTATTGCTCTATTAGAGCACCTAGGCCAAATACTCGAACGCATGATCAACTGCCGCCTACAGGAATACCTGGAAGAGAGGGACTGGTTCTCTCCCCACCAATATGGGTTCCGAAGGGGCCGGTCCACTCAGGCGGCTGTGACCATCGTTCATGACAGTATACAAAAAAAACGTCAGGTACATCAAAGGACACTCTCCATCAACAAGGACTTGGAGCAGGCTTTTGATAAAGTGTAGCAAGAGGCACTCCGTTGGAAACTCGCCAACACTACGGAGTTATCTCTCTCAACCAGAAGGCTCCTCTCGCACTATCTCACCAAACGGAAATGCCACATAAAATACAACAATACCCTCTCACAACCCTTCACGCCACGCTCAGCCGTTCCACATGGAAGCGTACTGGCACCCACACTATACATCATGTACACAAACGACACCCCACCACCACCCAAAAACTGCTGTTACACATACACAGTGTCTAACGCCAATGACGAAACTAATTTCGTCAGCGGCCGTGGACCAGAAGAAATCGCGCCCCACGCCCAAACAATACTAGACGCTAAGACAGAATACGAGGATAAATGGCTTATTGCCAGGAATCCTCAGAAGACACAGGTGACACTACGGCGCAAGAGATCACGTCTTGCATAACCTAAAAATCTCCTCACACACACCAGACACAAACCATATAAACCTAACAAGGTTCGAATACACACAAGATACAAAAATCCTTGGGGTAAATTTTGAAAAAACCCTCAGGTTCAATTTACACCAAAACATAACACAAGCAAGAGCCTTACGTAAAACTTCAGTTACACCTAGAGAAAACACTTGTGGGCGACCTCTTCTCACGTAGGTCCTACTGTCACTCGTAGCCGCGAATGACATGTGGCAGAGGGAGACTCAGCGCATTCAGAACGCTGCTCTGAAGCGCGCTTGCCGCTCTCCCCTGTACACGAGAATGTCCACACTACACGAGAACAACAAATTAGCACCCCTCAACACATACGCTCACACCAGACTCACAAAACAAATCGGGAAACTCGCCAGGGACCCATTATACATCGCACTACATGTAAGACGGTGTGCGATGGCACCGATATACCCTGCGGCCCATGACCACCCGCAACCCATACCGTTCTTCGCATAAGATAAAGGCATCATGAATAACACGTTTCAGACTAAGCAGACACGCTCTTCTTCCTGACCACCCTCCAACCGTCGTCCAGTCACGAACACCTCGTGTCAAAATCAACCACCTCACGCATCGGTGTCTAGTCACCGACCTATCAACTCTTCCTATCCCCTCTTAAGTTATTTCCGCAATCTTTTCCTCTATGACTGCCTGTTGTCATGTGTTACACAGTGATCCATCTCTGTCCTTTCTATACACACACCATCATCATCATTGTCTTACTATTGATTTACTTAGTCTGTACGCTTGCTCTCTCGATGCGAACTGGTAAAGGCTATCACAAGTAAAGGAGGAAAAGTTTTCGGAAGGACCTAAAGAAAACGCCTTCTCAAGAAAACTTCTCAGAAGAAATATATGCGCTCCTGGGGTTTATTGGAGATTTCTCCTGTTCCTCTTGAGCAAAGGAGCCCTCCCCCCCAAAGGGGTTGCTCTTCCTTATTCTAAATCTTTTACTCTTTTTTCATACTTTTTTCCTCAAACTTACTTCTCACTAGCACTACATAATTTCGTCACCGGCAAGGTCTGAGTTACACTTGGTAGTAAGGTATAGTGAACCCCTGTAGGAGACCCTCTTAGGGGGCCAGAAAAAGGGAACCGATTCTCGGTCACAAGCCAGAACCCAACTGTGGCCCACTGTTAGGGCTAGGCCCAGATAGTTAGGGTTGACCAAGGAGAGTGCGAAAATTGAAAGGTAAGAGAGATAGAAATAGGACAGATAGAGGGGCTCCTCCCACTTGTGGAGACTGGTTAAGACTCCACAGCTGAAGATCAAGAGAATAACCCCTCTCTTCTGAGACGGGGCGACTTCCAGGGAAGATGGCCCCACCGGACTTCAAAAGGCTTCTTCTTAAACACAAACCCAACGGAAGTAGTGCAATGCATATTTACTGATCTGAAAATACCACTAATCAAATGTATTGACACACCATCTTGATTCACAGTTATTTACATAGAAAATAAAGACGTAGAGCAGCTACTGTCATCTGCGGGGAGCATTACGCTAAGTAAATTGACTTGGAAGCTTAGAGTACGAACATAAATCACTGCTATCAGAAGTGTCATCTGCAGAAAAATCGAGCCCTGGGTATAAGAGCACTCATGCCAATAAATAAGAGAAGAATTTCGGGAGAGACAGAACTAGCTCGAAATTGCAGAGGTGGTCAAATTTAAAGATCGCACTCACGTTTTTAAGGTCATTTGTACATCTAATGAAATGGCTTCAAGGATCATAGAACAGGGACTTCTCGCTTACAACATGAGGATCCCATCCGCGCACATACTAGGAGACGTCTTCACAAGTATACAGATATGATTTAGATGTTATGCGTTGGAAGAACATACGACGTAAAATTGCCCCCAAAAGACCTTATAATCTGTCAGGAATGTGGAACTAAAGGCCATTCTTGGCGATACTGCAACAACACAATAAAAAGATTCATTAACTGCCAAGGAGGACACACAAGTATGGCCATAATTTGTCCCAAAAGAAGAGACATTATAATAAGAAAAGAAACAGAGTTAAACGGAAATAATACGAACGTATATATAAACTCATACGCAGATTAATTTAGATGGCACGCTCAATGTAAAAATTCTTACCCGTATATTACATGCCCACGTGATGAATATAGCTAACCCTAGAAGTTATGCAACAAACTAAACAGCATGTTACAGTAAAACGGTCTCGAACCGATAAAATTCCCCAAAGAAGTCGAATCATCGGCCATTTTCAGAATCACATTCACAGAAAAGACAAAACATGAGTTAATTGAAGAGGCAAAAGGAAATCAACAGGCAGAAGAATCAGAAGAGGACACAATCAGCGAAGACTCAGTGACTGTAAACTCCTCTGACGGCATAGAGCCAGAGTGCACACGGGTTAATCGCAGGAAAGCCCAAAGGAAGGACAGATCTAAATTCGCAAGGAAAGGAGGTCCATCACCCAGAGATGAACTAACAGAGGGACACTCAAATGCAGTCAGCAGAGGGATAACCCAGGAGAAACGAAAGAAGAACCAGAAAAAGAAGAAACACTGATAACTTAACATATAGGACAAACTAAATGGAAAATGAATAAACGAACGAAAATAGACAATTGAATTATGGATATTAAAAAATTAAAAATACTACAAATTAACACATGCGGATGGAGAGACAAGGAAATTATGTACGGAAACTTATTCAGAAAGATTGCCCCAGATGTTATACAAATACCAGAACATAAAAGAAACACAGAAAACGAAAAATTAAAGATATGGAACTACAATGTTATTAACACAAATCCTTCAGGAGAAACACACGAAGGAGCGGCAATAGCGGTCAAGCAAGGATTGCAGTACAAAACAATACAAGGATTGGAGGATGCATATTTAGCTATAGAAATTAAAATGGAATTAAGCAACATCATTGTCGCAACTGGATACCAACCACCCAAGCGCCCCCAATTACAAGTACAAAACTTTATTAAACTCTTCAACTATAGGATACCGGTCGTTTTGATGGGCGATTTAACGCCCATTGCGGGGTTCTGGGTACAGAAATACAAACAGAGTCGGAAAATAACTTAACACGTTTATCAATAGACGTATACTGCAAAGACTGAAACCCGATTTCCTTACATACTTACGAAGAGATCACGCAACAAATCCGGATATCTGCCTGGCTAACTTCAATCTTCTCTTTAACTATTTGATGGAACCAGTGGATGTTCCTTGAAGTGACCACACTGCGACTCTATTGTACATAAACAAGAATCCTATACAAATCCCTTTGAAGAAATAAAAGGCGTACCATAGAGCGGATTGGGATAAGTACAAAGAAGTACTTCAGACGTACGTGCCCAGCCCACTCGGGGAAGCGACTCTTGAAGAAATCGACGGGAAGTTTGACAGGATCAGAGAACAAATTAAAAGGGCAGAGAAGGGGGCCGTCCATATTAACTCGTTCCAGCCCATTAAACAATTTAGGTGGACATCAGAAATGGTGGCTTAGAGCAAACATATAAGAAGATTCGGAACATCAAGGGAAGCATACAACGTACTAAGGAGAGAAAAGACAACTCATAGCACTAATTTATGAAAAACAGAAAGAAAAATGGGATCAGCACATCAAGAAAATAGATGCGGAAACATCACCAAGGAAATTTTGGAAACATATGAACAGATTAATGACTCGGACAACAAGGGATAAAATGAAAATTAAGGAAGCAAGGAACTACAATTTAGAAGATAAGGAAGAAATAGAGGCATTATTTAGAGAGCACTGGAAGAATGTATTCAAAATTAGCGAAGAAGAAAATGAGGACTATGACATTGATTTCGAACATCAGATCGTGGACGAACTCAATGGAGAAATCAAAAGGACATACCCCTTTCACTTTGTCGAGGAAAGGAGAAAGAACAACGATGGAATAGACGAAATCATTAGATCTGAGGAATTAAAAAAAAACTTAAAGAACTTCCGACAGAGATCTCCAGTCAGATCGGGACTCAGCAGATGAAATTACATCGAAGCACCCCCGAACATACTGGAGGGAGTGGGAAACATCTTCAATGTGTGCATGAACACGGGATACTTTCCTGGTAAACTGAAAGTGGCGAAGAAGCTATTCATACCCAAGGCGGAAAAAAACCCAGATCAAGTTGGTAGCTACCGCCCCGTCTCGCTGCTAGATTTCATCGGTAAGGTATTGGAAAAAATAATAAATAACAGACTGTCCAATTCCTCGGTAAGGTATTGGAAAAAATAATAAATAACAGACTGTCCAATTCCTCGGTAAGGTATTGGAAAAAATAATAAATAACAGACTGTCCAATTCCTCGGTGATAATGGCCGGAGATACAGCTGCCAATTTGGCTTCAGGAAAAACAGAAGCACGGAAATGGCCCTAGGAGTCATCCTTGAAAAGATAGCTAAAGCAAAGAGAGAAAAATGAGCGTAGACATCCTATGCCGGGACGTCTCCAAGGCATTCGACAAAGTATGGCAAAGGGGTATATAACTCAATCTACTCAGATATGGAATGAAAAACAAGATCGAAAGGATTTTATGTGATTATGTAATGAAGATACGTGCTTATGTGAAAATAGGACAAAATCAGAGTAAAATATTGGAGCTTGCTGAGGGTTTGTCCCAAAGCGTCTTTCTATTTAATCTAAACAGCAGGTATACCACCACCAAGAAATGAAGGTTGCTTGAAATCCAATTTGCCGACCACGTCACTCAAATCATAGTTTGCCCCTACAGGAACGTCCCAATAAGAGCTAAGATGACTGCAGAAGAAATAGGAAGTATTAATAGATACAAAGAAAATGGAAAATTAAAACAAACAGAAATAAATTTAAAATGGTCCTGTGTCCAAGGCATTCGACAAAGTATGGCAAAGGGGTATATATATGTAGAAAGACAGCGCTACAGACACGACAAATAATGTAAGGTGCTCGGACTACCTATTACGAAAACAGGTTATAAAAAGCACGGAACTGAGAGTGTAAATCGATGAAAGAGCGGCCTGGCATTACTGTACAAGTTAGTTAACCTGAGCATGAAAAACAAGAGAAAAATTTATCAAGGCATAGTACAGTCCGCGATTATTTATCCAACCATCGCGATGTACACGATCTCGAGAAGTAACCTATTCGACTCCAAAAAGTCAAAAACAAAGCTATATACTTAATAACAAACACCAGAAGAGAAGAAAGAAAAAGTCTACGAGACCTGCAAAAGGAGGCAAGGATAAAGCCACTTAACAGAATAATTGCAAAAAGAGCAAGGAAAGTCTAGGAAAAGACACATAATGATGTAGGAGTTGAATTAACCAACCAAATTGCCCAGAGAGAAGGATGGAGATCACACAGATTATTCCCAAGTTTCCCAAGGATAAATGAGGGTCGGGAAGAAGACGAAGAAACAATCTACACCTAGAGAAAGAGATTAATACTCGACAACGACTAAGAGTATTTAATTAACCAAAGCAAACCAGAGGATAGCATATAGTCAATTATATGTAGGATAGGAATAGGAAAAAATAGATAGAGAGATAGAAACCTACACCAGTTTTTAGTAAAAATAATTTCTAATAACGGTTTGAACGCGTCATAAACACCAATACTACTTTCTAACTTTATTATACCTAAAATAGACAGATATAAGCCTGACCTCCAGGCAATTAGCACCTCTTTGCAAACCTCTTACTTCCTTCAGCCTTCTGCATCTATTCGTGTTTTACTATCATATTCGCACACGGGACTCACAGTGATACGTGGAACAGGGGTCACGGTCAACTGTTATAGTTATTGACAAGCGACACATCGTGGTTCGGCTTCCATGTTAAGCTGTAGGTCCCCATGACTAACTAAGTCTACTTTTGTCTCCTACTATTTTCTTCACTGTCCTATCCTAAAACCTTCTTCATCTTCTCCCTCTCACTCCTAACTGCCTTACTCACAGTGTTACAAGGAGTAACAAGCAAAGGAAGTACCCCAGGAGACCTTACGGTCCATTCAAAGAGGGTATCTTTAAACTAGCAATCGAGCAGGCACATGGCTGCTCAATTGTTTTGCGTCCCTAAAGGGCCACTTTTCAAGACTTTGTCTAATCTTGACTTGAACTGGTCAACAGATTCACTGTTGACAACTTCCTCTGGAAGTGCGTTCCACTCACCGTAGATACTGTAGGTGAAAAATTTACACACAGATTGTGGTTGTAACGCTTCAGTTCAAGTTTGAAGAAGTGATTACGCGTTCTGTTCTCACTCAGTACAAAAATATCCCGGTAGTCAACATTGTCGAACCCTCGAAGTCTTTTGAAAACTTCGATAAGCTGACCACGCACTCTACGGGTTCCCAGCGAGAAGAGATTTAATTCCCTTAGTCTATCCTCAAAATATTTATGTCGGATAGAGGGAATCAGCTTGGTTGTTCGGGCTTGTACCCGTTCCAACCTTGCGATATCCTTTCGAAACGAAGGACTCCAAAATTGTACGGCATACTCCAAGTGCGGCCGAACGAGGGAGTTTTACAGACAAAGTACTATCTCCTTGTTACGGTATCCAAACTGGTGCTTTATGTGCCTAACATCCTTTGGGCTTTCTTCTCTGACTCGATGCACTGTTTCGAGAACTTGAGGTCGTTAGTGATAGTTACACCCAAGTCCTTCTCAGTGTCACTCGATCCAAGAGCAGTGCCCTTAAGGATATACTGAGATTGGGGGATTCTGTGGCCGATATGTATCACTTTGCATTTGTTCACGTTAAAAGGCATTTGCCACGTGTCCGACCACTCCCCAATCTTCAAGCAGGTGGGCAGTATTTCCATCCTTTGCAACGTTCATACCAAGCTTGGTATCGTTGGCAAATTTGGAAATCTTGGCAATCATGACACCGTCCATGTCGTTGACGTAGATGATGAATAGTAGTGGTCCAAGACAGAACCTTGAGGCACCCCGCTAGTAACGGGCACCCACTCAGAAGCCTGTCCATTTACCACCACCCGTTGCCGTCTGCCACTTAGCCAGTTTTCGATCCAGCCAGCTACTTTTCCGTCTATGCCCAGCGCTTGCACCTTCCGGAGAAGGCGGCGGTGTGGTATCTTATCATTGGCTTTCCGAAAGCCTAAGTACACCACATCCGCCGCCTTGTCCCGATCGTGCTCACTGAACATGTTGAAGATTGCGCTCAGGTGTCGTTACACTTGATCGCGCACTTCTTTTAACACTTTAGGTAGAAACCCATCCGGGCCAGATGACTTATTCGTCATTAGGTCAGTGATCTTCTTTTTTATTTCCCCTTCGGTGAAGTCCATATCCTCCAGCTTTTCCCCCGAGTAGGAATCCATTGGCTGGGGGATGGGACCACACTCTTCAGTAAACACTGAAGAGAAGTAGTCATTGAGGAGGTTAGCATTTTCTGCACCTGAATGCTCTAATGCCCCCTCCTCGTTTGAAGGGCCAATCGTCCGACGGATTGGTTTACGGCTGTTTACATATCCAAAAAACTCCTTCGGATTCTCTTTACAGAGTCTCGCCCCTTGGAGTTCCTCTGACCGCTTAGCTGCCCTAATGCTGGACTTCACTCTCCTGGAACCTACTTTGCCTCTAGACAGTGTGACTATGAGGGTCTATAAAGGATTACCGAGCCTCCCCCACGCCATCCTTGGCTGCTTCATGAGTGCAAAAGGAGGCGGGGGAGGGCCAAAAGAGCTGTTCTTTGTCTTCCAACTCTCTTTTTATTTTATTTCTGACTATTTGTCACTCCGATCTAGTTCTCTGGCAAAGGAAGCAAAGGAAAATGAAGTTTAATAACATGCTTCTTTAAGGGCGGTCAACTAGGAGACGCCGAGATGTTGGGAGTATGGTTTCCGGCTGAAGTTTCACGATAATTACCGCTTTCTTCACTTGAATAATGACGGCTTCGGCCATCAGCAATCTTCTGTTGTTTTGGAGTCTTAGGATGATGGAGGTGTTCTGATTCACTTTTTCACGCGTTAGGGTAGTGCCATGAGAGTAGGTGTGTTTTTTAATCGCGCTATCTTAAAGGTGACAGGGTTGTGGAAGTTAAGCCGATGTACTTTGAATTGCGGTGTTCGCAGTCACCGACTTTGCACAAATATTCGTACACGACGTTAGTCTTCTAGAGTTCACTCGTTGGAGGAAGACAGCTGTTCTTCATGATGTAACTAATTGTTTTCTTGGTATTGTAATATATAATTAGATTAATATCCGTATTAGGGTCGGTTGGGGTCACGTTACGATGGAGAATGGCTTTGAGAGCCTTTTAGTCTTCACGTTAGCCGGTGTTCACATTGGCCTTGTAATAAAGGTCGATATTACTTTTCTTCGGAGTAGACCTGACGCCAGGGCCTGCAGCCAAGTTCATTTTCTCTTTCATGGTGATGTCGATGGATTTTTGTGGGTAGTCGTTGTTAACGAGAACTCAGGAAACCCTCTTAAGTTCGTGATCAACAGCCGTCCACGAGGATGAATGAGAAATTGCCTTGTTAACTAAGGCATTGATGACTGATCTCTTGTAACGTTCAGGACACTCAGAAGAACCGTTTAAGCAGAAGCCCAAGTTCGTGGCCTTATCGTATACTTGAGTCACAAATTTGGACTCCTGGGAACCTATGAGGATATCAAGGAAGGGAAGGGATCCTTCATCTTCCGTTTCGTGGGTGGAATTCAATGAAGGTTTTAACTAGGCCACATATATATATATATATATATATATATATATATATATATATATATATATATATATATATATATATATATATATATATATATATATATATATATATATATATATATCCCACTAGGTATCATGCTACAATGCCTTATGTAGTTGTAAAGGAATAATAAATATTTCTGGTATATGGGCAAATGTATTCAGGTAATATCGTAACTCTATCTTTGTTTTTATATGTAACATTTCAATAGTTGGACTTTAAGTGATTGGTACTTTTTCAAATAGATTTAGAGCCCTTAAAATTGAGGTGGCTCAATTAAAAATGGACTTAGATTCATTAAAATTGGTCTAGAGCCAGTTAAAATAGATCTAGAGCCATCTAAATTAGATTTAGTGCTATTAAAAATTGATTCAGAGCAATTAAAATGGATTTTGAGACAGTAAAATGGATTTAGAGCTATTAAAATGGATTTAAGTGCATTCAAATCGGATTTAGAGCCATTAAAAATCTAAAAGAATTTTTTTAGGCTTGATTTTCAGTTTCGCAAATTGCCTTTAGTTTTTCATTGCTTTGAGCTAGCGTAGATTAGATTTTGCTTTACAGTCGCTGTATTTCTTTGTGGCAGGAGAGAAAATGACATTAGTAATTGCATAATGTTATGGATTGGGGCAACTTTTGTCAAAGTAAACTTTTCGAGCCCTTAAAATTCCATTCAAAGGGGGCGCATCTCTAATCTTTATAAATTATGTACAAAATGGCAGAAATTAAAATACACGAATATAGGATCTGGTGAGGAATTTCGGAGCCCAGTACTCAGATCTAAGATTACCACACCATGGAGAAATATTTGTACATTATTTGTCTCATTTATCCATATATTAATTGTTTTAATTGTCCGTTTCAGACCCTCACAAAAACTATATCACGATTTCATAATAAAATAGAGGGGGGTCTTAGATATCAACTTCGTTATTCTTTCTTAACATAAAACCGACGTTGGAGCCAGTTTTAACCGTGTTATTCTGAGCAGCCATGCCTCAGACTCTGACTGGCAAGGGCAGTTATAATTATGCAATTATAATTTCCCGCTGTGACCATTAATACACGATTACACCGTCCAAATTAACCACAGTCGCTTACATCGAAGAGTTTTTAGAAGCCTAATACAAAACTAGATGCGGGAAGGGCAACGCTATATATCAAACCAAAGAAAAAGCGGGAGAGAATTGAGAAGATAGACAAACCTATTATAGACCAGCAAAAATGGAGGGAAGGACCGGAAAATATATGAGTGTGAGGCAACTCGGATTAATTTTCTAAGTAGATTGATAGTGTCAGATAAAGAGAAACACAGAAGTGTGTTGACCTCTTTATTTCGATTTCTAGATTCATCTCCTCCATTTTTTAACTATCTCATTATTTCAGTACCACCGTTCACTTTCTCATCCTCGCATAATTATTATCATTATCGCTTCGTCGACCTCTCTGACCAACTGGGCTGAGTGGGGACGCGTCTAATAACAGATACCTAATGATCTTTGATGATCCCTTATTTGTAATCACTGCGTCCTAATGATAGCCCAACAGAATCAACCTGATATTATGACTTAATCGATTCTCGACGTCAGAAGGCAGTGAGAATAAGTGGCCACTGGAATCAGTGCCAAAACGTGGCCAGCTTCCGGGTAAATGTTTGCAGCATGGCCACTGCTCGCCAATATATTGGTGCTCATGTTTAACAAAGATGAGGATGAAGCAATGTAAACTAGCGTAAACAAACGAGTGAATGATTATTCAATAGGAAACGAAGGAGGGTTATTCAGAGATAAATAAAAATGAATGGCGAAAGAACGAGGACTAGAATATCATTATTATTATTATTATTATCAACCGTTTCCAATATGATGAAGGTTATCATGCAACAATGCCACTAAGGCATGACTGATTGGGATCAACAACAGCCACGCCCATTCACGTTATTGCGAATTGCGCTCGTTGGAACAAAATTTCTGCTACCGCGGCTTCTCAGGTCAGCGATCTATATTAGTACTTAGTCGTTTTTTACGACACGTGCTGGAGAAAGGTATGCGTATTATTCCAGCTACACATTATTGTTCGTAATGTTATTTCAGTTTAGCAGGACCCATACCCTTGCCATTATACTGTTGAGGTCAGGTCAAATTTAGACAGTTCCCTGGACGATGGAATGGTCAACGTGGACCTATCGAATGGCCTCCGCTTTGCCCTGACCTAACTCTGAAGTTTTACCCGAGGGGTCATATAAAGGCCATTGTGTATGCAGAGAAGATTAATTAAGTCAATTTAGCATCTGAAATCAATAATCACAACTGCTTAAAATAAAATAACCCCTGGCATCTTCCGAGATGAGTAGGTCATCCGTATGAATATTTTTTATGAGTCACGTCGGTCAGCACCTTGAAATAATACTCTAAATTTCACTTTTCTCGATGGTTCATCACTTGCTTGTCACTCTGTACTTATTCATCATCAAAATAGTGAAGGCATAGAATTAAGGGTAGATTTGTGACAGGTCGATTGTTCGCAATCGACCAGAGGCCTTTGATCCTCTGTATAAATGGGTTCAGAAATCGCAAACCAAATGCCCCCAAATGGGGGTAATTTAAAAATGTAGTACGAGTGATTAGAATTAGTTGAAGATATTAATAAGATTCAAACAACGTGACAAGATGTGGCTTTATTACGATTGTTTTGATTAGATGTGATCTATACAAAGATTTGTTCACAGGGTGGCTTCAGAGGAACCAGTTTCCTGAATTTGCCATCGCATTTTTTCTTATCCTCTTTCTCTCAATATTCTATATTAATTATACAAACTTTTTCGTTAGTGAGGAAAACTGAAATGTACCACCATTGCGTACATTGCAGTTTTCCTTACAATTGTAAAATATAGCTTGGCCCCACAGTTGGATGAAACCGTTCTGTGCCACGGGTTGATGAAAAAGATCCTTTGTATTGCGATGGCAATTGCAAAAATTAATTTTTCCATCTGATACAGTTCTGATTAGGGTTATTAGGATTGATCTATTGGAAATAGTCACTTGCTTTGGGTTGATGAAAAGAATCCACCAAACATTCCCAATGCAGTGTGAAGAGGGCTAATCATTACTACATAAAACGCAAACGTCATTCTTCTTATCACTAAATGTGAAATTAGCCCAGTTAACGATTGCTAACTAATACAAATGTGAATAACCGTCTTGAGGTAAATAGAATATTCCATTCTCTTTGATACTTTTAAGACCCAATCTAAAAAGAAAGCATACCTGTTTAGATCACTCGTTGGGTCAATTCTACCCTGATCTACCTGATTAAGGAAGCATTCATCTCGATTTCTCCGAATCATATGTGAATAATTTGGAGTTGATAATTTATTCGGCTATTCAAAACTGAGGGGAGGAATCTCAGGCGGAAGACTATAGGAAGAAATCCATAAAAATGGTGGAATAAAGACGGAAATAAAGATATGTTGAAGATACATTGTCCAACGATCCTGAAGCAGGAGCTAATTAGAGAGCTACTCGTAAGTTGCTAAGGACCGTTAATATACGCAACAGTCTTCAAACTCCTTCAGATTTTCTAATAAGGCAAGATAAAGGGCAAGGAAAATTATTAATATAATATCAATACTTGTTCCTAAACATTTGTTGCCTTACCCGAATCAAAGTCCGGCTGAGAGTAAAATAAAGAGGATTTTTAAGATGGTTGAAAACGTTGACATCGGGCAGCTATTCATTCCAGGTAAGGGTGGAGTACCACAAAGTAAAAATGTGATATTACTGTGGATGAACTTTAAGACCTGCTCCCCCACGAAATTTTTTCACGCGCCGGCTCTAAGACCTTTCAGAATGGACTATAACACCACCTCGTCTTAAGCTCGGACGTGAACATGCACAAAACCTGTCTCGAAAAGCAGATGAGGCAAAAATAGATAACTTCAGAACAGGCAAACACGTAAACGCACGGGTATAAAAGTGATTATCATTAAACCAAAGAGAGTAAGCATCAATATATCAAGAGTTATTTATTAATATATTAATAATATGTTAATAAATTTTATGTTATATTTTAATTTTTTTAAGTTATAATTTCGGTAAAATTACAGACATTTATCTTAGGAATCTTGATTATTTCTAAATGAAGTCTAAAATATTATGGCATTGGTCGGAGTACGTGGATGAAAATAATGCAGCAATGAAAACAAATGCAGCTAAAATAATTGCATAGGGATGTTTTCCTCCTCTCGAGGATTTCTGCATAAATTTCCCTTCTTCTTTTATCATCTTCTAGCTTCTACCCCATTTTTACTATTCTCTGGTTTATCTCTAATCGAGTGTAAATGACCTTGTCTATATTCTCATAACTTTTTCTCTTTAACTCTTTCACCCTTGAATGAAAATATTACTTCTACTTGCATCATTCTGCTTTCGTTATCACTTATTTACATTATTAGGTGTATTACATTAGGGCTCATTATCTTCATCAGTAGAGTTATCAACATTCCCTACGTCGTCTTTTTTCATCATTTTCATTCTTAGTTCTTTTTGAATTATAATATTGATGAAAATCTTGAAACAACTTGAGCATTCTTAAAACCACCCATTTATAAAAGTTGAATAAAAGGAGAAATACGAAACAAGAGGTAGTAAAAATTGAGACAGACTCTAATTCTAATGGTATTTAAGGGGTATCAAGACGCCCAGCTGCTACAATGCTTCACATCTACTCGAATTTTCGTTTTCTTCTCTCCAGCAAGACCATCACAAGGGGGGAAATTTGCGCGCTTGTATAGACCCAATAAAGGGCGAAAGAGGGTGTTAAACTTTCTTAAAAGTTTATATATTAAGTAAAATATGCTTTTAAACCTTCTTTTTATTGGAGTGCTTTAGAGGGGCTCTTATCGTTTTGGCTGGTTCATAATTTGGGTTAAATAAGGGTCCGAATTGGCTGTTAATCAAGAGCTTTATGGTTTGAAAGTACAACAGTCATAGTGAGTAATTACTTAAAATCTGAGACGATTCAACGCTGTTTTTAAATTAGTCATTTATATAAAAAAATAGTGATCAATGTTCTCTTCTGCGTGATTATCTTCTTGATTTCTATTCTAGGTTGATTTCTATTGCATATAAACACTTTTAATGCTCTAGTCCTCAAAAGATTTCTAGATTTATTTTTATACTTTTTTCCGATTTTCCCGTAAATAAATGTAGGAATTATTGTTATTTTACTCTTTATGACTACATAACTTCGGCGAGGCACTTTTCATATATTGCCTCTCTGCTCTGGAGAATAATTATATCCGGTATTCTTGAGTTAAAAAATCATTTTCGGACAAAATGTATTTGTATAATGCAGTATAGGTATAGTTTATTAATCTCCCAATATTAGAATGGATTTATTATGAAAAGTATTAAATTTAATCGAGACATTAATTGCTTGGGTGGAAAATTGATTCTATCATTTATTATACTTGTTACTCGACTTCTTTGTTGGCATTTTGTATCATTTTGGCCATGATCTATGTCTCTGCCCGTTGAGTCCCTAGAAACTCACGCACCATGATCGACTTCACAAGGCCAGAGTGGCAAAAGCTGCCCTGCGCGAGTGCGGATTCGAGGAGCTCAACCATCCTCGCTACAGTCCAGATCTGGCCCCTAGCGACTAAAGTTTATTCCGCCAGCTCAAGGCTGCACTGCGTGGACGCTGGTTTGGGGACGATGAAGATGTCCAGCTCACCGTCCAGGAGTGGATTGAACAGCAGTCGGGAGATTTCTGGTTGTCGGTAATTCGAAGCCTCAGGGACAAGTAGCGCAAGTGCATTGGAGTCGAGGGTAGTTATATTGAAAAATAATAAAACACTTTTCCTGATATCTCGTTTCCTTATATCCGAATTGCAAAACTTATTGACTGCCCCTAGTACATAAGTATATTTACATCGATAAATAAATTAAATCATAATAACCTATACCTGCATATATGATTGTTGCTTTAAATAAATATATATTTCAAAGAAAATAATTTTAACCTTTTTTAGGAAATACTAACCTCATGAAAGAGTTTCATTTCTGCTTCATTATCTGACACAAATCCAACAACAATTACTCCATACTCAGTCTCTCCTTTTAAAATGCTGATTTTTGCTAGTTCAAAGCAATAGTGTGCAGATTTGATCTGAGTTCCTGCACAGACACAATCAAGTGGATATGATTTTTTTTTTACAATGTATAGTACTGGCAATAATTTGATTATTGTGAATATTAGACCACCCATCTTGTGAAACGACACACATTTTGTTTCTAAATAGTATCTTCATTTCTTTATTTACTTCTGTATAAGCTTCACCTAGCAGTGGACCAGCAAGCTGCTTTCTAGTTAGCACTCGTCTGTGCTTCAGCCCACATCTTGTTCCTTCTAATGCATTTTGGAATGTATCATCATCAGCAACTTGAAAAGAATACGATTCTAGAAGATACAAAAATAATGAACTTTATTGTATTTTCATAGAAAATATGATGATCTTTTAAGTAAATAAAATTTCTAATTGAACTATGAATCTAAACTTATAATAGGAACTATATTAGTGATCTTTAATGCAGCTCTAGATAATCTAAAATATTGAAAATAAAAAATACATAATTTACCCTATTCTTAATCATGTTTAATTTGGAAACTTACCTTGTAGAAAAATTGAGCCCACTTCCGTTGAATCACTTTAAATTTCTCATCACTTGTTGTCTTCATAAATTTGTCAATATGATTAATAGTTCCTTTGTTCCTTCTATTTTAATAACTCTTTGCCTTAAAATTACATCAGCATTACTAGAAATTTCCAATGTAGTTGAACTAAGTTGTGAGTATTTGTTTAAGCCAGTATATTAGAATCAGACGTTTCTGTGAGAGATACTGTTGAAACTATTTGTGAGTTTTCAATTTGTCTAGTAGAACTTGATTGATCAGTGCTTTCATTTGCTACATTTATATCATCAGTGTTGAGTTATTAGCATATTGACAATCCATGGAAGTAATGCTGCCTATATTAATTTCTTGGTTAGGATTAATAGCTTTGGCGTTTACAGATAGAGCTGAAGTGTTTACTGAATACTTTTTATGATGGTCTTTTACTCGATCAATTCTTTTTGCTATTATTTTTAAACAAATTTTTCAACGAACTTTATTGCTAGAAATATCTTTTTATTCAGACCACAATGACTTCTTTGGCCGTGCACCAAGAATACCATGATTTCTAGTAAATCTGTATATTTTCGCATATTAAATATTTTAAAATAAACTATAAAAAACTATACAACATTAATAGCTGAAGTAAAACAAAAAAAATAAATGTAAAATTTCAAAATTTTGGACTAAATATTGCTAAAAATTAAAGTTAATAACGCTATGGAACTTATATAACAAAGACCACTGAGGCTGATTCTGAGATGAAATTTTATGTTTGTATGTTTTTCCCTGTTTTTCCCAGTTTTACCCAGTTTTACCCGGGAAAAACTGGGTAAAAGGGTCAATAGGTTTTCCCAACAAACCCTGGGTTTGGCAGAAGTATGAAAGGCGTGTTATAGTTATTAAGTTATTATTGCCAGTAGAGGCAGCACTGCGATATATAATTGATCTGATAGAGAAAAATAATGAACGGGTTACAAAAATCAGCTTTAAATTGCAACGTAGAAGAGAACGGAGTTTAGCGTGGCATTTGTCCCTTTTAAGATCTTTGAGCGAACACCAACAGAGTTTGAGGCAGTCTTATCGCGATTGCAACTAACACTTACATGAACCGTGTAAAGAAGTTAGAAAAAGAGTCTGATAAAATTGTGGCGAAATTTGATATTCTTCGGGAAGTTCAAACACAAGCACGGAGATTCATAGATCAATATGGTTCGAAAACTCTATAAAACATTTTACTCTGGATCTACCTAAGATTCCCAAAGGCTTCTTCTACAATTTTTGAAAAATAATAAATCTGAAAACTTAACAGTGAAATAAAAGCTGTAGCTATTTAAACAAAATAGACGAACATTATCGAAAATAAAAAAAAATAAATGGACATCAAAAAATGTTTTGTTGCATACGAGTCACATACTTTTTCTTTTATTCACCGTCTATTTACTAACTGCAGTGATGCATAATTTCGAGAAAAAAAATCTTGAGGGATGACTATTCACGGCTGGTTGTATGAGGTGGGAGTCCCAAAGAACAAAATTATTTTTTATCATTTTGGAAGAGAATCAGACGACATTCATTTAAAAAGATAGCTATCATCATATATATAATATTCCAGTTATTTAAATTTGATATCATTGGAGCTTATTAGGGTTTACAGTAACGACCTCTTAGGTAAGACCTACTAAAAAATATCAAATTTGCACCAGATCATAGCTTTATTTGGAGACATAACCATTCCATTTGCTTTTTTTGCATGAAATGTGGGTGCAATAAAAAGGAAACACCTGATCCAACTCAAAAAGACTTGGTTAATGAAATAGGCAACAAATGTAAGGGTAGCTACAAAAAAAATTCGACCTCAGACTTGTTTTCTCACTTTGCGTGTCATTCTGCCTGGCGCTATTATACACATAACGTGTAAGTTAGGAGAAAGGTGTATGCTTAAATTGTATACATTTGCGCCTAAACACACACAGTTGCATCCACACAGGTATATACTTGAAAGAAAAATTAGCAAAGTGCCATGGGCTTATTTCATCTTCCATCTTTCCTCTACAAGTAATTATTTTAATACGCTGTTGCACAAATGTTATTTAGTAATATATATCCCTCTTTTAGCTCTCCAATTGGTAAATTACACGTCTGTTTATCAAAACAACCAATATTTCCTGCAACCTATCTTAAGTGACAAAACAGGAAGAAGATGAGCAATCCCCTGGTGGCTAACATTAGCAATCAAACGCTAAATCAATTTATGTATACAGGATGTGGAAGGTATTCTCTCTCACTTTTGATTTATGTTTTTAGCAGATAAATTGAGTGTAAAAATTTGCACACTCCAATTTGTGGAAGAGGATTAGAGTCTTTAGCACGACAAGAAGGATGGTGAAAAAAAAGAGTAAGGAGTTAGCATATTCATGATTCGACAAGCAGAAGAGAGCAGAACGCTTGATTTCGCTGATGAAATCCAGATCATCAAGTTATTCTCAGAAACTCGATGCTTGTCATTGCAAGGGAGAAAGATATGGATAAATTCTCATCAGGATGGTAGTGCATAACAACATTCGCTACTTTTCATAGAGGAAGAGGCAGGAATAATTTCTAGGCGGTGGAGGAAAAGCGATTAGAACACTAAGAAACTAAAAAGTGATTTTAAACACCCGTTTAGGCGAGGCGTGCTACGGTACTGCACTGTCGAGAATAATTTGTGTCAAGATCAGAAGATTAACTCACTGCTAATTAGTAATTAACATCAAGCTCGACACCGTCGGTACATCGATGTTCTTAGGGAGATGGTGAAGGCATTGAACTTAGGGGCATGGAGGCCTTACTTGTGACAGCAAGACTCTAATATCCCTGCCAAACCAGGAAGAATAACAGGCCTGGCTGTCCGAGTATTTTTCCGATTAAAAAGCACCTTACATTTGGCCTAACAACTAAACTAACTCAAAATCCACGAATTCCTGTGTGGAGTGGGGTTGGACGAGATACTAACAAATCCAGCCTCAAAACGGAGGAAAACTGAGGGCCAGGATTATCATGGCCTTGGGGGCATTAGAAAGGAGAAAGGGACGAATGCCTGTGGCCGGATCCGAGGTCGTCTGATAGTGCATCGTGATCACAGAGAGGTTCATTGAGTGAAATCGACAGAGCATGCCATGATAACAAACTGACCCATATTTGACCAATATCTCTCAGAAAATAAAACCACTATTTTTTTTGTCCTGAAAGAGTCATCATGAGAAAAAATATCGTCCGCATTCTGTATAATATCTCTTCCATTGTTCATTTATATCTTTAGTTTGATTTTATCTACTATATATTATCCATAAATTATTGGTAACTAGTTTTATTAAAAGATAGCTCATCTTATCTGTCATGATTTGCTCCCAAAATATAGATTATGACGCTTAAACGATAGATCTACCTTTATTTCTCTTTCCGACCAAACATATGATCCTTTTATATGGAATTTGCTTCCCGGTGAGGAAAAAAGAAATCATTTTGACAGGAGTTATACGGAAAATATTTTAATAATTTTTCTAAAGTTGGAGGCAAATAATAAGACTCTTCCTAGAAATTAACTAATGAAGTTAAGCTAGGAAGGTTAATTTCTATTTAGTTTCATATGTAAATGAGTCGTTGAAGATAATCCTTTTAGCTTCTCTCGGTTGCCATTTTAGGCATTTATAATTATCAAATTTATTCAGCTTATTCTGAGGAAAAATCTTTTACCGCGAAATTTTGATGTAATATGAAAGGTGTTCTTGAGTGCTAAAAAAATACAAATGGCCCTTACACGGTTTTTACAAAGGAAATGAGGTAATTTATATCCTATAAATATAAAACTTTGGGAAAATGTCAATTACATTTGTATTTAAACATCATATTTGGACATAGTGTTATATATACTTAATATACAGAATTCGAAATATCGTTATTATATGAATGGGAAAATGTAAAGGGAATTTGTAAAAACAATTTACGTTAATTATACCAAATAATAAAAATTTCATATATTCTTTACATCTTTTTTTCACAGGCAGACATTATGTGTCATGAAATATTAATAAGTCTAAACCAGATTCATTAGCGAGAGAAATACTGAAAAATTATCCTTCACCATTTTTTTTTAATAAATTTCTCGAAAAAATTATATTAATGTTTAAGAACTAATTAATAAAGTTTGTAAGAACTCTGAAAACTAGGACATAGCTTGTGAGATGTCAATTCATGATTCTGTGATATTAGTTGGTGAATTTTACACATAATTAAATGAATATTAAACTAATTAAATAGTTGAATCAGTTTGATTTCGTGGAAAAGTATTTTTAATGTGCAGGGAGATGGGAGTAATTAAATGATAACCTAAAAATTACTGTGATAAATATATTAAGAATCTTAAAAATCCTTCCTTCCACGATTTAAGGCAATGTATGTCTAACCTCCTCCTGTTCATTTCTTGAAAAGGTCTATAAGAATAAAGACAAAAGAGCTCGGAATCGTTTTTCACTTTTCCTTTGTGGGTGTATCTGCATAACTTTGTCTGACGTGCTATATATATATATATATATATATATATATATATATATATATATATATATATATATATATATATATATATAAGATTACAGAATAATTATCTTTCATCATTACGTCAAAGAGCATGTAATCTTTGTTGACAACCGATGTTTAGATTCGGATTCCCCTCTGTTTTCTGATCTGAACTCACCTACCCGAAGGGTGGCGCGTAATTATGTAAGTCATATCTATGTATATATATCTATTGAGTAAAAATACCGTTAATGGCTCTTTCCAGACGCTGAGAGGTAAGATAAATGGAATGACTATCCTGTGACCAAGTCTTGCAATCACTACTCTAGGGAGGAATTCTATGAGTAGAAGAACCTGCGACAAATACGGTGTAATTACAGTGAATTCTTATTTGTGATATAAAAACTAATAGGGAGGAAGTTTTCCAATTGAGATATGGTAATAAAAAACAGATAACGTCCACCGCAACAAAATTATAGGTGTGGTATATAAATTCAGTAAGAAAACTTTAAGGGGAAGAAAATTATTCGTATGTATAGGGTGAGCCAAGAATATGGCACACAAAAGAAATATTCATATACGACTCCTAATATACCATTTATTTATTAAAACCTGATATAATTCGGAAGAATAAAGTTAAAATATATTACCAGATATTTTTTATGCACAATGATATGGTTATAGTATAATTCAGTTAAAAAAACTAAGTTTATTTATAGTCAATGAAGTCATTTTAAGACCTGGCAATACTAGTCTATAAATTTCATTAAACTCTTTTTTCTTGTTTTTATTTTGAAGACCTCATATATATATATATATATATATATATATATATATATATATATATATATATATATATTAGTTTATAAATTTGAAACCCTTCTTTCGACTGATGTTTTAGATTTTATAAAAGAATTTATACCTTAAAAGTTACAAGTTTTCCTGTAGGGTGGAAACCTTTTCCCGGGATTAGCCATTTTAATCTAAATTAATAATGCGCATTGCAGTGGCAAATACATGAAATTTTACGATTGATGGAGGAGAAGTTTCATTCTGAATATGATCAGGCGAGGATCTGAGAGGTCTATATGGCTGAAGTGCTGAAGCCCCCGCCCCCACCACACTCAAATTTCAGACTCATTTATGTTTATATATTTTTTTAAGCCGTACTTGTATTCTTCTATTCAGAAAGAGTTATGTAATATTATATGATATATTATATAAAACAGTTTTTGAAATCGTTAAAAACGAATGTACCTTATACGATGCATATCTAAAATAGAGTTAATCTCAAAAATAATTATTAAATTGAGTATTAAACCTTAGCGGACTTCGCAAAACTTCATTAAACCGCAATTCCTAATTTTCTGATGGGTCACTCCTGTGGGAGATACTGTCACTTATTCTTAATGTTGTGTAAGATAACCATTATTTATCATCAATGCCCTTTTCTCAGACTAATCTGAGGGAAGAATTCAGATTAACATCCCAAATTTTTATCCTCGATCTGCCACTCAATATGCTGAAGAGTATCAGTACTACTATTTTTGTCAACTGTATCGACCTAAGTCTTTTTCCCTTCCCCAACCAAGTCATATAAAACACCCATATATAATTAACTATAATTCATAACCTGATAAAGGCTTTCTTTTTTTTCTTCTTCTCAACCAGATAGTTTTCAAATCTAAACAAACACCTTTATTCATATTAGCCAAAACTTCAGGAAAAATGTTCTAAACGGCAACTAAACCAAATCGATTTATCCTTGTCTTTAAATCTTTAATTCATTTTTAAGATTCTTAATATATTTATCACAGTAATTTTTAGGTTCTCATTTAATTACTCCCATCTCCCTGCACATTAAAAATACTTTTCCACGAAATCAAACTGATTCAACTATTTAATTAGTTTAATATTCATTTAATTATGTGTAAAATTCACCAACTAATATCACAGAATCATGAATTGACATCTCACAAGCTATGTCCTAGTTTTCAGAGTTCTTACAAACTTTATTAATTAGTTCTTAAACATTAATATAATTTTTTCGAGAAATTTATTAAAAAAAAATGGTGAAGGATAATTTTTCAGTATTTCTCTCGCTAATGAATCTGGTTTAGACTTATTAATATTTCATGACACATAATGTCTGCCTGTGAAAAAAAGATGTAAAGAATATATGAAATTTTTATTATTTGGTATAATTAACGTAAATTGTTTTTACAAATTCCCTTTACATTTTCCCATTCATATAATAACGATATTTCGAATTCTGTATATTAAGTATATATAACACTATGTCCCAATATGATGTTTAAATACAAATGTAATTGACATTTTCCCAAAGTTTTATATTTATAGGATATAAATTACCTCATTTTCTTTGCAAAAAACGTGTAAGAGCCATTTGTATTTTTTAGCACTCAAGAACACCTTCCATAATAAATCAAAATTTCGCGGTAAAAGATTTTTCCTCAGAAAAAGCTGAATAAATTTGATAATTATAAATGCCTAAAATGGCAACCGAGAGAAGCTAAAAGGATTATCTTCAACGACTTATTTACATATGAAACTAAATAGAAATTAACCTTCCTAGCTTAACCTCATTAGCTAATTTCTAGGAAAAGTCTTATTATTTGCCTCCAACCTTTCCGTGGTCTCGATGACACCCTCTAAGCAACTTCAGACCGTCCACAGCCCTTCGTCACTTTCTACTTTCTTATGCACCTGAAGACTATGATAATCCTGGCCCTCAGTTTATCCTACGTTTTGCACATGTATTTCTTAGTATCTCGTTCAACCGCACCACACACAAAGAATTCGAAGAGGTTGAGTCAGTTTAGTGGTAGGCCAAATGTCAGGTGCTGTTTGATCGAAAAAATACTCCGACAGCTAAACCTGTTTTCTTGCTGTTGTGGCAGGGTTAGAGTCATGCAGATGAAACTTCATTCGACAATCATGGTCTTCGGTTGTTAAAAGCTAATTACTAATTAAACTCAAGCTCAACACCGACGGCTTATCGATTTTCTCAGCGAGATGGTGAAGGCCTGGAACGTAGGGGCAGGGAGGCCTTACCTGTGGCAGACCCGTAAGGCCTCCAAGCCCCAACGTTCCAGGCCTTCACTATCTCGCTCATAACATCAATGTAGCTGTCGGTGTTGAGCTTGGGGTTAATTACTAATTAGCATTAAGCCAACGAAGACCATGATTGTCGCCTGCAGTTTCATCTGCATTACACTGAGTGTGTTATTTGGTGCGACAGAGAGCCACCTGTTGTTTTAGGAGTTGATCTTCTGGTCTTGACAGAAATTATTCTCGTCACTGCAGTACCGTAAGCACGTCTCGCCTAAACGGGTGTTTAAAATTACTTTTTTGTTTCTTGGTGTTCTAACCACTTTTACTTCATCGCCTCGAAATTATTCCTACTTCTTCCTTTATGAAAAGTAGCAAATGTCCGTACGCACCACCAGCCTGATGGGATTTTCATCCATATCTTTCTCCCTTGCAATAGCATGCATCAACATTTTGACGTCATTATTGATGATCTTCTAGATTTCAACAGCAAAATCCAGTGTTCTGCTGTCTCAGGGGTGGCAATTCCAGGAGCTCCTAACTCCTTTCTGCCCCTTTTCACCATGCTTCTGTTGGTGCTGAGGGCTCTATTTCTCTTCCACAAATTGGAGTGTTCAAGATTTTACAATCGATTAATCTGATAAAAAATACAGTAAAGCAAAAATGGTTGTTGATTTTAAGAAGCAAAAGACTGACAATGAAGATAAACTTATTATGCGTAAAATGAAGAGTTGAAATTTGAAAACGAATACCCTCCACACCCTGTATACATAAATTAACTTAGCGTTTTGATTGCTAATGCTAGCCACCAGGAGATTGCTCATCTTCTTCCTGTTTTGTCACTTAAGATAGGTTGCAGGAAATATTGGTTGTTTTGATAAACAGACGTGTAATTTACCAATTGGAGAACTAAAAGAGGGATATATATTACTAAATAACATTTGTGCAACAGCGTATTAAAATAATTACTTGTAGAGGAAAGATGGAAGATGAAATAAGCCCATGGCACTTTGCTAATTTTTCTTTCAAGTATATACCTGTGTGGAGGCGACTGTGTGTGTTTAGGCGCAAATGTATACAATTTAAGCATACATTTTTTCCCTAACTCACACGTTATGTGTATAATAACGCGAGGCAGAATGACAAGCAAAGTGAGAAAGCAAGTCTGAGGTCGAATTTTTTTTGTAGCTACCCTTACATTTGTTGCCTATTTCATTAACCAAGTCTTTTTGAGTTGGATCAGGTGTTTCCTTTTTATTGCACCCACATTTCATGCAAACAAGCGAATGCAATGGTTATGTTTCCAAATAAAGCTATGATCTGGTGCAAATTTGATATGTTTTACTAGGTTTTACCTAAAAGGTCGTAACTGTAAACCCTAATAAGCTTCAACGATATCAAATTTAGATAACTGGAATAATATTTAGATGATGATAGCTATCTTTTTGAATTAATGTCGTCTGATTCTCTTTCAAAATGATAAAAAATAAATTTCTTTTCTTTGGAACTTCCACCTCATACAACCAGCCGTGAATAGTCATCCCTCAAGATTTTTTTTTCGAAATTATGCATCACTGCAGTTAGTAAATAGACGGTGAATAAAAGAAAAAGTATGTGACTCGTATGCAACAAAACATTTTTTGATGTCCATTTATTTTTTTTTATTTTCGATAATGATCGTCTTTTTTGATTAAATAGCTACAGCTTTTATTTCACTGTTAAGTTTTCAGATTTATTATTTTTCAAAAATTGTAGAAGAAGCCTTTGGGAATCTTAGGTAGATCCAGAGTAAAATGTTTTATAGAGTTTTCGAACCATATTGATCTATGAACCTCCGTTCTTGTGTTTAAACTTCCTGAAGAATATCAAATTTCGCTACAATTTTTTTAGACTCTTTTTCTAACTTCTTTACACGGTTCATGTAAGTGTTAGTTGCAATCGCGATAAGACTGCCTCAAACTCTGTTGGTGTTCGCTCAAAGACCTTAAAAGGGACAAATGCCACGCTAAACTTTGTTCTCTTCTACCTCCCAATTTAATCTGATTTCTGTAACCCGTTCATTATTTTTCTCTATCAGATCAATTATATATCGCAGTGCTGCCTCTACTGGCAATAATAACTTAATAACAATAACACGCCTCTCATACTTCTGCCAAACCGGTACTTATCACTTTGTTTTTATGCTACACGTAAAGCATAGTCTAGAGAGAGAGAAATTCCCATACAAATTTATGTATATAAACTCCTCTATTTCTTATAAGGTCACCTTCAGAGGGAAGTTTTCCACAAAGAACCACTTCTGAAATCTAACGTCTACTGTTTATTAGAATTCAGTAGCTGTATAATTCGAACCTTATCGCTAAGCTGAATGTTTAACTTCTGTTTAACTTAAACTATTATTCCATCGTTTTATTGACTCAATATCCCTCGATTTGTTCTCGTATTGCTTCCTCACTCTCTTTATTACACGACGTTAAAGATTTGTTCAGTTTATACTAAATAGTGTCTTTTACTGGTATAGATCATATCTCGAAAACTAATGAAATGAACTAAAGTTCATGTTCTTGTGTTAGTATTGCTCCTACCCACTTAAAGATAAAAAGTAGACTAGCATTGGCCGAAGGACGAGTGAATTTACTTTGAAAGACGTGTCTGGTATCTAGGTGGTTAAAGCATCCAAACGAAAATTGGGACATCTGGATTTGAAACCGGCCCCAAAAATTTAGTTATTTTTTTTTTTTTTTTCAAAATCTTACCTATGTCTCCTTTATGTCTGCATTAATTTCATTTTTCTTTCTGTTGTTTTTACCAATTATAAATTGTTTTTTATGTTAGCTTTCTTGCGGTAATCTCTTGTTTCATTCTCAGTCGGTTATTTGCAGTTAAAAACTAAATTTTATTTACTAATATATGCAGATATATTCTGTAACAGCATAGTTTATCCAAATATACCTATACTCGGCAAAGTATATATTACTCCTGCACAAATAAGTTCATTAATGTAAGTTGACAATAATTTAGTCAAAAAAGATCAATCGATAAATGACACAAAACGCCAACAAAGAATTGAGTAACAAGTATAATAAATGATAGAATCAATTTTCCACCCAAGCAATTAATGACTCGATTAAATTTAATACTTTTCATAATAAATCCATTCTAATATTGGGAGATTAATAAACTATACCTATACTGCATTATACAAATACATTTTGTCCGAAAATGATTTTTTAACTCAAGAATACCGGATATAATTATTCTCCAGAGCAGAGAGGCAATATATGAAAAGTGCCTCGCCGAAGTTATGTAGTCATAAAGCGTAAAATAACAATAATTCCTACATTTATTTACGGGAAAATCGGAAAAAAGTATAAAAATAAATCTAGAAATCTTTTGAGGACTAGAGCATTAAAAGCGTTTATATGCAATAGAAATCAACCTATTATTTCTTTCCTTATGTATGTTCCTCAATAAGATAATCACGCAGAAGAAAACATTGATCACTATTTTTTGAAATTGATAACTAATTTAAACACAGCGTTGAATCGTCTCAGATTTTAAGTAATTAATTACTTTGACTGTTGTACTTTCAAACCCTAAAGCTCTTGATTAACAGCCAATTCGGACACTTATTTATCCCAAATTACGGACCAACCAAGACGATAAGAGCCCCTCTAAAGCACTCTAATAAAAAGAAGGGTTAAGAGCATTCCTTACTGGATATATTAACTTTTAAGAAGATTTAACACCTTCTTTCCACCTTTATTGGGTCTATGCAAGTGCGAAAAAGTAGGAGATTCAAAAAGAATTGCATAGGACGATCAGAAATAAAGCACTCGTTTCTCTTTGGCCACTGGGGTCGGGATAGGGTGCCGCTCCTAAGGGTTTCAGTTGTAGCAGGGAGCTAACCATTGTTACCACATTCACTCCCTTGTGATGGTCTTGCTGGAGAGAAGAAAACGAAAATAGATGTGAAGAGGTGTAGCAGCTGGGCGTCTTGATACCTCTTAAATACCATTAGAATTAGAGTCTGTCTCTTTTCTTTATTTCCTTTTTATTTATCACTGCCTTTTTAATTTTTATTACCTCTTGTTTCGTATTTCTCCTTTTATTCAACTTTTATAAATGGGTGGTTTTAAGAATGCTCAAGTTGTTTCAAGATTTTCATCAATATTATAATTCAAAAAGAACTAAGAATGAAAATGATGAAAAAAGACGACGAAGGGAATGTTGATTAGTCTACTGATGAAGATAATGAGCCATAATGTAATACACCTCATAATGGAAATAAGTGATAACGAAAGCTTTCCATTCTCTTCCACAAGCAGGCATTATAGTTAAAAAAGGCCGAACAGAAGAGGTTTTTGGCTGTCCTAGTCAAGCATATTTTATAGGTTATCTTTTCGTATATGTGTGAAAAGCTCCTTCCGAGGGCTTCGATGAAGGGCTATTTAGCCAAACAATTGCCTTCTTAACCACATAATTATGATTGGTCTTTTGCAAATAATTATCTCTCTCTCTCTCTCTCTCTCTCTCTCTCTCTCTCTCTATATATATATATATATATATATATATATATATATATATATATGTATATGATACTTGGTATTAATAATGAATATGTATGTGAATAATTAATATTTTGCTAATATTTTTGAACATTCTTAGTTAATATTTTGGAATTACTTACTATTTTACTAAATGGTATGTAATAAATAAAATTGTCTATCTAAAATCAGGATTTAACCAATATTTCCTATCTTGCACTGTAATTTATAACAATATTGTATTCACTTTAGTTCTAAATAAGAAATATGACTAAAACTGAAGAACCTACAGAAGCGTAAATACCACAAAACCAACTTGTCCATGGAAGGATAATCACAAGTAAAAAATGCTAAAGAAATAAAATGTTCAAGTTATGCTTGCCAAACCAATATAAAACGATATAAAGTGGTTAAAGAAGCGAAGTAGCAGAAAACGTTTTATATCACCGATATTAGACAGCTGTATTATTCGGAACTCACTACAAAAATATCTTATGAACATGCTGAAGAATTAATGAAGATTAAACTTTAAAAAATATCACCGAAAACAGTTATAAAGAGACTTAAAGATTGAGGGCTAAAAAGATGCAGGCAAGAAAAAAACTCTGGATATCAGAGGTCAAGAGAATAAAACGTCTTCTCTCGGCCAAAGATTACACTAAGTGGAGCCATGAAGATTGGTCTAAATTTATTTGGTATGATGAAAATATTTTTTAAATATATAGAAAAAACTTTTGCATTATGGTGAGTCAATTTTGTCAATTTTAAATTCCATGAATGTATGGTGCTAAAAAGTTGCAGCACGACTTATGAATTTCAAAAACATCTCTTGGGAAATGACAGTTACACGTTATAGAGGCTGTCATTGCAAAACTTTACATGATTTTTTACATCTTCGGTTACAAGTGTAAAATTCTTTTTTGCTGTGAACTTTGCTGATAAGTCAGCAAAAACAAAACACATTAATTGTACATGGCCTAGGGAGATTAAAATCTCTGTGAAGAAACTTGCTTTTATAAAAGGTCAGAGACAAATGTTCAGTTGTTAAGAAAGGATGGAAGTTATGAAGTGACATTAAAAATACCAAGCAAATATTCAAATTCCATTAAAAAGCCACAGTAAAATACTTTAGAAATATCTAATGTTGCTATGCATAGCATCAGATATGGTGTTGGGCTGCGTGCCGCAGCTGCCTTCACAACTGCAGCCTTTATGAATGCAAGCTTTATCACTGAAGAGGACAAGAGACATATAGTTGATCAAAATAAAGTCAAGAGGGCAAAAAAGTCATGAGATCGCTAGATCAGGATTTTGAGAAATTTTGTAACTAAGATAAAATTGTTTGCATCTTCTATGACGGCCGTTAAGATACAACAAAAAGTTATGCTGAAAGTAGACAATTCAGACCGTTAGTTCCTCAGTATCATCAAAGAAGAGCATGTTTCTATGTAGATTGAGCCAGGTGGAAGATATCTCTAACACTCCTGAGAAAGGCTTAAGGAGTAAAAAACCGGCTGAAGTTATTGTTGATAATCTTGTAGTTTTCCTAAAGAAAAAGAGTATTAATAAAAGCCTGGAAGCGATTAGAGGTGATTATACAAATGTTAACACTGGATGGGAGGCTAGTTCCCTGCATCGGTTAGAAGTCAAGCATGGCCGTAAAGTGATATGGTTGGTTTGTGGCCTTCACACTAACGACTTACATCACTGAATGACAATGTTAAAAAGGATCGCTTGATTGATCAAGCGTACGGGTATAGGAACACACAGGCCAAGAAAAAGTAGATCCAACTAAGTGGTAAACTAATTAAAAGTATAAATGTATAGAGTTAATCAAAAGTTAAATTACTATTACTCAAAAACTATTAAAAGTATTTTGGTCCTGTGAAGTTGGGTTTGACTAACAACTATATATTTTGATTGTGAAAATTTCATTTAATTTCTTACTATTGTATTGTTACACAAATGTTTTTGTGGGGCAAAAAAAGTGTTTCAGCAATTAAGTAAAATGATGAAACCTGAAATTGAATATTAACAAATTTACCTGAAGAAAAATATACCTACATCTAGAACCCCCTAATTCTCTTTTTTCTACGTAGCTTTGATACCACTGGATTGCCTAAAATAGTATTTTCTCTTTATTGGTAAATTTTAATTCCATTCTACGCCTTACAGAAAAAACCTTTAGAAAACTTCTTTATGATGCTGTTAACAAAAAATAATCATATATTTGTTATCACAAACTTTATTAGGACTGGCATTATTAAACTAATAGGCATCCACCAAGCAAGCCCGTTATTTACAACATGCTTAACTTTAAACAAAAGCCGTTTGTGGTCGTAGAAAATTCATAAGAACTGCCGAAAGTATTGAAAATGTTCAGAAGACACTTCTTCAAAATCGAATCAGAAAGAATGGCTTGCAATTGTTTAGGACAACATTTAACCGCATTGTCAAACTTAACTTAAAATGGCATCCATCTAAGATTCATGCAAGGCACCAACTTCTTGAAACTCATTTGACTCGTCGTAGACAATTTGTAGAATGTCTTCTCCATAAACCTGCTCGTTTCTTGGACAACCTTGTGATTGGTGACGAGGCAGCTTTTTTCATGAATAAAAAAGGTGAACTCCATAATATGCGGCAGTATGCGCAACTACCCCCATCCCCCCTCCCGGAGTTCAACTTTGAGATATGCATTCGTTGGCAGATAGGATTTACGGGGATGGCCATCTCTTCGACCCATTGTTTTACGACGACAATAATTTCACTGGAGAAGCCTACTTCAATATGTCCAATGATCGGATCACTTCAGTACACCTCCTCATATACGGAAATCAATTCAATAGACTTGGTGGATACAGGACGGAGCTCCATTTCAAAGATTGCTTGCTGTGAAAGAAAGATTGAGAAAACTTTTTATCAATCGCATTGTCGCTCTAAATATGCAAATGAAAGGCCCCCCCAAGATCCCTATTAGGAGATATAAAATTTAAAGTCTATTCTACTCCACCCCAGTAAACATAAGCCAGTTAAAAGATAGTATTTATTACCCGTGAAGTCAATTTACTTAAGGAAAATCAACAGTTAGTTAAAAGAGTTGTGCATTCAATGCGATCATAGTTGCATGTATTCTAATAAGAAATGTAGGACATGTCAAAGGAAAAGATGCTTAGAAAATTTTTAAAAAATGGTTTCTTTATTAATGGGCAGATAATTTTGTTAATTTTCAACTTCGGATTTTCATTATTTCAGTTTCTTGCAGAATCACTTTTCCTTTGCCTCCACCAAAACTATTTGTGTATCAATATCCTAAAATGAAATTAAATGAAATTTTTACAATGCAAAGATACATATTTGTAGGATAAAACGAATTTACAGTACAGAATATCTCTAATAGGTTTTGAGGTAATATAAATTCAAAGTTCGTTTAACTTGTTTGCAGGTCACCTTATATTGTATATATATAAGAGAACCAGGGCAGCAGAAAAGAAATGCATTTTTCTTTCTTCATTTAATTTCAACCAACGTTTCGAGGGCCAGCCTCATCTTTTGGGTACTGGAATTATATTTAGTAGAAATACAAAGTAATTCTAATTAACATTGGATAGGTAAAATAAGGGGAATGGTTTTACATGCCACTTTTTTGTATAAGTCATGATACCACAACGATAATTGATGGAATTGCATTGGTAATAGCAACATTACACAAATTAACATGGAAGTGGCAAAGTAAGGGAAACATTAATTTAAACTAACATAAAAGTGGTAAAGTAAGGGAACCATCTAACGTGCAATATGTAATGGGAAAGACGAAGTCTGGTCGTTAAGTGTGGGTTTACTATCTAAAATATATATGGGTTCAAGGATTCGTAAATCAGAGAGGGTATTAGCTGTAGAGACTATAGAAAAGTCTTTGAGTTTTACCTGTAAATTTCAAGAATTGACGTGGAGTCGGATGATAGAATAGTCAGGTTTGGCTAGGGGCAAACCCGTACGGCAGGACCTCCTAGCGTGCTGTTCAACTCTTGAATGGAGAGTTCGGCTGGTAGAGCCAATATAGGTCGCATCGCACGATGGACACAAGTAATTATATCTGAGAGATGAACGACACGCATCAGGAAGGCGATCTTTATAACGAAAAAGCGAACCTATTGTATATTGCTTTGGGGTGATTATTTTGAGGTCCAAAAGAGGCATATTTTTTCTATAATCGAGCGTATTTCTGGGCCAAAGAAGGGTGCCGACCAGAAGTGTAAGAGTTTATTAACTGTGGCTTTATCTTCAGTCGGATTAAGGAAATGATCAAGACATTTCCTTATGCGGTTTTCCCCCCAAAAAATTGAGAATCCGTTGTCTTGAAAAGATTTCTTAAGAAAAGAAAACTTTTCGTGTAATAGTTTGTAATTAGAGCATATTTTAAATGCTCTATGTAGCAGGGTGTCAATAGTATTAGTTTTAAAAGAACTTGGAATAAAGCTAAAGAAGCTTGTTAAAAGGCTAGTCCAAGTGGCTTCGCGAAATATACTTGTAGATAATCCGGTGGGGGTGCGGGTTAACTTGATGTTAACCCGCATTGTGTTTAATTATTTTGAACTAGTTAGTGTTATGCTCCGCACTCAGTGATAGTCTTACTTGCAAGTACCAAATATTACTTGTAACTCATTGCTAATTTTGGCTTCAATATTAACTTCCTTTTCACTCCATTGATTCATTTGTTGTCACATGCTGCTCTGTGTTCTACTTCCTGGCTAACCCTCCTCCACTCCCACGCCTTGCGTCGGCGAACCCGCCCCCACAATCACGCCTCGCCTGGGCGAGCCCTCCCCCACTTTCTAAGAGTCAAGTTAGGGCTAAGTTTTCTCGTCTTCTGAGCTCTTCATAATTCTCGCCTTCGCTCTCTCCTTTCTCACCCACTATGCATGATAGGGACTCAATCCTCTCAGTCAACTCTTCAAATTATTGTCCTTCTCCAGCCACATACGCAAATAAAGGGGGTTGGTATCCCCCGAACTGGCCCAACTAGGAGGAGCCCGAGACTTTAGACGTCTCTTAGGAACCTCTTTCGCTTTACCATTCGTCCTTTACCCCAAACTCCAAATCTCCACCTTCGTCCTGTGCACATCAGCAGGTGCTGTTGGCGTTACTTCTGAACATTAGGAGCCTGACCAATAAGTCATGGTATGTCCATTACATCCTTATTCGCATTGGGGTTTGCTTCCTTGGCCTTACAGGAACCTGGCTCAAGTCTGACTCTGTTTCATGCACTGCCCTTGCAACTCTTCCGGGTAATTATTTCTTTCATGTTCTTCTGAAACACCTTGGAGGGGGAGTTGCACTGATTTCCAACTCATCCTTCTCTCTGAATCTTCTCTCCCCCCTCTAGCCTCATTTGAGGCTCTCATTGCTGTCTTACGTGCTGTGCCCGCTCTGACTATTGTGGTCCTTTACCGCCCCCCAGCTCATTTCCGGCCTCATTTCTCGAGGAGTTCAATAACCTACTCTACGAACTATCCTCTACTGGTTCTATCCTTATTCTCGGTGACTTCAATCTTCCTAGCCACAATGAGAATTTTAGCGCATTAATTGACATCATCGTCCTCTTCTCTCTTACACATGTGTCATCCCCAACACATATACATGGTAATATCCTTGACTTAGTCATCTCAAACCTCCATATATCTAATCTAACAGTCAGTGACCTCTCTACTACCAATTCCGACCACTTCTTGGTCAATTTTAAATTCTATATTCCCTACCACCTACCTACTCGCTCGTCTCGAGATCATACTCCTTTCCGGTGACTATCGTCAATTGATACTACTTCTCTCTTTAACGATGTTGTTTCTGCCCTACCTCCTATTGATACTACTGCTTCACCTGACTAAACGTTAAACTCACTGCACCAATCATTCCTCACCTGCCTTAACGTGCACGCCCCACTAATCACTCCTTCTTCAAACCGCCATCACCGCACCCCTTGGTTTACCATCGAACTCCTTCGTTTAAGGAGGTTCTTACGTGCTCATGAACGTGCCTTTGCGTAAGCAGGACACGACCTGCCTTTCTCTTGCCTATCGCCTTGCTACTTCGACTTATTCTTCCAAATTAAAATCAGCGCGTGAGGCTCATTCACGCAAACTTTTTTCTGAGAGCAAGAATGACCCCCGGACTATCTTTCGTCTCCTCTGTCGTCTTTCTTCGCCTATACCTACTTCCCTCACCTCTCCCCCCATCAACCCCTCTACTCTTTCTAAATTTTTCTCTGATTAAGTTATTAACCTTCGCGCCGTACTACCCCAGTCGTCTAAACAAGCCCATGCTGTTCTCCCTGACCATACTACATTGTCACTTAACGTCCTCACTCGGGCGTCCTCTAAGAAATTAACTACCCTGATCTCACGCTCTAACAAATCTGGATCCCCTAAGGATGGCTTTCTACCCAAACTCCTCCACCAAATTCTCCCTGCTGTCCTCCCACTAATTCTTCATCTCTTTAACACTTTTCTTACCACAGGGGTGATTCCCTCTTCCTTAAAAAAACACACCTTAATCCCTCTGAACCATCTAGCTATCCCCCTATCTCACACCTTCCATTCCTCCCTACAATCCTCGAGAGAGTGAGAATCTTTCTTTCAATGACCATATTTTTAACTGCAATATCGATGAAATGTACCAATCGGGTTTCAAAGTGAAGCACTCTGCTGAAACCGCTCTTCGTAATGTTTCAGACGGTTAAAGTAGAGCTGCCGATAAGGGTTGTACGTCCATTCAAGTCCTCCTAGACCTATCCTCTGCTTTCGACACTATCGACCACACTGTCCTCCTTGATCGTCTTTAAATTTTCCTTGGTCTCTCGGGCACCGCAATTGCTTGGTTTCGCTTATACCTCTCTTCCCGCACTCAGTCGATCGCGCTCAATAACCTCTCCTCCGAGCGCGCGCCCATTCATTTTGGGGTGCTTCAGGGCTCAGTCCTTGGTCCCCTCCTCTTTTGCATCTACTTACTTCCTCTTGGCTCACTTCTTCGCAATTTGGGCCTGTCATTCCATCTCTATGCTGATGACACTCAGATATACCTTTTCTCATCCCCTGTGACCTTCTCTCAATCATTTATCAAGCTCCTTTCAGCCTATACCTCGATAAAAGAATGGTTGTCTGCCAACTTTCTCAAAGTTAATCACGATAAAACTGAAGTTCTCCTTGTTGGTACCGCTTTGATGGTCGAGAAATCTAAAGCTCTCCTTCCCTCTCTTAACCTTGGGGAAACCAATGTCACCTTCTATGATTCCGTCAGTAATCTTGGTGTTATTTTCGACGAGCAACTCTCGTTTAAACCGCACATCCATCGTATCTATAAGTATTCCCTCGGTGTCCTCTGCAACTTTTCACGTGTTCGATCCCATTTTGATTGACGAAGCTTTGAGATTGCTATTAATGCCTTCGTTACCTCACGCTTTAACTACTGCAATTCTCTTCTAGTGAATCTCCTTTCTTCTTCACTTCGCCCCCTACAATTAGTTCAAAACTATGCTGCCCGGCTGTTCCTTTGCCGCCCCCGGTTCTCTCCTTCAATGCTTCTGTTACAGGAGCTACACCGGTTACCTATTTGCTTCCGTACCCACTATAAAATTCTTCTCATCACTTACAAGGCCCTAAACCTCAAGGCTCCACCTTATCTCTCATCTGCCCTCTCCCGTCATCAAACTCTTTGGGCACTCCAGTCTAACCTTGCTCCCCTCCTGAACACTCCTCGTTCTGTCCTCTGCTCGATGGGTGACCGTTCATACTCAGTTTGTGCTCCTAGACTCTGGAATGCTCTTCCTGTCGAAGTCCAATCCTCTCCCTCCCTTGCTACTTTTTAACGTCTCCTGAAGACTCATCTATTCAGAATTGCCTTCTCTCCCTGTAAACTTTCTCTACATTCGCTAAAAAACCTGCACTGTGTGAAGGCTAACAGCCCTCAAGGGCGCATTAAAAATACTTATTATTATTATTATAACTATTCGGCCGATTCTAATAATATTGGAAAACCTTGTGTTGTTTTACATTCGCTTTCGAATAGGAAAATTGCCAAGGTCCTCCCAAGATTAGACTGGCATTATTGAAAGTTTTGAAGGTCGTAAGTTTACAAATCAGAATAATGAATAATTAAGAGCACGCGAACTTTGGTCAGAAGACCTTGTTCACTTTCGCACATAAAAAATATCCGGCGGCTGAAACTGTTCGAAAAAGGACAAAAATTAACCACTAACTCCATAACAACGCCTTTTTCCACGAAAATGCTCCATGTATGTATATACGAGGGGCGGTCAATAAGTTTTGCAATTCGGATATAAGGAAACGAGATATGAGGAAAAGTGTCTTATTATTTTTTCAATATAACTACGCTCGACTTCAATGCACTTGCGCGACTTGTCCCTGAGGTTTCGAATTCCCGACAACAGCAAACTTCCGACTGCTGTTCAATCCACTCCTAGACGGCGAGCTGGACATCTTCATCGTCCCCAAACCGGCACCCACGCAGTGAAACCTTGAGCTGGCGAAATAGAAAGTAGTCGCTAGGGGCAAGATCTGGAGTGTAGGGGGGATGGTTGAGCTCCTCGAATCCGCACTCGCGCAGGGTAGCTTGTGCCACTCTGGCCTTGTGGAAAGGGACATTATCGTGGTAGAGCAGGATACAGCGTGTTAACTTGCCGCGTCGCTTCTGACGGATGCACTTTTTCAACCCAGCCAGTTCCTCGGCGTAATATTAGCCTGTGATGGTCCTTCCACGAGGCGCATAGTCCACCATCAACACTCCCTCAGAATCCCAGAAGATCATGGCCATGATCTTCCCGGCTGAGGGTTGGGTCCGGAATTTGATGGGGGTCGGAGAGCCCCTGTGATTCCAGGCCATGCTTTCGAGCTTGGTCTCGAGATCCCAGTGATGGACACACGTTTCATTACCTGTCACTATGCGTGACTCGAATCCCGTCAGGAGTGGTTGTACAGGAGCAGCAGCTCCTCCAAACTTTGACGACGTTAAAGTCGATCATGGGGCGTGAGGTTTCTAGGGACCCAACGGGCAGAGAACTTGGTCATGGCCAAATTGTCGTGGATGGTGTCGATAACACTTCCATGTGATATCCCAAGTTCTCGCTCGATTTCTTCGACCTTCACCCGTCGAATTTAGAGTATCATCCTCTCAACGCGGGCCACATTGTACTCGTTGGTCACATCTGACGGGCGTCCTGGACGGGGGTCATCTTCAAGAGCAATGGTTACATAGGAAGGGGCGGTGTCGGTGTACACTGCAACCATGCGTTCATGGATCTCTTTTGCATTCTTGCCTTCTTTGGTCAAAAATTTGATCATTGCGCGGTGCTCAACCTTCTCCATTGTTGAAAAATTTGTGACTGACGATCCGCGATCAGCTACTGCTTCTTAAAGGGACGAGGAGGAGCGTGCGGCTTCAGGTCTTGACTTGTCATAACTTGTCATAACACCTCCACAAACAGCACTCCCCCTTCCTCTGTTTTGCCCTCCCGATTCGCAAAACTTATTGACCACCCCTCGTATATCGCAATAAATGTAAAACCTCGTACAGCGTTGATCATATGTATACACGGGCATGTGTATTCGTGTACGAGTTTCCACACGTAATTAGTGGGAAGCTTATCACTCGAGAATGACTCAAGCCATTTTTACAACAAACTTTGCGATTAAAGGACGAAAAGGATCTGATAATTGCAATGAGCGTGGAACATAATAATGAATTATATTACTTAATAGTTTTTGCGATGAAAGAAATCAAATCCAATTGAAAAAAACAATGAATTATTCGATAACATTTCGAAAATTGTTTCATTCATTTATTATAACTAAACACCCTCATTATATATCGAGAAATGTTGTTTTCGTTCTCATTACGCTCGAGTGAAGGATTTTTATGTCATCATGACTGCTATGCATACACATAGCAAAAATAAGAAAGTACACGTAACTTTTCTTGTGATGCTATGTTCAATTGACTTTTATACGTACTCATGGACGAATGTACCTTAGAAGAAAACGTATGCAAATTGTATATTGTTATGTTCTTCCGGAAGTAAAACAGTTAAAAGGCATCCTGATGCTGCTGTCATCTGAAGGATTGACAGCCTTTCCGTCTTCAATGACCGCAGGAGGATCTGCGACTCAATATCTTCTACACATTTTGGCTTACTCTAGTTTTACCACTAAACAGAATTTTGTTTACAAAATAGTTAGTAGCGACGGGAGATACATTCTTCGCTATTACGCTTTGAACCTCCTCCCCCAAACACATTATATTACAAATTAATCTAAACTACCAAAGAAAACAGCGTATATTCAGGGTGGCCGAAAAGTTACTCAACCCTGAACCACACTAATAGCTTGGCAGCGAAAATTATGATTTTTCGATTCTTTGTGAATCAGTTTTGATGAAACATTTCCCACTGCTCTGCACAATATGGCAACACTATTTTTATGTGTTCATTTTGATGAGTTATCTCCTTTAAATTTGATTTCAGATTCCTCGTTTTTAGGTGTGAACCACGGCTTCACTCTGAGCACTGAAGCACTCAAACCTGCTTCTTTCCAATCGTGAGCAAGCTTGACATTGGAAGCATCTCGATCCTTGAGCTGGGACCTTACCAGGAGGCACTGTTTGCATTTATTTTAACCTCTAGAGCGTCCAGAATCCTTATTCACATGGGTGTAACCAGTCTTTTTAAAGCCATCAATGGTCCTAAAGATGTTGCTCCTTGATGCAATAACGTTACCGACTATTTCTTTGCACTTAAGGCTACTTTCTAGAATAAAAAAAATCAAACAATTACTTTAAAAAAATAATATTACGAAATAGATTATAATTATACATCATTTATTTAACCCAAGTTTGTCATCATTTTACCCTTTTGATTGAATAGCAAAGCTCAGGGAACTGAAACTCACCTACATGAACATGACAGAGCGCGATTATAGATACTCGTACATCGAAGAAATGCACTATTTTTCTTATTATTTTTGAAATACTGAGTTTACATATAATCAAACGGTAATAATTTAAATAATTATTCCTATGGGGCAAAAAGTTTTCGATAATCCAGTAGGGATTATTATTAAAGTAATTTAGACTCATTTAACATACGAGGGGCAGTCAATAAGTTTTGTGAATCGGTAGGGCAAAACAGAGGAATGGGGATGGCTCTTTGTGAGGGTGTTAGGACAAGTTATGACAAGTCAGGACCTGCAGCTGCACGCTCCTGCCTCCTCTACATATTTAATAAGCAGAAGCTGATCGCAGATCGTCAGTCACAAAATTTTCAACAATGGAGAAGGTTGAGTAGCGCGCAGTGATCAAATTTTTGACCAAGGAAGGCAAGAATGCAAAAGAGATCCATGAACGCATGGTTGCAGTGTACGACGACACCGCCCCTTCCTATGCAATAATTGCTCACTGGAATAGGGACTTCCGCCATGATCGTGAGTCCCTTGAAGATGACTCCCATCCAAGACGCCCGTCAGACGTGACCAACGAGGACAATGTGGCCCGTGTGGAGAGGATGATCCTCGAAAATCGACGGGTGAAGGTTGAAGAAATCGAGCGAGAACTTAGAATATCAGATGTAAGTGTTATCAACATCATCCACGACAATTTGGTCATAGCTTAGGTCTTTGCCCGTTGGGTCTCTAGAAACCTCACGAAACCTCACGCTCCATGATCGACTTCAACGTGGTCAAAGTTCGGAGAAGCTGCTGCTCCTGTACAACCAAGACCCGGGGGGATTCGAATCACGCATAGTGACAGGTGATAAAACATGGGTCCATCACTGGAATCCCGAGACCAAACTTGAAAGCATGGCCTGGAAGTAGAGGGGCTCTCTGACCCCATAAAATTCCGGACCCAACCCTCAGCCGGGAAAATCATGGCCACGATCTTCTGGGATTCTGAGGGAGTGTTGATGGTGGACTATGCACCTCGTGGAAAGACCATCACAGGCCAATATTATGCCGAAGAACTGGCTGGGTTAAAGAAGTGCATCTGTCAAAAGCGGCTCGGCAAGTTGACACGTGGTATCCTTCTCCTCCACGACAATGCCTTGTCCACAAGGCCAGAGTTGCACAAGCTGCCCTCCGCGAGTGTGGATTCGAGGAGCTCAATCATCCCCCCATCAGTCCAGATCTGGCCCTTAGAGCCTACTTTTTATTTCGCCAGCTCAAGGCTGCACTGCCTGGTCGCCGGTTTGGGGACGATGAAGATGTTCAGCTCACCGTCCAGGAGTGGATTAACCAGCAGTCGGGAGATTTCTGGTTGTCGGGAATTCGAAGCCTCAGGGACAAGTGGCGCAAGTGCATTCAAGTCGAGGGTAGTTATATTGAAAAATAATAAAACAATTTTCCTCATATCTCGTTTCCTTATATCTGAATTGCAAAACTTATTGACCGCCCCTCGTAGGATTTCAGATTGGAAAAGTTCATTGTTCGCATATTTGGGTTATTAAGTTCATACTAATGGACTTTTTCATATTCACTTACCGTGGCTGCGAGGTTAATTGGGACATAGTTTAACGTCAAGCTTGGTAATGGGAAAAATACTCAGGTTGGTTTAACTTTCTTACGTAAAATGAATTTGATGGATCCCAAGTTGATATTATTCACTTTATTTTGCAGCTCCTGCATTTTCAAGAAACCTCGAGTACAAATCATTTATCCCGCATAAATTTAATCAGGTTTCTAAAGTATTCAAAGCCAACTGGGGCAAAATCCCTTTTCTTGGGGCTAAGGGTTTATTTTGGTTTAAGCCTGGACTTAAATAACTAAACTTTTCACCTTTTTGTAACAAAGGGGATTGGATTTCAGGGGTTTTCTTCCATGTATACATAATTTAGTTGTTTTTTTGTATTAAATAACAAACCGTTAGGGTAAATTAAACTAGGGACCTCTAAATTTACTCGAGAACCCTGAAATTATTTTTTGTCCACTCTGTATTTGTCTGGGTAACTAGGTTACAGGGTGCGTAAGAACGAATCCGTGCCTATATTTCGAATGCAGGAATTATGATTGTCAATATTAATAAGGTTGATTATCTCGCTAATTTCATTTAGCCACATAACGTGATACATTTTATAGTAAAAGGGAGGGGGACGGGATACCCTCATCGAGGACGGAAATATTAAGAATGTCTGTGTTATTCTCATTAATTTGATTAAAAAGAACAAAACCAAAACGAAAAGAGGGATGAAAGTGAAAAATTTAGGTAGTAGCCATTCGACCTGGTTCAGTCGGAGACCGGGGAACGGTGCAATGTCAGACACATTATCCCGTAGGCTTGAGACGCCAGGTTTGCCAACGCCGTTTCCCCAACGCTATGGTGGCATCTTCAGAATATATATATATATGAATGCAATGTCCCAAAGGAAAAATGAAAAGGTGCTTCCGAGTACTTTCGAACTTTATTCAGTTCATTCTCAAGGATAACTACAAGAGAAAATCCTATAATAATGGTATATATAAGCTAGTAAAAGATAAATGAAAGCCTCTAAGACAAGAAATCACCGATGCGGAAGTACGAGAGGGATGCGTAAATTCACATTAAGATTTAGCTATAACAGGTAGCAAGGTCAAACCGAGAGGCAAGAAAGAATCAAGAACAGAGCCAAAAGAGTTAAAAGGATTAACGGATAAAGTGATAGTCTAAAGAGAGTGATTTAGAGAGACATGAGAAGTAAAATGAAACGAAGGGGAGAGGGACAAGGAGAGAGGAAGAGAAATAGAATTGCCCCCTCTAAAAAATTAGGAACATAACTCAAAGTCTTTTCATAACAACATCAATTTTAAAAAGGCCAGAGGAAATGTTAAAATTATTAAATTGGCTTATACATGAACATTCAACAAGGTTTATTTTAATCGAGTCATTTGAGCGAAAAATATTTTTTCCTGAATTCCAATTAATTAAGTGGTTATTTTCCGACATATGCACAAAAAACGCACTGTTATCTACAGCTCTCCTTACATTGGATTTATGCTGATTAATATGGACAGATAATTGCTTTCTTGTCTGTCCAAAATATTTACTTGGCCTCTCCATGAGGGGCAATGGGGTCGGGGGAGGCCCGGTACTCCTTTGTAGAACCCCATAGTCGCACTGTGTAGAGCCAAAGTAGGCTCCAAGCACTGTGAGCAGGGCGGTAGGAGTGAGAGGGAGAGGAAGAAAAAGTTTTAGGATAGGACAGCGAAGAAAATAATAGGCGACAAATGTAGATGTATCTATTTTTAATATGTCTATGTAGCGTTGGTATTAATGAGGCGTTCAAACTGTTATTAGTAATTATTCTTACAAAAAACTGGTGTAGGTTTCTATCTCTCTATTTATTCTTTCGTATTACTATCCTAGTTATAACGGACTATATGCTATTCTCCAGTGACGCTTCGGTTATTTAATTAATCTTAGTCGTCGTCAAGTACTATTCTCTTTCTTCAGGCGTATATTTCTTCTGCGTCCTCTTCTCCTGCTTCTACTAGCTTTGGAAAACTTGGAAATAATGTGTATGATCTCCAGCCTTCTCCTTGGGCAATTTGGTTGATTAATTCAACTCTTACTTCATTCTGTGTCTTTTCTATGACTCTCCTTGCTCTTTATGCAATTATTTTGTTAAGTGGCTTTATCTTTGCCTCAATGTGCAGGTCTCAAAGTCTTCTTTTTTCTCCTCTTCTAGTGTTTGTTATTAGGTATATAACTTTCTTTTGGACTGTTTGGGAGTCTTAATAGGTTACTTCTCGAGATCGAGTACATCGCGATGGTTGGATCAATAATCGCGGACTGTACTATGGCTTGATAAATTTTTCTCTTGTGGTTCATGCTTAGGTTAACTAACTTGAACAATAATGCCAGGCCGCTCTTTCCTCGATTTACCTTCTCAGTTACGTGCTTTATATAATGGTTAGTCTAAGCACCTTACATTCTTTGTCGTATATATAGCGCTCTCCTTGTATATATTATTCTAAGATGCTCTTCCTGTACACGGGTACCATTTTAAATTTATCCCTGTTGGTTTTAATTTTCAATTTTCTTCGTATCTATTAATGTTTCTTATCTCTTCTGCAGTCATCCTAGCTGGCATAAGGCCGTTTCCTGTAGGGGCACACTATGATTTGGGTTACGTTATCGGCAAATTGGATGTTCAAGCAGCCCTCATTTCTTGGTGGTGGTATATCTGCTGTTTAGGTTGAATAGAGAGACGGACTCAGACATCCGCCTTGGGACAAACCCTCAGCGTGCTCAAATATTTTACTCTGATGTCGTCCTATTTCCACATAAGCACGTATCTATATTACATAATCACATAAAATCCTTTCGATCTTGTTGTTCAGTCCTAATCTGTGTATCTTGAATTGCATACCCCTTTGCCATACTTTTTCGAATGCTTTGGACACGTCCCGGCATACGATGTCTACGCTCATTTTTCTCTCTTTGCTTTCGCTATCTTTTCAAAAATGACTCAAAGGGCCATTTCCGTGCTTCAGTTTTTGCCTGAAGCCAAATTGGTAGCTGTTTCTCTGGCCATTATCATCGGGAAATTTGGATTGTCTGTTATTAATTATTTTTTCCAATACCTTAACGATGAAATCTAGTAGCGAGACGGAGCGGTAGTTATCCACTTGATCTGGGGGTTTCCCGCCTTGGGTATGAATATCATCTTCGCCACTTAAGTTCATCAGGAAAGTATCCCCTGTTGATACACGCATTAAAGACGTTTCTCACTCACTCCAGTATGTTCGAAGGAGCTTCAAGGGGTAATTTAATCTGGTGAGTCCCGATCTGCCTAGGGTTATCTGTCTGAAGTTCTTTATGGTTTCTTTAGATTCCTCACATGTAATGATTGCATCTATTCCGTTGTTGTTTTTTCTTCTTTCCTCGACAAAATGGAAGGGGTATGTCCTTTCGATCTCCCCATTAAGTTCGTCCACGAGCTGATGTTCGAATTCAATTTCATAATCTCGTTCTTTTCTTCGCTAATTTTGAATACATTTCTCCAGTGCAATCTAAATAATGCCTCCATTTCTTCCTCATCTTCTAAAATGTTGTTCCCTGCATCCTTAGTTTTCATTTTATCCTTTGCTGTCCGTGTCTTTAATCTGTTTATATGTTTCCAAAATTTCTTTGGAGATGTTTCTACATCTATTTTCTCAATGTGCTGATCCCATTTCTCTTTGAGGTTTTCATAAATTAGTGCTATTAGTTCTTTTTTCTGTGTCCTGAGTGCTTTGTATGCTTCGCTTGATGTTCCGAATCTTCTTATATTTTCTGCCACTAGGTCGATCTCCTCCGCAAAGCCACTATTTCTGGTGTCCACCTAAATTGTTTAATGGCTTGGAACGTGTTGACGGCCCTCTTTTCTGCCCTTTTAATTTCTCGATCCTATTGAACTCCCCGTCGATTTGATCTAGAGTGGCTTCCCCGAGCGGCTGGGCACGTATGTCTAAAGTAATTCTTTGTACTTATCCCAATCCGCTCTATGGTATACCTTCCATTTCTTCGAAGGGATTTGTATAGGATTCTTGTTTTTGTGCATTAGAGTTACAGTGTGGTCACTGCAAGGAACATCCACTGGTTCCATCAAATAGTTAAAGGGCAGATTAAGGTTAGACAGGTAGATGTCAAGGTTTTGTTGCATGATCTCTTCTTAAGTATGTAAGGAAATTGGGTTCAGTCTTTGCACTGTACGTCTATTTATAAGCGTGTTAATTTGTCTCCCGTCTATGATTATATTTCTCTACCCAGAAGCCCCACAATGGGCGTTTAAATCATCCATAAAAATGACCGGTATCCTTTAGTTGAATAGTTTAGTAAAGTTTTGTACTGGTAATTGGAGGCGCCTGGGTGGCTGGTAGGCAGTTACGACAATGATGTTGCTTAATTCCATTTTAATTTCTATAGCTAAATATTCATCCTCCAATCCTTGTATTGTTTTGTACTGCAATCCTGCTTGACAGCTATTGCCGCTCCACCATGTGTTTCTCCTGAAGGATTTGTGTTAAAAACACAAGTTCCATATCTTTAATTTCTCGTTTTCTGTGTTTCTTTCATGTTCTGATATTAATATAACATCTAAGTCAAACTTTCTGAATAAGTTTACGTACATAATTTCCTTGTCTTTCAATCTGCATGTGTTAATTTGTAGTATTTTTAATTTCTTAATATCCATAATTCAATTGTCCATTTCCATTCGTTTATTTATTTTCCGTTTTGTTTGTCCTATCTGTTAAGTTATCAGTGTTTCTTTTTCTTTTTCTGGTTCTTCTTTCATTTTTCCTGGGTTCCCCCTCTGCTGACTGCATTCGAGGGTCCTTCTACTAATTCATCTCTGGATGATGGACCCCTTTTACTTGTGGATTTAAATCTGTTAGTTCTTTGGGCTTTTCTGCGAGTAACCCGTGTGCATTCTGGCTCTGTGTCGTCGGAGGTATTTTTTGTCTTTGAGTCATCGCTGTTTGTGTCTTTATCTGTTTCTGCTGCTTGTTGGTTTCCTTTCGCCTCTTCATTACCTTATGTTGTGTCTTTTCTGTGACTTCGATTTTGAAAATGGCCGCTGAGTCGACTTCTTTGGGAATTTCATCGGTTCGAGCACGTTTTCCTATAACATGCTGTTGACTGTTGTTGCATAACTTCCAAGCTTAGATATGTTCATCACGTGGGCATGTAATATACAAGTAAGTAGTTTCACGTTGAGAGTACCATCCGAATTTATCTGTGTTGCCGGTCCTTGTTGGTCACTTTTTTTCCCATTGATGCGTATGAGTTTTCATTTACGTACGTATTATTTCTGTTTGACTCTTTTTCTTTTTTCTTTATAATTTCTCTTCTTCTGGGACAGATCATAGCCATAGTTCTGTATCCCCCTTAGCATTTAATGCATCTTTTATCTGTGTTGTTGCAATAACGCCAAGAATGTCCTTCAGTTCCACATTAAGTACAGATCATTAGGTTTTGGGGGAAAAATTTAAAGTCGTATGTTCCTCCAACGCATAACATCTGAAGCATATCTGTATGCTTGTGAAGACATCTTTTTGTAGGCGGATGGGATTCTCATGTTGAAAGCGAGAAGTCCCTGTTGGATGATCCTTGAAGCCATTTCGGTAGATTTGCAAATGACTTTGAAAACGTGAGTATAATCTTTAAATTTGGCCGTCTCTGCTATCTTGAGCTATTTCTGCCTCTCCTGTAGTTATTCTTTTATTTCTTGGCATGAGTGCTCTCCTACCCAGGACTCGATTTTTCGGCAGATGACACTTCTGTTAGCCGTTTATTTGTGGGGGTACTCTTGTTTCCAAATCCAACTTCCTTAGCATAATGCTCTCAGCAGATTATAGTAGCTGCTCTACGTCTTTATTTTCTATGTAAATAACTGAGAATCGAGATGGTGTGTCAATACATTTGATTAGTGGTATTTTCAGATCAGTAAATATGTATTGCACTACTTCCGTTGGGTATGTGTTTAAGGGAAGGCCTTTTGAAGTCCAGTGGGTCCATCTTCCCTGGAAGTCGCCCCGTCTCAGAAGAGAGGGGTTCTTTCCTTGATCTTTAGCTGTAGAGAATTTATCCAGTCTTAACTAGTGGGAAGAACCCCTCTATGTATGCTAGTTCTATCTCACCTACCTTCCAATTTTCCCACTCTCCTTGGTCAACTCTACCTATCTGGGCCTAGCCCTAACAGCGGTCCACAGTTGGGTTCTGGCTCGTGATCGAGAATAGGCCCTGCTTTTCAGGCCCCATGAGAGGGTCTCCTGCAGAGGTTCACTATACCTTACTAACAAATGCAACTCAGACCTTGCCGGTGACTAAGTTATGTAGTGCTAGTGAGAAGTAGGTTTGAGCTAAAAAGTATGAATAAAGAGACAAGAATTTAGAATAAGGAAAAGCAACCCCTTCGGGGGGCGGGGGCCCTTTGCTCATGAGGAACTGGATGAATTTCCAATCAGCCCCAGGAGCGCATATATTTCTACCTAGATGTTTTCTTGAGAAAGGCGTTTTTACGTCCTTCCTAAAACTTTTCCTCCTTTAACTGAGATAGCCTTTACAATTTCGCAGCGAAAGAGCAAGCGTACACACTGAGTAAATCAATCAAATTTATTTTCGTTCTTTGGTGTTTTCATAGATCAAAGTCGGAGTACCATGTTCCTTAGCAGAAATGATGAAGTACTCGTTCGGTACTGGTGCGTTAAATATTAAGTTTGGGGCCCATCGCTTTAATGAGAAGAGCCTCCAGAATCTTCAGGCAAGAACTATAAAAAATTGGTAATGAACTTATATATAAAAAGCGCCTTCAAGAACTGCTCAACATAGACCGCACTTGATGAAGAATTTTGAAGATCAAAACAGATCCTGATTGACAAATTATAGAACAAAATTCTCAACTCCAAGTTAGAGGTAAAGGAGGGAAGAGAAAGGGTAAAAACCTAATACCACTCTAATAATAACTAAATGACGGAAGCTTACAAAATAAACGAAAGAATACTACAAGATATCATAAAAGTAACACTATCAAAGGAAATAAAATGTTATCTTAACGAATTTATTATAAAAACACAAAGTAAACAACTTATTAATGAAAAACAACCTCCGCGAAAAGTAATCGATCTTAAAGGCTACAAATGTGGTATAAAAATTCCAATGCCCCCATGAGGACTGAAAAACTAATCCAAATAATCAATATATAGATATGACCACTATTACCATCAGCCGGTGCCTAACGATGGATTTGCAAGAAGGAGGAATAAAAACACATTACAAAGAGAAGCATAACGCACCAAATTACAAGAGCAACTCTGGTCGAAAACACTACTATACTCACAAGAAACCATGACCTTCGTCGCCTGAAGATTCTGGAGGCTCTTCTCATTAAAGAGATGGGCCCCAAACTCAACACCCAACGCATCAGTTCCGAGCGAGTACTTCACTTTTTCTGCTAGAGGAACATGGTACTCTAATTTTAATCTATAAAAGCACCAAATCAACTCAGCCTCAATAATAACTAAGACTTCCGCCTGAAGATGCCTTAAAAAAAGGCGAAAGCTCACAGCCAAAATTCAAATTAGTTACAAAAAAATAAAGAGATCTTCCTACACTGATCTTTAATCTCCAAACAGATACAAAAAAAAACTGCATTTCCAGTTGGAACGTTCCAAAATGATTTGATAAAATCAAAATACAACCTGCTCTTTCACAAATATATATAGACGAGAAGCTGCTTCCAACATGCACCGATATATATATATATATATATATATATATATATATATATATATATATATATATATAGTATCACAAAGTATCGCGTGAGTAAGCAATAAAGGCAACAAAGCACACGGGGAAAATAATACGACGATTCCAAGTACTTTTGAACTCGAAATAAAGATCGAAAGTACTTGGAATCGTCGTATTAATGTTCCCTGCTGGCTTTGTTGCATATATATATATATATATATATATATAAATATATATATATATATATATATATATATATATATATATATATATATATATATATATATATATATATATATATATGCAGGTTTTATTTAAGTCCACAGCTGTAGCAGCATTATTAATTTTAACTTGTACTTTCTTAATATTTCTTACAAGTCTTTTAACGGGGTTTTTGAGGCGAGAAAAAACATCCGCGAATGACATTCTTTATTCCTAGACGTCTTTCGACCATGCTAGGTCATCTTTTAGGCAAACCTAAGTATTACAAAAATTGGCCATTCATGGCGCGGGAAATTTTAAGGGAAAACTAAGCGCTACAAGCAATATATAAAATTGGAAGGCTCAGGTGGCTGGTTGCCTTAGCAAGTTTGACTCCCGCTTTGACAGATAATTCGGAATTTTTATAAAGTGAATTTTTAGCGTGAATAGTGAACAGAGTGACTCGTCTTGATTGTGATAGCTCGATCGTTCGGAAGTGGACCACTGGCCTTCTCTGTGGAAGACGGCACGAATGAATCTTTGTGGAAAGTATTTTGAAGTAATATGGTTATTTTTTGTTCTTGGACATTGACCCTTTGATCTCCCCCTCTTTTCTCTCTCTCACTACATTTTTACACAAGTGCTTTTTTGTTTGTTTTTTATGATTTGTAACCATTCAGTGTGCGGTAGGATGTATAAAAAATGAAAGAGACTCTTCGAATCAGTCTTCGGGTCCTCTGGGAGGGCCCGAAACCGGACCGAGGAAAGGTATTCGAACAAATATACGGAAACTTAAAGATTGTCTTGGTACGACTCATTGACATACAAAATGGATACTCTGCTATTTTTGCGAGGGAGGCCGATTGTGAAGCCTCGACCTCAAGCAAAGCAGTTGAATTCCTGAAGACTGTGAACCTAAAACCCCACACACCCCTTTAAATCAAAACGCACCGTAGTGTCATCTGCAGGTACCTTGACTCTTGGGTCGGGAGCCAATCGGCAGAAGATATTAAAAACGAAGTTGAAAGGAACCACCCTTGGGCGAAAGTTGCAGAGGTAATTAAATTTAAAACCTACAAGCACGTATTCAAGGTTGTGTTCGAGGATACGGCGATGGCGCAAAAGGCTAAGGATCTTGGATTGCTTCTATTTAATGTGAGAGTCTGCCCAGAGCAGATTGAAAGTGAAGAGTTTGTCGACTTGCAAATGTGCTTTCGGTGATACAAGTACGGCAAACATACCACCTCAAGCTGCCCTGAAAATAAAGACCTCACACTGTGCTCAGTATGTGCCAGTTGCAACCATTTTTGACGCGACTGCAAGAGTACCTCCCCAAAGTGTCTGAACTGCGAAGGCCCCCACAACCAAAAGACTTACCTCCACATCGAAAATGAACACTCTACCAAAATAATGTGCTGCATTTATTATGCACACATTGCCAACATTACTCGCCTTGGAACTTTCGCAACCGAGGTCAACCGTATGCTCGTAAAGAAGGGCCTACAGGAGATGTGGTTCCCCGACAATCCTCCTTCAGAGAAGGTTAGGCGCATAAGCGTAGCCCCTCAGTGCCCAGAACCGTGCCAAAAGGTACCCGCACCCCTAAACACAGCCACTGCACGCGACCCACGTCTAAACAAACCAAAACAAACTCCACAAACATAAAAAAACAAGTGCCACTCACCCCACAAAAAAACTAACAGAGAAACACCAAAAATACAAACACACACAAAGACACCAAACAAGGAAGCAGTACGACCAAAAGAGCCCAGGTCTCCACGGTCAAGAAAACTCTCAAAAACACGTGGCCCAAGGTCAGCCTCCTCATCTCGAGACAGGGAGACCCAACTCAAGTATCATGCAAGAGGCTTCGATCTCAAGCTGTATGCCCCCGAATCGGCGCCCTTCCCAACCAAAATCGATTCCCATGAAGTATAGGAGGGGCTTAGGACCAGGAGATACAATTGGCAATGCTCTGAAGAGGTTCCAGAACGGCAGGTTGAGGAGGCTCTCTCCAAAAACATGATCAAATTGCCCACCGACTGCTTTCTCACAATCACGGACACTGAATTCAGGAAAAAACAAAACGGCAGGGTGCGCACCCCGCCAAGTACACCACATGGCGCTAAAGTTGTTCGCGAATAAGCGTCCACTTTAATCCCACACACAAAAGACCCAACATTACACAAAATGACCAATAGACTTACAATTGTACAAATGAATGTCGATGGATGGGACGGAAAAGGTTCTATCTATGGCAATATTTTGCGACAAAATGACCCTGACATCATACTTATAAAATGAACACGAATTGAACGTGCAAAAAGAGTTTAAAATATTTCAATACGACGTCATTAGTAAAAATCATAGCCAGAAACGGTATGACGGCTGCGCAATAGCCGTCAAAAAAGGACTAAAATATAAAAAACTACCCGACTTAGATGAATCTTACCTTGCCATTGAGGTAGGCACTACCCTGGGGGGTCTGGTCGTGGCCACGGGGTATTAACCCCCAAGACGCGGCTATGCACCCTTGCACAACCTTCTACAGATCTTCAGTCATAAGAAAAACGTAATCTTTGCTGGAGATCTGAATGCAAGATATGCAGCAATCAAGGTATACCTCCTACAACAATGCAGGTAGAAACATCGCAGTATTACTTGACAGACAATACGTGACAAGAATCGGACCAGAATTCCCGACATACATTATAGGAAATGCAGCAACGAAACCTGATATTGTTTTATCCAGTATCAGGTTTCCCTACAACTACTACATTGAACCGGGTACCATAATTCCGAGTGACTATTAGGCTATTAAAATTACAGTAGGTGTAAATCCCATCCAAATTGCAATCTCAGAACGCAAAAGCTACAAGGAGGCGAACTGGAAAAGCTACCGAAATTATCTTCTAAATTATATCCCTGACCCTCTACTCGATGCCAATTTAGAAGAGATAGATAAAGAGCTGGATAAAATCACTGACCGCCTAATAAAAGCCGATGAAAATAGTGTTCCCCATATTAAGTATAAAACCCTTCCAGCTCCCCATTGGACCCCTCCCATGAAAGCCCTGGCCCAGAAATATAAGGACCTGTCCAATGTAGTAGCGCTGACAGGCCCCAACCACAATGCCCACAGAAGACTAAGAGAAATTAAAGACGAACTCCAGACACTAATTACGGACCAACAGATACTCACATGGGCCAGACTAATAGAAAGACTCGACATTGAAAGAGACTCGGACACATTCTGGCAAACCGTTAAACGGTTAAAAGGAAGAGCTCCCCCCAAAAGAATAACACTTAGAAACGACGGTATAAAAATCGACGAGCCTGAAGAGATTAAGGAAAAGTTTAGGATTTTCTGGTCCTCAATCTTCACAATTACCCCAGAAGAAAATGACAATTACGAACTCAAATTCGAGACTGACATAATCGAACAACTAAACACACAAATACACAGAACCTCCCCTCATCATTGTGTATCGCAGGAAAGAGTGATGGAGGGCTATAGCAGTAAAATAACTGCCCAAGAGTTCTCCGTTGCACTAAAATCCTTTCGTCAAAGAGCACCGGGTACCACAGGGCTGACCAGGAAGAATTTCATTAGGGCCTCGCCTAATGTTCTGAGTGGGCTTCTTAACATCATGAATGCCGCTCTGAACACGGGATACTTTCCCGATCAGTGGAAGGTGGCCAAGATGATCTTTATTCCCAAATCAGAAAGCCCCCGGACTGCCCTGCCAGCTTTCGGCCGATATCTCTCTTAGAATTTGCTGGCAAAGTCTTTGAGGAGATATGAGCCAACAGAATCAACTCTTTTCTCGACGAAGCCAACCTGCATAACGAGCAACAGCACGGCTTCAGAAGGAAAAGAGGGACTGATACGGCTCTAGCCGTTATCATAGAAAAGCTCGAAAAGATCAAGGTAGACAATAGGCATGCCGACCTGGTGCTCCGAGATGTCAAGAAAGCTTTTGATAAGGTTCGGAAGAGAGGCCAACAATTTAAGATCCTTCAAATAGGCCTCGACCCCATTCTTGAGAGGATTCTTTGCGACTACATAATGGAGAGGAGAGCATACATACACATCAGAGGATACGAAGGCCCTGAATTCAAGCTCGAATCAGGGGTCCCACAAGGGGGCTGTCTCAGTCCCCTTCTATACAACATATATACACGTGACTACCACAACCTCTATCCGAAGGTACGATATACGTTCAGTTCGCTGACGATATATCGCAACTTTGTACAGCCACTTACGTTCACAGGGAATTTATGGCGCTAAATACGGCTAGGGAGATTTCCAACATCAACTCTTTCGAGAGGAGATGGAAGATATCGACCACGGCCCCAAAATTCAAAATAATTCCTATGTTTCGCAAGACCTTCAATGATATACGGGTAGAAGGGGAGAGAATGCCGTACTGCCTGCAAGAGACGGTTTTGGGGCTCAAAATCACCACAGGGAGCTACAAGAGTCATATCGGGCGGACAGTCGCAAATAGCAAGAGAGATTTGAGGGAGTTTTATAGGTTCATTGACCTAACTCGCTCAAATAAACTCAAGATATTCAATGCGTGCATTCGCTCGAGACTCTCATACCCTCCGGTGCCGTTGAACCCGAGCGCCAAGACCCACATTGCGAAACTACAAAGCATCTAGAATAAGGCGGTTTTACTTATTACAAACACCCGAAGAAGAGAACATAAAAACAAAGGGAGTTCCACGACTCGGTTGGATTATCTCCAATCAACGTGGTGCTTCCCGAGAGAGCTAAGAGGATATGGCAAGCCATTGGCGCCCGCTTGACCCCTGAATTCTTTCGTACACACCTAGACCTCAAAGCTGACCGACAAATAAGACCTTTTAAAAGCAGTTAATTACAGTCTGACGGTGACGTGACTCCCAAATACAAACTACGGAATCGACAATAGACAACACTCAACCAGTGTAATGCGCAAGTTTTTAGAGTTATAATTAACTCCACTATAAACCTAAATTCACTTAAAGAATAAAAATTATTTTTAAAACTCAACTTAACCTTTTAAGAAAAATATAATTGTTCAAATACCTAAAGCGGGATTAAAAAAACCCGTCCCAAATAAAGGCTTGAATGCCACAAATCAATCAATCATCATTAAGATGAAACCCTTTTAATTAAATTAACAATGTTAATTTAATTAAATAAACTACAAAATTTATAGTTTATAAATCAAAAAAGAGAAAAAACAAACAAACAAAACTAACACAAACAGAGCTACTCTTTCACCAGTGACCTTTTTATTCTGTCTCCTACACATCATCTATTCTTAAAACTCACTCTTTAACCACTTTACTCTCTTACTATTCTCTTTCTAATTCTACCTATATTTCATTTCTTATTATGTCCAATGTCCAATTTGCCTACAAAAGGAATGCATGCTACGAATACGAAAGCTAAGACCACAAGTGGGACCAATGCAGGAGCACGGTAAAGAAATGCTTAAATTGTGGAAATGCCCACAGAACAATGGCTATGTCTTGCCCAATAAAGAAGAAACTCATACCGAATAGCGAAAAAATGGAAATAAGCGCAGAAAAAGAAAGGAGAAAAACTACCCCCTACGCTGCAGCAACTACAAATGGGATACCAGCGACACCACCAACACATACCACAACGGTAAATATAGAGGGAAACATGAGGCCAGACTTAATTCTCTGCATAATGCACGCACACCTCGTAAAAATGGCGAAGCCAGGCTCATATACAAACGAACTGAACACCATGTTGGAAAAAAACAGGCTTAAAAAAATGTTGTTTCTGGAGAACCCTCCTTCGAGCGAGCTATACAGAATTAACATGACCCAAGAAGAGACTCCAAAAAATACGAGCCCGGAAGAAGACGAATCCGGTATGGATGCCGATTCTGAACAAGAATCCACCGACAAAGAAACCTCAAAGAAGACTCCAGAAAGCTCAAAACAAAAACAATAACTCAATACCCAAGATTTGAACATTAAAATTTACGGTTCTCACGTATACACGTTACCAAAAACAAACAAAAAACAAAAAGAAATCGTGGATGGACTAGTTAAGCGAAAGTAGCGGTGGGAATATGAGGCAGACACCGATGAGACAGAGATCCACAGTGCTTTAAAGTAAGGCATGATACGCATCATCCCTGAATCGTATCATAGCCTCTCAAACGGCGAATTTAAGAACAAATGAAATGGATGCACTCGTTTCCCAGGCCACCCGGGAATACGAAGACAGGAAGAGACCTTAACAAATAAATATAAATGTATACGTACCAACGAAAAATTAAAATCTTTACATTAAATGTAAACGGCTGCAAGGAAAAGAAATATCATACTCAAACATAATAAAAAAAGAAGACGCAGACATAATTATTCCAACCGAACATGGACTAAACACAGAGATCGGCACCATAAGAATTCTAAACTATAAATTTATTACCCCAAATTACACACAAACATGGTACGATGGTGTAGTAATTGGCGTAAAAATCGGAATCCATTTTACAGAGGTAAAGGACTTAGAAGTGTCGTATCTGGCCATAAAAATAAAAATGACCACAGGAGATCTAGTCATAGCTGGGGCATATCAGCCCCCAAAGACGCTCGTATTTGCCAACTCCAAATTTTCTCAAACTCTTTCGTAGACAGGCCTCAACCATATTAACAGGAGACCTCAATGCAAGATGCAGAGAGGCAGGCTACACAAGCCAACTAAACGGAGCAGGAAAAACCATTCAATTATCAATACAAAGGAACCAGCTAAGCAGAGAAGGACCAAACTTCCCAACTTACTTAACTGCCCAAACCTATTCAACTCCTGACATAGTACTGATGAACCCAAACTTCAACTTAAATCACCACACATAACCAGGCACCGCAACCCCATCTGACTATCTAAGTATGATAACCACCATTTCAAATTCACCCATTCAAATTAAAATTCTACAAAGAAGAGCCATCAACAGAACAAACTAGAATGGTTACAAAAACCCGTTAAGTATACTAGAAACTGGATCCATAAACAACCAAGGAACAGAAGAAAGAGAAAACTAATTAAAACAGAATTCATACCCCAATAATAGAATATAGAACCCTACCTGCTCCCAGATGGAACAACGAAATAAAGGAAATGATAAAAGAATTTCAAAAATTAATTAAAGAAATCACAGAAACGGGCACTAATATGAAGAGATACAGAAGGCTAATTGCTATCAGAAGAGAGATAGATAATCTTATTAAAGAAAAGTCAAGCCAACTTTCGAATAATATAATAAGTAAAATGGATGCCAAAGCAGATCCCCCAAAATTATGGAGAGACTACAGAAAATTACGAGGGTCTCAACCAAAGGAAAATATAGAAATAAAAATATGGGACAGGGAAGTGCAAAATAACGAAGAACTCCAAGAGAAATTTCAAAATCACTGAAAAAAAATATTCTCAATAACACCAGAGGAGAATCAAGAATATGATACAAGCCCTAAAGGCGCAACAAGAACGCACTACACCATACATATATGTCGACGAAGAGAGAAACCACCCCTTGGGGAAGGGGATGCCCTTCTCAATGGCTGAATATAAAACATATATATCTATAAAAATCTATGTCCTCCGTCTTTAGGCATTCAAGCCTTTCAATTATGTTTTTACTAACTCGTTAGCTTTCATTTTTATTTTTATTTTGGTTTAGTTTTGTTTATTTCGCCTGTTGTGGGCACTTTGCCTCTTTTTGTTATAATTATTGTTTAATATTTGATTTTATTATTTTATTTATTTTGTTTTAATTATGTTGGGCACTTCGCCTCTTTTAATTTATTTTTTGGTCTTGTATTTATCGTTTAGGCACTTCACCTCTTTTGGTTTTTCTTTCTTGTTTGTTTTTCTCTTTTCGTGGAGTCTTTTTCGTGAGTAGAATAATTTTGTCTTAGTTACGTATACATAACTTCTTGATCTTCCCGGGAGCACAGTCTTCCACTCGTCCAATTATGGGTTGTGATATATCTATGTTTGTCTCTATATGCGGGAGAATTTCGTTTTCTACCTTTTCCCAGGTCTTTCTTCCTAGCCTTTGGAGGGGTATATTCAGTGGCTCAAGTCCTGCTCTTGCATGCAGTTCCGTCTGCCGAATATAGTCCATTCTGCTCGCGCCAGCTATAATCAGGGTAGCATTATTCTTGACTCTCTGCATAAATCTGAGAAAGGTTGAACTTGCTGCCTGCATTGCGACTGCTGGGTACACCAGTCTTGAGCGCACCAGGGCAGTGTACAGCTTCTTGATGTTTTTGACGCTGAGGTTTCTGAATCTGTGCAGTTTTCCAAGTTATCTTTTAACTAATGAGACTCGGTTGTTGATGTGCGTCTCATACTCTGTTAAGGTGATGCGCAGTCCCAGGACTTTACCATCGTTGGAGTACGGGTAAATTTCATCTGCGACTATGAGGTCATCTCGTTTCCGGCGGTTCATTGAAATGGTCTGGAACTTTCGGCGGTTGGTCTTGATTTTACACTTTCATTCGAAACGATTGATATTATTGATTTAAGAAGCTGTCTTCCTTGCTTGAACTCCAGCGTTCCTATAGGAACTGGGGATGATCTGAGTGACGTCGTCTGCAAACTGCAGTTATATCAGATCCTCCCCAACTGGAGCAGGTAAATCCAACGTTTACACAATGTACAACAGTGGACTCAGACAGGTACCTTGTGGAACACCCGCCTCTAGCTCAAATTCATGTCCTCTATTGCCCTCAATCAAAATTCGGGCTTTTCTTTCCATGATGTAATCGCAGAGGACCCTTTCCAGGATACGGTTTAGCTGGAGGCCCAAGATCTTGAATTGTAGACCTCTCAGCCAAACTTTATGAAAGGCCTTCTGAACATCTTGCATCACCATGGCTACGTATTTCCCCTCAGGTTTACAGTGGGCAAGCTTTTCGGTGAGAAAGGCGAGGGCTGTATCAGTCCCCCTTCTATTGCGGAACCCGTGCTAGTGAGGATTGTGAGCTTCCAGCTCGGACAGCTGATCTTGCAGCCTGTTGGCTAGAAGCTTCTCGTAGACTTTGCCTACAAACTCAAAGAGGGATATTAGCCTGTAGTCCATTAGTTGATCGGTGGGCTTATTTCCTTTGGGGATAAAAATGATTTTGGCAATTTTTAAACCATCGGTGAAGTAGCTGGTCCTGGCTCGCTATGTTAGTTTAATGGGTACCCGTCACTTGTCATGATTATGTCGGGCTTTCTTGCTGCCTGAGAGGTGATATATGTCGGGAAGTCCGGTATTATCCTCTGGATGTTTTCCCGTCGCATAATCATTTCCAATTTATGGCGTCTGTTATTCGTGTTACCATAGCCACCCGTTCGGCATCTGGCGTTGAGGTAGCTCCCAAAGAATGCCATTCTGCTGTTGCCGAACAGGGTGTAGAAGTTATTGAGGGACAGATACGCTCTTCGAGGAGGCTGATATTCCGCCACGGCCACGAGGTTTCCCACCACTATTTTTGGCATCTCTCTCGCCACGAATGACTTGTCCAGTTCTGGAAGGTGCCTGAACGAGAGATTCCTTTTTATTGCAACCGCGGCGCCGTCAAACCTCTCTTGAGAATGGTTCTTTGTAACAACTCTGTAGCCTGGTATCTTTATTTGATAAGATGTCGTGTCGATACCATGCTCCGAAATTAAGATGATGTTCCCATACGCCGTTGATTTTACATCCCATCCATTTACGTTGAGCGTCACAATTTTCAAACCAGTTGTTTGGGTTTCCATTCTCTTTTTTGGCTCCTAGTGTTTTATAATGGTAGGGCGCTTTTACCCGTTCCTTTTCTTTTTGTAGTCTGCCGTAGTAAGCTTTTCAAATGTCTCTCTGTAGAGTTTGACATTATTGTTAAAGAGGGACTCCTCAACTACTTTCTCTTCGCACTGGGCATCGTATTCCCACTTGTATAATTATTTCCTGATGCCGACGAGTATTTTGTTGTCGTCCTTGTTTTTTGGGAAGGGGAACTGCTCCGATACGTAGATTGAGAGGTTTATCTCATCCGCATCTAGAGGTCTTTTGGCCTCCCATTTTCTTTTTTCTCGGTGTCAATCTTTTGGCACGACCTCTGAGTCCGAGGAGTCTGTGGTTGCCAAGTCTTCCGTATCTACATTCTTCTCTGTGTTTTTATTATTAGGTTTCGGCGTTTTCATTGATCTGGCAGCAGCCTCCCTGTCCTTCCTTGCTTCTATTCTTAAATCTGGTCTCTATTTCTATTCTTTGGGATTTTCCTCCTGTTTGTTCTCTTCCTGAGTCTGTTTTGGGACCATTTGCAGCTGGAGGACTTTCCTTGATGGGAGGTCGTCCGAGATCCACATCTGGTTCATGCAATTTTTGGCGAGCATCCCGTTCAATTCTTTAGCAAATGTCCCAGGCTGCGGTAGATTTCTTAGCTGGGCATACAGGATGCATGTCAGAATTTTGGTCGATTCTTCGTTTTGGATTTTTAGGTATGTTTTATTTTTTTCAGTTTCAGAGTTAGCTGCCTTTGCGACTTAAGCGTATGTCGTATTTGCTTCTTTGGTCGCCTCTTCTTTACTGTGTTGCTGCTTCCTCTTAATCAGTTCTTTTTTTATGGGACAAGTCACTGCCATTAATCAATGGCCTTGTCCGCAGTTCGCGCACTTCTCGCCAGGGCTGTGGCAGTTTTTCCAATGGTGGCCCGGTCTACTGCACCTAGGAAATACCTCTTAGGGTGCCTCGCATTCGCGAGTAGTGTGAGCCTCCATTTTATAACAACGGAAGCAGAATTGGATTGGGTGGAAATCCTCCCTCTCGATCTGCTCTCCGCTGATCTTGGCGTTAAAAAGCAGGAGCCCAGATTCCTTCCCTTTCTTGGCCTTGGAAGTATCTTCCAAGATGATTTTGAAGACATGGGCATAATCAAAATTGTCTCTTTTCTTTCTGAACTTGATAATTTCAGTGACCTTTGCCCATGGATGGTTTTGTGATCTCTTCCTTTATCTCTTCTTTGGAATCTTCCCCAATCTAATCTCCTACATATCACGCTCCTGTGCGTTTCGATCTGGGAATGGATTGCTGGCTGCAGGCCGAGCTCGCGAAGGACCTCGGCCTCAGCTTCCTTCGTCGTGGCCTCTACACCCTTTTCTGTTTCGCATATAGCGCTATAACCTGTGGAACCTCTAGCAGCATTATCATGGCTATCTTAAGTCGCCCATACACGACTTCAAAGACTTTGTCTCTGCTCAGTCTGGTGTGACCGCTGATGGTGCGCAGCGGGACCCGGGTGGTCCCAGCTTGAGCCATTTTGCTCAAAGAGGGCCCAGAGGGGCGGTAAACCACTGCGGGGTAGCTCCTTCTTCTTGTTTTTTTGGAGGGCTGGTTCCTAAATCCTTGTCCTTTTCTGTGTGTCCAAAATTTTCTTTGGAAAATAGAGCACTTGAGGGGGGCAACCCCCCTTACCGTTGTCAGTGAGCTTCCATGAACGTGAACTGCCAGATGGAAGGATGAAAGGACGGTGGGTGAACCCGGGGAGGCCCCTCAGATGGGTTATATGTGGCGGACTTAATGGTGGGTGGTGATTGAATCAACTACCACCACCCGGGGGTGCCGTCCCATCTGAGGTTTGGTTATCGATGCTGCTTCCAACTTACACAGGGACGGTTGTGTATCCCCCTCTGGTACTGGCCGGCATTTACCCTCAACGACTAGAGCGAACTCTTTCCCAAAGTTCTCAGCATCGCCTCTTAACTGGGTTGCCTCTGACGCCGAGTTCTACAGTGGGCTACTCCTCGGTGCCACTAATTATGTCTATCACAGAGAACGGCATAGTTGGCACGTGGCTAGATGAATGGTGGTTCAGTTCATTTTAACTCCTTTAACTCGGTGGGGCGGGGGAAGGCGAGGAAGGATTAGTTCAACATTTGTCGAATAATCAGCGCTCTATAAAATTCTTCTTCTTTAATTCCCCGTAGGAAGACGTGAATAAAAATTTACGTTTGTAAGTAGGTTGCCTTATCGGCGAATAACGTCTTTTGAGTATACTTGGTTTATCCAATTTTTCTGTCCAGTCGAGTGAAAGAAAATTGAAATTGAAATTGAAATTGATTTAATAAGTAGGAAATGTGTGGTAGGTATATAGAGATAAAAAGAAGTTTAGTTTTGCCCTGGTGTAGAGGGCTTCTCTCAGGCTTTTCTTCCTCCCATTTATTATTATTTATTTTTTTAGATATATATATATATATATATATATGTTTTTTGTTGTTTTTTCTAATAAATAAATAAATTAATTTGTTTCTTTCCTCCGTCGTGGCATTCAAGCCTTTCAAGTTTTTTGTTTGTTATATACTCGTATATATATTTTTCTTGGTATTTTAAATATCAATTTATAACTCTTATTTTGCCGGGTTTAGGTTGTCTTTTCACTTCTGTTTGCTTTGTTTTAATGGTGGGCACTTTGCCTCTTTCTCTTCAGTTTATATTACACTTAGGTGTTTGTGCTTTTCTTGATCAAGTATATATTTGAATTTGTTTTCTCGGGAGCAGTTTCTTCCACTTGGGAATAGGGCTTGCCTGGTGGCGTATCCCCTAAATCCTCTCGGAAAGTCTAGATCAAGGTTCATATTCGGGAGTATTTCATTTTCGAAATTGTCCCAGGTCTTCCTCCTTAGCCTTTGGAGTTCCATACTCAGTGTGTTCAGACATACTCTTGCATGCAGTTATGTTTGCTGTATATGGTCCATCCTTCGAGCACCAGCTATAAGCCGGGTTGCTTTGTTCTTCACTCTCCGCATTTGTCTGAGAGAGGTGGAACTTGCAGCTTGCATGGCCTCAGCCGGGTATACTAAGGTTGAGGGCACCAGAGCAGTATATAGCTTTTTAATATTTTTAAAGCAGAGGCTCTTAAATCTCTATAGTTTTCCGAGCTCTATTTTAGCTAGGGAGATTCTGCTGCTAATGTGCACTTTGTCTCCTTTGGATGTTAAGTGCAGACCTAGGACTTTGCCTTCATTTCTTTACGCGTATAATTCGCCGACCACTAAGACATCCGCACTTTTTCGGCGGTTAATTGGAAGGATCTGGATCTTTCAGGGTAAGGTCTTGATTTTCCACTTTCTTTCGTATCGACTGATGTTATCGATTTCGATGGCTGCCTGCCTTTCTTGAAGTCCAGCATGTTTGTAGTAACTGGAGACGATTTGTGTAATGTTATCTGCAAACTGCAGGTACATCACTTCCTTCCTTACTGGATCAGGTAAGTACAATTTGTACAAACGGTACAGCAGCGGACTCAGACAGCCACCTTGTAGAACACCCGCCTTAAGTTCAAACTCAGGTCCTCTATAGCTCTCGATCTAAATTTGGGCTTTTCTGCGCATGATGTAGTCACAGAGGACCCTTTCCAGGATTGGGTTCAGCTGGAGGCCTAAGATCTCGCATCACCACGTCTACATATTTCCTCTCAGCTTTACAGCGGGCAAGCTTTTCGGTGAGAATGGCAAGGGCTGTGTCAGTCCCACTTCTCATGCGGAACCCTTGTTGCTAGGGGCTGTGAGCTTCCAGCTCGGTTAGTTGGTCTTGTGCCCAGTTGGCTAGAAGCTTCTCGTAGACTTTGCCTATAATCTCTAGGAGGGATATTGGCCTGTAGTCCACCAGTTGATCGGTCTTCCTCTCTTTAGGTATAAAGATGATTTTAGCTATCTTGAAACCGTCGGGGAAGTGGCCCTTACTTAGGCAAGCATTGTAGATGTTCTTGATTCCCTGAATGATCTGCCGGGAGGCATGCACCAAGTGTTTTTTGGTAATGCCCATCCAGCCTGGTGCCTTTTGTTTGAAGGCTTTTATGACTGCCATGACCTCTTCAGGTGTAGTTGAGCGACCATGGGTCTGCCAAAATCCCCCCTTCTTTAAAATAAGAATGTGGGAGCGTGCAATGCATAATCTGATTAAGATCTTCAATCAGTTGTCCCTCAAATTTCTGGTCAAATTCCGCATTGTCTTCTGGTGTTATCTTGAAGACATCCTTCAAGAATGTGCGGAATCTTTCTTCCAATACCGCCGAGTCTTCCAAGTAGTCATCGCCCTCCTTAATGCGGGTCTTTTCTCTACTTTTAAGACCTTTCAACTTGTTCACAAGTCGCCAGAACACATCGGGTCGCACCTCGCAGTCAACTTTTTCAATCAGGCAGTCTCCCAGATTTCAGCCTGTTTCTGGTTAATAGCCTGCTTAAGTTCTTTACTCAGGCTTCGTAGCAGCGTGCCCTTTTCCCGATTTCTACCTTCTCTCCTGATCTCATCGTACACCTCTCTGTGCACTCTAGGTATCTCTCTCATTTCTTCGGTCCATCTGGGTTGTGGGAGAGTTTTGTACCTCTTCATCGGTACACTCTCGCGATCTGCTTCGATGATGTGGGAAGTTATCTTCTCCAGCTCCTCATCGATCCTCTCTAACCTTGCTCCGTTTAGGTCTACTGGTTCAAATCTAGCAAGGATTTCCTTGTAGCGTTCCCAGTTGGCCGAAGCGTAGCTTTTTCGAAGAGGGATTGGAAGCTGTATTGGCGCGAGAGAAATGGTCGTTAAGATCGCTATGTTTTTGCTGGGGACTGTTGGGCCTGGCTCACTAGGGTAATTGAAGGGAAAGCCATCGCTTGTCATGATTATCTCGGGCTTTGTTGCTGACCTTACGGTGAAATAGGTCGGAAAATCCGGACCTATCCGCTGGATGTTTTTCCTTAGCATAATCATTTCCAAGTTATGGCCTCTTTTGTTCGTGTTACCATAGCCAGCCGTTCGGCATCTGGCATTGATGTCGCCCCCAAGGAATACCATTCTGCCGTGGCTAAACAATGTGTAGAAGCTTGTGGGATGAAGTTACTTTAGTCAAGGTGGTTGGTATGTCGCCACGATTATGAGCTTGCCCACTAGAGTTTGCAGCTCTACCGCCACGAAGGACTCGTCCATATCCGGAAGGTATCTGAACGAGAGATTCCTTCTGACCGCAACGGCAGCACCAGCGTACCTCTCCCAAGAATGTTTTTTTGAGATCACTCTGTAGCCTGGTATATTTAACTGCTTTGAGTCATATAGATACCATGCTCCGTGATTAATATGATGAGATCAAGCACACGGAATATGTTTTCGTATGCCGTGGCTTACCCCTCCCATCCATTCACGTTGAGTGTCAAGATCCTTGACCTGTTGTTTTGGATTTCCATTCTCTGTTCTGGCTTAGGTGGATGACTTAGAGTTTACGGGTTGTCCACTTGCGTTTTCCGTTCCTCTTCTTTTTGAACTCTGCTGAGGAGAGTAAAATAAATTTTTCCTGGTAGTAGTCGACGTTTTGGTTGTATAGGGCCTCCTCAACTGATTCTGTCTCGCATTGAGCGTCGAAGTCCCATTTTTATAGTATTTCATTTTTAGTCCCATGCAAATTTTGTTTGCGTCCCAGTCGTTCGGAGGGAAATTGTTCGCTTGCGTAGATGCAGAGGTTAATTTGATCTGCATCTATCTTTTTCCTTGTTTTTCTTTTACATTTTTTGCGCCGTACTTCGTTTTTTGCGTCCTCTGAGTCTAAGGTATCCGTGGTTTCAGAGGATTCAGTTTCTACCTGTTCCTCGTCCTTTGGTTTGGTCGAGTGTGCTGCTTTTGTGGTTGCCTCTCTCTCTTTTTGGCCTCAATTCTTGGTTCAGGCCATTTAGTTTCATCTTCTTTTCTTTTCTCTTGGCTCTTTCCTAGCATCTGTTTGAGGTTCAGCTGCAGTTGCAGTACATTCCCTGAAGGAGGGTTAACAGGGAACCACATTTCGCTCATGCCGTGATGTGAGCGTATAAGATGCAGGTCAATATCTTCATCAAGTTTTCGTTCTCGATTCTTAAGTATGTATTTTTGTTTTCATTTTCTGTGAATACTGCTTTTGCCACCTGAGCATATGATATTTTGCTTCTCCGTTCATACTCGTCTTTCTTGAGCTGCACCTTCTTTTTTATAAGTTCCTTTTTGATTGGGCAGGCCATGGCCATGGAACGATATCCTTGGCCGCAGTTTGCAGACTTCTCCCTGGGACTGTTGCAGTTCTTCCAGTAGTGCCCTGGCTCGCTGCACTTTGAACCTATTTCCTGTAGCTCTGTGCATTCTGTTGTTGTGTGCGTCTCCATTTTATAACAACGGAAGCAGAATTTTATGGAAGGGAATTCTTCTCTCTGAATCTGCTCCCCACTGATCTTTGCATTAAAAAGCAGTAATCTATTCTCCTTTGCCTTTTGCGCCATTGGGGTGTCGGAAAAGACAACCTTAAACATGTGAGTGTATTCAGAATTGTCACTCTTATTCCAAAACTTAATAATTTCGGATACTTTGGCTCACGGTTGATTTTTTTATATTTCCTCTTTCATCTCTTCCTTAGAGTGCTGCCCTATCCAAGGTTCCAGTCATCGGCAGACTACGCTCCTGTGGGTTAGGATCTGCAGTGGAATTGCCGGTTATAGGCATATTTCACGGACTGTTTCGACTGATTTTTCTTTTGTAATACACTCCACATCCTTCTTCTTTTCACATATCGCAACATATCCTGTTGTTACTTCGAGCAGTCGTAGCATTGCTATCTTCAACTTTCCGTAAACTACTTCGAAGACCTTCTCTCGGCTAGGTCTGCTGCTTCCGCTGATGGTGTGCAGCTGGATCCAAGTGGTCCCATTTTGTTCCATTTTACCCAGGGGGGGGGGCGGGCGTCCCCTTGGGCTGTCTTATTTCTTGTTGTGTCTTACGTGCGGCTTCTGGTTATTCGTCGCTGTATTGAATGTTTTCCCTTTATTGTAGGGTCCGCTTTTTCTCCTTGTTAGAGCGCTTTGAAAACCGCTCCCTCCTCGTTGCAAGCGAGTTTCCATGAACATAAACTGCCGGATGGAATGGATGAATGATGGGGGAAAGGGACCCGGGAAGGCCCCTCAGACTGATGAAATGTGGCGGACTTAATGATGGGTGGTGATCGAATCAACCATCTCCAACTTACGCAGGGATGGTTGTTCGTCCTCCTCTCGTGCTGGCCGGAAAAACTACCCTTAGAGATTAGAGCGTACTCTTCCTCAAAGCTTTCAGCAACGCTTCGTAACCGGATGGTCCCTTCCGTAGAGTTCCACAGTGGGCTAATCCTCAAACCTGCTTTCTTTTACGTCTCCAATTATGTCTATCCAAGTGGACCGACATAGTTGGAGCGAGACTAGGTGAATGACAGTTCAGTTCATTTCAGCTCCCTTGCCCCGATGAGGGGGCTGCGAGGGAGTGGGGGGGTAGCCAGACATGGGTTGGCTATCCGTGGTTCTGCAAAAAATATATCTTGTCGTCCCCGTGGGGAGAAGGCAAAGGTCGTTGATGGTTTCTTGAAGTGTCTTTCCTCGACTTAACTTCCTAAACAGGCTGTAACTTCTTGCTGAGCGTAAAAAGTTCAAGTTTTTATTCCAAGTCGAGTGAAAGAAAACGATTTTCAAGGGGTATATATTCCGCCTTGGTTAAACGTAACGTTACAGGAAATGGGCCACTCCTCTAACGTTATGTTTAACCAAGGCGGACTAAATACCCCTAAAAAATCGTTTTCTTTCACTCTAAAAATCCCAGCGAACAGAAGGGATAAAGTAAGCAGAAAGAGGCGATTTCCTAGCTCGAGAGAATGCTCTGAGGAACAGTTGGCACCGTGGTTCACATAATAAACCACACCGAAAAAACAAGTACAAACAAGAAACATTAACAAAAAAAAAATTAATTTATAAATATCAAGAAATACTTAATATATATGAGAAGTATAATTTTATGCATAACGTACAAAAAAATAGTGCAATTTAAGAATGCGGCAGAAATAACACCATAAAATCGATATTAGATTCAGAAAAAGTAAAAATTAAATAAACTAACATCTTATACAATGATGGAATAGAAAAAATAGCACAAATACTCATAGAATTATAAGAGACAGAGAAATCCTTATTACAAACAATATTCCATTTCTGAAAATTCAATTAAAAACAATTTATTAAAATACCTTTAAAGAAACTATTAATCACCTATAATTAACCATAGCTTATAGGGTGAGATATCCAAAGGAAATAGAAAACAAACCAAATTATTCCCTTTGATTTGACATTGGTTAGTTGTTTTAATTTTAAAGTCACTTGGTATATATGAGTACATTAACGATAGTTATCAACGAACGCAGACTGGTTGGTTTTGATCAAATTATAGGTAATGGGACTGCAGTTGAATATGAAATGAGTGAATGTTTTCTTATTATTAGGAAAATCGATTGCCAAATCACAAGTGTCTCTTCATTTTTACATGTAGTCATTATCTTTATATTATCTACAGTGGCGAATTCAGGATAAATATTTTGGGAGGGCTAACTTGAATTCCTCCCTCTGACGAGTCTAAGAAAAGTGCATTAAACAATAATAATGGTTATCTTACGCAACATTGACAATAAATAATAGTATCTCACGCAGAAGTGAGCATTAATTCTCTCAAATCCGAATTTTTTTCCACAGATCATAAAATTATGAGATGTTGTCTTTGAGCGTTAGCTAAGGTATAACACTGAATTTAATATTTATTTTGGAGAATTTCCTGTTTTATACATATATCATCTAAGGTATATTCGATCGTAATGGTTAAAGAACCGGTTTTTACATATATTCTATATTATTACATAATTCTTTCTGAATATCAGAATACAAGTATAGCTTAAAAAAAGAAATATAAGCATAAATGGGTTTAAAATTTGGGGCGGGGGCTATCAGCTTCCTTAGCCACCCCCCTTGGATCCGCACCTACTGTATTGCAATTTATGATATGACTGCGTATGGGGGAGTCTTCATTTTGTGCTAGTGTTACCTGTTCTGTTACTGTATACGTGTAGCGCTCCTGTATACGTGTTGTGCTACCAATGTCGATTTCCCTAGAACAACCAAAACAAGTTAATTCGTTTATGATATAACTCCACTACCATAAAGGGAATTTATCTTTCATTCTAAAAAAAACTGCATATGGTTCCTTTGTCACCACTATGTGCTACAATTTAAAAATGCGGCCTGAAAATTTTGGTAATACTTGGTTTAAAACTTTTATTCAAATGCCAATAAATCGAGTAATACGAAGTAGTGATTTTTTGGTGGGGAAAGGGGTAGGCGTAGGGCGTATTAATGGGTTTACTAATAGTCAGGCATATTCTGTTTAAAAAGGTCTTGATGGTGGGTGGTTTCAACAAGTCCGATAGAGAATCAATTGTTGGCAAACTATTTAGAATGCATAAAGAATTTAAGTTCTTAACTTAATACTTTGCCAATAATTTAACCCTATATGACTTGTTGAAAACAACATAAAGCATTTTAAACAGAATATACTATCATAATAATAAATCCATTAATTCCTTACTCCTTTCTCGCACACAAAAACAATCACTGATGAGACAAAGTGATTGTGAGATACCAATGATAGGCATAAGACTTTTAATTGAAGCGAAGAATTTATACGAAATTAAGACGGATGAAAGTAAGGTAGTAACAAGACTAGGGAAGTTAAACTTATATCAATCGCCTCGTCCTGGCGGTTTCTTCCCAAGAGTACCACGGTAGCTCAAGTAAGAGGTGGTTGGAATCCTAACTATCCATAATCTTCAATAGGTCATGTACTGTGGCAGGTTCCACTGCAGCGCCAGCTGTCTTGTTTCATTCCAATCCATAAGAAAGGGGACGAAAGCTATGAGAAGAAATACCGACTTTTAAATATATTAAAAAGTTTTTAGAGTAAGTAAGTGGGGAGAGGATCACGGAGCATCTAGATTTGAACAATCTAATCAAGGTTGCGTTTTTTCTATAATTATTACTGTTGCCGGGTGGTCGATATAGTATATTTAAATCCCCGAATAGATTTCGATTAAGTACCATACTGGAGGCTTTTGCTAACCTAAAAGAGATGGAAAATTTGGAATTGGAAGAAGAACAGGTATTCTGGGAGTGGCAGAGGGTTATGAAAAATAACCTGGTTTCTCGCTGGTCGTCAGAGAAGAACGGAGTTCCTCAGTTTCCTGTTATCTTATTCCTCACCTATGTCAATGTCGTAGAATGGACTCTCGACGATATACCATATATAACTATTCGTTGAGGGAACTTCTTTAATTATCTTTAGAGTGCGTGGATGTCTGGCGGGCCGATATTATGTATCTTCGATATGCTTAAGAAGTGGAACTGAGCTCAAGGCTAATAATATTGCTATCATTAATAAAATAGAGTTTTATTAATAATAACTATCAACAATACACAAAACGGAAAATATTGACATAAACAGAAAATGGAAAGGGTCGTGGTGGCTCGGGCTAATCCGAGGATAAAAAGATTTAAAAAGGTAAAACAAATAGAAAGTTAAAGAGATGGGATGGTTCGCTAAACCATTTAAAGCACAGGATAGAATTGACATAAGGGTTAAATACTCAAAGGTAACGTTCGGCTTACATAATTTTATACTAGTGGTGCAGAGGAAGTCGACGTGAAGGAATTTTTGGTCCGATGGCGAGTTCCAGACGAAGGGGGGGAATAAAAGAGTCCTGACGTGGCGTCTTGGGAATGAGAACCGTTTCTCGACGAACGGCTTGAAGAACAATGGCTGTTCTACGTTGTTCTCTTCTGAACAACAGGGGGGGGGGTGAGAACCGTCTCTTGTCTACGGGCTCAAAAACAATGGCTGTTCTAATGTTGTTCTCTTCTGAACAACAAGGGGGATGGGTGAGAACCGTTTCTTGGCGAACGGGCTCAAACGAACAATGGCTGTTCTACATTGTTCTCTTCTGAACAACAGGGGTGGGGGAGAACCGTTTCTTGTCAACGGGCTCGGACGAACAATGGCTTTTCTAACGTTTTTTTCTTTCTGAACAACAGCGGGGAAGCCTTGTCGACTTGGTGTCACGAAGGCTCGAGCCTTGGCACTCAAGGGATATTGTCTTTCTTCTGGACAAGTGATGGTGAATCTCGAGGTCGAGGTCCCTTGGCGCATAAAGTGAGAGAGGGTCGTGGTGATGTTTCGCGACTAAAATCTGGATCTCCAATCTGCTCTTCGTGGTAAAGTTTCCATCTAAATAGTCGAGACACTCCCTTGGCGTGGGGGAAAATGGAGTGGGAGCTTCGAGGGAATGCACAGCCGAGCCTGGGAATAATGCCTTATCTGCACATCAGCCTAACTCAATCTGGCGAGGTCGGCGTATGGGGGCAAACGGGGGAAGATAATCCTCCTTGTTTAAACATTGACTCAGTAGGCTGCGATAAAGCGCCAAGCTTCAAAGCGAAGATGCACTTGGGAGCATCGTGGTTTTAAATACCATGTGATAGGGGTTGAAATTAACGTGGCCTCAACCCGTTTTATCACAGTCAACAATATCGACGAGAGAATATTTAACCAAATATATAAGTTTGCAGACAAAACACAGTTAAGTGTCTGTTTAGAGTCAGCTGAAGCATCGAGAGGATAAAAGGTTGGCCTACCAGAAAAAATATTTATCCAATAAAAGTGCTTAAAGGTCACCAATATGGAAAAAGACCCAAGTGTAACCAATACCTGGTGACTTAAAGTTCTTGAGACAGTTTGTTGAGACAGTGTCCAGTATTTCCAATCAAAGAAATTGTCTTTCCCGTGGAAAACTCGTTGGTTCGACATATTTTCCCAAACAAGATTTAGTTTTACTCTCCCAACCTTGAAAACTCCATCGAACTGCCAAGGTACAATAGCTCAATCTATTTTCTCTAGGGATTCGGAGACTGCATGGTCAGCTGATAGAGGTATTTAAATTACTTGAGACCTTGAAAATATAAATCATCCGAAAATTTTTCTTCTCTTCAAGAATAAGAACAGGAGACACAGTGAATGGTCGAGCTTCCGCGATTATACCTTTTTCGGAAACTAATTCATATATAGAATATGTGAGAGATGAGCCCAACATCATTCTAAGGTAGCTAATACTTCCACGGTTGATCATTTTAATCTTAGAATTGACCGAATTATTTTTAGTGCTCAATAAATTACAAAAATATTAGCCATTATTATTTTGTTCAAGTAGAGTTCTGCTATCAAAATGGTTGTTTTTCCTTTCTTCACAAAATTCAGGGGTTTTTTCTTCTCTCCACCCCTACCCCCAGAAGCTGGTGTGATATATGGAAACTAATTCATATATAGAATATGTGAGAGATGAGCTCCACTACATTCTAAGGTAGCTAATACTTCCACGGTTGATCATTTCAATCTTAGAATTGACCGAATTATTTTTAGTGCTCAATAAATTACAAAAATATTAGCCATTATTATTTTGTTCAAGTAGAGTTCTATTATCAAAATGGTTGTTTTTCCTTTCTTCACAAAATTCAGGGGTTTTTTCTTCTCTTCCACCCCTCTCCCCCAGAAGCTAGTGTGATATATGGAAAGGGAGAGTCTTCATCTGTACTATGCCTTTTCTCAAGCGAGTGTTTGTTTTTTTCTTAAATAGTTCTTCTTCGGTATGGATAGTGATGTGTTTTGAGATACTCCTATTGTTTGTTTATATCAATGCCTTTGGATAATCTCCTGTTTTTTATTCATTGCAGTGAATTAGGAGGTCATAAATTGAAGCTGGTGAAGCCGTAAAAATTATCCAACAACCACTTCTGACTCTTTCCAGAAGTATGGCCTTCCAACAAGATTTGACTGCAATCTCCAGCAGCTCTACATATCCGTATAAATTGTACATAAGACCCTGTTCAAAGATGTTCGACAGCATAAATTCAGCCTAACCTGAGATAACCCAAAGACCATCGCAGTTGGGGGAACTTGGTCTTGATGATACACGGAACATCGCATGTACTGTATGCAAACCACCTATTGTTCTGAATGTTGTGAAACTAGGCTTAAAAGAAGTTCTTTACGTCTGAAAAGAACCGGATCGTCCTCTGCTCAACAGGATGCTTCAGCTTGTTCAGGAGCTTCTTTGATTTTATCAAACGGCTCTCCTTGGCTTTTGGCTGTCAGAATTTGTTTTCTTAGTGCTCTTGTACTAGTGGTATCGAATGTTCCCAGTCAGATCCAGCTTCATGGTGATGACTAGAACAATACTTTGCCTTACCAAAGCCAAGATTATCTTCCTCGGGTCTTCCATCACCTTCTTCTACAGTTGATGGATGAATTCCGTCGTGCGGACACAGTCAGAATAACTTTGTGTTCCTTTCAGCTGGCCATGGCTTCCTAGTCTCCATGTTACCTCGTACAGTATTTACAGTGTTCCTAGAGCATTTAGCAGCAGCCATACGTCGGACTTTTGATACCGGGCGCAAATGATCATGATGCCGGTAAATCTTTTCTAATATTCAGATAGTTTTCTGTCCTCCATGTTAGCTACCATTTTTTCAACTAAACCTTTACTGTGTAAGCACCCAAACGCCGTTGAAGTTTCATCGATATGTCAGCATGTTCCTGAAAAAAAGAGACATTAAAAATCTTAAAATTTAGCCCAAACACCATGTATCTATATATTATTGTCTTTCTAGATTTGTTTTTCAATTCGTTTGCTGAGTTTGGGTTAAAAGATTCTCTTTCTATCTACTCCATTCCGTCTCATTTTCTTCTCTTATCTAAAAGTCTTTTGATAACCTTAGCTATTTAAGTTTTCTGTTATGTTTCTTTGTATTTTTATAATAAAGATTCTGTTTTTTGGTTGTTACGCTTTTCAAATTGCTTTCCAGGCAATTTAAAGGCATTAAATTTGTTTGGCTGTCTATTTTCTTTAATTTGTTCTCTTTTGATATGGTTTTGTTTCTCTGGTTTTAGTTCTATTTTGAATTTGCTCCTGAGCAATCTGTAGTCTTCTCATTTATTTGCTCTAAATTTTCATATTGATAGAATCTCGTTTCCTGGTTCTCCAATGTTTAATTGAACTCCTTGATTCATAACGATATTAAGTGATTGCCTTTCTGTGAGTTTTCATGAATGCGGCAGATATATAATTCCTAAATTTCCTCTCGTAAATGAGATGTCGTTGGCGAATGGCATGGATTAACAGTAGGAATAAGCTTTGGATAAATTACCAGATATACATATACTTTCTGCTATGATTGTTGCTACGACATGGTGTACAAAGAGTATAACTCATTAGTATTGAGTTCATTTCTAACTTAAAAAAAAATATGCCTTGTTTCTACTTGCATTTTCTCATCTCCCGGTCTTTAAGTTTCACTAATGGCTTAATTTCATTAGAGTGTCTTCCAGATATGACAATAAACAGATTCCTCAAAACTCAACCATTGGTAACCAGTTTTCTACTTTAGGGATTATTGGCACCTCCCACTCTCGGGCTTACCAGACCAGTGCGGTCAGAAATGGTAGTTTCTTCATTAAAGTAAATGCACTCCTCTATTAATATTAATAAATCTCAATTCGTTTTTGCTCAGCTTTATCTTAATATTCTCTTGTATATTAGAATTATAAAAGAAACACCAGAGAAGAAAGCAACCATAGAAAGGAAAAACATTTTATATACACGAGTGTATTACAGAGCTAATAATTAAACCTATTGCCTAATTACACCGGAAATTCGAGTTTAGCAGATACTGAGCTCATCAAAAGAATCTCACCTCTAAAGTCGTCATAACTCGTCGGAAATTATGTTGTTCCACCAGTTACATGTGTTAGAGGGGGCTTGTATTCTTGTTTCTTTGTATATAATGGCTATCCTTAAACGCAAGGTATTATCATATCTTCTGTATGAAATTTCAGCATTATAAGAATACTAGAGAAAACTATGTAAAGAGTTTGCAAATATTCTTGATATGCTTGGTTTGTTGTGTGGATCACTTTGTACTTCGAAATAACATCCCTGAATTAAAGGCGTTACTAATTTAACTCATTAGTTACGTTTTAGAGAAAGTAGCGTGGCATTTATGAAAGTTATTATTGGCCACCAACATCACGGTGTGCGATAAATTAATGATGTTCATTATATATAGTTTGCAGATTCTCATAATGGATCTCACAGAGACCTTTATATAGGGAGATTGCTTCTAAATCGGGGACTCTTCCTTCGGAGATGTGTGTACAAACTCCGGACCTAATGCGCATTGCTATTACAAACCAATGCTCCAGCTCCAAAGGAACAGGAACCATATGACAAAATTAACTTATATAATTAATTAATAAGTTAATAGATTGTTGACTTGTCATCTTTTTTCAAAGTCAATCGAGAAGAAAAGGATCGGAAAGAATTACTACTTCCATAATATGGCATTGATATAGCAGTAACTCTAAATGCAGACAATAGGAAATTTTCTATAGTTGTGATTTATCCAAGCTTTGTCATATTTTGGTCTGTTGCTGCCTTTGTCGAGTCATCAGTCCAACGACGTTCCACCCTAGGTTTAAGAAAGTGGCGTTCCTACACTCAGAATAGATTGGTGGATGAGGCGTCACTCATTTGTAATTGTATGAGGCATTTTCTGCATAGCGTACCTCAAGTGTCTTTGTGGTTAATCTTTCAAGTTGAGATAAAATTAAATAGGAATTTTTATATTTGACGAGTCGAAAAACAATGGCAAATATTTATCAGGAAAATTAGGATAAAAGGTTAGTAAAAAGTGGTGAAATTAGAGAAAGTGATTTGTGTTAAGGGTCTTTAATCTGGGTGACAAAAACGAGGAAAAGGCAATACTAGTGAAATAGGACGTGGAAGACAAAGAGATTAGGTAATTACTTAAGTTTTTACCTAAGTTTGCTTAATGTTGTATAAATTTGGGCACAAGCTTATGGAATGACTTGATACATATGGATAGATTTCATAAACACTGCCGGTCAGGTCAGACAGAGAGGATTGCCAAAACGTGTAAGACAAAAGAATGAATCAAAGGAACCGCCTGCGAGTCGCTTTCCAAGAATGCGCAGTATATCTTGAATCCTGGCAATTCCTGTCTTGGGTTTTTTTTCTTAATGATTTACGAAGGAGATTACAAGATTATAAGAAGTCAGAGGCGATAAAAAACCCGCCCCGTCCGCTCAGGACCAGTCTGCCTTACCTGATGTATAGAAGTGTGGGTGGAGATTCAACCCGTGGGGCATAAACGGAATGGTATGTGAATAGTTATAATGATGCGTAAAGAATTTCACATCGGAAAAGGGGGAATGAACCTGACTTCACTTTCCCGGAGTTTCACGCTCAGTGGTCGCTTGGTCAAGGTGGAGATTCCAAGGATGAGACAGTACTCAAACTCATCTTTCTATTTATTTTTACCCCTTTCTTTATTCATCCATTCACTGACTTCGATTCTGAATGCTGTCTAGGTGTTCCTCCTGGATCGAATTTCACTGAGATATGCGGAGAGGCGAGTCCGAAAGATAACTTCATCCGATCGATCATCCGACTGCATACGACCGAGGCCACTGTGGTGCGGCGAAGTGAGTTGTTTAATTAGCACAGATTTTAAGGTTGGTAAAAAAAATGGAGAGGAAAACAAGTTATTAGGAATTCGTAGGAGCATTTTCCCGACTACTATAATCATCTGCGCAATTTCATTTACTACTCCACGTGTTTCTCTCTTCTTTGACCTCCTCAACGCAAATTTAGGACATATACATAGAGGACAAACAGAATAACGCTCGCGAGAAAAAATCCAATTGTTCATCTATCTCATCATTTGGACATTTCTGGCAAAGAGATTATTAATTTTGGCCTGTTTTCATGATGTGTTTATTTCCCTATTTGATTTTCGCTTTTCTTTTTTTTATTGGCCTATAAAAGCATTCATAATTATCAACGCATTTCACATTAGAAGGTTTCTAAACTCCGTTTTTCTTTAGAACACGTTCGTTTCTCACTGTATGCTGGCTCCAAAGACAAGTAGTACAATACGTACTTTATATATATATATATATATATATATATATATATATATATATATATATATATATATATGTATATATATCTATTTATTTATTTTAACGTTTTACCATGGCAGCAACGAACGAGGGCATTTTTGCCGAAATAGCGAATTTTTAATCTCTTAGGCTATATCTATGAATATGCAAAAGTTATGTACTATTTATGTGTTAAGTTGAAGGAAAGGGAATGAAAATCAAATTATAGTACACAAATGTATGTATAGAAAAAATAAATATCAAAGATTACTCTAGCAATTACTTGATGAAGAACTGACTCTTTCAAGTTTCATAAAGAGACTATTTACTGCAAAGTTAACTTAGTTATCTTTGTGATCATCTCCATTTACTGAACTCTGCATTTACGAAATTCATTATTCTCTGATCTTAACAAATCCTCTTAACTTTACATATATCAGTTCTTTCCTAATGTAGCGTGCCGAGAAGTGCACGCTAGCGTTTTTAAAGCTTCGCTTGAATGAGGCTTGTTTTTGAGACTCATAATGGCCCAGTGGATTCGCCGCTCGCTAACAATGGTGCAGCGACGCTGGCACCTGTTTGCAACTCACCTACGCTACTTTCTTTTTTTTTTTATTCGCCCCTTTGCCTACATTCGTCTATCTACAATAATAATGAGATTTATAGCATTTTATCATCACATTAGGAAGAGGGAGTTCTAATTTTACCTTAGCTTGTTTTGTTCCTTGAATTCCGTATGTCGACCCTTTTTATTCAATCTCATTTGTCTACTCTCACCCAAACCTTACCCCTCCATCTCTCTCTTGATATGTTCAAGTTCAATCTTCTTTGTACACATTTTAACAAACCTTTTTCCTGGCTCTTTAAGATATGCCATCTGTTCATTTCAAGTTCTTGTCATTTCTTTCATTTTTACTTTACGGATAGTTTCGTTTTTCTTTTTAGCTCTTTCTCTTTCGCTCATCCACTTATCATAGGGAATGTACATCTGTCCAGATGATTAGAGAAATTTAGATTTTTTTATTCCCACAAGGGAGGTTCCATGTGTAACATGGTCAACCATGCTGCATGAATCCGTACACTCCCGCCTCAATGCTCACAGGTGGGGATGCGGTCATATACCTTCCACACATTTCACTTTTTCAATTTAAAAAATTTTATTTACATATTTTTTATTACAAGGTTTCTAGTTAATATTTCCTCGTTGGTTTTGCTTCTAAGTTTTAAGCCCACAATAAATAACTATTTTTACTAGTAATTAATCGGTGAGCATACCTCCCAATAGTTTGATTCAAGGTAGCAAACGAGTCATGCTAACATTGTTATTAGCATGTGAGGACAGCGAGTGATTTTATGGAGTCGTTTTACCCACCCTGTTTATTGTGCATTAATGTTTTGAAAGGAATCTACTTCATTTCGTGGTCTGCTAAGTGTGAGCTTCAGATCTCTTTCACATCATCCCCCACGGTTTTTACTCCAGTTTCCTTTTCTTCGGGAAATATATGTTTTAAGATTAGGTTCTTGGGTTTGATTTGGTACTATTAATTAGGTTAAATTAATCTTGAATATTGGCTGTGATAAAGTCTAAAAGAGATCTTGACTTTCTACCAACTTTCTATCGAGTAATTGTTAAAATATTGGGAACTAGGTGAAAGCCTTTATTTATATTCTCTTCGCAACGCAGATCATATTTATTTGTTCCTTATTTGAATAATAAAAAAAAATGCATCGGCCTCGTAGCTCTCGACGGATGATAGGAAAGTTTGTCCTTCTCTTTTGTTTATTCTTCCCACTAAGATAGCCACTTGTTGCTTCATAGCATTTTACTCTTTGCACACAAAATGCAAACCAAATCTCGTAAATTCTTTGCAATGAGTTTAGAAGGGTTTCTTATTAGTCGAATGGGTCTCTTTAGAGGAGAGAACCTTAGCTACTTAGAGAAGAGATTTCAGTAGAAGAGCGAATGGCTGGAGCTTCATGGATTCGGGCCCGTGTCGTAACAGACGACTAAGTCCGGAGAGGGAGCGCAGCTTTGGAAAGCTTCGCTACGTAATTGTTCTTTGCGCAGGTTCAATTTGATGCACACTTACCCTAACTTTTGGAAGGAAGTTAAAATTAAAGAAGAAAAAGAAAAGTGAAGTGGATTTACAAATTCATCGGCTCAGTAAACAAAGCTAGATCTTAACCCCTTATCTTTCTTCCGTCTTCGTTCCTTTATAATGAAAGTTCTTTTTGAATCGATGAAAGCCAGATATGAAGGACCTGAAAGATTTTCGATTGAAAATCAGATGAATTCTTAATGCTCATTGAAAACGGTTAGCGATTTGAAACATATCACTAGAGAAATCAGCTTAACTTTAAAATCAAAGCATACGGCCCTACAACATAAAGAAATTGTCTTTAAGTAAATGTCGTAGAATTGCTTATATTTTGGTCCAATAATTATTCTAGTCCTTGATCTGGACACACCGCTTTTGTCTAAGTCGATGGTATTGACCCTATGACTCAATCTACGATCATTTATATATATATAGGTAGGCTTTAATTCCTACTGAACGTGCGAAAGCTGGTTAGAGGCGAGTTGTGCCGTAGCCAGGATTCTCACTATAAAAGTCCCGCTTGTTACTGGGGGAAGGTTTGTGATTGTTGAATTCTAAGATAGCATAATACAGGTTGGATAAATTACCCGAAGGGATTCTTAATTAAAGTCTTGCCAAGGGTACGTCAAGAAGGAGGAGCCACAAATAAACATACGTACAAAAATAAACTTTACTTTACACAAATATAATAATAATTAGCAATAGTTAAACGGGCAAAATTAATGATTAAATATTAAACACTGACGTTAAGCGTCTAGATTTATAATGACTTAATGGGAGTATCAATCACTGTTAATTAAATAGGTAATTTAAGAATAGAGGGACACTGGGTTTACAGATTACCATTAATTGTGATGGATTGGAGATGGCGACTACTCAGGTCCACACGGGGTGGTTTGGGTGGCGTAAACACGAGTTCTCAGGGGGAGGGGGGATAAGACGAAGGGTTTGGGGCTGCTGACTGCAGTTCCGGTTAGTTCACTCCTAACTGGATGTGACACTAACAAATAGTAACTTTCAGTAACTATTTAGATGTTCCGTTTTCTTTCTTAAGTTACGTTGAGCAACAGAGCGTATTCTTCTAGTCACCGACTCTGCGGGGCGGGATTTGCCTCAGGAACACTTTGAGACAGCGACCAAGTTAATTCGGCGGCGCATTGGCAGTCGATACGTTACGGCAACGACTCTCGTTCAACGTGAGGGCTACGCGAGTAGGTTTGGGACACTGCTCTAGAGGGATAAACGGCGTTATTATTTATATCGCGGACTGTGGGAAATCGAGAGAGAGATTACATTAACGACAATTCGCTTATCGCGGCGCCTTCATGACAATCTCCATGGTATCATAAATAAGGCAAATAGAATTTAGGCTTCTCTGTGAGATAGGCCTTCTTTCGTCAGACTTCCTGTCGCCCGTTGGGGAAGAGTGGGGGGAGGAGAGGAGACGAAGGTCAACTCAAACGACAAATTTCTTTCGTTCCCACGATTGCCTGGCGGCATGCAAGTACGTACGTTCCATACCCTCACAGTAAACCCCTTTCAAATGTGTTCCCCATTAAACTACTAATCATACTAAACGTCGCTTGACTTAACCCAGCGGGTGAAACTGTGTCTCCATTCGCCCAAGCTGTAATCTTCATAGAGATATGATCTCGCAGGGAGTGCTGTAGTTTTCGAGATAAGCGTTCTTTGCACTTTATGGCGAGAATTCAAACCAGTTAAATAATTATTTAAATAGTTAATTTTTACTATGATAAATATTCTATTTATCACCACTTATAAGTTTTAGAAACGTTTTCTGGTAGTTTTTCTCCTAGCAAACCTTACACCTTTTGGTTGTTTTATCATGACGTGGTCCGATTCTGGAATAAATTCCAAAGCATTCCTGTAGTTACGCGAACTGTTGAAAACCTATAAGGCAGGCTATTGGCCAAACTAGGAGTGGGGACTTATCAGGAACAACCACAAACGAATTGTTATGATAATAAATGAACACTTAAATAGTGTTTCTAATGTTGAGGACTTGTCACAAATATCCCCTGTATTTCTATCACATCTTCCATATATTTTTTCAGAGAAATTCCACGCTTTCTACAATTGTTGTACGATAACGAAGGGTCATAAACTCCGTAGGTTTATAGGGTATGCAAATTTCGATGAATAAAATAAAATTTATCAGGAGATGTAAAATTTAATTAAAAAATGAAGTGTTCAAAATTATCTCAACACAATTTTCTTGTAGAGAGAACCGACATTGTTGCATAACAACTAAATTCAGTTCAATCTCTCGTGGACGTTAGGATTCTCTTGTCAGCTGTCGTCTAGTTAACTTACGTTAGAAATCTGAGACGCCTTTCTCTGTCCGCCACCAAGATAGTCTTTCAATTAGTCATCCCAGAGACTGCCAAGCGCCTCACATGTATAATACATAATATTCTGTCAAACTATGACAAAACAGGTTTAAGTAAGACTGGCAAATAAACTGTTAAGTTAATGAAGACCTAAAAAGGAAAGACCGAGGCTTTTCCCAAATTGTAAAAGACAGTTTAAAAAGGGCTGCTGAAGATTTCGAGAGATTAGTGAGATTTTGACGACCATTGTCTCTAAGTAGACTGTGTCACGTCGACTGGAGAAAGAAAATCTTCACGCTAGCTCACCCTTGGTTATGCTATTGATCATCCGATGAAGGAGAAAGTTCGTCTTGCATTCATTCACCACTCATCACATTACATGGTCGGATGACCAAGGAGCTAACTTTCATTCACTGTGAATCTAAGTTCGATTTGGTTGGATCCCATGATTAATGGGTTCGATTTTCTCAGACGAAGTGAAAGATTATCTGTCAATTGCCCCCAAAGAGTATGAAATGTTTTAGACAAAAATGTCATAGTATAGGGCAATAATTCAGCAGAAGGTACCTGTCCACTTGCACTCTTATGTGGCACCGTGAATGTACAATTGTAACCAAAATTGCTGTGACTACATGACTTGCGAGTCTCCGAAGACCAACTTGCATTATCATGCAAGATAACGCCCCTTGGCAGACTTCCAATTCGGTGAAGACCCTTCTAGTTGACGGATACAAACACCAACCAGACTTGTTTTCCATTGCAAATGTCTGTGAGACAATCGGAGAGAGCGCTACAGCGAGGAATCATAGTGCACTTCAAAAACAACGGTAAATTCCTCAAAATGAATAGAGCAGGAATACTTTGTAAGAGTGTCAACTGTTGGTTCGTTGATATGGCAGAAGATTTTTTGTGCTCGAGAATAAATGCCGCTACATTAAATGCATATAACTTGTAAAAACTTTCCCCTGATAATTTAATCAGTATATTCCAATAGATTTTATTTTTCCGCTGCCGTTCGGATCATTTTGAGCACCAATTGTTTTAATAAATTGCTTAACCTGCTGATAACTCATTTTATTCATCGTAATTTGCATTACATTTATTCTACGTAGTTTATACCTATACATAGGTTATCGTATACCAATTTTGGAAATCTCAGATTTTCTCTGGACAAAATTATGGTAGCTCTGCTAGAAATACTGGCGTTCGGATCATGTGGAGTGTACTGTAGGATAAGAAATCAATTTGGGGAACACTTCGGATTCTCCGCAATGGAGAAAATGACGGGCAATCATTACATACTCGTATATGAAGAAGATCAAGCAATTGAAGGGACAAGGGTGCAACTGCTGTGTACGATCTGTAATCAGTCTTTTAAAGAAGGGGTAGTCCCAGCAGAGTTCAAAAGAGTTAATGTTAAGTCAGCCTCGAGAGAGGAGAAAATCAGATACTACTAACTTCAATCATATGTGCTTAAAGTTTAATAAAAGGTAAACTTTTAAAATATACAATAATTATCGGTGAGGAAGGTCGGGTTTATAAAAACTGGAACATTTTCCTAAAGGGATTTACATCTACGATGAAAACAGAGTAATTTATATACCTTCACTTTGAAGAGCTTTTCATACTTTTCTGCATGAGAGGCTCTTGCTGAAACTGGAAGCGTAAAGAATAAGAGGAAAAAATCTGAAGTGGACAGAGAGGTGGGTCTCAAATCATTCTCAGCAGGTTGTTATCAATGTGACAAGCTCTGACTTGCCTCCACTACCGCCTTATAAGGGTTCAGTACTGGGATTTCAGTTATTAGTTATATATATTAATGACAGATAATAGATTACTTAGTAAAATCTCATAATTTGCAGATCACACTAAGCTAGGAAACAGAAATGTTCTTAGATTCGATGTTGCAGAACCGCAGAGAGACGAATAAAATTGTGTAGTAGGTAGATACATGGCTAATGAACTTTAACATACGTAAATTCATGTCAAAATTCAAAATCAGAATACCATATCACGTTGGAATCCTAGAATACATTAACTAGGGGATTTAATTTCGGATGACCACAAAATGCCAAAATAATGCTTCGAAACTACTATGAAAACAAAATTAATGCTGGGATATATTTCCCAAAACTTCACTTATAAGTCGAAAGATATAATTTTATCTCTATATGATTCGCTCATGTGTTCTTATTTGTCGTATACAGGAAAAATTTCGGTTATTTTACCTCAACTAAGACGTAACGATGATAGAAAGAGAGCAACGTACAGCAAATACACTAATTTATAAACTTACACATAAGTTACGACGAAAGACTTCGCCCTTTTCACCATTTATCCCTTTCAAGAAAGCTATTACATGGACAACAAATCGAGGTATCGAAAATTTTAAATATATTCAGTAATATAATTATAGATTACTGATCGAGAGGGAAGATAACTGCAAATTACTCTACATAGTTATAAAATCACACAAACGTGGAATAGCTTGCTCAACCGAGTAGTAGAAAGGAAGCCAGGAAATCTGTTTAAAAGTCGACTTGATTATTTTTGCCAAGTGTAACTATTTGCTAGTGGGAAGTAGAGATGAAAACGTCTAATGAAATATCATTAAAGATTAACGAAAAAAAACTAATCCAGCGATTTTCCTTGTAAAAGGTGTGAAAATGTGTTCTGACTTTCCTGTCACAATATACAGCGCGCTGCAGAAGTAACGCTCTTTTTATTTTATTTTCAACAAAAATTGATTGCAGTAAATAAAGAAATAAACATAGTGTACTAGAGTTGCTAAGAATGAATGGAGTATTTCAATACAATAATTTAATATTAATTGACATCCACAAAATAATTCCCTTCTTGTTCAATTCACTTACTGAACTACACCAATAACACTCATACAAGCCTTTTAACACATTCCCATGGTAATTGCAGAAAATTGATCATAAATAACCTGTTCTAATTGAGAAATCGTTTTCAGTTTGAAGCTGTTAGCCTGATCTTTCAATACTCCCCACAAACAAGTCAGGTGGGGTTAGGTCTGGTGAACATGATGGCCACTCAAATACTTTCCCTTGTCCTATCCATCTGCCCTTAAAACTTTGATTTAACTACCATATCTTATCAAAAAAGTTCTCATCTTCATTAACTTTAGTTATAAAAAGTTCCTCAAACTCTGATTGCCTGTAGGGGAATCGCCACTTCACCCCCCCTCCCCCCCGTTCACTCGTAGTACAGTCACAAAGCGGTTACCGCAAAGACATCCGGCCGAAGGCTTCGGCGGATCCAGCGCTTAACCGCAGCGTCGCACCACTCAGTGCCATGAAAGACCCTAAAGGTCAAAATGAAAGATCTCCCCCAGGAGAGTGAGATCCAGTTTCACATCAAATAAGAAATTGGAGACGTGTTTCTCCCAAGCTCGAAGGCTAACGAGGAGCCAATGTAAGACTCGGTGGGAAAAACCGTTGGGCATAAGAACTCTCCTGGGGCCGTCCTCAACCCCCTTTCCCTGCTTATCACTCCCCCAGTGGGGTGACAAGGTATAAATAAGGAACACTGAGGAAAATCGTGGTAGTATACGTCAGTCTCTAGGTGACGAAGTCCTCGGATCAAAGCCGAGCTACCGAGACTGGAGAGGTAGTTTACTTGGGTCGCCAGACCAAGAAGTACCCTGCAAGAGAGGCAGGGCTACCTAACTTAAGGAACTAAGAAACAGCTCATCCTCGAGCTAGTCCCTGGTTATCAAACCAAACCATAAGTTAACTTTGTTAAGTTCAACTTACTCTCGCCAGAGAGACTCCTCATATCCTGGTGCACCTTAAACACCAGGGGTATTCCTTGTCCTTGAGGAATTAAGAAAAGAAGAAGGAAAAGGCTCCCCCTTGAGCCAGTTACTCGCTGGCCACACCGAACTCATAAGTCAACTTGGTGAGGAACCAAGTTCAACTTATTCTCGTCAGAGAAACCCCTCTCCGTTATACTCGCCCTTGAGGAAGACTGGAACTAAGAAGAAGCTCATCCTCGAGCTAGTTCCTGGTTACCAAACCGAACTTTAAGCAACTTATTCTCGTCAGAGAAACCCCCCTCTCTCATCGATCATCGCCCTTGAAGAAGACTCTCCCCGAGTTCAGTCCTCGTCCATGAGGAATTAAGTAACGAAGGAGAAAAGCTCTCCCTCGAGCTCATTACTCGGTGGTCACACGGCACTCCAAGTTAACTTGGTTTAAGAACCAAGTTCGACTCCCTCTCGCCAGAGAGACCACGACTACCTTGGTGTTGCATAAAGCACCGTAATTGTTCTCGTCCGTGAAGACCCATCCCCCCGGAATACCGTGTGGACCCCCAGCTGCTACCCTCGCCAAAACGACCGTGTGATCTCGCCCATCTACATCTGGCCAGACGGCACGCGTCGTGAGTCAATAACATTTCTGAGGCCTTTAAATTTCAGTAGAGTCCGTAAGCCTAAATCTTATATTATTGTTGTGTGTAGAGAAATTAACCAATTTTTTGAGGGTCAAACTAATTTAATTAATTCTTGTTTATGATAATATTCAGAGTATTGCTGTAGTTAATGTTTAGATGTTGTGTATTCAATGGTTAAAGTTAAAATATAAGTTTATATTGGGATTATTGTGCATTTCTCTTATATCCTTATGTGTTACGGAACGGCTCTGTTCGTTAAGATATTCAGATATCAATATATTAGCCCTCTTAGCACTCTTAGAACAAAAAGGAGGGGGGACATTCTAAGACATATTATAAAAGTTGTGTCAGGTTTGTAGGTTTTTATTAGAAAGAACCCAGCAGTGTCTAATTAAGAAAGCGCCAACACGTAAAAGAATATCAGATCAGGAATAAGAGAATAATTGACGAGAGGAAAATTGGTAGAGTTAAGGGTGGTAACAATCTAAAGGTAATTGGTAGGCCAAGTGGTAAATTTGTTGTCGGAGTGGTATTTCAATCAACATAGTAGTGGGATTAAGGGTAAGTTATACTGAGCGCTACCTGGTGAGTGGTGGGATAATTACCTGAAAATACAGAAAGGAAAATTCGACGGACCAACACAAAATGGATCCGGTTAAAAGATTTTACCAAAAAGCCCAAAGTCTGGGACTTGAAGGCAAAGAGATGCATGACTACGTCATGGCAGAACTAAGAATAGATTGTGAAGAAGAAAAAAGAATTTTGGATATAGAATAAGAACAAGAATTAATAAAGTTTGATAGAGAAACAGAGGATATAATAAAAAAGGATAAAAGAGAATGGGAATTAATGGAAATAGGGATGAACCGGAAATGTGAAGAATCCCGAATACAGCGGAAAATAGAAATAGAGGAAAGAAGATCCTCAAGCGGAAGCAGAACAAACGAAAGAATAAGACAGTTGAAAATTGAAGCCAAAAAATTTAGAATAAGGATAGAAAGGGAAGATGAAGAAAGGAGAATAAAGATAAAGCTGGAAGATGAAGAAAGAAGAACTCGACGGGAAAACGAAATAGTGAAAGCAGAAAAAGAAGCCGAAGAAAGGAGAATGAAGAGGGAAAAAGAGTCGAAAGAGAGGAGAATAAAGATTAAACAAGAAATCTATGAAAGAAGAATACAGAAGGAAAAATAACTTGCTCAAGCTAAAAGAGAAGAGAGAGAGAAGAAAAGGAAAGATTGCTCGCACTCGAAAGAGCACCTATCGAGAATCTCATAGAGGCTGAGGAAGTTGTTGCCCGGCCTGGACCTAAGAAAGGACCATCGAGGAAAACCCAGCCAAATGGGGTAACGATGGAAGAAGTAGAAAGTAGGGATGAGGTACCAGCAGGAGTACCTAAAGGAAAACCCATGAGGATAACCCAGCCAAATGGGGTTATCAGGGAAGAAGTAGAAGGTAGGGTAGAGGTACGAGCAGGTGTACCTGAGGAACTACCTACTAAGAGAAGTGAGTCAAATGAGTTGACAAGGAAGGAGGAAAGAGGTGCTATTGCGATACACCCAGATAAAACGAGTCAAATGGTAGACACGGATGAGTATCCCTTACCCCTAGTAGTCTCCTCCCCGAACGGAACGTCCACGGAGTTACCGCTAATAAGCCAAGTCGTAGTGAGCGCCACGCCCATTAACGACCTCGCAGGGAAAAGTTTTCTCGATCCCCAAAGATCGAACCCAGACACGATCTTCCCGTGTACCTGGTTAAAGGAGAGCTATGGGACCCACGCTCCCATCAATTATAACCCGCTGCAACAGGCCGCTCTAGCCATAATGTTCAGTTTAAAGGTAGTCAAGTACCATAAGAAGGGTAATTCGAGTAGGTTGAAATACCGCTACCATTTAGTAACATACTGGGGTAGACTCAATAACCCGAAAGGCCGACTCAGGCGCGGTAAAGTATTGGTATTAGAGCACCATTTTAGTATTAGCTACATCAAAGGAGCTGATAAAGTACAGCTGCTCTATAGGCGGAGACGAAATACCATTGAGGGTTATTTCAGTACCTAATGAGCGTGAAAGCATGTTTTCATTTGTTGTTCGTGTTAATATTTATCGGTAGGATTTAAGTTCTCACAAACTTAGAAATGTAAGGAAGTAGCTTGTTTTTTGTGTTTTTTGTGGGTAATCGACGAATTAAGGTTTTGTTATTTTCATGTAAAATTGTATGGCGAGTAGGTCTAGTTCGACACATTGCCTGTGTAAACGCGCGCGAGGGCGCTCATGTATAAGGAAACTTAATGTAAGAGAGGGCTCAAAGAAATACAACTTTGACAATCTCGACTAGGTTGAGTAAGTTGTTTTGAGTTCCCGGGAGTCCCCCTTCCCCTTCCCATTAAGTTCTTCGATGGGAGGTATGTAGGGAAATCGTCACTTCCTCCCCCATCGTTCAGTCGTGGTGCAGTCACAAGGCGGTTACCGCAAAGACATCCGGCCGAAGGCATCGGAGGGTCGAGCGTCTAACCGCAGCGTCGCACTACTCGGTGCCATGAAAGACCCTAAAGGTCAAAATGCAAGATTTCTCCCAGGAGAGTGAGATCCATTTTCACGTCAAATAAGAAATTGGAGACGTGTTTCTCCCAAGATCGAAGGCTAACGAGGAGCCGATGTAAGACTCGGTGGGAAAAACCATTGGGCATAAGAACTCTCCTGGAGCCGTCCTTAAGCCCCTCCCCCCCTTACCACTCCCCCAGTGGGGTGACAAGGTATAAATGAGGAACACTGAGGAAAATCGAGGTAGTATACGTCAGTCTCTAGGTGACGAAGTCCTCGGATCAAAACCGAGCTACCGAGACTGGAGAGGTAGTTTACTTGGGTCGCCAGACCAAGAAGTACATGCAAGAGAGGCAGGGCTACCTAACATAAGGGGCTGAGAAGCAGCTCATCCTCGAGCTAGTCCCTGGTTATCAAACCAAACCATAAGTTAACTTTGTTAAGTTCAACTTACTCTCGCCAGAGAGACTCCTCATATCCTGGTGCACCTTAAACACCAGGGGTATTCCTTGTCCTTGAGGAATTAAGAAAAGAAGAAGGAAAAGGCTCCCCCTTGAGCCAGTTACTCGCTGGCCACACCGAACTCATAAGTCAACTTGGTGAGGAACCAAGTTCAACTTATTCTCGTCAGAGAAACCCCGCTCCGTTATACTCGCCCTTGAGGAAGACTGGAACTAAGAAGAAGCTCATCCTCGAGCTAGTTCCTGGTTACCAAACCGAACTTTAAGCAGCTTATTCTCGTCAGAGAAGCCCTTAAAGAAGACTCTCCCCGAGTTCAGTCCTCGTCCATGAGGAATTGAGTAACGAAGGAGAAAAGCTCCCCCTCGAGCTCGTTACTCGGTGGTCACACGGCACTCCAAGTTAACTTGGTTTAAGAACCAAGTTCGACTCCCTCTCGCCAGAGAGACCACGACTACCTTGGTGTTGCATAAAGCACCGTAATTGTTCTCGTCCGTGAAGACCCATCCCCCCGGAATATCGTGTGGACCCCCAGCTGCTACCCTCGCCAAAACGACCGTGTGATCTCGCCCATCTACATCTGGCCAGGCGGCACGCGTCGTGAGTCAATAACATTTCTGAGGCCTTTAAATTCCAGTAGAGTCCGTAAGCCTAAATCTTATATTATTGTTGTGTGTAGAGAAATTAACCAATTTTTTGAGGGTCAAACTAATTTAATTAATTCTTGTTTATGATAATATTCAGAGTATTGCTGTAGTTAATGTTTAGATGTTGTGTATTCAATGGTTAAAGTTAAAATATAAGTTTATATTGGGATTATTGTGCATTTCTCTTATATCCTTACGTGTTACGGAACGGCTTTGTTCTTTAAGATATTATTAAGATATCAATATATTAGACACTCTTCGCACTCTTAGAACAAAAAGTGGGGGCATTCTACGACAGTCCCCATCATGCAAACTTTGATGCACAAGTGGGATGTAAGGTCTCATTTTAGCTTCTTCACTCTTCTCCAAAAACTTCTAAATGACTTTACTTCTGCTGCACCCTGTATATTCCTTTCGACACTAGCAGTCGAGGCCTAGTGGGAGAAAGAGCTCTCAAATTTCTTTCCCTTTGTATGATTGAGAGTTTTTTGAGCTATAATAGAATCCTGCATGACTCGTAGGTACACATGTATTTATTTATGTACCCTAGTTCTATAAAGGGTAAAGATTCTTGATTTTAATTGATGAACAACTAGATAAGTGTGTATTAGCTTTCGAAAAATGACATTAGAGTTAAGAATATTTTTCGGGCTAAGTAATTAGTAAGAAGTTTAATTTAGTAGTCTGTAATTTAGTTCGTTTGTCGTAGCTTTCAAATTCTTGCTTCTCGCGCTGGCCTTGAGCGGATCAAATTGTATAACTGATCTTAGTTATGTAGTAACCAGTTATATGTACTTAATCACAACACTTCCGAGTGTCCTCAAAATGTTATGTTACAAGGAGTAACAAGGAGTAACAAGGAAGGTAAGTACCCTAGGAGACCTTACGGTCCATTCAAAGAGGGTACCTTTGGACTAGCAATCGAGCAGGCACATGGCTGCTCAATTGTTGTGCGTCCCTAAACGGCCCCTTTTCAAGACCTTGTCTAGTCTTGACTTGAACTGGTCAACAGATTCACTGTTGACAACTTCTAATGGAAGTGCGTTCCACATACCGCATATACTGTAAGTGAAAAGATTTCCACACAGATTGCGGTTGTAACGCTTCAGTTCAAGTTTGAAGCCGTGATTGCGCGTTCTGTTCTCACTCAGTGTGAAAATATCCCGGTAGTCAACATTGTCGAACCCTCGATGAGCTGACCACGCAGTCTACGGGTTTTCAGCGAGAACAGATCTATTTCCCTTAGTCCATCCTCATAACTTTTATGTCGGATAGAGGGAATCAGCTTGGTTGCCCTGGCTTGTACGCGTTCCAATCTCGCGATGTCCTTTCGCAATGAAGGACTCCAAAATTGTACGGCATACTCCAGGTGCGGTCGGACAAGTGAGTTGTACAGGCACAGTACAATCTCCTGGTTCCGATAACCAAACTGGCGCTTAATATAGCCTAGCATCCTTTGGGCTTTCTTCTCCGCCTCAATGCACTGTTTCGACAACTTGAGGTCACTAGTGATTGTTACACCTAAGTCCTTCTCAGTGTCGGTGAATTGCATAGCAGTGCCCTTAAGGATATACTGAGATTGGGGGTTTCTGGGGCCGATATGCATCACTTTGCATTTCCCCACGTTAAAAGGCATTTGCCACATGTCCGACCACTCCCCAATCTTCCCAAGATCTTCCTGCAGGCGGGCAGTATTTCCATCCTTTGCAACGTTCATACCAAGCTTGGTATCGTCGGCAAATTTGGAAATCTTGGCAACCATGTCACCGTCCAGATCGTTGACGTAGATGATGAATAGTAGTGGTCCCAGACAGAACCTTGAGGCACTCCGCTAGTAACGGGCACCCACTCAGAAGACTGTCCATTTACCACCACCCGTTGCCGTCTGCCACTTAGCCAGTTCTCGATCTAGCCAGCTACCTTTCCGTCTATGCCCAGCACTTGCACTTTCCGGAGAAGGCGGCGGTGTGGTACCTTATCAAAGGCTTTCTGAAAGTCTAGGTAGACCACATCCACCGCCTTGTCCCGATCATGCTCACTGAAAACGAAGTGGAAGAATTCCACAAGGTTCGTCAGGCATGACCGTTGCCTTCGGAAGCCGTGCTGGGAACTCCTCAGTAGCAGGTTTGACCGTAAATACGACGTCACTTTGTCCACCATGATGCTTTCCATGAGTTTACCAACTATCGAAGTCAGACTCATAGGTCAGTAGTTCGACGGTTGGTTACGGTCTCCTTTCTTGAAGATAGGAGTCACCTCCGCCTCACGCCAGTCTCTAGGAACGCATTTGGTCCGGATTAACATGTTAAAGATAGCGCACAGGTGTCGTGATACTTCATCGCACACTTCCTTCAACACTTTAGGTAGAAACCCGTCCGGTCCAGGCGACTTATTCGTCTTTAGGTCAGCGATCTTTTTCTTTATTTCTCCTTCGGTGAAGTCCATTGCCTCCAGCTTTTCCCCCGAGTAGGAATCCGTCGGTTGGGGAATGGGACCACACTCTTCAGTAAACACTGAAGAGAAGTAGTCGTTGAGGAGGTTAGCATTTTCTGTATCTGAATGCTTTAATCTCCCCTCCTCATTCCTCAAAGGGCCAATCGTTCTACGGATTGGTTTATGGCTGTTCACATATCCAAAAAAAATCCTTTGGATTCTCTTTACAGAGTTTCACCACTCGGAGTTCCTCAGACCGCTTAGCCGCCCTTATGCTGGACTTCACTCTCCTGGCTAGCCTCCGGTATTCGTCAAAGTCACCCGAGATCTTCGATTGCCGGTACACATTTCTCTTCTCCCTAAGCAGTTGGCCGATTTCTCGATTAAACCACTTAGGTTGAACAGAAGACCAACGGGGGCATTTCAGAGGGATAAAACGCGATTGAAGACTCATGAATGTGGTTTTGAAACTGTTCCAAGAGTCTTCAACAGCCTCGCACTCTTCTAGCCTCGCGTCAGTCAGTCCCGCGCGTAGACCTGCAAAGTCTGCTCTTCTCAAATCGAGTTTCCTTGATTTACTAGTTGCAGGCTCTGCCTTGGGGACTTTGAATACAAATCTAATTATTCGGTGGTCACTGCCACCGAGCTCTTCGCCAACAGAAAGGGCCTCAACGATGTCATCCTCAGAGGTGAAAACCAAGTCGAGGATATTGTCTCCTCTCGTTGGCTCTCTCACCCATTGAGTGAGGAACTCGTTGTTCGTGAACTCCAGGAGTAGTGCGTTCTCGCCACAGGGTTCTCTGGTTTCCCAGTCGACTTGTGTGTTGAAATCACCCATGATGATACACACTCTGTCTTCGACAAGTTCTCCTAGTAGCTGGTACAGATCTCTGTCCTTTTCAACGAGTTGGGCAGGAGGTCTATAAAGCTCCAGGGTCCTGTATTTGGCAGGACCTATCTCTGGGTCAACACCTAGTAATTCATGGTCGGATACGATGTTGCAATCCGTCGAGTTGAGAGTATCCTTGACATACAACATCACACCGCCACCCTCTCTGTCTGGCCTATCTTTCAAGAAGAGCTGGTTACCGGGAATCGTAAATTCACCTTCAAAATCTCGGCTTGAGGTTTTTATCCACGACTCCGTTATGGCCACCATCTCCGGTTCTTCTGTTGCTACGGGGCCATGAAGTTCTAGAAACTTGTTTCTGATAGACCTCGCATTAAACAGAAGAACTTTGAAGGCGTCCCCGACTGTAGGACTCCCTACGCTCCTCCGTTTTCCGCTTTCTTTCTGTGTGGCGGGGTCACTCTCCTCTTTGTGACTTCAGAAAAGGTCGTTCCTGGAGTAACACGGGTGTACTTGCGTACGTCCTCCTTTCCTCGGAGTCTGACACTTCTTTGGGTCCGCTTCACAACATCCTGGATCATGTTTGCGAGTGCAGCTTTCCCTTTAAAGGAAAGATGCACTCCGTCCCTTTTGTACAGGTCCTTTCTCCCGTAAAAGGTGTGGTAGGGGTCTACAAAAAAGACTCCTTTCGCTGTACAAAGATCTCCCAGGCGTTGGTTTATGGAGACGTTCCTCGCGTGAGCGTTGCGTGATGGACCTCGTCTTGGGAGTATCCCGACCACGACACGTCTGCAGGTTTTTAGCCCACAGTCGTCAACTCCTCCCATAACCGTGGTCAGGATCTTCCCGCTGGCGCCTACATTGCCTCCTCGTAGGTAGAGATCGTTGCCACTTGCCATGAGGGCAACTACTGAGTTCTCAGAGATCTGAGATTTCTCAGCCTCCACCCTTATTTCTCCATTCCCCTTTCCTGGAAGGCAGCTTACCTTCACACTGGTGCGAAGGCGGGCCGCTAGCAAGGGTTGTAGATCCTGCGCTTGGGAGTCATCGATCACGATGACCCTGGCGCATTTGGGTTCAGAGGACAGAGGCTTCCCTTTCAGTATGGGCTCTTTTGATTCCTCTTTCTTCCCCACTTTTTTTGTTTTTTTCTTCTTTTTCTTCTTCGTTTTTTCTTCCGTTTCTACGTTCTCTTCTGTTTTATCTACTGTTTTTCCTTTCTTACTCTTCCTTTTCTTCTTTTTGACGCCCTGAGTAACCCTAGCTGCTGCTGGCTCTGGGACGTCGGATGGTTGGCCTATCTCTATCGACGCGGTGCATGAGGGCCCAACAGAGAAGCCATCCGCGTCGTTGGGAGTTTCTTGTTGCTGTTGCTGTCCATTGGTGGCTTTAATCTCCGCAATGATGGCTTCGAGATGACGGATTTGAGTCACATGCTCAGACTCGAGGATTTTCACCTTTTCTTCCAGCCGTCGTGTTTTTTCCTCAGAAGATTTAAAAAGTTCCTTAAGCTCCTGAAGTTCTGCCCTTAGGACGCAGTCCGTGCAGATACTTCCAGGGTGGCATTTTGAGAAACACCCCTCCGGAAAATCTACGCACCACTTGTCCTTTTGGTATGTCGAGCAGGTATACTTTAACGAACCAGGTCCTTTCTTTCCAGTCATGCTGAACATTTTATATCTCTGAATACTTTGTGACCACTCAATAAAAAAGAAAGGGGGTGGTGAGTTCGTCCCGCGTGAGTCGCTCCCGCCTATCTATCAGAGAGGTTTCGGATCTTTCAGAAGGCATGCTCCTTGTGCTGCTGTTCGTCCGACCGAGTCGTCAAACCTCGGCGTGCCGTGGCTCCCAACCAAGCAGCACTGACGGTCCCCGTAGGGGCCATCGATTTCTCATCAGGTGAACAACGGAGCACACCCCGTACTAAACTCCTACTAGTTCCTTTCACGACGGCCAAGATCTCGGAGCAGCGTTCAATGGATATCCCGCCACACCAAGAGACTCGACCCAAGGCTTTTTATTGGCCTGGCAACCAACCTGGGAACAAAGGGCCGTCACCTCGGACCGATGCTACCAGAGGCACCCGTCAACGGTCACTGGGAATGGTCAATAATTATGCGCCAGGAAAGGGGTTAACGGGGCACTACCCTCATCCCATTCATCGTGTTCCAACGCCTAAGACCCCTCAAGTCCTAGTCTCTCGCAACCAGTGAGCGTCGATTGGCGTTGTTTATAGAGGTTCCTAAGCCTCTCTTCTGACGCGTGAGGTAGCTGCCAGATCCTTATATGTAGATAGATGAAAAAAGGGTAAGAGTGACATGATAGGTATAGGGGTTGTTTTTTTATTGTTTTTTTCTTTTTTTATAAGTAGAAGAAATAGGATTAATTTTTAAAGAAAGAGGAAGGATAGAATAGGATAGAGAAAGACAAAGACGCACTTAGTCTGGAACCTAATTTCCGACCAAATCGACAAGGGAATCCCTGCCAGGGGTGCCAGAAGATAGGTACCCCCGCTGACATAGCTCGAAAAGTCAAGGGTACGCACAAGCTCTCTTCCCGCGACAAGGGGGCGTCACCTCTCTCTCTACTTTCTTTATGAGAGAGAGAGAGTATATATGTATCTTCCTGCTGTGCCGATTCCTCTCATAGATAATGTAACTACAAAAAGTAATTGAAACTGCAACTCTAATGTTCCTTCCTGATCGTTATTCTTATCTTGTCTTATTCATCGGAATTTGATAACAGACTGAAATCAATCGCCCTGACATTACTTCTAAATCATTCGTGTCTGCTTACTGCTTCTATAGGAGAATTCAAAAATTTTGAATAGATCTAACCTATTTTCGATAGGTTTTTTCTCGATTTTAAATCAAGGTTTGTACATGCCAGTTCATCATGTTGATATTTTAATCATCCAATGCTTCACACTCTTTACTGTGAGGCACGGAGAATTTTCCTGCTTAAAGGCAAGTTCATGTACTCCCAATATTTGAAGAAAGAGGATCATATGTTTCTGAAACATATTTTATTCTGTCAATGAGTTTATTTTCCATCGTAAACGGAAGGGCGGAGAAACTTAAGCATATAACATTTCACACGCCAAAACGCTGCCACCTAAATATTTAAATGTCATTTTTGTGTATGTGAGATAAAATCTTTTATCTCTATTGTTCATTGCATAGTTCTTTTTATCCAACCGGAACAAATTAAATGTGTGCTAAAAATTCCATTTTCATCACTCCCCAAGTCATGCTCATTAGTGAAGCCGACCTTGCCGCTTCATTTTTTAGTTAGGAGTAGTTTATTAGAGAGGGAGGCTGTTATGACTCCCACCTTTCCCAAGCAAGGTAAGACATTATGGTGAAGTAGATTCAGGCTCAGGTTTTTGGCAACTTGACGTGAAAAGTCGGATGCTGTCTCAAATCGATCCTTCATCGTCCTGGGTCGCATTTCACAATATTCCCTGAAACTTTTTTAGATGATGCTCCGTTTCTTCGTAAATTCGCAAGATTCGAATTTCCATATTAACCTTTTTATGGGTTAAATCGCACTTTTTGACTAATTACAATGCTTAGAAATTTCAAATAGGGTCATTCTTTCACTATTCCACTGGCAACCTGCTTCCTTACAAATAAGTGTTACCATAGGCAGCAGTCGGCAATACACTTGAAGCAGGGTCGTCATTCCTACGCTACAAAAAATTGCGTGTCATCTGAAATTCATAAGTATCGTTCTCTTGTTATGGACGCATGTTTTCTCACAATAGTCATTAATTTTATCATAACTTGTTTTATCTGATGTTGTATCAAATAAAAATGGATACTATCAGAGGCAAACTAAAATAATTGGCTGTCCAATTTATATGGAAATTAAACAGGTATTTTCAAGAAAATAAAGATTTGGGCATTTTCTCTCTAATTTTGGACGGTGTTGCATACGCATACACGAAAACGTACATGCAACTAAGAAGATTGGGTAATGTCATATCTATCACACCATAGTTGGATACTTTATCTTGTCTATTTGTCTGTTCCTCTCAAGACTTATATTATATACATATATTTTCTGAATCAATCTTTTTTCAAATACATACAACTAATTCTAAAGATAAATATGCATCACTACGATTTTGCATAAAGATATTTTTATGTAAATAAACTCGCGTAGTTATCAGTAATAAAAAACACATTGTTATTATGTGGTAGGATATCTCGCAGCGAACAATGCTTTTCGAAATTATGTTTTTCTAACGCATTCACTGATTCCTATGATTACAATGTAGTAAATTTGATGTGGTTCTCTACATATCTACATGAAGCGTGCAGCGCAGGAATGCACATTTTTTTTAGAATTTCTCCGTTACAAAGCGATTGAACCCTTTAATAAGCGTTAAGGGGAAAAGGGGTGCGAAGTTGGATTACTTAGGGGAGTTTCGAAACTAAAATGAATGTAGTTCCCTCGCTGCTACCCCATAGTCACTGTCGCTCACTATCAGAGAGAAGAGAAATGCATAAGGGGTCTTTGGAACATCGCAGGATCAGGGCGGGAAACAAGACGCGATTCTTCTGGAATCGCGTACACCATTAAAAGACCAATGACACATAGTATCTCTCTGAGCAGCCATGTGCCCGCTCGATTGCTAGTCCAAAGGTACCCTCCTTGAATGGACCGTAAGGTCTCCTAGGGTACCTTCTTTCCTTGTTGTTACTCTTTATCTATATCTATATATATATATATATATATATATATATATATATATATATATATATATATATATACATATTTATTTATTTATTTATTTATTCAAAAGACATACAAAAGAATTGAATAAGGTCTGATGACATGCCTTGAAGAGAAATAAATAATCATTAGATTCCTCCCTGCTTCGATCCAGCGACCTCTTTTATGAGAAGTATTGGGGCCTATTTTACTATTTTACTAAGTAGCTTAACACCCTCTTTCATCCATACTCGAATTTAGCCAGACGAAATAAATAATGATGGGAGAAAAGACCTTTGAAGAAATCAAAAGTTTAAACTGAAAAGTTTACCAAAACTTCATCACCTCTAAATTCTAAAGTTGGGATGGCATATTTATAGTCTCATGGAACAAATTCATAGGCGTACAAGTATTTAAGAATACGTATTTGTACCCGTTTTCAGGACGTGATGTTTGAGATAGCGCGAGCGCTTCTCGTACCAGATGTCGGTGGAGAAAATTCCGCTGTCGGCTGATGGATTGGCGAAAGAATAATGCATTTTGATCATACAATTCCGCTGTTTGAAGCCCGAGGAAATTAAATCCTAGTTATAGCTTAGAATATTGGAATTTATGGGGTTCGAGCGCTCGAACCTAGGCCATTCATTGACAGAATAAGGGTGCCCGCCTTGCCCCACCCCCTAGTAAAAATCTTATCCTCGAAACTACTTCGGTGCGACGCATGGGTCTTTGGGGTAGATAACAGTACTGCCACCTTTCCAGAGGTGAGCAGGTGCCCCGAGAATGGCTTTAAGGCGGCCCCGTCCAATGAGGCGGAGTGCTCTTACGGATGGAAGGGAGGTTGGGGAAACCAATTCCAGTAAGCCGATCCTGCTTCTGGCGGACCCTTACCGTGGGCAGTGTGTGACACGTTAAAATAATTTTAAAAAGCTGGCCTCTTTGTTTTCCTGGTAAGGGGCATCAGAATACGGGCGGTTACTTTCTCATTTTGACGATGTACCAGGCTAAGGCGGATTCGTAAGGCTTTGGGGCTTCCTCAGGGGCATGGCAAGAGGGTTAAAATCCCGCTATTCTAGCTAAAATTAAATATAAATGGAAAGATAGTGGAGCCCCGAGGTCACTCAATGACATACAATGACCCCACACTCTAATATGGACTTTATAAAATGGTAATTTATGCTAGGGTTCTGGTAAACTACTCCATTATAAGTATTACTTAAGAACTGGGGCCAGCCATGGAGCAATCCTGTTTGGGCGAATGTCAATGAAACAGGAAGGTATCTGTTGACTAACCCCAACGGGATTCGTTACTTTCTTCCTAGATAGGCTGCCTGAGTCAGTGTGTGTTGACTGGAATCGCTACCACGTCAAGGCATAAGTGCTATTACCGTGGTTGTGTTATCCCTACCACCTCTTCAGTCACACAAATATAACATGTCGACAAGAAAAATTGGGTCAACTCCAAATCTGCGCACCCTGTTCGAAGGGCTTACACGATTAAAATGTTTCGTAAATGCAAAGCAAAGGATGCCTTGCTCGTTCATGCTACGACCCAGATTTCGTTCAGAGAGGCTTGGTCTTTTTACACTCGGCGAGACAAGACACTTCGTACGTCTTCCAAGTTTAAATAGCGCAATCCCTTACTCTGTCTTAGAATCTACGAGCACGGTAGCTCGTGTGCCTATTAGAATCAAATCTGCGGGTTATTCCTCTCTGGGCGCCACCCTGGCCATTTGTCACTTATTGTCGTTCCTGGTCGTATTTTTGCCTTAATGCAGGACAAAAGGCTCTTCATCTCTTCTTTCGACAGCATACAAGAAGACTTCCATTGTTTCCCCGAGGGAGTATGCTGTGGCAGCATTCTCCCTCTTTCATATTTTTGTCTACTGAAGCATGTCTCATCGAATTCAACCCTCAATCCCGGTCCTCTAATAAACGTAGTCGCGGCGAGTAGTGATGAGGCGCATATCTAAAAATAAAACAGATTAGGTTGGGTAAGGTTATTTTTGATTAGGTAAGGTTAGGTGAGGTTAGGTTAAATTAGGTTAGGCCTATATTATGATTTTTTTACCTCTAGGTTAGGTTAGATTAGGCCGGGTCGATTAGGCCTATATTATGTGTTTTTTTACGCCTAGGTTAGGTTAGGCGTATATTATGGGTTTCTTTTTCTCTTAAGTAATTTTTGAAATCAAATGTTGTACAGTGCCCTATCTCCAGTTCCTTTTCACAGTATTTTATGCTGGTATACTCCTGTAACCACGAATAATCAAAGATAATTTAAGGGAATAACACTTCCCCCCTAACCATGTTTTTTTTTCACACCGATATTTTTTTATTGCACATTTTCTTATCGCAGACCCAGGCTACATAATCGTTTATTTTCCTAATTTTCATTTGATGTTTCTTCAGACACAATTTCACACTTGGAATTATGTTAAATTCTTGTAAGAATTTTACTGCGTCTTCTGTGCACAAAATGTTCTGAAACAACCACTGAAAATTATAATTTATATCCATTTTGTACACTGTCTCTAGACACAATGATGTCAAAAAGGCGCAATGACGTACACAAAGTCATTTAGTGCCGCGCGCAGCATAAACTAGTGCACATTAGACTTTCTTTTTTTAGATACTTCCTTTCATTTCTCCAAATAATAAATGTTATATTCGTATTCAGCATTCAAAACTGCATTGTTGGTGAAAATTTAGTACAAATAATTCGCCTGCCGCCAAACAGAAAAGATACACACATGCTGTCCATATTTCCCTTCTACTACATCGTCATGCATTGACTATATGTGGACAATCAACTTCCATTACCTTCCAAGGAATAATTACAGCCGCTATAACCGCCCGAATGCCCATTTTCTCTATCTTCCCTAGACAAATAAAGTTCTTCACTCATAAATCATTTCGTTATTACAGACAAACAACCCTCTATAAACGGTGTAAGAGCCTTACTAATTACATTCTAACGATCTAAATACTTGGCTAGATTCTTTTTCTGACATTTTCCCTATATAAGATACTCTGCCTTTTTTCCCGAAGTTTCTCTCTACTGTACACAATTCCAATTCTTGGATTACAGATCTACTTATATGTATTAACGATAAACACATTGTTCACAGAGGAGTAAAATAGCGCTATTTTCTTTACTGCATTTTACATTTAAGAAACATTATTACTTTCATTTTAGGTCAAAGAAAATTATTTCTACCCAAAATTCAGATTTAGCTTCTCCGATAGCAAGATCACATGGAAACGTAGAAGAAGCTACTGACAACACTTTGGCCAGCCGCTCAAGTTCTGAGCTTATCTATGCCAATTCTTTCTATAATCCTCCTGACATTAATCAGGAGCTTAACCTTTACTTTACTAACATTGCTATTGTATTCAACACTACATTGAATTGACTGGTTATTGGGGAGTGATTAATGGGAATACGGTAACAGTTTTGATCCAATAACCACTTCCCTGCGTTTAGTGAGCTGAACACCTTCCTGTGGCCGTTACCATGTGCATATGGCTTGGCTACTTGTGGCGTGCTGGCTTTACTGTCTCTTTGGCTGCCAGACCAACCAAATGTCTCAGGTCCCGTCTCTGGTTAAGTCACATCAGATCTTCAGATCGAGGTCGTACTGTCAAGGAATAGTAGGTCGTATTAAGGAAATCCACCCTGTCTCTCTGCTTCTCTGACTGCTCATTTGGGATATGCTACCTTTGAAGAGGGATCGGTCCACTTGACAACTTTTAGTTGGCGGGCATCGCTGCACACACCGTGAATACAATCGATAACGCATAGAGGGTGAACTCCTGAAAAGTTCAAAAGTCTGAGACATGATCAGGCGGAAGAGGCTGAACGCAGGATATAGCCAACCAATCCCCTTTTTCCTCAATGGTTTTAAGCGTAGGAGTTTCCGTGTGTTGGCAAGGATTTGGGGTCAGGCAATGCGTCATAAACCCCTTAGTGATGTAAGAGGTGACGTCTTGCACTGGGTTATGCCGCGACATCTCGTAGACCCGAGGTTTGTGACCCTAATTAGAGCCAGCATGCCCACTTCTACTTTTCCATGCAGATTGGCATTCCGGCTCCATATCTTCGCATCACATTATCGATCCGAAATGATGCTCTGACTGCATTAAAATGCACGCCGTGATCTCGCTGAAGATCGCAGACTGGACTTTACCTCAAGAAGGAGCGAATCTTTCAACGACAGGTTTATATAGTGACTTTCCTTCCGCAGTCGTTTCATGCGGGGACGTCAATCTAGTCCGGCGATATCCCGTTAGCTATCCTTCAAAATTTAGGAGAGCAAAGCATGTCATTTACCTTTGCTAAATTTTTTAAACAAGAACGAAACACAGGGTAGCATCTTAGACTCCTGACAAATGGTTACTGTACTTGCCTTTTGTTTTTACAAACCGGAGACATTACTCTACCTTGGCTGTTTTCCGCTCAATTTATTTAATCTCTCGCGATTGAAAGTTAATGGATGAATTGGCAAACAATAGATTAACCTCATCCCTCGAGAGAAGAATCCATCTGTCTTCCTCATAAAGTAGCTTTCGCAAGTTTCTTATCACGTCTGATGGCCTGTCCGAAAGGAAATTGCTATCTGCGAGGCCTTCCTTCGTAGACAGCACTAATCCACGGTGTTTTTCAATATGGGGAAGGCCGATGATGCTGCATGGCGATAGTGTATCATGGAAACCCTCCATACGATTGTGACTAGCGGACGCCTACCAAGTTTTATTTCTGAATTTCTGCAGGATCATTGATTCCGCCTACTGAAGAGGTGAGCCCTTTTCGGCTCAATGTGGCAAAAAGAGATTAACGTACAGGAAAGTGTATTTAGTGTAGCACCCGTGGCAGGAAACATCAAAGGTATCAAATTGCTGTTGCCGGAAGATGTTCTTGTTATGCTATACGTAGACAAACTTTAGATCTTTTTTGTGCCGAAGTATAGAGGTTTAGGTTTTCCTTGGCCAAACCTAATGTAGTGCACTTTTGCCTCCGTTTACGGCTTCATGCTGACGTGTTTTTTCCTAAACTGTATTCGACTGGAAGTGGCGGATTCCCACCGATTTTTTCTTCTGGATTTGGACCGATGGCTCAAATGGAAGGTCGGGTAGATGTCGAGATTATCTTCTACTGGGTTTCTGACCATTTAGGGGTTACGGAGAATGTCCATGCTAATTCAGGCTGAAGAGATCGCGAGGCAGCTCAGACCTTGGAGCTGCCTAGGAAGAAGATTAGAGACGTCCAATTGAAACTTAGAGCTGCGTGACATCGTGCAGCGATGGTTTCAATGAGCCGCCCCCTTCCCATCTTAATGCTGCGCGGGTTCAGATCGCTCTCTGTCGTCTTCGAATTGGGCACACCCAAGGGAAGCACCGCTATTTAATAGGGTGCTTCCCTGCACAATACTCCTCGACGACTGCTTTGTTATCCAACCTATTCGGGAATGTCTTGTTGAATATCCCAGTCTAGGTGATCTTTGCGCATGTTACCTATCCTGGTAACTGGACGAGCGGAGTCGCTACCCCTTGTCCCTTGTACTCATGAGGAGTTCGTGAATACAAACTTTTTGATTCTCTGATTCTTGGAATAGGCTGACCAATCTCCATTGTATTTTGCTCTCTTTGGTGTTGGTCGCATCTGTTTCGCCGTGTAGGGGACCTACTATCGACGCCGGAGTGTGCTTACTTTTTCTTGCTTTCGTTTTCGTTTTCTTCTTTGTTTGTATTTGTTGTTCTTTTATTAATTTGGTATTATATTGCAAGCATTTAATAAGCTTGAAAAGAATCACAGAGACTTACACCTTTTGTGGTAGTCTCCAGATGGACACTTTAAAAACCAAAAGTGTTTTTCTATTCGTGCCTGAAATTTACTCGCGTTCATCTTTATATCAGGTGATCATAACTTTCCCTTCCATTACATTCAACTTTGTCTAATATATTCGTAAAACTAAGGTATGTATAAAAAAAACTCCTATTCTTTTTTCATTGATTTATTACAGCTTTTATTGGAAATTTTAAAAATTTTGATAGTAAAAATCACGAAATTATCCTTAATAAACTATCTCAAATTTGGGTCACAGGTATTAGCCACTGTGATAGAACGGGTTGAGGCCCCTTAATTTTCAACCACTTTCACATGTTATTTAAAACCACGATGCTCCCCACGTGAATCTTCGCTTTGAAGCTAGGCGCCTTAGCGAAGCCACCTGAGTCAATGTTTAAACAAGGAGGTTTATCTTTCCCCCGTTTGCCCCATGCGCCGACCTCGCCAGATTGAGTTAGGCTTATGGGCAGATAAGGCATTGTTCCAGGCTCGGCTGTGCATTCTCTCGAAGCTCCCACTCCATCGTCCCCCACGCCAAGGAGATGTCCTGGCTATTTATTATGCAAACTTTTCCACTAAGATGAGATTGGAGATCCAGATTTTCGTCGCGAAACATCACTACGACCCACTCTCACCTTGTGCGCCAAGGGACCTCGACCTCGAGATTCACCATCACTTGTCCAGAAGAAGGACAATATCCCTTGAGTGCCAAGGTTCGAGACTTCGTGACGCCACGTCCACAAGGCTTCCCCTGTTGTTCAGAAAGAGAACAACGTTAGAACAGCCATTGTTCTTTCGAGCCCGTAGACAAGAAACGGTTCTCACCCCTCCCCCTGTGGTTCAGAAGAGAACAACGTAGAACAACCATTGTTCTTCTGAGCCCGTTCGCCAAGAAACGGTTCTCACCCTTCCCCTGTTGTTCAGAAAGAGAACAACGTTAAAACAGCCATTATTCGTTCGAGCCCGTTGACAATAAACGGTTCTCATCCCTTGCCCTGTTGTTCAGAAAGAGACAACGTTAGAACAGCCATTGTTCGTTCGAGCCCCTTGACAAGAAATGGTTTTCACCCTTTCCCATTGTTGTTCATAAGAGAACAACATTAAAACAGCCATTGTTCTCGAGCCCGTAGCCAAGAGACGGTTCTGACCCCCCCCCCCCTGTTGTTCAGTAGAGAACAACGTAGAACAGCCATTGTTTTTCAAGCCGTTCGTCAAGAAACGGTTCTTATTCCCAAGACGCCACGTCAGGATCATTTAATTCCGCCCCCTTCGGCTGGAACTCGCCAGTGGACCGAATTTCCTTCACGTCGCCTTCCTCTGCACAACAAGTATAATTACGTAAGCCGAACGTTACCTTTGAGTGTTTAACCCTTTTGTCAACTCTATCCTGTGCTTTAAATGGTTTAGCGAACCATCACCTCCCTTTAACTTTATATTTGTTTTACCTTTTAAATTATTTTAATCCTCGGATTATCTCGAGTCCCCACGACCCTTTCCATTCTCTGTTTATGTCAATATTTTCCGCTTTGTGTGTTGTTGATAGTTATTATTAATAAAACTCTATTTTATTAATGATAGCAATATTATTATCCTTGAGCTCAGTTCCACTTCTTAAGCATATCGAAGATACATAATATCGGCCAGCCTAGACAACCCCGCACTCTAAGATAATTAAATAAGTTCCCTCAACGAATAGTTATATATGGTATATCGTCGAGAGTCCATTCTACAACAGCCACCTCTGATTCACATCCTATCTGACAAGCCGTCAACAATGAGGCGTAGATGGATATGCATTACTCTATCACTCTTCTCCATTGCCCTTTAGAGCTATCTCCTAGGCCTCTTCTCTTTCTTCGAAGGACATGGAAATCTGTTGGTTTTTAACACCCACGCAGCGATACAATCACAATAAAGTTAATCTCAGTCAACCCGAGTAATATATTACGGCACGATCATATTATTTAAATTTTTTACTACCGATATTTACCTTATTCTATAATAGTACGCTTACGCAAGTAGATTGTTGTCTACTCAAAATGTCACTTCTCTTAAATTTATTTTATATGATTTTATTGTATATCGTTCTATTCTTACATGGGATGCTCCCACATTGGTTACATTTAGACAACTTTTAACAATCAAAATATCAAGAGCAATATGATATTTTTATTATAAAAAAAACAATTAATTCATAATGTTCTACTTGCACAAATTTGACTATTTTCTTGTTTAATTAAGATAATTAATAATTACTCTTTTATCATCATCATCCTGGCTTGCTCTTTATATGACTTGTAACATATTGGCAAGCTTTGTAACATTTTTACTTATCATCGTCGTGTTGACATAATTTGTAACAGATTGGCATGTTTTATATCATCTTTTTCTTATCATAATCGTGTGAAAATAATGATTTATATTACTAATAATCACTTTTGTTTAATTTCAAAATGTGGTTAAGGAAAATGAAGCGAAATCAAATATCAGTTATAATTCTTTTTTCCGGGTTAAACTAGATGGTGTGTAATGGCATTGAAGAGATAGGCATGCAAGAGTTTGTTAGCGTTGTGACAGGTTTGTAAAATGGTAATGCTTTGGAGTAGATGATATAGTCGCTGATTTGCTTAAACGTGGTGTTGATTATGCTATGGAATGGGTCTTTGGACTTAGTAATGAAAGAATGATAGGATAGCATTGTTGTATATGAGCAAAGAGGAGAAAGATTAATAAATAAATTATAGGAGATAAGGAGTTGAACTGTGTCGTCAAGATACATAGAAAGGATTGAGAAATGAGCTGGGGGGGGGAAGTTGGACTGAATAGGGGTGAGCGGCCTCGTAGATTGAGTATTTTAAGTGAAAAAACAAGATATATAACATATAAAACGTATGCCAGGTTCAATAATCAGGTGAAAACATGATCGTGTGAATAAGGAAGTATTCATGTAGGTTGTGAGAGTATATGGCGCAAGTAGTATAGACTTGTATGGTGTAAGAAAGTTTCATGTAGGAAGCGAGATGTGCCTTCATGTAGAATTTGCTATAGTAAGTAGTTTGATATAAAAAAGAGGGTAAATCATAGATGTGTGTTGCTGCCTTTGATATTTAATATCATTATGGTTAGAATACTGAAGAAGTACGAGTGTTAATGAGTGAAGTATGTGAGACTTTGATGAGAAATGGGTTCTTTGGTTCTATGCGCTAATAACTTGGTATCAATATGACAGAGGGAGTGGGATTTGAAAATGTTGATCGAAACTTTACTGTGTATGTACGAGAAGGAAGATTAAGAAAATGTTCAAAAAAGAAGGTGTTGGGATTTGGGATTAATGGTAGATTGAAGTGTGATACAAGATTCAGTGTTACTCTTGAACAAGCCTAATTTTTTAAGTAGCTACTATGGTCACAAGCGATCTTTTATCGTTAGACTCTGCCATCACCTCTGATGACTTCTACATAGTCTTCCGTTCGTTCGCACAGATCCTATCCTCCAGCCTCTGCGCCCATACCCTCATTCTCCGTACATCTCTCGCCGACAAAATGTCACGTGGTTCTCAGCTACTACTATGCAATGAAGGTTGGAAGTACTCTGTGTAGAACGTTAAATGTGATAGCTGAAGGAGGAGTAGCACGTCCTCTTGGCCCAAGTTCAAATAGGGAAGGCCCCGTTACTCGATTGCCGGGGCCTATGGAATCTACTGCGTTACCCCTTTCCCTTTAATGGCACCCAGTTTTATCTACGGATATCCCCTCTACCGTTTCTCCCAACCTCGCCCAAACATCTATTTGAGATTAAGTACCCGGAACAAGTTCCCTGTCTGGTTAGTTACACATGGTACCTAGATGGTTTGCACGACCTTCCGAGATAATCCAGTGCCAGAGTATGATAGTAATATATGATAACCCACCCTGATCTTTATTTTATTCGCCTCTCTCTACTCTTCTATATTACAAACAATTGCTTACCCCCTTCGAACTTTTGCTTTTACTATCCTAAGAGATTATGGTGGCTCTTTGCACTTTTGTCCTCTTATCATATCCTAGCCATATCACCGGATATACCTTGATGTCCCTAACTTCGGCCATGGCTGAAAGCTTGCCCGCTCATGGGAGCAATTATGTACGCGGTGTGCTGTGGGGTCGACTCTGTTAATTTATTCCAGTGCATTTATGTATAAGCTGGTTACGCTGGCAACTCTCAGTATGGTTAAAAGCCCTAAGAAGAAGCCGCTTTACACCGGGTATAGTTGTACTAACCAGCTTAGCTCGAATCCAATTAGAGGCACTCTCTGTCATGGTTGGGGTGCCCCCTTTCGCCAACATTATTTCGGTAAAGGGGTTTCTCCTTGACCATATTAAGAGCTGTCCTAGTGCAATTTAAGCTCTAAAACGGAGAAGCCCCCACCCCTATTCTTTCTCAGGAGCCTCTCCGACTCCAAGAGAAGATGGGGGGTTTCCCATCTCCTATGTCTAAGGGGTTTGTCCCTCACTCCCTTTATTAGCGTGGTCTCAGTATGACACCACTTCATTATCGGCGGCGGGCATACCTCTTCTTTCCCAGGGGTCCGTCAATACCATAAAATGTATGTGGCGACAGCGTTCCTGGAGGTGGTGCTCTCGGTATCCACTGTTACTCATAAATCGGAAAAACCATCTAGTTCTGCTTAGGCCGTCACCCTGGAAGCTACCACTATTTATGGCTACGCCTCTGATCAAAATGCTTCTACACAACCTGGAGTATTTGCTTTTGAACTTTTTAGAGCCATGCCAGTGACCAGGGTTGGTTCTAAATCTAAAGAGGAGGTCTGCATCAATGCCGTCTCTTCTTTTGGAAGTCGGTAGGGCTATACTGGGCACTGAGTCTATCTTCCCGGCCGAACTGGTTGCAAGACATTACTCGGTACAGGAGATTACGCGTCGTTTTCTTTTCTGACATGTAATTGTGATTTATAGTGACTTATTTAGCATCTTGAGTGCTTTCTAGTTATTTGAATAACCACATGGCCTCGTTTGCTGCATCCGCGACGCAACGGCTGCCAGGAGCCAGAGGGATGTCGTGAATGTTTTATCCTGGGTTTCAAGATATGTATGAATTGCGGCAATGAGCGAGCCGACAAGGGCGCCAAAGAGTCCCCGAAGACTGGGTGACCGAATTAGCGTTTTGCTTTTCTCTACTACGACTACATGGCAGGAATCGATTCAGCCCTTCGGGACGTTGGAAAAGAAGATGGAAGATTTCTGACGTAACCTAAGGTTGCACCCCATCTCACCGCGTCTATTACCGTGGGATTACCCCTAAATTCTCCACTGGCTGCAGATAGTCTTATGATGTTTTCGAATCAGGCACACGCACGTGTCGCTCGCTAGTTTATGGAGAGGACTCCTGCGATGACTGGACTGTGTTGTTCCCCTGCCTGTTCGGCACATTCATATTGAATGTCCCAGTCTCAGTGATCTTTGCGCACGCTACCTGTCTGGGCACCGTGTCGAGCGAGGTTGCCAGCCCTTGTCCCTTATGACTCGGACGGCTTCGTGCAAACCTATTTGTGACATTCTTTAATTATTGGAGGAGTCAGGAAGGCTTCTTATACTCTATATAGTTGTTGGGTGTTGGCTGCTTGCTAGGGCGCCGGAGGAGAAAATGTCTCTCTCCGACACCAGAGTTTGCTTTTTCTTGACGTTTTTTTCGGTTGATTTGTTTGGCTTCTAGTTGTTTTCGGTTTTCCTTCGTTTTTGCCCTAATTTTATATTAGTCACTTCTTTTAATATAGTCTTAGTATTAGGTCAAAGATTTTCGTCAACCATGGCATCGGTGGCAGTGGCTTGTTTCTTGAACCTTAAGAAGCGGCGCAGACGTGCATTGGAGAGATGACTGCGGGATGTTCCTGCTCGTATTGAAGAAATAGCATCGGACTTTACGAACTATTCTTGCCTCATTTTTGTGTCCATTGTCGTCCTAAATTCCGTTCTTGATGCTCACATCTGCGCATCCCCCCCAAAAAAACAAAACAAAACATGCCATTACCTTGTTTAAACTGATAGCCATTTTCTTTGCCCCTCCAGCTAAATGTCTCTCTACCCTACCTCCCCTTTTAAGCTCTTAGGCACCTATGCTGACAATATTTGTCCATATGCGCTCCTTCCTACTTTTTGTCGCTCCTTCTGGCGACCAAATAACTACCCCTTTTCCTCATTCACCCGAACTTCTTCTCTTGTCCCTGTTTCCCTTGAACAATTAACTTCCCTCCTTCTCCAATCGAAAAAGATTTCTTCTCTTTGATGCATTCCTTTCAAGTCTAAATTCCCAGTTCCTGTCTGTTTTTCTCCCTTAGCTCACTGATATTTTCATCGCCTTCAACCTCGTCTAGAATAGTACCAACTGCTCCCCTCAACTCTCTCAACTTTTATTCCTCTCAAAGTTCACGGAAGTAGTGATATCACCTGAGATTCTAGATTACTCCTCCTCATCTAACTATTATTAGATTTTTGAGTCTTGGTTAAAGGCAGGAAAAAGCACTGAGTCGGCTTTCATACTTTTAATGGACCGAATTCACCCTGCAAGCGACCCTCGTCCACCTTCCACTCTGGTACTTATAAATCTCTATGCGGCATTTAATACTATTGATCGCAGTGTTAATCGTCACCGCGCCCATAAATCTCTGGGTGTCACTGGAACTGGTCTCAACTGGTTTCGCTTTTACAGAAAACTAGCGGCAAAGCAACACGTCTACGCAACAGCTGAGAGCTGATATCGTTTTCTTTCAAACTACCAGGATGTACAGAGCTGTCAGACGTACGATGTTTGTAAACAAACCGTTCGTATGTTATGAGAGCAACCAAATTTGATCGCACTTTCTCGTGTATTTCTAGCGCAACCCGATCAATTTCAGTTGCGGTGAATGTACCTTTCCTATCCTATTTATTCTATCCATATTGGTAATGATGCATGTTGGAAGGCAGAAGTTGTATTTTTGCGTTAGGTAAGTGTTGGTTCTTAGTTTCGAATCTATCTTTTCCCTCCTTGTAATCTCTTGCGTCATCTTGGTCTATCCTGTTATTTCTATGATGATGACACGCAAATTTAACTTTCCTTTTCTCAGGGCTTATTTGCTTAAACGCTACTGAATTTACTATTTACTTATAAAATCATCCCAGATTGGCTTTTGGACTCATCTCCTTCAGTAAAATTGCTCTCGTGCAACTCTCCTACTTTGCCATCTCCAATGGCTCCCAGTTCTAAACAGAATCACCCCCAAGGTCCTTCTGACTGCATACCTATAAGACGCTAAATCCCCTAGCTCTTTCCTGCTTGTCCTCCTCACGCCTTCTATTAACCTATCTCAACCTCAAGATCCCTGTGCTTGGGATCTAAACTTCTGATGATTTATACTAGTATCGCGCTTTCTCTGTATTTGCCTCGAGAATGTCGAATTATCTGCTGGTCCGATGTGCTCACCCCTTTCACTTGGATTGTCTATTCTTTATCTTTCTTTGGTCGAGAGATGGTTTTTATATAAATGTATATGGCCTTGAAGTGTGCCATACAAAAACCTTTTAATTAGTGATACAATTGAAGCAGATTGCAACCACATCAAAGGTCAGCGACGATTAGACCGTTAGGAAATGCTACTATGTATTGGATGTGAAGAGTGGCATTAAGCTGCCTGAGAGCTTAAACTTCGCTCATGGACTACCTGAGAGGATTACTTGGAGTGTGAGGAGTAGATGAAGTTAGTGTACAATTGGGTTTGAAGCGAGTGGGGGAGGTAGGTAGTTATTTTTATTGGGTGTTAATCCTCGCTAATCCATCTTTGTTGAGAAGATGCTGATGATTTTGATTGCGCCTTAATTTTTACTTTCACTCATACTGTCTTCCCCATCAAGACCTCAATAACTGCCTCTCCTTCTCAGATCACTCTTTTGTCACAATCTTCTCATACCTTTACATTTTACCATTACTTAAAAATATTATTAATATTTCTTCTTCAATCAACACAACTTCATAAATCTTAGGGGCCAAGAGCAGTGAACGAATTTCCATGACAATTCACTGCAACGAGTCCCCCACTTCCTCACCCCATCGCCCCTATATCCTGGTCTATATTATGTAGCAATATATTCGTTTCCATCATAACATGTGGGCGCATATAACATGATTTCAAGTATGTTGGCTTTAAAGGGATAGTCATTGCACCCTAGTACAAAGCTTGACCATGGTGTATGAATGCATCTTTTCATAACACCATCCAGTAACCATCTCTGGGTCCTGCTTATTTTACAACACATACGATTGTTAAATGTCGGTAATTTTATGCTTCTTAACATCGATGCTCTCGTTGTTTGCCTTCGTGGTAAGATCCTCTTTCATGTTGCGTAACTTCAGCCAGTACAACTACGCATTCATCAAAATTTTCCACTTCTGAGCCACTACCATGTAGAAGTGGTACCTGCTCCTCCGAGCCCACGCTTTCTTCCCTACCCCCAGCTATCCACCTCCGGAGAGGCGTCTCTCCGCCCACACTTTGACGCTGGCCTCATTCGTATGCGCACCTCGACGCCAAATGTCCCAGTTTCTTAATGTCCTCCGTAAATGTCCTCTTCCCCCCCATTTGCCCGGCCTCTCCTGGGTGGGAGACCGCTTCCCTAATTACGGGTTTAGGCTCCGCAGGAATTCAATGCCCCCGCAGGGGGATTCCTCCCCAGCGACCCCTGTCTGCCCGCTATCTCATTCATCCGCACACTCACCTCCTCTCAAGCTTGTCATCTTTGCCATATTGCCCATTACTCCTTTTAAATTAGGTACACACATGTCTGTATACATGATTTCATGTGTATAATGCATGTATGAAGTGTGAATTTAAGAGGGCAGAGGTGTTTGTAATAAATAGCGGTGAATGTGCATGTGTTATGTATGTGTATATGCGTGCACGTGTGCATCTAAGAAAAGGGAAGTGAATTTCCTTTACCAAATGACCGCAGCTGGAGAAGAAATCTTTGTGGAATGCAGACTGTGGCCAGAGAGGTAAAACTGGATGTTTATAATGGTGATTAAAATACTCACTAAAATTCATATAAGTGAATAAAATACAAAACCAAATAGTTCTACACATGATGCATATACTCTCTTCTTCGCATCATCTTCATACTCTAACCCACTCGTACACACAGATGTATTTACATGCGAGAGAAATTCCTCAAAGAGGCACAAAATTCTTAGCCAAAGGAAGCTTTGTTAAATTTAAGGAAACGAGTCGTTGGGACATTGAACGAGTAACGCAAGCGGTATTTTGGGGAACAATTGACCAAACCGCTAATATTTTCTTGGGAGAAATCCAAACAAACAACTTCACATTTTTTTAAGCTAGTAACTACTCTTTATCGTCTACATATATCAAATCAACCTAAATCCTTGCCTATCAGATGCATCCAACTCATTAGTTCACACAGCTCGTGAGTGTATTTAAAAAAAATTTATTAGCATAAAAACAAATTCTCTTAATTCTGAATTGTCAAGTCCACTGAACCGTCTATCGTGTTATCATAACTATTATTTGGATGAATTATTCTATTATTTAGCTTCGAAAATCTTTCTGGCTTTTTCGCCCCTGCAAAACGCCGCATATAATTAAGTTTTCTGGAAACTTGACATCTGTTATCTATATTATTTATGTATCTATTGTATATAAATAAATATAGCCTCCAATTAACACATAATAATTAATATTTTGTGTAGGGTGTTTCTTTGCTTTAAATTGGATTGGATTAACTACAGATGTTCTGAGGCTCCGACTGGCATTAAAAAATTCGTAACCTGAATTTGATCTGCACTTTAATATTTCCTATTAGGTAGGGTTAAAGGCTAATCCGGATATAAAGTTGTAATTAAAAATACAATATCAGCCAAAGAATCAATCATTATATTAATCGAGATATAACTATAACATGATTTCAAAAGGATGCTTAGCAGAAAGTATCTGGAAGTGAAGTTATGTATTGGCTAATTTATCCCCTCAAAATATAGAGCGAAAACCATCGAACGCTTCTACAAAAAGTTTGTAAGTAAAGATATGGAAAGAAAGTGGTGACAATATAAGATGGGAAAATTTAAGGAAGATATATAGCCATACATTCTCTTTAGGATATTGAGGTCGGAAGGAAAAACGATTTTCCAGATGTAAGATGCAGCATGGTTTCTATGCTGCACCTTACAACCTCTTGTGGGGGTATAATGGTCACCGGAATTCTTCAAAATATATTTCGCTTAAGTAAAAACCTGAACAAGTGGTAAATTCTATCTCCAGACGCATTTAAATTCCTACGTGATGCAAAAATTAAATATCGAATTGCAAAAAATGCTTTCATTCTCTTCAGCTGAAACATTTGCTACCATATAAATTCAGAGAAAAATCAACAATCGTATAAGAATAATCTAGATAACATTCTTTGAGCACCGTTCTTTCCGCTTATCCCAAAGCAGATCTAAGAAAAAATACGAAAATTTGACAAATTTAATTTTTTCTCCTAATCTAGAATTTTTAAACTGCACTAGACTCTCGAACATGCACTAGAATGCCTCTTCTGCAGCTGTTTTAAGACTCCTTCCTCGCAGGTTTCCCTTTGTTCACTACCACGAAGGAATTTCGCTAAAAGCAAACTCGCGCGATTAATATTCCTGCATTGACTTTATAGGCAATCAACGAATGCGAGAAATCCAGCCATTGATATTAAGAACACAATTCGCCAACGGTAAAACCACTGTTTAGTATTCAGTAGGTGAGAGAGGAGCAAAAAATAATGAAACGATCCGTTTAGTATTAAAGAGCCAACGCTTATAAAAAAGGATGTGGTAATGTTGAATAAGAAAAAAAATGTTTCGCTACCAATCGCGAATTCCTGGGAGGGTTGCTGAGCCTAATTATTTTAAGTAACCCCCCCCTCCTCTTATGGAAGAAAATCAAGAGGTGGATGCCACGCAAGAGGGCGTTAGATATAATTGGGATGTTGCATCTGACATTAGGAGAATTGTCCTACCTCCTTGACCGCTGTCCATAGATGGACCTTCTTCAATTGTGCATGTACAAGGGCTTTGGAAGGTTGGAGATCCTACCGATCGAGAGTGCCCTATGCAGTAACCTCTTTACTCTACTCGGAGCATTTTCCCTTCACAGATTTTTACCTACTCTAGCGTCCCATCTCTTTTTACAGGCCTCTCCTCAAATTATATTGTATGTGCCTTCGTTGGTATTCACTTCTTAGTTAACAATATATAATAATAAAAATAGAGAACAATAAAAAACTGCAACAGGCTCTTTAGAAGACCTCCTGAACAATAGTTATATATACATTAAAAATGCTTATTAAAATAATGTTCTTAAAAATAACTAAGATACAAGGCCGGTTAGTGTTTCATGCATATAAATTGCCAGAATTCACTTCGTAAGTGCTAATATATAACATTTACCAAAGCTGTTATTAAATAGTCGCCGAGATTACAGTAAATGGCTCTCGTTGGAATTTACCAATTTCGCCCTTCTAGATAGGACTGCTAATTATGGATTACGAGCGTACCGTCAAAAATGGGGGCAATATTTAAGTAAAGATTATTATTTTTATTAATATTTTATTGACGTGGTAATACTTAAATGTATGGATTAATTGAATTTTAGAACTTTAGCCTTAAAATGAAATTCACTTTCTCCTTAAAGTCAATTTTAGAAAAATTATCGAATAAATGAGGTGAAACTACTCATTTTTTATATTTAATTGGGTCTTTTTTTAAGATTTAAAAGAACGCGACTGTTCATGATTAGTTAAGGATAAAATGGCAGTTTTGATGAATCTTAAATACTGATTAATTGAAAGTAATTAAACAAGTGATTACTGAATAGTTTTGCCATCTCATAGAGAAAGGGTCAGGAAGATACCAGTTTGGTGATTTGAAATTGAAGTGTCTCTATTTGCAAAGTCGGTAAGTTCATTAATCAGTTTCAGTTTCTTTGTTTTTGTGGCGTTTATCTGTTTGTGACGATGCTGAATTCCTTACAAGCTAAATCACAAAAAGTATACCAACTTTATATCTAAATAAATTTTTCATAAATTTATATATTTTTAACTTTTTTTTAATCAAACGTCCCAATTTTAGATTATTCGAAGCTAGCTGTTTTTATCAAACAGCATAAATTATTTGTGATTTAAAAAAGTTGTTTAGATGTAAAGTTGGTATACCATTTAATCATTCCCATCTCAGTACATTTGACTCTTTGATGAGATGGAGTAACTCTAGAGTACCTTTGGTAACAAACATCTCACGCACCTAATTAGGGTATCAGCAATTACCTATAATCAACACACATGCATCACAATCTCTTCATCCACACTAGCATGAAGTCAAGCCATATACATAGCTCTGAATAGAATGATCTTCGCAACACGTATATATCATTAGAGTTTCTGACAGATACAGGTTTATTCACTTACTGAATAAAGGGAGTTCGATTTCTATCTGATTGGTTTCATCTGCATTTGGTGATCAATATAATCGGAGCTTGTTAAATGATCCCTTCCTGGTCTCAGGATTACTGCTTCATGCGGGGATGTTAAGGTGATTTGTTATTTAAATTAAAACTTTGGCACACCTTATCATCTATGGAAGAATAAATGAAAGGGTGGGAATAATTTATGAAATAGAGTGAGGGTTCGAAACCGGGGCAGCGAACTAGGTCTAGTAGGGGTGCGTGATATTGTATTCAAAGATAGTTGAGCTTTGGGATGTAGAGGAAAATTGTATTTGTTTATTGCCTTTATTGATGATTATCCGATGATGACATTCTTTCATCTCACATCATCAGTCTTCGTCAATGTGTTCTTTGGTGACTGTAGAGGCCAATCTTCGAAAAGCAGTGCATACCACAGTCAGCACCAATTTAAATGAATTTATAAACATACCAGGCAATAGCTTCGCCACTTCTCCCTACGGGGGGAGCTTGCGCTTCGCTACTAAGATTAAAATTTAAAATCTAAAAAAAAGCAGCCATGGTTAAATTTTTATGAATTTTATGAACTTCGCAAATTCTAATAATTTTAAATAGGAACTCTAAACTAAATTTCCTCCCTTTCAAAATATCACGTTACTAAAATATAGGTATAGAATAAGATATATAAAAATAAATTTTCTGAACTTCACCATTTGTAATTCTTTGGGTTTTAAAAAATTCACAAAATTTCGATACTTATATTGATTTCTCAACTTCACTATTTTGTTTTTTGATATTATAAAAGAATTATTAGAAATAACTTTGATAAAAAACATAAGTCAAAACCAAACTAAGATGAAATTATTATTCAAATACTCGAAATATTCTCCTTCTTAAATTATAGTTAGTGATGACGATGATGATGATTAAATAATTAATATGGATGATATAAGAAAAAATAAAACCCTAAAGAATTCTTATTGTATACATTATATTATTCCTTTATGACAGTGGGAATAGGGGGTGTTACTGTTGCATGATTCCTACCATAACTATTTAATTAGGAAGAACATAAACCTTTTATTCATTTAAAAATGAATAAAAATAAATAAATTAACATTTTTAAAAAGTAAATAATTTTGAATGATGAAGCTACTGTTTAGCAAAAATAATAAAAGACTGCGGCGGATCGATTAAAAAGAAATATTCATTCATTCATTATTATTATTTTGAGGTAGGAATCATATTACAGTAAAAGCCTATTGGTAGGAATCATGCTACAGTAGCACCGAATAAGGTTCATAGAAAGATTATAAAGTGATTGAATAAAAATTCCTCTTCTTATTAATTTCTTTCTTCTTCTTATCCAGATTAGAGTCGATGTGGATAAACGTCAATTTGGCGTGGTTATTACTATTAATTAGAACAGAAGCAATGGGCAGAGAGTCACTATAGAATCCGAGTTGACACTAATCACCTTAGCAAACTTTTCATTCCTCATCTGCATTAAGAGTAGGAATAAATTATTTATGAAACAACACAGGAGTGATACGTCATTTAGGGAAATTAATTTACAATGAAAATTTAAATCCCTTTAGCAGCTAATGCCCACTCCATTGCAGATTGTGCTTTCTACGGGGACGGAATTTCTGCTAAAAAATAAGAATATGACATAATTTCGATGTTGTAGGTTACATTGAGTAAAATATCTACCTAGTATTACTAGTAATATCTAGAAAGCACACTTTTAATCCTTCACGATCAAGCATGTGTAAAATTCCGGAGTTATATGTGCGAGCGCCCACGATTAAAGCTGGTGGAAACAAAATCTCCGACGCTATTTAACAAGGCTAAAAAAACGAATGCCTGAAGAAATGCGCTTTAAGATACCAATACGTACAAGTTGATGACCCTCTATGACTTATAAACGTAAGTCAAGAGGAAGTTGAGCTCTCCGCATATTTCGAGAAGAGGCCTTTTATATACGAAGAGCCTTTTTACGAGTATACTTAGTGTTCGTCCAGAAACCCTAATTTAAAACTCATTTGGGAATGAACTACTCGATTTTTTAAAACCTAGGTGCAAGGGTTGTTACTCAAATATTCAGAAATGTCGGCACGGAGGAAAAAGCTGTATTTACAAGAGTCTCAATTAGTCAATGATAGGTCAAGAAAACAGGGGTACGGCATCGCGACAACCATTAAAAAAAGTTCCATGAAGCTAAGACAAAATAAAAATAAAAAGAACGTAAGTAACTTTTCCCATTTTATTAATAAATGACTAAAATCTTAACATAATTTATCATGCATATGTATCACATACATGACAGGAATGATTTTCCATTCGGTGGAGCGCTAATAATGAGGAAGTTCACCACCTAATTCGTTTGTATCTTAGTGTTTGACGTAGCGATTACCGAGGTCAGGCGAGCTTATCCCGATTCATTGATCGACATTTGGATTTAGGGATTCTACACACAGACACACGCACACACCTTTGGGTAGTATAATTGCGTCTGGACGAACAGATCAATATTGAATATAACAAAGAGGAATAATAGCCATATCTTATTCTGGCGCGAATCGTATAAAGACGACATGTTACATGTTAAGAAAGTTGTTTTTTTCCTGCGAGCGTGATAATCAATGAGGAAGAATGGGGCAGGGCTGTCGTGGACTTCGTCAAGTAACTCCGGCTATTACTAGACAATGTCCAAACCGAATTAGTGTATGAAAAGTAAGAGGCATAAGTTATGTGGGAAAGAGAAAAGTGGTAGTCAATGTATTTGAAAGACGGAGATTGTATGTAGATGTTTGTTGTATATGAGACAAACTTAAAAGAGAACGAAGAGCTTATGTGAGATGGTGTGAGGTGGGAATGGAGTGTGCTCAGGTGTTGATCAGACTAGTAAGAGTAAAGGGAGCGTGGAGGTGGAATAATTTGTCGCCCATTATCAGAGGAATGAAGTTTGGTGATGAGGACGAAACGAAAAAAGGCCGAAAAGTTTGAAGGCGAACTCAAGGATGAAGGTGAAAATGTTAGCTGAGTGGTAAAGTGTTACGAAAATATCAAGCGCATTTACGTATCCCCCTCCCCCCCCCATCGCATAATTCGCATAAGCTCATTTAGAAACAATTTTGGTTTTCTTAAAAATAGAAGACAGAATGGGGCAAAATTTTCTTGCCCAAGGAGGCAAATGAAATTAAATTGGCTAGGGTGCTTTTTTCTTCTGCCTGCTCCTCTCTTAGGGTTTGTTTTCTTTTACTTTTAATTTAGCCTAGCGCTAGGTTATAAGCTAATTACGACGATTACGGCGGGTAATAAAACCAACATAATGATCAGCATGACAATTGTTGGTGGGCCCAAGGGCACCATAGGCGTCTCTTCGTTAGTGTGTAGGGAGGGGGGTCGGAAAGGACTTGTGAATTTGACACCATTGGCAAAAATCCTTGGAAACAGAAGTGTGTGTTTGTATGTTGTGCTGTAAAAACGGAAGAGGAAAGATAGCTGTGTTGTGCTGTAAAAAACGGAAGAGGAAAGATAGCTATGTTGTGATAGCGATACGCGTGATGGCGTGTGCAAAATCTGACTAACCCGTGGGCCTAAACAAAGCGCGTCCACCAATCGGTGCGCTGACGTTTAGGTTCACTCACCCCTGCGATTAAACTCGACACCTGGACGCTAGTCAACCACCGCCCTAACCACTAGGCTAGCGAGTGATTGGGGGCGGTTAGGTGGTTAGTTTAACTTAATACTTTTCTATGAATCGTTTTTACGTTTGCAAACTTAGGACCCCATTCGGCACAAAAATTACTCTGCGTGGGCTTTAATCCCTTGGCAACGGTTTGCATACCTTCGCCATTTAAATGCACCTAGTAGTCCCTTCTTGGTGCGACGCGTGCTTTCATTCCTTCCTGTCTTAAGTGCAGCTTACTTTTTCCACTTCTAGTGGGGTTAATTTAGCAGTTTTCTGCCTAACTTAGGTCACAAGGTTCGACAGCTTGTTCGGTTCTCTCATTTTACTTTAGTATTTGATATAAATTTATATGGTTTTGTTGATACTTATTTAAAATTTAATTTACTTAAGTATGTGCTTAATGAAGCAATGGGCAAGCTACCTTCACACAGCATCAAGTATGTCCAGGGGACGCCCTTCATCCACGTCAATGTAGTGAGTGTGGGTCCTTTTAGGAACAGCCCCGGCAGCGAATTAGGCCTTCGAGGCTAGCGAGGTTAACCTGTTGGTAGTGCGAGTAGAACCTGTTGGTTAAGTTAGGCTAATTTTTGGAGCAAGCAACTAGCGCTAACTTCTTTCAGAAAGTATTTCCAATCGTTTTTGGTTTCTGTTAACATTTTAAGCTCTTTAATACAAAAAAAAACCAATAGTTTTCATCCTTATGCGTGAATAAAATAAACGATTGTCTTAAAAGATAATTTTGATTCTTCTAACCAGTTGTCTTTTCACAATCCTGAACTTGCATTAACGCTTATTACAGCGCCACTGGCAACGCGAAGATGCTATTGAGAGTTTCTAAATATGTCCATTTTTATAGAGTGCCTGTACTAAACTAAGCTAACATATCCTGACCTAACCCAAATAAACTTAACCTAGCCTTAGCCTGTCTTTAATCTCGCGATAGCCTCGAACACCTAATTCTCTGCTGAGGCTGCTTCGAAAAATACCCGTAACTGTATCCATTTTTACATAGCTAACAGCCATAAAAAGAACTGTATTAATTGGGTATTTTAACCTTCACATATGCCGTCGCAGTACCCTTGCCCCATGCAGTGTGAGATAACTATTTATTGGTATACTAAGCGCATATCATCAATACCTACACTGCAGTTTACCTTATTACGTACATATGCATTCCGCCTCTCCTGGTTTCCGAGTTTGCCTTCATTGCTACAGTCTAGAAAGCTCGTTTGTCATTGAAGCTTCAAACCATCTCAGTTTGCGGAGTTACGGTATCTCTCAGACCTTTGCCGTGCTTATTAATGCTTAAGGAAAAATTTGCATGACTGAGTTTCAGAGGGGTTATTTCTATTTCTGGGGCTTTCAGACCCAACCTTAGGTGCTTTTTCGGAGAAGTAGGCAGTGCGGAGTCCAACAGCGGAAGGGTTGGACTTCGCACTGCTCACTTTTCTGAAGAAGGATTCTAGCTTCGTTTTGAAAGCTCAAAAATAAACCCTCGGAAGTTCAGTCGTGCATAATTTTTCCTTCAACAACCTTCAAAATGTTTCCTGAGCTACAAGTATTTCGCAACATATTAATGTTTATGCATCTGACGTCTATCGTCTAGAGATATAAAAAATATTACTTTAGTTTAGAAACATTTGGCTTGTGATTGAACAATGTACATATGTTAACTGTATGCATTTAAAGTAGGATTTTTTTACCAAGACGAAGTTTGCTTTCCTTTGAAAAGTTTATCCCTATTTATTGGGGCTTGTTAAGTAGTTACTGCTTCTGAAATTGTAGCCTCGTTTTTATTCCTTATAGATACATATCGATTTAGTAAAAAGTTATTGAGCTTTTGAGATAATATTTGTGTATATATATTCATCATATTTTAGGTTAGATAGTTTTATTTGCTGGATGTCTCCGTGACTTGAGGATTTTTTATTTAACATTTAATCATTTAAAGGGAAAATTAAAATGCATTTACGCAAATATTTGGAGTTTAAGAAACAAACTTCCCGAATTTAAAGCCATGATTCAAGAGGGCGATTACAATATCATATTTATTAGTGGGATCTGGTTAGATACAGCTTCTAGAGACCTTATTGTGGAATTTAATATGGAAAGGTACAAAATCCATCATAAGGACTGACTAAATGGAAGAGGCGGTGGAGTTTTAGTTCACGTAAAAGAGGGAATAAATGCGATAACGACGGCCTCGTCGACCGTAAATATGAAGAGTGACGTTCTACTAATTGAGCTCGAGTGTGCTAAAAATAATAAAATTAACTTAGCCGTTACCTATCGCCCCAATCTCTAATAGAAGCAGAGAACGTACTACTTTTGAGTGCCTTTTATCCATGGTGAGAAAAGGAAACACAATAATTTGTGGAGATTTCAATTACCTTAACATTAACTTTACAAGCGATACTTTGGATAAAGATGGAGAGAAATTTGTCAATTTCATTCAGGATAAGTTTCTTGTGCAAAAAGTAGAGGAACCTACGCGTTATCAAAATATACTTGATTTGATTATCTCAACAGAGGAGACTTTGGTAGAAAACGTTTGCGTGGGTGAGCATTTGGAGACGAGTGACCATAATGTAATTAGGTTTGAAATTAATACGAACGTAGAGACAAAAGAGAGTTCACAACTAATCCCACGATTTGGGAGTTGTAATTTTGAAACCTTACGTGACCGGATTAAAAGGATAAAATTGGGGAAATGTTTTGATAATAAGACAGTGCAGGGAATGTACTCGGAGCTACGAAAAAATATGCTTACGGTGGATTCATAGTTAATTAAGTACGTACGTAGAAAGAATGGAAAGTCAAAGAGAGCACCGTGGGTTAGCCTTTTAATAATTAACTTAATTCGGGAGCGTAATAAATACTATCAATGTTTTAGAAAAAAACGAAACTAAAACAAATCGGAAAAAATACGCATACTCTCAAAGACTGGTAAAGAGGGCTATTAAAGAAGCTAAGCTGAAATATGAAAAAGACCTTGCTATAAAATCGAAGCACGAACCGAAACGGTTTTATAGTTACGTTAACAGTAGAAAGCCCATAAAGGGTTCAATAGGGCCGATCAGAGGTAAGGATGGTGTTATGACGGACGTCCCAGAACAATTTGATAAAATATTAAATGAGCACTTCTCGAGCGTTTTTACTATTGAGGGCGTGACACAATTAGAAACACTAGGCGAGGACATAAATTTTGAAAGACAAAATACCCTATCCAACATAAGTATAAATGAAGGGGAGATTCTCTCATATATTAATAAAATGAAGAAATAGAAGTCACCTGGGCCCAATGGAGTGTACCCAACCCATCTTAAAATACTAAAAAATGAATTATCAAGACCGCTCTGCACGATTTTCAATCGATCAATAGAGGATAGACTCCGCTCATTAAACCTACTATCACTTGAAAGTAGACGATTACGTGGACAATTGATCGAGGTATTCAAAATCTTAACAGGATTTAGTAATATTGATTACAGACTATTGTTCGATAAGTACGAAAGGGCCAAAACACGCAAAAATGGTTTAAAATTAGTAAACAAGCGCTTTCACTCTACTATAGTTCAAAATTACTTTAGGTTTAAACTCACGCAAACGTGGAATAGCTGCCTAACCGTGTATTAGAAAGCAAGTCAGTTAATATGTTAAAAAACCGACTTGATGAGTAATTTATTAATGTAAATATAACGTAGTAGGTGCACAGATTAAAACGTCATATATTATAAGGAGTTAAGGATTAAAATGAAATGATGAAAAGAAAAATGCTAGCGACGCCTCAACGCATGGAGTGAATGGAAATGCCTCTTTTCATTTTCTGTCTGTCCTATACGTATATTATTTTCATAACTAGCAGGCGAAGCATGCGGGAAAAGAGAGTACTATCCTATCACGCTCCTCCCCTCCTGGTTCGAAGAAGCGTGTTCGGGTATTTGAGGGATAGCTGAATCTGCATGTCAAGGGTACACATGTAAATAAGTGTGTACCGTAGAATTGAAATAATTAGAACAGGCATGTAAGAAAGGTCAAATGATACATATTTAGATAAGTGTGTACAGTAGAATATAAATATTTAAAAAAATCATGTAAAAAATATATATACCAAGGGTACAAATGTAGATAAGTGTGTACCTTAGAGTTAAAATTGTTTAAAAAATAAAAAAACGGCATGAAAAAAAGAAGCATGATACACTAACGTTAGAATGTGGTAGTTAATATCTTATGTAAGCGGACTGGCTTCGAGTGGATCTCAGGGTCTTTGCTGGTCCTTGTTTCTGTAGTTCTGTAGACACGCGCTAATCTTGTATTGACGTTATTGGTCCTTTAGGGCTCTGTTTAATAATAAGGACCAGGTTAGGGATAATCAGTGGAAGTGATACGACCTACGAGTCTTGTAGATAGATTCTTGGTGCAGTTAAAGGGCACCGTAGTTTATTATACTTGTATAGGTGTTTTGAGTCGTGCTCTAAATTACATAACACTAAGAAATTATAGGAATGGAGAATTTGGAATCAGTAAAGCAGAGTAGTTCAGCAAGTTCCTAGGTAGGTTTTCTTGATCCACAAACTTGAAAACACAAAGAAAAAGTATTTTAATACTCTTAGTCGATTGTAAGTAGTATTTAAAAGATCCAGAGATAAAATTCGACATCATAAGAGATATCAAATTATATCGTTATGAAGAGCATCTTAAGGGGGTTGTTGTGATCAGCGAAGATCCATAAGTCAGCTGTTTTTGTTCTCAGAAAGCAAATTGGATAGAGTGAAATTGCGGAAATATTTTTATAAAGAAAGGGAAATTTTTAAATCGAGACAACAATGGACCTATATGAAAAGGCAAAATGGAAAGAGAAAGCTATTCAAGAGAGTCAAGACAATCTTATGGCCTCTATAATTTACTGAATCTACAATGTATTTATTTTTACTTCAAAAACCTAGGAATAATAATAATGCATTTTATATAATGCTCTTTAGAGCCGCGGACGATCGCAAAGTGCTTTTCTAGCACTAAGAGAAGGTTTTACCTAAGATATGGGTCTTTAATAAGGACCTCGTGAAGACTCTGAAAGAGGGAGAAGCCTTTTAGTGGCTGCAGTTTTTTCACATCTTAAGGGGAAGATGGATGAAACACTGTCACAAATGTAATACAAACAAGTAATTACGTTGTTTCTTCGACATTTCTTTAGAGCCCATCTGGGGACTGTCTACTAGGGCAAAAGCCGCCGTACTCACACTACATGTTTCTTATTCAAAAGGGCAGAATCGGAATGTGGGGACTTCTGCGTTTAATAGAAATTTTGTGAAGACAAGGAGAAGTCCTGAAATTCAAAATCTTGCAAAAATAAGAACAATAAATAAGTGGAACTAGGTGGACAGTCTGCATTTTTGAGAGCAGCAGTGAACCGCAGAAATCTTACATCACGGCGAAGAACGTGGGCGGCATGGTTTCTAACAAGTTGAAGGGTCTACTAGTAAAAACATGGGATTCAGTAAAAATGCAGGTGCAACAGTCTAGCAAGATGTAATGAAAGTGTGGATGGCCACCTTGAAACTCGGATGATGTAAGTATGAGTGAATATAGGAAAGGGTTCGGTGTAAATAAAGGAAAACATAAGGTAGAGTGTTGAGGGAAATTAACGCTTGAAATTCCACACAGATTTCAACCACTATCACATGTTACTTAAAACCACGATGCTCCCCACGTGCATCTTCGCTTTGAAGCTTGGCGCCTTATCGCAGCCACCTTAGTCAATGTTTAAACAAGGAGGTTTATCTTCCCCCGTTCGCACTATACGCCGACCTCGCCAGATTAAGTTAGGCTTATGGGCAGATAAGGCATTGTTCCCAGGCTCAGCTGTGCATTCCCTCAAAGCTCGCACTCCATTGTCCCCCACGCAAGGGAGTGTGTCGACTATTCAGATGGAAACTTTACCACTAAGAGCAGATTGGATATCCAGATTTTCGTCGCGAAACATCACCACGACCCTCTCTCACCTTGTGAGCCAAGGGACCTCGACCTCGAGATTCACCATCACTTGTCCAGAAGAAGGACAATATCCCTTAAGTGCCAAGGTTCGAGCCTTCGTGACGCCGAGTCCACAAGGCTTCCCCCTTGTTGTTCAGAAAGAGAACAACGCTAGAACAGCCATTGTTCGTTCGAGCCCGTTGACAAGAAACGGTTCTCACCCCCCCGGTTGTTCAGAAAGAGAACAACGTTAGAACAGCCATTGTTCTTTCGAGCCCGTTGACAAGAAACGGTTCTTACCCCCTTCCCTGTTGTTCAGAAGAGAACAACGTAGAACAGCCATTGTTCGTTTGAGCCCGTTCGCTAAGAAACGGTTCTCACCCTTCCCCCTTGTTGTTCAGAAGAGAACAACATTAAAACAGCCATTGTTCTTGATCCCGTAGACAAGAGACGGTTCTTCCCCCCCCCCCTCTGTTATTTAGAAGAGAACAACGTAGAGCAGCCATTGTTCTTCAAGCCGTTCGTTGAGAAACGGTTCTCATTCCCAAGACGCCACGTCAGGATCATTTTATTCCCCCCCCCCTTCGGCTGGAACTCGCCAGCAGACCAAAAATTCCTTCACGTCACCTTCCTCTGCACAACAAGTATAAATTACGTAAGCCGAACGTTACCTTTGAGTATTTAACCCTTTTGTCAATTCTATCCTGTGCTTTAAATGGTTTAGCGAACCATCCCATCTCTTTAACTTTATATTTGTTTTACCTTTTAAAATATGTTAATCCTCGGATTAGCTCGAGTCCCCACGACCCTTTCCATTCTCTGTTTATGTCAATATTTTCCGTTTTGTGTGTTGTTAATAGTTATTATTAATACAACTCTATTTTATTAATGATAGCAATATTATTATCCTTGAGCTCAGTTCCACTTCTTAAGCATATCGAAGATACATAATATCGGCCAGCCAGACATCCACGCACTCTAAAGATAATTAATAATTTCCCTCAACGAATAGTTATATATGGTATATCGTCGAGAGTCCATTCTACGACATATATATATATATATATATATATATATATATATATATATATATCAAGTGTGTAAGGTTTAACGCTATATCTTTGCAAACACTGGTCTCAGTCGAGTAAAGCATAGTGTTATTCGTTATAAGAATAGAGTATAGTAGTTCCCTTTTGTTTTAACAATTGCTATCCCCTTTTTTGAAACTTAAGAAGCTGGAGTAGCTCAAGGAACTTTTATAATAATTTTTTTGTGTTTTTTTTGTGTGATTTTAGTCAGTGGTTATTTAGATCGAGAAACCAAGTACGAATAGGTCAGTGCCCATATTTAGGTAGGCTAATTCGCTAGAAGGCATAATTCTTGTTGCAAGGAATTTTAGTTGGTTGACTATTGCGCCGCAAAGTACAAAGATGACTCAGTTCGAAATCTTTAAAGCGCAACGAGAATTCTTGGGACTCTCCGGAAAAGAACTAATTGAGTAGGTTCAAGAGGAGCAAAGAACGAAAAGAGAAAAGTTAAGAGAAAGAGAAGAAAGAGAAAGAGAAATCAAACGAGAAGAGAGAGAAAGAGAAATCCAACGAGAAGAAAAAGTAAGAGAAATCCAACGAGAAGAGGGAGAAAGAGAAATCCAATGAGAAGAAAGAGAAAGAAAAATCCAACGAGAAGAAAGAGAAAGAGAGGAACGGATAAGAAAAGCTGAGCTTCACCATCAGATTAAATTAGCTCGTGTTGAAGCAGAAATACAGTCATCCAGTTCCCGTTCCGAAGCCTCCCCCCCAATCTCTCACTAAAGCTCCCCAATTTCAAGGACGAAGAGGATTTCGGAGCATTTTTAGCCCACTTCGAAAAGATCCTCGAAATCAATAACATGGATCTGGAGGCTGAAGGTGTAGCCAGATTACTTCTCTTGTTAAATTGTAAATTGCGCAAAATTTTTATATCTTTACGATCTGAGTGTATAATTAACTAGAGCACCTTAAAAGCTGAGTTATTGGCCGCTCATAATATGACTCCCGATTTCTACCGCCAAGAATTTCGAGAAGGTCGTATTAAACCCGGACAGACGTTCCGTCAATTCGGATACATTCTTCAGAGGAATTTTAAATTTTGGTTAGAATCCTCAAAGGTTGCTCCGAACTACGAGTCCTTAACAGACTTCGTGTTGCGAGATCAATTTTTGGCGTCTCTCCCGACGGAGATCCGCGCGTTCGTCAAGGATCGTCGGTGCCAGACCTTTAAAGAATGTACCGAAGAAGCGGATGTCTATGCCGCCAGCCATAATTTATACCCAAAGGAGAATCGAACTTCTCACCAATCCCCTACAAGGAAAGAAGGAAGGATTCGCACCCCTTCACAGGAAAGCCGTCGAAGTTTCCGAGCCCCGTAAAACCCCAAAATTTCTTTCCCCAAAACCAACAACGGGACTCCAAACCTCCCGTTAAGATTTCCCCTCCATCTCTCTTCCCGAAGCGACCAATCATATGCTTCACCTGTGGTGTAGAAAACCACATGAGCTGGAATTGCCCCAAAAATTCTAGGCTTAATAGCGGACCAGCCCACCAAGTTCACCAGATTAATGCCACCCTGGCTTCCCCGGTGGTGTAGACCCAAGCAGCAATTTCTCCCCCTCCGTCAGGCCACCAGGTAAATTCTATTTTTGATAAAAGTTCATCGAGAACTTTGAAATTTGAGGAGGGCAGCGTGAACGGCTGCCAAGTATCGACTCTCGTCAGGGACACAGGATGTACATGTTTCATCGTGTCCAACGAACTCCTCACCCCCAGTGGATCCTAACCACGAAAAATTTGCGGTAGTACATGATTACCTTGGGCGGGCGAACCGATTCCCCGTCGTTAGATGTTACCTGCAGTGTCAATATTATGATGGCTGGGCTGAAGTCATTTCAGCACCCATACAATTCTGTTACGTACTTATAGGACAGAGCACCCAAGTAAGTTCCGACCCTGTGTCTCAGGCCGCCCTTCCTCGAGGCCGAGCTAAGAAAGAAGCCCAGGAGCCTGTCCCCATCAGAACCCCGATACCGTCCGATTTCTCGGAGACCCTGAACCAGGACTTTAGGACGGCAAAAAAGGAGTGTGAATTACTAACACCCTTAGGCGATAAGGCCCAAGACAAGGACACGGAGACTGTCCGTAGACCCCAAGAAAAAAAGTACCCCCAACGCGCCCATGGAGATACCTTCGTAGCACTGGACGAAACATCGGCGCTTGAAGAAGATTACCCCGCGGAGTCCCTTAATGTAATACAGATAGTGTGCACCCAACCTGATGCCAATTACCCTCCTCCTTCCCTACCAGGCGAGTCTTTGGAACCCTCTGACCTGGATATTGACGCGCAGCTGAAACCACATCAAAAGAGTCAGCTACAAGAACTATTTGAATGGAGTCACCATTTAACCACCCTTTTAGCTCTTTTTTCGAGCGACTGCGTGAAAATAGCCTCACCATTGGCCCCAGCAAATGCCATTTTGCCCACGAAACCATAAAATATTTGGGTTTCAAAATAGGACAAAGCCAGTTGGGTCCTCAAGAGGATAATATTAAGGCAATCGCTGACATGCCCCTCCCGATTACAAAGAAGCAATTAAGATCGTTCCTAGGATCAGCTTCTCACTATCAGCGGTAGGCCTGAAATTCGCTGCACCGGCGCCCCTCAGCTCGCTTCTAAAAAAGAATTCCCCCGATCATTTTCGTTGGAATAATGTCGCAGTTTCCCATTTTAATCAGCTCAAGAGTAAGCTCATTTCTGCCCCCATTTTAAAGTTGCCCAACCCGGAAAAATCCTTTGGGATTAAGACCGACGCGTCCAACGAGGGCATTGGAGGTGTACTCCTTCAATACGAGGATGACACAACGAGTCATCCAGTTGCATATGCTAGTCGTCAATTATTACCACGCGAAAAGAGATATGCCACTATAGAGAAGAAAGCTCTATCAATTATCTGGGTTATAGACAAATTCAAAAGGTACTTGATAGGAAAAGAATTTCAGATAGGAACCGACCACCGTCCTTTAGCCTATATTAGGAATGTGTGACACTCCAACGGCCGAATCATGCGCTGGAGTTTACTCTTGCAAGAGTATCAATTTAAAGTAAATTATATAAAAGGTTCCAATAACCAGGTCGCTGACGCACTCAGAAGGAATGCGTTACCGAATAGCGTAGAGTAATTGTATTTATAGGATTAGTATCTCCATGTAGGTATATACCGTCTTGTACGACTTAAATTAGATTCTCTTGTATTATAATTAGTTAATGTATATGTCTGAATTTTGTAACGCTCAATGTCTATTTTTTTTTGTATGTATATATATTTGTACCCATTAATTTACGTATAAATTATTTTGTCCCGTATGTACTCATTTTATATCATTTCATTGTTCCATGCCCTTTTTTTTATTAAGTTTGTATTAAAGTTTATTTTCCCTTATAATCAAAAGATCAAAATAATCATATGTATTGAGGTAATACTAGTTAGGTGCAGGAAGGTACGGTTGGTACAAGAAAACAAGTTCCCCACAACGAAGCTCTATCGTTGTCCCTTCTCTCTTTTTTTCGAAGTGACAACTTCTCCCGGAATGGAAGGGTGTGATAGAACGGGTTGAGGCCGCGTTAATTTCAACCACTATCACATGTTATTTAAAACCACGATGCTTCCCACGTGCATCTTCGCTTTGAAGCTTGGCACCTTATCACAGCCACCTGAGTCAATGTTTAAACAAGGAGGTTTATCTTCCTCCGTTCGCCCCCATACGTCGACCTCGCCAGATTGAGTTAGGCTTATGGGCAGATAAGGCATTGTTCCCAGGCTCGGCTGTGCATTCCCTCGAAGCTCCCTATCCATTGTCCCCCACGCCAAGGAAGTGTCTCGACTATTTAGATGGAAACTTTACCACTAAGAGCAGATTGGAGATCCAGATTTTCGTCGCGAAACATCACCACGACCCTCTCTCACCTTGTGCGCCAAGGGACCTCAACCTCGAGATTCACCACCACTTGTCCAGAAGAAGGACAATATCCCTTGAGTGCCAAGATTTGAGCCTTCGTGACGCCGAGCTCACAAGGCTTCCCCCTTGTTGTTCAGAAAGACAACAACGTTAGAACAGCCATTGTTCGTTCGAGCCCGTTGACAAGAAACGGTTTTTACCCCCCTCGGTTGTTCAGAAATAGAACAACGTTAGAACAGCCATTGTTCGTTTGCGCCCGTTGACAAGAAAGGGTTCTCACCCACTCCCCTCCTGTTGTCTAGAAGAGAACAACGTAGAACAGCCATTGTTCGTTTGAGCTCGTTCGCTAAGAAACGGTTCTCACCCTTCCCCCTTGTTTTTCAGAAGAGATCAACATTAGAACAGCCATTGTTCTTGATCCCGTAGACAAGAGACGGTTCTCACCCCCCCCCCTGTTGTTCATAAGAGAACAACGTAGAACAGCTATTGTTCTTCAAGCCGTTCGTTGAGAAACGGTTCTCATTCCCAAGACGCCACGTCAGGATCATTTCATTCCCCCCCTTCCTTCGGCTTGAACTCGCCAGCGGACCGATAATTCCTTCACGTCACCTTCCTCTGCACAACAAGTATAAATTACGTAAGCCGAGCGTTACCTTTGAGTATTTAACCCTTTTGTCAATTCTATCCTGTGCTTTAAATGGTTTAGCGAACCATCCCATCTCTTTAACTTTATATTTGTTGTACCTTTTTGAATCTTTTAATCCTCGGATTAGCTCGAGTCCCCATGACCCTTTCCATTCTCTGTTTATGTCAATATTTTCCGTTTTGTGTGTTGTTGATAGTTATTATTAATAAAACTCTATTTTATTAATGATAGCAATATTATTATCCTTGAGCTCAGTTCCACTTCTTAAGCATATCGAAGATACATAATATCGGCCAGCCAGACATCTACGCACTCTAAAGATAATTAATAAGTTCCCTCAATGAATAGTTATATATGGTATATCGTCGAGAGTCCATTCTACGACATTAATAAATAATTAAATATATTGGAAGTGACGGCAGAAACGCGTCTAATGAAGAATTATATTCGTCGGTAACAAAAGCAAAATTACAGCTACAACGTTTATATCAGCATAAAATGACAAAACTCATAGCTCAAGCAAAATTCTTTAAAAATAAAATAGCTTTTTCATTTCATTATAAAACGCAAATGTCTTAAAAATTTAAAGAGTCATTTGATGGTATAGATTTAGTGGTTCGATCCTGGCTCAAAATAACGATGATTGAGCTAAGGAATATATTACTGTAACGCAGGCTTTTATGAAGTTATTCATTGCATTTCTGCATATTCCTAACCATTTTTATTCCTCTTTTGTATATGCAACAATTTCCCTGAATTTATTTGTTCATCCAATATGCAAAATTGCTTGCGTTAGTTTTTTTATTTTTTCTCTTCTCTGTTTCTATCTGTAATTGTAAATTCTCCGGGCGTCACTCACACAGAAGACCACAAATATTCAAATAATGACTCTTATCAGCTAAGATCCCATTCATAAAGTATAGAGGGTCATAACCTGATGACCTTGACCAAGCACGACTCATTAACTTCAATCTTAACCTTTGAAAAGGTTAAGAATTATGGAAGATATGGCTGGCCTTGAGCTTGGGTGGATCAGATGGCCACTCTTTTGCTCCTGCGAACGCAAGGGTAAATGATTTGAAGGGACCAAAAGCCGAGGTTTAGACGATGGTATGTGGTGAAAGAGTCGGCTGAATCTCATTGGGTGAATGGGGTTCCATGTAATTAGAACTAAGAAGCGAAGACTCGTGAGGACATCAGTGCCATAAAGTTTGTAAGTAAAGAAACTTAAAGAGAGTTGAGAGGATCAAGGAAGTGAAAATACATATAGGGAAGATATTTAGGTAAAGATCCACCTGCTGACGTTGGTGCCTGCAAGGCACGCAAACTTTCCGATGTCATCGGGAGCATAATTACCTAGGACTTATGCCCGACACCCATTACAGAGTAGAGGTAAATGGAGAAAATAATAAATATAATGTATGAAAAAATCATATATATTTAAATGAATACAACGTACAAACAGGCATATGGGAGGTAGAGAAGCCTAAAGGTTAACATTTTCTCTTTGTGAAACTTCTTTACATGGAATTTAATGTGTACATTCTCCGGCGTTTCTCTACATGCATACATCAGACGGAGTTTGCTTTTCTAATAGTTCTTGATTTACCACCTTTGTACGCTTAGTCTTTCTAATTTATTTGTATATTTTTACACTATTTATATTTATTTATTCCATTTGTTTTTGTATCTTTTAGTTTCTTTGATATTTGTTCTCTTCTTTCATTATCTTCACCTAAACAAACGTACGCTCATTAAGATTTGCCGCATAAAATGGACCTATTCAGAAGAGTTAATGGACTCCTTGAACCTATCATATAAAGTATTTCATGTGGATCATGTTGCACACACACATTTTCACTTCTGACTTTGCTAGTTTATTTTGGAAATTCTTTTCTAAAAGAATTTGTGATAAATGCTTTCCTTAGTTTTTTATTGTTTTTCATCAGAATTATAGAGTGTGGCAATTTTACCAGAAAGTTGTGTTGCGCTAGCATTTGTATTATGTATATATAAAAAAATAGTATTGATTCTCCTGTCATTTATTTAGGCCATTTTATTTAGACTTTATGGCCTCTTGTTCTTTTGAAATTCACAATATGGAGAAAACCCAGCCTCTCTCTAAATTCAAAGTCGACTTTCCCGATACAAAATGAGATACGTAATTTACAATGCCTTGTTGTTATGAGGCTCTATGCTTCATCAGAGCGTATCTAAAGAGAAATCGAGTGCAAATTTAAGTAGGTTTTATACTCTACCAAATAATACAATTATCTGTTGTCTCTAAATTATTTGATCTGCACAACAATTGCTTATATCTAGATGGAAATCCGTAATCTAACGCATCACTCATTTCTATAAGAAAAAGTTCAACTTCCGTGGCCATCCCCTGGCTCTAATTTTTTAAAGTAGGCCACGAATTGGCTGCACTCCAGGAGGACGAAAATATTTCTATCATCAAATATAATATAATATGCCCATGTAAGGATAAATACACATATATATGTATTTAAGGCCCAAAGAAATGGAAATTGGTTACACAACCAGGAAAAATGCTAAAGAGATTATTACATGAACCAATTAAAGCTTAATAAGGAAAATGGGAGATGTAGAGAACGGAAAGATAGGGCAAACTATTTTAACCGTTATATGAAAATAAATAAAGAAGTTGGATTTAAACTTGTGTCATCAGCGCTCATCGCTTGTATGACCAAGACGCTCATCGCCAGAGCTATCATCCGCAACCCCGTAGCGTTTTTCCGGGTTGTGTTACCAATTTCAATTTACTTGGGCCTTTAAATACATCTATATATCACGTGTCATGTGATTTTAAATTATTGCAAACAAAAAAGCTCGTGACCCCTTCTAATAGAAAAACACTTGTCTTGTCTCTCACTGGATAAAAACCTACACTTCGTTTTTCAAAAGGCTTCCTGAATCAACCTTTTGGGGAGCTAAGGATGGTAGCTCTATCGATGAGCATCGTGGTTATATAAGCGATGAGCGCTTGATGACACAGGTTTAAAACCAACTTTTTTATTTATTTTCATATAACGCTTAAAATAGTTTGCCCTATCTTTCCGTTCTCTACATCTCCCATTTTCCTTCTTAAGCTTTCATTGGTTCATGTAATATTCCTCTAAGCGTTTTTCCGGGTTGTGTTACCAATTTCCATTTCCTTGGGCATTTAAATACATCTATATATCACGTGTCATGTGATTTTCAATTATATATATATATATATATATATATATATATATATATATATATATATATATATATATATATATATATATATATATATATATATAATACAAATGCTAGCGCAACACAACCTTCTGGTAAAATTGCCACACTCTATAATTCTGATGAAAAACAATAAAAAACTAAGGAAAGCATTTATCACAAATTCTTTTAGAAAAGAATTTCCAAAATAAACTAGCAAAGTCAGAAGTGAAAATGTGTGTGTGCAACATGATCCACATGGAATACTTTATATGATAGGTTCAAGGAGTCCATTAACTCTTCTAAATAGGTCCATTTTATGCGGCAAATCTTAATGAGCGTATTTTTGTTTAGGTGAAGATAATGCAAGAAGAGAACAAATATCAAAGAAACTAAAAGATACGAAGAGAAATGGAATAAATAAATACAAACAGTATAAAAATATACAAATAAATTGGGAAGATTAAGCGTACAAAGGTGGTAAATCAAGAACTATTAGAAAAGCAAACTCCGTCTGATGTCTGCATATAGAGAAATAGAGAAAGGCGGGAGAATGTACACATTAAATTCCATGTAGAGAATTTTCCCAAAGAGGACATGTGAACCTTTAGGCTTCTCTACCTCCCATATACTTTTTTGTACGTTGTATTATTTTAAATATATATGAATTTTTCCATACATTATATTTATTCTTTTCTCCATTTATCTCTACTCTGTAATGGGTGTCGGGTCTAAGGCATAGATAACTATGCTCTCGATGACATCGGAAAGTTTGCGTGCCTTGCAGGCACCAACGTCAGCAGGTGGACCTTTGCCTATATGTATATCTTCCCTATATGAATTTTTACTTCCTTGATCCTCGCCACTCTCTTTAAGTTTCTCTACTTACAAACTTTATACTTATTAAAGGTAGTAAAAGCTCCTTAACGGAGAAATTTCGAGAAAACATGTACATTCCATTCTCAGAATATTTTATGTATATATGCAGAGAACCACATCAAATTTACTTATTGTAATCATAGTAATCGGTGAGTGCGTCAAAAACTATAATTTCGAAAGACCTCGTTTGCTTTGCGATTTTATTGCAAATATTAACAATGTTTTTTTTTTAAACTGATAGTTACACGTGTTTGCTACATAATAATATGTGTACGCACAATCGTATTAATGCGTATGTGTCCTTATAGTTAGCTGTATGTGTGTGAAATTGATAGAAGTCTTGAGAGGAACTAATAGAAAAGAGAAAGTTTCAAGTCATGGCGTGTTAGATATGCCGCTACTCACTTTGATGTATGAATGTGCGTTATGGTTCGTGTGGGTCTATATCTTTTACTGCATTGCTTTTCATTCCAAATGTTAAGCGATATTCGAAAGCTATAATTTGTAAAGGCCATTAATCAATAAAGTCGTAATCTTATTAAATATATCTCCTCAAATTGTATCGAAGCTCCTCGGTGCTCATGAGTCACCTTAAACAAGCGCGAATTCATACTGGTGAAACAGAACTCAAAACAAAATGGGTTGAATAATTAAATAATTAAACAAAACCTATTCACATCCATACATATACATTCCTGCATACAGAATATCAACTAACGGGGGACAATCTTACCATATCAGCCTCGGAACTGATAATCTTTTTATTATCTTCCTATTTATTGTATGATTTATTATTATTATTTCTTTGCCAAAAGGGAAGAAAGATTCACGCTTAAAGGCTATATATCTTTGACGACGCAATTTTATTAACTCTATCTACACCACGTTAGGCTCTGCAGTTCATATTTTCTGGCAAACATACTGTTATTGGTTTTTCTTTTAATTTAATCGATAATAACTAATCATTTCAGCTATAGTCTCTCTTATAGATGAATTTAATTATTAAAAAGCCGGGGCATAGAGAAGTGTCAGAAGAGACAAGTAAAATTACAGAAATTTCGAATAAGAATCGAGATGACAAGAATTGCAATTGCAAACTTTTCAAAGCGCATCAAGTTGACACCAGCACACCAAGATCCAGTTCAAGCAATAGTGGGTCAAAAATATTTTGGCGTTCGGCTCGGCGCCCTTAAGAAAATTGCCCGCTTCGCCTCGCAAACTTATGTTTTATCATAACCAAAAGAATTCACAGACTGTTTAGGTTAATTGCGATTCTCTCTTCTCTTGTGATTCCCCACACTATTCTCAATCTCTGTCCTGGCAATGCATCTGCATTCTTGCCTAACAAATTTGCAAGTATTCCAGGTATTCCCTCTAACCCCGAACATGGTCATATCTTGCTTACCCTACCCCTTTCATCTCAAGTTCTTTTTCTAGACTCTCCACCCCGTAAGGCAGTTACCTATCTCATTCTCTCCTCAAAGGGCCGGTTACCCTCTGGAATAGTTCTCTCCAAGTCTCTATTGTCAGTCCATCTCAGTTTTTGCAAACCTTCTTAATATCTTTAAGGTATAATGCTGTCAGAGGTTTGCTGTTTGAAAATTCTAAAGATGCCTAACATGGACCAAATAATTCAGCAAATCTTTCAATTCCTTTTACTTTAAAGTCGTTGAAAGGCTGGTGTCAGGCTTGGTTTATGATCACATGCTTTCCGCCAACATTAATGAACTCTTACATTCTGGGTTCAAGTTCGTCAAATCATTGTATCTACTATCCCTAATTTACTATCCGCCTTCTTCAAGCGACTAATGTTGTACAGCCTTACACTCAAGTCCGTATTGATCTATCGTCAGTCTAGGTGTCCCTAAACCACGACACGCGAGCCAGATGTGTCTCGCGATGCGATTCCGTGTGATCAACGGCCACTTGTCAAAATAAACATTGCTTGCGGCCAGCCAGATCATTTCCTGGGTTATCTGACCAGCCCACCAAATCATTTCCTGGGTAATCTCTGCGGCAACAGAATCATCTGGTGGGACGCCAGATAATTGCCTGGGTCATCTGCGCGGCCCGCCAGATCATTTCCTGGGTAATATGTGCGGCCCGACAGATCATTTCCTGGGTCTTATGTGCGGCCCGACAAATAATTTCCTGGTTTATCTGAACGGCCTGCCAGATCATGTCAAGGGTCATCTGTGCGGTCCGCCAGATCATTTCCTGGGTCATCTATGCGGCCCTCCAGATTATTTCCTATGTACGCTGTGCGGCCCGACAGATCATTTACTGATTCATCTGTGCGGCCTGCCAGAACATTTTGTGTGTTATCTGAGCGGCCCGCCATATGATTTCATAGGTCATCTGTGTGGGCCGCAAGATCATTTCCTGGGTCATCTGTGCGGTGCACCAGATCATTTCCTGGGTCATCTGTGCAGCCCGCCAGATCATTTCCTATGTCATCTGTGTGGACGCCGGATCATTTACTGGGATATCTGAGCGGCCCTCAAGATCATTTCATAGGTCATCTGTGCGGCCCGCCAGATCATTTCCTTGGTCATCTGTGCGCCATGCCAGATCATTTCCTGGGTAATCTGGGAAGCCCGCCAGATCATTTCCTATGTCATCTGTGTGGACGCCAGATCATTTACTGGGTCATCTGTGTGGCCGGCCAGATCATTTTCTGGTCATCTGTGCACCCCGCCAGATCATTTCCTATGTCATCTGTGCGGACGCCAGATCATTTCCTGGGTCATCTGTGCGGCCTGCTAGATCATTTCCTGAGTTAACTGAGCGGCCCGCAAGATCATTTCATAGGTCATCTGTGCGGCCCGCCAGATCATTCCCTGGGTCATCTGTGCGCCCCGCCAGATGATTCCCTGGGTTATATGTGCTGCACGCCAGATCATTTCCTGGGTTATCTGTGTTGCATACCATATCAGCTACTGGGTCATCTGTGGTGTGGCCCGCCAGGATCATTTCCTGAGTTATCTGACAAGCCCGTCATCTGTGCGGACGCCAGATCATTTATTGGGTCATCTGTGCGGCCTGCCAGATTATTTTCTGGGTTATCTGAGCGGCCGGCCAGATCATTTCTTAGGTCATCTGTGCAACCCTACAGATCATTTCCTGGGTCATCTGTGCGGCCCGCCAGATCATTTTCTGGTCATCTGTGCACCCCGTCAGATCAAATCCTGGTTAATCTGTGCAGCCCGCAAGATCATTTTCTGGGTCATCTGTGCAGCCCGCCAGATCACTTGCTGGGTTATCTGTGCTTCCCGCAAGATCATTTCCTGGGTCATCTGTGCGGCCCGAGAGATCATTTTCTGGGTCATCCCTGCGGCCCACCAGATTATTTCCTGGGTTCTCTGTGTGCCCGCCAGATCATTTCCTGGGTTATGTGTGCACCCCACCATATCAGTTACAGGGTCATCTGTGGTGCGGCCCGCCAGATGATTTCCGTGAGTTATCTGACCAGCCCGCCAGATCATTTTCTGGGTCATCTGTGCGGCGCGCCAGACCATTTTCTGGAAAATCTGTACATCCCGCCAGATAATTTCCTGGGTCATCTGTGAGGTCCGACAGATCATCTCCTGTGTTATCTGTGTTGCCCGCTAGATCATTTCCTGGGTCATCTATGTGGCCCGCCAGATAATTTTCTATGTCATCTGTGCAGCCCGCTAGATCATTTCCTGGGTTATCTATGCTGCCCACCAATCATTTACTGGGTCATGTGTGGTGCGTCCCGCCGGACCATTTCCTGAGTCATCTGTGCACCCCGCCAGATAATTTCCTATATCATGTGTGCGGCCCGCCAGATTATTTCTTGGATCATCTGTGCGGCCCGCTAGATTATTTCCTTTGTACGCTGTGCGGCCCGACAGGTCATTTACCAGGTCATATCTGCAGCCTGCAAGATCATTTCCTGGGTTATCTGAGCGGCCCGCCAGATCATTTCATAGGTGATCTGTGAGGCACGCCAGATCATTTCCTGGGTCATCTGTGCGCACAGTCAGATCATTTCCTGGGTTATCTGAGCGGCCCGCCAGATCATTTCATAGGTCATCTGTGCCTCCCGCCAGGTCATTTCCTGGGTCATCTGTGCGCCCAACCAGATGGTTTCCTGGGTTATCTGTGCAGTCCGCTAGATAATTTCCTGGGTCATCTCTGTGGTCTGCCAGATCATTTCCTATGTACACTGTGCGGCCCGCTAGATCATTTACTGAGTCATCTGTGCGGCCTGCCAGATCATTTAGAGGGGCAACTATGCAGACGCCAGATCATTTCATAGGTCATCTGTGCGGCCCGCCAGATCATTTTTTGGGTCATCTGTGCGCCCCGGCAGATCATTTCCTAGGTAATCTGTGCTGTTCGCCAGAACATTTCCTCGGTCGTCTGTGAGGCCCGCCAAATCATTTCCTATCTCATCTGTGCACCCCGTCATATCATATCCTGGTTAATCTGTGCAGCTCGCTAGATCATTTTCTGGGTCATCTGTGCAGCCCACCAGATCACTTCCTGGGTTATCTGTGCTTCCCGCCAGATCATTTCTTGGGTCATCTGTGCGCCCTGCCAGATTATCTTCTGGGTCATCTTTGCGGCCCATCAGATCATTTTCTGGTCATCTGTGCGGCCGGTCAGATCATTTCCTGGGTTATATGTGCTGACCGCCAGATCATTTCCTGGGTTATCTGTGCGGCCTACCATATCAGTTCCTGGGACATATGTGGTGCGTCCCGATGATCATTTCATAGGTCATCTGTGCGGCCCGCAAGATCATTTCCTGGTTCATCTTTGCGCCTCGCCAGATGATTTCCTAGGTCATCTGTGCGGCCCACCAGATCTTTTTTTTGGTAAAGTCTACGTCCCGCCAGATCATTTCCTGGGTCATCTGTGCGGCCCGCCATATCATTTTTTGAGTCATCTGTGCGGCCTGCCAGATCAATTCCTGAGTCATCTGTGCGGCCTGCAAGATCATTTCATGGGTAATATGTGCGGCCCGCCAGACGATTTCCTGGGTTATCTGACCGGCCGCCAGATTATTTCCTTGGGCATCTGTGGGCCCGCTAGATACTTTCCTATGTCATCTCGGCGCCCCGCTAAATCATTAACTGGATCATCCGTGCAGCCCGCCAGATCATTTTTTGAGTCATCTGTGTTGCCCGCCAGATCATTTTTTGAGTCATCTGTGTGGCCCGCCAGATCATTTCCTGCGTCATCTGTGCAGCCCGCCAAATCATTTCCTGGGACATCTGTGCGACCCACCAGATCATTTTATGGGTCATCTCTGCGGCCAGCCAGATAATTTCCAGGGTTTTCTGTGCTATCGCCAGATCAATTCCTGGGATATTTGTGCGGCCCACCATATCAGTTACTGGGTCAGATGTGGTGCGGCCCGCCAGAACATTTCCTGAAAAATCCGACCAGCCCTCCAGATCATTTTCTGGGTCATCTCTGCGGCCCTCCAGATCATTTTATGGCTAATCTGTACGTCCCGCCAGATCATTGACCGGGTCATCTGTGCGGCCCGCCAGATCATTCCCTGTGTCATCTGTGCGGCCCACCATATCATTTTCTGGGTCATATATTGCGGCCTGAAAGATTAATTCCTGGGTCAAATGTGCGGCCCGCCAGATCATTTTTCTGGGTTATCTGACTGCCCTGCCAGATCATTTCCTGGGTCACCTGTGCGGACCGCCAGATCATTTCCTAGGTCATCTGTGGTCTGTCCCGATGATTTCCTGGGTTATCTGGGCTGACGCTAGGTCATTTACTGGGTCATCTGTGCGGCCCGCCAGATCATTTCCTGGGTTATCTGACTGGCCCGCCAGATCATTTCATAGGTCATCTTTGCGGCCAGCTAGATCATTTCCTGGGTCATCTTTGTGGCCTGGAAGATCATTTCCTGGGTAATCTGTGCGGCCCGCCAAATCATTTCCTGGGGCATATGTGGGCCCGCCAACTCATTTCCTATGTGATCTCAGGCCTGCTAAATCATTTCCTGGGTCATCTGTGCAGCCCGCCAGATCATTTCCTGGGACATCTGTGCGACCCACCAGATCATTTTATAGGTCATCTGTGCGGCCAGCCAGATAATTTTCAGGGTTATCTGTGTTGCCCGCCAGATCAATTCCTGGGTTATTTGTGCAGCCCACTATATCAGTTACTGGGTCAGCTGTAGTGCGGCCCGCCAGAACATTTCCTGAAATATCTGACCAGCCCTTCATATCATTTTCTGGGTCATCTCTACGGCCCTCAAATCATTTGCTGGGTAATCTGTACGTCTCGCCAGATCATTTTCCTGGGTCATCTTTGCAGCCCGCTAGATCATTCCCTGTGTCATCTGTGCGTCATGCCAGATTATTTTCTGGGTCATATGTGCGGCCCGACAGATCATTTCCTGGGTTATCTGACCGGCCGGCCATATCATTACCTGGGTCGTATTTGCGGCCCAGCAGATCATTTCCTGCGTCATATGTGCGGCCCGCCAGATCATTTCCTCGGTTATCTGACCATCCTGCCAGATCATTTCCTGGGTTATTTGTGCGACCCACCAGATCATTTCCTGGGTCATCTCTAGGCCTTCCTGATCATTTCCTGGGTTATCTGTGCTGCCTGCCAGATCATTTCCTGGGTCATCTGTGCGGTCGCCAGATCTTTTTCTGGGAAATCTGTGGGCCCGCTAAACAATTCCCTGGGTAATCTGTGCTGCCCGCCAATTATTTTCCTGGGTCAGGTCGGGTGCGTCCCTCCAGATAATTTCCTGGGGCATTTGTGCGGCCTGCCAGATCATTTCCTGGGTCATCTGTGCGGCCCGCCAGATCCTTTCCTGGGTCATCTGTGCGGCCTGCTAGATCATTTCCTGGGTCATCTATGCGGTCCGCCACATCATTTTATGAGTCAGCTGTGCGGTCCGCCAGATCATTTCCTATGTCATCTGTGCGGCTCGCCAGATCATTTCCTGGCTCATCTGTGCGGCTTGCTAAATCAATTTTGGGGTTATCTGTGCGGCCCGCCAGATCATTTTCTGGGTCATCTGGGCGACTTGCCAGATCATTTTCTTGGTTATCTGTGCGACCTGCCAGATTTTTCCTGGGTTATCTGTGCGGCCCGCCAGATCCTTTCCTGTGTCATCTGTGGTGCGGCCCGCCAGATCATTTCCTTGGTTATCTGTGCGGTTCTCTATATCATTTCCTGGGTTATTTGTGCGGCGCGCCTGATCATTTCCTGAGTTATCTGACCAGCCCACCAGATCATTTCCTGGGTCATCTCTGCAGCCTGCAAGATCATTTTCTGGGTCATCTGTACGGCCCACCAGATTAATTCCTGGGTCATCTCTACGGCCCGCCAGATCTTTTCCTGTCTCATCTGTGCGGCCCGCCAGATCATTTCCTGGCCTATCTGTGCGCCTCGCCAGAACATTTCCTGGGTTATCTGATCGGCCCGCCACATCATTTCATGGGTCATCTGTGCGGCCCACCATATCATTTCATGGGTCATCTCTGCTGCCCGACAGATTATTTCATGGGTCATCTGTGCGGCCCGCATGATCATTTCCTGGCTCCTATATGCGGCCCGCTAGGTCATTTACTGGGTTATCTGTGTGGCTCTACGTAATTTATCAATAGCTGTTTAGCAAGATGAAACTGACCCAATCGATCACCCCTGCACAGCTATTAGATTACCACTTGGACGACGTTCTCTCGTTGTCTGTTAGTTCCATTACCCCTGATTTTGATGAGCTTTGTGCTGAGAACTATCACCAGGTGTACCATTTATATATTCTTTGAATTGTTTTGTTCTGTAGAAATTTGGTTTTCACTTTTTTGGCGGTGTAGCCCTGGGGCCCTCTTCGAATCTGTCGATGTAGCTTGTGATACTCTGCGGGTTGGGAACTATCCATTTTTGCCTCCCCCCCCGCCCTTCTAAGGATCTTTTAATATATTTCTCTTCTCGTCAGTGCTTTTTGTTTCATCATATTTGCTGACTTAAATCCTCTCCTTTGACTATTTACTCTCTCTGGGTTACTTAGAGTCCTAATTTCTTGCTTATATAACTCATCTTTGAAACTCTCTACAACTTCCCTTAAACGTTCCTTGGTGGACTAAAACCTTCTTTTAAAGTTATTGGGACATCACCTTCGCACCTAGACTTTTCAAACTTTTCGAATGTGCCAGTTTACATCCTACTTCTTTCCAATTAAATACCCTAAGCTATCTTCTATTTTTTATTTCTCTGCAAGTTTTATAAACTGCTGCTACCTTTTATATAAATAAGGCTGAATTCATTTGTGAGTTTAGCTTTCCTAAGAAATTATCTCGCTTCGGTATGGCCGACACAAAGCTTTCTGAACATCCTCATATAACAAAATATTCATTTTAAAAATAACATTAAGACAAGATCATCTAACAGAAAAAACAATTGATTTTATGAAAAATAATTTTAGAGAAAGAAGAAAAATAATACGGGTTGGTAAAATTAGACAAAAGACGGAATATACACAACTAAACAAACCGATTAAAGAACAACTCAGTAAAGAACATTGAAAATATAACTCAAATCGAGTGAGAAAAAATATCGAAAACAATAAATTACTTAACAGATTAATTAATAACTAACAAATGGCAGAGCGAAAATCACAATGAAGGATAAATTGAGAGAAAAAGTCATAAACAGAGAAAAGATGATTGAAAGAATTGAAGTACATAGCAGGAACTTTATAGTAACAATAACCAACATACACACGATAAAAAATCCCATTCTAAATAACATGTAAATGGGCTCAATAAAGAAGGACGAAGCTTTTCATGGACTTAAGAGAATAAAAAATGGTAGAGACATTTTGTAGGATAAGATTTTAATCGACCTAATAAAAACTGACGGTGATGATCTTGCTGACCTAGTTGCTAGTATTTACTAAAATCTTAAGGAAAAAATAAGATTTAAATGGCATGTTTAAAGGTTTTGGTTCAAATTTTTAAAAAGGCTAAGAGAGAAGCCCTCAAGGAGTACATGGCAATTATGCCCATATCAACAACATGCAAATTACTTACAAACCTCATGACATTAATAGAAACACTAGATCTCAATCATCCACCATATCATACAGATTTTAGGCTGAGCTAGAGTACTTATGATCATTTGATGGCTTGCTCATCAATTAGTGCAGAAAATGAATGAACTTGGAATTCCCTTCTATTTGGCATTCATAGCCTGTGAAAAACGTTGTGGCTCAGTAAATACCTGCTGAATTCTTAGATTTCTTTAGAACGTTTAACGCCTTCTTTCACTATTCGTTGGGTCTATACAGGCGTAAAGGAGATAGAAGATTTTTTTTACAGTGCAAAAGACGACCCGAGAGAGAGCGCCCGTTTCTCTTAAGGCACAGATGTCGGGATTTATTTATTGTGAGAGAGTTAAACACCCTCTTTCAGCCCATGGTCGGGTCTAGATGTGCGTGGAGACGAAAGTGGGAGATTTCAAAGGGCCGGGAAAGACGACCCGAGAGAGAAGGTAGGCTTCTCTTGGAGCATTGGAGTCGGAGGGCGGGCCACTCTTAAACTTTCAACTGGAGGAGGGGCAGTGATTCAATTCTTGTAGCACTACAGAAACAGGGATTTAGCAAAGCCTACAGCGACAGACTAATTTATTATAATATTGCAACATCGTCATTCAGGATGCTCACGATTACACATAAAATACAAAAGACCCCAACAAAATCCAATAATAACGCCGGTATGATCTATGGAGGTCATTACTAACCCCCCAAATATATTTTTCCCCTTCTTAAGTATTCATTTGTCTACCACGATCAAAGGCATAGTCGCCGTAATTTCCATTCAGCTTATTTTGATGTTATCTCAATAAAAAACAATAACATAAACACACAGACACACACACACACACACACAAAGGCCAAACATAAAGGACGAAAACCCCCAAACAAAAGCAATCCTAAGGCACAACGTTATGCTCAGTCGCTGAGGGGAGGACTGCGACACTCCGGCGACCGATCAGAAAACCTGCGCCATTCAAGTCTATCGAGCGGAGGTGGCCTTTCTTCCTCTTACTAAAAGTTGGCTATCAAACAGGTGTGCACGAACCTTCCCGCGTACAGAGGAGAAGCGGCACAACCACTATCACTCCTATATAATTAACAATGTGCCTATATTATATATATATATATATATATATATATATATATATATATATATATATATATATATATATATATATATATATATATATATATATATACTAAAAAGAATAAAATATACAAATGAATAAAGGATCAATATATAAACATTATATAAATTTCTTTAAAAAAAACAAATACTGAATGTCACCAAATAAAACAAAAACAGCGAATATAAATGTTAAAGGTCGTAAATAGAAGAGGTATCCTAGAAATAGCCAAGGGAAAGGCCAATTGCATCACAATATAATAAAGAGAATGATTAAAATGCAGCGATACTTTTGTCCAAGCTTATTAAAAAGGGAAGAAGAACTGCAAATGTCGATCATTAAAAATAGTTAAAAGAATAAAATGAAGAAAGCAGAAGAAATATTAAATTAAAGGATTTTCTTTTGCGTGAGAACGCTTTCAAGCGTTTATTTATTTTATTTTAGAAGATTTAACACCCTCTTTAACTCATTATTGGGTCTAAACAAGCGTGAAAAAGATAGGGTGAGATTTAAACGAATGGTAAAAGATGTCCCGACTCTTGAAAGAAGATAAAATTACGCTAAAAAATTTATTTAGTTTATTCTTCCGTTTTAATTTTTAGGACACTGATAATCGACGGAGTTTAATAGCATATATATATATATATATATATATATATATATATATATATATATATATATATATATATATATTTACAGAATCTAAGCGTTCTTTAGAATCCCCGCGCAAGATTCTGCCGAGATGCCTCGAAAGTATTTTCAAGAAACCTAATGATGCATCCCTGGTTGTTCACTATAATAAATCATCTACTCAACATTGCCTCTTGTTGCATTCTTTTAGAGATGCAAAAAAGTGAGTAATATAGAAAGAAACAAAGGCCATTCTCTCGAAAGGTATTGGAGTTAAAAAAATGTCACAAAATACCCACTTAAATTAAAATAAAGAAAACAGATGTTTTTTATTCTTTCTCTGCTCTTTTATTTTTCTTCTTTTCTGATTTGACAGCAGCTTCACTTGGTATCTTTGTTAATAAAGATTAATTTCACTTTGGTACACCGCGAAAGTGGTCCGTATGACATATGCCATTCGTAGTATCAAAAACACATGCGTGGGTGGTATTTATTAGCCTGGGCGCGTGCCATAAACGCCCTTGAGCCACGGCGCAATAAGAACGAAACTTGAGAGGGACTGTTTTCATATAATGAAAGATGCTCTCCATGACTGATGGCGATCTTCGCTGACAACAAATATTGCGAACAATTCAGAATTAAAGGCAGGTTCGACCTGTTTAAATTGGATCGTGCCAAGACTCTAAACTATTTATTTTTTGAAGATTAGAAGCATTATTTACGCTTGAATTTCGCCTGACATATTTTTATATATTTTAAGCCATGCCATTACATAAGAACCACCTGATTAAAGGTATAAAAAGGCAATATGTCCATTAGATCAGCCTTCTAATATTAGCCTCCCAGTGTGTGGGTGGCTGGTCGACAATTGTCCTGTAATAGTAAAAAATAGGCTCGGGCAACGTTAGGCTCCCGGGGCGCACCATTTGAATTATCAGGTTCTTTGTAGTGAAATGATGCATGTGAGTCACAGAGAGCTTTGGTGTAGGAATTTGCAGGTGGAGATGTTAACATGCACTTTCAGTTACTCCGAACCACTCCAACGCCTTGCTGGGTGGAGGGCCTTAGAAGTGGAGGATGGGGTGGGCGAAGAAAATGGGATGATAGGAAAGGTTTAAAGGGATGTATGGTGATAAGGACTTTGTTTGAAAGAAGTGAAGGGTTAGAGAGGCAAAGCAAAGAAAGAAATAAAGATAAATTGAGTAGTGTAGCTGGAATGGTTAAGAAGGGCGGTGTTGTAAAACTTAAGAACCAAGCGATGAATTCTTCTTGTCTTCGTCGGAGGAGTGGACCTGATTATGAGATTAGTGCACTCAACGGATCTCGAGAGTCCCAAGTAGTCTCCTCTTCAGACCACTTGGTTTTGTTACTCTATAAATTTTCCGTTATAATTAGAGAAGGATAAAAAAATCCTTTCAAATTCTGTCTGGCGGAAATGCCCCCTCCCTCCTTGGATTTCTTAATTGGTTTTGATTAGTTGTAATATTATTTTAAATAATACATATAAAATCAAAGTAAAAAAGAAGGTTAAAAAAGGGAAGAAGGAGAAGCGGAAGAACAAAAAAGAAATACGGAATAAAAAAGCTTAAAGTCACTCAAGACTCGTTCAAGAAACACGAAGGTAAAAGTTAATAAGCAAAGAAACTTCATCCGAAGATTAACCAGATTAATTCTCTTGCTAACCCAGAAGATGCAGTTAACTCTAATGTTATCAGTACGTGGAAGATAATAGACACTTATCTACTTGTGTAGAAATCAAAATCCTGGGGTTTTTTTTACTAGTTCTAGAACTACGGTACGGATTTATATGCATATGTACCCATGATTCATTCAGGGTTCCAATGTAGATCAAGATAATCACCCAGTCATGCAAAAAAGAAGATAGGACATATCTTCTTCTGCCGTACAGCCTCGAATGCAGGTATTTAAAGGAATGTAGTGTGGAGAAAGTGAGAAAGAAATACGATTAACGTATTTACACCAATGCTTTACATGAGACTAATTGCTGGCATCATTTTTTTTCGCAACACGCTAAAATATTGCTATGAGCTGCCAGTAATGTACTGAGGAATTTTCATTAAAATATTGTTGCGCTTTTTGCTGTAAATTGCTGTGAACGCGTGGTTTGGTGTGTGGAGTCGATGCTGAAAATTTCATATGCTTACTTATTAGCCTTTGTCATGTAAAGACAAAGATTGAATGTTTACATTTTAGCAAAGTTTCTTTTCAGTTTGTATAAAATAATAAAAAAATCTATTCGAGAGATTTAATATTCACTCATATTATAAATTAAAAAAAAATCAATAAACTGTCAAAATCTGCAACTTTAATAAACAGATGAATTCTGTCCTATTCATTTACTCTCGAATTGCTTGTGGGTTGATGACGTCATTTTCTGTTAGTCAATCAAATTTACTTTCCGTCTTTTGAAGATATATTTATCAGGCCTCGATAGGGATTGATATAACGAAATGATATAATTAGGCATATAATGCTAAGCAGTAATTTTCGTGCACTGGATGAATGAGAGCATTCCAGGGCATTATTTAGTAACTTAGGTAAAATAATCTATAGGCCTAATAGAATGGCAAGTGACACTTGACCGAATGAAGAAGGTGATCGAGCTGCTTCAAGTAGGGAATATATTCATATAAAAGGGATTTCAATAAAAACATTGAGCCCCGAGTAGTGTATACTATCCTCAAGTGAAATGGATTCCAAACTACTGTTGTGATGGTTTCTTTAAAAAATCTGCACATCTTGCATGAGTGCTATAAAGAAGTATCCTTCTCAAAACAATTCGTCGACATCTCATGTAAAGATATTTATTATTATTTTCATTATGTTGTAATGAGATCTAACCAATTATATATTCAACCTAATAAATATTACTGTTTCTACTAAAAAAAAGACCAGTTAACGATACGTTTTTGGCAACCACGAGTGCTTTTGTCTAATTTGTTATAAATCAAAGAGAAAGGACAAATTAATGAGGCCCGTAAGCAGCACATGTCTGCCGCAATTGGACACGAGCTTATCAGTTTGTTTATATTCATAAGAATCAGTGTACGTTTCTTTTAACAAAAAATACAAAAGAACTTGGATGGTGGATGCTCTGTGCGTAGCTTCACTGTCGAAGGTAGAACTTGCACATGTAATCCAAAACAGAACCAATAACAACACTGAAATCTTTCATCTCCCGTCTTCACAGCTCTACACATAATCTCTTCTTCGCTTTTACAAAGAATCCTGCCTGTGAGAAGTATGAGGTTGAGTGGAATAACCTTCCTTTGGAGCAAAGAAGGTTCTTACCTGTTTACCGGAGGGTGTAAAAATCGCAAATACCTACGGGAATCTCCCTCTCCACAAAACCTCCCTGATCCTTATACCCTCGATCAAAATTCGAATACCCTAGTGATCTTTAATTTGGCTTCATCATTCTGGATAAAGGCGAAGTCCTGGCCAGGAGAGGTCTGGCGTAATCGACCTACCCACTTTCCTGCTTGCAAATCACAGCATGCAATGGACACTACGTCGATCCAAGATATAGGCCTAGAATATTCATCGTGTGGAGTAGTATTTATAAATGATGTATAGCTGATACAGCGCTTACTATTTTGGTAATTTTTAATGAGAAATTATTAATAATTAATAACTATATTTGTCACTATGTGTAAAACTTTATTGTCTAGAGTACAACTATTCACTTTGAATGTGACTAACATTTAGGACTGAATAAACTTTAGTAATTATAATTGTGAGTCAAAGTTTTTCAGTGCAAATTTATTCTTATTGAAATATTCACTTAGGATTTATGGACAGAGTTTGTAAATCGATTCTGCGTAAGCCATTGTTCTAGGGTGTTTATATATCGTTGTAATATTTTGGCTGTAGTGCTGATTTTGATGTTGCGCTGTTTCTGAGATATAATCTAGTTAAGTATTTACATCGATATTTGTGGATTGTGGTTGTGGACGATCGTGAATGAATAAGTTAAAAAGAGGGTTGTGAGGAAGGTTGGTATACTTGGGGGATGCTATTATGGAGTGGAAGTCTGCCTGATATTTGTTTTTGTTTTGTGTATAACTTAATCTTGTATGCCGGAGATGAAGTTTGTTATTATTTTCCGTTGTACTGAGTTTAGTACTAAGTTAAGGATTTGTGTAAAGAATGTGTGTAGGTCCTATGAAAACTTTTAATGTCGATTGCTGCTAAGATTGTGTGTGAGGAGAGAAGCCCATTGAAACCAACTAAAAGCTAAAGCGTGGGGATGGTTAAGGTAGTTGTGGTGGAGAGAATTTTCCGAATCCGTGTTGTGTTTGTTAGAGAATTATTTGGAAGAATGAGAGAGAAAGAAGGGATTCTCCCCCCCCCCCATCTCCCTGTCTTCCCCACTTCGCCGTTGACCTCTCTAAATTCGTCTGCCCTATATACTGAGAAAATTAGAACAATGGAAAGTCCATTAAGAGGGCATCACGGCTTCGCACTATGAAACCTTATCGAGACCCAAGGCAATTAAGGAAGTATGTTGGCGATGAATCTCTCTCCTCATCTAGATAATTTCAGGGTATATATTCGACAGTTCAGAATTAACATGCAGATTGTGTCTGAAGCCGCCGACCATATGATAGGTGTAACGTCTTCGTTAGTCGAAAGTAAATCGACTACATTCTGGTCCAGAGAAGAATTAAGTGATTGTCGAAGAGGGAAGGAAGAGCTATTCGTCACTCACTGTTGTTTGTGGAAATAGTTAGGCGCGCTTCAACCCTTCTCACCACGTCTTCAGATTTTAAGGATCGGAAAAGCCATCCCCAAAGCACTCTTTGTTTGCCTCTTAAGGACAAGAGCAGTCCCCCCCCCAACTTTAGTCCCCCCAAGTTAAATTTAGCGTCCCGTGAGACGCCCACAATTTTAAGGTCGAACTTACCTACCTGGCCCTACTCCGCTGCACATCAAGGTAAAAGGGATTTTATTTCCGCTTCGTCACGCTCCTCCCACCTTTACCGCGTCGAACCTCAAGGATCCCCTTTGCACTAGAACTTGCATAATTGTAAAATCATTACTTATTTATTTATCCCTCAGTTCAAATTTAATTGATAGTGTTAATCATCTTAGCAGTGATCTGTCAATATTTAATTGCATTGCCATTTAACTTGCCTTATATGTATATGTAATCTTTAATCCTATTAAATTATATTTTTGTAGCCATGTTTGAATATTTCTTGGCCTATCAACTGTGCATGTAAAGCACTCTTAGAACCATCCCCAGGTGGAGACTTAATTTCGGTCGGCCAGTAGACCTGTGAGAGTATAATGGCGTACACCGGTCATGCCACGACAGAGTATATCTACACCGATTTTTTTATCTATGAGTTTTTCGATGCTTTTGGATAAAGTGAGTGTAATAGTATGAGTAAAACTGTATTGAGATTTCCCGGCTGAGTATTGGTCTGATGTTGCTGTTTTTTCAGATTGAAGGAATGGTATTATTGAGCCAGAAGTGGTTGAAAATGTATGTGATGGCTCAGATTACTGTTTACTTTGTGGTATATGTGAAAGTTTAATATGTTCTTAGGATCTATGGCTCATAGGGTTTTGAGAGATTTTATAGCTAAATGACGTACCCTGGAGTGAATGAGGTGGCTCAATCTTTAGTTGTGTGTGTGCTTTTTATGTCTCTATGGATTTCTCTGTTTTTTTTCTATGTATAAGTCGAAATATAGTGTTTCAAAATATAAGTTTCCATATATGTTCCAAATAGTTTTTTCTATATTTTACATTTTTTTAGAACTTACACATTTATTTCACAAGGGAGTGTTAGATAGAACATGGGCAAACACATTGCAGCTGAAATCTTTATGATTGAATGCCCTCTTAGCTCCAACATTCCTGGAGTCATTGTGTCAAAGGTCGGGGGAGATCGGAAAGGTGGGAATGTCTGATCCGAAAATCTCAAGACCTAGGTCGGGAATCTATTGGAATAATTGGAATAAAAATTTTTACTTTCTATTAGTTTCAAAAAAAGTTTTTAAGAATCACACAAAAAAAGTACCAAAAATATGGGGAAAATAATGGAGGGGAACTGGTTGCTCGAAGCAAAGAAGATGAACGTTGGAACGAAACTATGGCCGAAGAGAGGGCTTAGCTGGGTCACATAATGTAGTGTTAGAACAGGTCGGGGTCTGGTTAACAGGGAAGGTTGCAATTTCACTGTCGCTTCACTACACAAAGCCAGCGGGTAAGTGTGTGCTTCCCTTTTGGAACAAGGAATGGAAGCAGTACTGCTTCCATAAATACAATTCATCACGAGGAGAGAAACCCTCAGATGATCACGGTGGTGTTAAGTCGTTAGCTGAGGATCACCGGCCTAGGTACGAGTGATCTCAGCCTCGAGAAGAGCTGTTTGCAATTTTGGGATATGATTAAGGCGTCGTATCCCTGAAAGATTGATCTTTCACACATTTTCGCTTTCTGTGTCCCCACCACCTTTCTTTAAATATCTCTCCCAACAAAGCTTTCAGCGAGATTATCTCCTTAAACACCTATTTAACCAACCATTCATTAAAATACCAATTGATCCCTCTAGGAATACCCAGCGAGTTTTTCCCTTGAACATCATTGATGCCTCCCTGTTCACCTCTCTAGTTCTTCTTTAATACCAATTGAACCATCTCGTAACTCTCATTGAGCCAGCTGTAACACCCAGTAAACCGTCCTGTTCAAGCATTGAACCTTTCGTTACGATCATTTTCCCTTCAATGAACAATCATAGCGCTCTCCTGAATCTGCTGTGAGCCCTCAGTGGACATTCTGCTAATCGACATATGTAGCTTAAACCATCCTCCTGAGTTCTCTCTGCCCTATATGGCGACTAGAAAGAATTAACTAACCTCAGTCCACCGTCATAATCCTCTATTGAAGAAAATTCAGGTATTGGCCAAGGTATTTCACATATAGTTTACTTTTTACATAAATTTACTGGTAGGACACCAACTAGTAACAAACTGCATCTTTACATCAAGAATGCATGTTACTGCATTTTATACACATAATTACTTGAATTTATACAATAGCATGCACTATATTACATTAAAAATTAGATTAACATATGGTCCTGTATTTTAATAGTTACTGTAATATTTACAGTAACACTGTAGGATAAAATAGTGTAGCATGCACTTTACTCTATTTTATAATGTAATTGCTAAAGTAACATAACCTATAAAAATCCATTAGCATTCATTGATGAAATTAAAACCACAGTGCGTTACTGACTTTATGTACGGCCATTAAATTACCGTAAAAACTACATTAAATATTTTGCAGTGAACCTTTTCTGATCTCTCAAAGGAGGTTCTCATCTCTGATACCTACTATGTATTACTTACGCTCAAAAGAATAATAATTATAATTAGCTGTTTTGACTATAGACTGGGGCAGCTATACTCTCTTAATAATTTTTAAATCTGCTAAACTACCTTTTGAACCATGCATTTTATTAAATCATTATTCTTATTAAAACAACCAGAAACTTGAATGTAGAGAGAAATCAAAGGTGCAAAACTTTTAAATAGTTTGTTTAAAATTCTATATTATAATTCATGCTTTTCTAAAGTTTATTCAAATTTTGCTGCAAAAGTTATTTTAATTTGCCCGTAACAGTTTTTGACCAAAATGAGAAAGTCACTATCTATTAATGCCGGCGTGATTTCAAAGCTTTAAAGTATACGGTTTCTGCCTTTCATCTCTGACCTTTAGACCACGTGTGGTGGTAGTATATAGGTGATTTCAAAGTAAATTTAAACTTAAATCAACCTCCCGAATTTTCATAGTTTGCAATATCATGTTAATCGACCCGAAATAAATAAATCAGATTACAGGCATACAAACAAACAAACCATTAGATCAACATACAAACATATACGTTCACATAAAATGGAAACAGTTATTGTACTCATTTACAGTATGTAAGTTAGATGTCTGTCTTATTAGAAAGCTAACAAACTCCACCTATAAAATACGCATTGCCCTTTATGCATGTGTGCACTGAACCATTACCTAAAAGTAAGGGAAATATGTGCAAACAAATAAGCAGAGCAGATTTCTATTGTTTATTAATACATTTTTGGAAGTCTCCTTTTGTTATGCGGACTTCATAAGTCAGGCGTCCTTTCTCCAAGATATCTAATCTTATTCTTATCAAATAGATACAAAAGGATTGAAAGCACGGGAAACAAAAATGAAAAATTATTCTACTGAAATAGACCTTTCTACGATATTCTTGTGACTTAACAATGCATCCTCAAGTAGATTTATATCTCACTGCAGGGGTTGGGGCTAAATTTGCTCGATCCTTTTAGTGAGAAATGACCCCCAGTATTGAAGAGATTAAGAATAATTTCTGACCAAAGCTGTTTCATGAGATAACGATAAGATAACGCGTTTCGTGCATGTTAAACGAATGCCCAATGGCAGAATAAATAACTCGTCTTTCTCAACAATTTTGACTGTTCCCCATCATCAAACAAATTTTGAACAAAATTAAATTTCTCTTATATAAAGCAATCTTAAAAGATTTGGCAAAACATTATTTTGGCAACATTTGATTTGCAAACTTAGCTCTTGAGAGAAAACCACCCAGTATGTTTGTTTTCCCTTTAGTTTGCTATTAATTTTCCTGAAGCTATTGTCAGTTTAATATATATATATATATATATATATATATATATATATATATATATATATATATATATATATATATATATATATATTTATATTCTTGTTATTTTGTAATTTACGATTAAAAACAACAAATTGACTCGTAATGTCTGTTTAATTCATTGCAAAGTAAACAGCTGTACACTAATTGCTTCAGGCTGTTGAAATCCGCTGCGTATTTCAAAAGATTATTTCAACTTTTAGATTTTCCCGACTTTATCACGTCTGATCGCTAAATAAATCTATTGCTACTGATGCTCTGCACTTTATCGAATTATCCATAGTTCTAACGATCACTGAAAATTGGTTCGGCTAATCTTAGTACTCTATCACATCAAAGAATTGGAATCTAACTCCAGCTATCAAAACTTTATTAAGGAAGCTGCGTTTGTTCTATCACCTTTCTTTGATTTGCATAGAATTCTTCATAAACTATGAGCATACGATTTTGAAAGAAAAGAGGTCATTAGGGACGAAGAAATTTCCTCGAGATAAAGTGTCAAATTTCTTTGGCACGGCACTTCTTCGGGCGAAATGCAATTACTTATTATTTGGTTCCCTTTATAGTTAAATAAGTCTTCTCATGCTCTGCAATGAGCTTAATCATTAGATATAACTTCAAAAGATTTAACCGGTAAGTGACAATTTTATTTAAAATTTACCACCTTAATTTCAGATAATATAAATAGAAATAGAAAAGAATGTATGCCATTTCAGTTTTATGAGTCTATGCACTTTTACTGCCAAAATAAACTGTGAAAATAAATCCATCGCATGCAAATTAAACTTTTTCTACATAGTTGTCATGGCTACATTATGGGCCACTTTATTTACCTTTTTTTAGAATATTTATAATCTTTTTGTTTGAAAGAAAATAAATATGACTTATGCAGTATTTGCGCATGTGCGAGTACGACCTTTCAATGTTGACACACATTATATGCATGGGTTGCTCTGGCCTAAAACGTAAAGAAGGAGATATGCAAAACAACCATTCATTGCCTTTAGAAGAACTCACTTCTCTCGTTGGAAAATATCCTGCTGGGTTGGAACAGAAAATACGACGTGTCCTGTTTCGTTGAGTAGAAAGATTAGGGAACCGTCTTAAAGGTGTTATAAGGCAAATAATAGTATTAGGGGATATAGGTTAGTGTCGAAAAGTGGAATTTGTGAATAGGGAGTTGATGGATAGTGATATATGTGTAATAGTTTCCAAGAGACTGGATTATCTATTCGCTTAATTGATTTCTTTTCCTCTCTTTTTTCCGTATACATCGTGTTTTCCTCTTCTTTGAGCCTCTATCCAAAAACTTTATTTTATTTACTTCCTTCTCTCACTTGTTCGGCTTGTATTGTTATTGCTTCAGAGCTTGTATTCATACATACAACGCACCTGTGAAATGCTATTTTGTGCTATTTAGACGATATTCTGACATGTTCCGTTATGCTCCGCAAGGATTCAAAGAGATACATCAGCCCGTAGGAGTAGGAGGAGCCCTCGCGCTTCGGATCTTGTAGGAATTTCGCCCGATTTTGTTGAAGCAAAAGGAAACCCGGAGTTTCTTAAGGGAAAATCTTGCACTAGAAACAACTTAGAATACAAGGTAAGGAATAGAAATGTATTCTTATTTCGGTAACCTTAAGGAATGTATTATTAAAATTAATTGTACTTCTTCATCAGGAATAAAAGGATCCAGGTGTGGAAACGAATAATGAAAAGAACAAAAACACCACGAAATAAAATAAAAGAAGTAAAATCATCAGAATTAAAAATATTAGCGATGAAAAATACCTCATAAAATGTGAGCTTTCGAGAATAATGAAGATTTATACACGATCATTTCACTCAGATAGGGGCTATAATAGGCGTTGTAAAATGTCAAGGCTGAAATGTTGGTGGGGGGGGGGGAGATGTGACTTGAAAATGTGGGGTATTCTTGCAGGGGGGACTACTCAGAAAGGATTAAATTAAGAGTACAAGAGTAAAATTAAACAAAGTGAGCATAGTTTTGAGAAACATGAACCAAATGTGGCAGAGCAGAAATGGAATCAACTTGAAACAAGATTTTCGGAAAATTATCACTGAAATTAGGAATCTAATTAAAAAAGTTTATATAAATGTTTATTATGAGGGTACTAGATTTCGGGTACGCTAAGAAATAATGGTACTGTTTTTTTAATAATATTTTTATTATTATTATTGAATTGATAATTCTAAAAAGAAAGAATTAAGTTAATTTCAGATATACACTTCTTAGCAAAAAAAAAAATAAATAATGCTGTAAAAAATGACAAAAATTTCAGCGATAATAATATTTTTATTATTATTATTGCATTGCTGTTACTAAAATGTATTGATTAACAAAACTTTAGAACAAAAACTAGCCATGCGGTAATGTATATTTTATTGGGTTGTGTTTTCCTGGACTTCTAAATTGCTTTTATAATTACGAAAACTCATTGTAATCACCTTATCTCGTTTTTTTATCTTTATCCCTCCATTTATCATAAATAACAAAGGGATAATCAGTAATTTATCTTAGCTTTTCACCTAATATCTGGTCCAACGCATTTCCCTCGTTTCTTGCCTTTCTCTACACCTCAGCAATACAACAACTACTATTACATCGAAATAACTTTCAGTACTTCCACGAGTCAAATAAACATAGTATTTATATTTTTTGTCAGATGCACAAATTGCATGTGTGTGTGTACAATCTTCAGCTCAACAGTTCAAATCATTCGCCTCTATTTTTTTGTTCACGAAGAGTTTATTGGTTTTCAATCGTGATGCAAAAACTAGCAATTAAACTTTCTCAGACCAAACTTAACTTAGATTAATAGTTCTGTAAGTGTTCCAAATTATTATTAAACACTTTAATTTTCTGATGTTTATATAAATAAAATTTGTGAAGGTAGATGCATAAAAAGTTAGTCTCTCTCTCTCTCTCTCTCTCTTTCTTTCTCTCTCTTTCTTGATCTCTCATTCTCTCTATATGCATACATATATCTGAAATGGCTCAATGTAAATATATATATATATATATATATATATATATATATATATATATATGGAAAAAGATCCAAGAATAATTGGTACGGTTAATGAAGTGGATTAGCTATCCTATAAATGTGGTCTCCCAGTTCGAGGACGAAAGGATGTCACACTGGACCTAAACTAGATCAGTAGCCTAATAATGTCACTACATTAACCGTACCATATATATATATATATATATATATATATATATATATATATATATATATATATATTACTGTAAAATATATTATAAATATAACTTTTAAATAGTGTCACCTAAGTGTATTTCCCATTTTGCACTATTTCTTACCATAATACTATAGAAATTAATTATACATAAGTTTATGTTTTTACAATTTATAAATAATATGGAATAGAAAAATAAAACAAAACGCGCAATCAAATGTTTTATTAATCGCTTGTCTGGACAAAATGATCGATATATCCGTCGTTTTCTTCGCCTACGAAGCGCAAACTTCTCTTCCATGAAATTAGGCTCTCTTCAATTTCTGGCAATGAAATTTTATCCCAACCTTTCATTATGTTTTATTTAAATTCAAATCCATTAAATTTTCCTTTCGACCTCTATGAACCGTGTCTATAAGGGTGTAAGTGGAATACCCAATGGGAATACTCTTTAGCGATTGAGATGCCCTGTCATTTTAACCAATAAAGACGATTCCAGTCTTTTGTAGATAATTGTTGTGTACAACTCATCTTTAAGCGAATTTACATCGTCTTTTTATGAGATAAAAGCAAGTAACGCGGATGTTTCCATTTCTTTCTCGTTAAACACTGATCGCAGTGTTTTGAACAAAATATTGTTAAAAAACTATTAAAAACGTTAACAAGAGAGCTGATGATGTTTTTATAGCAACATGATAATAAATTGAGGGGGGAGAAAATAATTTTAATGATGTTAAGATTCTTACTATTTAGTATAATCAATGACAGAAAGATGGAAGGAAAAAGGAAATATTAAAACAACTTTCGACATGTATTTCAACAAATAACATGTGTTTGAAATATATATTCAAAGTACTCGGAATAGTTAATTGTTTCCTTATTCCTTCCTGGAATTGAATCTAACAGGTGTATAATAGACAACTATGCTACATTTGATATCTAGATGACTTTCTTGGCCTCCAGAGCAAAACATCTGTAGTATCAAGCCCCTTCTCCTCAACACTATTAGTTGCGCGTGATTTCGGGCAGAATATCTGCAGAAACGCTTAGGCTTCTTGTAGAGAGAATCGAAATTGTTTGTATAACAACTAACTCCAGTCGAATCTCGTGTATATTAAGTCATTTTTTTTGCCACCAAAAGGGACATTGATTTGGAGTCCTTGCAAATACTGAAGCATTTCAAATACGATTTCCATAATATTCTGTAAATAAATGATACAACAAGTTAAGGTAAGGCTGGTAAACCACCCTGTAGACCAATGAAGAGCTCTAAAAGATAAACCTAGCAATTTAGAAGAAGGAGCGTATCAAGACGGCTGCAGGAGTTTCTTTAGATTTTATTGAGATTTCGCCTATCATTGTGTCTATGCTGACTGTGTAACATCAGCAGGAGGAGATAATCTTTACGCTCTGACATCCGTGATAAAAATTTTGAACATTCGGAAGAACAAGAAGGCTAGTCTTGCATTTTCTTTTCAAAACATTACCAGGACGGATGATCCATGTAGTCTCGTCTATTTCAGTGATAATTTTAAGTTCAACTTGGTCTAATTCATTGGAAAGAGGTTGGCACCATAAGATTGCCAGTCAAATGCACCAAAATAGTGAGATTTTAGGCGGAATAAATGCCATGGTCTGGGCCATTAATTTTGGAAAAGGAACTCTGCCACTTGTGAGGTTATAGGGCACATTAAATGGACAAGTTTATATGGAATTGCTGCGAAAGCATAATTAGCCCCATCTATGAGGCTCCGGACTTCAACCTGAAATTTCATTAAAGATAACGCCTTCTGCCACACTGCGATGAAGGTGAAGACCTACCTTAACCACGGGCCCATCACTGTTCTTAAATAGCTTGCACAGACTCTGAACCTGAATCCCATTGAAAATGTTTGGAATACACTCAGAAAGAGGTCTAAAAGGAGCAATTCAAAAACAGTTCAAGAGCTCTGAGAAAATTATCGATATGAACGGATCAAGGTTACTGCGCAAGAGTGTCAACAGTTAGGTCGTTGTTGTGGAAGATGTCAAAGCAAAATAGAAAGTATTTTCTCCGTTGTCGTTCGGATCATTTGCACACTTCAATTTTTCTAGTAAACTTCTTATCTGGTGATAACTTTCGTTTCATTATTTATCCAAATTTGTATAACCTTAATTTTTCCCTGCCAAAAGTTATGAAGTATGTTTGGAAGACATTCCGATCAAATTATGTGAAGAATTAAAAGAGTAAGTTAGCTGAAGGTTTTATTCTTCTTCCTTTGCTTTTGAACTCAAACAAAATTCCTTCCTCAGAAGTTGTTTTCGGTGTAGAGTCTTCGCCAAGAATAATTGATATTGCAGGCTAATTAAAATAGAAAGAAAAGCAGAAGGATTACTATGCTGAGCCATAGAGATTGAAAAGTGAAGAGATGAGAATGGTGCAGAAAAAATCAAGAGAGGAGAGAAAATATTAAAGATCTGTGGCTATACACCGAAGCGACGCGTATTGTGACTGTATGTTTTAGTATTAGGGTGGGTTGGCAAAGGGGTGGGTCAAAAAGATGAGGCATGATTAGAGGAAATACTATACTTATGGGGCTGTTGTCATATGTAAAGATGAGTTTTGGTTGTGTATAAATCGTGGACTGCTGGGTCTCTCAACGCCAACTCAGCGTGTTGTCTGCCGAGTACTCGGGTGTATGTTGTGTGTCATGTGGGTTCCGTTAGCTGTAGTGTTGCGTGGCTATGGGTGTATAGGTTTAGATGTGTGAGTTTGTTATTGTCGTGTAGTGTAGACAGTTTTTTTAAATAGAGAGCGACATGTGCGTTTCAGCGCCGAATTTTTTATTGTCTGTACTCTGTCATTTGTGAATAGCAGCTGCGAGTTTAGTGGGAGAGTATGTAAGGAGTGGTCTGACGTGTTTTTTGTTAACTTGTAATTTTAGTTTACGTTTGACGGGGTAAAACCTGACTAGCATTTTGTTTGTGAGTTTAGCTTTTGTTTGTGTAGTCCTTTGGTGTATGTGTAAGTATAGGTACTTTTGAAATGTGGCCCCACGTAAATTCGTGTAAACTTTGTGTTAGTATTTTGGGCCTGTTTTTTATTGGTCTGCTGTCTGTGTATATTTGTATGTTGGGTATGTATTGATATTGCACTCAGTATAATGTCGTCGGTGTCTTCAAAAGATTCTGAGCCACTTGTCCTTACTCTCTCTTTTCGTTTAGTATCATCAGGGAACGATGCGCGATTGTGTCCGGGCCCTGGCCGGAGACGAGAATGGTCTTCTCGTCAGCATATGAGAATGTATATGTGAGCCTGGAATTTTTGACGGCTGTGGAGTATATTTTGTGTACATGAAGCATAATGTAGGCGCCAGCACAACGCATTCATAACTCTCCTCTGAGAAGTCCATGTCGCTCTCTTTGATACATACTCATGTTCACGCTACACGAAAACAATAACTTATACCACTCGATATATATACCAACACTTGCTTAATGGGACAGCTGGGGAAACTCGCATGAACCTCAACATACACCTAATTACATGCCAGCAGCCCTAGACAACCCACAATCAATACCTATCTAAACATAAGTTACCCCCATCGCGAGTATCACGTTCCTTTTACTAGCTCGTATCCTTTTCACCTCCCTTCCCCCCTGCCATTTTTGTCTAACACATTACCACCACCATACTATAAACAAAAAACACGACGCATCGGTTTCTAACCACCATATATGGAGACGTATCTCGCGGTCGAAAGTGAACTACCTAAATATTTGTGATTTGGTAATAATATTCAAAGATAATTGATCCAAATTAGAAGAGGACTTATTGCCATTAAAAGGGGTTCTTTTATGATGTATTACGCCTCCGCAATATGTATGGTTTCAACATCTTTATTATTGATTATAGGCCTATAATTGTCTTAACCGATATTATGATCCAAAAATGACAAAAGTGTTCTCAAAGTTATCTAATTTGAGATCCCTTTTTTGTTGTTTTAATCTTCTTTCTAGATCACCATTTTTGCTTATGTATCTTTCAAGGCATTGGGTACCTGAGACTTGATAAACGCACGCATTGTTCGATTCATTCTTGGTAATTTTATAACTAAGAAAACTTATGGTATAAATTTAATTTTCTGGTATGTATTTCCGGGAAGCTTCTGATATACTGACTGGAAATTTAAGGAGCTTGCCCCGAGTTTTATTTTTACTCCTTAAACCTTCAAATTTTTTATTGCTTTAATTTGTACTTCCTAAATAAAATAATCCTTCTAGACAAATTTTTGAATAACCTCACTAATATACTGGAATTAATCTTGGAAGAAATTAGGGTAAAACAATCAAAGGGAATGAATATATATACTAGTAATTACATCTTTTTTTACAGAAAAGAAATGATTAGGAAAAGAATGTATATATTGATGTGCATAATTAGATTTCTTGAAGGGAAGGAATTTTCCTTCCTTCTCTATTTCCGTGAAAAAGTAAATTGCAGGATGAAAGGAATTAAAAGAGTGAAGTAAATAATTAAATAGTTAATAAATTCAAAACGACAAAGGTGTCGTTGACATACTCGAACTAGTTGAAATATATATATATATATATATATAGTAGCGCCTATAATATAAGGATCAGTAAGAACAAGTGTATTTAAATATTTATTATATAAGTTTAACAAAACTTTGAGTCTATATATTAAACACGTATTGATATGTACCTAATATCTATTTTTCGTGAAAATTTCAAGAGAATGGAATAAATATTTCATAAGTTATAAGGAAATAAACAAACTATCCTCCAAATCTTTTATGTCAAGTTTGAAATGAATGAGTTTCAATCATATTAATCACTTTTTCATACCTACCCTTTATTTTTGGCCATAGCTGTATGCAAGTAGTGAAAGTTATATGAAGTAGGGTATTTATAGAATGTAAGTCTCATCCCCCAAAATTCTATATTGGCATGACAAAAACTACCCTCTTCCTAATATTGACTAGACAACTCTAAGAGCGTAATATCTCGACTTTGGATAACGAAAAACCAGTAAATTACTGTTCGATATCTTTTCTATTCCTAGAAGAAATTCAGATACCAGTTGGCTAGGACCCTTGAAGCATTAATCATCAAGGAAAAGAAGCCTGAAATCGATACACAGCGTACAAGCTTTCAGAAAGAATTCTTTACCTCTGCAATTAGAAAATCTATGTATTAACCACACCGGCCACCTATATAAGGACCTCGTAACGACACAAAAATAAACACGTAAACAAACAGTAATAAAATGGATCTAAGAATACGATATAAATACAATATAAAAATTTAGGCCTGGAAAAGACATAATAAGAAAATATATTCAGACAGTGTAAAAATCACAGAACACACAATAAACTCATATCAGCACTACATCAAAATCATCAAGTACAACCTAATTAAAAAAAAATTGGTCCCAAATATGATATAAAGGAACAGCGATGTTAATAAATAGAAGAATAAAGTTCTTTGAGATATAAGACAAGAAGGAATCATATATAGAAATTAAGCTTAAAATGACTATATGAGACTTGATAGCAGCTGAAGCATACTAACTTTCCAGGCGCTCGTATCTTCCTACTCCTAACTTCGTCAAAGGCTTCTGTCACCCAACATGAGCTATCTTTCAAGGAGACTTGAACGCAAAGTGCAGAGTAGTAGGTTACATAATATTTTCCGATGCCTCTAGAAAGACACTTCAGGTGCTGATGAGGATAAATATATTGCAAAGAGAAGCCCCTGATTTACAAATATTCAAAACTCACTGGTCCAAAACCAGGCCAGATATTTTCAAGACAAATGTAATTTTAATTTTAAACATCCTACTATTCCCAGTCCTGACAGTCCTTCAGATCATCCTGAATTCTCTAGCAGAATATTTACTTTATCCAAAAATATTAAGATAGTCAAAAGAAAATAAAACTAACTGACTGTGATGCATATAAAGAACATCTTACCAACTGCAACATAGAAACACTTGGCAATAGAGCGACGGGGAAATAGAAGCCTACATCAACTTAACGAATTAATAATGGAAGCAGACAACATATGCACACCCAAAATTCCCTACAGCAAAATCCCAGCAGCAACCATGGGATGAACCAATATAAGAGAAAATGGAAACCATTAAAGCCTGTCACAGAAATTCAAGAACACGGAAACAAATGGGAAAGGTACGAACTTAAGCTGGAACGAACTGTTTGCCAACATAAATATAGAGGAAGATCTCCAAAAGTTGTGGAAACATTATAAAAGACTAAGAGGTTTCGGAGCCATAGAATGGATAGAGGAAAAAAGGGGAGAACATGATAACCGAGGAAAGATCGAGATCGAGATCGAGAGAGAGAGAGAGAGGAGCGATGCAGAAGAGATGGGCAGAATTCGTTTCCATCACTCAGGAGAAAAACCTAAACTCCGACGAAGCATACGAAAATCAGATTGCCCAACGCCTGGAAGAAAACAGTTCGAATTCATACCTCACTCAGAGATAGATGATGAAGGCCGTGAGCAAAGACATGGAGGAAGGCCATTTACATTTCAAGAATACACCATACTACTAAAATCATTTAAGTAGAAGACTCCATTGATAAACGGGATCACCAAACTGTACATACAGAACGAATATAACAACATATACGTTTCCATTCTAAAAATATTCGACAAATGACTAAACATGGGTTATTGCCCTTCTGAGTTGAAGACCTCAGGAATGAGTTTTCTTTCCAAACCAGGCAAATCCAAATATCACATAGAAAGCTTCCATCTGATATCTCAGTTAAAGTTTATCGAAACACTTAAATGATACACATCAACTATTTAGAAGACAACAAATCCCACCAAAACATGGATTCTGAAAACACAATCGATTGAAACAGGGCTGGCAATCATAACGGAAAAGATTGCCATTGAAGTAGCAAGGGACAACGCAGTTGACATTCCACGATGTTTTCGAATCCTTGGATAAGGTTTGGTTGCCACAAAAGTCAGGACCTCAAAAGAAGTAGTTCTCCCTGAAGAAATCCTAAGTAATGTCATACCTACCGATGACGTTAACAAAGATAAAATAAAAACAACATTTCAAAACTCGAAGAAGCACAATCCAAAACTAGGTCCATAACTAGGAAGGAAACATACTGCCTTGCAAAAGTAGCAAATAAATATAAAAATAAAAGAAAAGTGATACTTATATATTACTAAAATATTCAAATGGGTATAAAACAACAATAAGGGGCTAAAATGCTAAAAAAGATATAATTACATAAAAAAATAGCAAAACGAAATCAAACCGATAGACTTTTCCGGAAAAACATTGAAATTATATTCAAGTTTAAGCTTTCCTTTGGAGGAAATCTTGAACTTGAATATAATTTCAATGTTTTTCCGCACCGGGATTTAAAAAAAAAATTCCTTTATTAAAGCTCAATCCTCTCCCAACCACTTTATCTTTGTGATGGTTCCTGCGTCAGTTGTGGCTGGCACTCATATCCTTGCTCCAACTATGTGGTTCTATGAGAAAGGCATAATTGGGAACGCTGGGGAGAGCAGAATTGAGGATTTTCCCATTGTGAAACCTAGCACCAGAGGCTCCCGGACAAGGGACAGAACAAAAACTTCCAGGTAAGAGGACTAGGAGTCCTTCACCATGAGAACTCAGCCGACCATCTCTGTGTAAGCAGGACGAAGCTCTAGTAGCCAAACCCTCGAGGAGACGCCGCCACACAGGTGGCAATAGTTTACTCTACCACTTCCCCTCCTCAAGTCCGTAACTTTTCTACCCCCTCCAGAATTCTCTGCCCGAGTTCATCCCTCATCATTTCATCCATCACGCACATACTACGATCACGCAGGTAAAGACGCTACGAGGAGGATATTACTCACCACTAAACAGGAATTATTAATGATTTATTTACTACCCACATTGACGATATCAGCTAACCTAAACGTTCTTCACTAAAACCTGGCTTAACAACAATAAGAAAAAGGAGAAAAAGAATTTTAGCCTTGAAGGGCCAAACTCATAAAATTTAGCACAGGTAAACACCACCATGATTTAGCTGCGAACTATTTGTGGACAGAACAAACTAGACTGTGAGAAAGTGTTCAAGAAAAGGAACGATAGAATAAGCATTGCTATGTTAAGCCTCTTAAACGTTGCGTTCAACTAAGTCACTTTATGTGAAAAAGGTAAGATCATTGAGACCATTAGTAAGGAAGAAGCAGTAGAAACCTCTAAAGTGATCAGGGGTACAATGAGCCATCCCTTCACAAATCTTGGCACAAAGTAGCTTCGTCTGCAGGAAACTAGATTCATGGATTGAACACCAAACCAGAGATGAGTTAAAGGCGAAATAACTAGAAATAAGAAGTGGGCCAAAGTAGCAGAAATGATCAAATGTAGAAATAAGTGAAAAAACTGTGACTACTCAAAATTCCTTAAAGAAATCTTCTTCCAGGCATAAAGGACACAGAAGGCGAAAGAGTGTGGACTACAGCTATTCAATGCTATAGTTAGTGTGAATAAAATTGAAAGGGAAAAATATATCCACATTCTGTTTTGAAACATGCTTCAAATACAGAGAGAAGGGGAACCATCGGAAATATTGCAGAAAGAAATACACAAAGGTGTGACAATTGCAATCAAAGCCACATGAAAATGACCATAGCCTGATCCATGAAGAAAGATTTGATTGAAAAGAAAACATACCGCAAACGAATCTCAAAAGACTTTCTTCAAAATACAAAACTAGATCTTTCCAAAAATTTCGACGTGTATTTTGTACTTTCAGGTAAAAAACCTCGCGCAGCCGGGAACGTTCGCCATTGAGCTTAATCAGATGTTGACATACAAAGATATGAGTTAAATATGGCTCCCGGGTAAACCCTCTTCAGGGGATAACTTGCAGCTACAGATGCTTATAAATCAGTAGATTAAAACCACAAGGAGGACAACGGAACCAAACAATAGAAACTTTAGCAGAATAAGGTCGAAGGGCGACCACGTGCACTTCTATACCCACGTGGTCCCGAGTTCACTGCATGGAGCTTGGAAAGCAGGGCTTAACCAAGGCGAGGGTGTGGCCCACGCCGTTTATTAACTCCAGCTGTATTTGCTTAGGGATCGTTTTCATCGTCTCCCATGGCCGCCCACCTACCACTGCGAACGAGCTGAAGGACGCTTCCCCGCGCTATTGGAAACAACGAGGACATCGATTCGAGGACGAAGGCTAAATCGACATCAGTAAACTTTGCTATAGTCAATCGGCGAGTATCTGACGAAGATTCCTATCTCCGAAGGCCATCTACTTCTACTCCCTCATCTGAATCGTAAGGGAACCCGACTTTCTCCATTGCAGTCCTCGTATCTCGACTGACCCTTTCTTGCAACGAGCACGTAAGCAATTGTAACCACTGCCACCTGCAGATTGTTATACAGTCTAATTTGCACAATATGTCCGTTCTTTGTGTGCGCGCCCGGTTTAAAATCCTCTTTTTAATCACCGACCTGAACTTGACCACTTTAATCCCCTAATTAATCCACCTGTATCTCGCGTAGACATTTAACTCCGTCTGTGCGACCATTCCCTTTAAACCCAATATCTGTGTATACTTACATGTTATTTTGTTGCCAATAAAGATATATTTTTATCATTATCTTTCTTTTGCAACCCCAACGTGTACCAGCTACCTGTTAATCATTAGCCAACTTGCACTCTGGAATATTTGTTTTAAAAGAACCACGCAAACTTGCAAATAAACCGTCCCCCTGAAATCATGAAAATTTCTCCATTCACTAACGGTTTTCAGCCAGCTTCGGCCCAAAGCCCCCAAAGTACCTACGTATATATAATATATATATATATATATATATATATATATATATATATATATATATATATATATATATATATATATATATCGAGAGAGAGAGAGAGAGAGTCTGGCTATTTCATGACAGAAACAAACACCCATAAGACCTGGCCAAAGAATTGGGGCAACAAAAAAAGGGAAGCGAAAAAAAAAAATAAATACCGCTACGGAAGGAAAAGTGATAAAACGAGCAGACAAATGGATTGATGAAAGAAAGGAGAAAGAAACGACAGCTATAAATAGAGAAAGTAACAAAAGAAAATGAGGGGAGAAGAACAAGGAAAGAGGGATGGAGATATCGACTCCTCAGAATCCTCTGACCCAGAAAAGTTCTCGAAATCGAAGAAGAAAGACCTTTCGGCAATATTTGAAGATTAAAGAATAAGGCATATAAAGGGCCCACGACGCTACAGAAGACAAGTGTGACAAAGCCACTTTGCTTGAGGATATGTGAGAGAGAATAACATCCCAAATTAAAAAAGAAGAGTAATTGTAAATAAGGAGAAGGAACGATAAAAAAAGTGTAGTAGGGAAAAAAATATTAAACTACAAAAAATGAAAAAATGTAAATAATAGGCTGAGAATACTAAACGGAATTGTCTACGGATGAGAGAGTAAAGCTACCACATATGGCAATCTCTTTCGTAGAATCGAACTCTATCTCATCTTATGTACATAAAATAGAGTATGAACTGACACGTGACGATTAAATATAGCAAACTACTACACAATAACGATGAACATTAGCTATTAAAGTTTTGCCAGAGCTGCAATTGCAATCAAGAGGAATATCACCTACAAATGTCTACCAAAGCTAGACAAGTTGTTTGTGGTCGTGAAGCTACCAACCATGTTAAGTAAGTTTGTGATAGTTGCAGCCTACTATCCCCCTCGAGGAACGTAGACCCGCCAATTAACAACTTTAACCCAATTTTCGGGCACTATAGACTGGCACCCATTGCGGGAGACCTCACTGCGTGATTCCAGGTAGCCGGTTATGGAAAAACGAATAAAAAACGACTCAACTTGAATAGGATAATCCTAACACGCGAATTCTTTCCATTCAACTTCCATAGTGAGCCGGGTTTAAGAGTACTGATTAATTACATTGAGATTCTTACGACTATCAAGCTTCCAGTCGCCCCTAGTAAGTTCTTCTCCGCGGCTAAATTGGGTAGGTGACAAGCTATCCATCAGTAGATACGAGTCAGCTGAGCTGAATGAGGTAATCATAGAGGAGATCGACTCGAGGAACTGGAAAAGTTAACAACCGCGCAAACACCATACTATTCAGCGCTTAAGCAACAGGCTGAGATCTGGAACAGCCTGATAGACAGAGAAGGCGGAAAACTATTTTGAAAACATCTGGAAAACATGAAGAAGCTAAATTGAATGTTAGCTAACGAAGGGAGTAGATTACCGGAAAATGAAAAAGTCATTAAAGATCCGGCAGTTCTGAATGAATAATTTAGAACTTTCTGGAAACAGATTTTCTCAATAAGACCGGAAAATAACGACAACTTTAAGCAGTAAATCGAAGGCCAAGTAATAGATAAATTAAACGAGGTCATATATTACACAAAGTTGCAAACATATGTCTAAGAAGGGCGAGAGAGGGATAGTTATTGCTGGGCAATAAAAATGGAAGAGGTCATAGTAATTGTACAAACCTTCTAGCAGAAGGCGCCAAGCTGGTCTGGCTTCACGGAAAAAACATAGTGCATGGTCTCCGGCAGATCAATAAGGACATTACAAACATCTTCAACACAACACTCAACACAGGCTACTTTCTCGATGTTCTAAAAAACGCTCAAATCATTTTTATACTTAAGTGAAACAAATCTTTCAATCAATTGCTAAACTATAGACCAATCTCCTTACTGGAATGTGAAGCCAAATCTAGGAAATGATCATCGGGCTTAGGCTCCGCACTCAATTAAACGAGCTGGGAACGCGAAAGCATCAGCAATACGGGTTTCGCAAGAAGCTAATGGCAGATACGGCCATCGCTCTCCTGACTAAGAAAGTCGCATTTTGTCAGACAAAGGAAAATCCTAGATGAGGGGTTGAGGGGTGTGCAAAGGGCCTTCGATAAGGTTCAGATTAGAGGACTTCAATATAATAGCCTATTCTTCCAAGTGAACCAGGTTCTTGAAAGTTTTTTTTTGTGACTACATCATAGAGATGAGTCCCAAATAAAAGTAGATGGTCACAAAGGACAGAATCGGATCTCAAAGCGAGAGTCCGACAAGGTAGCTGTCTGTGCCGTATACTATTCCTCATATACAAGAGGAACCTGTCAATATCCATCCAAGAAGACGTTATATATCTAAAATTTGCTGATAACCTAACACAAATTCTTCGTACTTAATACCGCAATGAGAAAATTCAGGCGGGAGAGACAGCTACCTATAAAGGAGACATAAATAGATACGAGAGTACGATCAGGACAAACTGACAATAATTGTAGATTCTTCCTAACTCAGTATCTCCCACGTACGGTATTGTTTTGGCTCAAGTTGAGTCTCTGTGCTTTGTAGCTTAACGGTATAGCACCTGACGGGCAATCAGTCGACCCGCGTTCTAGTCCCGGTAAGGATTATTCAAACTTTTTTATTTTCTGTCTTCTCCGTTTGGATTGCCTTCATTGCGCAGTCCTTTGAACTCTTTGATCCTTGTGTTTTTCCAATGTCATTTTCTCTTCCACTTGTACTATATTGTTATATTATCTGCCATACAAGGTTTCTGCATCTCTCTTTCTGTCTTCAAAAGGTTTTGAAAGGCAGGAATTAAATATGGCGAAAGCCCTGTGGTGGTTGTTACCACCTACATAACTGATATTTGCTTTCTTTATATATATATATATATATATATATATATATATATATATATATATATTACAGTATTTGGCATCTTTTACTGCACTCTTACATTGTTGTGATTTTTGACACACTCCTTGACAATAAGCTCATAATGTAATTTAAAATAGGGATTATTAAAAGAATCTTTAGATCAAGTGGAACATGGAACAGCACAATTCTACTTCTCTTCCAGCACTGCCAATTTCACTAATGTCTTCACTCTCTTTCCTATAAATTACTATTTTTGTGGAAGGTGATCCCTTTTGCACTCCAAATGACCTGGACTAGATATGCAATCGTGTCTTCACTTTGTTTTATTAATGTTATCTTTCCTCCTTCCTCGTAATCGAGGAAGATAGATACTCGAAAATTAAAAAAAGTAATCTAGACGTATAAAAAGTTGTGACTAAAGATTTAGTCTCTGGCCTAAATCTCGTTTTGCACTCTAAAACTCGGACGTGGAGATAAAAGGAAAAAAAAATATTCCTTCGCTATATGAAACCTCATCTCTCATATTCTTGCCTAACAGATTTACTCTATCATTTAACCTCTCTCATATTGAATATCGGCAAGCATCCTTAATTCAACCAACATCGTCAATAGCGTCTACTTTTGTTTTCATTTCAATAATCATTGGAGAACGATAGTAATTAAGCATGATATCTTTGTGGAAAATTGATAAATGCCCATTGACAGGAACATGTTAAATTTCATTTACATTGTTCCTCCCAATGGGCATTTATTTCTGTAAACTTAACTTTCTTTTTATTTAAATTGATTAATCATTTAACTTTCATCACAATTATGCCTTCACAGTTACAGGATTGTTTACAAGGTTTTGTCCGATAACTAACATTTTATTCAAAAAGTCAAACATAATCTTCATTATCTGAAAGTCCCTATAAGCCGTGCCTAGCTTATGCATGGCGTTATCTATTAAATAAATCCACGAATTTCGGTTGCTATTAACCTCATGATTACAAAAGTACCCTTGTTTATTCATCGGAAAAATCTCTATATGCATTTCTGTTTATTTTTAGAATGAACCATTGAAAAGACTTAATATTCATTCACTCAAAAAGGAGTAATTACCCCTTCTTTGTTTGTTATTATTTTTATTTATGCACAATTGCCAGAGATTCATTGGTTGCCTGAACCAATAAATGGTATTAAATCTACCGGATAAGAAAGTTTAATTCACTATTCCAAAGTTTTTTATTAGTACGATTGTGTTAAACAATGCAAACTTAGGTTTTAAAAGTGATAATAATCAGCCCTTTGCCGTTGACGATTTGGAATACAGACAATGTACGAAAACTCATGTTACAACAGAATGCAATAATGGGTAAGCGCAAGGAGATGCCTCCATAGATGTCAGTGAGGCCGAGACAAATCAAGGCACCTCTTTGATTGATGGAAGGGCTCCCTTCTCACCATCACTATAGGGCAAAGGGGCTTGCCGTTTGCCATCTTTGAAGCCGCTCTTTGGTAACTCCACCTTTGAAAACGAGGCAGACCCCCATGTGCTTTCTCAGCGACCCCTCCCATCTTCTTCTACCGGAAAGGAAGCTTACTCCTCTCCTAGGGATACGGATGCATTGGCTTACACCTCACCCCACTTTTGGAGGCGCTTTCGGGCAATACCATCTCTCTACTAGCGGCAGTCCCTACTATCCTATATCAGGGCACTTCCAAGAGAGGAAGCAGGTGGCTTAAAATTGTCCGGGTGGATAGGGCCAACCACCGCAGAGAGACAATGGTGAGCAGGGCCATTCTGTATATGCCCACTAACGTCCTGCACTACTGCCCTTTGAGCCTGCAGAGGTCGACGAAACACGAACAGGGAGTCCTCAATTGTGAGCCGTGATGTCTCGGTGGGGCTATGGCAGTCACATGGACCCCCGTCTCTCTGAAACGGACATGATCACGGAGATGACCCAGCCGCAGAAATCAGGATCTTCCATGCGGGTGAACCTGTGCTCGGTGACAAACACCTAACCTAGAGCCACACTTGTGCAAGCTTCTCTTCGCGTGTCTCTAACCCCGGAAGACTCACAAGGAGAGGAAGCGTCTTGTCCCCTGTTGCACTTTTGATAGCCAAATTCTTCTCCGATTCGTATAAGGATTTTGCTAAGGCTGGTCCGTCCGACCTAGGGGTTCTTTCTGGTGATTAAGAGAAGAGGCTTTACTCTCCACCATCCTTTCCCCAAAAAGAAATGACAAGGAAAAACAAAGAGTACTAAGGGTTACGTTTCCTATGCTGTGGCTATTAAGACGGACGGTTCTGCTGCCGTTGCGGCAAGGGTCCCAACAAAAATCTGCACGTCCGAAAACGAAGCAACATCCAGTGTGGAGTGGAAGGGGGGGCAAACTAAGACCAAAGTATCTCATTGAGAGACTACCTGACCCTTTCGTCCCTGCTGGTTTCAAACGCTTTCTCGTTATTCGCTTCATTAATGGCAGATTGATGGAAAAGGGAACATGATGCATGAGAGGAGACTATTAGCAGGCTTAAATGGTAGAGAGGCTAAGGTGACCACATATCAGACAGGAGCTTTAGGTCGAATGAATCTGATCCCCCCAAGGCTGCCTTGATTAGTGCCCTTCGGACAAGTAATGGATCGCCGCTGAGTGTAACACCAAACTCTACCATGAACTTCATAAAATGAGTGACTTACACGAGGGAACTCGTGAACTACTATATAGATGACCACCTTAAAGATACGCAAGCATAGGGTGGTCAAGTTCCAAAGTGTAATTAGAAAACAGGAAGGAGCCTCAAGACCCATCCCTACACTTTTCGTTACGTTCGACTCTGGCAAACCCTCTGGGTCGGTGTGTGCCTGTTGGTAACGTTACTGCGTAAATACATTCGTGCCAGGGCAGCAAATATGCTCGTAAAGAAATCAAACTCGAGTCTACCTGAAATCTGTGTATGTTGCTCCAAGCCGTAAAGTCCCTATCGTGTATTGCCAAGTCTATAAAATTTGGAGAGCCATACCATGGTTCTACAAGGCAATGCCGTGTGTATCTCTTTTAGAAGGAAATCATGGACGTTCACGCTACAAATCGTATCTCATCTCGCAATGTTAAGGACGTAGTACTGGCGCGCCCTAGACTGCCTGAGACGCCTTACGCCTAATTTTTAAAAAAGGCACTCTCTGTTCATGGTAAATTTAAGCACACGAGAACTGTCGTTTCCGCGCCTTTTCGGAAGCCCCGCGCACTCCCCTAGTAGAGCTCGCGGCACAAGAGTTTCAGATCTAGCCAAGGCTAGAACTATAACTTACTCCTACCCGAACATGACCGTTAACAAAATAGTGGCACCCTACTAACGACTCGTTAGAATTACAGGAGGCAACGCCCCTGAAGATGGTGGTAAGGCCGTCTTTTCTGGTTAATAAAGCTGCCCTCAAAAGAAAATAGCACCAAAGTAGCTTTGGATTATACGCACTCACCAAAAGTTGGACAGGGTGGCTCGGAGACAGTGGAACCCCCAGACGAGGGACCCTTGACTACGAAGACGACTTGTTCGCCAAAGATTTCGAAGCAGAGGGCGAGAAAGACTCGCAAAGCGAGCCAACAGCCCCAGCATTCCGCCTCTTAGAAACGTACGGCCTTTCCCGTAAAGATCTCTTCTTCAAAGTGTGCCCACGCTTCTCCTCTGAGCAAGGCATAGAAGGCATATTCCCCCAATTTTATTTGAGCAGACTCCGGGCCAACTGGGAAGAACTGCGGAGGCTTGTCTCCTCCTGTCCCCCGTTAGCTATCTTCTGCCTGCCTTCCCGGTGACACCCGGTATGATGTCTGCATTTTTTTTGTTTTAAAAGTCCCTTTCAGGAAGTAACAGTTCACCTACACATGGATAGAATGTATACTGTTATTTCTGCGTATATTCCACATTCAGCCCACTTCGACGCGGGCGGCTTCAGTCGCATCGTGATACGGTTGCTAAAGTCCTGAAAGCTAGACACTCCCTCTGAGGAGACTACTCGATCAGGTCTTTGCCAACCAGATTGACGAACAGAAGATCGGTGTCCTAAAGGTAAATGAGTTTACTTATCGCTGCTGAGGATCGCTTCATTTTTCTATCTTGATCTATTCATGTGCTATCTGATTGAACAGCCTGATTTTGGCTGGGAGGCGGTCAATGACCATCATTGTAGTCATCACTTTCATATTCAAATATCATTTTCCCTAAACGATGCCGCCTCAGAGAACCAAGGGGTACTGGCCGTGTACGTGGCTATCCGCATTTCAGGAAATTACTGATTTGATTGTCCCAGTCGGGGAGTTTAGGTTGTTGGATGAGGCCTTTGAGTTCTTCTTCGGCAACCTCATTGCTTTGGGCCTAAATAATCTTCCTAGAAAGTCTGGCTGTTTTGCACACTGACTGCTTCCGTAGTGGTCACCATAGTGTAAGGCAGCAATCAAACAGAAATATTATGCCTACATGCGTTATAAGCACCGCCAGAACGATCTACTGTCGGTAAATTTCGTCGAGCTATGGCTAGGCTCTAGTATGTTTCAAAGCACATTCGCTGCTCTTCCTGTTCGGCATACGTATCACACTTAACCGGAAGACTTCTCTAGCAGAGGTGGGGAAGCGAGTCAAAGGAAATAGGGGTAAGTTCTTGCAGAGTACCCATCCCGTTCTCCAAGAGCATATGACTGGACTCTCAGAAAAGGCGTCCGTGGCGAAATCATTCGTGACATTTTTTTTCTAATTGTAGTAGCCCATCTATAACTTACAAATAACAACGATAAAAATGAATAAGGGCTAAAAAAAATAATGAGAAAAAGGAAAAGGACAAGGAGGAAGCATGTTCCGGTGTTGGGGGTAGGCCCGCATCCTCTCAGCGCAGGAACATTCTACCTACAAAAAGAAATATACAAAAAAAGGTCAAATAAAGTGGAGGAAGCCAGCCTCATCCCAAAAGTCGTAAGGTCCACAACTCAGTGTGCATGAATCCGTCTCGAGTAGAAGGGACAAGCGGTAGCAACCCTGCTTATCTCGGTACCGGGACAGTTAACATGCGTGAAGATAACGCAGACTGGGACATTCAACGAGAATGTGTTAAACGGTCTGGGGGCAACGCAGTCGTTACAGTAAGGCGCAGGTGAGCGCTCCATCAAATGGCGGTGCGTCCCGCGAGTGTGTTACTGAGGGGAAGGTCCATGGGTACAGTCTCGGCGCAATGGCACGCAACTTTAAGTTCTCCTCGACCGTTTTCCATTTTCTTGGCCAAGTAGCCAGGAGAGCTACCGTATTCCTGCCATGTAGTAAGATGAAGAAGAGCGAAACACTGTTCTGGTAACCCAGTCCTCGCGGAATATTTGACGTCCTCATTGGCGCACTTATTTCCCGCAATTCCTGCATGTCCAGGAAACCAGCTGAAGAAAATCTCGACATCCGCCCGGTTCGACAAAATGGTGGCGTCACGAATATCGCAAAACAGGGGATGCGGAGATTCCAATGCCCGGAGAGCACTCAGGGCGCTTTGTGAGTCGCTATAAATCATAATTCCGCACCGAACAGTGTATTGCAACCAACTCGGCCGTGAAGACACACGCAGCGCCTGGCAGAACCCCGCTCACTTCAAACAGAGAGGATACGGCGTCTAAACCAACCACTTCTTGGGGCTTAGAGCCATCCGTATACACTGGCACGGTTCCAGCGTGAAACGAAGTGTCGCCCAAAAGGCCGAACGCAATACTCCCGGCGTTGTAGAATATTTTGGATTAGAGGCGTGGCGACAAATACTCAAAGGTTGTACCTTCCAGGGTATCGTCCTGGACAGAACCAGGGGCGCCACCTGCCTGAGAGCTACATCTAGCTCTCGGAGTTTCCTGGCCCTAAAAACTAAGGTCTTAGCGTTTGACTTTCGTCTCTTGGCGGCATAGGAACCGTCGAGGTCATCTGCGAATGCAGTAAGAGCTTTGGGAGACTGAGTGAGGCGCCAGGCTCGCGCATACAGGCGAGAAATGCAATGTGCGCGGCGCAAAGCGAGTGGCATTTTACCAGCATCGACAAGTAGGGTCTCAATGGGGGAAGTGCGGAAGGCACTGTTCGCCAGGCGAGGGCCGCTTTGGTGGATCGAGTCTACCTTCCTCAGCACACGCTCTGCTGCGGATGTATAAAACTCTCATCTGTAGTCGAGCTTCCAACGACCAAAGGATCGATAAAAAATTATGCAGTAGCTCTATCAGCACCCCAGGCGGTGAACGTCATGGAGCGAAGAATATCAATCGCGCGGGTGAAAGAGACCCTAAGGCTGCAAATATGAGCCTCCCAAGTGAGACATCGGTCAAATACAAGACCAAGGAAACAGGACCAATCAACCTCTTCCAGGCAGGCGCACCCCATTTGGGAAGTCTGGGTCAGGGTGGAGCCATGAATGGCGGCAGAAGTGCATCAGCTTGGTTTTGGCTAAGGAAAACCGAAGCCTGTGCGCTCTTCGTTGTAACAAGAGACGCGGTTCAAGCCTATTGGAGTCGATGGTCCAGAGTTGGCATCTGGGCCGTGCCAAAATAGATTGAAAGAACGTCCACGGCGAGCATTGCGAGAAAATATTCAGGCAGCACCAAGGTAATGCCGTTGATGTTCAGAGCAAATAGTGTAGCACTGAGGACACTTCCATGAGCGGCACCCACTTCCTGCTCCATTGGGCTGGAGAGGGCTCCCCTCACCCTTACGCAAAATCGACGATCTCGCAAAGAATTCCGATATGGAGAGGCTCCATGATACCGTATCTCCTTGTGGTATCATAGGCCTTCTCCACATCGGAAAACACCGTGGCGTAGTGCTGTCTAGGAAGGAAGGCCTTGCAAACGGCATGTTCCAGTCAGAGCAGAGCATTCCAGATGGAGTGGAACTTGCGGAAGCCAGCTGGCCTCCGCTGTCCCTAAAAAAGGCTAATCTACCATTTACCAATTTCTCCATCAACTTGCACAAGAGATTGGGCGGAAACCGGTCGAGCTAGAGTGATCTCTTCCCGGTTTGCGGAAGGCAAGCACAGTAGCGATTCGCCAAGAATCTGGGAGGATACCCTCTACCCAGATTATGTTAAATAAATTTAACAGAAAGGCCATGCCTCGATCACCCAGGTGTCGAAGCATTGCGTACGGGACATCGTCTAGACTATGGGCGGTTTCTGCGCACGAAGCGAGAGCGGAGCGCAATTCACTGAGAGTAAACCTGTTGTTGAAGGTGTTCTCCGCTTCTGGAGGTAAAGATCATTCTGTGGCATTCTGCAACATCACAACGGACAGTGAATGCGAGCGGAGCAGCATCCCAGCTAGAGAATGCAAAGAAAGCGGTCGCAAAGGATTCCGCCACGGACGCGGGGTCCAAGATTGTGGTCCCATTCTCCTGAAGAAGGCGAAGGGGGTCCGCGAGAACTTGCCCCGCAAGTTTTGACTCGCTTTCACATCTCTGCTAGAGGGGTCTTCTCGTTAAGTGAATAAGGTATGCCCGCTAAGTAGAGCGGTGGACGTGCTTCGAAATATACCGGAACCTAGCCCTACTCCGCCGAAATTCACCGTCAGTGAACTCGTTCAGGCAGAGCTTATAGCACATGTAGGCATAACGCTTCTGCTTGTGTGCCGGCTCACACTCTGCTGACCAACACGGGAGTGGTCGGTGTGCAAAACGGCCAGACGCTCTAGGAATAGTAGTCAGGCCCACGACGTGAGGTTGGTAGAGAAGAACTCTAAACTCTTCGACTGAGATAGAGAAATCAGTCATTTCCTGAAATGCAGACCACCGTGCCCACACCAGGTGCACCACCGGGGCGGGTTCTCGAGCGACAGCTGCCTCGAATGTGTTATTTGAATGAGAAAGTAATTAATACCATGGACACCTAACTCCAGCTCGTCGAGCTGGTCGGCACTGACTTGACCCCGGGGGTTAATCGAGTAGTCTCCCCAGAGAGGGTGTCTACCATTCAGATCTCAGAGCAAGAGAAAGGGCCTTGGCAACCGTGCCACGACGCAGCGGAAGTCTCCCGCGTCGAAGTCCGCTGACGGTGGAATGTACGCGGAAATAACAGTATACCTCCTATCCAGGTGAAGCTGCACAGCCACTGCCTGAAAGGAGGTATCTAAAGCTAATAGAAGAAAGGAGACATCATACCGGGTGTAAACGCACATACTCCCGCCCAGCCCCCATCCCGTGGTGGTGGTGTCGCAAAACGCGTATACCCTGGGAGGGTGGGCAGGGGACACGCACCCTGCATAGTCTCCTGCTAAAAGATAGAAAAATGGGAACGGGACGAAATGAGCCTCCGCAAATCCTCCCAGTTGGTCCGGAGTCCGAGGCAATTCCAATAAAGGAATATGCCCTCTAGGGCTAGCTCGGAGTAGATGCGGGTCCCTCTTCGGAGAGAAGACCCTCTACGAGGGGTGAGTACGGGGCTGGCAGAGCCAGCTGCCTCCATTTGGAGCCACTTCTACCGCCTATTGACCTGGCAGCCCAACGGCATGGCGGCTTCACCTTGGGCTCGGCGAAAAATAAAAAGAGATTGAACAGAGAAAGAAAGGGAAAGAGAGGAAAGTGTGGATGGAGATGAAGTCGGTTGTTAACATCCCACCATCCAAGAGAGGAGCTCAGGAGTGAGGGAATGTTGTCCCGTCTCCTCTTAGCCCTGATCCAGGATAGTAGGATGAGAGGAAGTTGGTTGGCATCTACCCTGTAAAATTAGAAGCCGACCATAGAAAGTTGTGGGAGAGGTTGTAAGGAAAGTGAGGAAATAGTGTAGAAAACACAGGCTGTCAGCAAGAAGAAGAAGAGGCTAATCTGGGGCTGGAAGGTGCGCTGAGTCCCGTCAGTACGGTTGCCAGGAAGGCATATCACCGCACCTCTTAGGGGGTCGTTCGTGACAGCTTTCTCCACCTCTTCTTCCCGGGATGCTGCTCCACCAGGATTCAATGCACGTCGCCATGTCGCTGAATGCCGCCGACTGGACTTTACCTCCAGTGGTGGAGAGCCCTTCAACGACAGGCTTAAATTGAGTGAGTTGCGTTCCGCTCTCGCTTAGTGCATGGACACCATTCCCACTATGCCGAAGATCACAGGTTTCGGTTTTTCTTGGCCAAGACTAAATTGTTGCACTTCTTCCTCTCTCACTGTATTCATGACCGATCTAGACGATGCCTAATACGCCGAGCGAGGCTAATAATACCCTAAGCCATATAGGTTTAGGGCTAGGAACTCCTTGAAGAGCTCAGTGTAGCTCTTAAGCCAGTGACTCCTTGATGGTACCCCATTCCATAATTTGTCACAACGACTCTGCTTCCCAAAGCTTCTAGAGCACCGGCAGTATTGCGTTCGACCTTTTTGAGCACAATTTGTGTCACGCTGGATCCCTGCCAGTGTACCCGGATTGCTCCAAGTCCCAGATAGGGGGAAGATTGGTTTCGATACCGTATCCCCTCTGTTTGAAGTCAGAAGGGCTCACCCATGCGCTGCGTCTGTCTTCACAGCCGAACTGGTTTCAATACACCGCTCTATACTAGGGATAACGCGTTGCGCCGGGGAAGGAGACCGAATTGGGATATTTAACGACTCTCATATTGCCATGAGTGATCTTAGGACATTGGAGTCTCCACACCATCTTGTTTGTGGTATCCGTGACGCCACAGTTGTCACAAGGTGTTGGGTGCCAAGCTTATCTTCCGCTGAATTTCTAGATATGTAGGAATTGTGGGGAATGAGTACGCACAGGGTGCCGATGAGGCCGGGAGGACTGTGCAGCTCTTTCTCGCACCGACTAGATGACAGGAATCAGACCAACCCTCCGGGCTGCTTGGCAAACAAGTTAGGAGACTGCTAAATGGAACTTAAAGATGCGTGCCAGTGAACCTTGGCTGTTCCTATGGACTTACCCCCTAATCCGCGACGGTATACTATTGGGACGCACCTCTATTTTATGGAGGGCTCGCCCGCACTTTATTACAAATATTGCATTGTCCCGCAGAATGTTTGGCACATTCTTATAGAATGTCCAAGTCTGTGGGATCTTCACGCACGCTATCACGCTTGTCACTTCTACTAGGGACATTCGTGAACACAGACTTGCGGACTATCTGCCTCCTCCATTTTATTTGTGTCTCTTTTTTTATAGGCCGCCTGTTGCTGCACCTGAGGAAGGCTGGCCTCCCCCAATGCCAGAACGTGCTTCTTTCTTGTTTTGTTTTTTTGTTCCCTTCTTTTTTTTTCCTTCTTATTTTTTCGAACTTAAGAATAGCAGAGTGCTTGGCTAGAAGTTAAATTATGATGGGTTTGCACTTGAAAGCACTCGCCAGATGGGAAAATTACAAAAAAATTCCAAAGAATTAGCCAAAAGCTCTAATGGAACTATTACACTTTAGTATTTTAACCTTTTATTTTTGCTATCATTGCTCAATTAGGTTTTTCCTTCACTTGTCAGGCCATAGTATATGTCACAGCGGTCAAATTAAACCCCACTGTATTCAATTCAATTTGGGCAGTAATTCATGTCTGTGAGGTGCATTACTTAATTGGCGCGTGATGATAAACTTCTCTCAGACATGTTCAATATATTGTGATGGTATCTAATCATTACTATAATAACAGAGATGATATTGACTGGTTACGCTTTACCGAGTGAGGATTAAGTTTCCGACGCCTTCATCTTCAATTCAATTAAAATACAAATGTTGAGATAAGTTTGGAGAGGTGCTCAAGCTATGAAATAGTTCTACAAAGCAAAGTGGTGCGGGAAGGCTTGTGAAAGGAAGAGTGAGTTTGTTCGTCAAGTGTGCACTTAGTACGAAGTATACGAAGTAGTGTGAGCACATCAATTATACTCTTTATCTATACAAAGTGGGTTTAAAAGCTGTACACTCACAGTCACTCCAAACGGGAGTTTAACAGTACTTTGAAGTTTGTAAATTTGTATGGGAATTTGCGTTATGTGTTTAGCTCTAGCCCTATCTTTACGAAGAGGTTAGATTATACCATAATGTTCTCTATGAGAATTACCTTATAATTGGGGAGACACTAACATCTGCATGAACACAGGAATAAAATTATTGGTTCTAAGGTGACATCCAGACTACTTTGAAAACATACAAGGCCAGTTTCAAAATCATTACGTAAGATTTACTTGAAAAATGGTCAGATAAAAAAATCTTGCAGGAGAAAGCTAGAATTTATCAAGCAAAGTGGCAGTTGGCAAATCTTCGTTGAATTTACATTTTACCCACGATTTAAAATGTTGAACAATAGGTTTAAACGAAAGAATAACAAAAATACATCTGGAGTAACACAAACTATTAAATATTTAATAAAATTTCTTATAACATTAAAAAACCACCACTCTCATTATTTTCCAAGTCATCTTCAACTCAATCTAGTAACAACGAATGATCATATGAAAGATAATAATACGGATCCCTAAAAAAAGGATAAATCTATTATATTAGAGGAATATGTCTATAACAATAAAATAAAACTTTCTCTATAACCTTTTCTCAGAGGTTATAAAATCATGTCATGAAAAGTTTCTTAAATTTATTTATACGTATGAATGATAGCCAAGTCATGAACAATAACCGCATAAATCACCGCACAGAAAATGCTTAAAACCTCAAGGAAATATATAAAAAAGAATAACACCACATACTTCGATGACACCTTAGCATAAAAAAGTTATATACGAAACGACTATTGAATAAAAGTCTACAACCAAACAAGGCCCTTACTTAGTATATACACAAATGTCTTAATTGAAAAAAGTGAGGAATAGACATACACTTACTCCAAAACGCATTCATCCTCCTACCTAACTCTACCTTATACCACAAGTTTCATCATTGGTTAATAACCGATTATTTTAGAGTAATGAAACTTGGAGGTTTTGCGAGGAATGTATTAAAAAACACTCGCAAAATATCAACCAACAAAGTTTTATGGACAAATAAACGGGTAATAACACTTTCTACGAAAGTTCTCAAGACAAAATTATTCATACTCTATAATTTTCAGATCCATTTGTTTATTTTATATGGCTTCAATTATGAAACAGTTCAGAATTCACTCGAGTATTTTTTAAGAACTCTATAATTTTGACTAGTAAGAAATAGTCTATAACGTTCTAATATCCCTTTCTTCGAAATCACTAACACAACATTCTAATTATAAAGCATTCATTATGGTGAAAGCCAATGAAATGTCTTCCGACATCAATCGAGAATAATTACGAAACCCAATTTAAGATAAGTTCCAAAAAGATTTTTTCAAAATAAATGTCCCTAAATCTACAGTGCAGTCAGTAATCATAAAGTTTAAAGAATTGGGGACAACAGCAAATTTACCTCGTTCGTGTCGTGCAGGTAACCTTCGACTCCACATGGCTCGGAGGATGCGCAGGAATTGCATGGATGGTATCCAAGGAAGATAATAACATTTATTCAGAAACATTCATTTGAATACCCGTCCACGGTCATTTTGGAGAAATATTTATATCTTTCTTGGTTAGATGAAAAAAAGATTGAGTTCGGCATAAATGATGTCAGGTATATTTGGCGTAAATGTGGTAAGGCTTGATTTCACCAAAACACTGCTACTACAGTAAAAATATAGGGTTGGTTCTATTATGGGCCAGTTTCTGTGCCGCAGGCGTTGGGAAAATTCATAAAATCATCGGAACGACGATTAAAGAATTCTACAGAAAGATTTCTGAAGAATATATGAAGGAAGATGTTCGCAAGCTGGTCATACGAAGAAGGTGGGTTTTCTAAAAGATAACAACCCTAAAAAGATATAGTAATTATTTTTATCTGTTTTTGACTGCCAATCAGTCTTTAAATCTTATTCCTATTCCAAATTTATAAAATGAACTAACTAGTCAGCATCCATGCAAGCCACCAAAAGACATCAATGAATTCGAGTAGTTTGCAAACACGATTGGGACAAAATTCCATCAGAGCTTTGTTTGAACCTAGTCAAAATCAATAATAATCGTTTGACGAGTGTCATTGTGGAAATCGATTATACAATTGATTATTAGTTATCAAATTGCATAGGCTATAAAGACCTTTTTATTAAAACATAAAAAGTATTATTACTTTATTTTTGTAGCAAACCTGTTCAGTTTGTTTTTTTGGGGGGGGGGAGGAGGGGTCTATTAATAAACTCGCTTTTATGATCCAAATAGTTTACCATGCAATAAAGGTTCATGAATTATATCCTATTTTGTGGTATTAGATAGGGGTATGCATACTTTCTGCAGCAAGTGTAAGTGTTGAATAAATATCACATATATTTTAAAATGTAGAGGATTAATGCAAAAGTTTCAACAATTAATAAAACAAATCTATGAGCCCGTGTGGATACGTTTTGGTCGATAAACGTATTTTTTTATTATTATTAGTACGAAATTAGGAGACTGGAAACAACTAGGAATTTGTATTTAGACCAAGATAAAATTGTTATATTCATAATGATTCTAATAATCTAAGGCTATTGTGGGCTTTCTGTGAATGTAACATTTAAATTCTTGAGCGAAATAGTTTGCATTCATTGTTTTTTACGTTTTATTACTATTCCTCACATGAGCAGAGAATATGACCGTATACGTCCTCGTGGAAATCAAATGTCTTTTGAACATCAGCAATGGATTTGGAATATTTCATAACCTCTTAGTAAAAGAACCTTAACAGAAAACATCTAAATAGATTTTTATATTATTTAATAAGACAACATTGAATCTAATTTACCCAAAAATATTTTTCGAGCTATTGTTGCAGTTTTTGCTAAGTATTTTAATTTGCCTTAATCCCTCATAACTAAATACTGTCTTTTGCTGCTGTCATCAGGTGCTGCTATCCAAAATGTGCGGATGAATTTCTCTACGATGTGTTGGCAAGTCAGTGAAAGAAATATTTAAAAATATTCGTCTATTATACTTTAGGCCTAACAGAAATTGTATGTGCAATCCATATAATTCTCGAGCTAACGTTGGGAGGACCCACGCAATTTTACCATTCCAAAGAGAATGTAAAACAACATAAAGGTTTTAAATTTCGTTAGAATCGGCCGAATAGTTATGATGTTATTGCCAAATAATTTCCGGACTAACATTGGGAGGACTTTAGCAAATATATCATTCGATATAGTCATGATGTTATTGTCAAAACAAAACAATTACCTGGCTAATCTTGGAAGGACCTTGGTAATTATATCATTTGAAAGAGAATAAAAAACAACATATGGGTTTAATGTATCGATAGAATCGGCCAAATATTTATGATGTTATTTACAAATAATTCCAAGGCTAACCTTAAGAGAACTTTGGCAATTAGATTATTCGAAAGAGAATGTAAAACAACCAAAGGGTTTCAAAGTTCCTTAGAATAAGCGGAATAGTTATGATGTTATTTAGACAGACAGACAGACAGAAAGAGAGAGAGAGAAGGCAGGCAGCTGATTTATGGAGATATTGCAACAGTAGGGGATACCTGTGACGATGTTTGCTGCATCCACATCGTTAATTTCTCGCTGTGGCGAGTATAGCAAGGCCACAAATAAAATCGACGCCCTTAAAGCGCAAGCAATCATTTCATTTAAATAAAAGAAAGAAACTCTCAATTCTTCTGCACCATCGTCAAATAAACACCACCAGCATGGTGGTATCCAATCACAGGCAAATATTAATTAGGCAAACTTCAAATCACAGCGAACAATTCAATCAAAGGATGCAAACTAAACAAACCAACCCCACACCTTCATGCTGAAATAAAATATTGCCCATCAAAATACACCTCGACATGATTGAAATTCAACACCATCAGAACATTGACCCGTCCCTACCCAAACCACCACCTAACAGCAAAGCTCCCACAACCCAGACAAGAAAAAAAAGCCACAGCAAATTACTTTCAACATTACTACAATAAACTACTTCAAAAACCACTAAACCCAAGTTAATCAACACATCTACACTACCTTCATCCAAAGAACTTGAATGCATTGCACTAAACAACATCTTAAATGAGCGCGCCCCCTTTAATGAACCAATCCAAGAAAATACTTTCTCAACTCAGGACAGGACATTCCACCATACCCAACAATACAAATCTTGCCCCTACACCAACATGCACCAGATGCAACCAAACTCCAGATAACATCGAACAACAACCCTTCGATTGCCCACCCTTCACACAAGCACTCATTACATACAACATATCCTCTTCTAATAGGTTCAAGTAGACCAACTTAAGGAGCTTGATAGACTTCCTAGGGGCCCCTCACTTCACTCAAGTGGGCCCGGCAAGTAAAGTAAGTTATTAATGAAAATGGAACTACTATTCATCTAATTTAATTTCAAAGAGTAAAATTGTCTTCATCTTTTAAAAATGTTAAACTTAAATAGGGAGAAGAAAGGGAAAAGATTAAAAAAATACCATTTCCCCAATTTCACACATTCCCAACTCACACACACTACACTCTGCAAAATGGCTATCTCTTTATACAGTAATACCTGTGTCCTTTAGACGAACTTGGAGCAGAAAATTTATGGTACCCCATCAAAGCTTCATTAACTAGGATAGATTAGGTTTATCATTAGATTATAGGAAATACAAACTGTGTTTTGATAAAAAACATAAAAAAAGAGTTCCATGTGAAACAACAAGAAATTTAAAGTCATAGCAGCAACAAAATTTAGAAGCAATAGAAAACTCCAGGCTTCTTAAAATCAAAGAAAGTAATGGGCAATGCAAGGATGCGTTCGAGTTAAAGCAACAAAGAAACAAAAAAGGTAAGGCACAAAATTGTATTCATGTGAAACAAAAAAAGAAATACAAAGTAAAAAGGCATAAATAACTGTGTTCAAATAAAACAACAAAGAAACAAAAGGAGAGCAAGAGGGGATACAGAGGGAGGAAAAATATAGCTAATAAGCGTAAAAAGAACGGATCTATGTGAAAGGACAAATAATTTAAAGAAGCTTTATGAGACTCCTTTCAACTTAAAACAACAAAAACTATTCAAACAATAAAAGATTCTATTATTCTTAAAATCAAACAAAGTAAGAGGCAAAAAAGAGAGTAAGAGAAATAAAAAAAACAGAGAAGCGATACAAGTTGGTACCCCCATTACAACAACGAAGAAAGCAAAAAAGGATTACAAGACTGAGTTCATTTTAAAACAACATTAAAAAATAGCGATAACAGGAAATACCAGACTTTGTTCATGTGAAACAACAAAGAAAGCAATGATACAATAAAAGAAACAACTACGAAAGAAAACAAGGAAAACTAAGCCTTTTTCAATTTAAAAATTCAAAGAAAGCATAAAGGCAAAACTGTTAATGATAAGCAACAAAGAAAATAAGAATCAATGAGGCAATGCAAGTGCAAGATCATGTTAAACAAACATTCACCAGATTGGCGCTTTAAAAAATATCATTTTAAACAAGAAAAGTCACAGGCAATAAAAACTTAAAGTAAGTGGATTTTCGATCACGTCTGGGCCCCGTCATCGAGAAACTGTCCGGTGTTTTCGAGCACGCGGATTTCAAGCCTGTGCTCATCGCTCGCTCTACTGATGGGCACATGTTGTCCAAAGGAGGCAAACATCTTTTGCGTGAGGAATTAGTTAAGGTTCTAGGTACAGAACCGAAGCGTTTCTTTATTTCTGAGGTGAGCCTTTGGGTGAATGAGGCAGACCCTTTCCAGGTGGTGATTGGTCTTCAGAAACTTGATGCTCGCTGGTGCAGGTGACACCACAATCAACCATTCTTTTGAGAAAGGAGTAGTTTATGCGAGGTAATTCTTGGACTAATCCTTATAAGAAATCACCAAAGAATTGGTCGACTAAGGATTAATCAAGGTCGAATTTGTGATAAAAAGACAAGGGGAGGCCTCGAGATCCACCTATACAATCTTCGTTACTATCAAACGTGACAGGCTATCTGAGCCTGTGTACGCTTATTAGTGCCGATACCACATCAAGCCATTCGTGCCACTACTGCGGAGGTGGTCTTATTATCGCCGCTTCGGTCTTAGAAATAGGACTTGTAGACGTGTCAAGTCTGCTATCCTGAAATCCTACCAAAATGCTCAAAGTCATTGCATGATAAATCCATATTGTGTTGTGACAACTGTGTGAATTGTGGCGTGTCGCACCATGCTTCATCGAACCAATGTATCTCGTATCTTTTCGAGAAGGAGGTGTTAGGCTGAGGACCTACCCTCTTTTCGTGAGGCTCTGTACTTAGTCCCGTTGTGCTCAGCACTCAATGGGACGTACTATGTTGCCTAAATATTTAAAATTATAGCTTCTGCTAATCCCTTTTCCAGACCAACGATCATGGTGGCTTCCGCGCTCTTCGAATCCATTCTGTGAGTAAACTCTTTCCCGGGCGCTTCCCTGGTAAAACTGGCGGCTCCAAGCGCTCAAACCCTGCCTCGGCTAAAACCAGAATTTTCCCCTCCACCCCTGCAGTTTCCCGCTAGGCGAAACGGAACATTAACGGAGCCTAAGCTCTCACGCCTACGCCCAAGACTTCACTGGAGGAATGAGGTACGTTACGTTTTAAAAGTAGAACCCCACCTTCGGGTCACCCTGTCTGTAAAGATTCCGAGGTAAAGAGGGTAAAGACTCGCATGGCAAGTTCAGCCTCACACAGTAAGTCTGCGGAGGCGACAGCGTTTGAACGCCTTTAACGGCCAGCAGCTCTCAAAGTTCGGTCTTCGGGAAGCTTACCGCCATTCATGTGATACCCTGCATCTTCATTGAAGTAGGACAGGATGGCATATTCCTTTAATAGAATTGCCGTGGTTTCCGGGCTAACTGAGATGAGTTTTAAAACCTCGTCTATTCCTGTCTCTTCCTGTTCCCTGTTGGCTATCCATTTACAGAACACCATGTTAGGTGCGTGACCCATACTTACCCTCCCGGGGTTTAAGCCTTTTGCCACCTCACTACCCCTGGATGACTGTTGTGCTTGACGATGCGAGATTTAACTTGAAATGATGTTTCCGTTCTTCTATTCACTATGAATATTTCCTATCAGGCACTGGCTGTGCAGCTACACCTGTAATGGTGGTATACTACTATTTCATCATCAGCTGACTTCAACGCGAGAGAATTCTGCTGCATCGTATCATCATTGCCAAGCCCCTTTCTCCTACTCGAGGATTTTAATGGTAGGTACCCTATCTGGGAGGGTGAATACGAAAGACAATCTAAGAGGTCAGGTCCTTGCGGACCTCATCGACGAACTTGAGTTAGGTGTCCTAAATATGTATGAGTTTACGCATCACTTCACTTTCCTGTCTCGAAATGTCCCTTTGATGTCAGGATGCACAGCTGATTTGGGTTGGAAGATAGTCGATGACCTCCATGGTAGTATCCAATTTGGTATTAGCTATCATATTATGGGCCATCATGACTTCAAAACTGCCTTAATGGTGCGCTTGGAGCCGGCGCAGTGCTCCGCAATTCAGGAAATGACCTTTCGAGTGTAAGGCTAGGAAACTCCTTGGTAAGGTCGCTGTAGCCCTCGGTATTGTAGCACTTTTGAAATTTTGTCGCCAAGCCTCCGCTTCCAAGGATTTTGCAGCGCCGCAGTATTGAGTTTGACCTTTTTGGACCACATTTCACACTACTAGCGGTACGAGCGGTTCGCTACCGCTTGTCTCTTATATTCGGGACGGGTTTGTTCACAAAGGCTTGTGGACCCTGATTTCTTCGACGAGGATGGCCTCCTCTCTTTTATCTGACTTTTTGGTGTTACTCGAGTGCTTCGGCTCCAGGGGAAGGTGAGCTTCATCCCCATGCCGGAGCATGCTTCCTTCTTCTTCTTGCTTTTGTTTTTTTCCTATTTTATATTTCTCCTTTGGTTGTTATTTTAATGTGATATGTTTTGCTATTTTTTAATGTAGCCTAATAATAGGCTAATTAATTATTACTGCGTCTTATGTTTTTGGTATCAGTTGACAAATGGGCGCTTCAAAATTAATAAAATGCTTTCTTCCCACCCTTTTCTACTGCACCCTGTATTGCTTTTCCACGGAAGAGCGGACCCATCTTGCAGAATGATCAGCAGCCCTATATCTTCCTCATCTTATTAGCTTTTCTATCTTCACGATTGTGCTTTAAATTAAGAAAAATGCAATTGAAAGCAATTTTATTGTAAATGAAACACAGCGTCTTTTGTTATTAGCTCTTTTCAAGAACAGGGGATTCAAAACTGTACGATTCGCTATTAAATAATTGCAGAAATTGCCCTTTTGCCCAAGCAAATGGGGTATAAATCAATTCGAGTTTCTGAATGAAACTCTAATATTAAAATGGTTTCAATTTTCATTATGGCGGAAAGTTAATTCTAATGCGGATTGAACCTGAACTTACAACGAAACATTACAAAACACGAGGAAATCATTAAGAAAAGATAAATAATTTAGTTAATGGTGATTGCGGTGTTAAAATGAATAACAAAATGTAACCGAACTTTTATTATTGTCATGGTTTATCATTTAGCCATTTAATAATATTTCCATGATTTAGGAATTGGAAAATTGTAGAGATTTGAAAATTCACCTGAATATTAATGGGAAAAATAGTTTGGTGGTCAGAAAAATTCGCAAACTATTTTTTCTCATTGTTTCGCACTCAAGTTTATCTTCCTTTCATTCGCTTTTTGGAAAAAATTCTGGTATCAAGAATCACTCTAACAAGAGAGGGGAAATTTCTCGACCAGTAACTGAGAAATAAGTATTCTAATTTAAGGAAATAAATGGCTTAAGAGTAATTAATGTAGTTACGGAATTGACTTGCTCAGATGTAACGAAATAAGGCAATTTATGTGAAAGAAAAGCGCTATTTTATGCTCATCACAGAAACGATTCCAAAGTCTGTAAGGGCCAGCTCTTTTAATCTCCAGGTTTGGATTAAAAATCATTAATAAACGTATATGAACATAGGGAACACAACATAGGATCGCCCATTTCAATAAGGTGGTTGCGTAGGGACCTGGCATCGTTGAAAAATGCAGCAAAGTTTAGGAGATTTCCCTCCTAATCTCTCAAGCCATAAGTAGTTTACTACTCTTTGACTTCGTGGAATCTGATACTTTTTACTTTGCAGTTTACGAAATTTTACCAACCTCTATTCCCCAAATTAAATAAATCTGCGTATTCTTTGTTTTGTTACCCTCACCTTTAGCTATAGTGGGATTATTCTTCGATTATATGTAATTTTCTAGATATTTTTTAACTTTATTTTTTTTAACCTCTGTTGAATCAGAGACAAAAAAAACCTGTGCGAGAGTGAAACAACTAACGGTACTTTTGCACCATTTGATAAGCGCTGTATGCAATTCCACTGTAGTTCCCGCAATTCGTTTGCAGAATCAACTTATTTCTGCCCATGAATTAAACGTAGACATATTTCCTCAATGTAAAACTTTAAGACCTTTTTAATAGAAAGGTATTCCTAAGTTCTGATCTCTCCATAATAGCTATAGCGCAGCAAGGCAAACAGGAAAACATCGAAGCTCTCACCAATAAATATGCCAGGCTACAACACTCATCCCTACGGAATCCCTCATTTAAAATTCATTGCAGGTTTTATCATCGTCTAAGTGATCGTGGTCATTAATCTCTTTGAAATCAGAGGAACAGCAAATAAGCAAATTCACCTTGCATTTGGAGACGAAATAATGGAGTTTGCGTAAAAAAATTAACTAAGTGGACATCAACAATTATGTGAAGATATAAATTGAAACTAAAATTTGACTCTTCGAGATGTTAGGATTAGGATCCCCAAAATTGTCACTTCTGTTGGCGAATACTACCGTAAAGGATGACTGGGCCCAATATTATCTGCCAGTATCTATATTATGAGAGGACCCACTAGATCGAATCAGATAAACATCTGAATGACTTCAAGAAGGAATTTTAACTACGATCAAATAAGGTGTTCTAGCGATTTCATGGATGCTCTCAAACAGCAGTAGAAAATGATGCTCATGAAACGTCGTTACAAAACAAAACATAAAAAATTTCATACTTTCTCAGAAAGAATGTAAATCCAAATTCTAAGAACTTAAAATTATAAAACGAGAACTGTTTTTACGATAAAAGGCATAATTATATTTTTATAATTTTTCGGTCTGTATTTGTATTAGCCAAAATTTCTAACTGATGCAAATGACATTGCCTTGACTCATTTTTATTTTGATTCCGTGGCCCTGCAAGGAGCAGCCTATTCCCTCTTTACAGTGGATCTTTTATGCAAAATTTCATTTTGGCCAGTCAATATACTTTGGCCTATTCTAATTTAATTAAAGCAATTCAAGCAGCATTGCTTTTAGCACTTTTCCTCATGCCTATTTTGTATAACACCCCTTTTTATGCACCCCCACTATTAATATATATATATATATATATATATATATATATGCTATATATATATATATATATCTATATATATATATATATATATATATATATATATATATATATATATATATGCTATATATATATATATATATATATATATATATATATATATATATATATATATATATTTATATATATATATATATATATATATATATATATATATATATATATATATATATATATATATATATATATATATATATATAGAAGAAGGAGCAAATGCAAGTTCTGTGGGTGATAACAACCACCAACAGGGCTTTCGCCATATTTATTTTCTGCCTTTCAAAACAATTTTGAAGACAGAAATAAAGGTGCAGAAACCTTGCATTGCAGACTATATAACAATATACTACAAGAAAGAGAAATTGGACGTGAATGAGCAATGAGACAAGAAACAGGAGTTTTTTGGAGGTAAGAGAAAGGAACATTAGTGTAGTTGGGTAGCAGTCTTTCCTGAATGCAAATTTGGTTGAAGACCATTGTGTAATTTGCCTTAATTAATTTACTTTGGCAACCTTATCTTATAACTATCTTTTTTATTCCATCTTGTAGATGGTGGACCACTTGTCCTGTATTCATCTCTTTTTTAAATGAATGTATTTGGTAAAAACAAAACTAAATTGCCGAGCTTTGATCTTCTTCGGAGCGTTTTGATATGTTCTTGTCTCCTCTACCGATGTAATGAATGGAGTGAGGATCTGACAGAATGAAAGAAAGGTTCAAAGTTCAAAGTTCAAAGTTAATGAAAGTGATGAAATGTGTGATATGTTTTCATAGGTGTGAAAGTGTTTACTAGTTTACCCTGGTGTTAGGGCATCACTAGCCTCCTTTCTTCTTGTTCGTCTGAAAAATATTTTTCCTCCGTAAATAATGTTGCTAGCCATCAATGACGGTCAGGTTCTTCCATTGTTATATATATATATATATATATATATATGTTTATTTGATTCTATTAATAAGTTCCTCCATCGTGGCTTTTTTTTCCTCTTTTATTCGTACTTGGATATTTATGACTTCGTTGTTTATTTTAATTTAAATTATAGTTACTTTGTTGTTATTGTATTTAGTTATTCATTTATTATTTTCAGTTTAAGTCTTAGTTTGGGCACTTCGCCTCTTTTTGTTTTTGTTAATTGATCTTCCTTTTCTTATTATTATTATTTGGTTAATTCTTTTGATTAAACTGGGAAACAATGTACGAGTATTTGATGAATTGACAATAGTACATTTTCCTTCCCTAATAACTGCATACTGAATTCAAATCTGAAATCAGATTCTCTCTAAATGCTACAGATTTTTCGTAATATCAATAACTAATATTATACAATAATTTTCATTTTATCACGTCTATCATCATGCTCTGAAGTAATTTTGAATCATCCTTTTGCGTTATTTATAGTGAAGCAGGTTTTTTTGCACGAACATTTTATTGCATATGAGAAGAAACATGAATTACACACTAGGATTACAGATACTGTAATGAAATAGATGCTAATTTATTAATGAACGTACATCAGGCTGGAGGACCTCTTCTTGATTTTAATTGGGCAAAAATTTGCGTTTGTAACTCTTTCTCTTGTAAGTCTTCTCTAGCTGATCTCTTCTAATCGTCCAGCAGTAGTCCGCCATCATGTGTCTATCCCAGTCACCTTGTAGCGCTCTTCTATCGTCATCAAATCCTGATGGAAGCATTCTCCTTGTTGGTCGCTTACGGCTCCCAGGTTCTCTGGGAATCGGTCAAGGTGACTATTTAATAAATGCAGCTTCACACCGATGTTGCATCCCAGATCACCGTATGCTTAAAGCATATTAGTAACCAGATCCTCGTATTTATGCGCTTTTTTTCCCCAAGAAGTTACGAACAACGGCAGAAAATGAGAGCAAGGCTGCCTTCTCTTTTATATTCATGGTGTTCACGAATCTAGAATCACTCAAAGTCTTAGGATTTGGGGACCATTAAATACTCCTGCTTTTATTTTTTCGTATGACAAAGCAGGAAACGCCGATACTATGTACTGAAAACAATCATTTTTTCAGTGCTCAACGCCTTGACATACTGCTTCATTAACCCCCCAGTGGAGGGAAAACGATCTTCTCTGGACTTACGATTGGCGCATTAAAAATGTTTGGCATTCCTGCTTCCAAAGTTTTTCGAACTGGCCAATCTTTTGGGGAACAGTGTTTTTCACGAGCTCGACTGTCCCACATACAGATATAGCATGGAAATTTTGTATATCTCTTCTGCTGGCCAAGGAGGAAGTTGACTATCTTAAGGTCTACACATATGATCCAATTGTGTTCATGGTACTTAAGTAAATCCCTGACCATTGTTATGTCATGGTGAGTTTCTCGCAGATGGAAAGAATGACCGAGAGCTACTGTACCAAAGTCATTGTGATTATGCAAAAGGACACCCTTGAGGCTACGCTTGGAGCTATCCAAAAACAGTCTCTACTCAGCTGGGCTATAGGTGCCAAGTTCCAACTCTGTAAACAGAGCAGGAACATCGCATCCTCAGACGAATACCTAACAAATGTACTCTCCCTTGTTCGTTAATATGATACCCGTACTGATCTGTTAAGCATATATATTTCACTCATCCTAGAGGTAAAAAGTTGTGCAGCTTGCTTGGAGAGCTCCAAATCACGTATCAAGTCATTCAAATCCTCTTGTTGAAAGAGTGAGGAGCTAATGACTGTTTAGCATCTGATGATGAATCTGCAGACTCGGAATCCATTCCGTGGACATCCATATCATATTCCCTGAAAATTGCAACTGGTAAAGCTTCGGAATGAGGTACTGGCCGAATCGCCGAAGGAATGTTGGGATAGTCGATCTTGTGCCGATTTTTCTTGCCAATCCATTTAGTATTGACCAGACAGAAATAATAGTCCGATACATGATCCTTTGGCTCTCGCCACACCATAGGGATTCCAAAAGGAAGACCATTTCTCTTTCCTGCCCTCCACTCACGAAGATGTTCCACACAACTATGGCAAATAGCATGGGGATCCCACTTCTTATCTTGATCGCCAAGAGGAACATCAAAATATGTCTTATAAGTGTGGATCACAAATTTTGATATATTGCGCCTTTGACGAACTAGCATGTAAGAGCCACATATGTAGCAGGAGGTGTCTGGATCATTAACGCAATTTCCTTTTGACGAAGCCATCACTCTAACATGAAACTTGAAAAAAAGAAACAATAATTTCAAAATTTTGCACAATAACACTTAGTACTCTCTTACTGCTATATACTATTAAGTATTTGCTTTCTACAAGCACCCTCTCTGTCCGTCCGGAGGGCAGTTTTCGGGGAAACGAGAAAATAGAAATTACAGAATAACTATAGCATATAGGTAAAGATGGATTATATATTTGAAATTATGATGAAAAAACAAATTAAAATTGGCAGATAAATCTAAGTCACCAAAAAATGTGATTAAAATTGTTCACATGTCTTATTAATTCTTCACTTCTTTTTGTTTCAGTTAAATTTGAATTTGGGCACTTCGCCTCTTTTCGTTAAAGATTATTGTCTTTTATACTTCTTCTCCTGTTTTTCGTTCGTTAAATTTTCATTTGAATTTGGGCACTTCGCCTCTTTTCATTAAAGTTGATTTCCTTTTGTATATAGTTAGGTGTAAATAGGTCTTATATTCTCTCTCGCACAGGTTCTTCCGCTGGGGAAGAGAGATGTCTTCTCTACTATGCGTATTCTGTGTTCCAGTATATCTAAATTGTTGTTAATAGTTGGGAGTATTTCTTGTCTTCTTTGTCCCAGGTCCTTCTACTTAGCCTTTGGATCTCCATATTGATCGGTTTTAGTCCGATTCTATCATATAGAACCGATTGAAGAATATGGTCGATCCTGTTCGTGCCAGTTATAAGCAGTGTGGCTTTATTTTGTAACCTCTGCATCGTTCTGAGAGAGGTACAGTTTTCCATTAGCGTGATCACAGCCGGGTACACCAGGACGGAGCGTACCAGGGCTATGTGTAGTTTTTTTTCTTTTTTAGCACGTTGAGGCCTCGGAAACGTTACAGTTTCTTCAGCTCTCATTTGGCTAGGGAGACTGTTTTTTACGTGGGCCTTGTATCCTGATTTATAAAGCCGTTAACCTAGGACCTTTCCCTCGTTAGAGTACGGATATATTCGTTCTCGACGAGGACGTCGTTTAATTTCCGGCGGTTCATTGAAATTATAGTGAACTTCCGGCTGTTGGTCTTTATTTTCCACTTTCTTTTATAACGATTGATGTTATCAATCTCGGCAGCTGTCGCCCTTGCTTGACTTCCAACTTTTCTAAATGGACTTGGTACGATTTGTGTAATGTCATCCGCGTATTGCAGATACAGCAAATGGTACCTCACTGGAGCAAGGAGGTCAATTGTGTACACGAGGTACAACAGAGGACTCAAACAGCTGCCTTGTCGAACTCCCGACTCGAGTTCAAATTCGGGTCCTTCGTAGCCCTCGATCGCGATTTGGGCTCTCCTCTCCGTGACATAGTTACAAAGGACCCTTTCCAGGATTGGGTTTAGCTGGAGGTTGAGGATCTTAAATTGTAGCCCTCTAAGCCAGACCTTATCGAAGGCCTTCTTTACATCCCACTGCACCACGTCTACATATTTTCTCTCAGCTTTGCTGCATGCGAGTTTTTCCGTTAGAAGGTCGAGGGCAGTTTCCGTTCTACGTCCCCTTCGGAGCCCGTGTTGTTGAGGATTGTTAGCTCCTAGCTCAGCAAGTTGTTCTTGAAGCCTGTCAGCCAGGTGCTTCTTGTTGACTTTCGCAACGAATTCCAGCAGGTCGATTGGCCTGTAATTTACCAGTCGATCAGGGTGTTTACCTCCCTTGGGTATGAAGATTATTTTAGCCATCTTATAACCCTCAGAGAAGTATCCCGTTTTCAGGGAAGCGTTGTAAACGTTTGTAATTCCCTGTAAAATCTGCTGCGAGGCATTTACCAAGTTGTTTCTGTTGATGTTCGTCCAGCCTGGTGCCCTTTGTCAAAAGGTTCTTACAGTGACTATGACCTCCTCTGGTGTTATGGGATGTCCATGCTCAGCCATCACCCTGCCTTCGTCTACTTGATGTTGTGGGTGCGTGTGGTGCATAATCTGATTCAGATTTTCGATCAATTGGCCTTTAAATTCCTGCTCGAACTCTTCATTGTCTTCTAGGGTAATCTTGAAAAAGTTTTTCCAAAAATTTGTGAATTAGTCTTCTAGAATCACTAGGTCCTCTATATAATATCCGTACTCTTTTATTCAAGCCTTAGTTCTTCTGGTTAGTCCTTTTAGGTTCTTGACTCGACGCCGGGTTGAGCTCGCTATCGATTTTGGCTATCAACTTGTTCCATATTTCCTCTTGTTGGAGGTTGATAGACTCTTTTAGCTTGGTGCCTAAGCGAGGAAATGGGCCAGTCCGGTGAGTGGAATTTTAAAATAATTTTAATGTGCGATTTTAGCTTGTCGCTTGACTGTTGATGGCCACCTTATTTTCGTTTTTTAATATGGCTTCTAACATGTATAACCTAGCTTTTTTGACTTCTTTTCTTTTAATAACGGTTTTATCAACGAGCATATTTCTCGTTAGGTTAATATTATGGGCACTCTCCATATGATTTTTAGGCCCTCAGCTTTATAGATGCATAGTTCAACGTCTCGAAAGTGCAGTGCTTTTCATGCCAATATATTTTGAGTTATTACAAAGCTTACAGTCATTATCAGAGCAGATAAACTCGTAAACTATGTTGGTTGACTTGAGATTCGAGGAGCTTAGGCAGGTGTTGTTTTTCTATTAGGAGATTGATGGCTTTTTTTATACTAAATGATGAGTTTGATTTTATCCGTTTGATTTTAAAACCTTGATGTTATGGTTAATAATCTTGATGTTTTTTTCATCTATTTTATAGGCCGTGGACATCTGGCTTCTGTAATACACTTTGATGTTGTTGACTTCTCCCTGATTACTTTCAGTTTTATGCGTATCTTCGCAATGATTATTTATAAATGATTGCAGTTCTTTGTCAATCATAGTGTTTGAGAAACCATTATTCACGGGTATTTGTTTTACTCGTGCTATCTCTTGGTGGAAAAATTCCCACTTAGAGCAGCATTTATAAGCTCGGCGGATGCATAATCTGATTGCGCTTATTTTATACCTTTCATGGCTTTCACTCTCCACATTGAAGCATCTTCCCATGTCCCTATTTTTTGTATGTACTTTAGTAATGTAGCTGCCATTGAGTTTTGAACCTCAACGTCCAAGAAAGGAAGTTTATTGCCCGTGCTCAATCTATTTTGAGGAGATCTCTGTGTTAAAGTTCACTTATGAAAAGAGGCTAATAAAGCTAGGCTGAACATCTTAGAAGCCATATTAATAAACGAAGATAAGCCGGCCATCAACAGTCAAGAGACAAGCTGGAATAGCACATTAAAATTATTTTAAAATTCCACTCACCTGACTGGCCCATTTTCTCTAACGTTACGTTAAACCTAGGCGAAATAAATACCCCTTAAAATCTTACTATACAAGTTAGTTAACCTAACCATGAAAAACAAGAGAAAAATTTATCAAGCCATAGTACAGTCCGCGATTGTTTATCCAACCATCGCGATGTACACGATCTCGAGAAGTAACCTATTCGACTCCAAAAAGTCAAAAACAAAGCTATCTACTTAATAACAAACACCAGGAGAGGAGAAAGAAGAAGACTACGAGACCTGCATATGGAGGCAAGGATAAAGCCACTTAACAGAATAATTGCAAAAAGAGCAAGGAAAGTTTAAGAAAAGACACATAATGATGTAGGAGCTGAATTAACCAACTAAATTGCCCAGAGAGAAGGATGGAGATCACACAGATTATTATCAATTTTCCCAAGGATAACTGAGGGTGGAGAAGAAGACGAATAAGAAATCTACACCTAGAGAAAGAGATTACTACTCGATGACGACTAAGAGTAATTGATTACCCGAAGCTAACCAGAGAATAGCATATAATCAATTATAACTAAGATAGGAATAGGAAAGAATAGATAGAGAGATAGAAACCTACACCAGTATTTAGTAAGAGTATTTACTAATAACGGTTTGAACGCCTCATAAATATCAATACTACCTTCTAACTTTATCACGATAGCTATACTACCTAAAATGGATAGAGATAAGCCTGACCTCCAAGCAATTAGGATCTCTTTGCAAACCTCCTACTTCCTTCAGCCTTCTGCATCTATTCTTTTTTATTATCATATTCGCACACGGGACTCACAGTGATACGTGGGACAGGGGTAACGATAAAATGTTATAGTTATAGACAAGAGACATCGTGGTTCGGATTCCAGGTTAAGCTGTATGTCCCATGACTAACTAACTCCACTTTTTTCTCCGAATATTTTCTTCGCTGTCCTATCCTAAAACTTTCCTCTTCGTCTCCCACTCACTCCTAACCGCCGTACTCACAGTGCTTGGAGCCTACTTTGGCTCTAGACAGTGTGACTATGGTGGTATATAAAGGAGTACCGGGCTTCCTCCCTCTCTCTTTTGCTGCTCTATGAGCGCCAAGGGGGGCGGGGGGAGGGTCGGAAGAGCTGTTCTTTATCTCCCACCTATATTTTCATTTAATTTCATTTCTTTCTTTCGACGTGGAAGAATTCTTGATTTATTTTACGCTTAACGAGAGAAGTCACAGCCGGCAAAGGAGGAAAAGTCGAGGGAAGGCACTTCAAGAAATCGTCAACGAATTTTACTTTTTCCCCACAGGGACTACAAGTTCTATTTTGTACGGAGCCACGTATACCCGACCCATGTCTGTCCAAGTACCCCCGCAGTTCCCTACCCCGGGGCAGGTGGGCTGAAGTGAACTGAACTTTTATTTACCTAGTCTCGCTCCAACTATGTCGGTCCACTTTGATAGACATAATTGGAGACGTAAAGGAAAGCAGGTTCGATGATTAGCCCACTGTGGAACTCTACGGAATATACCACCCGTTTACGAGGCGATGCTGAAAGCTTTGGGAAAGAGATCGCTCTAATCTCGAAGGATAGTTTCCGGCTAAGACCACGTGGAGACATGCAAACGTCCATGTGTAAGTTGGAAGCAGAATCGATAAGCAAACCCCAGACGAGGTGGTACCCCCGGGTGGTGGTATGTGGTTCGATTACCACCCATCATTATGTCCGCCATATTTCACCCGTCTGAGGGACCTCCCCAGGTCCACCCATCATTCATCCCTCCCATCCCGCAGTTCATGTTCGCTGAAGCTCTCTTGCAAAGGCGAGGGGTGGGGGTTGCCCCCATAAAGAATTCTACAAAAATAATACAATTCGACAAGAAAGAAGAATCACTTGAAATTACTATTAAGAAGTAAAATCATCAGCAAAAGGATAAAAGGAAATTCAACCCAGGGGTTTATCCTCCGAGGAAAAAAATGGAGCCCAAAGGGACCACTCGGATCCCGCTGCGCACCATCAATGAAAGCAGCAGGCCCATTCGAGAGAAAGTGTTCGAAGTGGTCTTCGGGAAATTGTAGATCGCTATGCTCCGTCTTCTCGAGGTCCCCACAGGATATGTGGCGATCTGCGAGAAAAAAAATGATGTGGAGGGTATAAAAAAGGAAGAGGCAGTAGAGACACTACGTGAAATAGGTCTCTTACCGGCAATCCAGCCCCAAATACAGAGGCCCAGGAGCGTTGTATGCCGGAGATTAGATCCTTGGATTAGACAACACTACAAGGATCAAATAAAGGAGGAAATCGCAAGAAACCAACCATGGGCCAAGGTTTCAGAAAAAATCAAATTATGGAACAAAAAAGAGAATACAGTGTACGCACACGTATTCGAGGTAATCTTTGCGGATACATCGATGGCTCAAAAGGCAAAATAAAATGGACTCTTATTATTCAATGCCAAAATCAGCGGAGAGCAGATAGAAAGGAAGGAATTTCCTTCGACACAATTCTGCTTCCGCTGTTACAAGATGGAGAGCCACGAGACTAAAGATTGCCCCGAACCACAGGAGATTTGCACAAGGTGCAGTGAGGCGGGGTATCAATGGAAGAACTGTAGCAGTCCATGGGAGAAGTGTGCCAACCGCGGTCAAGGACACCGCTCCATGGCTATGGCCTGCCCTCTAATAAAGGAACTGATTAAGAAAAAAGTCCAACAAAAGAAAGAAGAGCAGACCAGAAAACAAAATACGAAATACGCTCAAGCAGTGAAGGCAGTCCCCACGGAGACGGAGGCTAAGAAAACATACTTAAGGCTAGAAAATGAAAATTGTACCAAAATACTAACATGGCATGCATCTTGTATGCACATGTCAGAAACCTTACAAACTCGGGAACCTTTGCAAATGAGCTCAACCAGATGCTCGCTAAAAACGGGATGTGGTTCCCTGATAATCCACCATCAGGCGACGTACTCCAATTGTAAATGGTCCACAAAGAATGACTAGTAAGAGCCAGGAGACAGAAAAGAAAAACAATAAGGAAGTCAGGCGGCCAGATCCAAGGATCGAGGCCCAAAAAGAGAGAGAGAGAGGCGGCCGCTAAGGCAACCCAGATAATTACACAATGTGTATAAAGAGAAACTGAGTCCTCCGATACCACAGACACCTCGGACTCAGAGGGCTCCGTATGTGAGGTGAAACCCCAAAAAGGGAAAAGAAAGAATAATAAGAAAATCGATGCTGACAGAGTAATCATCAACATATACGCTACGGAGCAGTTGCACTTCCCAAAGGACTGGGACACGAATAAAATCTGTGTGGGGATAAAGAAGAAGTTCTACAAATGGGACTTCGAGGCTCAATGTGACTAGGAAACGGTTGAGGAGGCACTGTTTAACCAAAAGATCGCCTTCCACCGAGAAACATTTGTAAACTGTCCCCAACAGAATAAAAGGAGAAAAGGAACGGAAAACGCAAATCGACAACACGTGAACACTAAGACATCCACCTAAGCAAGAACAGAGAATGGAAAACCAGAACAACAGGTTAAGGATCTTGACCCTGAACGTGAATGGATGGGAGGGGAAAGCCACGGCAATACAGCTTCCAATCCTTCTTCTAAAAAGCTACGCTTCGGCCAACTGGGAACGCTACAAGGAAATCCTTGCTAGATTTGAACCAGCGGACCTAAACGGAGCAAGGCTAAAGAGGATCAACGAGGAGCTGGAGAAGATAACTGCACACATCATCGAGGCGTATCGCGAGAGCGTACTAGGGAAGAGGTACAAAACTCTCCCACAACCCTGATGGTTCGAGTAAATGAGAGAGATCGCTAGAGTGGAAAGAGAGGTGTATGGGGAAATCGGGAGAGAAGGTACAAATCGGGAAAGAACCTCGCTGCTACGAGGCCTGAGTGAAGATCTAAAGCAGGCTATTAACCAGCAACAGGCTGAGATCTGGGACAGCCTGATTGAAAAGGTAGACAGCGAGGTGCGACCCGATGTGTTTTGGCGACTTGTGAACAAGTTAAAAGGTCTTACAAGTAGAGAATAGACCCGTATTAAGGAGGACCATGACTACTTGAAAGACCCGGCGGTTTTGGAAGAGAGATTCCGCACATTCTGGAAATATTTCTTCACGATAACACTAAAAGACAATGCAGAATTCAACCAGGAATTCAAAGGCCAACTGATTGAAGATCTTAATCAGATCGTGCATCGCACGCACCCACATAGCTATGTACCTATGTTAATGAAGGGAGGGTTTTAGCAGACCATGGCCAACCAACTACACCTGAAGAGGTTATCGCAGTTATAAAAACATTTAAACAAAAGGCACCAGGTTGGACGGGCATCACTAAAATAACTTGGTGTATGCCCCCCAGCAGATCATTCAGGGAATCACGAACATGTACAATGATTGCCTGAATGCGGGCTACTTTCCTGACGGTTTTAAGATTGTTTAAATCATCTTTATACCTAAAGGGAGGAAGCACGATCAACTGGTGGACTACAGGCCAATATCCCTCCTGGAGATTATAGGCAAAGTCTACGAAAAGCTTCTAGCCAACAGGTTACGAGACCAGCTGACCGACCTGAAAGCTCACAGCCCTCAGCAATACGGGTTCCGCAAGAGAAGGGGGACTGACACAGCCCTTGCCCTTCCCACCCAAAAGCTCGCCCGCTGTAAAGCTGAGAAGAAATACGTAGACCTGGTGATGCGAGATGTACAAAAGGCCTTCGATAAGGTTTGGCTAAGAAGTCTACAATACAAGATCTTAGGCCTCCAGCTGAATCCAATCCTGGAAAGGATCCTCTGTGACAATATCATGCACAGAAATGCTCAAATTTCGATAGAGGGCTACAGAGGCCCCGAGTTCGAACTTGAGGCGGGTGTTCCACAAGGTGGCTGTCTGAGTCTGCTGCTGTACCTTGTGCGCACACTGGACTTACTTGATCCAGTAGAGAAGGACGTGTTGTACATACAATTTGCAGATTATATCACACAAATCATCCCCACTTACTACAAACATGCTGGATTTTAAGCAAGGCAGACATCCATCGAAATCGCTAACATCAGTCGATAAGAACAAAAGTGAAAAATCAAGACCGAACGCCGAAAGTTCCAGATCCTTCCAATAAAACACCAAAAACATGTTGATATTGATATCTTAGTGGACAGCGAAGTATACCCGTAGGGAAATGAACACAAAGTCTTAGATCTGCACTTAACATCCAAAGGATACAAAGTGCACATTAACAGCAGAAGCTCCCTAGCCAAAATACAGCTAAAAAAACTGTATAGATTTAAAAGCATCAGCTCCAAAAATGTTAAGAAGCTATACACTGCTCTGGTACGCTCGACCTTAGTGTACCCGGCAGTGGTCATGCAGGCAGTGAGTTCCACCTCTCTCAGACAAATTCAAAGAGTGCAGAACAAAGCAGCCCTGCTTATAGCTGGAGCACAAAGGATGGACCATATTCAAAAAACAAATCTGCACGCAAGAGCAGGTATGAATCCACTCAATATGGAACTCCAAAGGCAAGGGAGAAGACTTGGGACAAGATTGAAGATGAGATACTCTCCAACTTGAACCTCGACCTAGACATTGCGAGAGCAGTTAGGGGACGCGCCACCAGGCAAGCCCTATCCCTGAGTGGAAGAAACTGCTTCCGAGAAAACCAAATTGGAATATATACATAAACAAGAGTAACACAACGATCTAATTAAAATTGAAGAAAAAGAGGTGAAGTGCCCAACTAACACAAACCAAATAAAAATGAAATGATAATCTAAACAGTGGCAAAATAAGAATTATAAACTTGAAAAGCTTGAATGCCGCGACGGAAGAAAGATAAAAAATTATTTCTTTAATTTAATAAAAAAAGTATATATATGTATATATCTGTGAGAAATATATATATATATATATATATATATATATATATATATATATATATATATATATATTGATATGTTAAAAAAAAATATATATAACCTAGCTTATCCACGGGTTAACTCACAACCAAAAGCGGAATATAAGACAAATCGAGAGACTCGAAAAAAAAAAATAAATGCTTAATTCTCAGTCGCCTTCAATAAAATATGTCACGAGGAGAATCTACTGCCCAACTATACCTATTTATATATATATATATATATATATATATATATATATATATATATATAGATAGATATATATATATATATATATATATATATACATAGTAACACTGTCTTCAATTGTTTTAACTGTATTTCTAGAAGGTCATCTGTGTTCATTGTAAAACATTGTGGCAGTAGGAAGCTTTCGGCAAATTATGCCCGGGCAGTCTTCTGGGTTTCCAAAAGTCTACTCTTTTTCGATACTTGGACGATGTGGCTTCGAGATTTTTCGCTCGCATCTCCTAACTCTTGCACTTTCAAAATAATTCAGTAAAATATATGGACTGAATTGTAATTATTATAACGAGTTAAACCGAGAAGGAAGTCAGATAAGTGCATATATTTTACTGAATTATTTTGAAAGTGTAAGAGTTGGGAGATGCGACAAAATGTCGAAGCCACATCGTCCAAGTATCGAAAAAGAGTAGACTTTTGGAAACCCAGTAGACTGCCCGCGCATAATTTGCCGAAATCTTCCTACTGCCACAATTGTTTTACAATAAACACAGATGACCTTCTAGAAATACAGTTAAAACAATTGAAGACAGTGTTACTATGTACCTATGCCATTCTGTTGGTACGGGAACAACCTAGCTAGTGAAAGTTGGACAAGCAATAGACATAGTCTCGTGGAATGGCCGGACTCTCTTTCTATCTATATATATATATATATATATATATATATATGCCATTTGGGGGTTTGGTTAAAGCCTGTTTGAGAGTCGACCTAGCCGGTTTGTGAAAGGTGAATAGTTAAGAATTCAGTGGAAATGGTTTACTTTTCAATTGCGGGTTCCTTTTAAAACAAATAATTCTGAGTTCAAGTTGGCCAAAGATTAACAGGTAACTAGAAATCGTTCAAGGTTGCAATAAAAAGATGATATCGAAAATATACCTTTTCTAAGAAATAAATATGATTGAAATATATACAGGTATCGTGTTTAAAGGAAATGATTGTACGTATGAAATTAAATGTCAGCATGGGACAGATCACAGGAGAGATAAATATGGGATTAGTGGTCGGGTTCAGGTGAGAGATTAAAAGAGGAATTTTAATCCGAGGGATCATACAAAAGATGGGACAGTTTGGGTAGACCTGACTACAGAATAGTCTGTAGGCGTCAACGATTGCAACTGCTTACGTGTTTGTTGAAATGAAGGGCCAGTCGAGATACGATGAATGCGATGTGAATGCTGGGTTACCTTACGGAGTCCCTCGTTAGATCCTCGCCGTTTGACTATGGCAGAGTTCACGGATGTCGATTAAGCCTTGGTCCTTGAATCAAAATCGCCGGTGTCTCCAATCGCGACGGGTAAGCGTGTCCATTGCTCGTACGTACAGTGCTACCTGATGAACCGAGTCGGGGAATTATATAGACGCTACGCTGGTGGCGTGGATTGCCTGGGCGAGAGTCTCTACGACTCGCGTGATCTTGGGAGAAGGCAGCAACGATTTCGGGGAACAGAGATAAAGGTGGCTTAGAATGCTTGAAGATCTTCGATCTATGCCGGGGGCAGGAGGCTGGCTGTAAGGGCATGCAAGACGAAGAAAATGTGCCCCTAATTAAATTCAGCTGGGGTGCAATAAAACAACGTTGACCGCATCTCGCCGTAGCTCGGCCTCGCTTCCCACGCTCAATGAGGTGATCTCAAGACCACGCGGGTACCGAAGGGCACGAGGTCGCACTGCGAACATATTCTTCTACACATAGTATATATATATATATATATATATATATATATATATATATATATATATATGTATATATATATATATATATATATATATATATATATATATATATATATATATATATATATATATATATATATATATATGTCGAGGTTTAGTGAACGAGGGATCACAGTCCAACTTCCTAGGCATATATTATAATCCAGCACCAAGGTCAAGGTGAAGTGGAGGAGAAGTGCAGCCAATACACCTACCATAGCCACTTCTGGCGAATAAAAATAACCCCGGTGCGTCCCTTTTGATCAAAATTAAGATAATGATCCCCTGAGTGTGTTCTCACTCAGTAAAAGCCAGTCATGGGTGGATCTATGAAATATTGAGAATTAAGTCGAGTAGATTGCTTATTAATTGTCAAAGGATCGTCCAAAATAGTTAAACACACAGAAACAGAAATAATCTTTAATATGAATGGATTATAAATATAAAACAGCCTATATAGGTATAAATAGGATTAATCTTTACACTGAAAAAGTAAGTCTATATAATGTGTGGGAATTACACTTGAAATCTACTTACTGGGATTCTTGCGTCTTAATTGCACCGACAGAATGAATTGAATAATATTATGGAATTAAGTAGTAAATTAATCACTTGAAATAATCGAGGTTATGAGCTCGGGATGAAAAGTTTAGTTAACGGTTAAACTGGGGAAGTTAGGGGGGGTTGATAATTCACTTTAACGATACCTTGGAGTTCGAAAGTATTTGGAGGGTAAAAGTGAATGCCTTCTTCTTCCGACAATGTTTACCCTTAGCCTGGTTGTCCGAGGTTACCTAACAGTGGGTAATCCTAGACCGGCGTCGTGATGTAATGATCCTAGACAGGATCGCGAAGACGAGTCTGACTCTGACTCAATTCGGAATTCTTCTCCTCTAAGTGTTTGTTCCGATTATTGGCTCCTGGAGTGGGTAGCCTAAATGATTGCCTAGCTGCGTCTAGAAGAATCCGCAGAGAGAGGTCCTGTGTAACCTCTGACTCTGAAGGGAAGGGGGTCTGCGAGAAGTTTGGCATCTACAAGTACCATGAAGGCAACAACCAATTTTCGGAAATTTTCCTTCTTGCAACGGGCGAACTGTTTCATTTGTGAGACTAGTTCTACACATAACCTAGGTCCAAGATCTTCAGCCTGACTCCGGGGAGAATTTTCCCTTTTATTTCCCTCATGAGCAAAAATCAAGAGAGAGCACCGAATTCTCATAAAATACTTATCGCTGCGCAAAAGACCCTTTCTCTGCTGCTAGGACATACCAAATCTTTCACACCTCTGGGCCATCCGAGCTCTCCTCGTCCCAGGATGTGGTTTACAAAGGCGCGAAAAAACTCGGACCATCGTCGACTCGCAGGTGTCTTTTGAGGCAGACATTTTCATGTCTGGCTGGCCTCAAATTTGGTTGTCTCAAAGGCGCGAAAGGGGGTGGAGGGGATTCAACGCAAAATGCGAATTTGGAATAAGGAAGAAACACGCAGCTGTGTCGCTGTATTTATGTATACACCAATGCATGGATATACTTAGACTTCTACAATATATATATATATATATATATATATATATATATATATATATATATATATATATATATATATATATATATATATATATATATATATATATATATATATGCAGGAGAGAAATTGCAGTGTTAGGGTTTATTTATTTGCGAAACCAGGTTTCGACGGAGACTTCCGTCATCTTCAATCTTTGGTAAACTAATGAATACTGATAGATGCTTGATCTAGGGACACACAATTTTAGAAGTCAGAATGTAATTAAGGGGAGGAAGATATGGAAAGGCCAAGGCATTTTTGAGTTGGGGAAGGACGAATCTTCTGCTTATCAAGGGATTAATGTTGAATTGCCCATCAGAAGCAATTAAGTTTGGAATTTCATATATAAGAGTTGATTCTATTAGACCCCTATGTAAATAATTTGAGACTTATAAATTATTTTTGCATTATCAATGTCAATGGAATAGTTTTCATTTGACATATGGTGGTGGGTATATATATATATATATATATATATATATATATATATATATATATATATATATATATATATATATATATATTCAAGCTAAAGACAATGACGAAGAATTTTTCTAAATCCATTTATTCAAAACAACGTTTCGAGTTTGTACGCTCATCTTTTTGTTCCTAGGAATAGAGGAACTATAAATAAATTGTGCAGACGAAAATTCTGATTACTTTTTAAACAATATTTCTCTCAAATTGAATGTAGATTCATATTTGTAAAGGATAAATCATGCAAACATTTTTCCCTATCAAGGATTGAACACCTAATAAATATATTACAATATATCAGTGGTGTTGTCTACATATTTATTTGGGTTGTTCTCCTATATCAGCAGCACCTTGCCTATCATTGGGGGCTCGTAATTCCTCGCATATGAAAATTAGCCATCGAAGAGGGTCTATTCTTTCGACAAAAGAACATTCACCCGTAAGAAACCACATATAAATTGTAAAACATCAATAACAATAAATAACTTGAAAATCATAGCCAGCAATAAATGTCCGGTCACACTCAAGATCGTAGAATCAATATATATAAAATCTCTAAAACCTACTTTTAATTCAGATAATTCGTCAGTTCCTCTTTTATGTTCTGTAAACACCACAACCTACCAAACCATATTTAATAATATTGTTCAAATATTCGTCATTTGAAATATTTCACCGCTTAGTGTTGAGGTGTGTTCTTCACTATAGTTACCAAAAACCTTTTGTATATCATAACTTTGAAGTATTAGGAGGGGTGGTTAATAAGTTTTGCAAATCGGTAGGGCAAAGCAAAGGAAGGGAGATGGCTGCTTGTGGGGGTGTTAGGACAAGTTAAGACAAGTAAGGACCTGCAGCCGCACGCTCCTGCCTCGTCTATTTAAGAAGCAGTAGCTGATCGCAGATCGTCAGTCACAAATTTTTCAACAATGGAGAAGGTTGAGCACCGCGCAGTGATCAAAATTTTGACCAAGGAAGGCAAGAATGAAAAATAGATTTATGAACGCATAGTTGCAGTGTAAACCGACGCGGCCCCTTCCTATGCAACCATTATTCGCTGGAATAGGGAGTTCTGCCATGGTCATGAGCCCTTGAAGATGACCCCGTCCAGGACGCCCGTCAGACGTGACCAAAGAGAACAATGTGATCCGTGTGGAGAGGATGATCCTCGAAAATCGATAGGTGAAGGTCAAAGAAATCGAGCGAGAACTTGGAATATCACATGAAATGTTATCAACATCATCCACGACAATTTGGCCATGACCAAGGCCTCTGCCCGTTGGGTCCCTAGAAACCTCACGCCCCATGATAGACTTCAAAGTCGTCAAAGTTCGGCGGAGTTGCTGTCCTATACACCTAAGACCCAGCTGGATTCGAGTCCATTACTGGCATCCCGAACCAAGCTCAAAAGCATGGCCTGGATGCACAGGGGCTCTCCGACCCCCATCAATTTCCCGTCCCAACCTTCAGCCAGGAAGATCATGGCCACCATCTTCTGGGATTCTGAGGTAGTGTTGATGGTGGATTATGCGCCTCCTGGAAGGACCATCACAGGCCAATATTTGGCCGAGGAACTGGCTGGGTCTAAGAAGTGCATCCGTCAGAAGCGGCGCAGCGAGTTGAAACGCTGTGTCCTGCTCCTCCACGACTATGCTCCTGTCTACAAGGCCAGAGTTGCACCAGCTGCCCTGCGCGAGTGCGATTTTGACCCTTAGCGATTAATTTTATTCCGCCAGCTCAAGGTTGCACTGCTTAGATGCCGGTTTGGGGACGATGAAGATGTCCAGCTCGCCATCCAGGAGTGGATTGAACATCATTCGGGAGATTTCTGGTTGTCGGGAGTTCAAAGCCTCAGGAACAAGTGGCGCAAGTGCATTGAAGTCAAGGGTAGTTATTTTGAAAAATAATAAAACAATTTTTGTCATATCTCGTTTCCTTATATCCGAATTGCAAAACTTATTGACCGCTCCTTATATTTATTTAAATTGCATAAAGTGAATTAAGCATTGAACCTAATTTCCATAGTTATTACAATCAATTCATGTAAGTAATCTAAAGCTATATTTCTCATTATTGTTAAATTGCTAAGCAATTGTCATATATTATAAGGAACCAGAAGATGAGCCCACAAGCTCGAAACGTTGTTTTGAATAAATGGATTTATAAAAATAATTGGATTATTTTTCGTCATTGTCTTTATCTTGAAAATTAAGTTGTGCCTTGTCAGTAAATTGCCCCATCGCATATATATATATATGTATATATATATATATATATATATATATATATATATATATATATATATATATATATATATATATATATATATATGAAAAAGCAAATACAAGTTCTGCTGGTGATAACAACCACTGGGATTTCGCCATATTTGCTCTTTCTTTGTATGTGATATGGATAATGAGCTATTAAATTGTGAGCGGGTAAGAAGATGTGGTACAAAAATTCCTAGGAGGTTCCTAGGTTAGGGAGACACTGGGTTTTATGTGTAACGCCTTGGACGAAGTATAGTCACTGTGCCTGGTAGCTTAACGGTAGCTCATTTCACCGGCAATCAGCAGACCCGGGTTTGAGTCCCGGCCAGGTATTTCAAACTTTTTTCCCCTGGCGTTATTTCTGTCTTCTCGGTGAAGGATTGCCTTTTTTGTGCCGCCCTCCGCTCTCTTTGATTCTAGTGTTCTTCTAATGTTCCTTTCTCTTGTTTCTAAAAAACTCCTGTTTCATGTCTCATTGTTCATTCTCGTCAAATTGCTGTTTCTCTTTTAATATATATATATATATATATATATATATATATATATATATATATATATATATATATATATATAAAACCCACATCCATAGACTCTTATATACATGTTTACTCTAACCACCATAATAGCATCAAATAAAGTGTTTTCTCATCTATGTTTTTGCGTGCCCTTAGAATTGTCTCAACAAAATAATTGGCAAAGAAGTTCATGTAATATATATAATAGGGATAAATATGTGCTACCCTGTGTACTTTCTAGACAATTGTTATAAGTTCGCTAAGCTTTCCAATTATCGAACTAATGTTAATATCCCTAAGTTTCAGGCAAAAAACTTCTTAGTTTTACCCTATAACCATATTTTCATTAAATTACCTCGTTTACTTAGGCCTCTGAACATAACTGTTATTTTTAAGTACAAGACTACAATTTATCGGATCCTCGTCAAAGATTCACTCCCCGACTTGGCATTGTTTATTTTATAGGCTGAAACAACTGCCAAAAATGTTATTATGGACAAACTGGGAAAGAACTAGATGTCCGGTTTAAGCAACATCAAGCCAATGTACGTAATCACAGTGAACAATCTGTGCCTTTTCTTCATATGTACAATCTTAACCATAGCATTAACTGGTACGGTGCCAATCCAGTCATAAAATGCCCTAACTATATTTCGAGAAATATATTGGAATGTATCTCAATTAATGCGATCCCAAATTTCAACCTTAGCCCTAGTTTGTTCATACAAGCTAAACCCCATTATCACTAGATACATAAAATCTCAAATAAATTTGCTTCAGGATTTTGTACCCCCTAATTAGGGTTCAGAGGTGGGTAGTCTAATCCCCCACTTCCACTATTTAAGACAACGTATTTCCTGCTTCCTGTTCATTCCTTGAAAAATAAAGACGAAAGCGCTCGGAATCGTTATTCAGTTTTTCTTTGTGGGTGTATCTGCATAACCTTGACTCACGTGCACTTTGTGAGCTTTTTTCATATATATATATATATATATATATATATATATATATATATATATATATATATATAAGAATAACTACTCACATAACCCATCGTAAGCTGCCTGATAGTAAAACTAATGACATACGCAATGTTTAAGCTTTTTTGTGTATCAATTCTCTTGTGATGCCCTACTCTACCTCCTCTAACCAACACACGCACACACCAATTCTCCACCTCTCCTTTCCATTCCAACTTCACGAGCCCGCAAAACTGTCTTTGAAGTATCCACTTCCCAATTGATCTCCTAAAATAACTATTCCTTTTATAACTCATTTCCTCAGTGTATTGTCACTTCCTCTTTCTTTTCCACGCTCGCTTCATTGGTAGCTAACGTCTCATTCTCATCCTTTTACTCCCGTTCCTTTCTAATTTCATTAAGAGGCAATTGCCAAGCTGAGGCCTTGATCACATGTCACCCTTCAACATCGATGGAATATCTTGTTCTGATCTCGAGGCTGTTACAACAATGAGTCCGCTCTCTTAAATATAACTGCCAGATTCGCTGAAGGTATTGGTAATTAGCCGTCCATTTATGCACTTTTGATCTCCTTGCAATCTTTGCTGCTGTCGATTACATTTTATCTTCTTTGTCTAAATAAATTCTCGGAGGTTTCAGAAACTATCATGAACTAATTCCGTTTTTATCTATTTTGTGTTTATCTTCTCTCCTTTGCCAATTTCATGCCACAACCCGGTTTATCAATTAATTTCGATGCCAATGACGCCCAAAACTACATATTATTCTTTAAACCCTGGTTTGGGGAAACCATTAGAAGTCTTCTATCAGATAAATATCACTAATTATTTGGCGACATCTATGATAATCACTTAACTATCAAAGCTCATGTCACTAATGTATACAAATTTTCTTTGTGCTTTTTCTATAAACTCAGTCGTATCCACTCTCAGTTCACTATAATAAATTCTACCCCTATAGTTTGACATATAAAGTTTGAAAATACTAATAATAACTCTCCTTTTTTCCTCATTTTGCTGCAGGTGTTTTGGAAGCAATACATTACTACTATTGATTTCCATTTGACTTTATAGTACTCATTATTTTCATTGAGACAACTTGTCTTCGTGGTAGTATTTAAACCCAGGTCAATACAAGGATGTTTTTAGTCTATTTCCGACTGGACTTTGGCTGTGTGGTATTTGACAACGCCTTTTATGTAAACTTACGCCACCTTAAGCCAATCACGAGCAGTGGCCATCACTTCACTTAGTTAGTAAACTAAGCAAGGATATGTGATCATTTCGTGTTGGTTGGCAAAAGACTCTCCATTTTTCCGGCTAACTAACGCTCCTACAGTTTGTCATACGCAATGGCGTCAAAAACTAGAGAACAAAATACACAAAACTACATTTTGTTCAAAATACTCCTTTAATTTCCATGAAAATTGGATAGAATATTCTGGATAGTTTCCAAGTTTCATCTAAGAGAACAGAAGATATAAAAGTTTATGAGAAAATTACTGTGTATTTGAAGAAAAGATGTGTTCCACACTAGAAAACGATAACATAACTTTCAATTTTCACAAAAAAATACATAACGTACGTATGACAATACTCTTTCATGTCTAATGTAGATGGCTAGTGATGGTATTAATCATTTATCCAAGGGTGGAGACGAGTTAGAATCGACAAATCCTTTAGAAAACAGGTTATCAAGTGAAAGAGAAAAGGAATGACACTTTCTGATATTTTAAGGCATTCTGATTGGTCAAAGTTTGAGATTTCACCTGTAATAAAACTCCATTAGGATACCTGGTCGTGCAGGTTCAGAAAAAAATGGGTTGTACTTGGAAACCCACCCCCATGGAAGATTGCACGATCCAGAGATGACGATAAAGGACCAATTTGAGATAGTAGCCAGTAGTTCACGTCAAGTTGCCGAGGAAATGTACTTGAATGCCTTTCGACAGACGTATTCACGTAGCCTGAGAAAAGGGGGACTCATAACAACCATCCCTGCTAAGAAAGAACTCATAAGTAAATATAGAAGAGTGGCTATGTTGGCCTTCGCTATTGAGTATGTCCTGGGGAGTGTTGAAAAGAACGAAAGTGTTTCACAGCGGAGAAAGCAAATTTGATTTGTTCGGATCGGATTGGAAAAATTGAATCCAAGATGCACAACAAATTAGTATCAGGATTATGGTGAAGGGTATGTTTATAGGCCCTTCAGTCTGTTCGCTTACGTAACAAAGTATTTACTGCCGTCTATTGTAATATACTTGAATAAGATAAGATCAGCTTTCCCAAAACATCTGGAGTACTGGATTCAATATTCATGCAGGAAAATAAGCCGAGTGAAATAGCAAATAGACGAAAAAGCACTTTTGGAATGCTGAAAATATCAGCATGATGAAATGGCCTGTGCAAATCCCTGATTTAAACCACATAGAAAGCCTAGGGAAGATAATTTGTGAGAACTTTATAGATCGGAAACCGTTGAATGTTAAAGATCTATGGCAAAGATTGGAAGAAGAATGGAATAAAATCACATCCTAATAATCCAACGATAAGGTGGTCCTTAAATCCAATACGTATTCAAGTCATTCAAAACAAAGGCAGGCCTACTTCTTATTAAGATTTCGTCAATTGTCGAGAAGATAGGAAAGGAATCGTCTTGGACGATTCCTTTCCCTAAGTAAATTTTACTTTTCTCATGACATTTTTTATCTGCTGTTTAATGAAATGAAATTTGTTAACTATCAGTGACTTTTTAAAAAAAAGTTCGTTATTTCTATGTAAATTAAACGAGTAATTTTAAAAATGTAGATATTGGTAATTTGGTCACTATTTTTGGACTAATATGTAATCACATTCTCTGAGCACCATCCGTTTACACAGTTTTTCGTGATTGCCAGTTTGTGAAGCCTCAGTGTTCCAAACATTTGCATCTCTGCCTGTGTCCTACTATTTCAGAGACAAAGTATGCAAATCGGTTTAAATTATCGGTACGTATCACTAAATTATATATATATATATATATATATATATATATATATATATATATATATATATATATATATATATATATATATGAGGAATTAAACCACATTCTCCGAAGACAATTTAATTCAGAACAGTTTCGGTGTATCAATTAATCAATTCAGGAGTATGAACCCTTCACTTCCCTATATGTATGGGCTCCCAAAGACCCACAAAGAGGCATGTCCCTTACGCCCAATTATTTCCAATATTAATTCTCCCACTTATAAGCTCTCCAAATGGCTCGCCAAGCATTTATCTCCAGCAGTAGGAAGAATCTCATCTGCACACATTATGAACACTCAAGATTTCGTTGACCGCCTCAACCACTTGCAATTACCGGATGGAAAACTTTTGAGCTTTGATTTAAACTATTTGTTTACCAAAGTTCCGGTTGACCAAACTATGGGCCTTCTGCGGGAAATCATGCCTGGACTTAATTTGGATCTTCTCATTTCTACGAGTAAATTTATCGATTTAGTTGAATTATGTCTCTCTGACAATGTGTTTCGAGTAAATAATGAGTTTAATAGACAAATATTTGGCCTTAGCATAGGAAATAGTTCATCTCCGATATTGGCATGTCTCTTCATGGAATATTTTGAGACTGAACTCCTTCCCACAATTTCTCCCCCTAACTTTATATGGTTAAGGTACATTGACGATGTATTTTCTGTATGGCCTAATGGCCATGATTTTGATACCTTTTTTAATAATTTAAGTAATTTGCATGTCTCTATCAAATTTAAATATGAATGGGAATATGATAATAGATTACCCTTTTTAGATGTCCTCATTAATAAAGATCACCATGAATTAGAACTTGACGTGTATAGGAAACCAACCCACTCGAATGCCTATATACATTATTTTTCGTTTCACGATAATACTGTTAAAAAATCGGTAATTTCTAACCTTTTTCTTAGAGCATACAAAATATGTCATCCTTCCTATTTAGATGAAGAAATTGTCATTATCAGGACCATTTTTTCTCAATTTGTATTACTCAGATTGGTTCATATCGTCTGCCCATTTTGAAGCTAGGAAAACATTCTATGGTAATAAGCCTTCCCGCACAAACGACTTCAACAAATGTATAACATTGGCATTTAATAATAAATTAAATAGTTTAAAGGACATATTTGGAAAAGCGGGTATTAATCTAGCCTTTAAATATAATAATTCCTTAAACCAATTGATGATGTCAAGGAAACCCAAAGAACATCATAACATAGGAGTATATGCAGTACCATGCAACGATTGGCATAAAGTTTATATAGGAAAAACGAGGAGAAATCTAGACAAGAGATTGTACGAACACAAAAGAGATATTAGAGTGGGCAGCGAAAGTAGTGGAATATTTTGCCATGTTAGAGACAAGAATCATACGATCGATTTCCGTGGAAGTAAAATGTTATTTAAATCAGCTAACTATGTTAAGAGAAGAATCGTAGAATCGAGCTTGATATCGACAGTTCCTAATTTAAATCTATCTGAGGGTCAATTTTCTTTTAATCTTGTAATAAGATCGCAAATAAACAAAATAGTAAAAATGCCAGCCCTTCAATATGTTTAGGCCTACCCCATCCCCCAGATTAGCCACAAGTAGGGGATTGGGGGAAAAAAGAGGGGATCTTGTGTTATGCTCATATGCATTTCTCTTATATTTTCTGCCCAGTGTCAGTTGAAAAAGGGTGTGAGATACACCGAAACTGTTCTGAATTAAATTGTCTTCGGAGAATGTGGTTTAATTCCTCATCTTTTTTTGCGAAATTGCATTAATTTTCCTCATATATATATATATATATATATATATATATATATATATATATATATATATATATTATATCTCTCATGAACGCGAGAGAATGATAGAAATAAATCAATCAATGTTCCCTGTTCCCAATTGCGAAAGAATCCGTGAAGAAGAGGCGATCGGACCAAACACCTTGAAGCAGCGATCTCAATTAAAGACACACCATAGACCGCTCGGCTACGCGTGAAAATAAAATTCTAACGAATGAACAAGCTTTTAAGGAAAGCTGGGCGAGGTCGATCGGAAGGACTGAAATAGAGATAAACTAATTTGGAATTAAAAGGAAAACCAAGAAAAGCTTGTCCATTAGAGATAATTTTTATTTTCCCTCGTTACTGAGTGGTCTGAGGTGTGGCTTTAATTGAGATCAAAGTGTATGCTCGCTGCCTTAGTGTGCTAGTGTGCTTGGTTAAATCAACACCTATGCACGGATTTTTCCAATGAAAAAATGATTGCGTTGAATTCTCTTTCATTGTGGTTTTGGGCCGAGAGAATTTAGAATGAGTTTGTTAAATTCGAAATTCTCTTGGCCCAAAACCTGCTTCGAAATCGTTACAAATTTACCCATTCTCTAGCCCATGTCTTCTTTTGTTCCTTCCTCCCTTACTTGTGATCCTTCCTTCACCCACTCCTATATATAAAGCCTTTGTGCCAGTCTTCTCATTGTACAGTTGAAGATGGTAGTAGATACCAAAACTAGTCCTGTAATATAATAAACTGATTTTACTAAAGTGTTGTTTTTACTTTGTGATATATATATATATATATATATATATATATATATATATATATATATATATATATATATATATATACATATATATATATATATATATATATATATATATATATATATATATATATATATATATATATATATATATATATATATATATATATATATATATATAAATAGATATATATATATATATATATATATATACATATATATATATATATATATATATATATATATATATATATATATATATATATATATATGTGTATATATATATCCCAAAAAGTACAGTAACATACGTGTAACTATAGGGATAAAACCCCAGTAATAGGACTAATTTTATATGCGGAACCAGGTTTCGACGGAAACATCAGTCATCGTCAGTGGCTGGTGGACAAGTGAAATACAGAAGTTGCTTAACGTATAAACACACAAATCAGTGGCCCTAAAGTGGATGATGCGGGACTGTAGCCGCATTTTTGAGCAGCAGAAGTATGAATTTCTTGCTTATTAAGGTATTGGTATTAAATTGGCCGTCGGAAGTATTAAAGTTGGTAATTTCTTTTATAAGTGCCGATTCAATTAAGCGTCGATGTATTTAATTGTGAGACTTATAAACTATTTTAGCATTATCAATATCAATTTGATGATTTTCATTGGACATATGTAAAAATAAACTCGAAGAGAGGGCACAAAGTCGCATATCGCATATATGTTCATTCATTCTCTTGGAAAATCTGTTGCTTTCAACGATTTATAATTCATTACATGATTTGCATGGAATAACATAAACTCCCTGTTCTTTATCGATCGATCTATTTTTGGATTAGCTATTTCTGATTGTATTCTAGTACTGAAAGGCAACATTGATGTTGTTGGTCCGTGCCAACTTTTTGAAATTGATTAACTGGGGGAAGTATGGGAAGTTAACATAATATTTGTCACATCTGTTTTCCTTATAATTAGCTGAGGAGGAATAGATAGTTCTAGCTCATGATGATAATTTTCTATTAACCAAAGGGGATATTGCAGCTCAATGAATGTTTAGATGATTGTATTAATTTCTTCTGGCAAGAAACAAGGATCACATATGCGATATGCTCTCAGGAACATGAAAGAATCTACAGACCTTTAAATGGATAGATCGTGGCACGAGAAATATTGAATATAGGCATTAGAATTAGGTGGTTTCCGGCAGACGGAACAATATGCTTTGTCGTTTATTTTAGATATTTTTACATTCCGAAACGGCACTGTGTTGTTCAGTTCCAATTCTACTTTAAATCTAATAGTTGGGTGGATCTTACTCAATTTTTCCAAAATGAAACAAAGTTGTTATCATTGATAGGCTATGTGGCACATATATCGTCTACATAGCGTGAATCCTATGCTAGAAGTTATCAGCCTAATCGGTGTGTTTTCAGTGAACCATACATGTACAGTAGCGAGGTATTGTACAATTTGAATTGTTTAATAAGATCAGAATGACCTTTTACATGTAGGGGTATTTTCTATTTACATGATGCAAATTTTTTCAGATTTATTTAAATAAACGAATTCTGAAAAGTTTATATGCGACATTTTTTAATGATTGGTATTTTTCTTTTGTAAATGAATGAAATGGATTCGGCCAGAAGATCTTGCCAAAATAAGCCTGATGTATTCTACTACATTTGCAGCGAATACACCCATGTTCTTAACATGAATTCAGTCACTAGCTTCATGAATCGTGCTTACCATGCTTATTCTGGTATAAAACTTGGTGAGCTTGAGTGCCACACATGGGATGTAATCTTGTTGTGGAAAGAAACAGGATACTCTTTCCACCGATGCACATCAGCCCGGTGTGATCAAACAGTTTGATCAAAGATGGTGGCTGCTTCACCTAATTATTCCACGCTTTTTCAGGATTGACCATGCAGTAGTTCAAAGTTACATCTTTGACAGTCTTCAACTCCGTTAACTTATCAGAGGACCAGAATTGAAAACTCAATCAACCCAGTTACCCTGAGAGCGTGGAAGGCTTTTGTTGTGGTCGTGAAAAACTTTCTTGGTAACAAGAATGCCAGGAACTAAACAAAACTTGTTACCGATATACAGAATGCTTTTAGAAACCTCAGATGCATTATGAACATAAAATTGCATTGCTTATTCTCACACATTGATCAGTTTCCTAAGAATCTGGGATCAATCAGCGACGAGCAGCAAGACACATTCCATTAGGGTATGAAAGAGATGAAAACAAGGTATCAGGGAGGCTGTAATGCAGTCATGATGGTTGATTGCTGTTGGACTCTGAAGAGAGACATCCCTACCACTGAGAATTGTAGGAGTTCAGAGAAACGGAAGTTTGTGCCCTGAATTCTGAATAATGATGATCTAATATCCAATTTACATGTAATTATCAATATCAATATCTATTATTCAATGTACACAAGTATATTTTTGTAACATTTAATTAATAAATTGTGTTAGAAAACAATGATTTTAATCCTAAAAACCTATTTTAGATGAGAAATATTAAAAAAATCAATCAAAAATATCACAAAAATATAATCGATATGGTTATAAGTTCAGTTTTCTTTAAAATCGGTGTAGCACAAAGACCTTAACTGATCACAGGAAACGGATGTCATTTCCGGATTTAGCGCTGCAAAGTTGTCTTGAATTAGTTGAAAAAACATAAACGACGTACAGAAGATTTTTTTTAATCCCAGTGAAATTGCTTGAGTTTTGTGGCCCAAGGAGGAACTTCATTTTGTAAATTTGATGGATAACTTCCACGGGTATCTTGCTCTTTTCATTCTTGATGAATTTGCTTTGAACAGGGTAGGAGCGGCGAGATTGGAGAGACTTCTGAATAATGCTACTGTGCCTTATTCACAGGGCACATTATAGCGCGATAGTACGAGCATCGCAGTAAAATAATTCATCAGAACCATTGTGATGGTCTATAAACTTAAAATTTAAATTATCTTGCTTCTTAACAAATTGCCGTGTTAGAAAAATAATATAATTAGCTGAGCACGTTAGTTTCAACGGAAGACTGCAATGTTATTGTTGTTAATTAAATAAAGATAGAAAGCTGTAAAAGAAACTTAATTATCGGTAGGTGGAGTGGAAATTATTGGGTTATAAACTCATCAATAGTGATAGGGTAAGAAGAAATCATGATGGAGAATATAGTAAAAAAACAAAACAAATAAAGACAATAATGAAGGATATAAATATTTATATAATCACATTTTAGCTACAAAAATCGCTACAAATATTACCAAAATCAAAATCGCTGTTGTATACAGGCTGCCAAGCGAACAAAAAAAAATTACAATATTATTCTCTTCCAAAGACTTAAATTATACCAAGAGCATCAGTTTTACGGTGATTCTGATTTTCAGAAAGCACATTTCATTAAAAAATTAGTTTTTATAAGTCTAAAGCGTCTCATAAAAGTTATAAAAGATTTATTTCTTCTTTAGAGAGTTGATGAACCGATGCGCGACCATAACGTATGGATTATACTTTCACCAGTGAAGAAAATTACTCGTAAATGTACATGTTGACGAATCATTAGGAAATAGTGATCATCACACACATAATTCGTTCTGATATAATGTAAGGATAACCTACCACGTGGCTTACGACCCATTCGTAACTTACGTCGTAACTCCTGGGAATCGCGATTAGATAACTTACTACTTAGCTTACGCCGTAGGGACTGAAAACCGCGGGTCGACGACCTGAAAGCCGGCGTGAATTTCGTCACGTAGGCGCTTATAGTTACGAGTATATTTACACCCCGTCCTGTTTCGAAGAAGTAGAGTGAGTGGTGGTGTTCCGAGTCATCATGTCTGGTCATAGCAAAGGAGGAAAGGTTTAGGGTTAGTTCCGTTAAGACACCCTCACCAGACACTCTCGTATTTGAGCCTCGTGATTCGGAACAAGAATATCCTCTCGAAGAAGACGGATAATACGGGCACTAAGAGGAGTAAAAAAGCCCGAAGGGGGCCATGGGGCCTCCCAACCGGGACTACAAGAGGGTGCCCCTCTGCACTATCGGTGGAGTTACCAAAGCACCAATTCCAACAGTCATGCAAACCATCTTCGGCATGCTCAATATATCCCTACTACGGGTTATTGATACTCCCAACGGCTACGCAGCAGTGTGCTGGAAAGTCGAAGATATCGAGAGACTGGTATCGGAGAAAGCCAATGAACCCCTACGTGAGATTGGCCTCGAAGCTGTTATACCCAAGGAAATCCTCGCAGGCAGAACTATCATACTTAGGAGACTTGACATGTTTTTCACGGACAACTCTTGTGAGGACATCAAGGTCGAGCTAACTAAACAACAGAATTGGGCTAAGTCGAAAATTCGCAAAAACATAGTCAAAGTAATCTTTGCCCCATCGAGATGGCTCAGAGGGCCATGAAGGATGGACTCCTGGGATTCTTCCTTCGCATCGCCCCAGAACAAGTTGAAGCAAGGAGTTTATTCAACTCGAGTTCTGCCAACGCTGCCTGGCCGTGGAACAACATCCCACTAAAAAATGTATGGCGGCTGACGTCACTTGCTCCATCTGCTCTAAATTCGGTCACGAATGGAAAGAGTGTACTTCCGAGAAACAAAGATGCGCTAACTGCGGAGGGGATCACAAGGCCGTGGCCATGAGGTGTCCCATCCGCAAGGAAGCCATTCGGGCAAAACGAGATGTGATGAAGCAGGTAAAGGAGGCAAAATCCAAGACATAGGCAGTGGCATCAACCAAGACCAGCAACACAGAAAACTCTGCCCCAAAACTGGTAATGCCAGGTGAGTTCAAGGAGATTATGACCATGATAGTCTTTGCTCACTTCACGAATCTAGCTAACCCTGATTCATTTGCAGAGGAGTTAAATCGCCTCCTGCAAAAGAACGGTTTTCGGAAAAAGTTATGGTTCTCGTCCAACCCCACATCGCAGGAAATGTTAAGGATATAATTCATCGACGTTCCCCAGCAAATAAACACTGGAAAAGAAGAAGTTGTGAATCAGCACCATAAAACATCGAAGGAAGAACTCACAACGGAAGAAGACTTGGAAAAAGACGGGAACACGAAAAAGTTTCAAAGAAGAAAAAAACAAATAAGGAAAAGAAAAAAGAAGTGGTACAAGAAGCAAATAAAGAAGAAGAAACAAGCCAATCTCAAGAAAGCTCAGACGAAGATGAAATCCTAAAGTATCCGGGATTTCCACTCACGGAGAAAAGGAATATCCTTCTACGGGGCTGTTTCTTCGACGCCATGGACGTTGACCTTAAAGTTCATGGTCCCTCTCGATGCCGACCCCAAAAGGGACACAATGAAAAACTGCTTGACGGAATCAACAAAGGCAAATACAAATGTACATACGAAGGACCATGGTTCCCGAAGGAAATAGGTGCACTATTAATGAAGCGCGCGATTTACATCCCGGACTCGTGCTTACACACTATAGATGCAGTTGTCTTTAAGGTAATGGAGAATAACCACAAGATTTCGGAGTATTACTTAACCTCTAAAATAGCAACTAGTGTTAGCAAGAAGTTAAAAAATCAAAGTGATTAAAACAAGTTGTCAAAAGTGCGAACAATTTAACAAATTAAAGCGTCTAAAATTTGCAATCTAAAGGGAGAAAAGTGGATGAATCGAGTGAATAATAATTAAAATGGTCTAATAGTGTAAAATATAGAATAATAAGAGAATGAATCAAGGGAATAATAATTAAAATGGTCTAATAGTGTAAAACATAGAAAAATAAACTAACGATTAAGCTAAACGAGAATAAAAATATTAGTACAATTATTTAACAGATTAGATAATAATTTAACTAGTGTGCAAATAGTAATATCATAAAGTGCTACCAAAATAAAGTTTTAAACGAAACAAGAGAAAATAGTAAAACCAGAACAATTAATTTATCTAAATAAGACTAAAAGAACAACTCAATTAAAAATATGTGCTAAAATAAATAAAATCAAATATAAAATGATTATATTAAAAATTTACTTCAAAACATTGTCTTATAAATTTGACTTAAAAAAAATATCTCTAAAAATTATATTAAGTTTAAATAACAAAAATTAAAAAAATTTATGTATTCTTTCAAAACAATATATAGTGCTAATAAGTTGAGCTCCCGTTGATTCCGGGAGAATCTGTTTTCCTACTCATACTTACACTTTACTCTTACTCTTCTCCACTAAATTTTCCCAAAATATAATTTCACCACTACACCTATCTATTGTTTCGTTTTGCATATATGTATTTAATTTTTTTTTATTTTAATATTTGTAAAATGAAAATAACTCATTGTATATATATTGTTTTAATACATCGCACATCGAACATCAAAGAAGTAGAGCCAATCAAGACCTCATAGAGCGAGGACCTGCTAATACCTATCGACCCCTGCCAATATTTACCGCTATTTCCTCTCTCGTTACACCGATTGCAAGCTCCCGATTTACTCGTCTCTCTCGCTCTCACTGAGAAGTCTGATTACGTCTGGGCTCGTCAAGACTCTCTCCGTTTCCAGGACAACGGCCATCCGTGTATTGCCTCGCTACCTCCGTGACAGGTATTTGGAATATGTCTTTTCATCTTACGCCCCATTCTTAGGTTCTCATTGTCGATACCTACAGCTAAATAGTAGCTGTAAGACGGGAACGTATATTCGGTTCATGTACCGATTGTCCGGAGTAGCAGTGCTTATTTTGTAACGACGTGTTGTCGTTGGTGGTTTAATCCTGTGACATATTAATGCACCCGTTTGTGTACTATATTCATCTGATACGTTTGAATTTGATGTGATGCGTTTGTGCACTGTATTTATTTAAGGCGTTTGTATCTTATATGACCCATTCGTGCAGTGTTTTTAATTAATACATTTGAATCATTCATTGTATTATTATACCTTCGTATATATCTAAGCACCTTCCTGTGGACCTCCCTATTTCTTGTTTTTGGGGGGCCGAAAAAACTTAGTTCTTTGTTTTGCCTTTACATATACATAAATAGTTCCCGAATTAGTAAAGAATATTCGCAATTAAGCCAGACTTTGAATGTTGTAGTAATGCAGACCAAATGTATGCAACTTTTCTGCGAGCATTTTTATCTAAAAATAATGACCTTTTGAGTGAAAACCATTTTTACTAGATTTAGAGAAGAGCTTTGGATAAATCGAGATTAAAGCATGACTAAGGGACATAAAAGACACTATTGAAGCTTAAAGGCTAATAATAATGGCGAAAGCAGGAATCGATAAGGAGAGATATGAGCAATCACGAAATAGAACTAACTTTGATATCGAAACGTGAACCTAAGAGATATTATATATACGTTTATACTTGTAAACTAATCAATGACGGCATCCGCCATTTAAGATTCTGGAGGTGTGCTAAGTGACAAACCGACTCAGGCAGTGAAAGTATTAAATGAACAATTTACAAACTTAATTACCATGTAATACAAAAAAAAATACAATCTCAGAGGTAATTAATTTTGATCAACAATACTTTTTCTAATATAAGAGAAAAGGAAGTGTTTAAAGCACTCTATGGGCAAATTCGAGTTATCTCGTTTTTCAAATACGTTCCTTTAAGACTGGCACAAGATATATCGGTCAAGATATTTTTTTTAACGATTTATTGTCATCCTGAATTGAGTACATATATTTTGCCATGTTTATTGGTTTGGCACATAGATTTATAATCATCTATATCTAATCAAAATTAGCAGTGAATAATATAGGTATATGTTACTAAATTAATCATCTACAAACTTAGATCTGTCAGATCATAATGTTAATGAGCCCGACACTAATTTTTATTTTTCTAAAGATAGAGACGGTAATATTTTTCTATAATAAAAAAATATTGTTTCATTTAAAGGAAAAAAGGTTTCTCAATTTTAAAAGCTTTGTTAAAAAGTAAGTTATTGGGAAGAGGTATATATAAAGAAAATTAAAATGAGTATAGCAACAGGTCCCGATAAAGTATTTTCCATTCACTTTAAATAATTAGAAAGGGAACTATAAAAACCTGTTTATGGCATTTTTAACAAATAATTTAATGAATAAATTGTTCCAAACTAGTTTAAAAGTGGTAAATGTAACTGATTTTCATAAACGGTATCAAAACTAATCCTGCATATTTTAAGCCGATTACCTTCTATTCTTGAGAAGCTATTAGTGGATATTATTAGAGACAGAATCGTGCAATATTTGGGGGCCAAAAACTTGAATATTGATGGTAGGTATGGTTTTCGGCGTAGTCCTCGTGTTTAAGTAAAGTGTTGGTATTTTCATGCACTTATTTCCAACTTTTTCCACTATAAAGCTATAGTTCAGTTTGATTCTTAGAAATCGTTTGATAGTTCCATAAAAGAGACTTTTAAAATATTAAATGCGCATAGTATAAGGGAAGATCTATGTTCATAATGGATCAAAAACTGGTTTCCGACCCCATGCAGAGAGTATGGGAGATTGTGCTTAGCTCAATCTGGGGTTCGGTCAGTAGCGGTGTCCCTCAATAATCAGTTCTTTGTCCATTATAGCTCTTAATCTATATTAACGATCTTGAGAGTAATTTATTATGCAAAATTTCAAAATTTATGATTTACTAAATGTACAACGGGAGGTAGAATAGAGCAATGACCCTAAAATTGGTAGATGGAGTTCAAAGTAGCTAAATGTAAGATAATCAGTGCAATAATGTCAACAAAGTCACGGGAACGTGTAAACTATGTACCACTAAAAATGACGCTTCAAGCTTATTAATAAAAAATTAAAATGGCGATTGCTAGGACATTTTTTCTTATAAAATAACTCAGATATGAAATAATTTACCTTTACAAGTGTTGAAAGCACTTTAATCACATTTTAAAGCAACATAATTAATAAACATTAGTGTAACATAAAATCTGACCATAAAGAGTAACATTGAGTATAAGTGATGTATAAATGTGTTTATTTATTCTGATCTTGTACCCTCCCTTATTTTTCCCCATGGACTGATCTCTAGTGGATTTGAATGTCTTTGCCCGTTTGTAAATCGCCTTAATCATTTTCCTATGGTAGAAAGTCCTAGCGTCGATTTGCAATGGAAATAATTATTTGAAATGTCATGAAGAATAAGTGAAGATGAGGTGGTAGCTGGACTTATCCAGTCAGATGGAGCTACAAGGAGCTACAAGGAAAATAAGTACCCTAGAAGACCTTACGGTCCATACAAGGAGGGTACTTTTGGCGCAATCTTCAAAGATGTCCATTGGCAACCACCTCGAAGATCACTCGAGAGGATCTTAACGGCGATTTTGCAAGACTTTATCTAGTCTTGACTTAAACTGGTCAACAGATTCACTGTTGACAACTTCCGTCGGAAGTGCGTTCTAACTACCGCAAATACTGTAATGAAGAATTTCCCACACACATCACGGTGGTATCGCTTCAGTTCAAGTTTAAAGCCGTGATTTCTTGTTCTTCCCTCGCTGAGCTGGAAAATATCACCGTAGTCCAGTCTGTCGAAGCCTCGAAGTATTTTAAACACTTCGATAAGCTTACTGCGTAGTCTCAGGGTCTCCAGTGAGAACATATCTAATTCCCTTAATCTATCTTCGTAACTTTTATGTTTGATAAATGGAATCAGTTTGGTTACCCTGGCTTGCACGCGTTCCAATCTCGCGATGTCTCTTCGAAATGAAGGACTCCAAAATTGTACGGCATACTCCAGGTGCGGTCGGATCAGGGAGTTGTACAGACCTAGTACTATCTCCTTGTTCCGATATCCAAAATGTCGCTTTATATAACCTATCATCCTTTAGGCTTTCTTCTCCACCTCAATACACTGTTTCGAGAACTTGAGGTCACTCGTGATAGTTGCACCCAAGTCCTTCTCAGTGTCACTCGATTCAAGAGCAGTGCCCTTAAGGATATAGGGTGATTGAGGAATTCGGTGGCCGATATGCAGCACTTTACATTTGTTTACGTTGAAAGGCATTTGCCACGTATTAGACCACTCCCCAATCTTTCGAAGATCATCTTGCAGGTGGGTAGGATTTCCATATTTTGCAACGTTCATAACAAGTTTGGTATGGTCGGCAAATTTAGAAATCTTGGCAACCATGTCACCGTCCATGTCATTGACGTAGATGATGAATAGTAGTGGTCGTAGGACAAAACCTTGAGACACTCCGCTAGTAACAAGCATCCACTTAGAAGCCTGTCCATTCACCACCACTCGTTGCCGTCTGCCACTTAGCCAGTTCTTGATCCAGACGGCTTCTTTTCCGTCTATGCCCAGCGCTCGCACTTTCAGGAGAAGGGGGCGGTGTGATACCTTATCAAAGGCTTTCTGAAAGTCTAAGTACACCACATCCACCACCTTGTTCCGATCGTGCTCACTGAACACGAAGTGGAAGAATTCCACAAGGTTCGTCAGGCATGACCGTTGCCTTCGTAATCTGTGCTGGGAACTCCTCAGTACTCAGTAGCAGCTTTGACTCTAAATTCGACGTCATTTTGTCCATCATCATGATTTCCATGAGTTTAACGACTATCGAGGTCAGACTGATAGGTCGGTAGTTCGACGGTTGGCTATGGTCTCTTTTCTTGAAGATAGGAGTCACCTCCGCTTCACGCCAGTCTCTAGGGACGCATTCAGTCCGGATTGACATGTTGAAGATTGTGCTCAGGTCTCGTGACACTTGATCGCACACTTCTTTCAACACTTAAGGTAGAAAGCTATCCGGGCCAGGTGACTTATTCGTCATTAGGTCACTGATCTTCTTTTTTATTTCTCCTTCGGTGAAGTCCAAATCCTTCAGCTTTTCCTCCAAGTAGAAATCCGTCTGCTGAAGGATGGGACCACACTCTTCAGTAAACACTAAAGAGAAGTAGTCGTTGAGAAGGTTAGCATTTTCTGCATCTAAGTGCTTTAATGTCCCCTCCTCATTCCTCAAAGGGCCAATCTTTCGACGGATTGGTTTACGGCTGTTTACATATCCAAAGAACTCCTTGGAATTCTCTTAACAGAGTCTCGCCACTCGGAGTTCCTCAGACCGCTTAGCCGCCTTTATGCAGGACTTCACTCCCTTGGCTAACCTCCAGTATTAGTCAAAGTCACCCGAGATCTTTGATTGCCGGTACACATTTCTCTTCTTCCTAAAAAGTTGGCCGATTTCTCGATTAAACCACTTTGGTTGAACAGAAGACCGACGGAGGAATTTCAGAGGGATGAAACGCGATTGAAGACTCATGAATGTGGTTTTGAAACTGTTCCACGAGTCTTCAACAGCCTCGCACTCTTCTAGCCTCGCGTCAGTCAGTCTAGCGCGTAGACCTGCAAAGTCTGCTCTTCTCAAATCAAGTTTCCATGATCTACTAGTTGCAGGCTCTGCCTTGGGGACTATGACTACAAATCTAATTAGTTGCTGGTCACTGCTACCGAGCTCTTTGCCAACAGAGAGGTCCTCAACGATGTCATCCTCAGAGTTGAAAACCAAGTCAAGGATATTGTCTCCTCTCGTTGGCTCTCTCACCCATTGAGTCAGGAACTCGTTTTTCGCGAACTCCAGGAGTAGTGCATTCTCGCCACAGGATTCTCTAGTTTCCCAGTCAAGTTGCGTGTTGAAATCCCCCATGACGATACACACTCTGTCTTCGACACGTTCTCCTAGTAGCTGGTACAATCTCTGACCTTTTTAGCGAGTTGGGCAGGAGGTGTATAAAGCACCAGGGTCCTGTATTTGGCAGCACCTATCTCTATGTCAACACCTAGTAGTTCATGGTCAGATACGATGTTGCAATCCGTCGAGTTGAGAGTATCCTTGACATAGAACATCACACCACTACCCTCTCTATCTGGCCTATCTTTCAGGAAGAGCTGGTAACCGGGAATCGTGAATTCACCTTCAAAATCTCGGCTTTAGGTTTTTATCCACGACTCCGTTATGGCCACCATCTTAGGTTCCTCTGTTGCTACGAGGCCACGGAGTTCAAGAAACCTATTCCTGATTCACCTCGCATTGAACAAAAGAACTTTCAGGGAGTTCTCCAGTGTAGGACTCCCTACGCTCTTCCGTTTCCCGGCTTCATTTGTGTGGCAGTACCCCTCTTTGCCACATCTAAGAACGTCGTTCCAGGAGTGACACGGGGATACTGTCTTACGTCCGCCTTCACTCTGGGTCGCACGCTCCTCTGCGTCCACTATACGACATCTTGGATTAAGTTACAGAGCACAGCTTTTATCTTGAATGAAAGGTGCACTCCGTCCCTTTGGTAGAGGTCGTTTCGACCGTAAAAGGTGCGTTAAGGTTCCAGAAAGAAGACCCCCTCCGCTGCACAGAGGTCGGAGAGGCGCTGGTTCAAGGTCACGTTCCTTGAGTGAGCTGTCCAGCTAGGACCTCTTCTTGGGAGCATCTCTACAACGACCCGTTTGCGAGTTCTCAATCTGCAGTCTTCCACGGCTCCCATGACCGTTCTGAGAATTTTCTCGCTGTGGCCTACTTTGCCTCCTCGGAGGTAGAGGTCATTCCCACTCACCATCGGGGCAACGACTGAATTCTCAGAGATCTGAGATTTCTCAGCTTCTACCCTGATGTGGTGGTTTGCCCGTCCTGGCTGGCAGCATACCTTCACACTAGTGCGAAAGCGGGTCGCTAAAAGGGGCTTCAAACCCTGTGCTTGGGAATCGCCCACAAGGGTAACCCTCGGACATTTCCATGCAGAAGTTTGAGGCCTTCTTTACGGAAGCGAACTCTCGGTTCCCTCTTACTTCTCCATCATATTTTTCTTGTTCTTCTTTTTCTTGTTCTTCTTTTCTTATTCATCTTTTCCCCCCTATCTTCCTTTGTTATATACTCTTCTGTTTTTATCTTTTCTTCTTCTGTTTCTACTTTATCTTCTGCTTCAACTTTCTCTTCTTCTGCTTTTTCTGCTTCTACTTTATCTTCTGCTTTAACTTTCTCTTCTTCTGCTTCTTCTTTATCTTCTGTTTCAACTTTCTCTTCTTCCTTTTTCTTTCTATTCCTTTTCTTTTTTTGAGAGAGTTTATCCGTAGAATGCGGACCTAGCTCTGGGGGTAATACTGCAGATGCAGTGTTTACTACAGGGCTTGACGTTAGCTTTGCTATTCTGACCTCTTGCCTGCGAATCAGTCAGGAGTGTTCTAATTCCAGGCTGTTTATTTTCTCCTCCAACCTTCTGGATCTTTCCTCGGAAGCCCTGCATGTTTCTTTTAGCTCCTTGATTTGACCGTTTAGAATACATTCGGTGCAGGAACTGGCCGGGCAGCATTTTGAATAACACCCCACCGGAAAGTCTACGCACCAGTTATCTATCTGGCATATTGTGCACGTGTATTTAAGTGCTTCTGGTCCTTTCTTGCCGGTCATTTTGAACACTTTCTCTCTCTCAAAACTTTGGACCAATCAATAGTTAAAAAAGGGGGTGGCGATTTCACCCCGCGTGAGTCGCTCATACCTATCCTTTAGAGACTTTTCGGTTTGACCAAGTCGTCAAACCTCGGCGTGCCGTGGCTCCCAACCAAGCAGCACTGACCGCCCCCGAAGGGGCCATCGATTTCTTAACAGGTGAACAACGGAGCACGCCCCGTACTAAACTCCTACTAGTCCTTTTGCGATGGCCAAGATCTCGGAGCAGCGTTCATTGGATATGCAGCCACACCAAGAGTCTCAACCCATGGCTTTTTATTGGCCTGGCAACCAACCTGAGAACAAAGGGCCGCCAGCTTGGACCAATGCTCCCAGAAGCACCCGTCAGCGGTCATTGGGAATGGTCAATTATTACGCGCTAGGGAAGGGATTAATGGGGCACTACTCTCATCCCATTCATCGTGCCTTAACGCCTAGAACACCTCTAGTCCTAGTCTCTCGCGCTGATTCCATCTTTGAATTTGAATAAATCTTACATGGAAACATTATACATATTATTTTCCCTCAACTACTCAATGTGGTGGTCTATGTATTACAGAAGGAACATAGAAATACAATAATGATGAATTTTAATGAACTCTTTTTTTTTTCTTTCCTTTGATACAAAAGAAATTCATTTGTAAATTAAACTAACACATCCACAAGCATAAATTACTGGACATACTCGTATATTTTGTTAAAAAAAATATATTCCCACCTATACACATACGCAGAATAACCACATAACTCTATATCTTTACATTTTTAGACACTCAAAAACACACTCTTTGCATTACGCACGAATACAGTTCTCGCACACCATTCTTCCCCCTTCACTGTTTTTAACTTTAGCAAAATCTCCCCAAGCTCTTTCTAACTCTGACCATGTTTCATGACATCGACGGTTTCCCGCAAACTCTCTCTTGGTGTTTACAAAAAAAATGAAGGATTTCAAACAAGAGATTTCTATACTTTCCTTTTATTATCTAAGTCTGTAAGAAAACAAAGCTAACTTAAAAGGAATCTTATGCACTCTTTTTATCTTGTTGATGTATAAATCTTTAAATAATTTTCTAAACAAAAAAAAATCGTATGAGTAGATGCTTAAATTTCTCGATAATTAACTTTGAAGTGTTTCTATGCATTAAGAATCGAGTTTCAAAAATTAGAAAATGAGATGCAATTTCCTGGAAATCTTGCGAGGAATTGAATCTCAATTCTCTAACTTAATTTTCCTTAACAAAAAAAAGATATACATCACGAAACGATTTGATTATTTTATATTGTCAGCTCTGTTTAATTGAGCTAAGGCTGATTTCATTTTATTTCTTGCGTCCCAATAAAAAAATAAAGAACCAAAAACTAATTCAATGGACATTTTATTAACCTCGAATAGTTTTGTTTTGGATCGCGCCAAAATTTCTTTCAAATTTGAGATCACAAGAGGAAGCTAGGAGCTTTTGCTAGTCTAATGTGTCTGATGCGTTTGTGCATGTAGCTCTGGTGTCATACATAAACGCACACACATACAACCAACTACATCACCGCGATTCTTTAAGTCCCTCTTACGTTCCACGCAACAAAATACTCTTCAATCTATGGAACTAGCCGAAGTGGTTTCTATATCCACACCTTCTCAACGCGGAACAGGTGTCTCTCCTTTAGGCCACGAAAGGTTTTGGTAGCAGCTTTGTAAGACCTTATATATATATATATATATATATATATATATATATATATATATATATATATATATAAAACTGTGATGCGAATCATTTTAGTGAGGCAGCAGTTATATTCAATTGAACACTCTAAAATGGCCTTGCAACAGAAAGAGAACTTTGTCTATGTGAAATTATCCAATCTAAAGGATTCGCTTGATTCAATTAATTAATAACTTGTATCATAAGGGGCGGGTTTCAACTAGGGAAATATTATAGTTTGGCCTCGGCTCAATAGTCACGTAATGGTATAATTGTGCTCAGTTAGAGGTCTGCTCGTTCACAAACGGACCTTCCAAATTTGTTGACTTCATTTAATTGCAGGATCTAAAAGATCTTTATGGAATGTGGTAAAAAAAATTGGGGTAAACTTCAACATTCCTTTTCCCAGGACTGAACAAACATTTGATCATTTTTTTATCACTATCAACAATTTACACAAAAAAAATCAGTGATGATAAAAGTTTGTAGTTAGTTTCTACATGTAAAAAGGACAGGTAAGAATTTTAATGCCACTCTAACGGTTCTCCTCGTTTTTATATTATGATTAGTCGTCTTCTTTCTTGACATAAAATTACTGTTATCGATATCTTTAAGAAATTTCGGAGATAAATTTAGATTAAAGCGCTTTTGTTGCACGGGCTTGGGTTGCTGTTTCTTGCTTCATAATCCTAGAACTCTTCATTATTAGAGAAAACTGCGGTTCCTTTATGTATTGTACTCGATCCATGATACTCCTGGCGGGAATATCGACCCTTAACCAGGAATATTTGGTTCATTTTTAGTGGTATGTAGATACTTCATTAAAGAGTTCAATTTTCAATAGCGTAGGCTTCTTATACATTTATCTGGTTGCAAAAGGGTTAATGATATTAATATTAATTAATCTAAAGATTTTCTTAAGATGATTTGGTAGTGTTTTCCAACCACTATTCGCTTTCATTCCAGTTTTAAAGAAGATTGGAAAGATAATTATAGACGACGCGAGAAGTATTCTCAGGGGAAGAATGAGGAAGCATCCTGGAAGATCGTACCCCCACACTCCCAAGGAAAGATGGAGGATGAAAAGACGGGTAAAGTTTTCGGGACAGGGAGAGTGGGCGTATTTGAGCGGCCTGGTTTGCTTACTATCTTTAAGAACTCACCTGACATCCTCTGTTGGTTAGTATAGCTTAAATTAATAGCAACTCCTCATGGTTTGAGGGTAGCTGATGAGCTTTGATACTTCTTTAGAACCAGTTGTTTACTATTGACAAGAAATCCATAAATCTCTACTAACATCCCATCTTTAGAGCTCAGAGTTAATTTTGATGATATGATCTTTAACTCCATTGTAATCTTTCATTTGAACTACATGGTATTCATGTATAATGATTTAATTTGAGAAAAAGAATCACTTTTAAACTTCGAGTAGAACCAAGGATGAATATACGCCATTCGAATGATTTTTGCCACTTATCATTTCTGCAACTAAAGCGCTAATATTTTGACACTACATAGGTGACCATTTAACATCATAGAATTTATCAAATAATCGCTGGCGTTTTCCAAACAAAGATATTGGAAATTGTTTCCGATTAGCTACCAACCATGCATTCTAGAAGTTCGTATTTCATCTTTCGAGTAAGTCGATTCTAAATATTATATTAAGTTATCTAAATCCAATGGGAAAGTGCTGCTCTTTATCAGAAGTTTCTATGATATCAATATGCCTGATTTAGTATAGATCGCGTATCACTATGGTGTGTATGTGCATTAAAGGAACATACCTCTTTTGGAATGTAGGAATAGTACTGAAAAAATTGGTGATGTTAGGCTCGGATACTAGACGAGTTCTTGAACTGTAATTTTGTGTACACAGGTATACCTACGCTACAGATGCAGAATCAACAATGTGTTCATGTGTTTCTCTATTTTTTTGCAAGGAAAACGATATTGGCTTGTCTGTTCCTCTCAACTACGCTTCAAGTGTTCATCGGCAGCTTCCACATATCACATGATGACGTTAAGGCATATGAGGTATTCAAAAGTAAATTCAAAATAAAGCATATATACACTCTAAAACATTTTTTTTCCTAGAAAATGTTGAGAGTACTAATATGCACTCTAAAACAATTTTCTGTCTACAATATTTTGAGACTATTAATACGGATTAATATAGTACTCACATAGATTAAAAATATATATCAGGAAAATGGTGGAAATTTTCAATAGCTATTTGACTGGTACATTTTTTTATAATTGTGTAAAATATTCTGATAGATGCTGCGGAACTGTAGCGAGACCTGGATAAAATTGTACAGTGGGTGGATGAATAGCAAATAAACTTAAACAGCGAACTACCAAATAAACGAGCAAATTCGAGAATTCCAGAATCTGTTAAATTAGAGAAGTAGATCAGGATTTTAATTTCGTTGGCTCTTAAATTAATTATCAAAGCATTGCGTCAAAGCTACTAACAAAGTAAACCGAATGCTGGGATACATTGAGATGATTTTCAGTTTTAAGTCGAAAATATATAATTTTACATCTATATAAATTGCTCGACCGAACCCATTTCAAGTAAAAATATACCGATGTTAGAAAGATTGTAACATAGAGCAATTTATTGAAGTCTTTAGAATACTAAAATGGTTCACTAATATAAATAATTAAAGATCACACTCCATTCTGTCCATTCTGTATGCTAATATAAACATTCTTCAAAATGAATTTATATTAGTAAACAAATGAATTTATATTAGTACTCCTCTTGGTATAAATTTCGAACATTCTGTAAACCTTCTTGTATAAATCAGTTCAAAATTTACTATTTTCAGCACATTTGCCCACAAATAGATCGGAATATAGGAATTTCTGGAATGTGCTTATACCTAAAAAAAAATCATCTGATTTAATAAAATGAGCATGATTTTCGGTTCAGCGCGAAAAACTGGCCTAAAATCAAATAATTCGTTTTATACCTTGAAAATAGTGCAGACCAGTGAAACCAAAGCAATGCGTTGAAGCTATTAAGGAAGTAAACCGAATGTTCAGATACATTGAGATTATTTTAAGTTTTGAGTTTTAAGTCACAAATATATAATTTAACATTTAGAGTCATACCTCTCTTAAAAGGACCTCGTAAAAAGAGTGAATTGCATAACGAGCAATTTTTCCTTTTTTATTCGCTTAACGAGCGACGTTTCGCATAACGAGCAAAATTAAAATTTACCGTGCGCATTTTTACGGTGATTCTTATGCCTGACGTGAAGGATCCTTCCTACCTAGTGAGCCACGAGTCACGAGGAGACAACGCGAGGTCCCTTGTATTTTACTTCTAACTCGCTCCTACCTGCTTCTCGATTATCAGTGTGTGTTTAGCGCTCGTTCCGGTAGCATCTTAGTATCGCTTGTGATCGTGCATTTTCTTAAACTTGTGTTCAGACGCATTTTGTGTGATTTTTTTAGTGCGAATTTTAATAACCCTTGTAATGATGTTCCCGAAGAAAACGCCGCACGAAAACAGCGATAAGAGAAGAAGAATCATTGATGAAGTGAAACGTGAAATCATTGAGAATCGAGAACGTGGTGTGAGTTTGATTGACTTAGCACGCACATACAATCGGATAACACCAACATATTTGCACTATCCTCAAGAAGAAGGACAATATTAAGGATATAAATGCTTCAAAGGCAGTGACATAAATGTTTATGCAACAGCTACGTATGCTTGACGATGTTTAAAGACTGCTTCTCATATGGATCAACGAGAAGCAAATGCCAGGCAACAATATTAAATAGCATAAATTGTGAGAAGGCAAAAGTGATTTTCGCCGACCTAGTTAAGAAAACGCCAGGAGCATCAACAGACAAAGAAGAATCATTCATGGCAAGCCGTAGGTGGTTTGAGAAGTTGAAAAGAAGAACCGGCATCCTCCTTCAGGCCAATAATCCCACCTCCCGGTATTCGTCTCCTTTGTGCCAGGAGCTATCTTCTCTTTTGGTAAGTTGCAACAGTATTTATTTTTATTTTATTTTACTAATTACTTATATATTCTTTCTCAGGTTCATTTATATAAGTAATATTTTATTTTATGCGTTAAAATCAAACAAACACTATTTTATATATTACAATAAATTATTTAGGGCTATTTTTTTAGGAATGGGATGCATTATTATATTTTACATTGATTCCTTTTGGAAAAATTGGTTCGCCCAACGAGTATTTCGCATTACGAGTAAGATTCGGGAACAAATTATGCTCGTTAAGCAAGGTTCCACTTCATACAAAATTCTCGCCAGACCCCATCTCAAGTAATAAGTGCAATTTTCCTCACCATACCTCAACACAAATGTACCGATGTTAGAAGAAGTTAACGTGGAGCAACTTAAATAATTTTTTAACTTAGAAATAAACCGTACGTCGAAAGACTTCTCTCTTTTAACTTGTTATCCCTTGGCACCAGGCAATTACGTGGACAACTTATCTGATAGTCTCTGAATTAACTTGTTGGATGTAGCTTTCAATACTTACTTCTAGGGCTGGCCTTTAGTGAATTCAGGGTCTTTGAGAATATTTATTCTGTAGTTCACTATTTTCCACTATAAGAAATCAATCCTTTTCTTACCTGCTTTTTACTGATTACAAATACTGTCTTTTGTTATAATATTCTACCTCATTTAAAATAATAATCTCATTAATACTTAATTTACTCAGTAAACTATGTGAGAAAAAGTCTACTTTAGTATTAAAGAAGTAAAGTTTGGTAAGAAAAAAACCCCACAGAGAATTAAAGGTCATTAGCATTATTATTAGTTTGGAATTGGCCATGCATACTCTCGGAAGATGAACATCCTAAACATATGCGAGTGTCGTAAATTATGAAACGCTGTTCAGTCTTAACAAGAAGCTGAAGGCCTGGAAATTATTTAATTTAAAAATAAAACGTCTTTAAATACCTTGCCATAAATTACCCGTTTACCTTTATTCAATGTACAATTTTGTTATTTTTTTCATTATTTTCAAATCAATGTAACAAAAGTAAAATGAGTCAGCTTAGTTACGAAGAAATAGTATAAAGAATTAAATTTCCATATGTATGGAAACTAGATAATAGTTGAGGGGGAGGGGGGGGGGGCGAGAGGCAGTACTTCCCTTCCTAGTCAACATTCTAAACTTCTCTGATGAAATTAAATGCAGAATTACTCCCTTACTACAAAACGTTAAACAGGACAAACAAACAATGATTGCCCACCCCAAGACTAGAAAACAGTTATATTGATTGATGCTTTTTGTTTTAGTGATGAGAGCTAAAACAATAACAAGATCAAAGGATTTCTAGCGTCATGTCTACACAAATATACCATTTCTAAAGTTCCTAAATTAGAGAAACAGGTCTGACGTTGAATATATCTACATGGTGGTTCTAATCACCTCATAATTTTAAAATTACTATGTTTGCTGAGGACAATTAGAGAGCAGAGGACTCTCTCAGAAGCATCGAGGTCACTTCATTTTCCGTGTTAAGAAAATATTAATGATTCTAGACTGAAATCTAACAAACAGTTCAAAATTCTAAGGCTCTGGCGCTTTCGCTCTATGGAAATAATGCTGATTGAATAACTAAAGTTGGAGAGATGGCGAGAAGATTTCTCGCTAACATCGACTTGGAAAGAGCGAGAATTTTAAGAAACATTGAAAGTAACACATTTATCTTATGACCAAACTATTCTGCAATGACAGTTATACATAGATAACACCAGTACATGGATTATCAACCTTGTTAGACTAGTAAGGGAAAATTATTTACTTATTTATTATTATTACCGATGCAGCAACTGCTGCTGGTGCAAGTGGATCTAAAAAAAACAAGGAAATATATGCAGCGAACACCGACATCTTGAATGTACTAATTTCTTTGATACGACTTAGGAATTAAAAATTGAAAAAAAAATTACAAATCTTAGGTTAAGCGAATTCTAGGAACCAATGAATAATAAAATAATATAAATATAAAGAGAGAACATTAGTAATGAAATACAAATACGACATGGGAATAAGGTTTTACATATATATATAAGTTACCACCTATTTTTAAATTAGAGAGGGAATGCGGATTTTATTAAAATGGTGGCAATAACAAGGAGAGAAAAGTACTGTTACAATTATGAACTTATTTTTAATTGGCAACACTCCAATCAGTACTCGTTTAAAATACTTCATATAATAGTGGGATTATTTTTAATCTAAAAATAATTCGTCCCTGTTGGTAATACTTCTACCATGAGTACTAAGTTGTGGATAACCAGTCCATATTCTGAAAGACGGGCAATCAAAATGATACTTGAAAGGATGCCAAATACCGTTAAACCTCTATTCATTTGTTTTACATCGGTATTCCCCCTTCTTTATTTCTCAGTTCTCAGAATGACTGTTTTGTGACCGTTTGGGAATAATTACTATGTAATATTTTAAAGATAGTAAAGTAATTAGGGTTTCTTAAAAAAATGTAATGGAGCGCGCTTGTTTGGAGACATTTTTAGTTTATTGTGATACATCGAAGGGAGGGGGGGTGGAAACGATCCTTTTACACCCATGAGGATGTTACTCTGTTTGTTAGGTTAATATTCTGTCTCTTTTATTTGGGATATATTTATATGACCTATTAACCTTCCTCTCTAGGTCATATGCATAAACTTTTCACTGCAGACACCCCATATGTTCCAAATTCGTCCTTTAGCAAGAGAGTTTCTTACAAATTTGTTCAGGGAGGATTCGAAGACCCTCAAGATTGATGCTATTTGCTACTTAGGCCTTTCTAAACTTCAACCTTTTCACCTCTCTACTATTAGTTTCCCCTTACTTTGTTTTCCCACGTTTTTCTTTACATGTTACTTGAAACTGTTAAAAATCTTACACATTTTCTTTCCTTCTGCGTTGTTTTTTCATCACTTATCACCTCCCTACCTCTTTATTTCTCATTCTTATTTCCTCCACTCCCTACACTTCTTTTAATGGAGTTTTATGTTCCATTGCTCAATTCCAGTCACCAATTTATTCTCATTTAATTTTTCACTTAAATGATCTCATGAGCGCGATAAATAATATCAAATATAATTGTTCTCAAATGAAAGCGAACAAAAGAAATGCTGATTATTAATCTACAATAGTTTAGCCGTTCCATCAAAAATGACGATGAACTTTTGTATCTCATTTCGAAATTGACTTATGATATACAAAGGGGAAAGAATTGTTCTGGCTTAGAAAAATAATTAAGGAACGCCCCTCAAAATCATGGAGTGGTCGATTAAGTAGTAGAAGGGCAAGAAACTAAAAGTTCAACCATACTCTGTCAGGAATATCATTGCGTTAGGCGGACACTGGAAAAGATTTCAAACTGTCCATCTATAACGACTTAAAATTTTTAATACAATGTGTGGAGAAATGCAGGAAGGCTTTTTTCTATCAACGTTTTTTACACAATTTTAAAGAGAATCTTTTTTCACTGTACAAGTCCATCGCACTGTTGCACTTGGAATATGCGGTGCACTTCTGGTTTCCTTATATGTGATAACATGTAGAAATGCTTCAAGATTTCATTTATTATTGTAACAGAGATCATTTGAGTGATGTTTCTGTAGGCACACAGATTGAGAGCAGAACTGATAAAAATATTTTAGATATCAAATGGTTTTCATAATGTTAATAAATCAAGTAGGATAAGAAAAAATGGATTTAATTTAGAATTGATCAATAGACTGACTCGAAAACCTAGTGTACAGTGATACTTTAAAGCTGTTTATAAAACCGTAACAAAATTTAACTTTTTGTCGACTAAAAGGATTAGAATAACATTTTTTAATGTAGTTTTATGTATAGATTTAAAAAATGGAAGTCATTTTGATTAAATTTACTCCAGTTTTTTGTAAATTTCAAATTGCTATTTTTGGCAAATTTTGAAGATTTTAACGAATTTTATTCTTTTATTTGTTATTTTCAGGTTATTTAACTAAATAAAATTTTAAATAAGAGCAACAATTTTAGTTATAATACCAAAAGGACTGTGTAAAAGTAGTCCAGATAATTTCTGTTACATATGTGTTTCTGTAACATTTTTGAAAAATTAAAGGAAAATTTCTTCTCTAGTTAAAAAATTATATAATTTGTATTTTGGATGTAAAATTGGCGACTAAGATAAACCATGGTCACCATATATCTGTTGCACGACCTGCTTTAAATCTTTATCAAAATGGTCTAAAGGAGAAATAAAAAACCTTCAATTTAGTGTTCCAATGGTATGGCGAGAGCCCCAAGATCATGCCACTGACTGCTATTTCTGTTTGATAGACATGCAAAGTAAGTAATTGTTTATTGCCCACTGTACCTATATTTTGAAATAGTATACTTTAATATTATTTTTTAAAATATAAAATTAATTAAGTTTAGAACCACTTTATTGTAATCACACATATGTACATAACTTTAAATTTTATGGATATAATTTCCATACTTTTAGGTAAAACAACGAAGTGTGCTTCAGCTGTGGTACATCCCAACCATAGATCTACTATTCAGCCTATACCTCACTCAAAAGACATTCCAGTACCTGAACCACCTGCAGAAATTGTTTTGTCTAACTCTGATGAATTAGATATGAAATCCTTTGAACCAGAAAATGAAATTTATGTGCCTGAAACTGTTGATACTACTCCAAAGCCTTTCTCCCAAATTAATCTAGATGATCTTGTAAAAGATCTAAACTTAACAAAGCAACTGAGTGAATTACTGGCCTCGAGACTGAAAGAAAGAAATTTAATAGCAGAAGATGTTTGAATTACCAATTTTCGCATTTTATCAAACAATTTACGCGACAAATTTTCATTTGACAATAAATTATGCTACTGTAATAATATTCCACGTCTCTTTGAAGAATTAGATATACATTATGAAACCAGTCAATGGAGACTTTTCATTGACGCTTCTTTATAGAGTAGTGAAGCCGTGCTTCTGCATACCGAAAATAAACTACCATCGATACCAGTAGCTCACTCTGTTGTTTTGAAAGGAAGTTATTAGAATTTAGATTTTATTTTAAAAAGAATTAAATACAGTAAACATAAATGGTTGATTTGTTCTGACCTTAAGGTAGTAGCCATTTTAAATGGCTTGAAGTCAGGCTATACAAAATTCATGTGTTTTTTGTGCCAGTGGGACAGTAGAGCTCGGGGAGAACATTACATACGCTTAATGGGGCCTTTAAGAGAAGAGAAAAAAGTAGGTTGTCATAATGTTATACCTGAACCATTGGTTCCTAAGGAAAACATAATTTGCCACCATTTCACATAAAATTAGATTTAAATGAAGCAATTTGTGAAAGCCTTATAGCATGACCAGCCATCCATCTCATAATTTAAAACAATAGTTCATAAGATTAGTGATGCTAAAATTAAAGAAGGTATCTTTGTTGGTCCTCAGATTCGACAACTAATGGTAGATAGTGAGTTTAAAGTAAAATTGAGACAGCCAGAATTTGAGGCCTGGCATAGTTTCAAAGGTGTATGTAATGGTCTCCTTGGAAGGCACAAACCAAAAAATTACCAACTTCTTGCTCAGAATTTGATTATTTCTTATAATGAGTTGGGATGTAGTATGTCACTAAAGATGCATATTTTGAATTCCCATCTGTCTTTCTTTCCAGAGAATCCAGCAGACGTCAGCGATGAGCATGGTGAAAGATTCCACCAAGATATTGCTACTATAGAAAATTGTTATAAAGGAAAATGGAGTCTTGCAGTGCTTGCTGACTTATGATGGACCCTTAACAGAGATAGACAAGATGTTGTACATAAAAAAAGCCTAAATTTTCTAAAAATATATGACTATTGTATAGATTTCAGCAATTTGAAAAAATATTAAATCTTCATTTTTTTATAAATATATTTTATAATACCACACTCTGAAATGTATTAAAAGGACTTATTAATTTCTTTTGATGAACGATCTTTTTGTTTCCAATTATCTTGGTACTTTTTGTCAAATAAAAAAATAACAACAAATATTTCATATCTCTATATACTGAATAATCTAATATTGATAAAAAGTTAAATGTGCATATTACAAAAAATTGAAGTCATTTCATGCAAAATAAAGGTCATTTTCGTAATCTACGCAAAAAACTATAATATAAAACTACTTTCTCATTTCTGTAGCAAAGTCATTGTTGGACAGTGTTATTATTCCCGAGATAACAGTAAATTATCAAAGAAAGAAACAAAAATAAATTTTAGCTGTAAATTATTAAATTAGATTATTAATGCTACGCCCGTTAAGGTATAAATCACTGATTTGTTCGGTAATTTCGCTTTAATATATACAAAGAAAAATAGAGAGAGAAAGATGGGTTATTTTACCAATGAAATTTTTCAAGACCGGCAAATTCTTCGCGTGGGATTGGCCCACCAGATAAGGGAGAAGGGAGGGTGGATCTCTTACATGCATTCTTGTGTTAAAACCATAAGCTTTGAACTCTGACCCCTATCCATTTAAAGAGAAACCTCTGCTGTAAATGCGCATAGATTCTAGGCAACTTTAGTTTACTATACAGTCATTGAACGAATAACAAGTAAAATTTGCTAATACAAAAGAAAGAATAAATTTGGGGGAATTAAAGGAGAGATTGGGAAAGATAGTACTACACCTACCTATTTGTAGCAGTTATATATGATATATTATTAAACTACACTTTGATGAGGTTTTATGAATAAAAAGCAACACAGAAACCATTGTTATCTTAATAGTACAACGCAAAATAAATTCGAAGTAGATAACACAACCGAGGGTATAAATATAGAGACGAAGAATTGATGTTAAGATTGGCTAATCTCACTCTTTTAGCCATCCAGATGTTGTCGAATGTCCATTGAAGAAATTTTCAGAATCATTGAACAATGCATTGGAAAATTGCATTTGTTTAATGATTTCTTTTTATTCTCCATTGTTAAAATTATCAAGGTAAACACTGTCAAGATGAGTTTGGTCATATCTCATTCAAGCAAAATTTGCAAAACTACTATTTACATTTTCTCTAAAAGCAAATACATTTGTTATTCCTTCCGTCGATCAGATATAGAGATTTGTTGGCTGAGAAGCTTAGCGATTTCCTAAAGAAGGGTTTCCCACGAAGTATGTTCATGAAACGGCATTTATCAAGAAAATAGTCTAATTCAAGTAAGTTGGAGAGTTGTTTTTTGCCCTTAAGATATGCTAAAAAAAATTGGAGAACGTCTTAGATAAGGATAATTTATGAAGAAGAGGCGAAAATTGTTAAAGGCAAAATAAAAGAGTAGCATTTCCCTAATACAAACAAGAAATCAGAGACAATGCAACTAAAAGCAGATTGAGAATGAGTGGTGCAGTTGCAGTAAATTTAGCCAAACTCGTAATCTGGTGATGAAATCTACATAATAAATCCAAGAAAGTCGTCCATTACAAAATTAGTTGAATCATGAAATTTAAAATAACCTATATATTATCTGCTCAAAGAGGCTAACCTCATCGGGGAGGTAATTAGACAAACTTAGAAACGAGATAAATCCAATACAAATATTTCGCAACCTAAGCATAGGAAGAACTAACCCACAGAAGGTAACATGATTCGAGTACCATTCGAGAGTCTTAAAAGAGCGTAAATGGAAGAGAATGAGTTAACACAGAGGGAAAAAGTGAAGCCTAAAGAGAAGAAAATCAAATTTTTATAAGACGAAAAGCATAGCCAGAGTGAGAGAGAGGGATAGAGAGTGTGGGAGCAGAGCAAAGAGGGTAAGAGAGGGGATTGATAAAGAGAGTGTGGGATGGAGGAGAGAGAGAAAGACAGTGATATGAGGCAGAAAGAGGATAGAGAGATGGGAGAGAGGTTACGAGAAGAGAGGAGAGTGAGATGGGCGAGAGTTTGGTAGAGCGAAGGTGAGACGGGGAACGAAAGAGGGTCGAGAGAGGAGGATAAAATGGGGAGAGGGGGATCAATGGGGAGAGAGAGGAGTGTAGGAGGGCGGCCTCGGGAGACCACCTTGAACTCCCTCATTTTTCGAGCAGAGACCACGTGGTCCCAAACAAAATCCTAGGAAAGACAATAACAAAGATTCTCACGCGGAAGCCAGTGAGACACCCCACCTGGGTTTGCCTAAATCAGACGATCCCGCCCCATGCCATAATCCACGGACAAATTAATTCTCCGCCATACAGGAGGCTCTAGTCAAACCCTTGCCTCGAGGACTGAATTGGCGCCAGACGAGCATCTTTTCAAACCCATATCTGAAACAGAGCTAATCCGTTCGGCGCCAGGATTTCTCTTGAGACAGCATCTGTGCCTGGAAGCCTTTTAGCGACTAAGCTAGTTGAGTATATATATTCAGTGTCCTGCGTTACTCGAGAGAGTACAGCTCGCGTCCCACAGAGATACGTCCCCCTTTGGTCTCGAGTCGAGCCACCGAAGTTTGCAGGTCTCGTCGGCTAGATCACCACCGTGGTATTTTGAAAATCCTCTATACGCAAGGTTGTGAAGCTGTTTCTTTGAAGAGTTCGTGCGACATACTCCTCTCATCCCGTTCACGAGAGTAAGTCCGAGTACACTCTCCCAAGTCTAAGTGTATCTCGCTACTCCGCCCACGAGTAATTCATCTTGCAACCTCACCTCGCTCTTCCTTGAAGTAATCGACTTCGATTACAAGAACTTATCGCCGCGCTTAAGATCTTCTCATCCAGTGTGATCTGAGGCTTAGTTCCGTCACCACCTTCCCCTTCTCCGAGAAAGCTAGTACGCAAGGTCTTTCTGCCCATTTTTTCAATCCCACATGGAGGATATTCCATGCTGTCTATAATTTGTTATTTGCCGAGTCTTATTTTCATTTGCCAATTTGCATTAGTCCATGTCCGATCTGTTCATTGCAATTGCATAATACCTCAGTCTTAACCCGTGTAAATATTTGTTGGTGATTAACTTTTCTTTCTTGTTGTAATTAAATAATTTATTTTTGGGTAGTCTCTTTAAATAACCTTGAGTGAACCCTCGCATTTTACGAACCCTTTAAGGCCAACCTCACGCACTTGCTGACGCCTCATTTTGTTTGAGCTTCTCATTGTACTGGAGCGAGGTCTACCTCCCCACTTTTCATTCACGCGCGGCCTCTCAGTTTTCAGCCACCTATTTATGCGTGTATGGACCCACGTACTAGGTTGTGCACCCATAATTCCTCAACATAAGTATATGTATATATATAGTAACTGTTTCTATCTATATATCTATATAAATATATATATATATATATATATATATATATATATATATCCCCTCTATCTATTAAAAATCTTGTCATGTTAAGTTGTTTTTTTTGTATTTTTGTTTTCGGGGGTTAGAGCAACCCCCTAGTCAATCGCTGATTTTCTTTTCCCAAGGGCATTACGATTATACTTAGATTGTAGAACAAATCTTTTATTGTGCCAATTTCTTCTTTTTGTAATTTTATGTATCACCGAAGAAAGTACCTTTCAATTTGTTGTTTGGTGTCCGTTTCGGACATGAGTCGCTCCTGAAATAATCTGGTTAATCCCCGAGCAGCATTAAACATTTTCAGACCCATTTGATCATACAGGGTTAAATTTATAAGAAATATATTTTTCAATTTTCCGTAAAAGTTTGTGTTGGCAAAAGCCCCACGAGCGTCATAGTAAGTTCTTGTCGTGTGTCACGGTTAAAGGAACTATTACGCTAATAAGATTTCTTCCTTTGAACGCTTCAAGAGCCAGGGAAAGGGAAAAGCTTTAGGTTTAACTGGCAAGTAACTAATTGCACACGTGCAAGAAGACGAAAGAAACGAAAAGATAGAAAAGAGAGAAAAAGGATAGTGAGAGATAGACAGAGAGATAACAGCGAGAGATAGAAATAGAAAGAGAACAGCGATAGATAGACAGAGAGAGAGAGAGAAAGAGAGAGAGAGAGAGCAGCGAGAGATGGAAGAAAGGGAAAGAGTTCGGCAACACGAACGCGAGCTCAGTCGCAACCAGCTTGAAACCCTTTCCGTCAGTTCGAGAACCGAAGCCCCATACTCCCCATCCGCCAAGTTACCAGTATTCAAAGATGGTGATGATTTTGGCGCATACCTCACGCATTTAAAAAAAATTATATTTGAGGTTAATGAATGGTAAATACAGGCCGATGGTGTTGCCAGATTACTTCTCCTCCTCAATACTCAACTCCGTGAAATTTTTATTTCCCTTCCCGCCGAAGCAACTATAGATTATTCGACTCTTAATGCGGAACTCCTATCTGCAGTTAATATGAACCCCGAATTTTACCAGTCCAAGTTCCGCCACTCAAAATTCATCCCGGAGAGACATTCCGTCAGTTTAGCTTCATCCCGAAAAGGAACTTCAATTTCTAAATAGATGTTGCCCAGGTTACCCGCGAATATGAATTCACCGTTGATTTCTTCCTTAGAGATCAGTTTTCGGCGAAAATCCGTGCATTCGTGAAAGATAGGCGATGCACTACTTTCAAGGAATGCATTGAAGAGGCCAATGTCTACGCGGACAATCACAACCTCTACCCAAAGGACCCCAAGAAAACACATCCTCCTTACCCCCAAAGTAATACTAATAACTCCCGGTTCCCTCCTAAAAACGCTCCCAGTTATTTGAAGATCCCCGGATCACCAAACCGAAGAACCGTTCCCCGTCTGAGTCAAGAGATATCAAGTTCCTCATTACGTCTTTTCCTTTGTCGGTGTACCTCTGAAGACCCATTGTGTGTTTGACTTGTGGTACTGAGGGCCACACCAGACCGTTCTAGCCTCAAAATTCTCCATTCCGATCGGCTCCTACCATGAAGTTCACTAAATTAGCGATGACCAACTTCTCCACCCTCTCGTCCGAAAGCGCCCGCATCTCTCTCGCCGGATACTACCCAGGGACACCATGTGAACTTCCTATTCAATAAGAACTTTCCCGGCGAATTAAAATTTGAGCATGGATCCGTAAATGGATGCAGGGTGTCTACGTTAATAAGAGACACTGGTTGACCCTGTATTGTGGTGTCAGACCCACTGCTTTTCCCAGTAGGCCCTGATCATGACAAATACGTGGTGGTCCACGACTACTTTGGACGAGCAAACCGTTTGTTTCCCTGTCGTCAGATGCTACTAATAATTCCATTACTTTACTGAATGGGCCGAAATAATAGTGGCCTCGATCAAATTATGTGCCGTGTTGATCGGCCAAAGCCCCCAAATAACCCCTACTCATTGGCTCAGCCCATAATTACACGAGCCCAGGCCCAGAAGAATCCCGAGTCCCCCATTACCTTAGACGCAGCCGATGACCCGAAATTCATCGCTCTCCATGGAAAGGCATTTGTAATAGCCCATAAAGTGTATTCAACTCTCCTTCCCTTTGGGGAAAAAGCGAGGACTCTGGAAAAGGACTCTGCCCGCGGACAAAAGGAGGTCTCTTAGCTCATTAAGGACGGCCTGCTGTACCGTGCCTGTTCTGATGGGAGTATCCCAGATACTTATACTCTGTGTATTCCCCGCGATCACGTCTCCCAAGTTCTCAAGCTAGCCCATGACGGTCCATTGGTTGGACATTTTAGTCATAATAACATGACTCAAAGAATATTCCGATATTTCCTTTGGCCTGGCTCGGCTAAAGAAAATGCCGAGTTCTGTATGTCTCGCTATGTTTGCCAGAAGACGACGGCAAAAGGCCGTTGATTTGATCGGGCTGATTCATACCCCCTCCAGCGAAGGACACTCTTATGTCATCACCCTTGTGGATTTTGCGTCGCTATTCCCAGAATCAGTCCCCCCTCAAGAGAATAGATAGTGTGACCTGTGCGAAGGCCCTCATGTCCATTTTCTGCCGCGTTGGTATCGCAAAGGAGATTCTTTCCGACCGAGGCAGAAAGTTCACCTCAGAATTGATGGAGCAGGTCGGCAAGCTCCTGACCATCAAAGCCCTGTTTACCTACCCGTATCACCCAACCACGAACAGGATCTGCGAGAAATTTAATGGAACCTTAAAATCCGTGTAAAGAAACTGTGCCAAGCTCACACTCGAGAATAGCATAGGTACACTTACCCATGACTCCTTTTGCTTGTAGGGAAATCCCTCATCAAATCCTGGGATTTGCGCGATTCGAGCTCCTCTAAAGAAGGAATGTACGCGCCCCATAAGCACCCTAAATGATCTGTTTGCTAATCACCAGCTGAATGAAGAATTAAAGTCTTCCTATTCATATTTATTAGATCTCCGCAATCGTCTAGAAGAGTCTGCAGATATAGCGTATAAAAATGCCGATCTCGATCTCGATAAGTACTGCACCTATTTTGACGTCAACTCAAAAGAGAAACGATTTCTTCTTGGCGATGAAGTTTTGCTCCTTTTGCTCACCGATACTAACAAGCTCCATAGTCTATTAAAAGGCCCCTTCCCCATCCTCGAAGTCACAGGCCCCGTGGACTATCTAATTAAAATATTTCTTGAGATAGGCTTTTCCACGTGAATATGTTAAGGCGGTATAACCGCCGCGCCTGTATAAAAATATATTTGCCCTTGATGAGGAGACAGCTATGGAAGCTTCTTACCCTTCCGACCCCTTTAACGTAGTTCAGGTTGTGTGCGTTGAGCAGAATAATGATTATCCCCTCCCCTCATTACCAGGACCCCCCAGAAGATTCTGCCTTTGAGCTAGATATGGACGTAATTTCTGAAAAAACCGTCTGTTCAACCCACTTTGAACACATAATCGCGCTCACAACTAAGGAACCCACATGTTCAAAGCTCTATCCCTTACCAATTCATTTACGCCAGGCTTTTAACACCGAGATGGAAAATCTTTTAAAATTGTTGATCATTAAACCCTCCAACTCCAACTAATGTTCACCCATCGTCATAGTTCGGAAACCAGACCAGTTTTTTCATATGTGCGTCGATTTTAGGAAGCTTAATGCAGTGACCGTTTTCGATGCCAAACCTATTCCTCTCATAGACCAAAATTTACACTTATTTGAAGAGGCTAAATTCATGTCCAAAATAGACCTTTGTAAAGGACATTATCAAATTCCCCTTTATTAAAGCATTCGAAAATTTCGAATGTATTTATTAGTTAAGAACTAGTTTATCGTAGAAACTGATCCTTGTCTCCTGGCTTACTTTAGAAACTCAAAGATCCAAAATGGACGGCTAATGGGACGGAGCTTGCAACTCAAAGAATATAAATTTTGGATAGTGTATATAATAGCGACTGAGAATTGTGTTGGTGACAACCTTAGTAGGAACCCCGTAGGGAATCCTCACAATTAAAATAAGAATTCTTAACCCTCTACAGTCCCCAGTATAAATAAATTATTTGTTAAAGACTCGGTTAACTCGCTTATAAAACCCCCAATAGGGTAGCGGATGCGTGTGTTTTTTTACCGTTAAGGCTCATGTATCTTTTTTGTGCAAGTTTTGAACCCGTTCCACATACCCATAGCCTATTTAACCCTTTGTGTTATTTCTGGTGCCTTTATGTCTGAAGGGTTAAGTCTATTAACTATTATTATCGGCTCTGTAATTACCATGTTGATTAGATTTTTTTCTACATTAATTCATAATTTGAATTGCCGTAATTACGGCTTAATAGGCCTAATATTAAAATCCCCTTGTTGTAGCGATTCTTCAGCTAGGTTCTGTTAGACGTTAATGTTATGTACACCTTTTCGAAGTGGGTTAGGAATCCCCTGCTCCTATAACTTTGGTACACCCTGACACAACCCCTTTTATTTTAGGGGGATGTCTTTTTTTCTCCCCTTCGCTCCAAGAAGAGGCCATCTTTTGGAGGGGAGAGTGTAAGAGGACGACCAGGAAAGACCACCTTGACCCCCCCGTCCTATTTCGGTCCACAGACCGCGTGGTCTCAAACAAAATCCTAAGGAAGGACAATAACGAAGATTTTCACATGGAAGCCGGTGAGACTCACTACCTGCGTTTGCCTAAATGAGCTGATTCCCTTCCCCATGATCCACGGACAAATTAATTCCACGAGTCAACCCCTTGCCTCGAGGCCAGAATTGGTGCCAGACGAGGATCTTTTCAAACCCTTATCTGTAACAGAGCTATTCCGTTTGGCACCAGGATTTTCCTTGAGACAGCAGCCATGCCCGGACGCTATTTAGCGACTAAGTCAGTTGAGTATATATATATATATATATATATATATATATATATATATATAAATTTAGTGCCTTCCCCCCTCCGTTACTCGAGAGAGGGTACAGCATTCGACCTCGGAGATACATCCCCCTTTCGTCTTGAGTCGAGCCCCCGAAGTTTGAAGGTCTTGTCGGCTAGGTCACCACCGTGAACCTTTGAAAATACTCTATACGCAAGATTCTGAAGCTGTTTCTTCGACGAATTCGTGCGACATACTCCTCTCATCCCATCCGAGTGCACTTCCTAAGCCTAAGTGTATCTCGATACTCCGCTCACGACTAATTCATCTTGCTCCAACCTCACCTCGCTCTTCCTTGAGGTAATTGACTCCTATTGCAAGATCTCATCGCCTCGCTGCAAGATCTTCTCATCCCGTGCAATCCGAGAATTAGTTGCGTCACCACCTCTCCTCCTGTGAGAAGCTAGTCAGCAAGGTAAAGGTTCTTCCGCCCATTATTTAAATCTCCCCCTCCAGGTTATTTCCCGCTGTTCATAATTTGTTAATTACCGAGCCTCATATTCATTTCCCTATTGCATTAGTCCATGTCTGATTTGCTCATTGCAATTTGATAATACCACAATCTTGAGCCGTGTATATATTTTTGGTGATTAACTTTTTTAGTTGTAATTGATTCATTTCTTTTGGGGTAGTCTCTTTAAGTAAAGTTGAATGAATCCTGGCATTTTGCGGACACCTTAAGGCCTACCTCAGACACTCGCTTACACCCCCTTTTGTTTTAGCCTCCCATTGAACTGGAACGAGGCCTACCTCACCCACTCTTCATTCACACGCGGTCTCTCAGCTGTCGGCCACCTATTTATCTGTGTACGACCCACGTACTAGGTTGTACACCTATAATTCCTCGACAGGGAGATTTTTTAATGCCTGCCCAGCTAGCGACTGCCACCTAACGGACACTTCGCCGTGATTAACATTTCTGCTTAGGCTGCTTTAAAATTCAGGAAAACCTCCCAAATAAAATAGACAAATAAAAGCAGAAACCAAACCCCCAAAAATCTGAAAAACAAGATACCAAAAAAATCAAGAAGGAGAAAGAACGCTCCGGCGTCGGGGAGAGGTCTGCCTCCCACTGGCTCAAGATCATGCGAATAACACCAAAGATAGTCAAATAAAATAGTGGCGGCCAGCCTCCTCCAAAATGTAAAATAGTCCACAGGTCTGTGTGTAAAAACTCGTCCGTAGAACAAATGACACGCAGTAGCGACTCGACTTGCCCCAATGTCTGGACAGGGAATTTGCGCGAAGATCCCCCAGAAAGAAACTTTCAATAAGAATGTAGATAACAATTCGGAGGATAACGCGTTCGTCGCAGTAACGTGTGTACTGTGAGCCACGAGTGTACTGAATTTTATGACGACACAACGCGCCCTAAAACGTTGCGGATTTGCGGTTAGTCCTTGGGAAATTTCGTGGTGCAAGGGCACAAAAATTAAGTTCCTCTCGGCCGCTATCCATTTGCTTTGGCAGGCACTCCAAAGGGCTGATCTGTTTTATACCATGTAGTTCGTTTGTGGAAGAGCAAAACGCTGTCTTCTCAGCAAGTGATCACGGGGTCTGAGTGCGTTTTTGGCGCCCTTTTTTCCCGCAATCCGCACATGTCTTGGAATACAGTATAAAGTAATCTCGACATCTTCCCAGCTCGACCGTCAATACAGAGACAGCGATTGGTAGAGAACCGCTGACTTCAAAAAGAAGGAATATGGGTTAGAAGCCGACTCAATCCTAAGACTTTGAGCCATCCGGGTCCATTCGCACGGATCCAGCGTGTCACGAAGTTGAGTCCAAAAAACCAGAACACACTACTCCTGGCGCTGTGGAAGCTACCGAGACGTTAAAGGACTTTCTTAGCCGTAAATTTAAAGGGCTTAGAGTAGAACTGGCGTTGCTTGGCACCACAGGCACTGTAAAAATTTGCCGCAGGTCAGTAAGAGATGTCGGCGACGTCGAGCACCCGCTTACAAACGCATAATTCATTTTGCACGGCGCAGAGCTAGTGGCAGATCATCGGCATCAATAATTAGACTCTCCAAAAAGACATGCATAGAGCACCGGTCACCAGAGCGAGACTGGTGTGATGGATCGCTTTAACTTTATACAAAACACGCTCGGCTGTGGATGTATAAAACTTGCAGCATCCGTAGTTAGTCATCGATCAAACAAAAGATCGGTTCAGAAGTAACGCAATAACCATATCATCACCATAAGAGCTGAACACTGGAGAACGAAAAATGTCCATAGCGCAGCTACAAAAGATGCTAATTTTGTGAATATGAGCAAACCAGGTGATGCTTTGTTAAGAAAATGACCAATGAAATGATGCAAATCCATAATTTCTACTCAAACCCAAATTAGAAACAAGTCTGAGTTGGGGTGGAGCCGTGGGTGGCAGCATAAATGCGCTAAGTGATTGAAAATGCGGTGTTACATTCGTTATGACACTTTCAACAAGGGACACAATGATAGTTTTGATGCAGTTAAACATGTTTTTATTGTGTAGAGTATAAATATGTCTGTAAGTTGTAATATTAATCAATTTAGCCACTCTTGGCGGCGAGAATGCGTTCTAGTCGAGACCTGAATTTAGCAAACGCATTGCGAACGAAGTATTTTTTCGTGCTGGCCTAAACGAGGTTAACGTAAAACTTCAGCTCATCGATATTGTAGTGGTGTAGCTTGTAAGCCTTGTCGTCAACATCTGCCCATACGCTATAGTCGAGGGGATTTAGGTCGGCGGACTGAAGAGCCCCAAACTCCTTCGACTAGAATTTTATGTTCGACCCCAACCAACCTTGCACGGTCATGATCGTGTGGGCCGGGGCACCGTCCTACTGAAAGATTTAGTTCGCCTTCTACGGGATCTTTATCACTCAGAGCAGGACGATTGTGACCAAGACGTTTGTATAATCGGCTCCGGTGAGCCTGTAACCGGCCGTGACCCATGCCAATGGCTTCTTCGTGCCAAGACGATTTGCATCATTAGGGAGGCGGCTGCTTGTTCTTGGACACATATTAGACCTTGGAGACGTCCTGGCAAAGTTTAACATGGAGTCATTCTCCTTGGTGATGACCTGATCGATCGTGAAGGTTTTTTCATCAGATAAAATGAGAATTCGCTTGTCATGACTCTTCAAATCGTTTAGAAAGGGATGGCAGAGCTCTCGACGTTATTCTCGCATAAGATCGGTGAGCAGAACCCTTTTCACGCACCTCAAGATGTTCTTACTTTTCGCAAGCACAGTTATTTTGAGCTTCGTAGCACTTTCAATAGTCTTTCTAACAGCTAAACGTTTGAAAACTTAAGATCTTCCTGAACGAAGTCCATTTTGATGTCTTTTCCATTCATGAGCTTCTCTCCGACTCTGTGACGGTCATCCTGTTGACCTTGAGCAGTTCGGCGATGTCCAATTTGTGGTGCCCCGCGCACATGAAAGCAGAGTTCTCGATTCTTTTCACTTTCATCTCTACATTCCTGCACACAATAGAAATGACGTTTTTAGGACATATGCTGGAAACGTAGATATTTAAGTTTGAGGACACTTCTATGCGAGACGCCCTTTCCCTGCCCTAGTGGGACGGAGAGATCTTCCCCAGCTGCGCGCGAAACCAACGATCTCGTAGAAATTCAGAGATAAAACTAAGAGGCGTACCCTATCCTCTATCGTGTGGTGTATCTCATTGATATTGTATTAACATGCGGTATCATAGGCCATTTCCAGATCGATAAATGCAGTTTGTTCATAAAGCGAACACAGTAATCATTCGCCAGGATTAAGGAAGGATACCCTCTGTATAGATCATGTTGATCAGATATAACAGAAATGTCATGCCTCAATTACCCAGTTGTCAAAGCATAACATACGACACACTACCAGACTTGGGGCAGTGACCGCGCATGTAGCCAGAGCAGAACACAACTCACTTAATGTAAATCTGTCGCTGAAGGATTCACCACCACTCTAGGTAAAGTCCCGTTGACATCACGACATGCATTAAATATTGGCGGAGCAGCATATAATTAGAGAATGCGGAGACAATTGTGACGAAAGACTCCGCTATGGACTCGGTGTTCTAGATTGCGGCTCCGTTCTCCTGGATAAGAGGGAATGGTACTACCACAACTTGCCCCGAGTTATTTTCACTCGCTTCCCTACCTCTGCAAGAGCGATCCTCCCGATACTTGAAGACGCGTATGACCGCCAGAAAGAGTGAGGGGCGTGCTTCAAAACAAACCAGAACCTAGCCTTACCTCGACAAAATTCATGATGATTAAATCATTCGGGTTTGTGCTCATAGCGCATGCATGAATATTACTTGTTTCTAAGGTTCCTCTAACATTTGGCTAACAACCAAGGAAACGGAAGGCGTGATTATTAACCAAGCGTTTTAGCAATAATAAATAGGTCCACGGAAATGAGGTTGTGGGAGAACACAACAGTCTCATCCACCGACCTGAACTGTTCGACTGAGACAGATAAATCCATCATTTCTTAAAATGCAGAACACCGCGCTCGCCCAAAGCACCAGCTGATAGAGACTTCAGGCGAGAGTTGTTCAGAAAATGATAGTTGACGGGGAAAGTAGTCACTTCCATGAAGGTCCTCGACCACCTCCCACTCTAACTCAGGATGTACTTCCGGAGAGCTGAAGGGAATATTGAGGCATTAAAATAAAGCGGTTCTTGGATAATGATGCGTAAAATCATTCACATTTATGACACATAAGACCAACTCGTCAATAAAGTCGGCAAGGATCTGGCCCCAGTGAATGATCCTGTAGTTCTCCCAGAGTGGGTGTCTATTTTTCAAATTCCAGATCAATAGAAAGGACCTCGGTAACGTTTTCCCGATTCCCCGGAACTCCCCGCGCTTCGAAGTCCACTAACGGTGGAATATACGCAGAAATTAGAGTATACCTCGTATGTAACTGCAGGGCTACTGCCTGGAGGAGATATTTAAAGCAAGAAATAGGACGGGAATATTATGTCGAGTGTAAATACCGACAGCCTGGTACCCATTTCAGGAAATGACTGATTTCTCTGTCTCAGTCGAGGAGTTTAAGTTGGTGGATATGGCCGTTGAGTTTTTCTCCGGCAAGCTCATCGCCGTGGGCCTGACTACTATTTATAGAACGTCTGGCCGTTTTGCAGGCCAACCGCTTCCGTGGTTGTCAGCTGAATGTGACACAGCCCTAAAGCAGAAGTGTTATGCCTAAATGCACTATAAGCGCCGCTTGAACGACTTCACTGTCGGTGAATTTCGTCGAGCTAGGCTAGGTACCGGTAAGTTTCGAAGCACGCCCGCCGCTCTTAATCGCAGGCATACGTATCTTCACTTAACGGGAAGACCCATATGGCAGACGTGTGAAAGCGAGTCAAAAGGATTCGTGGGAAGTTCTCGCAGGACCTCCCTTCCGTTCTCCAGGAGATTGGGACTGCAATCTCAGACTCCGCGTTGGTGGCGGAGTTCTTCGCGACTGCTTTCTACTCATTCTCTAGCCGGGATGTTGCTCAACTAGCATTCAATGTTCAGTGTGATGTCACGAAAGGCCGCCGACTGACGTTGCCTCTAGAGAGCGAGAACCCTTCAACGACAGGTTTACAATGAGTGAGTTGCGTTCCGCTCTCGCTTCGTGCGCGGACACTACCTTTGATGCGGACGATTTCCCCTACGCCATGATTTGAAACCTGGGTGAGCAAGGCATGGCCTTTCTATTAGATTTTTTTAACAAGATCTTGGTAGAGGGTATCCTTCCTCACTCCTGGCGATTTGCTACTGTGCTCGCTTTTCGCAAACCGGGGAGAGATCCCTCTATCTCGCCAGATTTCCGCCACGTCTCTCTAACCTCTTGCGTGTGTAAGTTATTAGAAAAATTGGTAAATGTTAGATTAGCCTTTTTCCTGGACAACGGAAGCCACCAGTCTCCTTCACAGTGCGCCTTTCTTAAGTTCCACTCCACGTGGTGCTTTTCGATCTGTTAAAGGCCTATGATACAGCATAGTGTTACAGTATGATGGAGACTCTCCATACGATGGGGGCGAGGCGACGCCTCCAAATTTTTATATCTCAATCTTTTTGAGATTGATGATTCCGTGTTCGGGTGGGGGACCGCTTTCCAGGCCAATCAAGCAAAAAGAGGGGTCCTCCATGGAAGGGCTGCATTAACGGTATCGCGTCGGTGGTGCAGAAAGATGTTCTCGCTACGCTCTACATGGACAACCTTTTTATCGTTTTTAGCATGACCCAGATGCCAACTCTGGAACGTCGACTCCAACAAGCATTGAACCGCGTCTCTCGATATGACGGAGCGCACACGCTTCTGTTTTCCTTTGCGGATGACTAAGGTGTTGCAATTCCCCCGCCATCCACAGCTCCACCCTGACCCAGACTTATATATAAATGGAGTTTTCCTAGATGTGGTGAACTCGCACAGTTCCCTAGTCTTGTAGTTGACCGACGCCCCACATGGACGCTCGGATTAGCAGCCTTAGGTTCTGTTGTACCCACGCCATGGATTTTTTCGTTCCATGACCTCCAGTGCCTAGGGTGGTCATATGGATATTGCCTTACTTTTTATCGATATTTTTTTCGTTAGAAGCTCGACTACGGATGCGAGGTTTATGCTTTCAAAGCCGACCGTGCATTGTGGAAGGTGGACTCAATTCACCACACCGGCTTTCGCCTGGCAACCTGTACCTTCAGACGTCCTTCATTGAGGGCCTACTTGTCGATGATGGGAAGATGCCATTCGCTCTGTGTCGTACACAGTTTACGGGAGAGCACAGCCCTTTGTGTTTAGGGCTAGGAAACTCCCCCGAGAGCTTGTTATTGCTCCCGCGTGGTGGCGTTCCTGATTCTGCTTAGGAGGCCACCCAGGATGGTACCTTTTGGATATTTGTCGCCACATCTCTGCTCCCAAAACTTCTACAGCGCCGCGAGTATTGCTTAGGCCTTTTTGTAGCACACTCCGTGTCATGCTGGAACCGTGCCAGTTTATACGGATGGCTCCAAGTCCAATGACTTCTGTTTGAAGTCAGTGGGGCTCTGCCAGGAGCTGCGTCTGTCTTCACGGCCGAGTTGGTTGTAATATACGGCTTGGTACGGGAGATAACGCGACGTGCCCGATCTGGAGACCAGATTGTGATTTATAGCGACTCACAAAGCATCCTGAGAGCCCCCCCCCCACTCCATCTGGGGTATTGGAATCTCCGCATTCCCTGGTTCGCGTTATCCGTAAAGTTACGGTTTTGGCGAGCGGGAGGATGTCAAGATCATATTCTGCTGGGTTCCTGGACATGTAAGAATTGCGAGAAATGAGCGCGCAAATGAGGGCGCTAAGATGTTTGCTCGGACTGGGCGACCAAACCAGCGTTTCGCTCTTCCTCAAACCGACTACATGGCTTGAATACGGGCAGCTTTTCAGGCTGCTTGGAAAAGAAGATCAAAGAAGGTTGAGGGTAACTTAAGGTTGCGTGTCATTACGCCGCGACTGTTCCCATGGACCTACAATCTAATGCCGCATCAGCTTCAGGTTGCTTTCTGTCGTCTCCGCATTGGAAAAACTAGCGGGACCCACTACTATTTGATAGAGGCGCTCGCCTGTGCCTTATTTTGACAACTGCGTTGTCCCCTAAACTGTTTGGCACATTCCTGTTGAATGTCCCAGTCTGGATGATCTTTGAGCACGTTACCTATCCCGGTACCGGAACGACTGGAGTTGCTACGTTTTGTCCCTTGCACTTGGGCCTAGTTTTGGCTCACAAACTTGAAGACTATACCTGCTTTTGGAGGAAACTGGCCTCTTCCACTTTTTTTACTGTTTGTTGTAGATCGCACGTTCCTGTGCCTGGCAGAGGCGGGCCTACATCTGACGCCGGGGCGCGCTTCCTTCTTGTTGCTTATTTGCTTTTTCTTTTGTTTTTATTTTCTTTTGACATTTTTATCGTTGTTATTTGTTATTTACATATGATTTGTTTTTTAATATAGCCTAGTCTTCGGCTGTGGTGAGTACGGCGACCTTTGCCCTAGTAGGCAGTCGCCAGATTAGCTCCTAAAAAAAAAAAAAAATGCTTTCCTCTGATGGAGTGTGTGTCCTTTGTCCAAAATGAATGAGGGTCTCCAATTAATCAAGGATCCGCTCAGCGCACTTGTCATTTGTGTGTTTGTCTGGCCCTTCTTTTCCTAGGCCACCTCAGGGACGTTTGTGCCCTTCTTGGCTTAGTAGGTGCCTAAATAAAAGCGTACTCTTGCGTCCCGAGAGCACCCACAGAGGAAGAAGATACCCCAATCTTTGATTTCGTCTTCTTTCTCATGCCGGCCTTCTTTGGAGAGGATGGCATGGAATGTATATGATTCTCCGCACCCCCGGAAGGGTTCTCAAGGTCGATCGGACCTGCCTCGTCAAGTTTATTCTGAGAGATGGGGTGAACTTGGCTATAAAGGGGGCACCAGTTGAGGGAGTAGGTCCCTCCTCTCTTCTTGAGTCCTCAGAAGTCTGAGGAGGAGTTTGGACAGGAGCAAATTTAGTTTGGGTATCTGGCGCTGGGCCAAGTTTGGCCTCCATGGAAGGCCTTGCCGTCTGGGGCCAGGTCACATCCGGAGACAACAACTACTCAGGAAGGGCCTCCAATAGCTCACGTTCTTTTCGCAAAGGTTTCAGGTATCTCGACCGGGGACTCAAATGGCCTATAGCTCGTCATGAACGTCGCTGGGGACTGCATGCCCACCTGCGTTGGGAAGGGGAGGGAGGGGAGCTGGCATGTGGAGTGCCATTAAGTTGGCAAACCTCGGACTGACGTTGTATCTTGGCAATGCCCAGTGAAAGGCGCCCGGGAGTCTTGTTTCCACTAACCACTGCGGATGCCCATTGCCGCCGTGTTTTCGAGCTGGTTCTCAAAACACAATCGGCCTGTAGGCGCGGGCGCTGTGTTCTATTTTGATGGGCTACGGACATCCCCCTATCGTGCTGGGTATTTATCTCTTACCTCGTTCCCTGTTGGTTTGAGCCAGGTCACGTGAACCGAAGGCCGAGTATAGAGTTCTACCCTTAATAGGCTGTCCCCCTAAAGTAGGGGGTTACTAGTTAGGAGCGCGGGTCCGAACTCAGACGGAACAGCTGTATTTGTCTTCACCACTTTCTCTGCAGATCTCTCCTACTAATATTCTGGCAGAGATGACCACTTTGTATTTTTATTCTTGGTGTTACTAATAACATGGTTATTTACTCCTATTTTCACATTTTAGCTATATGTAATTAATCAGTAATAATAACATATCGTTGGTGCATTTCTCAATAGAAAACTTTATTTTAAATTGTGATTCGAACCACGATCCTTTTTAACATATAGCAGCCGTTGCAAATAAAGGAAAGAGGAATAGGAATAATGAGAACGAGATCCAAGACAAATTGGTACGGTTAATGTAGTGACTTTATTAGACAACTGATCTACTTCAGGTCCAGCGTGACATCCTTTCGTCTTCGAACTTAGAGACCACATTATAGGATAGCTCATCCACCAGTTCCCAAAAATTAATTTCAAAGTTACCCCTCTATGTTAGCCTCGTTTAACGTCATAAAAAACCTGTTATTATTATTAATATATTAACAGCGTTATTTTAGCCAAATACATTCAAAAGATGGAAAAAGATTTAGGAAAAACTGTTACGGATAATGTAATGGCATTATTAGGCAACTGATCTAATTCAGGTCCAGTGTGACATCCTTTCGTCCTCGAACTGGGAGACCACCGCTCGAACTGCTCGAGGACCTATAGGAGATAAGTAAAGATGAAAGATGATACTCAAGCGATATCCTCTGTTTATAAGACCAAACAAAGATAAAAAATAGACTAAAGGAAGGAAGTGGAGGATTTCAAACGGAATAAAATAACTTAAACTCATTTATCTGTTAGAGAAATTGAAATATAGGTGGGGTTTGAACCCACTAATTATCTACTATTAGCAATCAAGATGAGCTGCCCTTAGAGTGTAGGTGTGTTAATGACATTTACAATAAAGACAGCGGTAAAGTTAATGGAAGAAAATTGCAGGAAAGCTGCCTAGCTCAATTGGACTATTCATAAGTCTATGTTAATAGAAGGCAGGAAAGTTTCCCGAATCGGTTTCAAGTCAAAATGAAGAGGTGAAACCGTATGAAGAAAATGATAAATGAATGAAGTTCGTTGAAGCAGCTTTCAGTGGGGAAGGGGAAAACGTTTAAGGGATAGCCACACAAGTTTGGTTGTACGGTCTTATTTTAAAACCTACAGAGAGAACCATTGCGGGTATTTACTAAGGCAGTTTCTGTAATTGATTATTCTCTTTTTTGTTTAGACTTTATTTTTCTCCTCTTTCTTTCTCCACATTGTTTATTTCACGAGAAAATAGCATCATCATTTGATACATACTCCTTTATTTCCTTAAATAAACCACACCATTGCATTCTCTCGTTCTGATTGCCCCTAGTAGGCTCTTCTTTCTAATACTTGGGTTGTAAAGCAGAGTAGGGAAAACCAGAGAGAGTAAAATGACCTTACCAGCTTATTTTCCTTGTCCTTTTATATTTGTTGTTCCAATTATTCATTATTAATAATCGTGTTATACATCTGCCACAAATTTTCACTTGACCCGTCCTCCAAGGGAGAGTCCGGTGTAGCATTGGCAACTTATTGCAGCTGGCATCTCGAGTACTGCATGCCCTTTGCCGCCCCATTGCAGCAAAGGATCTAAAGCTTTGTATCTGTGCATAAATTTGTATTTCTTCTCTTCATCACTCGCTTTAGAGATTTCTCTTATAAACTTACAGCGGGAAATAACCTCGTTGGTTTTTGATGAAAATAAATAAACTCCCCAATTGCCTGACTTAATATAGGAACTTTTCCACTCCTTTCTGGTTGGCTTTCTCTTTACTTGCGCGATTATCTATTTCTCTCTTATTTTCCTCTTATTTTTACAACGGAGAAATAATTATAAGACTATACTTAATTTATCATTCAAAGGAAGTATTAGTAGCCTCTTCGCATTCAACTTAGAGGCTAAATCCAAAATTTTGTATACAAATCAAGTGAATCTGTTAACCTAACCTGGTTATGTATAGGAGCTCACATTTTTTTTTTTGGGGGGGGTGACCTAATAATAATGAAAGAAAGAGTGGGCAGAAATTGCCAATGAATGGTAAGGAAGAAAGTAGACGTTTATGAAACCATGGGTATATAATGGGTCGTTGGTTACATGTATTTTTTAGCCCGAATTTAAAGCGATATACTAACAAGGCGCGTATTACATATGTAATTCTTCAGGAGATATCTGTAAAAGAGGGAATGAAGAGAGAGGAAGCTAAAATGTGGAAAAGAAAAGAGCGGTAGGTTTCCTTGCAAGGCACTCGAACTGAAAGGGCAAACAGCTGCGGGCATTAGGGCCCAGATGGAGCGAAATCTCTCAGATGTAAGCCGAATTACTAGGAACGAAAAAACTGTCATCTTCCTGTAGATGTAAAAAGATAGTAATAGAAAAAAATGTGCGGTAAGTAGGGCAAAAAAATGGTGGGAAGAATACAGGCGTGTTAAAACCCGTCATCTCTGATACAGGCCAAGAGGGAGGTAGCCAAAGCTACATTCCCACCCAGACCCCGATCAAAGATGAAATGGTGATATCGACTTGGCAACCAACCTGCCAAATTAGAGGCCAGACATGAAAAATGGTCGAGAAAGAACTCTTAAGGAGAAGCAAAACAGGTTAGCTGGATGCTGTCGATAAGAAATAAAACCCCAGGAGTTTCAAACTAGGCTGAGACTAGCAGGCACACTGGGGTTGACTGGGCCTGCTACACTTCATGGTAGTGCCAGCTCTTCTTTTGTAGTGGGGACCCCATTGAGGGAGGTTGGCTAAATAAGTGTTCTACTCTGGCTGATTAGATACCAATATAACTGATTGAGGATGCGAGACGCCCATTTATCATTGCACGAAATATTAGCCAGTGGTTACTAATGTCCTACCTTGATTTCAGCTTGCAACCACAAGAGCTGCAGCTCAACTCATTATAAATGAGATTTAACAATTGCATCACATCAACATTTGCTCATTTATATTAAATTGCAGAATCTTTCTTATTTAATCGACGCATTGCTTGAGGAGATGGGACTCAGTCGCACGTCTCAACTAAGCGCCGAATATAGGAGAGGAGTGAGGACAATGCTACAATAGTTCTTGGTCTAAATAAGATTACTGCACTGTTTTATCCTTTTAACTTGCATGGAAGCTTAGGAATTGCCATTATCCACCGTGTATGTTGTCGATGTAATTACCAACAACTAAAATGAGCTAACCAAAAACAAGATACCCCCTAGTTAAGTAAGGTTAGGGTTGATGTTGTTAAGTCATGTTAAATGGACAATTTGAGAAGACTGCTGGAAGTGATAAAAGAATATAGATAAAAAAACGAATAAATAAGGGAAATTTATGGTAAACGGAAAGTAAAGACTGAGATTATAACTGAGGTGCTATGAACATGTAAATATAATGGATCCGATAGTGAAATTAACATAAAGATCAGAATGATGATTGGTGGCAAGTCCAAGAGCACAATGGTGCCTTCGATTAGGGAAGGTGGAGTTGGTTTTGAACCAAACCAGTGAGGAAAAAATACCTCGTCACCCGAGTAGGGGATGGGAGGGGGGAGGGGGAAGGGGGGGGGGGCAGAGCCACTAAAATCAAAATAAACGATCTTTAAGCTAATTTAATAAATAATAAAACAAAATCAAAACAACGGGATGAACAAAAACCAATACAAAGCAGCGAGAAGGAACAATAATAAATATATAAAACAGCACAAAAGAACGAAAACAAAAAATAACTATACAAAACCACGAAAGAACAAAAACATAACACAAAACACCCAGAAAGAACCAAAAAAGGGATGAACAAAAACAAAAGTACAAAACCACGAAAGAAAAACAAAGCAACGCAAAAACGAAAAACAACAGGAAGAAAAGAACAGAAAACAAACAAAAAAGTAGGAAAAAATAAAACAAAAAAATAACGCCACAAAAAGATAAACTAGAAAGGCAATCGTAAACGCTGGGGAGAAGCCCGACCCCTTCAAGTCCACGAATATGCAACCACAACAGCGTGTGGATACCCGATCGACATTTAAGGGCGAGGGAGAGTTTGTATGTGCTCTTTCTGGCAGACTTAGTTTGTCAATCAATACGTGTATGTCGTTAGTCCTTAAACTATACAGAAGCATTGTGTCCCCACTCTCCCCAGCAATATTTAGGGGAATGATGTTCAGATGGCCAGTCGAGAGAGAGAGAATGTTCACCTTCATCCAAATCCTAAGCCCTTTTATACATCCAATTATGCGTAAACTGTAGGTCCTTGAATACTTTAGCCTTGACAAACGTACTTTAGTATGGTAAACTGCAGTGTACGCAGTGGAGCTATGCAATCCCGGCTAGTGCTCATAACCGTTAGTTATGAGCGAATGACGTTGTGGCTTCAGGACCAGATCCAGCATTTATAGATAAACATGAAAGAATAAGTGCATCACTTTAGTTTAGTGAAAACCTTGTGGCTGCAACTAAAACTGTAAATACGGTATCAACAACAGCTTACCACAGATGCTAAGCAATTTAACTTGACAGCTAAATCAGATAATAAACCAATTTCTATCTTGATATAGCTGTTAGTTACTAATTTGCAATTTAGCAAAAAAATATATAAATAAATGATGCACATTGCTAAAAATATATTATTGGATCCCACACCCGCGCCCCAACAACATTTTCATAGTCCCCAAGGGTCGAAAACAATGCGGTAGACCCAAAGGTGCGTTAAAGGCTATAAACTAACAGCAATTCCCAACATCCCCTCCTCAGTTTCGAATGGGATATAATTTGAATGGTAGTTTTGATTGTACGAACTTGTTTTGATTGCATGAAGTGATGCCGAAGAGATATGGTTGCCATCTCACCTCACCCCCCTCTAAAGATGAGGATGTTTCCAAAGTCACTGTTTGTTATCATAATTTTTATTAATTATTTCTTTTTTCTCGTTAGTCTTTATTTCCCCATATGTTTCCCTCTCTCCATATATCGTTTATACCGGAAGGACAAGTGTTTCGTCTTTTGGGATCGATTCCTTCGCTTCCTTAAATAAACTAGACCATTGTTTCTTCTTCTTGCTTTTGTTCGATTTTATCGGGTTTTTTTCCTTCAGATCGCTCCAAATAGTCACCTCTTTATATTTGTTGTAAAACAGATTAAATATTATTATTATGGCAAAATAAATTCTACACATCTTCCAGCAAGAGAATCTCGCGTGTAGCTTAAGCAACAATGCTGCAAATGACATCTGGAGTATTAAGTGATATCACTGTCTCAATACCCGCAGAAAGATGTGCGGCTATATACCTTTCACACATTTTAACTGTCTATATCTTCAGCGCTTCTCCGTGTTCTGCCTAAAGCTTGTGTATCAAGTATCCTAAACTGGTTATGTCGAGTGGTTCAAATTTTTGCTGCTGGGCGAACTAATAAATAATGAGAAGTAAAAGTTATCCTACAGAATTATGATCTCATTGCACTACATATTTCATAGACTTACATTTTATGGAAGGTTTTTCTACTTTCAAAGTTAGGTGGCCCCCATCTCGCTCCTATCTATTCAAAACACTTTTAATATTTGTTCAAAACAATTACCCATTCCCCCCAAAATATTAACATAGATCCTCCTACCTCCCATTAATTGTATAGCCTAGAATCCGCATTACTTAGTCCACACCCACAGTTTTAATCTTTGGAAAAAATTAATTTGAGGGAATCCCTGGGATAGATAAGTGGCGATAAGCATTTGTCCGCAAATGCAGGATACGGATATATACTAGCAGTCATAATATAATGGTCAGTAGGAATAAATGTATTTAAATATTTCTGAAAGAAGCTTAATAAAACGTTGAGACTATATATTATTCACATATTGATATATATATATATATATATATATATATATATATATATATATATATATATATATATATATATAAAATATATATATTTTGTAAAAATTTCAAGTGAATGGAATAAATATTTCGTAAGTTATGAGGAAATAAACAAACTATCTTCCAAATTACAGCGGCCAAAGATTAAGGGTCACTTATAAAAAATGAAATACTAACCGAGCTATTTGTGTTGAGGAGACTGTTGATTGGTTAACACTTAGGTCTTATGATCATACATTATTGTAGCACTCAACTGTCAACATGGCGGCTTGTGAGAGACAACCGGTGTTCTGTGATAAAAAACAAAGGATTGTGTGCCTTCACTAGGAGGGCAAGTCAAATTCTGTGATATAAACTACTCTAGGATGGTCTTGAACTGTTGTGCAACGAATCGTAGCTCGTTTTAAGTCATCAGGATTGACAGATGTTAAACTAAAATCCTAAAAACCTTATAAAACGTAACCAAGACAGGATCGGTTTATAGTTAGAATGTCACTAAAGGATAGGTTTAAGAGTGCTGCTGAGATATCCCGTGAGTTCAGTTCCACCTCCGATTTCAAAGTATCGCGCAAAACAGTTTTCCGGCGGTTATAAGGTTCTGGGCTGTTTGTTCGGGCACCGGCAAAGAAACCTCTGATCTCCAAGAAGAATCAAAGAGCTTTCGTCGTTAAGCTCACGAGCATGTAGTTTGGGCAGAGGAACAGTGGGCGCAGGTTCATTTTAGCGATGAATGGGAGTTCAATGTGATTGGTTCCGAGGGTGAGATGTACTCCAACGAAGATGTGGCGCAAGATTATGTCGTGCATGTTTGAAGAAGAGAGTAAAATGTAGAGAAGGCTGTGTAATGGTATGGGGAGTGATCTCTGCTACTGGTTTTGGTCCACTTATTCGCTATCAAGAGACTCTAATGCTGAAATCTACAAGCAGATTCTTAGACAGTATGCCTTTCCACATCTCCGATCCTCGGCAATTCAACCTCCTATTTTAATACAGGACAACGTTCCCTGCCACATTGCGAAGAGAGTCAAATATTTTTGAGTGATAAAGCGGTTGATCTCATGAAACGGCCACCTCAAAGTCCCGATCTTAGCCATATATAAAACGTTTGGAAGATTATTGGAGATGGGGTGTGAAGGAGAAATCCAAAGAACCAAGATGAACTCTGGGAATTATTGAAAAACGAATGGAACAATATTATCCCATCATTTTGTAAGAAATTAATTTAGTTCTGTGATAGCAGATGTCGGGAAGTCATTGCTAGTAAAGGGATGTTCACAAAATATTAATAGTAAGAGTTTCCTCTTTGTTCTTGTTCTATTTTAAATTATTTTTCTCATTTCTCTTAACTGTTGGCCGCTGCAAAAGTTAATTTCCTAATGACTTACGAAATCTTTATTGCATTCACTTGAAATTTTAACGAAAGATAGATATTATATATATTTAAATGTGTGTATAATACTCGTAAATAGTCTCAACGTTTTGTTAAACTTCTATGATAAATATTTTAATACACTTGTTCTTACAGACCGTTATATGTATTATGGCCACTAGTGTAGCCTCTGCGAATTCGGGATTGGCATTTTCTATGTCTTTAGAAGGGATTTGGTAAACAGATAAAGAATTATCAAATTTAATCAGATGAAAATACTTCTGAATCATGAACGTATCATGAAATGCTCCGAATATCCTTGTTTTGTACTAAGAATGTTTACCTTTACCAGACGAATCCTTTAATGAACATTCAAACAGGTGAATCTTTAAGCTAGATAATATTTTGGCACTGCAGGACGATGATGCCACACATTTGTGGTGTCTTCTGTCATGGGCCAGAATGTGGCCGTAAATCCATATTAGGTAACACATTGGCCACTGTGTTACATATGTGAGACATATAGAGAGGCCTTCCTGCGTACTCTAGCGCTGGTTATTTTGCCCCTTCAACTGATTTTAAGCTCTCCTGTAGAGATAGCAGATTGGTTAAGGCTTTCCTTAAAAAATCTTTCTATCTCCTCTTTGGATGGACCTTCCTTCTTGGGGCATGTGCGTATACAAGGTAGAAAACTTGACGAGAGAGTTGGGTAGAATCCATGCGAATCATATTACACTGTCAAAATTTGGGGGAAAATCCATTCCTTTGGTTTATTTTTTTTATATAATTAAAATTGAAAAACAACTCAACTAAACAACAAAGTAAGACTTTGTCGTAGTGCTAAGAATTCTATGAACTTCATGTTAAATTAACTAAAAATCGATAGAAATAGCTTATCTCTACGTACTCTATAATGAAACAAACATAAAAGAAATAAATACAAGAGCATAAGCCTATCTATATTTCTCAAGTAAAATGCCGTAGCGCCTAATAATACACCAAAACTACATAATATAAAATTAGTATTAGAAAAAAAACAAATACACCCAAGGCTGAAGTAAATGAATGGAAGACTTGTTGGATGCTTCCAAATATCATTGGCTTCGAATTTACGCAAAAAGTGATCGACTGAATCCCACCAGAATTCGGGCCTCTGATAAAGAAAACGCATAGAAACTGGTTCCTAATTAAATCTTTGTTGCCTAAACTAGTTTGAATGTCGATAAGTCTACTGAGAGATGGGCAGCCATAGTTTACTATGGAATATTTGTCTAAAGATGGTGGAATTATATGTATAGCATTTTAAGAAACGCTTAATAAAAGGAACTGAATTTTTTAGGCTACATTATCAAAAAGATACTTGTTATCTATTAATTTAAAAAATATCGCTAATCTAAACCTGGAATCAAAGAGAGAAACTTTTTAAAACGGTGTTTGTTGTAAAAAAAGCGCAGAAGTTAAGGGAAGTTAGCGATAGAGAGAATGAGCAACTATCCTGGAGCTTGCATTATCTCATCAAGATAGCTGGTGATGATATATAGCTCATTTATCAAAACTACTATGAATATTTTTTCATGATCCGCTGTTAGCTTATTTCTATTTATCTGTGTGTGCGTTTTTCCATGTATATGCATGTCTACCTGGAAATCCAAGTAGCACATTTTTATCGATTATTTTTATGCTATCCCCCCACCTTGATTCGCTTGAAGGGACCTGAACGACGCATTCGCCTTTTTCCTGCTGCGTTCTCTGCTCTTCGTGTCTCTCTGTGTGGGCTTCTGTGAGTGCTATTAGAGTTTTTTAACCGTCTCTAAAAGGATCCTACATCAAGTTTGTTATATTAACGAGCATATAAATAAGTTATCAGCAAATTGTCGGCGTTTTTTGATGACAAAGGCAAGTTGGAAGGTAACATTATAACATTAAGGTTGAATACCAAAGGGCGGAGCCATATAGTAAAAGGGAGTGGTCACCAAACGTACATAATACCATTTAGGTTAGCAAATGTGAAGCCAAGTGCTGCTAGAACGGGGTTCACTGCATTTGTTTACTGTTCCAACATTGAGACTATGAGGAAATGAAAGAGAATATTATATATTTTTTCATGGAAAATAAGAAAAGTTCATCCATAGAAGCATATTGAGGCTACAAACGAGAAAATGATATAATTTTAAATATGTTAAAGTGGAATATGAATTTTTTCTTTATTCAGTCCCCCCAGAAATGGAAAAATCAGAAAACAGCAATTATTTAGGTTTCTATTTACACTTTACCGACCTTTAAGAACCTAAAGTTGAATGCTTCGAATACTTTGACGGCAAGAACAATAATCTCCATGCTCATTGTATTATATTCTACACTTTACTAGTTCCTTTAGGACTGTATCAAGAGCTAAAAAGGAGGATTAGTTGAAATCTACTTGAAAACATTGCAGACGGAAGAATTTCTCTTTTGGTTTCATGATATAAACATGTGTACTTTATACATACCTTATTGTTGCAGACGTCGATGCTAATTGCTTAACAGGGGCTTCAAATCAGGTCTGAATTGAACTATAATTAGACCAAGTTGTAGACAAGATTTTGAAATTTGGTGATTACATTAGAAGCTAAAGATAAATACTGACCTGATTTTACATTTACTGAATGTGGTAATTCAAGGCACTGATAATAGGTGTATAAATGATATTTTAAAGGGCACTTGAAGCAGAGAATTTTCACAATTTTGGTCCACCAATTCTCCGTCGATCTTCATCTTTTTTTGTTCCATTATCTCTAAGCTGTGATGAATGGAGAAATCAAGGCGGATAATATAATATTCAATGGAACGTAAGTTGAAACCAAAGGATGAAATGAAGAAAATAATTTTCACTTCTTCACAAGCTTTTAAAGAGACAATTCTCTTAATGTGTAAGGATTTTCAGGAGCACAATAGGTACATTAACTGGGTAGTCTTACGCGTAGTTAAAGGTCACCCTTGATATTCTGACCCATCCCTCGTTGAGTAAACCGAAAGTGTGTTAATAATTCAACTTGGGTAACCAACCACCTTATGTGAATGGAGTGAAGTTACTTCCGCTCCCTTCTTCATTCTTCCTACAGCAAAATGCAACATGAAGATATAACATAATGTGGTTAAAAGAAAAAATTTATAAAGAATAATTAACTTTGTTTACTATGTATAAAATATGTTTTTCGTTGACATGTGCATGGACTGTGCGTATGTATGAACATGAATCTACTCCTTTATGTGAGTGTTTTCTTTTTTCTTGATTTTCTTATATTGCTTCTTTTTTTTTCTTTTACCTTAACTTGAGATAATAATCTAGTTAAGAGGTTCTTTTGGTATTATGCTAATTCTGTACCTTGAACTAGTGAAGTTAAGACACATAATGATAGTTTTTCTCGATTTTTATATTCTTAAAATTTCCGTAGATTTTCTGAGTTATAAATAGCTTTAATTTTACATTACTATAATCCCAACTTTAGTAGAGAGGGACGATATGTTGGCAAATTTCGATGAGATTTCAAGGGGGTTTAGAGAAAAAACGAATCGGGAAAGACATTTGGCCTTTCCTTTGAGCCTTCCACACACCTAGCTTACACGATCTTACCGCTGACTAAAATTTTCAAAGTTCGTTCTCCAAAATATTACAATTGTCTGATATAGAATCTCGCACTATCTATTACTTTTGAGGTGAAACCGGTGGAGCAGTAAAGGATTACTTAAATGCGTTTAAAAATAAGAGTGACGTATACGAGTTTGCAGTTGATCGCATTGAGTTATGAAAATATGTAAAAATCTCCACTGAGCCTTAACGCTTTCAAGTGAGAACGAAACCTAGGAAATTAAAAACATACAAGGTCATTACGGCACAGAAGAATAGAAAATTAGTGAGGTGGAGTGATGCAATGGTCATGTGTTCAGGAAAAAGGGCGACTCCATTCAAAGTATGATTAGGAGCGTTCAATCAGAGGTAGGCAGATAATTATCCCATTAAACGGTGGGTGCATTGGGCGTTACTGTGTGGAAGTTTATGTCGGTGTGTGGAATGCGAAGGCTTTAAGTTCACCCATCCGAGGATGCATTTTGTACACAGGTGGTATGAGGTACTCAACCTGAGTTAAGAAAGTCAAAAAATTAGGGGAAATATGTAAAATAAGTTAATTAACCCCAAATGTCTTTCCACAACGGTAGCAAGAATCCGGAAATAAATATTGTAAAGGTTTATTAAATTACGTTTTTAGACGATTTTGGATACGAAAATTAACATATATAAATAAAACGTCAAAATAATATTGATATGTTAAGTGCCTTAGCAATAAAGTAACTATGTCATATTTAAATAAAACGGGAAATCCGCCTCTCACTTTCCTACATAGAATACATACAGTTGTATATATATATATATATATATATATATATATATATATATATATAAATGCAAATTTTGTTGAAGACCATGGTATATTTCGCCCTGATAAATTTTCTTTGGCAACTTTCTATTCTTCTAATTAAAAAATAAAAAGACAGAGAGCCACAAAGGGTCATTAGCGAGATAACAAATATTTAAAAGTCTAGAAGTGAGCACGTTAACACTGGCGACCATGATCTATAACACTCTGACCTTGTTGTGCCATTTCTCTTTACTTCGCAAGCTTATGAATCCCACTCGGCCTAGCTCACCTCATTCGCCAAAAAGAAGAATACCATTTTGACTTTATGGTAGGGGAATAACTTAATGTGAGAGTTAACCGTACCCAATGTAGGAGCTAAACTTAGGTGTTAGCACAGAACACTGTACATGGCTGCATATCTAAAGCCGGTGCGGGACATAGTTGTAATATACCAGAGCACAGCACGAGTGTGGACAGCGAGACATTTTTAGAAGTATTTTTGAGGCCTGAAGATTAAAAAAATCAAAAAACCCCAAAGATAAAATCACAAAAGTACAACGGTTTGTTCACGAATCCGAGAGAAATGCCCACTTAGCTATTGAGTACCAGCCTAGTTTAAAAAGTGCCACAAAATGACAAGCTTTTAAAGAGACAATTGGCCATAATTACTAACTAATAACTAAAAAAACAGCCCTGGGTTGCCTAGCTACGGTATATGCTCTTAAATTAAATAAAAATAAGTATTAGGACATTCACACTTTTGTACATATGGTACATGAGACAGTTGGAGAGGCTCATAAGGTAAAGGAAGCTATATTAAACCTTCGATTTCGCAATGTGCAAGAGCTATTAAACTTATTACACGCCACTGAAATTTATGTAAACCTACCCCTTGTTGCCTCAAAGAATTTAAGAATGAAATCAAGTTAGCTGAGAACATAGACATTGCTTAGCCTAAACCAAAGAAGATAGAGCCAAGGCTTTTGTCAAAGTGCAACAAGAACCAAAAGACCCCATTTTCTTAGCACCATCCACTAGATAAATATATAGTCAAGAAGCCCATACACCCGTTCAAACTAGGTAAGCCAGATCCGAGCCAATGTATCCAAACGGAAGAAATGATAGGGCTTGCAAATGATAAACTTGCGGACAGTCTTGAGGTTGGAAGATGCTATACCTGTGATCAACTGGAGAACATCATGATTCCCCCTCCCCCGATTACCGGGACGATCCATAGTGTGCCATATTCCGCGAAAAGGGACGCAGGAGGAGTGAAACTAAGTCATGTAAGGTTTAGAGGCGGACATATGTAACGCCAAGAAACGTGAGACTAAGTTTGTCTAAACCACCGCAACAAACTCCTACCGATAGGCTGTAAACAAAGCAGTAGATTCAAGTGGGGACAACGTTTTGTAATAAAGTCTGAAAGGCACAATCCTGCCGTTGATTAAAAAGAAGACCTAGGATATCCGGAGCTTGAACTTGAGGTTACATGACCGTATTATTTGCGGAACCAATATAATCTCCTCCCTATAGGCTTCCCCATTTACAGCTGGAAGTTGTAAAGGTACAAGTCCAGGACATTGTAGAGGAAGGCAACAATGAGTCTTCACTTAGCCAGGGGTCTTCTTCTATGATTTTAGTATCCAAAATGAGTGTGCATATAGTTTAGACGCCTAAACAGTGTCAGAATCCCACATAGGTTTGCCATAGCGGAAATGAATGAAACAATCCAAAATGTAGGGAAATCCAAGTACTCTTCTTCACTAGACCTGGAGGTGCTGACCTTATACGGCATTTACTACAAATTTCGGGCACTATCAATTCAACGTTCAACTATTTGTTGTCCAAAATGGACTGGCTAGTTTCCTTATATTAATGAACTCCTTCCTTTCTGACGCATTAGACGTAGAGGCTTTAATTTATCTGGACGATATCACAATTTTCAGTAGGGACATACCAAACCATTATACCAGGCGGCAGCATGTATTCGATTAAATGAAGGAGGAAAATCTAGAATTAAAGCTAGCAAAATTCAATTACCGTTAAGAATCCTTAGTAAACCTTGGATTTTTACTGTTTTCTCAAAATATCAAACCCACCTCTGCAGGGAAAATTACCCTCCAAAAGTACCTTCTGCCAAAATCGGCGAAGATGCCCGAGCTTTTATTGGTTTTGTTAGGTTCAAACGCAAATTCCTCACTGTTTTCTCGGAAATCGATAAAACCATCATCGCTCTGTTCATGAAACACGCTAAATTCAAAGTGGATTCATCACAACTACAAGCTTTTGAATGTCTTATAGAACACTTAACCCATGAACTCATATTGTTGAACCTCGATTTCAGGCAACACTCTATCCTAGCTAGTGATTGATGCCAGTTCTTTCGGCATGAGAGCTGTTTTGATTCAAATAAAAACGGGAAAGTTATGACAATCGCTTAGGCTAGTAAATTATTAAGTGTTGCACAGAATAAGTATAATTCAAGAGACCGCGAAGCACTAGCTGCAGTTTGATCTAAACAAATTCAGGACATAATATAGGAATACGACATTATTGTAGGTACGAACTGATCACCAAAAACTTACCTATTTATTTAAAGAAAAACTACAATTAGGTATACTAAATCGTTTGGCATTGGACATACAAGAATACCAGCCGAAAATAGAGTATAGACCATAGAAACTCCAAGCCATCCTAATGTCTTATCACGAATAAAACACGTGAAAAAAATTCATGTGTCAGAACCAATTTACCAACAGCTGTTTCTGGACACGCAACAAAGAGCGCCATGATTTAGGGACATATTCGTAGGAATGATTTATATGCATTAAACATGAGGGAAACCTTACCAAAACAACACACATACATAAGTATCCTGTCCCCCAGAAACTTTGGAAAAGGACCAGTATGGATATTTGGGGGCAATTTTAGAAAAAAACTAGAAACAACAAATATATATTAGAATTGGACAGACATTTTTACCCGTTATAACCAATTGGTATCCACTCTTAAACAAATAGTCGAAACAATTGCCAAGGACTTAATATATCACAACATTAAAACGCAAAGCGCTCCCAAGGTACTGATCTTGGACAACACTACAAAATTTAGCTGAAAACTGATGAAAGAAATGTGCAGGTTCAGCAACAAAATTAATATGTACATACAAGGGGTGGTCAATAACTTTTGCGAATCGGTAGGGAAAAACAGAGAAAGGGGGATGACTGTTTGTAGGGGTGTTAACACAAGTTATGACAAGTCAGGACCTGCAGCCGCACGATCATGCCCCGTCTATTTAAGAAGTAGTAACTGATCGCAGATCGTCAGTCACAAATTTTTCAACAATGGAGAAGGTTGAGCACCGCGCAGTGATTAAATTTTTGACCAAGGAAGGCAAGAATGCAAAAGAGATCCATGAACGCATGGTTGCAGTGTACACCGACACCGCCCCTTCCTATGCAACCATTGCTCGCTGGAATAGGGAGTTCCGCCCTGGTCGTGAGTCCCTTGAAGATGACCCCCGTCCAGGACGCCCGTCACACGTGACATAAGAGGACAATGTGGCCCCTGTGGAGAGGATGATCCTCGAAAATCGAAGAGTGAAGGACGAAGAAATCGAGCGAGAACTTGGAATATCACATGGAAGTGTTATCAACATCATCCACGACAATTTGGCCATGAACACGGTCTCTGCCCGTTGGGTCCCTAGAAACCTCACGAAACATCACGCCCCATGATCGACTTCAACGGAGGAGCTGCTGCTCCTGTACAACCAAGGCCCGGCGGGATTCGAGTCACGCATAGTGACAGGTGATAAAACGTGGGTCCATAACTAGGATCCCGAGACCAAGCTCGAAAGCATTGCCTGGAAGCACAGGAGCTCTCCGATCCCTATCAAGTTCCGGACCCAACCCTCAGCCGGGAAGATCATGGCCACCCCTTCTGGATTTCTGAGGGAGTGTTGATGGTGGACTATGCGCCTCGTGGAAGGACCATCATAGGCCAATATTACGCCGATGAACTGACTAAGTTGAAGAAGTGCATCCGTCAGAATCGGTTGACATACGGTGTCCTGCTCCTCCACGACAATGCGCTGCCCACAAGGCCAGAGTTTTGCACAAGCTGCCCTGCGCGAGTGCGGATTCGAGGAGCTCAACTATCTCGCCTACAGTCCAGATCTGGCCCCTAGCAACTACTTATTATTCCGCCAGCTTAAGGTTGCACTGCGTAGACGCCGGTTTGTGGACGATGAAGATGTCCAGCTCGCCGTCCAGGAGTGGATTGAACAGCAGTCGGGAGATTTCTGGTTGTCGGGAATTCGAAGTCTCAGGGACAAGTGGCGCAAGTGCATTGAAGTCGAGGGTAGTTATATTGAAAAATAATAAAACACTTTTCCTCCTATCTTGTTTCCTTATATCTGAATTGCAAAACTTATTGACCGCCCCTCGTAGTTCCATTATCATAACGCCTCTAATCGCATCTTGAAATGGCAAAATCGAACAATTTTGAAACTTTTTCGGACAATGTTAGTCACCTCGCCATATTTGGACGAATGTCTAGCTCTAGCTCAAATTTCCATCAGCTGTGCTTATCATGTAACCGTGGGATAGACACCTCACTTTGCACTATTTCATTATGACAAACGCTTAACTTATGATCTTATCAAATTAAACGTTGTTTTTGAACCTTGACTTCAGCGCTTGCTCATAAAGCACGGATCTCTCCAACAAATTAACAGACCCTGATTTTGAAATCTTTGATTTGATTCATAGAAAATTGAACCATCGAAACACCGAGATTAAAGCTCAACAACATCAAAGAAACTCACCACCACGGGTTATCGTCGCTGGGATGCGATACTATATAAGAGTATTGTACTCTCAAACACCAACGCAAAAGGCTCGATGTTAGGATCTAAAGCGTACATAAATAGTCCATATATACCATCTCACAATTGTTCCAGAAGCCTTGCGGTGACCCTGCAAGGCTCGCCTGCCGTAGAGGAATGCACGACGGAACCTACTCTATCACATATAAATCTACTTATTGAGCCTACAGACCCCTCGACCTCGTGTTATCTTGAACTATTTATATTCACATAGAGACATCTTACATATAAACATAAAGAAAAAAAAAATTGCGTCCATAGGTCCAGAATGACATAGGGTAAACAAATTGAAATTTAGATAAGTACTCGCAGCTACATTGCCGGGAGCGAGGAGAACGAGGAGGGGGAGCGCGGAATTTGAGCGGAGAAGAGGTGGATAAAAGGGTCGATATCCACGGGGCAAGCAAGCGGGTGGGTTGCATGAATCGCAAAGGGGACTACAACAAGAGCATCTCCCACCCCTCCGCGGAAGAGGTCACCGCTGGCCATCGAACTGGAGCATGAGACCCTCAGCGCAGCAGCAACAGTCCCCCGTACGCCTGCTCAGCAAGGGGGGCAGCAAGGCCTTCATTATTATGGGGCAGCAGGAAGAAGAGAGGTGAAGCTAGTGGTGCCTGCGGCTAGTATAAACATATTTCCCAGCATGGATGAAGCCGGCGAATCATAGGGTGCCCCATCAGCCCGCAGAACCCGATGGGGTGACCTCTGCAGGACTCACTTGTGGTCGAATCGATTCTAGAAAAGGGAAACCTAAGGGCAGAGCCTCAGGCAAAACCGTTATGGAGAGCTGCCGGCTCGCCGCAATCGTTACCTCCCCCAGAAAACGCCATCCGTGTGCAGCCATCATGGGTGGAGAATCGACCCAACCAGGGACGAAGCCGGCACTCGCCCCCACCCCCACGCAACCGGTAACGCAACAGACCATGAACACGACCTAGGTAGAAACAGAGGAAAATATGGCTTAGACAACCAAAATTAATAATTTTAAGAATAAGAATTATTACATGAAAGTTATATAAAAGAACCAGGCAATGCTTTCTTCCCATCCTTTTCCATCCTACGGGGAAAGCTTGCTCTTCGCTACTAAGAATAAAATTTAAAATCTAAAAAAAAGCAGCCGTGGTTAAATTTTATAAATTTTCTGAACTTCGCCAATTATAATAATTTTAAAAAGGAACTCTAAACTAAATTTCCCTCCTTTCAAAATATCACGTTACTAAAATATAGTTATAGAAGATATATAAAAATAAATTTTATGAACTTCACCATTTGTAATTCTTTTAGTTTTAAAAAAGTCACAAAAATTCGATACTTATATTTATTTCTGAACTTCACCATTTTGTTTTTTAATATTATAAAAGAATTATTAGAAATAACTTTGATAAAAAACATAAGTAATAACCAAACTAAGATGAAATTATTATTCAAATAATCAACAAAAACCCCTTCTTAAATTATAGAGTTAGTGAGGATGATGATGATCAATGTGGAAAAGTGCTGGTATTGTGAACAGTAATGAAAAGAACAAAAAGGGATATTGATTGGGGAGCAATTTGTAATTAAAAAAAAATAATATAAAAGGAAGATATCAAAGTGGTTGCGCTTTATAAGATAACCCCCCCAAAAAGAATCGATAATAATATATGACATCAACTCCGAGGTAAAGCTCATGCCTTTTTTCTCCAGGAGGGAAGGAAGTCGACCGGAAGGAAGAACCGCCACCCCCCCCGGGCGACCGTGCCTTCAACGGCTGCCATCAGCACGTCGACCTTCTATGATCCATATGATCAGTCACCTACAGTCTCGCCAATCAGTTTTTTAAGCACAAAGCCGTCTAAACCTGACATCTCAACCCTTGAAGAGAACCTCCCGCAAATAGCAAGATCATCTCCATTGCAGGAAGAAACTCCTAGAATTGTCGGTCAAACCTAAAGTGAAATAGGCCCACAAACGCCGAACTCTGAAACCTGAAGAGAACCGAGACCCTCCTCCCCTTTGACCTTCATCTACGGTAGGCGAACGAAAAGATCTACCTTTAAACCAATCTTACTCCAAAAGTTAGTTAAGGCTCGAAATAATATGTTCTACGAAGGCATAAACCCTATTAAGATATGAAACGGTCCTAACTTTCCCTTTACTCGCTTCCAAAAAATTGTTTTACTTCGATGCAAACACTTGACTGGTGGAGTCGTAGAAAAACTTGGGGCGGAAAATTATTTAAAGGACTTGCGAATGTTTTCGTATAAATTATGCCCCTTCCCTTCCAGATTATTTGAAACCAATTTTGGCATTCATTGAAAACATACATACCATAGCTAAAAAAATCAATATGACTCATCATAGTCGCTCTTACCTCGGTAAAAAGCTAATTCCCCAAAATAACCACCTTTATAAATTATTATTTCACGACCTCTCATTTGACTTAGATTACATAGACCACGAACAGATGATAAATACATTAAAACCCCCTCCGACTGGTGAAAAATGATATTCTCCCAAAACCATCAGTTAAACCAACGTTTGGAAAATGACGCAGAAAACGTGCCTTACTTGATTCGGGAGGAAAACTACTAAAGGGACTGTTTGGAACGGCCACCACCGAGGACGTGCAAAAACCTCGACTCAAAGTAAAAGTTGTGAACGATCAGCTTCAAATAGTAAACCAGGTCAATGACTTGATAATCACATTATTAAGCAAGATACGTATCTTCAAAACCTCAGCGGAGTTCTCATGAACGTGAGAAATCTTGTACGAACCCATGTCATCGCTTAGGATTAAAGCCTTACCTATACTCAAACTCCAACTGTACGATATTATTATAATAACAATAATAATAATGAGGATGATAATAATAATAATAATAATAATAATAATAATAATAATAATAATAATAATAATAATAATTCAAAGTTATCAGGTAGGTAAGAAATAAAAGCTCAGAAATTCACACAAATGTACATTACCTACCGAAGCTAAAACTGCAGTATCTGACGCAGGCATTCCATTTTCCCAACCCCTTCTTGCTCATCCAGCATAAGTATATACAAAATTATGAAACTTTTGTGAGAGAAGAGATTCTCAGATATAAATCCACCACCTTGAAGTTGTCCTATTCTGTCCTTCTGTCCCATGTAATTCGACATAACCGATTCACATTTTCAAGTGACTGGTCCTTTCCTCCTCCGTCATGCATCATGTTTTCTCCAATCGTAACGGACGATGTTACCCGATACAAACTGGCGCAACCTTCCTCACAAGTAGTATCAGACGACGTTATAAGCATCGTGCCTTCTACAGTCGTAACAGACGACGTTACCAGCCATTATCTAGCTTGAACTTCCATACCGGTCGTAACACTGGAGACCTTGCATTTTTACGGGATGACCTACAACCCTCTTGTTCGTCCCCTCATCTTCTGTCAAATTATCTCTCCATTTTTGGTTTTATGGTGGTTTCGCCTACACCTACTTTCGACAGAAAAGGAGAATAATAATATTTGGGACAAAGCCGAGACAAATCATTCTCCTCAGTGGCCTAAGAAGAGGCTTCGTCATTTTTCATTAGCGACTGATCCAATTTCCTTCAGCGGAAAGCACACTTCTTCAACATTGATTTTAAAGAACTACACTACTGTCAAACCATTCCACAAGTCTGATATGTTCAAGATTTTCACCAACATTTTAAGGAACTACACTGTTGTCAAACCACTCTACCTGTGTGATGTCTTCAGAACCTTTCAGTTTTTCGTAAAAGTAACGTTACAGAAATTTTGTATTATTATTATGATTATTATTATTTTTAGTCTAAACTAAACAAACTTTTACTTAAAAGCAAAATTATAGTAATAAAATCACCTTCTCAAAGCAGAACACCAGCAATATATTGAATATAAATTATTTAAAGTAAATACAAGTGAAATTTTAAATTTAAATTTTAATCGAAGTAGTGAAACGAATGACGACTTTTAATATATCAACCTTAAATGTAAAAGTTCAAATTTTAATTAAATAAAATATTTAATTTTTTTTTAGCAGAACTTTACATGTTTTGTTTTATCATATTTCATTCTTTTTTTTAAATTAATATTTATTTAAGAAGTGATCCTCCCAGTTTGGTTAATTACCACCCAATGAATGATAGTAACGATTTCTTAGGGTTACAAGTATCTTCGACTCCACCTTGGCCTTCAATCTGTCAGTACAAATACTGACACCACAATGGCAACTCCAGTTTCCACTATTGCTACTACTTTTCCACTCGTAATGTTTCACAAGCATCTGGTGCAACCGATGTGACAACCCAAGCTCAACAACACAAACACCCACATACATAAACCTCAACCGTTTTATGTCCCTCCCAAATAATGTACTTTTGTTTAAAGGTACTATCAATGGCAAATTACAGAACCACGGTTGCAACCATGGTTTAATTCATTAGAACAACACTTTCTTAAAGAAAACATTGTACATGATGACATAAAGATAAAAGAGGCACGTAGCTTTATTAATTCTAAAGTAGGGAACGCACTAGATGCAGTATCTTACTCCCTAGAACTAGCTCAAGCTAGTACCTGGCTGGACTTTAAGACACAATTGATAACAAGATACAAGGACACAGCACAAGCCTAACCACTAACTATGATCACTACTCTTTTACAAGCTAGATGGAAACAAGAATAAAATGAGGACTTAAATTAATTTTTAAACTTTTCTCATAAATTTTAGGGGAAGCTCTTAGGCATGCGCACGATCAATTTAACATTACATTCACCCTCTTCCCCTCAGTATAATTTCCTTATGGCTACTGCTATTTTCCAAAATTTACCAAATATTGCAAGAAATACATTTCAGGAGATATTAGACGTAAACCAAAGTTTAAGTGAAACTTTAAATAAGATAAAATCCCAATACAATGAACCAACACCCTCAGGAAAGTCCGAGAAACTCTGGTGAATAGAACTCAACACAATACGAACACTTCTGGCAGTAATAGAAATCAATCCTATAACCCTCCGAGGAACACTCAAACTAATCTAACTACAGAGTCCTCACGTCCATCAAGTTACCTATAACTTTCAGAAACCTTTTCTAATACCCTTCCTAACACCCAAACCCAGAGAGAAGACTCAACAACCTCGCCTTTGCTTTAACTGCGACAACCATGGTCATGTACCTCCCCACCGCATATATCCTCCCTACTTTTCTTATGTCGCAAACAGGGTCACCGACGTGGTGAGAAACCCCGTTGTAGAAATAAGGCATATTCTAAATATAAAGCATAATTAAAGGAAATAAGAAAACACAAAAAACACAAACAAGCTACACATATCCCCTTACACAAGAGAAGAGCCAACAAAATTATCTATGGATAAGGTATGTAGATAGACCACCCTTCTGCAACCATATTATATGACATTTATGTAACTCCATAGGTAAAATATATAGAATACAACACTCACATGACTTTTCCCTCAGACTAGGATCCAACACCTGATGAAGCTCAATTCAACTATAAACCACATACCGGATCTACCAATCCTTTTTAGGTGAAACGTTTTCAACCATCAAACCACGACCCATACATATTCCCCTACAGTCATGTAGGTATTAATGACAAAACAAACATCTCCCTATTCCTATTATAGTAATAAGAGAGAGGAACTTAGATATAGACTTAATTGTTAAAGTTCATATATGTAGATGATTTATATTTTGAAGCCATTTTAGATACAGGTGCACATTCGACTTTAATTAAGCAACGAACAATAAAGCGCTTACATGATAATACAATTCTTAAATATACTATAACTGAGCTAACTATACGAATGAGTGGCATTACAGGCAAACGTATTCTTACTTAAAGAGAGATTGATTTATTTCTAAATTCCAATGACTCTATTTGATGATAATGGAGCGAATTTTGATGATGACATTCTGTTAGGCAATGATATCTTTATTCAAAACGAATGGGAAATATGCCCCACCAGACATTTAGTTAGATGTCGTTGTAAGTTGAATCTCTTAAAGGTTCAGGGGAAACATATTCGTGGTCTTCCTTCTCATAATCCTTTTCAAGCAAGCTCACTTAATTTTAACTTTAGTCACAGTACTGTGACACCCCCACATCCAAATAATTCTGAATAATGTACAGCAGTTTAAAAGGTTAGAAAGCAAAGTTTATAGGAAAAGATTCTACCTTAGTGCCTTAAGCAATGTAGTTTTAACTTTAGGTCCCATGGAAAAAGTTTGTTTTCCCGATTAAATTGCTAATTCCGATAACACTAGTCAACACAATTTTTCTGGCATAAAGTTTTCCAGTGTATTTATAGGTAATTTTCGGTGCTGATTCCAGATATACCACCAGTCTTTGTCTATCACATCAGGTTTTTGAGATACAGCAATATCAGAAATAGACAAACATAAAGAGATACAAAAAGTTTATTACCTTTCGTCGAGCTACAGCTGCACAAACTTCCTCTTCTTTGACATTCTGTGAAAAAAAATCATTGGGAACATCTCTCCTCAAGCTCTAGCAGTAATTTGCCATCATATTTAAGTTACATCAGCATTGCTAGCGTTATTCCATTACTTTAATATCTTGAAGAATGCATTCATCTTGCTCGTCTTGGAAATTCGCCTAAGTGACTATGTAAACAGTGCAACTTGATACTCATTCTATATCCAAGTAATTGAAAACTCAAGAGCAGGTCCTCTACAATCTCTTTGTAGTTTGCAGCTTTCTTGTTCGCAAGGAAATTTTGCACCACATTAGAGAAAGCGTTCTAAGCTCTAGCCTCTGCTGCATTCATTGTTGTAACAAATTGGGCATCTCTGAGGAATGTTCTTATCTGAGGTCCATCAAATATTCCTGCCTTTTTCTTCTCGTCACTCAGGCTTAAAAGGTTAAACATATGTGGCAGACGCATTCATCACTGTGATCAAGGGCTATGGCAGATTTCTTCATCATACCAAGTTTTATGTGCACTGGGGGAAAGACGATTTTCCTCCTATCAACCAGATGATCATTAATGATCTTCTTCTCACCAGGCGTCAAACTGGTTCTTAGTGGCCATTCTTTTTTCACCTAGTGGTCTGCTCTAGCTCTACTGTCCCAATAGCACAAGAAACAGGTTTTTTGTGTAATCTGCTTGCTGGCCCAGAAGAAATTTCACCATTTTAAAATCAACACATATTATCCATCCACGTAAATTATATTGCAACCTCTCCAGAACAATTTGGGTGCTGTCAAATTATTCTTCCATCTTTACCAATTGCCATATTGGGATTAAACGATACATGTTTCCGTTGTGAAGTAAACACATTTCAAACTCCTTTTAGAACTGTCAGTAAAAAATCTCCACTCATTTCAATCGTATGCAGGCAGTCCCATAGTGAGCAGAAGTCCTTCTAAATCACTACAATAAAATATTTGACCATCAGAATGGAAGTACTTTTGCAACTCTGCTTTTTGTTACGATAAAAGGAAATACTAGTGCCAAATTTAAGCAGTTTTTTTCCTGCAACCTGGAACCCAGCAAATCAGCAGACATCTTTGGCAAATACAAATTTCTGACTAGATCATTTAATTAAGGCTGAGTAAACAGAGAAGGTTTGTCACAATCTGTATCAGTTGGCTCAAAAATATCACTCTGGTTAGCTTCACCATCTGTACATAGTACCAGTTTATGTACTGATGTTTCATCTGCAATCTTTGGTAGTTCAGTAAACACTGGTACAGGCATTTCATCACAGTGCGCAACTGGTCGAATAGCAGAAAAGATATTTGGGTATTTGAAGTTATGTTTGATTTTCTTATTGAAACCTTTTACAGTGAAAAGGCAGAAGTAGCAGTTATTAAAATGGTTTGTTGGTTCTCTCCAAACCATTAGCACACCAAACTTGAGCTTGGCATTCTTTCCTTAAGATCATCTTCGCAATGTTTCAATGCAGTTTTGAATACTTTGTGAAGAACCCAGCCTTTGTCCTTGTAGGGGAATCGTCACTCCCCTGTTCTCTTGCGGTGGAGTCACGAGGCGATTACCGCAAAGATATCCGGCCCCAGGCACCGTCGGGTCAAGCGCGTAACCGCAGCGCTGCACCACTCGTCGCTATGAAATACCTGAAGGTTAAAATGCAAGATCTCCCCCAGGAGAGTGAGATTCAATTTCAATTCAAGTAAAAAATTGGAGACGTGTTTCTCCCAAGCTCAAAGGCTAACGAGGAGCCGATGTAAGACTTGGTGAGAAAACCGTTTGGCATAAGAACCCTCCTGGGCTCGTCCTCAAGCCTCCCATTTCCTTACCACTCCCCCAGTGGGGTGACGACGTATAAATATGGAACACTGAGGAAAATCGGGGTAGAATACGTCAGTCTCTAGGAGACGAAGTCCCCGGATTAATACCTCGGGCTACCGAGACTGGACAGGTAGATTACTTGGCTCGCCAGACCAAGAAGTACCTTGCAAGAGAGGCAGGGCTACCTACCTTAAGGGTCTAAGAAGCAGCTCATCCTCGAGCTAGTCCCTACTTATCAAACAGAACGCTAAGTTAACTTTGTTAAGTTCATTTTACTCTCGTCAGAGAGACTCCTCATATCCTGGTGCATCTTAAACACCAGGGGTATTCCTCGTCCTTGAGGAATTGAGGAAACAAGAAGGAAAAGGCTCCCCCTCGAGCCCGTTACTCGGTGGCCACACGAAACTCATAAGTTAACTTGGTTAAGGTACCAATTTTAACTTATTCTCGTGAGAGAAACCGCCCTTCGTTATACTTGCCCTTGAGGAAGACTGGAACTAGGACGAAGCTCATCCTCGAGCTAGTTGCTGGTTACTAAACCGACCTTTAAGTTAACTTATTCAAGTTCAACTTATTCTCGTCAGAAAAACCCACCCTCATCGATCCTCGCACTTGAAGAAGACCCTCTCCGAGTTCAGTCCTCACCCATGAGGAATTAAGTGACGAAGGAGAAAAGCTCCCCCTCGAGCTCGTTACTCGGTGGTCACACCGCACTCCAGGTTAACTTGGTTTAAGAACCAAGTTCGACTCACTCTCGCCAGAGAGACCACGACTACCTTGCTGCCACCTAAAGCACCGAATTGTTCTCGTCCTTGAAGAACCCCTTCCTGAATACCGTGCGGTCCTCCCAGCTGCTACCCTCGCCAAAAGAACCTCGTGATCCCGCCCACCTACGTCTTGCCAGGCGGCACGCGTCGTGAGACAATAACATTCCTGAGGTATTTAATCTCCAGTATAGTCCGTAAGCCTAAATCTTATATATTGAAGTGTGTAGCGAAATTAACCAATTTTAGAGGGTCAAATTAATTGAGTAAATTATTGTATATTATAATATTCGGAGTATTCCTGTGGTTAATGGTTAATTTTTGTGTATTGAATTGTTGAAGTTAAAATATAAGTTTATTTGGGGAATTATTGTGCGTTTCTCTATATCCTTACATGTTTCCAACGGCTCTCTTCTGTATGATTTCAATATTAGAACTCTTAGCACTCTTAGAACAAAAAGGGGTGGCATTCTACGACAGTCCTGATCTCCAAGTGTTACTTTGAAGTAGTCAAAATCTGCTTTCCTGACAAAGTTACTTATGTTGCGCCTTTGAGCTTTCAAAGTGAAGTCGCCACAGATGTAGCAAAATATGTTTGTTTCATTACAGCATGTCCTTTTAGGGATGATGTAGCCATAGCTGCCGTCACTCTAACAATAAATCAATTGCAATTAAGGCCTATCCGCACAAAAAAAATACTCACTACCCTACCCCAATGCAGGACAATCTTTAACTGCCTGAAATTGTATTTGCATGCTGTAAATAAACGACAGAGATGCCTGATTTAACCAGAAGAATATCTCAACATATCTTAGAAAATAGTACTAAAAGTAATATATAATACTTATTACTTAATAATTATAAATAGTAATAAAAAACATAAAAATTCAGCAATGTAGTAACAACATGAAATTATGAGTAACGAAAAGTTAATATTAATGGTAAAATCCATGAAAATGGGGTATACTAATAGCGTAAAAATGTGATGTGATAGAGCAAATCTGAGATCATATTTGAATTCAGCATCCCCAATTAGTCTAAAACAGCTCTAACATCCCCTGCCAGAAAACCTTTTTTTTTGTTTTTGTTGACCAGTGTAATCAACCTTTGTTAAACTATCTTCCTATCATCACTGATAAGGGTAACATAATTAGTAATGTTCTTTTAGTCCAATCCATTGCTGAATCAAACAAATCTGAGATTCCTGTAATTTGTATAAATTAAAACTATAAGCCGGTTACCCTTACCAAAAACCAAGCAATTGTCCCTCCCTTTGGTGTTAGATTTAGAAAGCAACCACAATCATTTCCCCCAAATCATGTAGAACTAAATCCATTTCGTTCATTTTTCATTGATACCCTGGTAAAGAGTTTTTCGGTACCTGTCGTTCCTGTACATACGGAAACTGTACAACCCTAAAAAAATTGTTTTCCGGGAAATATAGATGTTTGTGACCGTTTACTTTTCTATCTGTTCCACTTACTCATAGTTTTGGCTAGGCTAAGTAAACCTTCTTATGCCATAAATTTATCATCCATTTTCTTTATTGCTTCTAATTTAATTATATTCCCTAACTTTGAGGAATATTACCCATTTATCCACTTTCTCTCCTTTTAAAGTTTTTATTAGGTTATTACGTTTTGCTTTATTTTAATCTTCGCCTGAGTGTCTCATGACCTTGAACAATATATATTCGTCCAATTGCTTATTCTTTCATCTCCATCCGCTCTTCTTCGCTATTATCCCAATTTACGACTTCCTTTACCACCATTATCCGTGATTATTTGTTGTGCAAAAAAAAAGAAAAATTGTTATCCTAGTTTTGTATCTTTCATTCATTTCTGTTTCGATAGTTGTTTTTACTAGTATGTTTGTTCTTTAGTATTTAACTTGTTTGTATTTATTTCAAAATATTCTTCTATTTCTAGTTATAAGATGCACTTTTATACGTATGATTCATTTTTCCCTAATCTCTTCCACCCGTTCTCTATGCGCCAATCCGTTTATTCTTCCATCTAATTCATCACCAGTTGCCTGGCTACATTTTCACAAATTTTACACTTATTTCTCAATTTCCCTCTTCTATGTCTTTCTTCTACTTATTTCATGTTCCCATTATACCCAAGGTGCACCATTCAGACTTTTAGTCGCGTGTAATTCTACCTATGTCGGTTGGTCGGTCGGTCCCTGTTTAGCTTTCCTTTGAGGGAGAGGGGTATAACATTGTAACTATTCGGCTAATTCTAACGAAATTTGAAACCTTTATGTTGTTTTTACATTCTCTTTTGAATAATATAATTAACAAAGTCCTCCCAAGGAGGCCTGAGAATTATTTAGCAATAACTTCCTAACAATTCTGGCGACTCTAACGAAATCTGAAACTCTTATGTTGTTTTATATTCTCTTTCGAATGAAATAATTTCTAAGGTCCTTCCAAGGTTAGTCCGGGAATTATTGAAACTTTTGAAGGTCGTAAAGTCATAAATCAGAATAAGTGAAGGCACGCGACTTTGGTCAGAACGTTGTTCAACTAAACTAAGCAGCGCATTGGTCTCCATCTGGTCTCCATTATCTCTCCTCTCAATATTTCACCCTTAAAAACTCTTTTGCACCCAAACACATTCTAGCCACATTCCTCTGAAGTGTTCTAATTATTATCTATTCCGCCTTTGCACACCCTGTGTACCTTATGTACATATAAATATCCGTGTAACTCTCACCTCTGTATAGGTCAAATACAATTATATATCCATTTGTCTGTTTTGTGATAACCCACCTTAACATTCCAATTTTTCTTAGCGCCTATGTAGTGGCCAAATACAAGGTGGAATAGAGCCAACAAGGAACCTCCCAAATTGAACACCCCGTTCGCACCAATAAAATCTTAATTTAGGAAGACAAACCAAACATTTAAATAATATCGCATCTGTTAACAATTAATTAATGTGAAATAAAGCAAATACTTTTAAAAAACACTAAGTCGATAGTCAATAATCAATGTAACTTGCAAAGCAAAATACATGGAAATAATGCAAATGAAATCGTTGTGCTCTCACGCTAAACATACAAACTGTCACATACATTAGTAAACAGCTGCAAGCCAACGGTTTGGCCAAAGAGATAACAAAAACAATCAAAACAGCAGTGCACACAAAGTAATGAATATGATATAGAGAGGGAGTCTGACCCACCAGCGATTGACATGCACCCGTGAAAGAGGAAATCTTATTTTGCTACGGATATTGACTTGATAAAGATCGGTCAGATTTCCTAATTCAAACACTATCTTGATGTACACGCGCCTACAATAATTGAGTCACGCTCTTAAATTTTAGTTATAATAAAAGTACTTGAAATAAATATAAGGATAGTCTGAAGGAGAGAAATACAAGAAAAACCCAGTCTATTAACACCAATAGCCAGTTACAAGTACGTGAGCACACTACGAACTAGGAACTTAGCGATTTCACTTAACAGACCTGAGGTGGTTATTAAACTAAAACTAAAATCTAAAAACCGCCATTTTTTTCTGATTTCCTACCTCTGCCAAGTAATAAGACGGTTACCGTTTATCTAGCCTATAAGTGAATAACCACCGGACATCTGGATACAGATTGAGTTCTACGGTGTAACCCACAGCCGCTGATAGTCTCAAGCCCAATATTACTATTCATTCCATTGATCTTCAATAGATGGCCTGTCAATAAACTTGAGGTGTCATTACTATAAACAAGTGGCATCTCCACCTATAAATTAGTGACCCCCTTCGACCAGACAACAGGTAACCAAAAATATAGACTCATCGGAACAACAACCGGCATAACAAGGAAGATCGGAAGTCGCAAACGCCACCACGATCAAGCCGCCCATCTTTGACTAGACAGCAGTATTAGGTTGGTTAAAAAAATAGAGGCCCAATTTCATATCTCAAGGATAAAAAGGAGGACACAAAGTTTTTTCACGTACTGGCTGCAGTACCTCTAAAGACTATCGACTGACTTTCAGCTACAGTCTTATCTACATAAAACTACCAGCCTCTAAGCACCAAACTGGAGCTCTTCGAAAAGCTCACAGCCACTACGCTCACTGGTCGACCTTCAATCAATCTGGCGGAACTATGAAGAACAGCTCTACAGTTAGGAGTTGGTGAAGAACTTATAAGCCACAAGTTTAATCAGTCTTTACCGGTGTCGAGCGACAAAAGCTAATCGCACTAGACGCCAGAAGCTTTCTCACAGACGTTTGTGTCTTCCAGCAAAGGAGCACCATAAAAATGGCCGTCAATCCTTAAACTTCAACTTGGTAAACTCATTAAACGCTATCGGCCCCTGCATTAAAATCGCACTCTAATACCTCGTAATCAACGGATTACTTTTACGAAGTAAACGTACTTGTACGTAGAGAAGGACCCGTACGTACATTAAAGGATATATGTGTATATAACTGTATATGTACATATTCTCGTGGCTTTTATCTCCCTCCTCACAACCAATAGATACATATATGTATATATAGGCGTATTGTCTGGGCAGGTGACCTATTCCTCGACATATATATATATATATCATATATATATATATATATATATATATATATATATATATATATATATATATATATATATATATATATACATATATATATATAATAAATTCTCGTGTCAGTTGTGGGGTTAATTTAAGACCCTTTTCGTTTTCAAGTTCTTCAGTTGAATTAATAGAAAATTTACCGAGTTGGGTCAAGTTTATTTAAAGATAGGAAAATATTTTTTTTCTAATTGTTTTTATTTTATTTTGAGTAATCAGTCTTTTTGTGTTGCCCGTGAGGCCATATTTAGTAACAAGCCATTGTTTTTTTGTGTGTTTTGGGAGAAAATCTTTCAAACTCCCGTCCTTCTAATCCCCGTGGCGGATTAAGAGGTACTATATCAGGTACTCATGTAGCAATTAGTATATTTATCATAATTTATTGCTTTGGTTCGTGTGTGTGATCACAAGAATTAAGATATTATTTAGATTTTTGGGAGGTATTTCGAGAGCCCATTTTCTTTGCCGTAAGATTCCTGAAAGCGTCGAGTGGCTAAGGCTCTTGTAAAGAAATAAGATGACGTCTTTCGAGAGATTTAGGCAACATGGTAAGATGCTTGGTCTCTCCGGTAAAGAGCTAGTTGCCTATATTCAGGATGAGGAGATAAACGAAAGAGCAGAGAAGAAAGAACTAAGAGAAGCTGAAAAGAGAAGAAGAGAAGATGAGCTGAAGAGAGAAGAAGAGAAGCTGAAGCTGCAGATAGACGCAGAGAAGCTGAAGCTGAGCAGAGAAGAAGAGAAGCTGAAGCTGAAGAAAGAGAAAGGGTGAGGCACCATGAAAGGGAGTTAAATAGGAATAACTTAGAAACCCTCTCAGTTAATTCCAAGAATGAACCTCCGAGATCTCCGCTTTAAAGCTCCCAGCATTTAAGGACGGTGAGGATTTCAGTGTTTACCTCACTCACTACGAAAAGATTTTTTGAGGTAAATCACTAGGATATCCAAACTAATGGAGTTGCCCGACTCTCGCCACTACTTAATACCCAGCTGCTTCCTTCAAAGAATGCACCGAAGAAGCGGATTTGCACGCGGCCAGTCATAATCTTTACCCCAAAGATCCCAAGAAGAGTCATCCCCCCATCCCCCAAGAGTAAAGGCCACTTCCCTAAATTCGTAAAGGTTCCAGATCCCTCCAAACCGAAATATTATCCCCGTCTGAACCTAGGGATGTTAAGCCACCCGTCTTTAATCACCCTGCCTCGGATTACCCCAGACGACCCATCGTCTTTTTTTTTGTAGAACCCCCGGGCATGTGACGACAAATTGTCCCAAAAATTCTCAGTTCCGTTCTGCCATCAGCCACCAATTAAGCGCCGCTCTTTCCCCTCCGTCTGCTCACCTCGAAACGCCTGCTTTCCCTTCAAAGAATAGCCCCCGAGTCCTTAAGTTAATTTTTTATTTAACAAAAGCTACCCCGGTGGGCTCGAATTTGAAACCGGATTGGTTAATGGTTGCTGGGTTCAACCTTGGTCAGAGATACGGGATCAACGTGCATCGTCGTATCGGAAAAGCTGCTGCCCCCAGGGAGCCTCGACCACGATAAATTTGCAGTAGTCCAGGACTACTTGGGACGAGCCAACCGCTTCCCAGTGGTCTGTTGTTTCATTTAATGCCGATATTTTACCAGTTAGGCTGACGTCATATCCACCCCTATTAAATTCTGCGCCATAAAAGAAGAAAGAATTTGAATATCGGTCAGCGCCTCACAGGTGTAATTTAGTTGGGTGCTAAAAGCTTTCACCTCGCCGATGAAATGATAATCTCCGTAGTCGGGAAAAGGATAGCCGAAAGTTCGTAACCACATCGTTGGAGACGATTAAGACCGGTATCGGGCGACAAAAGCTAATCCCTCTCAGCCTCGGAAGCTTTATCACAGACGTCTGTGCCTCCCATCAAAGGAGCACCATAAAAATGGCCGTCATATCAATACCCTGGATTTTTCAAAGATCAGCAGATTGAGTTCGAGATCTAGTCGCATTCGGTTCAGATCTTATATCTGTTTCCACAAGTCCCTGATATTCGCGTATACCTTCGAGGTTGGATCTAACCAGGCAGATCCATCTCTTTTGTGAACGCTTACACTTTTCGGAGCAAAGCTTCGAATTGTTTTGTCCCGGAAGGACTGGCCGGGATTCTTCTCGTCTCATCAGAATCCCCATTTAAGGATCTCCAGTTTCCCGTGCGAGAATTCGCGCCGAGCCGCGTCAGAGTCTCGAATTTTGGAGGTTGCACTTCTCGGGATCAGAGCTGCCTTCGTCCGTCTTCAAGGAGGTTCGTGAACTCGTCTTCTGCTTCTCCCTCCTCTTCATCCTCGTTATCATCAGGATATTCGGGCGAGAATCACGACCATTTTCCGTCTTCATTCCCCCGCGCCGACTCGCTAAAGGAGTCCCCTTCCTCGAGGACTCCCTTTAAGGTAAAACGATTGCATCTCCCGTTAATCGACCCGCTTTCCGACTCTTAAATATTCCTTCTGTATAATTGATTTAAAGTATCCCATTTGAAAGCTAATTAACAAGTAATTAACGTTACCCGATTGCTAATTTTTTATAGTCTGTCATTATTATCCTTATTTACATTTCTTATATTTCTCGTATGTATATATATGTTTACTAGCGACTTATTAAAATTATATTTGGGGGTTTCACTTTTTAAATATATCCTTGAACTGCAACTTGGTAAACTCATTAAACGCTATCGGCCCCTGTATTAAAATCGCTTTCTTATACCTCGTAATCAACGGATTACTTTTACGAAGTGAACGTACTTGTACATAGCGAAGGACGCGTACGTACATTAGAGGATATATGTGTATATAACTGTATATATACATATTTTCGTGGCTTTTATCTCTTTCCTCCCAACCAATTCATTCATATATTGAAATATAGGCGTATTGTCTGGGGAGGTGACCTATTCTTCGACAATGCTGGTGAATAGATAATCATAACCAGTGGCCTTTTTCTCAAGCAAATTAAGAAAGACGCAACAAGAATACTCCGCAATATGACAGGGAACTCCTGGCGGCGTATCTTGCTTTGATCCACTTCAGGCACATGAGTAGGGGGCGCCATGTTAATTTTTTGCACGGACCACAGGCCACTAGTGTCCGCTTTCTCTTCACCATTGTGTTACAAAACGGACAGGCAATAATACCACTGGATGGTGATATTGGATTACATCAGCGACAGCACATATGTGCGTGTTCAACACAACGGCTTTGCTGACTGCCTATCACGGAACGTCAATTCGGTCCAAATTGACTCATTTGACCTCGGAGCTCTGGTGGCAGCACAGAATAACAATCAAGAAACAGAAGAACTATAGTCGCGAATATAATATTTTCCTTTTCCCGGAGAAGCTCAACTATGGTGTGAAATAACATCAAAATACCTACGACAGTTCGTGCCTACTGCATAAAGGAGTAAATTTCTTCAAACAATTGCACATTTTGCCATATTTTGGAATTAATTAATCCATCCGTCTAAATAAGTCTAGATATTCTTCGCCTAATAAAGGTAGGGCCTTTCGCTCCTTGGCACGGCTGTGCTTCTCATTCCAGTCCTACAAATCAATCGCCACACGAAATCACCAGCCTTGCCCATTAATATCATCTCGTCAAGATTCGAGACCGTGCACAACGACATTGTCGGACCACTACCACCGCGAACGTTGCCTGGGAAATCCTACCCATCGAATAGCCGGTATCTCCTATAATGCATTGACTAGGCTACAAGATGGATCGAATCATTACTAATTCCTGAAATAAGTGCTGCAACGTTTCTTTGGCTTTTTTAGACGGATGGATTTACAGATTTGGAGTCCCATTATATGTGGTAACCGATAAAGGAGCCCAATTCGAGTCAGAGTTGTTCAGGAAATTATCAGCCCTCATTAGTTTCCAACGTCTCCGTACCACGGCGTACCAACCAACCACGAACGGGTTGTAAAAAAGAGCACACAGAACTCTGAAAGTTCCAGAATGGCTTTTCGACAGGGATGGCTGATGGCCCTTCCGATAGTCCTTTCGGGCATTCGCTCCCTACATAATGACTCAAGTTTTTCAACTTTCAGAGCAGTTACAGGGACTATACTACTGTGTTAAAAGCCCTTAGATTCATCCTCATCGTCGGAAAATGACTCAAAATTCCTTTAGGAATTGGCCATAACCATTTCACAAGTCTATTTTACACAGATATTTGAAGGATACCTACACTTGTTGCCCAAACCTTTCATACTCGAATCTCTTCGAGAGCCGATGCATGTGTGAGACCGAATCGATCGAGTTCGCAAGCCGCTATAAGCACCATATAGTGACCCTTTCCCGGTGGTCAAGCGTGACGACAGAGGTTATAAGCCAAAATTCTCTATTGGCAACCGAGATTCTGACTCAGTGAAACTTTGAAACCTGTGAAACTGCCACACTTGTATAATGATAATGCACTAAACGAAAAGGAACATTAAAGGACTCACGCAAGAAATGATAGAAAGAGTTTGGGTACATCGTGCCATGAGGAAGAACATGGAACAGGGAACAGTAACATCAGGGAGAATAGAAGTAAAACCTCTCAGGTACCTGAAAATGTGATAGAAAGCCCAATGTTTTCACACGATCAGGGAGACGTGTATCGTTTGCTAAAGACTCGTCATTCTTTTATTTTAAAGAAACCAGTTGCATTGAATAATGTGGAGGAATCCCACGTGGAATTTCTTTTACAGCACGGAAGTTCCAAGCGCTGGAGAAGGTTCTATTAGGCTGAAAATTGGTAAGGCTACCCCCATCCCTCCACAAGCAGTAGCCTCGAACTGCGTCCACCACGGTCTACCTTTACACGGGTTAGAATCGCCTCGGCAAGAAGATTCGAGGCCATTCTAGAGTAGAGCTGTTTCCCACTACAACCCCCTTCCCCACGGGGAGAGCCTCGGACATATATAATGCTCGTCTCCCATGAGGCAGACACAGAGTTGAGAAGTCTCGCCCAGGCCCAAGCAGATTCCTAGTTCCCAGTCAGGTGCTAACAACAAAGCAAAGTGACGGCTAAACTATTTGTGTATTGGAATTAGCCCCAGCCTGTCAAGTAATTCCATTTAACGATCGCTACCGACCGATTTTTCCGACTTCACTCATCAACTCCTGTCGTAGCCCTCCTCGTCCGCCCCTCGTTTTCGGGTGGCCGAAATACTCTCCCCCGGACCGGACGTTACCGCCCCCCTCCTCATTTTTGGAGAACCGTTATCACTTTAACTTCCTGCTCAGAAGCTCTGAGCGCCCTCGCCTCACGTGCAAAAGAGATCCGTGACGCCTTACCCCGACGTCTCACCCGAAATCGTCCGTAAGCCAACCCCTTTTCCCCTTCAGTAACCGATTGTAGTTAATTCCCCCCTCATTTCTATAATCTCATCTTGTAATACCTTAAATTTTAACTTCATAGTCTGATTCATAACTACAATTCCTCCCCCTCGTTTACCGGTGTAATTTTGCCCATTAATTCTCTTATTATTTTTATGTAAATAGAAGTATATTTTTTTACATGCCTCTTTAAATAACCTTGTGCTTTGCCATTGCCCATATTTTCCCTGACCTCGTTGCACTGTTTCTCGCTATTCAGCCAGTCGAAACTCGTGGCGTGCCGTCCCTTTGTCGGTTCGCCTTTAAGTTATTGGTCCCTTCCCCATGGATATAATATGGTATTGATATTGTATAATGTCATACCACGACATATATATTTAATAATATACATATTATGTAATTGTGGTGTCAAGTGTGTTTGGGGTTTTTACGAACCCGTGTCATTTTAATTTCGACATTAGAAGTTCCCTTGTTATTCAGGTCTATCACTTTTATATTGATTTTTGTTTTTTATTGTCAGAAGGCAAGTTCAAGTTAATTGAAGAGCAGTGGAACGTTAATCTATTTAGATTTTGTGTCAGACCCCAGGTAATTAATTTTTTTTTACTGTGTTTGAATTTTGGAGACTCTCCTGGTTATTAAGATTTACCAAAGTTCCTAGTCCCTCGAAGCCAAGAAACTTCTATCCATCTGAACACCGAAACGTTAAGCCCCTAGTTTCTTCTCCCCCGGTTGTGCCGTACCAAAAGAACTCGATCGTCTGCTACACCTGCGGAGTTCCCGGCCATTAGCGCACGAACTGTCCTCAAAACTCCCGATTCGCAAACTCTTAGTCACCCAAGTGCACCAAATCTGGTCAGCCCCTGATCCTCCTTCGCCCGCCAAAGACCCGGTCCATCAGGTAAACTTTCTCTTTAATGAGAACAATCCTGGTGGATTGAACTTCGAGAACGGAACTGTGAACGGTTGCCGAGTATCCACCCTCGTCCGTGACACCGGGTGGACCTGTATTATAGTGTCTGAGGACCTACTCCCCCCTGTTGGTCTCGACCACTAGAAATTTGCAGGGGTCCACGACTACCTTGGCCGAGCCAGTCGTTTCCCAGTAATTCGTTGTCACATCGAGTGTGACTATATGTCCGGTTGGGACGAAGTGCTAGCGGCCCCAATGTAGTTTTGCTTCGTTTTGTTCGGTCAGAACTCCGTAATCCACGACCATCCCGTGGCCCAGCCCGTGATTACCCGTACACAAGCAGCCCTGGAAACCCCTATCGACCCGGAGTTCCAAGCCCTCCGGAGTGACAAGTTTTCCCGCGCCCAGAAAGAGTGAGCAACTCTGCCCCCCCTTTGGGAGAAAACTAAAGCCCTTGAGCGTGAGTCTACCCGAGGTAAGAAACAAGTGTCGTATCTCGTGAAGAAGGACTTATTGAGAGGTATAAGACCTACTTTGACCTTAAGTCACGAGAACAAAAATTCAAGCCTGGTGCGGAGGTGCTTGTGCTACTTCCCACGGTAAGCAACAAACTCCTTAGCCAGTGAAAAGGACCCTACCCCGTCCTCGAGACTTGATGACCCGTGGATTACCTCTTCCATACTCTGGCGGGAGCGAAGGTTTTCCACGTGAATTGTATATATATATATTATCTCATTAATGATCCTAATTATGATTTATTGGGGAGTCTACTAAATTGTTTAGTCTTTAGTCCAATATTTATGCCTACATGTAATTGTATCCTTTTTTTTAGGTTCCACTGAAATGTCGCCAATGTTCTCCTGTGATTTTTTTTTGTTTAAAATTGTACTAGTTAAATTCTCTAGAATTGAACTGTTTAAGGCATATGTCCGTAAATTCCCCGCTGAGCTCAGATTTACGTTTTTTTGTGTGTACACCTGTCGTACCAGGTCAGAATTTCCCTAGACCCTTGTTCATTCTTGTTTGACGGGTGGGATAATCCTTTCCTGCGCAACTGCTCTGTAAAACATCATCTTTCGGTTGGAGATGTGTGGGGGAATCCCACGTGGAATTTCTTTTCCAGCACAGAAGTTCCATGCGCTGGAGAAGGTTCTGTTAGGCCTAAATTGGTAAGCCTACCACATTCCCTCTCCACAAGCGGTAGTCTCGAACTGCGTCCACCACGGTCTACCTTTACAAGAGTTAGAATCGGCTCGGAAAGAAGATTCGAGGGCATTCGAGAGTGGGGAGAGCCTCGGACATATATAATGCTCGTCTCCCATGAGGCAGACGAAGAGTTGAGAAGTCTCGCCCGGACCCAAGAAGATTCCCCTAGTTCATAGTCAGGTGCTAACAACAAAGCAAAGTGACGGCTAAACTATTTGTGTATTGGAATTAGCCCCAGTCTGTGAAGTAATTCCATTTAACGATCGCTACCGACCGATTTTTTCCGACTTCACTCATCAATTCCTGTCGAAGCCCTCCTCATCCGCTCCTCGTTTTCGAGTGGCCAAAATACTCTCCCCCGGACCGGACGTTACTGCCACCCTCCCTTTTTGGAGAACCGTTATCACTCTAAGTTTCCGCTCAGAAGCTCTAAGCGCCCTTGCCTCACGTGCAGAAGACATCCGTGAAGCCTTACTCCGACGTCTCACCCGAAATCGTCCTTAAAACAACCCCTCTTCCCTTCAGTAACATATTGGAGTTAATTCTTCCCTCATTTGTATAGTCTTCTCCTGTAATACCTTAAATTTTCACTTCATAGTCTGATTCATAACTACAATTCCCCCTCTCGTTTACCGGTGTAATTTTGCCCATTAATTATATGATGTAATTTTGCCCATTAATTATATGATGTAATTTTGCCCATCAATTCTCTCATTATTTTTATGTAAATAAAATTATATTTTTGCACATGCCTCTTTAAATAACCTTTTGCTCTGCCATTGCCCATATTTTACCTGACCTCGTTGCACTCTTTCTTGCTATTCAGCCCGTCGAAACTCGTGGCGTGCCGTCCCTTTGTCGGTTCGCCTTCAAATTATTGGTCCCTTTCCCATAGATATAATATGGTATTTATATAATATAATCTCATAACATGACAAATAAATTAGGTTGATCTCAAATTAATAAATGTACAAATTCATTCCGTTTCCACGGCATACTTATAACAAAAGGAGGCAGATTGTTCGCACACCTCAATATTTTTTGTGTACATATGAATAAGGAAGATTAATGAACTTTCGCCTGTAGACGGAATAGTACACCGAATGTTAAGCCTATAGAGATTTTATAAAAGGTGCAAAACACCTCGTAATTATATTAAAAACAAATATTTAAGCTATGTAAATAGTGTAACAATTATGTATGCGACAAAATGCTTATTCCCAAAAGAGTGTATAAGAATTAAAGAATACTATTTGTAAAACTCTCTAGTTTTGAGGGGGAGTTTTTGCAATGCCCAATTACAAGGTGGAAAAGAGCCAACACGGAACCTTCGAAATTGAGCACGCCGGTGGGCCTATAAAATCTTGAATTCACACACAAATCAAACATTTAAATAATACGCCATCTGTTAACAATTAATTAATGCAAAACAAGCAAATACTTCTGAATAACACTAAGTCGATAGTCAATAATCAAAGCAAACTAATTGTAAATAATACAATTGAAATCATTGTGCTCTCACGCTAAGCATTCAAACCGTCACAGATATTAGGAAACAGCTGCGAGCCGACCGTTTGGCCACAAGGCTAACAAGGATAATCGAAACAGCTATGCACACAAAATAATGAATATGATATAGAGAGGGAGTCTGACCCACCAGCCATTGACATGGACCCGTGAAAGCGGAAATCTTTTTTTGCTACGGATGACAGCATGATATTAATCGGCCAGATTTCGTAATTCTTGGTGTACACGTGCCTACACTAATACATGCACATACCTTCTGATTAAATAAGCTCCACCTAGCTATCTATTTGGAGAAACAGACACGCCCGTAAATTTTAATAATAATAAAAGTGCTTGAAAAAAAATACAAGGACAGTCTGTCAGGGAGAGAAATACAAGAAACACTACGAACTAGGAGCTCAGTGATTTTATTTGACATACCTGAGGTGGTTATAAGACCAAAATTAAACCTAAAACACCCCGCCATTTTCTTCTGATTCCCTACCTCTGCCAAGTAATAAGCCGGTTACCGTTTACCAGCCTGCTAGTGAGTAACCAGCGGACATCTAGAGTCAGATTGAATTCTACTGCATCATCCACAGCCACTGATAGCTTCCAGCCTAATATTACCATTCATTCTACCTACCTTAAACAGATGGCCTACCAATATAGTTGAGGTGCCCTTACCATAAACAAGTGAAACCCCCACTTATACTGCCTTCTTTTATGCTTGTCAAACACATTTATTATGATGCAAATGCTGATGCCTCATTTAATAAGGCCCATCCATGATTCATTTCCTCACCAAAGATCATTCCTTGCACCTCTTCTGAATAAATTTGATCTCCAATTCATTTCCATAATCTGCCGTGACATCAAGCTATTCTTGCAGATCTTTTATTTTCGTGCATTATCATCCCATCATCTGCAAATCATAGATAGCTGATATTTATATCACCCATCCCCATTCTTCCTCTGATGCGCTTCAATCTTTTTAGTAGTTCATCAATGAATAGACTAAAAAGTTGTGGAGACATGCTGCATGCCTACCTCACTCCCATATCATTTAGCATCCATTTATTTTCTACCCGTAACCCCCCTACCCACCCACCCCCACAGCAACAACATATTTACTTTATTGCTTAGATAGAAACTCTTAATCAAATTCGAAATATTTATATTCCTACGGTTTCATCTCGTCTGCTGTTCCCGGCCAAAAGTGAAAGTTTGTCGTTAACCGCGAATCCATTTTTTTCTCTAATCAGCATTTTAGCGACCATGAATCGTTCTATTTCAAGTAATTTAGTTCGATTTTCCGTAATTTTAGTTAAGCATTCTTTGTTTTAATATTTATGTTATTTGAGTTCACAGCGTTCGTTCACTTCGAACCACTTTTATTTGTTTGCTTACTGTGACATTTTCCACCCTCATTAGATAACAAATACGTGTTTGTCACCCTTTTCATTTCTTTTTTATATATTTATTTTCTGACTCCTTGGGATTTAATTCCTTTCATTTGGCGAAAAATTGTTTCCTATATTTAGATTTATTATATGTCTACTATCTTTAATAGATTAACTCTTCTCTATATAACCACATTTAAACTTTAGTTTTGTTGTTTAGCTTCACTAAACAACCTTCCTATTCTATGTAGATCTTTGCTAAATTTTGTCGAGACTTATCTTATTTTGTTTGTATATAGATCAAAAGCCTTGCGAATGTTTTTGTAGACTTAAAAGCCCCTAAATTATTGAGAACCAACTTGCGCACTTTATTGAGAACATCGATGCACTAGCTAAATAAATCAAATCTTCCTCTCCCCTGGAATACTAATAGAAAGTTTAGGTAGAGGAAAATTACTGAGAGGACATGCAGACATACTTTTAGATTTTACTGACCCCTTAACACTCGAAGAGAATTTGATAAAATTTCAGAAACAATTACGAACCTTCTCCCAATATACCCTTGTTTCGGTTTACTCACGAAATCACACATCAACCCAGACCAACATGTCTATACCCTTGTAAAATCAGATCGGATAATTCAACGTTACATTGGCAGCAACATGGGTTTCATTTGAAGGGACACCGTAAATCACATGCACCTGTTTTGAAAATCATTCTGTGATTATAATTGAATCACCTTTTTCTAATCCACAGTGACTGCTCCATTCGCACTAATTTGTCAAAATCCATAAGTCTCACATCATAGCTCTTAATCAGAACTATCCTGTCCCCAACTTTGAAGCACAACCCATTAATTTAACGCGTTGAATATATTTACCTCTCAAGTAGGTATCCTTCTTGAGTTACATGCACCAACTTGGGATCAACACTTAAATACTAATCATAATGATCGATTAGATGTAACAGAAATTATAGGGCCAATTAATAATTCGACTGCCACATTATGTAGCATCTTTATATGCGCCATTGGCATCGTATGTGTAAGGGCGAGAAGAAAGAAGCCTAATAATATATGCGCAGCCGCACCTATATATATTAAACCACGATCATTATTTAGAGACAGGTCTTTCACAAACTAAACATTATAATTTCATTTTTAAATACACCCACATAGGATTAGACTATTGATTGATGTTGTCGTGGTATTGAATGGATCGAGTGGTGGTGTATGTACGTATAGGTTTATTACGTACTTAAAAAAACTCCTTGATTAAGTTTTCTCTAAGCGTGCTATATTATTACTTTATTATTACGTTATTTTTAATCTTTGAGTGTTTCTAGTGACATGCTCAGCGTTTCGAGGATTGAATCAAATACTTCTAACATAAAATAGAACTTTAATTGCAACATAAAAAAAATGAAATCCAACAAAACAAACTACACAGTTATGAATTAAACTGGTTTAAGTGAGACTTGCTAAATTACACAAATGAATATACAGTAATGGTTGACCCAAAGCTCACTTTAATATTGAACGCTAATTGACTTTCAAAATAAAGCTAATGAAATTTATTTACCTTTCAAAATAACCACAATGGAATCTAGTTAGAGACTGACCCTGGCCTCAATTATTATGTAGACGCAAGAATGTTGTTTGTGGGCAAACGCGTGGACGTATTCACAAACCTTTCAGATGTTTGTCTGGCGCGGGGATAAAATTAAAGAACCAGAAATGAATTCGGTACAGTGTTATGTACATTGTCTTGGGAAGATGATTTCACCAAAGGGACAGGGGAAGCAGGTGTCGTAGAATGACTCCCGACGATATACCATATATCACTATTCGTTGAGGGAACTTCCTTAATTATCTCTAGAGTGCGTAAATGTCTGGCGGCCGATATTATGTATCTTCGATATGCTTAAGAAGTGGAACTGAGCTCAAGGATAATAATATTGCTATCATTAATAAAATAGAGTTTTATTAATAATAACTATCAACAAACACAAGACGGAAAATATTGACATAAACAGAGAATGGAAAGGGTCGTGGGGGCTCGGCTAATCCGAGGATTTAAAGGATTTAAAAAGGTAAAACAAATATAGAGTTAAAGAGATGGGATGGTTCGATAAACCATTTAAAGCACAGGATAGAATTGAAAAAAGGGTTAAGTACTCAAAGGTGACGTTTGGCTTACGTAACTTTACACTAGTGGTGCAGTGGAAGGTGGCTTGAAGGAATTTTCGGTCCGCTGGCGAGTTCCAGCCGAAGGGGGGGAATAAAATGATCCTGACGTGGCGTCTTGGGAATGAGAACCGTTTCTCGACGAACGGCTTGAAGAACAATGGCTGTTCTACGTTGTTCTCTTCTAAACAAAAGGGGGGGTGAGAACCGTCTCTTGTCTACGGGCTCAAGAACAATGGCTGTTCTAATGTCGTTCTCCTCTGAACAACAAGGGGGAAGGGTGAGAACCGTTTCTTGGCGAAGGGCTCAAAAGAACAATGGCGGTTCTAATTTGTTCTCCTCTGAACAACAGGGGGAGGGGGGGGTGAGAACCGTCTCTTGTCTACGGGCTCAAGAAAAATGGCTGTTCTAATGTTGTTCTGCTCTGAACAACAAGGGGGAAGGGTGAGAACCGTTTCTTGGCAAAGGGCTCAAAAGAACAATAGCTGTTCTACGTTGTTCTCTTCTGAAAACGAGGGGGAAGGGTGAGAACCGTTTCTTGGCGAAGGGCTCAAAAGAACAATGGCTGTTCTACGTTGTTCTCTTCCTGAACAACGAGGGGAAAGCCTTGAGGACTTGACGTCACGAAAGGCTCGAACCTTTAGCACTCAAGGGATATTGTCCTCCTTCTGGAAAAGTGATGGAGAATCTCGAGGTCGAGGTCCCTTGGCGCACAAAGGGAGAGAGGGTCGTGGTGATGTTTCGCGACGAAAATCTGGATCTCCAATCTGATCTTAGTGGTAAAGTTTCCATATAAATAGCCAGGACATCTCCTTGGCGTGGGAGACAATGGAGTGGGAGCTTCGAGGGAACGCACAGCCGAGCCGGAGAACAATGCCTTATCTGCCCATAAGCCTAACTCAATCTGGCGAGGTCGGCGTATGGAGGCGAACGGGGGGACGATAACCTCCTTGTTTAAACATTGACATCCGGTGGCTGCGATAAGGCGCCAAGCTTCGAATCGAAGATGCACGTGGGCAACATCGTGGTTTTAAATAACATGTGTTTTTAGTTGAAATTAACGCAGCTTCAACTCGTTCTATCACAGCAGGCTTCCTTCAATCTTTGACGAAGGGAGGGGGGGCTTGAGGAAGTTCACTTTGGGGTATTCCTCAATGGCGACGACTATTTATAGGTTTTTATTGTATACCGGGATAGGGGTTTTCTCTGACGAGAGAGAGTTGAGCTTGTTTCTCAATACAAGCAAACTTAAATTTTGGTGTGACCACCAGGAACTGGCTCAGCATGAGCTTCTTGGATGTTCATTTCGTAGGGTTGCCTGGCACTGAGACAGACTTCGTTGTCTCGATCGCAAACTCGATCTTCCTAGACAAGATGTTGATTTTCGGTGTGACCACCAGGAACTGGCTCAGGATGAGCTTCTTCTATGTCCCTTTCGTTGGTTGCTGGGCCTTTTGCCGGACTTCGTCGTCTCGATGACTAAATCGATCTCCTTGTTCTTCTAAAGTTATCAGCCTATATACTTTGCCACCCCACTAGGGGTATGGGAAGGAGGGAGATGGGGGGGGGGTACGCTGAGGTCTTCGGAATTGAGACTCCTCCTCTAACGGTTCTTCTCCGAGCGTCTTTCCTTTAGCCCTAAAGGCACCTTATGGCATTTGGTCGACACTCCTCTAATTTCGTCTATGAAATGAAATTAAATACCCAACTCTTAGTGGAAATATTGCCGGTTTAACCAATGTTAGTCTCGCCGGACCCAAAACTTGATGATTCAAGCATTATGTTGTTGTGTGAGACCTTTCTGGGGATCCTCGAGACGAGGAGAGAGAGAGGGAGAGGGAAGAAGGTAAGTAATAAGTAATAGGGTTACGCCACCAAAATGTCCGGACGTTGCGGATACTGAGCAAGGCCTCAGTTTTGAGGGTGAGATATCGATTTCCCTACAGATGTATACTTCATATTTTTAGTTAATTTAGTTTATTTCATTATATATTGCACCTATATAATAATTTATTCTAACAAATCAAGCAATGTTTCGCATTTTACTAATGTAATATTTTTTTGTAGTTTTTGTTTTATATGATAAATTAAAATGCTTGAAATTTTCTAGTTTTGTATTTTGGGTTGTTGTGCATTTAAACATTTTGTTTAAAAAGGGAGCAGTGTTAGGATTACATTCTTACCTATAATCAAACTCCAACTGCACTATATTATTATAAAAATAATAAGGATGAGGATGATAATAATAATAATAATAATAATAATAATAATAATAATTATGATAATAATGATGATAATAATAATAATAGTAAAAATAATTCAAAGATTATCAGGTAGGCATGAAATAAGAGCCAGAAATTCGCACAAATGTACATTACCTACCGAAGTAGTATCTGACGCAGGCATTCCATTTTGCCAACCCTTTCTTGCTCATCCAGCCTCCCTGCTTCACCTAACACCTATGGCTTTAGCAAACAAACTTTCCTCTTAAGTAGCAAAATTCTTTAATACCGAGGACTAATTCCTGTGGTTTCACTGTTTCTTTGCAAAAGACAAATTCTTAAGTAAACCCTGTCTGGTTGCCCCTCTAATCACATTGTATTATATGCTATTAGTTAATACTAAGGTACGAGTATCCTCTATCTACAAAATGTATTCACATCGGCTCAGTTGTAAGAAATTTCAGCCCCATTAAACTTATGATAAAGATAACTGGATAATTATGGTAAAATCCATCCCACTGTGTTCAATGTTCTATATAACCATTCGCTCCATTGTAAAAATCTAAAAACCAAGTAACTAAATAAAATATTACTGGACCATTATTACAAAGCATCCCTCCCCTACTATGTTTAATATTTTATGTAACCCTACCCACTTGAAATGCTGCATATATAAAAAATTATAAAACTTTTTGTGAGAGAAGAGATTCTCAGACATAAATCCACCACCTTAATGTTGTCTCATTGTATCGGGCCAAAAGCAACACTAATCCCGTGTTCCAACCTTATCCTAGAATTTAGCGACCTTGAAAACCCCGAGGAAGAATTGATACGATTTGATATGCAGTCCTTTACTTTACAAAAAAATACAGTTTTAATTCCAGTTTATATTTACCAAAAAAAAATAATAAACACCGGTGCGCATTCAAAATAAATATTCTATATAAATTGCAATTTTCCCAACCGAAAACAAAAATAAGATATGACAGGCTACACAACAAAACAAAAACAACACCCGAATGAGAAGGGGTTCAGGGTTTTCACTTGGAGGCTAGGGTGGTGGTGGTAGTAGTATTTGTCCAATAAAAAGAGGAACAGGCTCGTCAGCCAATGCAGGTAACGCCCTCCGTTTCAGGGCTAGGCTGGGCGGAGCACTCGCCTCGAGGATTTTTCTCACATTCCGCTGAAGCTTCATTCTTTGAAGACACCGGATGCGATACTAAGGTAATATCCCAATGCGCTGGACAAGCAATTATTTATATAGATATTTTTTAGAAAATTTTATCTTTCGTTAAATTTACTTGGTACAAAGTAATATCTATGAAAAGAGAATACAATTGGTTAACATTATTCATAATAAAAATTCGGAAGGCAAATTATACCCACACATTCACACCGGGGTAGGGAAAGATATATGTAAAGTTATGTGGGAGAATGGCCCTACAGACACACACACACACACCGCTCCCCCACACTCCTCCTTCCTTAAGGCATTCGACCACAGTCACACGCAATACCTTTTCAATCACTCTTCACCGTACACCTTGTGCACAATCGCACCCTTCTGCACCCATTCACACTATTCTACTGGTCGCGGGCTACGCGTAGCAATCGGTCGGGGTTGTTCGTCAGTTGTCTTGTTAGTCTCGGTCTCCTCGACACTATCAATCATGTCATCTACCATACTCATCGCTTTCATTGCTTACTCGCTCATCTCTCGACAGAACTCTTTCATACTTTTTCTTTCAGAACCTTCACTCTTCATAACTCCATTCATCATCTCCTCACTCACAGCCCTAATCAAATTCAAAGCATACTCTTGTAAAACAGACAGGTCACTCACATCCCTTGTATTCTCAACAGGCATGTCAGAAGCCCCTTCGACTGGTTCCCACCAGAAACCTTAAAAGTCAGCTACTTTATCATTCACTACATCAAACTCACCCCTACTATTATCATTCGTAAAACCCGAAAAATCAGCAACACTAGGTTCATTCTGCCCAAACACACTATAATTCATACTGTTCCCAAAACCAGAAAAATCAGGCACAGGCAGCTCACTCACGCGTCTACTTATACCAGCCAAATCACTCACCTGTTTTTGCAAACACTCAATCTCTCTTTCAAGCTCCCCCATACCAGAAAGACTCTGCTCAGACTTACTTTCATTCGTACTTGCATTCTTCCTTACACCCTTTCCCAGACAGATCCATACTATCCAATTCTATCTCATAATCATGCACTTTACCCTTCTATCTGCACAGTTCATACACTGGATGACTCACCAGGTAGTCAGGAGGTTCTCTCCATCTCCTTAACTGACTCTGATGAGCCTGCAATCTCTCAGTCATACCATAATTCAAACTTTTTAAAACATACGTAACTCCATTTTCCCAAATTCTCACAACTCTATAAGGTCCATCAAACTTCTCACTCATCTTTGACACATTCAACCTACCCTTCACTTCTTTCACCTTCAATACTTTCACTCCTAATTCAAATCAACGCAACTTTTCATGTGCCTCACGCCATACACTCTGCTCACCTTCACTCAAACGAAACCTATCTTTCACTCGCCTTTAAAAATTCATCAAAAACTTACATGGGGACATTCCAGTTGCACTATGCACAGTCGGATTATACGCCCACAACACTCTTCCCAACCATACATCCCAGTCATTCACTGTCGTACTCATCATTCTCAACATCTCACATAAGGTTCTTTTCGTAAGTTCAGACAATCCCTTTGAAGACGGTACATACGGAGTTGTTCTCACATGCTCCACACCATTCTCTCTCAACATTTGCTCAAACACTTCTCCTACAAATTCAGGCCCATTATCACTCAGACATCTTCTAGGCTTCCATACACACATAGGAAAAAGCAACTGCTCAACCACACGCGCATTAGTCACACTCCTTTTATCTCTCACAGGCGCTGCATACACAAACTTACTTTTATGATCAACCATAACAACTATACCAACATTCCCAGCACTCGTACCCGGCAAAGACACACAATCAATCACTACCAATTCAAACGGTTCTTTCGCATCAACTTTCAGCATCGGTGGTTTCACTTGCACACCTTGCACCTTTCGCTTCTGATACCTTTCACACGTAGTTGCAACAGCATTCACAACAGTTCTCAGAAACGGATGGAACACACGCTCCTTCATACACTCCCACAGCTTAAACTTACCCATATGCCCATAATTCTATGCACAACCTTCACCAAACCAATCATACCAACCAAGGACATCACAAGTACATACATCACATCATCACCCTTCACATGCCTTACAAAATATACAACATCCATACAAACAACAAAATCCTTAGCATACCTTTTAAAATCACTTAAACACTCAGGCCATTCATTCAAATCAACACGCGTCATTACACACCTCTTCAACTCACTAACAAAAGGAAACATCTCTTGCATCTCTAGAATATCCTTATCACTTAAAATCTCATTATCATCATCCATGACCAATTCAATCCTACCGCAAAAACTTGAAAACTTTCTTTGCACACTCATTCAACCTCATCACCTCACATTCGCCTTTCATAAGACAATTCTTATCAGCATCCAAAGACAAATCATTTAATCTAATAAAGTCTACACCAAACAAGAAACAACACGGCATTTGCTCATCTTTCAGAATCACAAAGTCATGATTTACGTTCACACCATTACCCAAACTCACTTTCAGACTAACCTGTTCCCATGCCACTATCATGCCATTCCCTAATCCACTTATCCGTAACTTTACAGGATAATGCTCGCAACATCTAAACTCATCATACTTACTCAGAATCCTCTCATTCACGTTAGACACTTGCGCTCCAGTATCAATCAAACCACAGAAGAACCTTTCACCAACTTTCACTCTCGCTTCCATCATTTCAGGTCCACTATGTTCGTAATACACAGAAGGAACAAACACACCAACATCAGCACTGATATCCACATTGTCATCAACTCCCATATCATCACTCACCAGAAACTCATCTTCATCCAGACAATCATTCTTCTCTCTCATATATGAACACTTTTCAATCACCCAATTGTAGTGCAAACCGCTCAAACATTGCAGATGTACCAGATTAGGATTCAAACCCTTCATCTTCTTATCTTTGTACACAATCGGCCTCTCACCACCAAAGTGCACATAAACAATCACTTCATACGAACGACTCACTACAATTAACACTTCCTGAAATGGTGGGACCCCTTGCATACACATCGCTCTCAATTCTTTCATGGAGTTTCGCACCCTTGCCATACTAATGCTTTCAGGCTTCCTACATACTTCACTCATTACCTCCTTCCTTAAGTCATCAACACTATCGGGCACTCTTACATCTACTCCATCCCTCTTAAATTCTTGCAAACTATTCCATACACTCTCAAACAAGGAATCACCACCACCCTTACTCTCCTTTCCATTCATAATCCCTTTTGGCAAATACTCAGGATCATTCAATCCACACACAATTTCATCATTCGTACCAGGATACCTTGACATCAAATCAGCCACTCTATTCCGTTCACCAGGCACATACTCAATCACATAGTCAAACTCACTCAAATCTTCCAAAGTCCTTGCAATCCTACTATCAGCCCACTTCATACGCTGCACATACACAAGGGGTTGATGATCTGTTTTGATCACAAACCTCACACCATACAAAAACGGACGCAACACTTTCAAACAATACCTTATCGCAGCCAACTCTTGCTCCACAGTCGAATACTTTCGTTCTGCCGCATTCATAGCCTTGGATACATACCGAATTATTCGCCTGAAATTCTCTCCATTCAAACGCTGCTCTTGCATCAGAAAACCTCCCATACAATACCCACTCGCATCTGTATACAATTCAAGCATTTTAGCATTCACACTATAATATGGATACGCCAATTCAACATCTTCAGTCGAGGCCTCTCTCAGTTTCTCATACGCCTCATTCATCTTATCATTCCACCTGACAACCATACTACCTTTCTTGCCCATCCACTCAGTCAGAGGCTTACTCACACCAGCACAATCACGTATAAACTTTCGCTGGAACTCAATCAAACCCAAAAACGACTTCAGTTGCTTCACAGTTACCGGTTTCGGAAACATTCGCACCTTCGCTACATACTTCGGTGACTTTCGTAACCCATTCTCACTCACCATATACCCAAGGAATTCCACTTCTTTCGCAAACCATTCACACTTCGCCACTTTCACCTTCACACCAACACTCTCCAACTTTCTCAACATATTATTCACCAATCTCATATGCTCCTCAAAAGTCTCAGTCATAATCAAAATATCATCGATAAACGCAATCACATTCTTACTCGCAAACTTACTCAATACAACATTCATTACCCGCTGGAAGGCTCCGGGAGCATTAGACAACCCAAAGTTAAGGTTCCGGAACTGATAATGCCTCTTTGTGGAAGAGAAGGCAGTTACCGGCCGGTTTTCCTTAGTAATGGGCATCTGGTAATAGCCCCGTACCAGATCCAGCTTCATAAACCACTCCATCCCATGCATACTATACACACACTCAGATACCACACAAAACGGAAACGATTTTTTCACAGTCCTTTCATTCACCTTTCGATAATCCACACACAGACGCAATCTTCCATCCGGCTTACGCACATGCACAATTGGGCTATTCCATGCACTCGCGCTCTCTTCAATCACCCCCAATTGCTCCAATTCCAAACACTGCTCCTCAATCTCATCAGTAACCGGACGTGGGAAATGCCCCGGCCGCTGATAGATTGGAGAGTCCTCCTTCAGGACAATCTTTAATTCCGGGAGCTTTGCAACCCCGAAGTCCACATCACCCTTACTGAGGGCTCCTTTTCGTTCAAATATCATTCGATACACATCCTCCCTTTTATACTCAGTCAAACATCCATCTAATTTCACCATGCCCTTCACTTCATTATACATCCATTCTCGCTCACCTTCTTATACACATCTTTATACACCAAGCTCGTCTTGCATCCAGAATCTATTAAAGCCAAACACTCAATTCCACCTTCACACTCAGACACTCATACTTCCTACCAGACAACACTTTCACACTATACAGACTCCCTAACACATTACTTCCACTCATGCACCCAGAGGATACTTCACTAGGTACCCTCTTACAAATCAGTTTTCCGCTTTAGACTTTCCATTCACACCTTGCGCTCTCAGTCTAATCCAACACTTTTCACTTGAATATCCTTCCATCGCAAAATAGCTACATACATTCCTTTCGTCACGACATATCCTTGCATAATGACCAGCCTTTCCACAATTACCACACGCCTACTTCATACTTTTCCCAGCAGTTGCTCCACCATTCAACCTCGGACAATCTTTCTTCAAATGGCCTATTTCTTTACACTCGAAGCATTCTTTCACACTTTCCTGGCAATTCTTAATCATATGCCCCTTCTTATCACACCAGAAACATGCACCAGATGTCCACCTACCTTGTGCCAACATATGACCCTTCCTTCCACACCTACGACATTCCACAATCTTTCTCACACCATTCGGTCTTGCATTTGCTGAAACATACCTCGGCTTCTCTCTCATATACCTATTCCCACGCTTGACATTCATCTGGCGCCTTCCATTCGACCACCCTCCATTTACCCATCCATTTTGCCAGCACGGGAAGCTCGACATCACTCCAGCTGGTGCAGCCCTCAGGGCATCTCTGTAGCTGACAAACTGCTGGGGTAGAGAAAAGCTCCTAGGCTTCTTACCCCCAATATTCACACTGTACCATCCATCCTCTTTTAGATCGCTTTCATCATCAAATCGTCCATCTTCCAACAGCTCCAACACATCAACCATTCACCTGTGAGTCTTACTCTCTCCTTTTTCTTTCCACTCGGCCATTCACTCACCTTTCGCGGGATCGTGTCCAAAAACTTCCTCATCAGTGGTTTACATTCATTTACATCATCATCACCATACCTCGATCTTGCCATACTCTCATGCCTATGTGCATACATATTCACCCCTCCGTTCTTACCCAAACGCGCCTTCTCAAATTCATTCACTCTCTTATATTTCACACTCTCTTTCATTCGTTTCACCTGTCAATCATCCGCTTCTTCACTACATCGTACTTTGGCTCTCCCACACTCGTTATCACTCGAAAAAACTCCAACACTTTCCCATCCAACCAATCTTTCAGAATACTCATCCAGTGACGTTTGTTCTGCGGGTACTTGAGATTTCAATACCGCTCAAAATCCCCGAAGAACTCATCCATACTCTCTCCCCCATGCAATCTAAACTTATCAATCTTAGGCACTTCCCTAATCAAAATTCTTTTCCCCACATTCACTTCACTCTCCGAAGAGCTACCCTCGGTCTCACTCATTCCAATCATATAGTCACTCTCTCCCTCATCTGAGTATAGCGAATTCACACTCTTCCCTCTCACCTTCCTATCCTTAACCTTAGAACCATGCTTCCTTCCTCTCTTACTTTCCACTCTCTTTTATTCACCATCTTTCCTACCACTCACAGTATCTTCTTTAGACTCAATCACACTGCCATCCATTCCATTTAGCGGAGTCCCTTCAGTAGGAGCAGGGGTCAGGGTCGTAGGTCCTGGGGCTGGTCCAGCCCCTGTCATCATATTATATAGATCCTGCATCCGTCGGTCCGTCTGATCTTGTCGGTCTCCCACTTCCTTCTTCATCCTATCAGTCTTTTCATTTATCCCTTTCATCTCATTCTTCATTCCCTCAATCATTCCCCGCAACATTTCGCACTCCTCTTCTTTCTTCCTCAACTCCAGTCTCAATCGCACTACTTCTTGATTCAAAGTTTCAGCCAAAGCCATTGTTCCCAAGTTAGTAACAAAGGATAGAAGGAGAGAAAAATCAATCAAACTACTCTACTAATATACAGGTGAACTGCAATCAAATCAAATTCCCCCGATTTCGAGATCTCAAGGTCTCTATTTGGGCGCCAAATGTAGCGGGCCGAAAGCACTACTAACCCCGCGTTCCAACCTTATCCTAGAATTTACCGACCTTGAGAACCCCGAGAAAGAATTGATATAATTTGATATACAGTCCTTTACAAAAAAAATACAGTTTTAATTACAGTTTTTTTTTACAAAATAAATATTCTATGTAAATTGCAATTTTCCCAACCGAAAACAAAAATAAAATATGACAGGCTACACAACAAAACAAAAACAACACCCGAACGAGAAGGGTCACAGGGCTATCACTTGGAGGCTGGAGTGGTGGTGGTAGTAGTATTTGTCCAATAAGAAGGGGAACAGGCTCGTCAGCCAATGCAGGTAACGCCCTCCGTTTCAGGGCTGAGCTGGGCGGAGCATTCGCCTCGAGGATTTCTCTCACAGTCCGCTGAAGCTTCACTTTTTGAAGACACCGGATGCGATACTAAGGTAATATCCCAATGCGCTGGACAAGCAATTATTTATATGGATATTTTTTAGAAAATTTTATCTTTCGTTAAATTTACTTAGTGCAAAGTAATATATCTGAAAAGAGAATACAATTGGTTAACATTATTCATAATAAAAATTCGGAAGGCAAATTATACCCACACACTCACACAGGGGTAGGGAAAGATATATGTAAAGTGGGGTAGGAGAATGGCCCTACAGAGACACACACACACGCACACACCACTCCCCTACATCATTACATCTTTCTGTTTGATGTAATTCGACATTACCAATTCACCTTCAAGCGACTGGTCCTCTCCTCCTTCGTCGAGCATCGTGTTTTCTCCAATCGTAACATATGACGTTAACATAGGTAAACTGGTGTAATCTTCCTCCCTAGTCTTATTAGACGACGTTACGATCATCGTGCCTTTTCCAGGCCTAACAGGCGACGTTACCAGCCATAAACTGGCGTAATCTTCCTCACCAGTCATATCAGACGACTTTCCAAGCATTGTGCCTTTTCCACTCATAATAGACGACGTTAACAGCAATAAACTGGAGTAACCTTCCTCACTAATCATATCAGGCGACGTCACGGGCATCGGGCCTTCTCCAGTCACAACAGACGACGTTACTAGTCATAAACTGTCGTGACCTTCCATACCAGTCGTAACACATACAGACTTCACCCATATCATTATCTTCTGTTTAATCCTCAAGAACAAATACCTGCAAAAGTAAAAGTTTTATCAGACAAAGTTCCTACATATGGTTCATTTCGCCTCTCAATAGCTTACTCTTACTAAAGCCTTACCGACGTCCACACGTATGTATTTGTGTCAAATGACTACCACACACCACATATTCAGAAGTTCTGGTAGTCGAAATCTATTTCTGTAAACACCCTACAAAACCAATCCGTTGTCGTATGCCCACTTATTCACAACTTACGAGTCGCAAAGAGACACCCGCGCCTAGTAGATTAAATTGAAATCTGTCAGCTCCCCTTTGGAAATTTACGGGGCACTTATCCAGCAAATCAGTTTAAAACTCTAACGGCACAACGATATGGATATCTTTTTTTATAACTACCTCTGCTAGCTAAAAGTGCTTTAAAATCAGACAACCGTTCTACTAGCATTTATTAGACAAATCCATCCTGGTTGCTCTATTAAATCCGTGAGCACTAAGGTTGAGTTATGTTGCCCAAGAATTCATTGATCTCCAGGATGTATACCTTCTCATTTCTCAAATCGAGCCGCTAATTTGTCCAATTCCCAATTAGTGTAAGTGTGTATATATGTATGTAGAGTACAAAGGGGAATGTGTGGGTTGAGAGACGGAAATAACGTGGTGAAAATAGAAAGCAGTGTGAGAGATTTGTAAGGAGAATTTAGGCACCTGGTGATCAGGCCTATCGCTTTCATTAATTTTTGTTATGTCTTTTTTGTTGTTTTGATTGTGTTTGTTTATTAGTATGGCGTTCAAGCCATTTGCCTTAATAATTTTACTGTTCTTGGATGTGCAGTGTGCATATGTTATTTCTATTGTAATAAATTACTTTATATTTTGTGCTTAGATATATTTTTTTTTACTTATTTTGCAATGTGTGTAATTTTTATTTTTTGTTTCTTCTTTCTTGATATCACGTTGGGTTCAAGTGAGTATTGATCGGTTAATTTGTAGTAAAAATCGGTGATTTTTCATGATTCGGAGTATTCTCGTCTTAATTGTTTATTTTTCTTTTTCGTCATCTCTGGCAAATTAACATTCTTTTCATGCATAGAACTGCACTTCGTCTCCAACAGACACTAGGCTAGCGGAGCTTGGAAGTCTGGCGTGAATTCTAATTCTTCTCTTCTGGCTAATCATTTGCATGAATTCATCAATCAATTCTCGATTAACCACTTCCTGTATATCCTTTGTTCTTTCTTCTATGACAATGTTAATGGGACTTAAACTCGCCTCCCTATGCAGCTCTTCTTGGCGTCTTCTTTCTCGCCTGCGTGTACCCATAATTAGGTACACGCATTTATTTTGCATGATTTGTGTCACCTCTTTTGTGTCCTCGAGGCACAAGAGAGGGGGGAAAGCTGGGTAGAGCAGTGTAGATCTTACAATTGCATTGTAGATCTTCTTCTTTTTGCTCTCCCGGAGATTTCTGAACATGTAAAGATTCCTGACTGCGGCTGAGGCCTTAGAAATTCGATCATCGACGTGTTTCCTCTACCTGGATGAATAATCTTTATTCGGAGTATATTTCACTCTGTGGTGTAGAGCTACCGCCTACCTTCTATCCCATGACATTAGAAAGTAGTCTCCTCCCAATAGGGACTAGCATAAATTTCTCATGGTTTAATCTTTTGATTTTTGCCGCTGCCATACGACCTTGCATAGGCGCGTTCCGCCAAGCAAACAGATGATCTGGCTGAAATCATCAGTGTATTGAATGTTGAGGCAAGTGGGATTCGCAGGGGCCGGGATATCTGCGGTGTAATTCGGGAAGCTCGAATTGAGCGGAAACATCAGCCCGTCCGTGCACCCTTAACTCACATACGCTGCTCTGTCCATGACGTAGTCACAGAGAGTTCTTTGCAAGTTTTTACTTAAGCCGAGCAATAAAATCTTACACTGCATTCCTCTTTTCCACACCTTATTAACTCCTTTGATACATCCCGACAAACAATATCCACGTAACTCCCTTCCCGTTTGTCTTCGGCAAGCTTTTCCGTGATGACATTTATCGCCATCTCTGTACTTGGCTTTTTCTAAACCCAAACTGGTACAGGTTATATAGGAATTTCTCATCGAGATGAGACACCAGTCTTCGGTTGAAGTTCTTATTAAAGACCATCCCACCAAATTCCAGGAGTGAAATCATTACATAGCTCTTTCTCAACGTTGAATCCTTGCCATGCTTCGGCAAGAAAATATATCTTGGCCATTTTGTAAGGATCTGTAAAGTATCCTGTGTTAGGACAGGTGTTAAAAATTTGTCTAATTCCTTCGATGAGATTTTCTGGGGCTTTGTCAAAGTTTAACTTCGTAAGCCTTGATTGTCCTGGGGCCTTTTGGCGGAAAGAGCGGAGCGCGCCGAGTAGTTCGTCTTCTGTAATCTCGGTGCCTCCGTCGCGCTGTCTATCCACCTGGTAGTGCAGTGCGTCCTATGTGTTTGGATATTAAGCTCGTCTATGATATCGCTTTTGAACTCTATATCATAATCTTCGTTTTTTCTTCAGTTATACTGAAGATCTTTTCCCAATAACTTCGGAATATTGCTTCGATATTTCCTTCTTCGTTGATTAATTCAATTTTCTTCTTTTTTCCAGTCGATCCTTTGAGACGCCTGATTTTATTTCAAAAAATATTTGGGAGATGCATCTCGATCGAGGCTTTCTATCACATCGTCCCAACGTCTCGATTGTTCTTCAAGGATCAACTGGTTGACCTCTTCTTTTATCTCTTTACTTTGTTGTATTGAGTCAATTGATGCATTTCTGATGTTGATTTCATACAGTAATTCTAGTTCACCATATAAATACTTCATGTATTAGGTCCATTCGTATGTTGAGATGGACTTGTACTCGGATTTATGGATACAAGCTCTATCCGCGTTAATAAGATGGTTGTTAAGGTCGACGAATGCCTTGTCGATCTCCTCGAGAATTGCCGCATCCAGGTTGGTTGGATGATAGGCCTCGAAGAGACGTGCATACCGTGCTGAGTCTGCTTTTTGTAGTTTTTTCCAACCACATCTGGGACTTGTATAGGGTTCATATTAATTGTAAATAGGATCCCTATTTGATCACTAAATGGTACCTGGACTGGTTCTATGTAGTAATTGAAAGGCAGCTGACGATTGGCCAGATATATGTCTGGTTTAGTGGCACTCCTTCCTCTGACATATTTCCAACCTTAGAATTGCGAAACGAAGATCTCGAAACATTTCCTCGCTATCAAAATAGCCCCGCGAGAATTCTTAGCATAATGAATTCCTTCTCATATTTCACTACGGAAATAGTCTTTGTATTTTTCATACAGTTATACTCATTATATTTGACATTTTTCAAAAACGAGTGTTTTAATCAAAGCCTAAGCACAGCATCGCATATTCGCAAAAACTTGCAATATCAAAGACCTTTAGCGTATGATCGATTATTTTAAAGTTCTTCTGCCCGAAAACCTCAAACATCTGCAGCAACCCGAACAGCTTATTCGAGCTTCTCATATTCCAAATCAACCCCAAACACCACTTCCAGCGTCTCAAATTTCCCTTACCGAAGGTTAAGTTTATCAACCAAAAGTCAACTCCCATACCTAAAACTTTATTAATTAACCCATTATTTGATAATTAATTCACACCTAAATTTCATACCTTGTAACATTAATTTGTCCAATACCTGGTACGTTGAATTTTTAGTTTCGTGCAAAACAGATCGCGAGCGACATTAAAACTCTCAATATGTCGGTCGGTCGGTCCCCGTTTTGCTTTTTTGTTTTGTTTTTTAATAACTTCGTAACTATTCAGTCGATTCTAACTAAATTTGAAACCTTATTTTTTTTTAGATTCTCTTTTGAATATTATAATTGCGAAGTGCTCCCAAGGTTAGTCTGGGAATTATTTTGTTTTGAGAATAACTTCATAACTATTCGCCTGATTCTCTGCTTCACTCTACTAGTCTATAATATACTATAATCTGTTGGGCAAACCTATAATAAGCTATACTATGCTAGGCTATAATATGCTAGACTATGCTTTGCTAAGGTACACTAAGATATAATGTACAAGGGTAAGATATACTATGCTAATTTAGGCTATAAAATGCTATGATAGGATAGTATATAGTATGTTAGGCTAGACAATACTAAGCTATGCTTGACTAGGATATAATAGGATAGTATAGGCTATACTTGTCTAGTATAGTTTATGCTAGGCTTGCCTATACTATGCTAGGCTAGGCTAAACTATACTAGGCTAGATAGAGAGATGTTATGCTATGTCAAGGCGTTGAGCACTGACAATGATTGTTTTCAGTACATAGTATCGGCGTTTCCTGCTTTGTCATACGAAAAAATAAAATCAGGAGGATTTGATGGTCCCTAAATCCGAAGACTTCTGAGTGATTCTAGATTCGTGAACACCGTGAATAAAAAAGAGAAGGCAGCTTGGCTCTCATTTTCTGCCGTTGTTCGTAACTTCTTGGGAAACAAAAAAGCGCATAACTACGAGGATCTGGTTACTGATATGCTTTTAGCCTATCGTGATCTGGGATGCAACATGAGTGTGAAGCTGCATTTCCTAAATAGTCACCTCGACCGATTTCCAGAGAATCTGGGAGCCGTGAGTGACGAACAAGGAAAACGCTTCCATCAGGATTTGATGTCGATGGAAGAGCGCTACCAAGGGCACTGGGATAGACACATGATGGCGGACTACTGCTGGAGGATTAGAAGAGATCAGCGAGAGAAGACTTACAAGCAAAAGAGTTACAAACGCAAATTTTTGCCCGATTGAAATCAATAAGAGGTTCTCCAGCCTGATGTACGGTTAATTAATAAATTACCATCTATTTGATTACAGTATTTGTAATTCTAATGTGTAATTCAAGTTTCTTCTCTTATGCAATAAAATGTTTGTGCAAAAAAACCTGCTTTACTATAAATAACGCAAAAGGATGATTCAAAATTACTTCAGGGCATGATGATAGGCGTGATAAAATGAAAATTATTGTATAATATTAGTTATTCATATTACGAAGAATCTGTAGCATTTAAAGAGAATCTATTTTCAGATTTGAATTCAGTATGCTCGAATTAGGTAGGAAAATGTACTTTTGTCAATTCACCAAATACATTGTTCCCTAGTGTTATCTTTCTTGATTTTGAATTTGTTAAAAAGCAGAACATTCAGGGTAACACTGGATCGATTAGGCAGCTAATCCAATCCTAAGAGCAGGATAGTTGAATGAGAAAAACATGTATATGGTTGTAAAACGCATGTTGCAAGGTTTGAGCATGTAAAACGAGTCAAGAAGTAGAAGTTTGAGATTACCAAAACGGAAAATATTGTAATCAATTGGGAGATAAGGAACGGGTGGGGAATTCTAGGAACTATTCTCAACTAAATGTGAGCTGATACGGCTAAAATTATAGAGAAGAGCAGCATCGCTTTTTAGAAAGTTATTGTGTATTAATAGTTACTCATCTCCTATTGACGACATTGAAAAGTGAAGCAGGGGAGACCCCAAGGTTAAGAAAAGGAACAATGAATAGTTATACAACGAACCACATCCGATAAACGTCCTCACTTGCAACGCATCAGTTTGTCTTGTTTGAATTGCAGAAAATTTTCCGAGAACCATTCAGTAATGATATATTATTTAGATATAAAATTTTAAAAGATTCAGTAAACAATGTGATATCAGAATAAAAAAAAGGAATGAATGACCAAGGCGAAGTATTGAAATTGTTAGATTAAGACGAGAGGTACGTAAACGAAACGAATCAGACATATGCCAGTGATACACTAGGTAAAAAAAATCATTTATAAAAAATCAGTAAATATTTAAGATCTTATCAGTGGAATAAATTTCATTCAATCTATGTTGCATTAAAATCAATAAGTCCAATAACCACTCATTATTTAAACCCATAATTCAAAAATACAATATTTGAATGATTTAACCAATTTTAATATATTCACATTTAACTGTGTTATATTAAAAGCCATTTATTATTCTCCCCTGTTCTTTTATACCAACGTATTTATGCCATGTAATAGCATTTCTTTCATATTTATTAAAGTTTTATTTTGTTTTAATTATTTTTTTCATACATCAGTGAAAGCATATACCATAATTTTTCATTATTTTATTTTCATTTCCATAAGTCTTTAAAATACTCTTTCAGTTCTAGTTCATATCTGTCTTCCAGACTATTCTTGTCTACTATAAACACCATTATCTTATTCCCCAATTTAATATTTTTTTAGATCTCTTTTTTGCTACCAATCATAAAATATCTCAATTATAATTCCTCTGTTGTTCTTCAAGCCATTCTTCAACTTATTTCCTATCTTCTATATAATTTATGAATATAGTCCCTATTAAACATCTTTATCATGGTTGAACTATATTTCACAGTTTTCTTTCGACTGTCATCGTATTCTTATTTTTCTTTAGCTGATTTTTTCAACTTTTGTTTTTCTAACGTTCTTCTTCAAACACTTTAACAAATGTATTTAATCTAGATTTAATATGCATTCTTTAAATATACATAATTCAATTTCCACTTTTCATGCCTTTTACTTTGTTGCAATCCATCTGTCGTCTCCACATCGTGAAGATCTGTCTTTCAGTCTCGAGCTTTCATTTTTGGGGTTCATCATATTAGCAAACCTTATCGCGTTCTTTCTCTAGCTAATTTCGTTTGCTTTCATTGGATTTGATTTAAAGGTTCCTTATTTTATTATTCCTATTAATTTTTTACCCAAGATCTTTAGTTTACCTTGAACTATTTTTACTTGATTACTATGATATTTTGACTTTTATTAGATAACTATAATCAGTTTTGCCGATGGTTGAAAACTAGTTTCTTAAATATTTACTATGTATCCATATATATGCTTAGGTAGAAATGAATTGTTTTATACAAAGCAACTTTAAAATTGTTAATTTCAAGTTTTCATTTGTTCGTTTTTAAGCTAGTGATAACTTCACTTAATGAAAAAGCTCTTAATTCCTGTAAGTCAAATCTTGACTGCTTTTTAGCACCAAATTATCGACATGAAAGTAAGAAATCACTATTCCTTGCATATCAAATATTCACCTCAAAAATTTACACTTTAAAGTTATATAATATTATTTAATCCTTTAATATTGTTAAATAGGTATCACGTTTAATATTAGTCCGCAGTGATGAGATGTTCAGAAATATATTAATGAAATCTATGAGATGGGAAGAGGTTCTTTTTGATATTTTAAAAATATTCGAATCATATTTTTAAATGAAATTTTCGCTATGGAGAAAACGTATTTTACATATGTAAATGTACTTTTCCGCCTAATAAAATATACTTATATACTTCCCCATATGGTAAATTGTAACCTTCAATATACTAAAATACAGTTTTAAAAATAAATACTAATAATAATAATTGTAAATGTTAAATTATAAAAAGTGAATTCATTAAGAAATTTGGTAAGGGTTTTAAGCAAAGATGATGGTTTCTGATTTACTCTCAACTGTTCCCCTTCTTTACATTTTTATTTGATTTTTTATACCTATATTACCAAATCTCTTAATAAATTCACTTTTTCTAATTTAACACATCTCCTTCCCTGTACATGCTTTTGTTTTTTGACAAAAATTGCAGAATATTCTGTTTTATGATTTTACATATCCATTACACTGTATTTGAATTCGGGAATGTTTCTGGATTTTTTTTCTTCGTTTAAAAAAAGGTTTTACGTACAAATTGACCATGAGAAAATTGTAGAATTTTGAAAACAAAATAGCGAAATTCAGAAAAAATAAATATGATTAGAAAATATTTTAGAATATTTAAATAGAAAAAGAATTACTAATGGTGAAGTTCAGAGATATTTTAAAAATTTAGGCATGTCTTTTTTTTTGCTAATTTTTGTATATATATATACAGGGTCATTCAAAATTCTTGCTACACCTTCAAAGTTTAATTAAATAAAAACGGCTTTATGGACTTGAACAAACTTAGTCCCATAACGAAAATATTTCTCTTCTTCTGTTTTACTAGGCTCCGTAGACTTGAACGTGAGCGCCTTCTTTTTCGCAACACATTGCCCACCTCTTCATGCATTCCTCTCCAACTCCAGTTAGCATCTCTCTTGTAACAAGATTACAAGATATTCCTTATTACGTTCATCTAACTCTTCGAAACTCCTGGGTTTTGATGCATATACTTTTCTTTTCAGGACGCTCGAGGGAATGAAGTCAAAGGGTGTCAAATCTGGAGAACGTCGTGCCTACTCCAGAGGTCAGCGACGACCTACCCCTCTATCAGGGAACTCGTGATTCGAGAAACTGCGAACTGCTTTTGAATAATGTGGAAGAGCACCATCTTGTTGGAATAAAAGCAATCATCAACATTGGTTACATGTTCCAATTAAGGGAGAAAAGAGTTTCGAAGCATCGCTAGATAATTGACCCTGTGACATTAACAGTCCGCTGCTGATCATCTTTGAAGAAAAATGGTCCAATGAGCTTTTTAGAAGAGATATCGCACCATACAACGAGCTTTGGAGAGTCGGGCTCGTACTCTTCCACAACAACTGGATGGCTTTGACTCCCAAATAGAGTGTTACAAGTATGTCGATTCACGCGACCAGATTTGTGAAATATTGCTTCATCACTGAGATGGTGAGTAAGTGTCGCACATAGCTTTATTCTTCGATCAAATTCCTTTTCCATAAGTATTTGAACAACTCTTATCTTAAAAAGGACACATTTTCAATTCTTTACGTATTATCCCTTGGCTAGTTGAAGCGTAAATGGCTAATTTCCGCGAGGTTCTGTTTATAGACTTCCCTTGGCTTCTGTTAAAAGCTTATTCAACGATAACAATGTTTTCCTTTAGAACGTCTTCTTGTGCGTGGTATATCAGCCACATAGCCTGTTTCCATAAGTCTCTTATGAATAAAATAAATTGTAGAGCTTGCTGGGTAAGTAGTCATCTCATAGAAAGCACAGAATCATATTTGAGTTTCCGTTGGAGTTTGGTAAACTTCCTGCTAGGCGGCGATTTTCACTTCATTTCCAAGGTCAAATGATCACCCATTTTGTCCAGATATAAGATTAAACTTATATACAGACAAATTCTAATTTAGTGAACTATATTATACTACGAATTTGAAGTCCTCGGTTTAAAATCTGGAAAAAAATGTAGCGACACTTATAAATATATGTATATATATATATATATATATATATATATATATATATATATATATATATATATATATATATATATATATATATATATATAGTTATACAGGGTTTTGCGTGTGTGATCAAAAATGTTCCGTCAAACAAACTTAAAGCTATACTTCTCTACAACGTCATTAAAACGTATTTCACATGGGATTAAAAAGAATCGAGATCTCTGCTCATCTGCACGTGGGCCACAACAAGTCCGACATCACCAAGCGGCTAAACGCCAGGCTGATGACTTTCACATAGTCGAAGAGAGGCTCAACAATGGGGATGACTTTAAAGTTCGTCCTCGTTCAGGTAGATCTCAGGTTGCCAACTGTTTGGTTGTGGGAAAGTCCATCGAAAGTGTTTCAAAACACAAATGAGTTCCCCTTGAGAAGAAGAACATCTGGGTTGCGACGCTGTACACAGCGTCAAGAAAGAGGACGGTAGGAGTTCGAGGTGCGTGAAAAGGACTTTGCTCATCGAATGTATGTGATAAGATAACAAAGTCGGGAGCGCTGTCGTCCCATTCTCAACGACATGAAGTGTCGTTCTGATGAAAAAACTTTCACGGTCGATCTGTTCATCAACAAGGAGAGAGAACATGTGTTAAGCTTCGGTCAGGACATCTCTGAAGTCCACTACGTATCCAAGACCAAGCGCCCGGTCTCTATGATGATGCTCGGTGTCGTAGTTTCAAATGGCGAGAAGATACTTCAGGTGTGGTTCTCGGCCGGTTATAGGCTCACCGCGGCCTCTTATAGATATATCTTAGTCAACAAAGTCTTGTCCTGGGTCAGCGTGTGTGGGTCAGCATGAAGAAGGACCTTGTCCACAACGAGTGCTCGATCTTGTGGTCTCGCCAGGAGAGCGTACTCGCCGCAGAGGGCAGCCATATTGATTAATATTACAATTTTATGTCTTCTTCATGAGGGGCATGGCAGATGTTTTTCTGCTAGGGAAAATGAACTCAACAACATATACCACCATGTTATCACAACTTTTAGAGCCATCTATCCAGAAATTGCATCCCAACAACACTAAGAAATGAACTATTCTTTCACATATTTTACCATACCAGGCTTAATTGGTTGAAATTGGCTCACCATATGAAGTGCACACAAAACTCACTAGATTTTAATCCTGATATAAAACTTGTAAGGAGTACTAGAAAACAATATGAAGTACTACAAGTACAAATACAACAAAACATTATCAAAAATTACATGTTGAGCGGGGAAGTAGAGCATTAGAATCTTGTGAAAGTTATCTGAAATGCAAGCGACATTGAATTTTTTCAGTAATGAAAATAAATTGGGGTACAACTAAGTATTAAAATAATTTAAAATAAATAAATACAAAATACATATATATACTGAATTCATTTACTACAAATGTCTCATTGCATTTTATATTGGGTGCTTTATACTTTTGGCCAAAGGTGTATGAAAACCACAATTCAGTAGAATCAATTTAATAGAGAGCTAATTTCGGTATACCCTACCATCTACAGACTTACCTTAAAAGGATAGGATACATAAACATTTTATACAAATTGAGAAAAATATGGCGTATGTGGGATGAAGGGCGAGAATCATCTCCAAAAAGGGGTAATGAAGGTAATTGAAGGATCTGACAAATATTCCACAAGTTTGAAAGGGAATATTAAAGTTTTGTAGATATTTATAAGGCTAAAATTAGAAAACATCAACGTATCTTAACAAACAGAAATTCTGGATGATTTGGAAGGGGGCGGTGCAAATTATTTCTTGAAATTCTCTATAAATAAGGCGAGAGCGGTTTGCCTATGGTAGTGTGATACAAATCTCGATAAAATTAGTTCTCCAATTAATAACTTTGTCTATTACACATAACTGCGCGAGTTGGATAATTATAGGGAGGTTAGGGAAATTCTATATCTAATCTCGTGAACGTGTGCAGACAGGATCATACGATCGTTTGTGACTGCCACCTTTCTCAAAAGCCTATTAATGTCATTTTGACCTCTTTTGTGTGGCTAAATGAAAAAAAAAAGCTCACGGAAATAATAAGCTTTCTCAAAAGCCTATTAATGTCTTTCTGACCTCTTTTGTGTGGCTAAATGCAAAAATAAAGCTCACGGAATTGATTGAGTAAGTTAATATTTTCTTGTCGGAAGACAACTCGCTTATCAAGTTCTGAGTTCAATGAACATACTTCTTCCTAGCTGACACCGAATCATGTAACACAAGGAATGTAGTCTTCTGTTTACACCAACCACGTTTTGCACTCCAAATCTTGATGAAAAAATAATAACCCCTACGCTGTTCATTGGTCTTTTACAATTTTATAATAAGCTGCTCCGAACAATTTAGATCTATTTATACTCTGTTCTAACAAAAATAAAGTTATTTTAAGAATTACGAGACTAGTAGTTAATGGAATAAGAAATTGGTATTACATTCCATTTCCTGATTATACTTTGTTGGCCTAGAACAGATTCCGACCTACTGAAGCTCTATCATTCACCTTCTACTTCATCGTTCGTGTGTGAATAACGGTGCTCAAAATTTGTTTATCTTGTTCAAGAATTAAAACAGATTTAATCATATTTTAGTAATCAATTTATATTTATAACTTGCGTGTCAAGAGAAAAATTCCATGTTTTACATATCACAGAAAGGAAGAACGACGATAATTTAAAGGTTGTCTAGTGTGACTTGAAACCAGAGTTACCTCAGTTTCGCCAAGGTTTGCACGTACATAAGATTACCAATGGTGCATAAATATTATCTATATACACTGCTGACATTCTTTACTTGATGTAATTGCCAAGTTTTTTACAGATTAGCGCAACAGTATTTGTCAAATGTGGGACCTTTCTTACTTGCAAAGAAGGCAAATTGTTGGAGCACGAATGGCTCGTGACTCGTTAACAGAAACTGCCGAGTTAATTAATGTTTCAAGGGGAACTGTGTCTAAAGTCATGATTGCATATTAAAAAAAAGGAAAACTCTTTCTGGAAAACGTAACCCAGAACACAATGCAAAAGTCAGTGACATAAATTAAAGAGCATTAAAAACGTAGTGTTTTGATAAATCAAATACCCACCGTTACTAAGGTGACTGCAAAGCTAATCAACATCTTGACAACTGATTTTAAACCAAATATCGCAAATATTTACGGCCAAATCTGTGCCATACTTTGCTTTCATTTCAGTAATATGATTTACCAACAAAACAAAATAATGCAATTTCCTTTAAAAGTATATAGCAATGGACTCTATATGACAAAACATTTATTGTAAGTAAATAGCACTCACATCGGTTTTTATATGATTTTGGAAGTTTCAATATGATATTGTCCAATTTTCATTTCATAGAACAGAAGTTAAGAAAATTTATGAGTAAAGTAGTGTTTTTGAAGAAATGATTTGTCCCAAAGTGAGAAACCTAAGTATAATTTCAGCCATATCGAGAAAAAAGCACAATTATTTGATGGAAAATTAATTTTCCTTTCGTCGCAAACCAAACTCCTACTTTTCATTCCTCCAGAGAACCTGCTCCGTAGTGAAACTAATCAAGCTCATTTATTCTTTCTACTTATTTGTTTTCTAACAGGAGAGCGTCTTGTGAGTCACACTTATCTTAAGCCATGTAGAAAAGTCTAATGAGAGACATTCAGGTTCAGGTTTTCGGGAACAGTATGTGAAATAGTGGCTAAACGTTTGAAATAAGACTTTCCTCCGCATCGTTCTATTGTTCGAACTTGCCTAGAAGTGGATATTCAAATGGAACCAGTTTTTTCGTTGACTGGTCCCATTCGAATATCCACTTCTAGTAAAGTTCAAACGACTTATTTGAGATTTTGAGCATCATAAGGCTCCATAAGGATCCTCATCGATATTGATATATATATATATATATATATATATATATATATATATATATATATATATATATATAAGAAAGAGAAATTGGACGCGAATGAGCAATGAGACAAGAAACTGGAATTTTTTAGAAGTAAAAGAAAGTGACATTAGAAGAAGACTAGAATCAAAGAAAGCAGAGGGCGGCACAATGAAGGCAATCCTTTACCGAGAAGACAGATAACGACGGGAAAAAAAGTTTAAAATTCATGGCCGGTACTCGAAACTGGATTTGCTGATTGCCGGTCAGATGCTCTATTGAAAAGCTACCAGGCACAGTGACTCTACTTCGCCCAAAGTGTTACCCCATCAAACCCAGTATCTCTCTAAGCTAGGAACCTCCAAGGAATTTTTATACTACATCTTCTTACCCGCTCACAATTTAAAGGCTCATATCCAAGTCACATACAAAGAAGAAGGAGCAAATACAAGCTCTGCGGGTGATAACAACCACCACAGGGCTTTCGCCATATTTATTTTCTGCCTTTCAAAACAATTTTGAAGACAGAAATAAAGGTGCAGAAACCTTGCATTGCAGACTATATAACAATATAGTACAAGAAAGAGAAATTGGACGCGAATGAGCAATGAGACAAGAAACAGGAGTTTTTTAGAGGTAAGATAAAGGGACATTAGAACAAGACTAGAATCAAAGAGAGCAGAAGGCAGCACAATGAAGGCAATCCTTTACCGAGAAGACAGATATATATATATATATATATATATATATATATATATATATATATATATATATATATATATATATATATTTATATATATATATATATATATATATATATATATATATATATATATATATATATCAGCAGACCCAGGTTCGAGTCCCGGCCATGAATTTTAAACTTTTTTTTTTCCCGTCGTTATCTCTGTCTTCTCGGTAAAGGATTGCCTTCATTGTGCCGCCTTCTGCTCTCTTTGATTCTAGTCTTCTTCTAATGTCCCTTTCTCTTACCTCTAAAAAACTCCTGTTTCATATATATATATATATATATATATATATATATATATATATATTGTGGAGGAATTACAACATAAAGCCTCCCGGAGTGCGAGGCGGACGTATACGTTAAAGTGCTTCCCCTGCGGAGAAAGCAAGAGAATTGAGCCACATGAGGAGAGTCGTGGGAACGTTAGCCGGCGGAAAAACAGTCAAACGGACTACCCTTTTTGATGTCCCCGCCGCCTAGGTAGTCGGGAGCGAGCCACTGGGCCAAGGTGACCACCAAAGGCCATTACGCAGCGCTCAAAGGATACAATTACCTACGAGATCCGGAGGCTCGTGGTTAAATCACCACAAAAAGCGGTGCCAGTCAAACAGGACACCAAGGATGGTGACGTTGGTGGTGTCTCTAATTAAGAAGCTGACTTGGGCCAGCGATGTCACTCTCCCCTCACCCCTTGCTCTACCCTATGCGGTCTCGCCCGTTCGCCTTACATGGAACGGTTGCCAGGCTATAAATAAGCCCCATAAGGAAAGAGAAAGGATTATTCGATGAGAGACGATATACTACCAGTTCGAGAAGATCGGTCCTTCGCACAAGTTCGAACTAACTTATAAACGTCACGTTTTGTACCGGTGCCATGCCGAAGAATCCTTTACAGATTTAGAAGAGGTTTGACTGGAGAAAAGAAAACCTGCTCACCCTCGAATGACTCTCACAGCGCAAGCTCCGTAAGAGTGAGAGGAGAAGAACTAATCCCTAACGAGGTTCCATTTGTTAAGTACGGTAGAAATCACCTCGTATACCCCAAAATAAGTTGGGCACTCGGCCTTAAAGACTAGGATACAAATAGGATTCAAGAGCATCCAGAAGAGCACTCCTTGAGCTAGAGAGCACAACACCTCTCTCCGTCTTTTAAACGTAACAGGAGGCAAAGTTGCAATACGAAGTTGACATCGCCCCCCTTCCCTCTCTCCACTTTATCTCGTGAAAGAAAAAAATACTCCAGCCGCTCGCTGTAGAAAAAGAAGCGAGGGAAAAAGCCATCTAGTGACCTCCGGCAACCCATGATCCTTTCTTTCATGTAAGTCAGAAAGAGCATTTATATTTGTATTTGTATTACTTTAGAGAGTGGGTTCGGTTATGCGGAAATACGAGCTAGGTAGGACCTCACAGTCTCCGAGTTTACAGATGTTTCCTTTGTTTTGGTTGTAACGGGGTTTGAGGTTATTTTTTAAGAAGAGTGTTGAAGTTCATTTATTTTGCTAGTAGATGATTAGTGCGGTTTTTTTTCTCGGCGTTTTGGGTTTTTTTTCCCTCGGTCTATAATGTCCTTGATGGCTTTAATTTAATATATATATATATATATATATATATATATATATATATATATATATATTAAAAAAATCCCAGGGAGAAAAATGAAAGGATGATGAACAAGTTCGAAAGGACTTGGAATCTGCCTTTCATTTTCCTGTAAGATTTTTTGCATTTGTTGCTCAACTCACAAGCAACTCTCTAAGTTTATCATATATATATATATATATATATATATATATATATATATATATATATATATATATATATATATATATATCACGGTAAAGGTAAGGACACATAGGAGGCTGAGGTACATGTGATTTATTTATGGAACAACGTTTCGGGCGTATCACCCATCAACAGGTTCTAAAACATAAATTAATCTAATACAGTTGAAGAATATTAAAAATATTAAAAATAATCAGATTAAGACTATGTAGGTAAATAAAAAATTAGAAAATAACTCAGGAATTTAAAAGGCAAGAGAATCAAATTATCAATCTAATATAACACTATTGAAACGAAAAAAACAAAAAACAAAAGTAAATAATTACAGTATAATATTGCTTACCGATAACTCAGGAATTTAAAAGGCAAGAGAATCTAATTATCAATTTAATGTAATCACTATTGACACGAAAAAAGAAGCAAAAACACAAAAGTAAAAAATTACAGTATAATATTGCTTACCGATGAAGTTCAGGAGAAATCACAAAGTGAAGGAATTATGAAGGATGTGGCTTAAAGAAGGATGGAAATTTGATTGGTTGGGTGTTAAATAAGAGAAAGTTGTTTGGTTGTTGAATGAGGTAATTAAAATTAAGAAATAAGAAGGGGAATAGCTGTATTAGCTATGTCGAGTGTAGGAGGTTTTGTACTTATTAGTAGGGATTCCAAAATTCTTAGACTATATTCATTGTTATTATGACCAATTATTTTGAAGTTATCTATGGAACATTCTGTCTTGCATTGTATAATATGATTTCTAATTACAGAAGCTTCCTTCTTAGACAATATTTTTGCAGTGCGATGGCTTATTCCCATGTGAGAACAAAACCTCTTTTTCAATGAGCAAACCGTACTCCAAATATAGGTTCCTTGCAAACAACAAGGACAAGTAAAAGCATAAACAACACGGCTGCTCATTTCTAGAGGAAGTTTGTCTTTTGACGAGGAGAAACTTCCTATGGAAAGTGGGTTAAAATAGTGATTTTGAAGTTAGTATGAAATTTTTTCATTTTTGGGAACATTATATGGGAGAAAGGATGGAGAGTAAATTTTGGTAAGAAAATTATTGATTAGTTTGTCAACCAAAACATATTTACAAGAAATATGGACCTGAAGGATTAAAGTACTACCGAACTTTTTCCAGGCTATCGAGAAGCATAAGGAAATCTTTTCTTGACTGTACTTTCCTTGAGATTTGTCGCAATGGTAATGTGTATCCCAGTTTTGTTTATTTCAAGCTTTATCGGAATTTATTTTTCTCTCAATATTTGGAATGATGACCCTTATTTTTCAAAACTTCCTCGATTCGGCTGAGCATGCTGGAAACCAATGATTTGACCCTTTCTATGTTTAAAGATGTCCATTCTTGCTGTATGAGCAATTTCAACAGTTCAATATTTGTTGGTTTTTCTCTTATCAACCCGTTTTTGAGGATGTACCACAAATGTTCGATAGGATTGAGATCTGCAGTATTACCCGGCCAGGGCTTCAATATTTTATCCCTTTACCTCCAAGATACTCCTTAATCCTCTTAGCTGTGTGCCAAGGTGCCCCATCTTGTTGGAAAATGCAATTACTCTCACCAAACTGCCTTTCACTGGTTGGAAGAAGATAGGGATTAAGGACATTTTGATACGATGTTGAATTCATAGAAGCGTTTTTTGGCAAAATTGATAGAAAAGCGACTCCCCTTGAAGAAAAGCATCCCCACACATGAATAGTTTCAGGATGTTTGACCGTGGGAACGATGCAAGCGTCTTTATACCCTTTACCTTTTCTGCTTGTGACAAGCCTTTTTCCAGAAGTTCCGAACAGGCGGAATGGTGCCTCATCAGATAAAAATAACTGTATCTCATTCCTCACGTGAACAAGTATTATATTTCCTGCAAAAGGTAAGTCTTTCCTTGACGTTTGTCTTGTCCAATAAACGGGTTTTTGGCAGCACTCCGTAAAGCAAGACTATTTACAAGAAGTTGCCGTCAAACTGTTCGAGCTGAAGCGCTAACACCATGAGATTTCCATTCATTAGCAGGTTGCTGGCTACTGGCATTTTGATTCTTCAAGAATTTCGCACTAAAACTCTGTCTTGGCGATCAGAGGTGCCTTTTTCACAGTTACAGAACGTGTCTCTGAAAATTTTAATGATTCTGTATACAGTTCTTTCCCATGCAATGCCTTTAGCAACAATTTCACTTGAATTGAGGCCATTTTGGTGTAAAGAAACTATTAATTGGGGTTTTTATTTTGACAAAACCATCTCTGTAATGATAATAAAAAATTTAATTATTTTGTAACAAATGAAGCTTATTTATTAATTTCAAATTAATCATTGATGGGTCTTGACATCATACATAACTATATTTACTGTTCTAGTTATTCAATTACTATTTTTCATACGATTACAGCTTGAAATCACAAGGAGGCGTGTGATGCCCACTAATTAAAGAAATGTCACCGAAACAAAGTTTTACTCCAAAACTATTAATTTGCAAAGTTATACTGAATAATGAGTAGTCACACAAATCATCTACAATATGAATACCGAATAAATGAAATTCAGAAGGTATTTTACACGTAATAGGCAAAGAACAGTTATTGTCAAAATCATTGGCCACGACTGCATATATCGATGACGATTGTTTGTAGAAAGCAAAAATTTAATTGTCAGAGAGAGAAAAGGTTTCCCCCTCCCACCAACATAACGTCTACCCGTGGCGCCTGATAAAAGATGCACCTGCACGCCCAGACAGCTACAAGGGAGCAGCGAGTATTTCGGGCTGCCGTGTGATCCATGTTGGGTTTCCCTTCTTCCCCCGTCGCATCGCCTGATTCGCACCAGACTTACGGCGTCCTTTCGCGCGACCTGTGATGCCCGCCAAGAATATTCCTTCCCACTGGTGCGGCAAATCTAATGAGATCCCTGCCCATTTTGGGGGGCGTCTGGCGATCCTTTTCCGCCAAGGCAGTATAAATAGTTCGGGAAAAGCTTTGAGAAATTAATGCCACATCGCCCCGTCTTGGTTAGCAGACATGTACAGTCTAGTAAGCCGTGCTCCACCTACCAACGACTTCCAGCTAGGAACGCGACACATCACCACTCTACCCGGCCTCGCTCATACCTAAGGCAAGAGTTCCCGCGCGACAGACGATAGACACGGACAGGCATCTATCAATCGGATATCGACTTCTTTCTTATCTGGAGTACTCCTTTGTTAATTTCTCAGTGAGGTTAAAGAAGAAGGAATTTTGCAAGTGAAACTTTACAGCGCCCTGCTTCCTCGTAATCTCCAAATGTTCCGGTCGATTTGGCTTTACGTGAGTCTCCCCGTTATCTGGAATCTGCCCTTTCCTTGGAAGTAATCACCGTACATCCTCTCTCAGACTCTTGCCTCTGTCGAACCATCTGGGTCCCCTCCCGTTTGGTACACATGGTCTTATCTTATTTATTGTAATTTATTTAAAATTGCTAATAATACTTTTGAGGTCCGAAGCTCCCCTACACCATCTGTTAATCTTCCAGTTTTTAAGGAAGGCGAGGATTTCAGGGCCTTTTTAATCCGGTTTGAGAAAATAATTGAAATCAACCATTGGAACATCAAAGCAGATGTACTGGCTCCATTGTTGCCCTTGCTAAATTCCCAACTCCGAGATATATTCATATCACTCCCCTCGTAGGCAACAATTGATTATTCTACCTTAAAATCGGAGTTACTGGCGGTATAACACATGACCACATACTTCTACTGATCCAAATTCAGACATACCCGCATTCATACAGGCCCCAAACACCCTCTGTTTGGGTACTCCCTCCAGCGTCACCTTAACTTTTGGCTCGATGCTTATAAAATCCCGCATGGCTACGATGCCTTCGTTGACTTCTTCCTGAGAGATCATTTGTTGGCTGCACTTCCGGCTGAAATTAGATCTTTCATAAAAGACCGACGGTGCCTTACATTCAAGGAGACCACCGAAAAGGCCGACATTTATTCAGCAAGCCACAACCTTTATCCGAAAGAAGGTAATAAAACGGTCCCCCTTCCCCAAAACCTAAGCCAAACAAAGGTAAATTCATCCTGCAAAATGGAAGCAAGTTTGCCAAGGTAACTGGGCCGTCGAAGCCTAAAACACTCTTTTCGTCCGAAAACCGAAATGTAAAACCCTTCTCTTCAAGCCCTCCTACATCATCTTTCACCAGGAGGCCAATCATTTGTTTTTCCTGTGGTCTGGAGGGCCACGTAAAAACGAACTGCCCCGAGAACTCTCAGTTCAGGAATAACTCTTCTCCCCAGGTACACCAGATCTGTGCCAAGTCTGCGCCTCCGTCAACACCACCAGGTAAACTTCTTGTTTGATAAGAATACATCTGAAGGCCTTAAGTTTAAATACGTAACGATTAATGGCTGCCGTGTCTCCACTCTTGTGAAAGATATCGGGTGCATCTGCATAGTGGTGTCGGACAAGCTGCGTCCCCCAGTAGCCCAGGACTATAATAAATTGGTCTTCGTGCACGACTACTTGGGGCGCACCAATCGGTTCCCATTGTTAAGTGCTGCATCGATTGTGCGTACTTCACTGGCTGGGTAGAAGTAGTAGCATGCCCTATTAAATTCTGCTCCGTCCTCATTATCCAATGCCCACGAGTGTACCCCAGCTCCTTGGCTCAACTCATGTTTACCCGTTCGCAAGTGGTTAAGGATTCGAAGACGCCCTCTCCTCTTGAAACCTCACGTTCTTCAAAATTCAAGAGCTCATGACAAGAGACTTTGCAAGGAACCAGAAAAACTGCGATTCCCTCTAACCCCTGTGGGCTAAGGGCCAGTCCAAAGAGCAAGAATCCACGGAGGAGACAAGGTGATTACCTAACAAGTTCCGGACAGCTTACTTTACCGTGCGTGCTCAGAAAATGGTATACCTCAGACGCAATTATTGTGTGTTACGCGTTCACACGCTGGTCACATTTTAACCACTACCCATGAAAGCCGATTTTCAGGCCGTTTTAGCCACACGAAGACCAGCTAGAAGATCTTCAAATATTTATATTGGCCAGGCGCCCATGAAGAAATCCTTTGCTAATGCAGGTCTTGCGACATCTTCCAAAAGCTTGCCGCCAAATGGTGAGTTAATTCCGTACCGGTGCAGAGGGGACCCCAAATCTCACGGCCATTTTTCCTTGTCACAATTGATCTCATTGGTCCGATACACTCCTCATCGAGAAGGTCACAGTCACCTGCTAACTTTAGTGGATTTTGACACCCAGTTCCCCAAGGCCGTGCCGTTGAAGAATATAGATATCATCTCCTGCGCGGAAGCACTAATCTCCATCTTCCCTCAGGTTGCATTACCCATGGAAATACTGTCTGATCGTAGCCGCTAATTCACGTCGCAACTGATGGAGTATGTCGAAAAGCTCCTTATGATAACCTCCATCTTCCCTCAGCTGGTAACAGGATGTGCGAAAGGCTCAATGGCTCACTCAATTCCACCCTCAAGAAACTGCGCTGAACAAACTCGAGAATGGCACCGTTTTTTTGCTGGTAACTCTTTTCGCATACCAGGAAATTCCCCATCGCACCTTAAGTTTTGCCCCATTTGAGCTTGTGTATGGACGTAGTGTTAGAGGTCCCCTCAGCATTCAAAAGGAGCTCTTCTCCAATTCAAACTTACACCAGGAGATTCAATCCTCCTACACTTATGTTCTAGACCTGAGAGTTCTTGAGACTCAGTCGCAAGAACGAAAATTTAAACCCGGTGACGAAGTCCTTTTACTGTTCCCCACGGAGAACAACAAACTTTTGAGCCAATGAAATAGCCCCTTCCCAGTGATCGCGAACTGTTGCTCCGTTGACTACTTGGTTTAAACCTCGTATGGTACTTAGCTATTCCACGTGAGCATGTTTAAAACGTAGCATCGACACGTTTGTGCCAACATTTTGTGTCCCTGGACGAAGAATCCGCCTTGGAGTCTAGCTACCCTCTTGACCCTTTTGTTCGAGGTATATGTCGCCTGCGTGGAACAAGACACGGAATATCCTCTTCACTTTTTTCCAGATACCTCCGATTCCACATCAACCAAGTTAAGTATAAATCCTCATCTTCCGATCCCTCAGAAGACCCAGTTACAAGCGCTACTCACCCAATTCACCGATGTAATCTCGGATACCTCTGGTTGTGCTGCCCAGTTCGAGTACAATATTCGGCTCACCACCGAGGAAAGTGTCCGTTCACAGCCGTACCCCCTACCCATTCCCTTAAGAAATGCGTTAAATGAGGAGGTTAACAGGCTATTTAAGATCGGTATTATAGACCCCTCAGATTCGGAATATTGCTTATCGGTCTTGATAGTGAAGAAGTCAGAAAATTCTTACCGAATGTGCATCGACTTTCGGAAGTTAAACTCCGTTACTGTGTTCAACGCCGAACCGATTCCCCTCATCGATCAGAATTTGTACATATTCGAGAATGCCAAATTAATTACAGAATTAGACCTTTGTAAGGCCTATTACCAGAATCCTTTGAGGAAAGAGGTAAAGGGGTACACAGCCATTCCCACCGACGAGGGCTTGATGCAATCCTGGCGGACAGCTTAAGCAGAAATCCCCTGGATTTGTCTCTGGAGTAATTTCCAATTAATTAATTGTAAGATTAAATGGATAACTTTTGTAGATACTCAAGAATAATTCTTGTAGTTTTGTGTAGTGCCTTATAAGAAAATGGGCCATTATTTCTTTTTAGCTGTGTATATCATTTTCATGAGTTCCCCATTTTATATGTACCTTTTTTGGTATTGTGGGCCCTTTTAAATATCCTTGTATGTAAGTCCTTGATTATCGAGAATGCGTTGACCCTGTCTATTTATAACTATTCCTGTTTGTCTTATTACTATTATTTTATTTAGTACATGTTGTTCGGTAATAGGAATACCAAGCACTTCCCGATTCCCCTTTATTTGACTTATTTTTGTGCAGAGTACCCGGTACCATCCCTTTTATATTTGTGGCCCTATTGGAAATTTAACAGTGTAATTACTCTATATTAGGCTTATTTCGCTTCCTTTGGAAGCTGCAACCAGGAAGTGAAGGAGATGTCAGGCGCCAACGTCTACCCGTGGTGCCTGAGAAAAGATGCACCTGCACACCCAGATATCCCCAAGGGAGCATCCAGAATTTCGCGCGGCCGTGTGATCCGTGTTGGGTTCCCCTTCTCCCCCGTCGTATCCCCTGATCGGTGCCAGAACTACGGCATCGAGAACTTTCACGCGAGCCTGTGACGCTCGCCCAGAATATCCCCTCCCTCATGGCGTGCTAAGGTCCCCCTCTGGGACCCTTTGGCTATCCTCTTCTGCCGAGGTAGTATAAATACTTGGGGAAAATCTTTAAGAAATTAGCAACACATAGTCCCCTCTTGGTTAACAACAACGTACATTCGCGTACGCGCAACTCCGCCTCCCAACGGCCTCCAGCTACCAACGCGACGCGTCACCTCTCTAACTGGCCTCGCTCGTACCTAAGGCCAGAGTTCCCATTCGACAGACGATAGACACGGACAGGCATATATCACTCAGGTATCGACCTCGTTCTCGTCTGGAGTAGTACATACATCCTCCCTCGGACCCTTGTCCCCGTCAAGTCATTTGTATTCCCCTCCCCTACATTTGGTACCCCGGGTCTCATCTTATTGATCGTCATTTATTTACTTTTGATAATAATAATTTATTTGCATATAGTAAAGTTATTTTTCTACAATCAATTTCTCTAACCACAAAATTCCAACCAATTTTGAATAATTTACCCGCGTACTGGGATCTATATCCTACCGTCACTCCCATTTCTGTCGTACTCTTTCCTGCGTCCCGAGGAGTCAATCCTTGGTTAGCATCGACGTTTGACTCTACGACATTAATATTTAGTAGAAATTACAAGGCGAGGAAAATAGTTGGCTTCATCCTTTTTATTGACCGGGAGATTCTGAACAAAATACGCTTATCATTCTAGGTCAACAAGACAAATAAACTAACAAAATATTATGCAATATTCAAAGAGAACAATGATAAATCTGCAAATAGAACATTAATAGCTAGTGTTAGGTTTGTATAGGAATCTTAGAGTTAAATAAAAATATTAGAAATGGGGCTTAAATTAATAATTAAAAGACTGGTAAGTTTTTTAAATATTTAAATTAGTTGCAAGTGTGTAATTGCTAAAATATGTTAAGTTAGGGGCGCTTTGATTTAGGAATCTACTTATTAAATAAAATAAATGAAATATAAACGGACAATTAAAACAAAATCACCAAAACCTACAGTAACAAATCACAAAACTAGCCATAGTACACGTTATACGATGCTCAGGGTTGACCCGACAAACGCACAAAAACATTCAACTAAGTATGGTGGATGGAAACCGACGACAAATCACTATTTGAGTTTGAGGAGAACTCTTTTAAGTATGGTGTTTCGAATATTCAAAGTGTAATGAGGCATTTATGTAAATTTCAAATTTCAAAATCTTCTAAGACTTTTTGAAACCCAATCCTTTTTTGCAAAGAGAGATTTTATATTTATTTTGTTAAAGAAGCCAATTTGAAATTTTATTTGACCATAGATATATTTAACAATCTCTGGAATTTTTAGCTAAGGACTGTATTGTAAATACCCATCTCTGGCATTATTAAGTAATCTCTCTTTTTTTGAAACTGATATTTCACGGTATCCTGGTTGATACACTCCACTTAAAAATATGCGGATTGACTTTTCTCAGTGTGGACCTAGTGATTAACGTGGAATCCGAAACACGGCTGACTATAGCATATGGCAGCAACCGAGAAGGCGACCTCAATCATGACCATATAGCGCCGAACCCCAGCCAATATATATATATGTATATATATATATATATATATATATATATATATATATATATATATATATATATATATATATATATATATAAAACAAAATGCTTTCAAAGCATATATTGAATATTTCTTTACCCAATATATATATATATATATATATATATATATATATATATATATATTCAAAACAAACACTGTGAACAATGGTTTCTCGAACAGGATGATTAACAAACAACTTAAATCATTTTTAAACAATCGCCTCAAAGATACGGATACAACGAAAAGTAATCAGAGTGCAGTAAACAACATCAAACTGTACTACAGAAACTAGATGTCCACGGCCTATAAAATAGATGAAAAAAACATCAAGGAGATTATTAACCGTAACATCAAGGTTAAGAATCAAATGGATAAAATTCATCTGATTATTTACTATAAAACAACAAAAGCCAACAATCTCCTTATGAAAAACAACAGCTGCCAAATCTCCTTGAATCTCAAGTCAACCAACATAGTTTACGAGTTCATCTGTCCCAATAAAGATAGTAAGCTTTATAATAACTCTAAATATATTGGCATGACAACTTTCGAGACGTCTAACGATGCATCTGCAAAGCGGAGGACCTAAATATCATATCGAGAGCGCGCATAACATCAACCTAACGAGAGGTATTCTAGTTGACAACACCGTAATTAAAAGATAAGAGGGAAATAAAACTAGGCTGAATATCTTAGAAGTCATTTTAATGAACGAAGAAAAGCCGGCTATCAATAATCAAGCTTTAAGCTGGAATCGAACATTAAAGTTGTTTTAAAATTCCACTCACCGGATTGGCTCGTTTCCTCTCTCGTTGAAATTAAATGAAATGAAAGGGAAAGTGGGAAAAAAAGGTTTAGATCCCCGTGCCCCTCCGCAACCCCCCAACCAGTCTCTCCCGGAGGACGGACCCGGTCGAGGGGGCAGGGCGAGGTCCGATTCCCCAGAGTTTCCCTGGCGCCCTCCTCCCTCTGGGCCTGAAGGCACCGAGGAAAAAGAGCACGGTGAGGGGGGAGAGAGAGAGGGGAAGAAGAAAGAAGTAAGGATAGACAGATAGAAATTAAATCAAAGGCTTGAAAGTTGACCAAGTTGGCCTGTGGACCTGCTTAACGTGGGACCCGGACGACGGTGTTTTTATGTTTTCCTAGTTTTTAATTGTTACAATTTGCTGTACCTGTCCCTGGTGTTAGTGTTTGGTCCATCTTTGGGTAGCAGTAAAGGAGAAAGATGATTGAAGTGGGAGGAAGTTGAAGGTCTACAGAGAGGTGCAAGTTGCGTAGAGGTCGCGCTAATCCCTGTACTATAAACTAATTACAGAGTTAAGTTCGAAATAAGTTAGAGTGAAAGTGTGTCTGTTTGTTTATTTCTGTATTTGTTTTGCTATTATGTTGTGTATGAGATAGGCGTTCAAACCTCTGTTAGCGTTATTTGTTTTCCTGCTATGTTAATAACTCGAGTTTCTATGATTTTTGTAGCATAATTCTCGTTTCTGTATCTGTTGTGTGGGCTCATGTCACTTGGTTATTTATTTGTTTAATTCTCTTCTTTATTCATGTTGCTTTTCCTTTTTCGTTCATTTGCACTTTTTGGTTAGTTTTGGCATTCCTTGTGAGGATCAAGTCTAATCCGGTGAGTTTGTCATTATTCGGCAAATTTTTGTCACAATAGGGGTTTCCTTATTTGTTTTACACGCAAATCTTATCCTTTTTCCTTTGGTCCGCTTTGTTTTTCACACTAACAAATATCATATATTGTCTCCATCCTGCCCATCGTGTTATTTGATTATTTAGTTCCTCTCCCAATTCTTCTTGTGTTTTTTCTGTTTTTTTTTGTCTCTTTTCCAATTATTTTGTTTAATGGTTTTATTTTCGCTTCGATGTGAAAGTCTCTTTGTTTTTCCCTCTCAGTCGTTATGATCAACCAAGCGGAATAAATACCTCCTAAAAACCGTTTTCTTTCATTCAGTCTGATTCCGACTCCACATTACATTGGTAAAAGAGGAAAGAATATATCAAGACGCTGCGAAGATGATCGAATAAGATCAAAAGCTGAGTGATTTAGTTTGGTTTTTATCCAACTCATTTATTTAAAAGAGAGATAAATAAAGGACAAGTTATCTACCATCTATAAGATGGAATAAAAAAGATAGTTAGAAGAATAGAGAGTTGCCAAAGGAAATTGATCAAGGCGAAATATACCATGGTCTTCAACATAATTTGCATTCAAGAAAGAATGTTATTGATCTACACTTATATATATATATATATATATATATATATATATATATATATATATATATATATATATATATTTATATATATGTATATATTTATATATATATTCATGTTTGCTGGTCATATTATGAGTTACCTTGTTATATGCACTAATTTGAAAAGGACTTATTAAAATACGCGCTTTGGTTGGTGCAAATGCAAGAAATAGTCTTGTGGAGCTATATTCAAGGAAAATTGGCTACGTGGTGAGACTCGAGTGGGTTCTAAAACGTCTGATTTTCCCATTCGGCATGCAAATGGGGCCGGGAGCAGATTGCGCTTCTCAGACGCCACAAACCAATTTGTACGTCACTCCTTCCCGTAATGAGGTGTTGTTTCCTATGGAAGTAGGTATCGTTAGGCATTACTCTCCGACAATTCGTATTACCATAGGTGGTTTCAGGTCTGTCAGTAATTACTGTGTGTAAAATTGTGAGTGAGTGGATGCCTAGTCATTGCTGTTTACAGAGATTGCCATTAATTTCGGAGGAAAGTTAGACCTTGTAGTAGCCTAGCTATTTAGCCTTAGGGATCCTCTTTACTATAATAAGAGTGGCCAACGATTAGTAGTCATGCACATTGTTGAGAGATTGCTGATTAACGTCATCCAAAAATATAGGTGGGCAAGTGTGTTTAGTGTCTGCGTATTTATCATCCCCTTTTATTTTTACTTTGTTGGTTTTATCTAATCAATCTACAACTCTTCAGAATTTTGAGAAATTTCGTCGGAATGTCAGTTACTATTATAGTAAACATACTCTTGAATTCTTGTATACTAAGCAGCCTTATCAAACTAGTCAATTTTTATGGAAAATACGCTCTTGTACTTTCTAGATGAAATGACGACGAATCTTTCAATGAAATTGATGGGTAAGATCTAATTGAATTTTACAAGTGATATTTCCTTTCAATTGATAGAGCCAGCCTTAAGGAGTTCTTTAGTACTCTTTAGTATTTTATCTTTATTTTGCAGTTTTAATTTATTCCAGATTGACAAAAAGGAAATCAGCGAAAACCTATAACACATTGATTTTAGATTAAATGTATCATGCGTTGATAATTTGAGAATTTCAGCTTTAATTAATTACAGGATTAGAATTAAAAAATGGAGCCATCATATATCACAGAATGAAATGATGAGGATTTCAGTTATAATATATCACATGGTTCCTAGTTTAGGATTTCACATTAAACATATCAGAGGCTGATAAATTTCTCACAAGATGAGAGAGAAGTGGAGGATTTTAGCCTTAATTCATCACATGATGACAATTTAAGAAGTTGAGCTTTAATTTATCACAGGGTGACAAGATGAAGACTTCATCCTTTGAGTTTTCAACAAGGGAGAAGTTGAGGATTTTAGCTTTACTTTTTCACAGGGTGACAAGTTGCTTCTTAGAGCTTTAATTCAGAACAGGGTGACACGCTGAGATTTTCAGCTTTAATTTATCACATGGTTAAAGGTGAGTATTTGAGCGTTACTTTATTACAGGATGAAAAGTTAAGGCTCTAAACTTTAATTTATCACATGGTAATAAGTTGAAGATTTAATGCGAAATTTATCACAAGGTGACATGTTAAAGATTACAACTTTAATTTATATGCACAGGGTAAAATTTTAGAATTTCATCTTTACATATTCGCAGTGTGGAAAGTTGAGGATTTCAGGTTTAATTTATCACAGGATCAGAAGTTAGGAATTCAAGTTAAATTTATCACAGGGTGAGAAGTTGAGAATTTCAGCTTTAATTTATCAAAGGAGAAAAGTTTAATATTTTACCTTTACTACGGAACGAAAATTAAAGTATTATTTTTATTCTATTATGTGTTCAAATTTGGCGTTTGCAGCTTTATTTTGTTCACAGGGTGATAATTTAAAGATTTCAGCTTTAATTTATCACACGGTAACATTTGGAGGATTTTACCTTTAATATATAACATGGTGATAATTTGAAGATTTCAGCTTTAATTTAGCACACGGTAACATTTGGAGGATTTTACCTTTAATATATAACATGGTGATAATTTGAAGATTTCAGCTTTAATTTATCACACGGTAACATTTGGAGGATTTTACTTATAATATATAACATGGTGATAATTTGGAGATTCAAGTTTAGATTTCTTGCAGTGTGAAAAGATAAGGATTTTAGCTTTAATTTTTTTGGAGTGGCAAGTTGAGATTTTTAAGTTTAATTTATCAAAGTGGTCGAAATTAAAAAATTACCTTTAATTTATTTTTGCGTGAAAATTTTAACAATTTAGCTTTAATTTCCACTTTAATTTATCACTGAGTAATAAGTTACAGATTTGAGCTTTAGGCTATCCTAGGGTGATTAGTTAAGTATTTTAGCTTTAATTTATCACTGGGTGAAGGTTGAGTATTTTAGCTTTATTTTACCACTGCATGACAAATTGAAGAATTACTTTTAATTATTACGGCGTGAGAAGTTGAGGATCCAGCAGAAATTTAACATATGTTGATGATTTTAGCTTATTTTATCAGAGGGTGATAAGTTGCAGATATATGCTTTAATTTATCACATTGTGACAAGTTGAGAATTTAAGTGTACTCTATCACCGACTGAAGGGTTGAGGATTTTAGCATGAATTTATGACAGGATGCCAAGGTGAAGATTTCAGCTTTACTTTATTACAGTTTGACATATTAAAGAAGTATCTTTACTCTATTACGACGTGAGAAGTGGGCATTTCGACTCTCATTTAACAAGGTCATAACCTGAAACTTTCAGCCATAATTTATCACATAGTGACAAGTGGAAGATTTATACTTAAATTTAGCATACGGTAACAAGTTAAGTATTTAATCTTTACTTTATCATAGGATGAAACGTTAATGATTTCAGCTTTAATTGATCACAGATTCCTAATTTGACAATTTCAACTTTAATTTATTACAGCGTGATAAATTCAAGAATTGAGATTTTTTTTCATCGGGTAAGTGTTTTAAGATTTTACCTCTAATATAACACAGGATAACAAGTTCAGATTTTATTCTTGATAACTTATAGGGTGACAAGTTAAGGATTTTTGCTTTCATTTATTACGGGGTGACAAGTTGAGTATATCAGGTTAAATTTATCACAGGGTGATGAGTTGCTTATTTCTGATCTGATTTATGAAAAGGAACAAAGTAAAGATTTAAGTTCTAAGTTATGAAAAGGTGACAATAGGAAAATCAGCTTGAATTTATCAGAGAGTAAAAAGTTCAAGATTTTGAGAATTTCACCTCTAATTTTTTATATGAATAAAGTTGAAGAATATAACTCTAATATATAGAACTTGAGTTCTAAATTATGATAGCGGAGAAGTTGAAGATTTCTGCTCTAATATCTTAAAAAGTGAGAAGTTTAGGATTTTTCATTAATGTATCACACAGGGTAAGATGTTAAATTGTTTAGCTTAAATTAAGTACAAGAGGACAAGTTGAGGATTTCCAATTTAATTAATTACAGTTTGATAAGGCGTATTTCAGCTTAAATTTATCAAAGAGGAAGAATTTGAGAACTTCAGTTTTTAGTTTAGGACAGGTGACAAGTTATTGATTTTAGCTTTAATTTTTCACACTGTGACACAGGGAGGATTTCAGGTTTAATTTATCACAGCGTGACAATTCGAGCATTTTAATTTAATTTTTACATAGTGCTTAAGGTTTTCAGCATTATTCTATCACATGGGGAAAGCGGCGGGTTTCAGCTATAATTTATAACACAGTATTAATTGGAGGATTTCAGGTTTAATTTATCAAATGCTGAGAAGTTGAGGATTTCAGCTTGATTCATCACGCGGTGAAATTTTGCAGATTTCAGGATTTATTTATCACAGGTTGACAAGTTGAGAATTTCGGTTTTAATATATCAAATGGTGACATGTTAACTATTTCAGCTTTAATTTATCAAAGTTTGGTAAATTCATCACATGGCGATAAATGGATGATTTCAATTTTAATTCTTCATATAGTGATATGTTGAGGACTTCAGCTTTAATTTTTTAAATGGTGCCAGTTTGCAGATTTCATCTGTAAATATAAGAGGGTGACAAGTTGAGGATTTCAGCTTCCAATTATCACGTGCTGACAAGTTGAGGTTGCGGTTATACTTTATTACGGGTTGACAGGTTAAGGACCTCAACTCTAATTTATCACACGGTGACAAGTTAATAATATTATCCTTATTTTATCAGAGAGTTAAAAGTTGAAGATAACAGCTTTAAGTTATTACGGGTGAGAAGATGAGAAGTTCATTTTTAATTTACCACAGGGTGAAAAGTTAAGGATTTAGTCTTTAATTTATCGCTGGGTGACAAGTTGAGGATTTCAGCATTTATATATTACAAGGTGAAATATTAAAAATTATCTTTAATTTAATACGGAGTGACAAGTTGCTCTTTTCAGGTTTATTTTCTTAGGATGGCAACTTGAGGAATTAGGTTTTAATTCATCACACAGATTAACAAGAGGAGGATTTCACTGTTAATTTATCACATGGAGACAAGTTTAAGATTTCATCTCAATTTTATTACAAGGTTACAGCTTGATGATTTCAGCTTTTGTTTTTACGCGGCGAAAAGTTGAGCATTTCATTTTTCTTTATCATAATGTGATAGGTTACGTATATCAACTTTACTTAATTAGACGATTAAAATTGAAGTATAGAGCTATAATTTATCACAAAATTACAAGTTAGGGATTTTAGTTTTAATATTTCACAGGGAAACAAGTTGAGGATTGCAGCTTTAAGTTATCTTATAGTGAGAAATTCCACACACGGTGTCAAGTGATCATTTCAACTTTACTTCATCAAATGGTGATAAATTCAGGATTTCAGCTTTAATTTATCACATTGTAACAAGTTTTGGTTTACAGGGTAACAATTTGAGGACTTCAGTTTTAATTATTCCGACGGTCACTAGTTGAATATTTCATCCTTGATTTATCATAGATTGAAAAGTTGAAGATTAGAGCTATACTTTATTACGGGTAAAATCTTAAGGCTTTTTATCTTTAATTTGTCATGTGTGAAAAAGTCGAGCTTTCCCTCATGTAATTTATCACAAGGTGACAAGTTGGGGATTTTAGCTTTACTTTATTACAAGTTGACAATTTAAAGAATTACATTTATTTCAGCTTTAATTTAGTACAGATTAAAAAATTAAAGAATTGAGCTCTTATTCATCATAGGGTGAAAAAATGAAGATATAAGCACCTATATATCACAATGTTACAAGTTGAGGATTTTATCTTTAATTTATCATAATATAACATTATAAAGATTTCACTTTTAATTTATTACCAAGTTCAGTTTGGAATTCTTAAGCTATACTTTAAAACATGGTAACAAGTTGAAGATTTCAGCTTTACTTTATCATATAGTTATCAATTCATCACACGGTGTCGAGTGATCATTTCAATTTTAATTCATCACATGGTGACAACTTAAGTATTTCAGCTTTAGCCTATTACAAGTTGAAAATCGAAAAATTGAGGTCTTATTCATCATAAGATGACAAGTTGAAGATTTCACCTCTAATATATCTCAAGTAGACAAGTTGAGGATTTCATCCTTAATTTTCTCATAGAATGACCTGATAAATTTTTTACCACTAATTTATTACAAGGTTCAAGTTGGAGTATTTCAGCTTTAATTTAAAACACAATAATAATTGGATGATTTCTGCTTTAATTTTTCACATCAGCATAAGTTGCGTTTTTCAGCTTTATTATGTCATAAGGGACAAGTTGAGGATTTCAGATTCAATTTATTACAGTGTGATGAGTTAGGGATATCAGCTTTAATTTCTCACGCGGTCCTAAGTTGAAGATTTCATCCTTCATTTTCACAGGTGTCAAGTTAGAGATTTCAGCTTTAATTTATCACGCGGTGACGAGTTTACGATTGATTGTTTCACTTATCATAGCGTGACAAGATAAAGATTTCGAACTTAATTTATCACAAGTTGACAGTTTGAGGCATATAAGCTATTATTCATCACAGGATGAAAAGTTCAGGATTTTAGTTTTAATGTTTTACAGGATGGCAAGTTAAGATCTCAGCTTTAATTTATCACAACTGGGCGCCAAAGCCTAATCACCAAAAGTGGAAAATCGAGGAAAGTGACCAGCTTGGGGTACAAATTCTGGGGCAGGCATGATATTGGATGCCCATAGGGTGGATATTCAACTGTGTGGACATTCAACATCCACCAACCTACGGTGTAACTTGTGTACAGAGGCATTATCACCCAGGAAATACAGCGTACTGGCCAACGACGGGGGCTTAATGAAGGTGACCAGTGGCGTCCGCCTAGAATTGTTTATCGTACAAGACAAGCAACACTGGCTAAAATTGCACCCACATTCAATTTAGTAGGTAACAGATGTGTATGCATCAGGTAAGTGCCGCGTTCTTTACATTTGATGGGATTAGGGAACAGAAGAGCCACCAGAGTGCCTCTGTTACCACCGCGACAACGGATATATTTCTGCATCTTTATTCGTGATATCACTAATCGGACACAGGTGACTAGCAACATGTAGCATAATTTAATGATTAACGGTTAAATTCTCTAGGGGGATAAGAGTAGGGCTCTGGTGGGGTGTAGATATATTAAGGCGGTTGCATACTGGTATGTCCAAGGTACGTGGCATGGGTTGGGTCTGCTGGTCAACCTAAACACGTCATTGACCGGTGGCATTTAAGTTGCACTACTTGATGATCATTAGCATGTTCTTAGAATTTATGTAGCCTAACAACGATGGGATATTCCATCAGGATAATTCCCCATGCCATCGAGCCCGAGTTGCCCAGATTTATTTTGCTCAAGGAGCATTTAGGAGACTTCCAAAAGATAGATGGCCACCATTTTCGCCTGCAATATACCCAATCGAGCATTCATGGGACTTGTTGAGAAGGTCTATTTTCTCTTAAGATCCTGCGCATACTAAAAATTTACGACACTGGGGATAGCTATCGAGAGAGCATGGGTTAAAAATCTCTCCAGAAATATTTCTTCCACCTGTGGAATCGATGATACGTCAAGTTGCTGCACTTTATCGGGCTAGGTACCTTTGCCATGAAATTTTGCCCTCCAGTGTATGTATATTAGGAAATAAAAATAACTTACATTGTATATAAATGTATTCACTTTATTGGAAACTTCTTTTGAGGTGGTCTTTATTCGTGCAAATTTTAATTTTGGCAGAAAAACTGGATTGCATATTATTCCTGTTTGTGCATTTAAAAATTCACATTTCAATATTTCAATGTTGGGTGGTATGTATACAGATCTGGTTATTAATGAAAAAGAAGATCAGAGAGAATAAGAATAATAAACTGAAGAAAAATATATAAACATTAATTGTCTTACCATGCAAGCCATCTTTATTCACTGAGGACTCCGGGTAAATTTTTTTGTGATCCCATCGACAATGGAATGTACAAAAGAACAAAGCAAAAATTCATAAACAATGGACCCATTGAGACACTAACAAATGGATTTGCCTCGACCTGACACTGTTACCTCAAACGTAAGCAATAACTACAGATGAAGACTGTATTGCTAACAAATGGACCGATGAACAAAAACCAAACAAAAAAGGCAACTGAACGAACATTAAAAACAAAATTTACGAACTGTATATTAAATTTACCCATTCTATTTTTCTAGTTTGACTCAGAAAGACTATTATAGATCAGGAAAATAATGAGATGCTGTCATACTGTATCCTGTAATGAAGAGTGAACTGTAGTTTCCTCCCTTAGCTAGATGCCCAAAGAAGTTCTCAAGAAAGAAAGGGTGAAAAAATGCAAAGCGAGGTTCACCACGCAGAGCGATGGCCTCATTTTATTCGCCGCAACCCAGCACGAATTTATGATTACGATGTTAATAATGTTTTGTTCGACTAATATCATTCGGAAAAGTTGCAGCCCTCCCCTAAAGCGATAAGTTTGAAATTGAAGGGGACTCTATTTGTTCCATAAGCTCTCTGCTGATGGTCGATAAAGAAAGGTAAGAAAACACCAGCCGATGATAAATGAACGGTCAACGTGATTATACCCTCTGACTCACTGATATTTTTAAAAAAAATTACCGAGTGCGAACGATGGCCATGCCATTGCAACTTCTTATCGTTAGTTGAGTATCAATCATTTTCATGAGGAATTCATTGTCTGAATCCACTTGCGTTAATTTTATACACCCACTCATATGCACACACAAACACACCCATAGGTATGCCTTCTTACGTTGATTTTGGCGAATGGGTCTTTATTTTCATTCTATCAAATTCATCGTCAGAAACTCAAAAAGTTAGTAATTATATTCTATATTTTACCTTTTTGCCTTCGTGTTCATTGCTTCATTTTCCTTGCCCATCCTGTATTTTACCTCATTTTTTGATTAGTGAATACTTGAGAGTTCCTTGAGGAACAGATGTTCACTTATCTTTGAAATATGGCTTGTTGTTCACTGGTAATATATGGGTCGTTGGACACGCTACCCTTGCGTTCAACCTCTTTAGCAACCAAGGTCGTTTGAGGGTTGAATTAGGTAAAATTTCATTATTTACTAAACAAAATAAAGAATTTTGCTCGGTTAGAAAATGTTTTAAATATGGTCTGGATAAATTAGTTAAGATAGAGGAAGTTTGAAAAGTATCTAGTATGGGTAACCGAAAGAAAAGGCTACAAGGCGCTCGGAACCAGGATGGTAGCAACTCTAGAACTTTACTTATTGCCCCAAAGCAACAAGTTTATTGGGGTAGGTGGGAGGGAGGTTCCTTAGTGAAGGTAGAGAAAATAATTATGCGTGTATACAGAAAGTACCTAGTATGGGTAGCCCAAAGATAAGGTTACATGGTGCTCGGGACCAAGATGGTGGCAATTTTCTGAGACATGCCTTATTGTCCAAAAGCATCAAGTTACTTGGGGTGGGGTGAGAGGTGGAGGATTTCCTAGTAAACTGCTTCAGAGTAATTGATTCGTCTTATCTTAGCCTTAAATAACCCATACATCTCTTCTATGGAGATTAATAAGTGTCCATTCTCATTTGTCTTAAGAAACAAAGCCAGAAAGTCAGTCTTATGGACTATTATGGAGAGAAATTTCGGAAGTATTTATTTATCTTGCATGTTCAAATTAGATCGAACACTAGTTTACTGAATACAGACAATAATAAACTGCCCTTTATTATATAAACAAGTTATTTAGTGAACATGCCGTTTAATCGGTATTAATGGGACATACGAGTACTTTCTACCAAGGTCATGGTTGAGTCGAAGATTCAAGAACTGATCAATATAGATTCTCGTGGGAGAGGTAAAATCAACATGCTTTCGATATTGGTTTAAAGTCACGAATAAGAATAATAATAAATATAAATAATAATAACTTCTATGGCTACACGAACTAGATTGCATCCTGAAATGCATTCATATAAGTATGTCCAAGATAAGAAACATAAAATGCTAGATGACACTTGATTATGATTGTTTTTCCTGATTAACATTATGGTCTCTTCTCGAGACCCTTGCCAAGATTTGCTGCAGTGGTATTTATACTTTTTTCAGATTTTTACCTACTATAACCTACTTCTAGATTTTAACATATTTTTAGCTAAGGTTTGTTCTCGCTTTCATTCTCTCTCCATCATGGACTAGGTCTAGGTTCAAGAGGTTCCCGTATCTTATTCGATGGAAGGTCACTCAGTGTCCTCACACAAAATATATGCATGTGTTGGACACGAATCAAAAATTATGTGTGAAGAATTACATAATGGAGTTTAGTGGAGAGATGAGGTGTTCTAACTCTTAAGAGAGTGTCACCACACAAATATCCCATCACAACACTGCTGCTCTTCTCTTTCACTACTCTGCCCTCCTATAACTAGAAAAATATGATTCCGTCTCCACACTCCACGCAGCATGAAACGGGTGGTTTCTTTCGGCAATTAAGTGTACTCTCTTTCTCTCTGCACCTTGTCTCCAATGAGGTCCGGCCCATGGTTCCTGCTGGCTTGCTGACGAATGTCATTCAGATCTTTATGTAAATTTCATTATTGGCTCAGTGGACCTCACCAACGTTAGAAAGCGCTATTGACTAACTAAAAGGAATCGTTCAAGTCAATTTGAGTGTCAGGTGAAGAATCAAATTATGGAGAACCACTCCTAGGCACTTAAGTAAAAGGAAGACAACAAATGCACTGAAAGCTAAAAAAACACCCTAGTGAGAACAAGGAGACCATAATTAATTTATAATTGCACTTAAGAAGGTTGGGGGGGAGGCTAAGTAATTATCATATTTGGTAAGCTTACGTTCATTAATGTAGGCATAAGTCGAATCTCAAATTGAAATTGAGAGAAATAAATAGAAAAGTATTTATTGAAAGGCTGGGTGTAAGAGTACAAATGAATTGAGACTGAAAACCCCCCGTAAACCCTAATAAATGGGGGTAATACATATTTTTAAACCCGTAAGAAATAATCCGCACAAAAAATAAATTAAAAGAAACAAACCCATTAAAAGTATGCAAATTTCATTTAAAGATTATATTCTTGTCGTTTTGAAAATCGCATCCAATTAAATTCCCCTTTCCAATTATTTTCTTATGAACGGTCCATTGATTTTAATCCCTTATAATCGTTTTGTATTTTTAGGTCGCTTATGTGAATACAATCTGTGGCATGTTAATTTATAGTTTTTGGGGGGGTTTCATCGCAGAATGACATTTCTTATCGTGTCAGTGTTGTAAGTTGAGCATTCATAGAGATTTGCAAAAGATTCCGGCGCCACAAAAAACTTGGGAAAAGGCAATTGATTTTCGATGAGGCTTTCCTCTAGCCATGTGGGATACTAGGAATCCTCTGGTCAGCATCACGCGCTCACCAACGATTCCACACTCACTTATTCTCTCTATCAGTAACAGATAGTATAACGCTAAAGTGTCAGAGCCTGCCACTCTCTATTATTCGTTGGTACTTGCACAAGCTGTGCTCAGTGCAGGGAAACGGGTTTCGACTGTTGAGAGTGAAGGGTAGAGGCGAGTGGTTTGAAGGAATGTTCGGAGTATGGTAGAGTGAAAAAGAGGCCAGAAAGGAAATAAAAAAGTGGGAATATTTTTCGTAGGAGAGATTATTCAGATATGTGAGAGTTTTTCACGTGGAAAGGAAATCGTAGAACTCTCGGTAGTCTAGGAAAGAAGCGGGTGAGTTGCAACATCTAAGTACCAGGATCGATTTTCGAAGAAAACGAACATAAAAAAATTTCCGCCCTCTATGAGTTGAGGCCAATCTGTCGGTGCATCGTTTCTAAGCCATGTGCACAGAGCGCTCCATTCACGCACATCACCTCATGCAGAGCCAATCACAACCATGCTATATCATCTATTCACTCTTCCTTCGCACATATAACATCACATCTCCCACTCGGAGTCATACAAAGTGGTTCTTAATCTACACTCTCCTGACGCGAAACTGGGTGGCTGTCCCTTGAGCCTTTAATTGTTTCCTTGCTCACTGGTTGATGGCAAAACCCCCTTCTGATTTGGGGGAGGTTAAACGATATCAGGTGTGTTTATTTGATGGATGGAGCATAGATTCGGATCAATATCCAGTCCGCTGGTTTACGTTGCAGATACCCGTGTTTTGGAACGCATGTTAATCAGTAGGACCCCATTGAGTAACAAAGGCATCTTATATGAGTGCAGATCGATGTTAAAACTTTTAAAATAAAAAAAAAAAAATACTACCTATCTCATTACACCTTCTCCCTAACGAAGAACGACCCCTTGTTCCTTCGGGATTACCGGTGGATGTCATTGTGATCTTTATGTAAACTTCATTATCCGATTAGAGGGCCTAGTTCTGAGATAAAAAAAGAGATGGGCAGAGTAATTAACCATCTAGAGGTAGTCGTTCAAATCAATTTGAGTGTATGGTGAAAAGTAAACCATGGAGTGCCTGATACACAACATGTTAGATTGATACATAGAGATTAAGGTCGCATGGATGCATCGGCACATCATGAGAGGTAATCCACATAAGTTGCGTGTCTCTATCTTCGGTTCAAATAGATCCCACTCAAACATCATTCCCCAAAATGTCAAATTTATCTTTCTAATCTGACCAATACAATGTTTTGAATATGAAAATTCAATAAACTTCCACTTTGCATCCACCTGATTCTTTGTCATCACTTCTACCACATCATTGCCATAAAGTGTATACCACCACGACTGAACAAAATTTATATATATATATATATATATATATATATATATATATATATATATATATATATATATATAAGTATATATAACTTCGCGTTTACAGCTGAGTGGAATGTAAAGAAGGGGCTGCAACTGTATTAGGTGAAGTTATAGCCTGAAGGGATGCTGGCTAGGCTGTCGAATGAAGTGAAGAGCGGCAAGTGAGGCGAGGGAATGAAAAAACTTTGCGGGTGAGTTAGTTGGATGGATGATTAGCACACTCGGAAGTCACCTCACTGCCAAGACTGGATCGATGCAAGAATGGAAATGGTAAAAAAGTGGCCACAGCGAATGGCAAACAAAAGAGAATTTACGGGATCAATGTATTTTCTTCCCTCAGCACCATAACCTCCTTTAACGGTAACTTGTTATTTGCTTTTATCTGATAAAGACGATGCAAAAAGGCAAATTGTTTAAATTCTTCTTAAATTTTTTTCATGTTTAGCATGAATCCTACAATAGGAATCCAGCTTATAGTTTCCGCCTTATATCACTGTTCATACGTATACACATACGAACAAATACACCCCTGTGAAACATGTCCACGCATACAGATTTTACCGCATGTCTCTAAAATCAATTCATATATGGCAATTTTATTCGAAAACTCGCATTCACACATGGCACCTATAAGGAAATTATAGCTTAGGGGATCAGCTGGCCAACGGTAAAATTGGTAATGGTATTTAGGGATGTCAGACCATGGACCCAACGACCCTAGGTTTGCTAGAAGGAACGTCATACCCATAATGAAATGAAAAAACCCTGCCAAATGGTAAAGGACGAAAGTTAGAGTGATAAAAGATGCAAATGGGTTGAGGATAAAATAAGTACGATTTTAATCTAAATAAAAAGAATATTTCATAGGATTTGGAAGCCAATAGATACACTTCTATAGTTACTCTTCTAAAGCGTCCTTTCCTCGTATCAATGATTGGTTGCTATCATTACCCTGAGTGTGTTTTTTTTTTTTGTTCTCTGTTTTGGCTGTTAGCTTTTGCATTATTTGAGGTTTTGCTTTTGACTACCTAAACAACATATGTAAATAAAGAAAAAAAAATTTTAGTGTCTTAGTTCCAAACTCATCCAATTTATTTTTCCGAATCTTTGCTTTTCCTTCATAGGCTTCTCTGTCCCCACTGATAAGAGGCAATTTTGCTCTATTAATTTTTGTAATCTGGCGTTTGATAAACAGAAAGCTTGCAGTTGTTAGCAGTAGCGGGTATTTATTAAACAAAGATGGAGCAATATCAGTTAAGATATTACAACAAATTGTGTCTCCAGCATGCCAAAAACGAATAGAAACTGTCTTCCAGAACAAGGGACATCATTGTCAATATTTACTGCGCGCATCAATTGACTGAATTTATTAATAAAATAAGGATGGGCTCTAAATTTTTGTATATTTCACGTTCGAATTCTGATGCAAACATACTAAACTGAAATGCAAGGTTTGATTAGTTATATTAATTCTTTTTATTATAAAATACATTTTTCTCAAAACCTTTGGCCATGACTATGCTGTGACTTGAGGGAAAGAAACTTTATCCAAATTCATCCCCCAAACACTTATTCAATGGGAGAATGCTTTTTTCCTCCATAGTTCTCGATTTTTTTAATCATGTTAAGTGAAGGAAATTTTTGAGTTAGAAAAGGAAACTGATTAAGTCAAAGAGACCACGTTTATTAAAAGGAAAAGAACGATGGAAAAGCAGACGGAAGTAAAGATAATAAACATAGCAAAGAGCATCAGCCTAAACTGCACTAATATCCTATTCTTTGTTATTGCCAAGATCTTTACAAAAACATACTTTGACATTATCGTATCTTGGTTGGCTTGTGAATAAGAAAGCGCTCGGAAGTAGATTGATGAGGTAGCTAGGGTAATGCGCCGCCTACAACTGAAACCTAAACGAACGGTGCCCCCTTCCCCCGATCCCCACTGTTTGCAGGAGGACCGACGTCGATATATCTTCTACTATTTTGACTTCGTCTACGATCAATAGTTTCTTTACAGATCATTCCCCACTTTCTTGATTAGTTGGTCTCGCTGTTATTGTGCTTTAAATTCCCGTAAAATAATATAAAATCAATAACGGCGTTTTTGGTCACCCTTCGATAGTTCATCGAGATGATTTTAGTGACATCCAATTTTCGATTTATGCCTAGAACTGGGAATCATTTTACTGACGCTAATTAAATAAGTTGATTAATATAAATCGAATTGAATCCCAAAATAATTTCCGAAAATACTTTCAATTGACGCGAGAAATAGGAAAAAAAAGAACAGGATTTTCTATTGAATATTTTTGTCTTACCTCGTATTATATGATTCTTATTCATATACAATCAGAGGCATGCGTACATGTATGTTAAACCCCTTGTGCATGTGAGGGGTTTTACGACACAATCAGTCCGAGGACTATGGTATGCATACTAATAATTTCATGCATTTATTACACAAACATACCTAATCATATACACAAATGCACAGGTGTATATCGTTTCACGTTTTTGTAATGTTGCATGAATAATTCATCTAATTTTATAGGGGCGTAAAATGTTTCAGCTACTGCCGAGCTGTAGGAAAAGAAATAAAAGAAATGTTATTACAGAAGAACATATATATTGTTTTATATCCTTCTTTCCCTTTTCTCCCTCATCCCCTTTTCAGTGTGTCTTTGTCGAGATCAAAGCGGTTGCTTGCTGCCTCAGTGTACTTGGTTCGATCCCCACCGCTTCACGGAATTTTTGGCAATTAGGAGAATTCATTTTTCTGATGAATTATATTTATAAATTACAGAGGAGCAGGAGTTGAATGAAATCCAGCCCTTATAGCCAAAAAAGAACCCATAATTTAATACGAATTTAGGGTATATATATATATATAGAATATATTTAGACTCTTCTTAACTTCTTTAATAGAGTTGTTCGATTTTCTAACAAAATATGGGAGACAAAAGAAATTGCATAATTTCTCAACAGTATTTATTTTCTGTTGGATTTCCATGATAGAGAAAATTAATCAACTTTTAATATGTTTTTTTTTAAAAGTTTAACGTTAGCTTATACAAAAGGATTCTTGAAATTTCTCTTTCTAGAGAAATTGATGATTGCCTAGTTGTATATGTAACGCTCCTGAAGAGTGTTGAGGAAATGCAGGAGACTTTTCTAGTAGTGAATTAAGAAATCCACATTCCCTTTTTGCTGGTAAAGTTAAACATTAGCTTATTTTAAAAGCTTCTTGATTTTTTTTTTTTTTAAGAAATAGATGGTTGCCTAGTCATATGTAACGGTCCTGGAAAAAAAGGGTGAGGAACTCCCGAAGAGTTTTTTATCGGATTAAGGAATTTTTACTAGTACCCTTACCTAACTGCATTTATATATATATATATATATATATATATATATATATATATATATATATATATATATATATATATATATATGTATATATATATATATACATATATATATTATTCCGAATAGACAAGCTTCTAAGGCACGCTTCGCTAGGTCGATGGGGATGGGGACTATGGAAGAGAGAGAAATTAATTAGGAACTGCAACGACAAAGGAGAAATTGAGTTAAACACGCGGCGAATATACAATCTATATCTCTCGACATAAGTGCGATAGAATGATAAAATAAATCAAGCTTTGAATTCCCAATTAATTTCTCTCTCTTTCATACTTTCGATTGACCTAGCAAAGGGTGCGTTAAAAGCTTGTCTATTCAAAATAATTTTTGTTTATCTTCGTAGCCGAGTATTTAAACGATCACTTTGATTAAGATCAAAGCGGTTGCTGGCTTCTCAGTGTGCTTGTTGGTTCAAATCCAACCCCGGTACGGATTTTTCCGAAGGAAAAAATTATTCCGTTTTCTCTTTCTTGCAGTATGCTGGATTTATTTCATCATTATCTCGCGCTCATGAGAGATATATACATTGTATATTCGCCGTATGTTTAACTCAATTTCTCCTTTGTTCTTTGAATTTCCGATTAATTTCTCTCTCTTTTATAGTACCGATCAAGCTATTAAAGCGTGCATTACAAGCTGGTCTATTTGGAAGAATTTTTGTATTTTCGTGTATTCGAGTGATTAAAGGCTCACGTTAATTGATATCAAGGTGGTTGCTCACTGCCTCATTAATATATATATATATATATATATATATATATATATATATATATATATATATATTGTGATAGAACGAGTTCAGAGGTGCATTCATTTCAACTTCTATCACATTTTATTTAAAACCATGAGGCTACCCACGTGCATCTTCGATTCGAGGCTTGGAGTCTTATCAACAGCTACCGGACGCCAATGTTTAAACAAGGAGGTTATCGTCCCCCCCGTTCGCCCCCATACGCCGACCTCGCCAGATCGAGTTAGGCTTATGGACAGATAAGGCATTTTTCTCCGGCCCAGCTGTGCGTTCCCTCGAAGCTTCCACCCCATTCTCCCCCACGCCAAGGAGATGTCCTGGCTATTTATATGGAAACTTTACTACTAAGATCAGATTGGAGATCCAGATTTTCGTCGCGAAACATCACCACGACCCTCTCTCCCTTTGTGCGCCAAGGGACCTCGACCTCGAGATTCACCATCACTTGTCCAGAAGGAGGACAATATTCCTTGAGTGCCAAAGGTTCGAGCCTTTAGTGACGCCAAGTCCCCAAGGCATCCCCCCCCTGTTGTTCAAGGAGAACAGCATTAGAACAGCCATTGTTCGTTTTGAGCCCTTCGCTAAGAAACGGTTCTCATCCCCCCCTGTTGTTCAAGGAGAACAGCATTAGAACAGCCATTGTTCGTTTTGAGCCCTTCGCCAAGAAACGGTTCTCATCCCCCCCCCTGTTTTTCAAGGAGAACAGCATTAGAACAGCCATTGTTTGTTTTGAGCCCTACGCCAAGAAACGGTTCTCATCCCCCCCTGTTGTTCAAGGAGAACAACATTAGAACAGCCATTGTTCGTTTTGAGCCCTTCGCCAAGAAACGGTTCTCACCCCCCCTGTTGTTCAAAGGAGAACAACATTAGAACAGCCATTGTTCTTGAGCCCGTAGACAAGAGACGGTTCTCATCCCCCCCCTTTGTTCAGAAGAGAACAACATTAGAACAGCCATTGTTCGTCAAGCCGTTCGTCGAGTAACGGTTCTCCTTTCCAAGACGCCACGTCAGGATCCTTTTATCCCAACCCCCTTCGGCTGGAACTCGCCAGCGGACCGAATATTCCTTCAAGTACCTTCCATTGCACCCTAATGAAGTTACGTAAGCCAAGCGTCACCTTTTGAGTATTGATCCCTTATTTGTCAATTCTATCCTGTGCTTTAAATGGTTTATCGAACCATCCCATCTCTTTAACTCCATATTTGTTTTACCTTTTTTTGATCCCTTAAATCCTTGGATTAGCCCGAGTCTCCACGACCCTTTCCATTCTGTTTGTCAATATTTTCCGTTTTTGTGTTTGCTGATAGTTATTATTAATAAAACTCTATTTTATTAATGATAGCAATATTATTATCCTTGAGCTCAGTTCCACTTCTTAAGCATTTTGAAGATACATAATATCGGCCGCCAGACAGTAAAAACGCACTCTAAAGATAATTAAGGAAGTTCCCTCAACGAATAGTGATATATGGTATATCGTCGGGAGTCATTCTACGACATATATATATATATACTATTTAAATTTGGTGTCAGGTGTGGGGTTTAACGCTATATCTTTGCAAACACTGGTCTCAGTCGAGTAAAGCATAGTGTTATTCGTTATAATAATAGAATATAGTAGTCCCCTTTTGTTCAACGATTGCTATCCCCCTTTTTTTAAAACTTAAGAAGCTGGAGTAGCTCAAGGAACGGTTATAATAATTTGTTTGTGTTTTTTTTGTGATTTTAGTCAGTAGTTATTTAGATTGAGAAACCAAGTACGAATAGGTCAGTGCCCATATTTAGGTAGGCTAATTCTATAGAGGCATAATTCTTGTTGCGAGGAATTTTAGTTGGTTGACTAGTGCGCCCCCAAGTGCAAAGATGACTCAGTTTGAAATCTTTAAAGCGCAAGGAGAGTCCTCTGGACTTTCCGGAAAAGAACTAATTGAGTACATTCAAGAGGAGCAAAGAAGAGAAATAGAACGAGAAAAAGAAATCCAACGAGAAGAAGAGGGGAACGGATAAGACAAGCTGAGCTTCAGATTGAATTAGCTCGGATTAAAGCAGAAGTTCAAAGAAAAAAGGTAGAAAAAGAAAGAGAAAGAGAGGAACGGGAAAGAGTAATCCAACAAGAAGAAAGAAGAACGGACTCGCGCTCCTTCCCAGGGAAGCTGACAAAGTTTCCGAGCCCCGTAAAACCCCAAAACTTCTTTCCCCAAAACCAACAACGGGACTCCAAACCTCCCGTTAAGACTTCTCCTCCATCTCTCTTCCCGAAGAAACCAACCATATGCTTCACCTGTGGTGTAGAAAACCGCATGAGCTGGAATTGCCCCCAAAATTCTAGGCTTAAAAGCGGACCAGCCCACCAAGTTCACCAGATTAATGCGACCCCGGCCCCCCCGGTGGTGCAGACCCAAGCAAAAACTTCTCCCCCTCCGTCAGGCCACCAGGTAAATTTTGTTTTTGGTAAAAGTTCATCGGGAACTTTGAAATATTAGGAGGGCAGCGTGGACAGCTGTCGAGTATTGACTCTCGTCAGGGACACAGGATGTACGTGCTTCATCGTGTCCGACGAACTCCTCCCAGTGGCCTCTAACCACGAAAAATTTGCGGTGGTACATGACCAACTTGGGCGGGCGAACCGATTCCCCGTCGCTAGATGTTACCTGCAGTGTCAATATTATAATGGCTGGGCTGAAGTCATTGTAGCACCCATAAAATTCTGTTCCGTACTTATAGGACAGAGCCCCCAAGTAAGTTTCGACCCTGTGTTTCAGGCCGCTCTTCCTCAAGGCCGAGATAAGAAAGAAGCCCAGGAGCCCGTCCCCATCAGAACCCCGATACCGTCCGATTTCTCGGAGACCCCTAACCAGGACTTTAGGACGGCAAAAGAGGAATGTGAATCACTAACACCCTTAGGTGATAAGGCCCCAGACAAGGACACGGAGACTGTCCCTGGACCCCAAGAAATAAAGAACCCCCAACGCGCCCATGGAGATACCTTCGTAGAACTGGACGAAGCATCGGCGCTTGAAGAGGACTGCCCCGCGGAGTCCCTTAAGGTAATCCAGACAGTGTGCATCCAACCTGATGCCGATTACCCTCCTCCTTCCCTACCAGGCAAGTCTTTGGAACCCTCTGACCTGGATAGTGACGCGCAGCTGACACCACGTCCGAAGAGCCAGCTACAAGAACTAATTAAATGGAATCACCATTTACCCACCCTATTAGCTCTTTTCGAACAACTGCGCGAAAATGGCCTCACCATTGGCCCCCGCAAATGCCATTTTGCCCACGAACCCATTAAATATTTGGGTTTCAAAATAGGACAAGGCAAGTTAGGTCCCCACGAGAACAAGATTAAGGCAATCGCCCACATGCCCCTCCCGATTACAAAGAAGCCATTAAGATCGTTCCTAGGATCAGCTTCTCCCTATCAGCGATTTGTTCCGAATTTCGCTGCAATTTTGGCCCCCCTATGCCCCCTTCAGGAAAAGAATTTCCCCGATCGTTTACGTTGGAATGATGTCGCTGTTTCCCGTTGTAATCAGCTCAAGAGTAAGTTCATTTCTGCCCCCATTTTAAAGTTGCCCAGCCCGGAAAAATCCGTTGGGGTTAAGACCGACGTGATCAACGAGGGCATTGGAGGCGTACTCCTTCAATACATGGATGACAGAACGGGTCATCCAGTTGCATATGCTAGTCGTCAATTATTACCACGCGGAAAGAGATATGCCACTAGAGAAAAGATAGCTCTATCAATTATCTGGGTCATAGACAAATTCAAGCTGTACTTGATATGTAAAGAATTTCGAATAGGAACCGACCACCGTCCGTTAGCCTATATTAGGAATTTGAGACACTCAAACGGCCGCATCATACGCTGGAGTTTACTCTTGCAAGAGTATCAATTTAAAATAAATTATATCAAAGGTTCCGATAACCAGGTCGCTGACGCACTCAGTAGGAATGCGTTACCGAATAGCGTAGAACAATTGTATTCATAGGATTAGTATCTCCATGTAGGTATATACCGTCTTGTACGACTTAATTTAAGATTCTTTTGTAATATAATTAATTAATGTATATGTCTGAATTTTGTAACGCTCAATGTCTAATTTTTTTGATGTATATATATTTGTTCTTATTAATTTATTTATAAATTATTTTGTCCCGTATGTACTAAGTTTATATCATTTCATTGTTCCATGCATTTTTTTTTATTAAGTTGTATTAAAGGTTATTTTCCCCTGTAATCTAAAGATCAAAATAATGATGTATTGAGGTAATAATAGTTAGGTGCAGGAAGATACGGTTGGTACAAGAAAACGAGTTCCCTACAACGGAGCTCTATCGTTGTCCCTTCTCTCTTTTTTTTTCGAAGTGACAACTTCCCCTGGAATGGAGGGGTGTGATAAAACGAGTTCAGAGCTGCATTCATTTCAACTTCTATCACATTTTATTTAAAACCATGAGGCTACCCACGTGCATCTTCGATTCGAGGCTTGGAGTCTTATCAACAGCTACCGGACGCCAATGTTTAAACAAGGAGGTTATCGTCCCCCCCGTTCGCCCCCATACGCCGACCTCGCCAGATCGAGTTAGGCTTATGGACAGATAAGGCATTTTTCTCCGGCCCAGCTGTGCGTTCCCTCGAAGCTTCCACCCCATTCTCCCCCACGCCAAGGAGATGTCCTGGCTATTTATATGGAAACTTTACCACTAAGATCAGATTGAAGATCCAGATTTTCGTCGCGAAACATCACCACGACCCTCTCTCCCTTTGTGCGCCAAGGGACCTCGACCTCGAGATTCACCATCACTTGTCCAGAAGGAGGACAATATTCCTTGAGTGCCAAAGGTTCGAGCCTTTAGTGACGCCAAGTCCCCAAGGCATCCCCCCCCCCTGTTGTTCAAGGAGAACAGCATTAGAACAGCCATTGTTCGTTTTGAGCCCTTCGCCAAGAAACGGTTCTCATCCCCCCCCTGTTGTTCAAGGAGAACAGCATTAGAACAGCCATTGTTCGTTTTGAGCCCTTCGCCAAGAAACGGTTCTCATCCCCCCCCCCTGTTGTTCAAGGAGAACAGCATTAGAACAGCCATTGTTCGTTTTGAGCCCTACGCCAAGAAACGGTTCTCATCCCCCCCTGTTGTTCAAGGAGAACAACATTAGAACAGCCATTGTTCGTTTTGAGCCCTTCGCCAAGAAACGGTTCTCACCCCCCCCTGTTGTTCAAAGGAGAACAACGTTAGAACAGCCATTGTTCTTGAGCCCGTAGACAAGAGACGGTTCTCATCCCCCCCCCTTTGTTCAGAAGAGAACAACCTAGAACAGCTATTGTTCGTCAAGCCGTTCGTCGAGTAACGGTTCTCCTTTCCAAGACGCCACGTCAGGATCCTTTTATCCCCCTCCTTCGGCTGGAACTCGCCAGCGGACCGAATATTTCTTCAAGTACCTTCCACTGCACCCTAATGAAGTTACGTAAGCCAAGCGTTACCTTTTGAGTATTGATCCCTTATTTGTCAATTCTATCCTGTGCTTTAAATGGTTTATCGAACCATCCCATCTCTTTAACTCCATATTTGTTTTACCTTTTTTTGATCCCTTAAATCCTTGGATTAGCCCGAGTCTCCACGACCCTTTCCATTCTGTTTGTCAATATTTTCCGTTTTTGTGTTTGCTGATAGTTATTATTAATAAAACTCTATTTTATTAATGATAGCAATATTATTATCCTTGAGCTCAGTTCCACTTCTTAAGCATTTTGAAGATACATAATATCGGCCGCCAGACAGTAAAAACGCACTCTAAAGATAATTAAGGAAGTTCCCTCAACGAATAGTGATATATGGTATATCGTCGGGAGTCATTCTACGACATATATATATATATATATATATATATATATATATATATATATATATATTAATTGTAGTCTATGAAAACAAATGGAGAAGGAGAATAAGAGAAACTTTACTACTGTCGTTTCGCTCCTCAGGAACCTCCTCAGATTGACAAGTAACAATGGCAAGAAATGATGTTTATTATGAGGATGTAACAAGTGGGGAAATGTGTTGTAGGTATAGATAGTGGTGAAGAATATTTTAGTTTGCCTTGGTGTCGAGGGCATCTAAAGCTTCTTCATTTTCTTTTTTCTTTTTCTTCCTTTTTCGATGGTCTCAGTGTTGTAGCTGACTCTTTGGATAGTCACTCTGGCGACCTTTTGTTTCCTTCGTAATTTCTCTTTTATTTTTTCGCCCTTTTATTTATTTTTTATCTCTATTTTTAATATATACATATATAAATATACTATATTCTCCGTTGTTAGGCATTCAAGCTTTCCAAATATATGTATATCTGATAACTCGTTAGCTTTAATTTTATTTTTAATTCCGTTCAGTTTTTATTCTTGTTACGCCTGTTTGTCGGCCCTTTGCCTCCTTTTGCTATCTTATTATTTGTTTATTCATTCGATTCATTTATTTGTTTAATTATTTCATTTATTTATTTATCTTTGTCTTAATTATGTTGGGAACTTCGCCTATTTTTATTTCTTTTTATTTTCATTTCATGTTAATTTGGGGGCCTTTCGCCTCTTTTAACTTATTTATTTATTTGCTTTGTATTTACTTTCATTTGGGCACTTTGCATCTTATTTCCATGTCTCTATTTGTGTTTTTTTGTCTCATATCGTGGAGTCGTTTTGGTAATTCTTATTTGGTATGAAGGATCATTATATATTAGTTAGGTATAGATTTCGGCTTGATCTTCCCAGGAGCACAGTTTTCCGCTTGGGAATAAGGCTCTCCTGGTGACACATCCAATTAGTTGTTTTAGTATTTCCAGATTTGCGTCTATGTGTGGAAGTATTTCGTCATCTACCTTTTCCCATGTCTTCTTCCTAGACTTGGAGTACCACACTCAGTAGCTTTAGTTCTTCTCGTGCGTGCAGTTCTGTCTGTCCAATTCGGTCCATGCTGCGCGCGCAAGATATCAGCAGGGTAGCTCTGTTATGGACTCTCTGTATTTGTCTGAGAGAGGTAGAACTAGTTGCCTGCATTACCACTGCCGGGTACATAGGTGAAAAGCACACCAGGGCAGTGTACAGCTTTTTGATGTTGTTAGCGCTGTACTGTTTTCCAAGCTCTGTTTTGGCTAGTGAGATTCTGTTGTTGATGTGCCTCATATACCCTGTTAATGTGAGGCGTGACCCAGGACTTTACCCTCGTCGGAGTACGGGTAGAATTTATTTTTTGACTATGACGTCATCACGTTTCCGGCGGTTCACTAGAAGAATCTGAAACTTTCGGCAGTTGGTCTTAATTTTCCACATTTTTTCGAATCGAATGATGTTTTCGATTTGGATAGCTCTCTCCCTTGATTAAACCCCAGTGTTTCTATACGAACTGGGATTGATCTAAGAGATGTCGTCTGCAAACTGCAGGTACATCGTATTATCCTCGACTGGAGTAGGTAAGTCCAAAGTGTACACAAGGTATAAGAGTTGACTCAAACAGCTACCTTGTTGAACACCCACATCAAGTTCGAACTCGGGTTCTCTGTTGCCCTTGATCGAGATTTGGGCTTTTCTCTCCAAGATCTAATCATAGAAGACCCTTTCCAAGATCATGTTTAGACGGAGGCCTAATATATTGAATTGTAGAAATCTCAGCTAAACTTTATCAAAGGCCTTTTATGAACATCTCGCATCACTAAGTCTACGTATTTCCATTCAGCTTTACAGCGGGCAAGATTTTGGATGAGAAGGGTGAGGGCTGTATCAGTCCTCCTTGTCTTGCGGGAATAGTGTTGCTGAGGGCTGTGAGCTTCCAGCGCGGTTAGCTTGTCTTGTAGCTTGTTAGCTACAAGCTTGTCGTAGAGTTACCTACAAACTCAAGGAGGCATATTGGCATGTAGTCTACCAGTTGATCGGGTGGCTTTTTTCCTTTAGGGATAAAAATTATTTTGGCCATTTTTAAACCATCGGAGAAGTAACCTGTATTCAGAAAAGCGTTGTAGATGTTAGTGATTCCATGAATGATCTTCCAGCGGGGAATGCACCAAGTTGTTTTTAGTGATGCACGTTCAGCCTGGTGCCTTTTGTTTAAAGGTTTTCATGACGGCTATGACCTCTTCAGTTGTAATTGTTCTGCTATGGTGCGCCATCTCCCTCTCTTTTTCGACGTAGGCTTGTGGGGGTGTTCGATGTATAATCAAATTAAGATTTAAAATCAGGTGGTCTTTGAATTTGTGGTCGATTTTCGCATCTTCCTCAGGTGTTATTGAAAAGATTTCCTTCCAGAACGTGCCGAACCTTTCCTTCAGGACCGCCAGATCCTAAAAGTAGTCATCGCCCTCCTCAATGCGGGTCTTTTCTCTACTTGGTAGGTCTTTTAATTTCCTTATTAGTCGCCTCGGGGGTCACATTTCCGTATACCCTGGCTTTCAGGCTGTCCCAGATTTCCGCTTGTTGTTGGTTAATAGCAGCTTTAGCTCTTCACACAGGTGTTGTTGTAGTAAGCTTCGTTACCAATTCGTACGTGCTCTTAGGATTTCTTCATACACCTTCTTGTGATTCCTAGCGATCTCTTTGATTTCGGTCCATCTGGGTTGTGGAGGAGTTTTATACCCTGTCATAGGTACACACTCGCGGTCAGCTTCGGTGATGGAGGCTGTTATCCTCCGCAGCTCCCCGTCGATCTACTCTAGTGTTGCTTCGCTTAGGTTAGCTGGTTTGAATCCGCCAAGGATTTCTCTGTAGCGTTCGCAGTTTGCTGAAGCGTAGCTTTTGCCGAGAGGGAAGGGAAGCTGGATTGGAGCGAGTCAGATAGTGGTTACGATTGCTATTTGGTCGCTGGGAACTGTTGGGCCCGGCTTGCTATAGTAATTGAATTGGAAGACATCACTTGTCATGATTATGTCGGTCTTTGTTGCTACCCGAGAGGTGATATAGTTTGGAAAATCCGGTCCTATCCTTTGAATGTTCTTTTGTCGCAGAATCATTTCCAATTTATGGCCTCTATTGTTCATGTTTTCATAGCCAGCCGTTCGGCATCTGGCGTTGAGGTCGCCCCCCAAGGAATGCCATTCTTCTGTGGCCGAACAAGGTGTAGATGTTGAAAGGCAGGTAAGCTCTTCGAGGAGGTTGATAGGCCACCGCTATCATGAGGTTTCGCGCTAATGTGGGCAGTTCTATCGCCACAAATGACTCGTCCAGTTCTGGAAGGCGCCTGAATGAGAGATTCATTTTGATTGCAACGGCAGCACTGTCAAAATTCTCTTGAGGTTGATTCTTTGTGACAACTCTGTAGCCTAGTATCTTTTTTTTGAAGGGATGTTGTATCGATACCATGTTCCGTAATTAAGATGACGTCGGGGTCGAACACGCGGAATATGTTTCCATATTTGATTGATTTTCACTTACATTCATTTACGTTGAACGTTACTATTCTCAATCTGATGTTCGGGTTGTCCATTCATCTTTCTGGCTTCTAGTGTTTTATGGTGGTGGGACGTTTTTCCCGTTCCTTTTCTTCTTGAACTCTGCCGAGGTAAGCTCTTAAAATGTATCACTGCAGAGTTTAACATTATGATGAAGAGGGCCTCCTCGACTATTTCTTCTTTGCATTGTGCGCCAAACTCCCACTTCTAAAATTTCTTTTTGATGCTGACGAATATTTTGTTGGCATCTATGCTTTTTGGGGAAGTGGAACTTCTCTGATAAGTATATTGAGAGGTTAATCTCGTCGGCATCTAGAGGTCTCTTTGCCTCCCGCTTTCTTTTCTCCCTGTGCCCATCTTTGGGCATGCCCTCTGAGACCAAGGTGTCTGTGGAATCCAAAGTTCCCGTTTCTTCCTTCTTTTTTGGGGTCTTTTTCTTTGGTTTGGGTGTGGTGACAATTTGGCAGCAGGCTTCCTTTCCTTTCTTGACTCTATTTTTGGGTCTGGTCTTTTGTTCTGTTTCTTAAGTTTTTCCTCCTGTTTTTTCTCTTCTTGTGTATGTTCTGTCATTTCTTACAAGGAGTTACAAGGAAAGAAAGTACCCTAGGAGACATTACGGTCCATTCAAAGAGGTACCTTTGGACTAGCAATCGAGTAGGAACATGGCTGCTCAATTTTTTTGAGTCCCTAAACGGCCACTTTTCAAGACTTTGTCTAGTCTTGACTTGAACTGGTAAACAGATTTACTGTTGACAACTTTCACTGGAAGTGCGTTCCACTTACTACAAATACTGTAGGTGAAAAATTTTTCACAGAGATTGCGGTTGTAACGCTTCAGTTCAAGTTTGAAGCCGTGATTGCGCGTTCTGTTCTCACTCAGTGTAAAAATATCCCGGTAGTCAACATTGTTGAACCCTCGAAGCATTTTGAAAACCTCGATGAGCTGACCACGTAGTCTATGGATTTCCAGCGAGAACACATCTAATTTCCTTAGTCTATCCTCATAACTTTTATGTAGGATAGAGGGAATCAGTTTGGTTGCCCTAGCTTGTACGCGTTCCAACCTTGCGATGTCCTTTCCAAACGAAGCACTCCAAAATTGTACGGCATACTCCAGGTGTGGCCAGACGAGGGAGTTGTACAGACAAAGTACTATCTCCTTGTTACGGTATCCAAACTGGCGCTTAATGTAGCCTAACATCCTTGGGGCTTTCTTCTCTGTCTCGATGCACTGTTTCGAGAAATTGAGTTCGCTAGTGATAGTAACACGCAAGTCCTTCTCATTGTCACTCGATTTAAGGGCAGTTGCCTTAAGGAAGTACTGAGATTTGGGGTTTCGGTGGCCGATATGCATCATTTTGCATTTGTTTACGTTAAAAGGCATTTGCCACGTGTCCGACCACTCCTCAATCCTTTGAAGGTCCTCTTGAAGGCTAGCAGTATTACCCTCCTTTGCCACATTGATACCAAGCTTGGTGTCGTCGGAAAATTTGGAGATTTTGGCAACCATGTCTCCGTCCATGTCGTTGACATAGATAATAAACAGTAATGGTCCCAGAACGGAACCTTGAGGGACACCGCTAGATACATGCGCCCAATCAGATGCCCGACCATTCACCACTACGCGTTGCCATCTGTCACTTAGCTAGCTCTCTATCCAACCTGCTGCCTTGCCGACTATGCCCTCCGCACGCACTTTCCGGAGAAGGCAGCGGTGTGGTACCTTGTCAAAGGCCTTTTAGAAGTCAAGGTACACAACATCCACTGCCTTGTCTCGATCATGCTCACTCAACACGAAGTGGAAGAATTCCACAAGGTTCGTCAGGCATGACCGTTGCCTTTGGAAGCCGTGCTTGGAACTCCTCAGTAGCAGGTTTGACTGTAAATGAGACGTTATCTTGTCCACTATCATGCTTTTCATGAGTTTACCGACTATCGAAGTCAAACTGATGGGATGGTAGTTTGACGGATGGCTAGGGTTTCCTTTCTTGAAGATCGGAGTCTCCTCCGCCTCACGCCAGTCTCTAGGAACGCATCCGGTCTGGATTGACATGTTAAAGATAGCGCACAGATGTCGTGATACTTCATCGCACACTTCCTTAAAAACCTTGGATAGAAACCCGTCCGGTCCGGTCCACTAAGGGCCTAATCCTACGATGGATTCGTTTACGGCTATTTACATAGCCAAAGAACTCCTTGGGATTCTCCTTGCAGAGTCTCGCCACTCGGAGTTCCTCAGACCGCTTAGCCGCCCTTATGCTGGAATTCACTCTTCTGGCTAGCCTCCGGTACTTGTCAAAGGCACCCGAGATCTTCGATCGCTGGTACACATTTCTCTTCTCCCTAAGCAGTTGGCCGATTTCTTGATTAAACCACTTTGGTTGAACAGAAGACCGACGGAGGCATTTCAGAGGGATGCAACTTGATTGAAGACTCATGAACTTATTTTTAAAATTGTTCCACGAATCCTCAACATCTTCGCATACCGCTAGCCTTACATCAGTAAACCCAGCACGAAGGCTCGCAAAGTCTGCTCTTCTCAAGTCAAGTTTCCTTGATTGACTGGCAACAGACCTTACCTTCGGGATCTTGACGGTAAATCTAATTAGCTGGTGATCACTGCCACCGAGCTCTTCGCCTACAGAGAGATCCTCAACGATATCATCCTCAGAGGTGAAGACCAAGTCGAGGATATTGTCTCCTCTCATCGGTTCTCTGACCCATTGGGACCTTTTGTAGTTGAAGAACATCTCCTGATAGGGAAACGTTCATGAACCTCATGTGGTTCATGCTGTTCTTGGCGAGCACCCGGTTTAATTCCTTTACATATGACCCTCGCTGTGTCAGATTTATGACTTGTGCATACAAGATGCACGTCAACTTTTTGTTGACCCCTCGTTCTGGATCTTGAGGTACGTTTTCTTACTCTCTGTCTCGGAGAAAGCCGCCTTTGCGACCTGAATGTAGATTTTATTAGCTTTTCTGGTTGCCTCCTCTTTACTTTGTTATAGTTTTTTCTTGTCAACTCCTTTTCCATTGCCATGGATCATTGGACTTGCCTGCAATTCGCGTACGTCTCGCGATGGCTCTGGCAGTTATTCCACTGGAGTCCAGGTTCGCTGCACTTAGAGCATATCTCATGGGGCGCTTGGCATTCTCTTATAGTGTGAGCCTCCATTCTTTAGCAGCAGAAGCAGAATTGGATAGGGTGGAACTCCTCTCTTTAAATCTGCCTTCCGCTGATCTTGGCGTTAAAAAAGCAGGAACCCAACCTCCTTCTCTTTCTTGGTCATGGATGTGTCTACAAAGATGATCTTGAAAAAGGGGGGATAGTCGGAATTGCCTTTTTTGTTCTGGAATTTTAAGATTTCCGTAAATTTAGCCCATTGCTGGTTTTTCATGATCTCTTCTTTGATCTCTTCCTTAAAATGTTCCTCAATCCAGGGGTTTAACCTCATGCAGATCACGCTTCTGTGCATTTAGATCTGCGGGGGGAGTGTTGGTTACACGCCGATCTCGCGAAGGACCTCGACCGCTGCTTCTTTCGTCGTGGCCTCTATATCTTTTTCTGTTTCACATATAGCGAAATATTTCGTGGGGAACTCTATCAGCCTGATCATGGCTATTTTAAGCCGTTCATAGACGACCTCAAAGACCTTTTATCCGCTCGGTCTGTTGTGACCACTCATGTTGCCCAGTGGTAAACGAGTGGTCCCACCTTGAGCCATTTTGTCCAAGGGGGGACCCTCGGGGCGGTTACCACTGTAGGGTTACTCCTTCTTCGTGGTATTTTCTCTGTATTTTAACCTTATTTTTGTGCTCTTTTCTTTGGGTTCAAATTGCTTTTCTCGTTATGAGCACTTGAGGTGGAGCAACTCCCCTCGTTATAAACGGGTTTCCAAGATCGAGAACTGCAAGATGATGTGGATAAATGACGATGGGTGAACCCGGGTGAGCCCTCAAGAACTGTGATTTTATCAAGAACCTTTTGTTGGTTAGCGCCGAATCAAATATCGCTAACCGGGGGTGTCACCCATTCATGGTTTTGGTATCAGAACTGCAGCCGGCATATATAAATATGTGTGTTGCTTCCCTCTATGATAAACGCTGGGCTCCCAGAGTAGAGAGGGGGCTCCCCATCCATTAAAGTTGCAGTCCTGCCCCTTGTCCAAGTCCCTCTGACGCTAAGTTGCGCAGTGGGCTAATCCTCAAACCTGGTTCCCTTGGTGCGCCCAATAATGTCTATCACAGTGAACGTCATAGTTGGAACGAGACTAGATGACTAAAGGTTCAGCTTACTTCAGCTCCCCTACCCCAGTGAGGGAGGTTCGACATAAGTCGAACAATTTAGGCCCTATTAATCTCTTTCTTCAAATCCCCGAAGGAAAAAATGAATAAAAATTCAAATTTCTAGGCAGCCTATCCTTTACGTTGGCTCCTTTATCGGAGAAAAATATCTTATGAGTATGCCTGAGTTATCCGAATTCTGACTGACAAGTCATATGACTAGAAATATTGGATTGTGTGGAAGTGGTTAGTATGTGTGTGGGAGATAGTAGTGCACAAGAATAGTCGGGTTTAAGAATAGTGGTGAAAATATGGAAGTTATATGGTGGAAAGATTTGCAAAGGTGCCTGGAGATAAGGCTAAACTCTTTCTTTGTTTATTTTTTTTTGTTTTATTAATGTTGCTTTATATATATATATATATATATATATATATATATATATATATATATATATATATATATATAAGTATTTATGCATATATATTACTAAAAGGCGTTCAAACCTATGGATTCGTGTACTGTGATAGAACGGGTTGAGGCCGATTAGTTTAAACCACTATCACATGTTATTAAAAACCAAGATGCTACCAACGTGCATCTTCGCTTTGAAGCCTGGGGCCTTATCATAGCCACCTGAGTCTATGTTTAAACAAGGAGATTTATCTTTCCCTGTTCGCCCTATGCGCCGACCTCGCCAGATTGAGTTAGGGTTATGGGCAGATAAGGCATTGTTTTCAGGCTCGGCTGTGCATTCCATCGAAGCTTCCACTCCATTGTCCCCCACACCAAGGAGATGTCCGGGCTATTTCTATGTAAACTTAACCACTAAGATTCAGATTGGAGATCTAGATTTTTGTCGCAAAACATCACTACGACCCACTCTCACCTTGTGCGCCAAGGGACCTCGACCTCGAGATTCATCATCACTTGTCCAGAAGAAGGACAATATCCCTTGAGTGCCAAGGTTTGAGCCTTCGTGACGCCAAGTCCACAAGGCTTCCCCTGTTCTTCAAGAAAGAGAACAACGTCAGAACAGTTATTGGTCTTTCGAGCCCGTAAACAAGAAACGGTTCTCACCCCCCCCCCTGTTGTTCAAAAGAGAACAACGTAGAACAGCCATTGTTCTTTTGAGCTAGTTGACAAGAAACGGTTCTCACCCCCCCCCCTCTGTTATTCAGAAAGAAAACAATGTTAGAACCGCTATTGTTCTTTTAAGCCCGTTGACAAGAAACGGTTCTCAGGCCCCCCTTGAGGTTCAGAAGAGAACAACGTAGAACAGCCATTGTTCTTTTGAGTCCGTTCGCCAAGAAACGGTTCTCACCCTTCCCCCTTGTTGTTCAGAAGAGAACAACATTAGAACAGCCATTGTTGTCGAGCCCGTAGACAAGAGACGGTTCCCCCCCCCCCTTGTGGTTTAGAAGAGAACAACGTAGAAAATCATTGTTCTTAAAGCCGTTCGTCAAGAAACGGTTCTCATTTCCAAGACGCCACGTCAGGATCATTTAATTCTCCCCCCTTCAGCTGGAACTCGCCAGCGGACCTAACATTCCTTCACGTCGCCTTCCTCTGCACAACAAGTATAATTACGTAAGCCGAACGTTACCTTTAAGTATTTAACCCTTTTGTCAATTCTATCCTGTGCTTTAAATGGTTTAGCGAACCATCCCATTCCTTTAACTTTATATTTGTTTTACCTTTTTACATCTCTTAATCCTCGGATTAGCTAGATTTTCCACGACCCTTTCCAATTCTCTGTTTATGTCAATATTTTCCGTTTTGTGTGTTGTTGATAGTTTTTATTAATAAAACTCTATTTTATTAATGATAGCAATATTATTATCCTTGAGCTTAGTTCCACTTCTTAAGCATATCGAAGATACATAATATCGGCCAGCCTAGACATCCACGCACTCTAAAGATAATTAAATAAGTTCCCTCAACGAATAGTTATATATGGTATATCGTCGAGAGTCCATTCTACGACATATATATATATATATATATATATATATATATATATATACTTTTTAAATTTGGTGTCAGGTGTGGGGTTTAACGCTCTATCTTTGCAAACACTGGTCTCAGTCAAGTAAAGCATAGTGTTATTCGTTATAATAATAGAGTATAGTAGTTCCCTTTTGTTCAACGATTGCTATCCCCTTTTTTTAATTTTAAGAAGCTAGAGTAGTTTAAGGAACTGTTATAATAATTTGTTTGTGTTTTTTGGGGGGTGATTTTAGTCAGTGGTTATTTAGATCGAGAAACCAAGTACGAATAAGTCAGTGCCCATATTTAGGTAGGCTAACTCTCTAGAAGGCATAATTCTTATTGCAGGAATTTTAGTTGGTTGACTATTGCGCTGCAAAGTGCAAAGATGACTCAGTTCGAAATCTTTAAAGCGCAAGGAGAATCCTTGGGACTTTCCGGAAAAGAACTAATTGAGTACGTTCAAGAGGAGCAAAGAACGGAAAGAGAAAAGTTAAGAGAAGAAAGAGAAAGAGAAATCCAACGAGAAGAAAGAGAAAGAGAAATCCAACGAGAAGAAAGAGAAATCCAACGAGAAAAAAAAGAAAGAGAAAGAGAGGAACGGAAAAGACAAGCTGAGCTTCATAATCAGATTGAATTAGCTCGTGTTGAAGCAGAAATACAGTCATCCAGTTCACGTTCTGAAGCCTCTTCCCCCAATCTCCCACTAAAGCTCCCCAATTTTAAGGACGAAGAGGATTTCGGAGCATTTTTAGCCCACTTTGAAAAGATCCTCGAAATCAATAACATGGATCTGGAGCCTGAAGATGTAGTCAGATTACTTCCCTTGTAAAATTGTAAATTGCGCGAAATTTGTATATCTTTACCATCTGTATGTACAATTAACTACAGCACCTTAAAAGCCGAGTTATTGGCCGCTCATAATATGACTCCCACTTTCTACCGCTAAGAATTTCGAGGAGGTCGTATTAAACCCGGACAGACGTTCCGTCAATTCGGATACATTCTTCAGAGGAATGTTAAATTTTGGTTAGAATCCTCAAAGGTTGATCCGAACTACGAGTCCTTAACAGACTTCGTGTTGCGGGATAAATTTTTGGCGTCTCTCCCGACGGAGATCCGCGCGTTCGTCAAGGATCGTCGGTGCCAGACCTTTCAAGAATGTACCGAAGAAGCGGATGTCTATGCCGCAAGCCATAATTTATACCCAAAGGAGAATCGAACTTCTCACCAATCCCCCTACAAGGAAAGAAGGAAGTATTCGCGCCCCTTCACAGAAAAGTCGACGAAGTTTCCGAGCCCCGTAAAACCCCAAAATTTCTTTCCCCAAAACCAACAACGGGACTCCAAACCTCCCGTTAAGATTTCTCCTCCATCTCTCTTCCCGAAGCGACCAATCATATGCTTCACCTGTGGTGTAGAAAACCGCATGAGCTGGAATTGCCCCCAAAATTCTAGGCTTAAAAGCGGACCAGCCCACCAAGTTCACCAGATTAATGCCACCCCGGCGGCTCCCCCGGCAGTGCAGACCCAAGCAGCAACTTCTCCCCCTCCGTCAGGCCACCAGATAAATTTTGTTTTCGATTAAAGTTCATCGGCAACTTTGAAATTTGAGGAGGGCAGCGTGAACGGCTGCCGAGTATCGGCTCTCGTCAGGGACACAGGATGTATGTGTTTCATCACCCTCGACGAGCTCCTTCCCCCAGTGGACCCTAGTACGAAAAAATTGCGGTGGTACATGACTACCTTGGGCGGGAGAACCAATTCCCCGTCGTTAGATGTTACCTGCAGTGTCAATATTATGATGGCTGGGCTGAAGTCATTTTAGCACCCATACAATTCTGTTCTGTACTTATAGGACAGAGCCCCCAAGTAGGTTCCGCCTCTAAGTCCCAGGCCGCCCTTCCTCGAGGCCGAGCTAAGAAAAAAGCCCAGGAGCCCGTCCCCATCAGAACCCCGATACCGTCCGATTTCTCGGAGACCCTTAACCAGGACTTTAGCATGGCACAAAAGGAGTGTGAATTACTAACAGCCTTAGGCAATAAGGCCCAAGACAAGGAAACGGAGACTGTCCGTGGACGCCAAGAAAAAAAGTTACCCCAACGCGCCCATGGAGATACGTTCGTAGAACTGGACGAAACATCGGCGCTTGAAGAAGATTACCCCGCAGAGTCCCTTAATATAATACAGTCAGTGTGCATCCAACCTGATGCCGATTACCCTCCTCCTTCCCTACCAGGCGAGTCTTTTGAACCCTCTGACCTGGATATTGACAGGCAGCTGACACCACATCAAAAAAGTCAGCTACAAGAACTATTTGAATGGAGTCACCATTTAACCACCCTATTAGCTCTTTTCAAGCGACTGCGCGAAAATGGCATCACCATTGGCCCCAGCAAATGCCATTTTGCCCACGAAACCATAAAATACTTGGGTTTCAAAATAGGACAAAGCCAGTTAGGTCCCCCAGAGGACAAGATTAAGGCAATCGCCGACATACCCCTCCCGAATACTAAGAAGCAATTAAGATCGTTCCTAGGATCAGCTTCCTACTATCGGCGATTTGTTCCGAATTTCACTGCAATTCCGGCACCCCTCAGCTCCCTTTTAAAAAAGAATTTCCCCAATCGTCTACGTTGGAATGATGTCGCTGTTTCCCATTTTAATCAGCTCAAGAGTAAGCTCATTTCTGCCCGCATTTTAAAGTTGCCCAACCCAAAAAAATCCTTTAGGATTAAGACCGACGCGAGCAACGAGGGCATTATAGGTGTACTCCTTCAATACGAGGATGACGGAACAAGTCATCCAGTTGCATATGCTAGTCGCCAATTATTACCACGCAAAAAGAGATATGCCACTATAGAGAAGGAAGCTCTATCAATTATCTGGGTTATAGACAAATTCAAAATGTACATGATAGGAAAAGAATTTCAGATAGGAACCGACCACCGTCCGTTAGGCTATATTAGGAATGTGCGATACTCCAACGGCCGAATCATGCGCTGGAGTTTACTCTTGCAAGAGTATAAATTTAAAATAAATTATATAAAAGGTTCCGATAACCAGGTCAATGACGCACTCAGTCGGAATGCGTTACTGAATAGCGTAGGGTAATTGTATTCGTAGGATTAGGATCTCTATGTATGTATATACCGTCTTGTACGACTTAAATTAGATTCTCTTGTAATATAATTCGTTAATATATACGTCTGAATTTTGTAACGCTCATTTTTTTGTTTTTTTGTATGTATATATATTTGTACCCATTAAATTACGTATAAATTATTTTGTCCCATATGTACTAATTTTATATCATTTCATTATTCCACACCCCCTTTTTTTATTAAGTTTGTATTAAAGGTTATTTTCCCTTATAATCAAAAGATCAAAATAATCATTTGTATTGAGGTAATACTAGTTAGGTGCAGGAAGGTACGGTTGGTACAAGAAAACAAGTTCCCCACAACGGAGCTCTATCATTGTCCCTTCTCTCTTTTTTTTCGAAGTGACAACTTCCCCCGGAATGGAGGGGTGTGATAGAACGAGTTGAGGTCGCTTAGTTTCAACCACTATCATCACATGTTATTTCAAACCACGATGCTACCCACGTGCATCTTCGCTTTGAAGCCTGGGGCTTTATCACAGCCACCTGAGTCAATGTTTAAACGAGGAGGTTTATCTTCCCCCGTTCGCCCCTAGCGCCGACCTCGCCAGATTGAGTTAGGCCTTTGGGCAGATAAGGCATTGTTCTCAGGCTTGGCTGTGCATTCCCTCGAATCTCCCACTCCATTGTCCCCCAGGCCAAGGAGATGTCCCGGCTATTTATATGGAAACTTAACCACTAAAATTCAGATTGGAGATCTAGATTTTCGTCGCGAAACATCACTACGACTCACTCTCACCTTGTGCGCCAAGGAACCTCGACCTCAAGATTCACCATCACTTGTCCAGAAGAAGGACAATATCCCTTGAGTGCCAAGGTTCGAGCCTTCGTGATGCCAAGTCCACAAGGCTTCCCCTGTTCTTCAAGAAAGAGAACAACGTCAGAACAGTTATTGGTCTTTCGAGCCCGTAGACAAGAAACGGTTCTCACCCCCCCCTTCCTGTTGTTCAGAAGAGAACAACGTAGAACAGCCATTGTTCTTTTGAGTCCGTTGACAAGAAACGGTTTTCACCCTCCCCTGTTGTTCAGAAAAAGAACAATGTTAGAACAGCCATTGTTCTTTTGAGCCCGTCGCCAAGAAACGGTTCTCACCCTTCCCCCTTGTTGTTCAGAAGAGAACAACATTAGAACAGCCATTGTTCTCGAGCCCGTAGACAAGAGACGGTTCTCACCCCCCCCCTTCCTGTTGTTCAGAAGAGAACAACGTGGAACAGCCATTGTTCTTCAAGTCGTTCGTCAAGAAACGGTTCTCATTCCCAAGATACCACGTCAGGATCATTTAATTCCCTTCCTTCCGCTGGAACTCACCAGCTTACCTAAAATTCCTTCACGTCGCTTTCCTCTGCACAACAAGTATAATTACGTAAGCCGAACGTTATCTTTAAGTATTTAACCCTTTTGTCAATTCTATCCTGTGCTTTAAATGGTTTAGCAAACCATCCCATTCCTTTAACTTTATATTTGTTTTACCTTTTTAAATCTCTTAATCCTCGGATTAGCTAGATTTTCCACGACCCTTTCCAATTCTCTGTTTATGTCAATATTTTCCGTTTTGTGTGTTGTTGATAGTTTTTATTAATAAAACTCTATTTTATTAATGATAGCCATATTATTATCCTTGAGCTCAGTTCCACTTCTTAAGCATATTGAAGATACATAATATGGGCCAGCCTAGACATCTACGCACTCTAAAGATAACTAAATAAGTTCCCTCAACGAATAGTTATATATGGTATTTTGTCGAGAGTCCATTCTACGAAATGTACTTATTTATCTTTTCTGTTTACTTGACATGTATTTAGGTTGTTTGTGTTCCTTTTATGTGTTTTGTGTTTCTGCATCGTTTTTTACGTGTCTTATTAGATTTTTTGTAACTGTTTTTGCTATTTTCATCGTTGGTTGTTTGTATTTGTGTTTGTGTTTTATGTGTTCTGTGTTTCATACTTACTTATTTTCTTTATTTTTATTCTTCCTTGTCATCACCAGGTAGTTATGGTTTTCTTTTGTTTTGAGGTCAAATCGATTTGGTTCACCGTTTTTGGTTGCTTTTCATCGTCGGTGTGGTCGGTAGTTTTTTCCTATTCAGAAAATGTGACAATTGCATTTCCAAGCTTGCTTGCGCTGCTTGGGAATCTTACGTGACTTGGACCTCGTTGGATTTCTACGATGGGTGCTCTAATTTCCTCGGTGATATTCGTTGTAACCTTCTTTTTCATATCTGTTGCTCTTTTCTGTAAGCTCGTACTGAGCGGCTCGATGTCCCCTGCTCTGTACAGATCCACTTGCTTTCTCATACCCCTTCTTCGTGTTTTGGTGATGATATACATACACTTGTTTTGTATCCTCTGTATCTCTTCTTGTGCTGCTTTTGAAACGCTGAACAGAGATGTCCAGGGATAGATGAGGGTGGATCTGACTAGCGCTAGATACAGTTTCTTTTTATTCCTTTGGCTGAGGTTTCTGAAGCTATATAGGGTTCTGAGTGCCAATTTCGATTTCTGGATCCGTTCTGTGACGTGCTTCCTGTATCCGTTAGAAGTGAACTTCATATGGAGTACATTGCACTCGTTCGTGTAGGGATAATGCGTATTCTCCACTCTCACATCTTCTGTCTTTCTTCTGCCCAAGGGAAGATCTTGAATTTGTCGCTATTAGTTCGATTTTCCATTTTAATTCATATTTGTTGTTTTCTTATTTCCTCGGCAGTTATTCGAGCTTGCAAATGTGCGGTTCTTTATCTATTAACTATGAGTTGACTTATGTCATCGGCGAACTGGATGTTCAGGTTGTCGGGGCTGCTTGGCTGTGTGACGTCGCTCAAACCCAGCTGGAGGATCTTGTATTGCATCCTCCTTAGCTATACTTTACCGAATGCCTTTGACACGTCCCTGCATACTATGTCGATATAGCTCCTGTTTTTCTTCACTTGAGCAATCTTTTCCGTGATGATGAGTCTTCCGTTCAGGATTTTCTCGAGGAGCTTCCCCCTAATTTCCAAAAGGGATATTGGGCGATAACTCTCCTTCCTCGTCAGGGGCTTTCCAGGTTTGGCAATACAGATATTTTCGACGTTTTGTATGCTTTGGGAAAGTTGCCTACATTTAAGCAGGCATTAAAGTTGTTGAATAAACCTTCTCGCATGTATCTCGGTGCTTTGACGAAGTTTAACTTTGTCAAATCTGACCGTCCTGGAGCTTTTTTTAAAGTAGTGTTAGTCTGTTTACCTTATCTCTAAAAGAAAAACAGTTTCCATTGACATGGTTCAATTATTCCGTTGTGGTTCTTTTTAAAAAAGGTAACATGTAAGACAAAGTAATACAAACCTAACAGTCTCAGATCAACATAAGATAAGAAGATCCACCAATGAAATAAGCCGGTTTCAGAATTTATTATACTATGTATGAGCTGGTACTGGCTGTTCATTTTCTATTGCAGAAAACAAATCATTAAGAAATATGTTTCTATGTCGCATTCGCAAAGTATGAATAATATTTTTGCTCACTAAACTTTGATTTAGTTCTAAGAGCACTATGTGAACAAGGTATTGACAAACACTGGATTGACATACTCTCCTACATATAGGGTCATGAACAAAGCACCATTTAGACTGAGCACTCTGTGTAAGAAAGTACAGAAAAAGGAGTACAAGAGGGGTATCCAATATCCTACTAACTATAATATTTACAGCAATGCTTGGGTAGATTTTCATAAGTTTGGTGTGGGAAAAAAAGGATTTAGTATTAATGTGAGATATTTCAGTCACCTTCGCTTTGTTTGGATGACAGATTAGAGTTGAGAAAACAGAATCATCACGAGGCTGTCTTAGAGGAGGACGGAAAATGATGTTTATAAAAACAAATATTGTAAACTATAATTTAGGAAGAAAATAGGGCAATTCGAATTCACGACAAATTTTTGAGCAGGAATAAGTATATTTATACATGTGATTTGATTGGTGGTTTAAAAAAAAATTAGAACAGGGTGTCCGAAAAGTTTGAAACAAACCCACTAACAAGTTTTCTGTGGTTTACAAATAAATGGTGGCGGTTACATTGAATAAAACGGTAGAGATAGTTCTTCTTAGTTGTTGTCTTGAATGAGACCTAATGTAACTGCCAAATAAATTCAAGTTTCGATATCCAGAGCGGCATCCTAAAACTCACAGCGCAGTATGGAATTTGCTAAAGAAATTTAAGAAAAATATGTCTTAGACAAGAGCCGTTCCGGTCGTCCAAATCTAAGGGAAGAGACTCGTGCCAGAGTCATTGCCAAAATTGGTAATAGCCAAAGATATCTATCAGATGCACGAGTTCAAAATTCAAGAAAAGGAGAACACTCTGGAAGGTGTTTTGTTTTATCAGGACGCTAACTTTTACGTGACTGGTGAAGTGCATAAACAGAATTATAGATATTTGTCACAGAAAAATCTAAATTGTTTTGATAATATGGTTTATGGCACAAATATCTAATTTCTCCTTTCTTTTGGAAACCACATTGAACAGGAAAAATTAGCTCACTAACACTTGATCGAAATTGGAGCAAAACCTTAGTGGTTCATGAAAGAGAGTACTCCACCGCATAACGCAACTAGATTGCGTCATTGGCTCGATGAAAGATTTTCCAATGGATAGATTGAGAGGCGATCCCTGTTGAATAGGCTTCCCGTTCGCCTGATCTTCAGGGGAATCTAAAAGCGCAAGTATACACTATTAAGATAAACCATTCCTATAAGTTAGGAAGTGGCAATAACTGAGTAGCTGCACCACTCATAACCAATCAATCAATTATACCTTAGCCAGAAAATAAAATATGGTTGTGATGTTTTGGATTCAAAATGTAGAACATCATTACTTATATGGTAAAGCATCTTTTATTATGTGTGAAGGTAGAGAGAGAGAGTGATTATATAGAACAGTAGCAATAAATGACCAATAAAAGTGTTATGTCTATGTTTGTTTTTTGTTTTGGAACGTGGCTTTTCGGAAACCAGGAACAAGAAAATTGAGCTGGAGAATGATTAGAAGCTTAATTTCAACTTAACAAAAAACATATCTCTTTGGTTGAACGCAAAGTAGTCAAACATTGCATCATGGCAATTTTAACTTATGGAAGTGAACTTAGAAGAAAACATCATGCAAAATTTGATAGGGACTCCGAGAACCATGGAACGAATTGACTCGGAGGTAATTCATGGATAAAAACAGAAACACGCGCGACAGATTTAGTGATAGGGATGAAAATTTTAAACGAAAATGAGTAAGCTATTTAATATAATAAAAAAGACATGATGGTGAAACGGAATTCTAAATTGGACATAATTACATCAAAGAGTAGAAAAAAACGACCTCGCAGAAGCTAGAGTAACGTGGCAGAATTGGATTCATTGGAAGCGAAAGCGATTCTTGGAGAGGCCTTTTCACAGAAAGGTAATGAAACGGACTAATAATATATATATATATATATATATATATATATATATATATATATATATATGAAAGGAATAAATTACGGTTTTTGGGGTGGTAAGGGGAAAGAGTTTATAATATTAAATTCAGTTTGATATATCGGTCTTTTACTTTTATCTTAATCTAGGTTTGATCCTTGTTTGGTCATTTGAAAAGAAGGAATCGCCTGTGTATCCTCTTTACTTATTTTCTATGGATTATTAGATATATATACAAATATATATATATATATATATATATATATATATATATATATATATATATATATATATATATATTATATATATATATATATATATAAATATATATATATATATATATATATATATATATATATATATATATATAATATATATATATATATATATATATATATATATATATATAAATATATATATATATAAATATATAAATATATATATATATATATATATATATATATATATATATATATATATATATATATATATATATATATATATATATATAAAATATATATATATATATATATATATATATATATATATATATATATAAATATATATATATATATATATATATATATATATATTGCCAGAGAGAAAAGGTTACTCCATCACATCGTCTATAACCCAAAATCTACACGTGGCGCCTGAGGGAAGATGTACCTGTACGCCCAGACAGCCCCAAGGGAGCAGCGAGAATTTCGCGCAGTCGGGTGGCCTGGAGCTCGTATCAAGAAGGGTCGAGCCAGTTGAATCAAAGAAGCCGCCTCAAAAATGTCGCGATTCCGTGTGATCAGTCTCGGGTTTCCCTTCTTCCCCGTCACGTCGCTTGATTCGCACCAGACTTCCGGCGTCGAGGACTTTCGCGCGATCCTGTGATACTCGCCGAGAATATCCCCTTATTCCTGACGCACCAAGTCTAGTGATATCCCCGTTTCCCTTTAAGGAGCCTCTGGGGCCTCGCTTCCGCCGAGGCAGTATAAATACTTCGGGTAAGCTTTGAGAAAATAGCCACGTTGAGTCTCGTATGCCTTGCTACGCCTCCCAGCGTCGTTCAGCTACGAACACCACACGTGACCTCTCTAACCGGCCTCGCTCGAAACCTAAAGCCAGAGTTCACGCCCAACAAATGATTAACACGGACAGGCATCTATCGCTCAGGTATCGACTTCGTTCTCGTCTGGAGTGCTCCCTCGTTCATTTTTCAGTGAGGTTAAAGAAATAGGATTTTGCAAGTTGAACTTTCCAGAGACCTGTTTCCTCGTCGTATCCAAAGCCTCGGTTCAATTAGGCTACGTGAGCATCTCTGTTTTTTGCAACCACCCCCTTTCTCTGGAAGCAATCACCATGCATCCTCTCTCGGACTCTCGTCCCCGTCGAGTCATTTATATAAGGCCCGCCCCTCCCGTTTGTTACCACGGGTCTGATCTTATTTATTGTCATTTATTTACTTTTGATAATAATATTTTCTTTGTATATAGCAAAGTTATTTTTCTACAATCAGTTTCTTTAAACCCAGAACATCTAAGAATTGATTATTTAGGCCAACCGCAATCGATTTTGATTAATTAATCAGCGTACTGGGGTCTATTTTCCCCCTTCCCATTTCTGGCGTGCTTCCTTCCCGCGTCACCGCAGAGTCAATCTTTGGTTAGCATCGACGTTTGACTCTACGATATATATATATATATATATATATATATATATATATATATATATATATATATATATATATTGGAAGGATGCCATTCTGTATACAGGAATGATTAAACTCCATAGCCAAGGAGGCATTGGTCAGCTTCGCGAGAACTTTTTTCAATTTACGTCATATTACTGTCCCTTGAGGGAAAATGGGTCATAAAAGATCCTTGTAATTCATTTTTTTATTATCGGCCCGAGGTACATTTTTACCATACTGGTCATCTTCTATGGCTACACTGGTAAACTTTACGTTTTACGTCTTGAAAATTTACGAAAAAAAAGTGTGCAGTTGAACTAGGTTTTGTGGTGATTGTGGATTAAGTGGAGAAAAGGAATAGGTTGAGTTAGGTTGCTAGTTTTGGGGTGACCAGCCATCTCATTAGTTGTTCTTTGTTTTTCTCATTCTTCATTCTTCCTGCTGTGGGATGTTTGTTGCTTGATGTTTTACTTAATTTCTTAGCAATTTCAACGGTATATGTATATTGGAGTCGGTTCTTTCCCTGCATAAAGTTTCCCCTGTTGATGATTCTGTTTTCCTGTGGAATTTCCAGTGCCCTTCTGTCATCTTCGCTAAGTATGGTGTTCATTTTGTCCCACACTTTGCATGCTCTATTATGAAGGTTTACGTTTGTAGTTGGAAGATCTATCTCTTAATGTAGCTCTCTTATTCTCCAGTGCTTTCTTCTTCTTGTGTCGGTTATTATATAGACCGCGGAATTTTAGACTCTCTGGAGCTTAATGCGTTTGTTTAATGGAGTCTGTTGTGAAAGACAGATGGGTAGAGCAGTGTTGCTTTGCAGAGGGCATGGTAATTTTCTTTCTTGTTTTCCTTCTTTAAGCTACTAACTGGTACAATTTTGCTAGATTTGTCTTTGCCAAACGACTTCTTTCTGTTACTTGTTTGCCATAACCGTGTCCTGTGATTTTTAGTCCGAGATATTTTCCATCGCGTTCGTAGCGATATCGAGCCTCGTTGACTTGTTCTCTATATGTTTTGTCTCTTCTTATTGGGATTAGGGCAAATTTGTCTGCGTTTGTGCGTATCTTCCATTTTCGCCGTGAGTAGTTAACGTTCTCTATCACGGTAGCCGTATATGCTCTTTGCTATTAGAGTTATATCCTCGAAGAATTGGATATAACTAGTAAAGTCGTAGACAGAGCTCGTTAAGGCAATAGTGAAAATGTTGTAGAGAGTATGACTTATGCACCCCCCATTGCAGAACTTCCTTAAGCTCTACCTCGGTGAAAATTCTTTCAAATTTTGCTTTTGCAATTGTTTCAATCAGGACGGCTAAAGCCGTTTCTGTACTTCTGTTTTTTTCCTGAATCCGTGTTGATGTTGTCATAATAGTGTTTTCTCTTCTAGATGGTTAATTAATCTGTTGTTTATCGCTCTTTCAAGAAGTTTGACCAGTGTTTCGACTAGAGTTATAGTTCTGAAATATCTCATGGTTTGTTAGGGGGCTTGTCCGGCTTTAAATTACTACTCTTTCATTACGGAAGGATTCAGGTGCACGGACTAATTTTCCCTCATTAATTCCAACTCTCCAGGCGCCCTCTATTGGGTGTTGTAGAGTGTATCTTTAATTTCTTTGAGAATTATTTGTTCTAGGCCTTGCTCTTTCAGTTTTGGATTTCGAATTGGACTTTGGTTGACTTTTTCCTCTTGCAATGTTTATCTTATACCAGAATTTGGTAGGGTTTAGTTCTGTACCCAATGGCTCCAAGACCTGGTACCGCATTGCATTTCTTTCAATAGCCGTAGTCGTAACCAGATCGTATTATATTTTTTGTAAGCAGGCCCTATCTCCTCTTTGAGGTCCGTATAGTCCGATGCTTCCTCTCAGCGCTATGTATTTTCGTTCGAGAGTTAATATTTGAGCTATCCCAAGAGGATGTGGTAGAGTTCTGTAAGTTGTTTAAGGGACGTACTTCTTATCTGCTTTAACTAACGCCTTTAAGATGTTTTCGACTCTGAGATCGATTTCCTCGAGAGTTGGCTCTCTTAGGTCATCTTCCTGTGTGATAGAACGAGTTCAGAGCTGCATTCATTTCAACTTCTATCACATTTTACTTAAAACCATGAGGCTACCCACGTGCATCTTCGATTCGAGGCTTGGTGTCTTATCAACAGCTACCGGACGCCAATGTTTAAACAAGGAGGTTATCGTCCCCCCCGTTCGCCCCCATACGCCGACCTCGCCAGATCGAGTTAGGCTTATGGACAGATAAGGCATTTTTCTCCGGCCCAGCTGTGCGTTCCCTCGAAGCTTCCACCCCATTCTCCCCCACGCCAAGGAGATGTCCTGGCTATTTATATGGAAACTTTACCACTAAGATCAGATTGGAGATCCAGATTTTCGTCGCGAAACATCACCACGACCCTCTCTCCCTTTGTGCGCCAAGGGACCTCGACCTCGAGATTCACCATCACTTGTCCAGAAGGAGGACAATATTCCTTGAGTGCCAAAGGTTCGAGCCTTTAGTGACGCCAAGTCCCCAAGGCATCCCCCCCCTGTTGTTCAAGGAGAACAACATTAGAACAGCCATTGTTCATTTTGAGCCCTTCGCCAAGAAACGGTTCTCACCCCCCCCTGTTGTTCAAGGAGAACAACATTAGAACAGCCATTGTTCTTGAGCCCGTAGACAAGAGATGGTTCTCATCCCCCCCCTTTGTTCAGAAGAGAACAACCTAGAACAGCCATTGTTCGTTTTGAGCCCTTCGCCAAGAAACGGTTCTCATCCCCCCCTGTTGTTCAAGGAGAACAACATTAGAACAGCCATTGTTCGTTTTGAGCCCTTCGCCAAGAAACGGTTCTCACCCCCCCTGTTCTTCAAAGGAGAACAACATTAGAACAGCCATTGTTCTTGAGCCCGTAGACAAGAGACGGTTCTCATCCCCCCCCCTTGGTTCAGAAGAGAACAACCTAGAACAGCCATTGTTCGTCAAGCCGTTCGTCGAGTAACGGTTCTCCTTTCCAAGACGCCACGTCAGGATCCTTTTATCCCCCCCCCTTCGGCTGGAACTCGCCAGCGGACCGAATATTCCTTCAAGTACCTTCCACTGCACCCTAATGAAGTTACGTAAGCCAAGCGTCACCTTTTGAGTATTGATCCCTTATTTGTCAATTCTATCCTGTGCTTTAAATGGTTTATCGAACCATCCCATCTCTTTAACTCCATATTTGTTTTACCTTTTTTGATCCCTTAAATCCTTGGATTAGCCCGAGTCTCCACGACCCTTTCCATTCTGTTTGTCAATATTTTCCGTTTTTGTGTTTTGTTTATAGTTATTATTAATAAAACTCTATTTTATTAATGATAGCAATATTATTATCCTTGAGCTCAGTTCCACTTCTTAAGCATTTTGAAGATATATAATATCGGCCGCCAGACAGTAAAACGCACTCTAAAGATAATTAAGGAAGTTCCCTCAACGAATAGTGTTATATATAGTATCGTCGGGAGTCATTCTACGACATCCTGGTATCTGGCCAGTTATTGGGGGTAACCGGTCTACTTGGCGTTCTTATAGTGTTCTTCTTAGTGGGCAATTCACCTGAATTGGTTTCAATGTTAGGGTCAGAATGATCATCTCGTGATCGCTATTGGGAATGGCCCTCTCTCTATAAGATAGTTTTACTGGAGATCCGGACTTGCTAGAACGATATATGGCTTTCTGGCTCAGTTTGATCCGAGTAAGTAGGAAACTAACGACCGATGCTAATGGCTATATCTCTCTATAGTAGCGTATCCAAGTTTTTTCTTGCCTTATTGAAGGTGCTGATATAGCCTGAAGGTCTGCTGTGGGCGTTCAAGTCCCCCATGAAGATAGCCTGGTTCTTGTCTCCGAAAACATCCATAAATTCTAAAAGGGCAAGAAGTCCCTCCTCGGGGGCTAGTAGCCTGTCATAATGACTAGGTTTCCGGTGAAAGTCCTTGTCCTTATGCTAACCGCCAGATATGCTTCATCCAGATCACAAAGTTTGTTAAATCTTATGTCGTTTCTAACGGCTATCACAACGCCGTCGAATTTAATATCGTTTTGGATCTTTGTAAGGATAGTGTATTTGAAGAGTTTAATCTGGTTTGCTTCATGGTTTATATTAATTTCGTTTAATATAACTACTTTGGGATCTTCTTTTAGGTAGTCAGGGCTTAACGAGTGCTTCTTAGGGTTCCATCCAGAAACGTTGTGGCTGATTATTTTTAGTCTTCTGAGTTGAGCCATTATTTAGTAGTTTTTCTTCTTTTGTCGATCTTCTTTCAGCTTTATTTGATTCGCGCTCGGTGGGAAATGACTAGTTTACCTCTGTTTTTAATTTTTTAGACCTCGTGATCGGAGTACGATGGGCCCTCGTACTCGTACTTGTAGTAACCCTTTTTTCTGTAGTTATGTATGAAGGGTCTTTCTTCTGATGCGTAGAACCTTGAGTTAAAAACTTGGGGTTCTTCATCTTTCTCCTTGCTTTGTATGTTAGTGGCCTCATTGGCTATTTCCTCGTGAGCTACGGTTTTCTCGTTTACGTTAACCTCTATGGAGTTGCTGTCGACTGGAGTAGTTTCAACTTCCATAACTTCCTCTGCTCTTTGGTATTTCTTACTCCTGAGCCCCGGGTCTCTTTGCTCGTCCCGGTTGGGAGCTGTGTTTTTTTCTGTTGCGAAGTTTCTTGTGGAGTAGAAATGGCTGAGGCAGTATTAATTTACCATGAGAAACAGGGAAGCCACATCCAGCTCATTCCAGATCTCACTGCACTGACAACACCCACTCCAACCCGAACTGCATCATTTTTACCCTTGATTTCGCCACCTTTACCTGTACTTTAACCATTTTTGCTGCCAACGATCAACGATGATAAAAGATGGAAGGTGTGAGGATAGATGAGTAGAAAGAGAATATGTGTGCCAGGTTGTCTGGCAACCTCAGTCATTGTCCATTTGTTTTAAGATTTTATTTTCACTCGGTTACTCATGTGGATGAGTAAGCATCCAAGCCTTTCTCTTCGATAACAAGACCTCTTTTATATGATTAGACTTGTCACTGCATTTTTTGTCATTTATTGTTTTCTTTTTTCATTTTAGTTTCGGTTGTTATATTTAATATACCGTGCCAGGATAACTCATACCGGGACAACAAATACCCGGGTAACTCATATCGGACAACTCTTACCTACACAAGTGATAACTAAGACAACTCGTATCAATGACTACTCATACCAGGTTAAATCTTTTAGGCAACTTCAGTGTCCCTAGTGTTTTCATATTGTTACCCAATAAGCAGCTATTTTCTCAGCTAGTTTCCCTTCGCCCGGCTATTGAACCTAAATTGTATATGATGGACTTCGAAAAAGCCTCAATGAAGAGCCTTATTTCAAGATTTCCCGACATCGAGTCAATTGGTTGTTTATTTAATTTTTCTCAAAACTTCTACGGAAAACCTTTTAAGGTAGGTCATAAAGTCCAATATAATACAGATTAAGTACTTCGCCTAGAGGTAAAGTGCTTTGCAGCACTTGCTTTTTTACCAGTGACTGATGTTGTTATTGTATACGAGGAACTGGCCGACAACGATAGTTTGCCACAGGAATTTGTGTCCTACTTTGAAGTAACGTATATAGGACCCGAAAGAGAAAGAGGCGGCAGAAGATATCGTCTGTATCCAATATTTCCAATTAATGTATGGAATACTTCAGAGAGGACTACAACTAATAATAGCCTCGAAGGTCTCTTATAATGCCTTCAAAAATTCAATTTCATCCAAATATCCAGAAATTGATAAACGCACTAAAGTTGCAGGCAATTTTGGCGAAGAAGAAGAAAGTTGATTTTGACAAGGGAGTGAAACAACATTCAAAATAGGTAGAGTACAACAAGCGACTAATAACTTTAATTGAAAATTATGATCCTTGCCCAAAAATGTCTTTCTTAAAAGCTGTCGTATACAATCTCAACTAAGATTGTATTTTACTTGTAAATGGTAAAAATACATTTGTATTTGCATTAAAATTTCCTTCTTTATTCTTTCCTTGTTACACCTTCTATTGGTTATGCTTGATATCATTTGTCCAGGTAGGAGTTGTCCGATATGAGTTATCCGGGTATCAGTTGTCCTGGTATGAGTCGTTCTATATTAGATATTTTAAAAAAAGTTTTAAACAGCATTTTGCCCTCTATGGATATATAATTTAATTATTTATTTATTAATTTATTTATTGTTCTAAAGAGTTTTTCCACTATGGATCTTTGGTCTTTATCTGATTTAACTGTCCACTTCGGATCTTTTGTTATTAATCTATTTGTTTGTCCTCTTCGGATCTTTTAGTTATTACTTTGTTTTAGGTTTTGGTTTATTTATGCTTGTTCAATCTTCTGTTGTTTTTAGCTATATATAGGTTAAATTCCTTGTAGGATTTGCAGCTGACTCCTTTTAAAATCTCGTATAAATCGTAAATTCCGTAGGTCCTCGTTCGGTAGTCTAATTTGTGTAGCACATCTTCAGGTAGGTTTTGGTAGATTTTATGTCATATATCATTTGTACTTCTGTGTAGGGTTACATCAATGGGGACGATATCAGTTACTTCATGTAATATCTCGGCTGGTATGCGGTCACAAATGGCGATTTTTGCAATAAATCTTGTTGCTCTATTTTGCAACACTTGCGCTCTATAAATAACTATCTTGCCGAGGGCATAGGGTTGGGGGAAATGGCGTGATACAGGAGTATTAGCCTCACTAGCAACATGTACAGCTTGCTCTTCTTGTGTGGATAGAGTAGTCTGGACCGATACAGAGACTGTAGCTTCCTTGTGGCCGCGGTGATCTTCTCTTGATTGTGTCCGGCGTACCCATCTGAAGGTAATTTTAGGCCAAGTAACCGGCCTTTCCTGGAGTGAGCGTAATAATCTTCTTACTTCAGTACATCGGCTGTCTTCCTACTCTAAATTGGTATCACTTTAAGCTTGTTAACGTTGGTTTTAATCTTGTTATTGATGTTTTCGATTCCCCCAACTGTCCTCTTGTCAGCGTTGACAGGTTTTTTGATATACACTATCGAGCGGGCACATGTCTGCTCAATTGTTTTGCGTCCCTAAACGGCCACTTTTCAAGACCTTGTCTAGTCTTGACTTTACCTGGTCAACAGATTCACTGTTGACAACTTCTACTGGAAGTGCGTCCACATACCGCAGATACTGTAAGTGAAAAAATTTCCACACAGATTGTGGTTGTAACGCTTCAGTTCAAGTTTGAAGCCGTGATTGCGCGTTCTGTTCTCACTCAGTGTGAAAATATCCCGGTAGTCAACATTGTTGAACCCTCGAAGTATTTTGAAGACTTCGATGAGCTGACCACGCAGTCTACAGGTTTCCACCGAGAAAAGATCTAATTCCCTTAGTCTATCCTCATAACTTTTATGTCGGATAGAGGGAATCAGCTTGTTTGCCCTGGCTTGTACGCGTTCCAATCTCGCGATGTCCTTTCGCAATGAAGGACTCCAAAATTGTACGGCATACTCCAGGTGCGGTCGGAAAAGTGAGTTGTACAGGCACAGTACAATCTCCTGGTTCCGATAACCAAACTGGCGCTTAATATAGCCTAGCATCCTTTGGGCCTTTTTCTCCGCCTCAATGCACTGTTTCGAGAACTTGAGAACACTAGTGATAGTAACACCCAAGTCCTTCTCAGTGTCACTCGATTCAAGAGCAGTGCCCTCAAGGATATACTGAGATTGGGGGTTTCTGTGGCCGTTATGCATCACTTTGCATTTCTCCACGTTAAAAGGCATTTGCCACGTGTCCGACCACTCCCCAATCTTCCTAAGATCTTCCTGCAGGCGGGCGGTATTTCCATCCTTTGCAACGTTCATACCAAGCTTGGTATCGTCGGCAAATTTCGAAATCTTGGCAACCATGTCACCGTCCATGTCGTTGACGTAGATGATGAATAGTAGTGGTCCCAGGACAGAACCTTGAGGCACCCCGCTAGTAACAGGCACATACTTAGAAGACTGTCCATTTACCACCACCCGTTGCCGTCTGCCACTTAGCCAGTTCTCGATCCAGCCGGCTACCTTTCCGTCTATGCCATGCACTCGCACTTTCCTGAGAAGGCGGCGGTGTGGTACCTTATCAAAGGCTTTCTGAAAGTCTAGGGAGACCACATCCACCACCTTGTCCCGATCGTGCTCACTGAAAACGAAGTGGAAGGATTCCACAAGGTTCGTCAGGCATGACCGTTGCCTTCGGAAGCCGTGCTGGGAACTCCTCAGTAGCAGGTTTGACTCTAAATACGACGTCACTTTGTCCACGATGATGCTTTCCATCAGTTTACCGACTATCGAAGTCAGACTGATAGGTCGGTAGTTCGACGGATGGTTACGGTCTCCTTTCTTGAAGATAGGAGTCACCTCCGCCTTACGCCAGTCTCTAGGAACGCATCCGGTCCGGATTGACATGTTAAAGATAGCGCACAGATGTCGTGATACTTCATCGCACAATTCCTTCAACACTTTAGGTAGAAACCCGTCCGGTCCAGGGGACTTATTCGTCTTTAGGTCAGCGATCTTTTTCTTTATTTCTCCTTCGGTGAAGTCCATTGCCTCCAGCTTTTCCCCCGAGAACGAATCCGTCGGCTGGGGAATGGGACCACACTCTTCAGTAAACACTGAAGAGAAGTAGTCGTTGAGGAGGTTAGCATTTTTGCATCTAAATGCTCTAATGTCCCCTACTCATTTCTCAAAGGGCCAATCGTTCGACGGATTGGTTTACGGCTGTTCACGTATCCAAAAACTCCTTGGGATTCTCTTTACAGAGTCTCGCCACTCGGACTTCCTCAGACCGCTTAGCCGCCCTTATCCTGGACTTTGCTCTCCTGGCTAGCCTTGGGTATTCGTCAAAGTCACCCGAGATCTTCGATTGCCGGTACACATTTCTCTTCTCCCTAAGCAGTTGCCCGATTTCTCGTTTAAATCACCTTGGTTGAACGGAGGACCGACGGTGGCATTTCAGAGGGATAAAACGCGATTGAAGACTCATGAATGTGGTTTTGAAACTGTTCCAAGAATCTTCAACAGCCTCGCACTCTTCTAGCCTCGCGTCAGTCAGTCCCGCGCGTAGACCTGCAAAGTCTGCTCTTCTTAAATCGAGTTTCCTTGATTTACTAGTTGCAGGCTCTGCCTTGGGGACTTTGACTACAAATCTAATTAGTCGGTGGTCACTGCCACTGAGCTCTTCTCCAACAGAGAGGTCCTGAACGATGTCATCCTCAGAGGTAAAAACCAAGTTGAGGATATTGTCTCCTCTCGTTGGCTCTCTTACCCATTGAGTGAGGAACTCTTTGTTCGTGAACTCCAGGAGTAGTGCGTTCTCGCCACAGGGTTCTCTGGTTTCCCAGTCAACTTGTGTGTTGAAATCACCCATGACGATACACACTCTGTCTTCGACAAGTTCTTCTAGTAGCTGGTACAGATCTCTGTCCTTTTCAACAAGTTGGGCAGGAGGTCTATAAAGCACCAGGGTTCTGTATTTGGCAGGACCTATCTCTAGTTCAACACCTAGTAGTTTATGGTAGGATCCGATGTTGCAATCCGTCGAGTTGAGAGTATCCTTGACATACAACATCACACCGCCACCCTCTATCTTTCAGGAAGAGCTGGTAACCGGGAATCGTGAATTCACCTTCAAAATCTCGGCTTGGGGTTTTAATGCACGTCTCCGTTATGGCCACCATCTCAAGTTCCTCTGTTGCAACGAGGCCACGGAGCTCAAGAAACTTATTCCTGATTGACCTCGCGTTGAACAGAAGAACTTTGAGGGAGTCCCCCAGTGTAGGACTCTCTACGCTCTTCCGTTTCCCGGCTTCTTTTGTGTGGCAGTACCCCTCTTTGCCACATCTAAGAACGTCGTTCCAGGAGTGACACGGGCATACTGTCTTAGGTCCACCTTCACTCTGGATCAGACGCTCCTCTGCGTCCGCTCTACAACATCCTGAATTAAGCTACAGAGTACAGCCTCTTCCTTGAATGAAAGGTGCACTCCGTCCCTTTGGTAAAGGTCGTTTCGACCGTAAAAGGTGCGGTAAGGGTCCAGAAAGAAGACCCCTTCCGCCGTACAGAGGTCAGACAGGCGCTGGTTCAGGGTCACGTTCCTAGAGTGAGCTGTCCAGCTAGGACCTCTTCTTGGGAGCATCCCTACAACGACCCGTTTGCAAGTTCTCAATCCACAGTCGTCCACGGCTCCCATGACCGTGTTGAGAATTTTCTCGCTGGGGCCTACTTTGCCTCCTCGGAGGTAGAGGTCATTCCCACTCACCATCAGGGCAACGACTGAATTCTCGGAAATCTGAGATTTCTCAGCCTCTACCCTGATGTGGTGGTTTCCCCGTCCTGGCTGGCAGCATACCTCCACACTAGTGCAAAGGCGGGCCGCTAGCAGGAGCTGCAAACCTTGTGCTTGGGAATCGCCCACAAGGGTAACCCTCGGACATTTCCATGCAGAGGTTTGAGGCTTTCCTTGCGGAAGCGAACTCTTGGTTTCCTCTTTCTTCTCCATCTTATTTTTCTTGTTCTTCTTTTTCTTATTCATCTCTTGCCCCTTATCTTCCTTTGTTACATACTCTTCTGTTTTTCTCTTTTCTTCCTCTGCTTCAACTTTCTCTTTTCCAGCTTCTACTTTATCTTCTGTTTTAACTTTCTCTTCTTCCTGTTTCTTTCCCTTCCTTTTCTTTTTCTTTGAGGGTTTATCCATAGCATGCGGACCTAGCTCTGGGGGTAATACTGCAGATGCAGTGTTTACTACAGGGCTTGACGTTAGCTTTGCTATTCTGACCTCTTGCCTGCGAATCAGTCAGGAGTGTTCTAATTCCAGGCTGTTTATTTTCTCCTCCAACTTCCTGGATCTTTCCTCGGAAGCCCTGCATGTTTCTTTTAGCTCCTTGATTTGGCCGTTTAAAATACAGTCGGTGCAGGAACTGACCGGGTACATTTCGAAAAACACCCCTCCGCAAAGTCCACGCACCACTTATCTATGTGGCATATTGCGCACGTGTATTTTAGAGCTCATGGTCCTTTCTTGCCGGTTATTCTGAACATTTTCTCTCTTTTAATACTTTGCGACCAATCAATGATAAAAAGGGGATTGGTGAGTTCTCCCCGCGTGAGTCGCTCCCGCCTATTGATCGGAGTCTTCCAGAAGGCACGCTCCATGTGCTGCTGTTCGTCCGACCGGGTCGTCAAGCCTCGGCGTGCCGTGGCTCCCAACCAAGCAGCACAGACGGTCCCCAAAGGGGCCCTCGATTTCTCACCAGGTGAACAACAACGAAGCACGCCCCTTACTAAACTCCTACTAGTTCCCTTCACAACGGCCAGGATCTCGGAGCAGCGTTCAATGGATATCCCGCCCCACCAAGAGACTCGATCCAAGGCTTTTTATTGGCCTGGCAACCAACCTGGGAACAAAGGGCCGTCACCTCGGACCGATGCTACCAGAGGCACCCGTCAACAAGCACTGGGAACGGTCAATAATTACGCGCCAGGGAAGGGGTTAACGGGGCACTACCCTAATCCCATTCATCGTGCCCCAACGCCTAGGACACCTCTAGTCCTAGTCTCTCGCAACCAGTGAACGTCGATTGGCGTTGTTTATAGAGGTTCCAAAGCCTCTCTTCTGACGCGTGAGGTAGCTGCCAGGTCCTTATATGTAGAGTGGCATGATAAGAGTAGGCTTTTTTTTGTTTTTTTCTTTTTGTATAAGTGGGAGAGATAGGATGAAAGTAAAAAAGGAGAATGATAGAGTAGAAAAAGAAAGAAATGACGCACTTAGTCTGGAATCTCGTTTTCGACCAAATCGACAAGGGAAGCCCTACCAGGGGTACCCAGAAGAGGTACCCCCGCCGACATAGCTCAAAAAGTCAAAGGTACACACAAGCTCTCTTCCCGCGACAAGGGGGCGTCACCTCTCCCTCTGAGACAACCCCGCCGTGGCACCCTTGCTTCCAGGTTAAATGGCTCTCCTTCAGTGCCGTTTCTCCATACGATTGCCTGCCGATCTTATAGGTAGTCTCCGAGTATCCTTTTCATATTCTCCTCAATACTAAAGTCGCGGATTTTCTTTTTCAGTCCGGGTATCCGCACCTTATCAAATACTGAGGCCACATCTCGCAATACCACGTATGCATTACCATTTCTGGCCTTGCCAAAGGCAATCTTTTCCGTTATCAATGACAATGCCGTCTCGGTGCAGGGTCTCTTCTGTAAGCCGTGTTACTGACTATTGTATAGATTGCTATCACCTAGGTAGATCCTCAGTCAGTTGTTGAGAAGTTTTTCTAGTAGCTTGCCCATAAATTCCAGGGGTGAGATGGGTCTGTCTGTAGCTACTAATCTCCTTTTTTGGCTAACCAGGTTTTACTACGAATATCATGCTGGCTCTTTTAAATTGGACAAGATAATATCTGACATCAAGACAGGCATTGAAAATCGTTAATAGAGCTTCATTGAGTTTTTGAGGAGCGCTTAACAAAGCTAATTCTTCAAAGCTAATTCATATTTTTTTCTGGGTGAAAGGCCTTCCTTCTCCTCTCGTGAGACGTGTCTCATCCAAGATGTGATGCGAAGTGAGGTCAGGCCCCATTCTCTGCAGTCCGAATTTCAATTTTAATTTTTCTATTTTAGCATTAGAATATACATTAAATATTGCTCTTCTTTGATTCGTCTAAAAAAAGTGTATAATTCCTAAATATATTTTGCATTTATATAGCTGAGTTTCATTATATATATCGGCCTCAGGCTGATAATAAAAAATTAATTATAGTGAACTTTATCGACCCCTTTTTCCTCAAGGGACAGTCATTTGTCATAAGTTGGAAAAGTTCTCAAAAGCTAAACAATGCCTCCTTTGCTGTGGAGTTTAACCATTCTAATATATATATATATATATATATATATATATATATATATATATATATATACATATATGATGAAAATTAATGCAATATCGCAAGAAAAATGAGGAATTAAACCACATTCTCCGAAGACAATTTAAATCAGAACAGTTTCGGTGTATCTCACACTCTTTTTCAACTGACATTGAGTAGAAAATATAAGAGAAGTGCATATAAGCATAACACAAGATCCCCTCTTTTTTCCCCTAATCCCCTACTTTTGGCTAATCTAGGGGGGGGTTAGGCCTAAACATAGTGAAGGGCTGACATTTTACTATTTTGTTTATTTGCTTTCTTATTACAGGATTAAAAGAAAATTGACCCTCAGATAGATTTAAATTAGGAACTGACGATATCAAGCTCGATTCTACGATTCTTCTCTTTACATAGTTAGCCGATTTAAATACCATTTTACTTCCATTGAAATCGATCGTATGATTTTTGTCTCTAAGATGGCAAAATATTCCACTGCTTTCGCTGCCCACTCTAATATCTCTTTTGTGTTCATACAATCTCTTGTCTAGATTTCTCCCCGTTTACCCTGTATAAACTTTATGGCAATCGTTGCATGGTATTGCATATACTCCTATGTTATGATGTTCTTTGGGTTTCCTGGCCATCATCAATTGGTTTAAGGAATTATAATATTTAAAGGCTAGATTAATACCCGCTTTTCCAAATATGTCCTTTAAACTATTTAATTTATTATTAAATGGCAATGTTATACATTTGTTGAAGTCGTTAGTGTGGGAAGGCTTATTACCATAGAATGTTTTCTTAGCTGCAAAATGTGTAGACGATATGAACCAATCTGGGTAAAACAAATTAGAAAAAATGGTCCTGATAATGACAATTTCCTCATCTAAATAGGAAGGATGACATATTTTGTATGCTCTAAGGAAAAAGTTAGAAATTACCGATTTTTTAACAGTATTATCGTGAAACGGAAAATAATGTATATAGGCATTCGGAGATAAACTATTTCCCATGGAATATTTTGAGACTGAACTCCTTCCCACAATTTCTCCCCCTAACTTTATATGGTTAAGGTACATTGACGATGTATTTTCTGTATGGCCTAATGGCCATGATTTTGATACCTTTTTTAATAATTTGAATAATTTGCATGTCTCCATCAAATTTAAATATGAATGGGAATATGATAATAGATTACCCCTTTTAGATGTCCTCATTAATAAAGACCACCATGAATTAAAACTTGACGTGTATAGGAAACCAACCCACTCGAATGCCTATATATATTATTTTTCGTTTCAAGATAATACTGTTAAAATATTGGGATCTTGTGTTATGCTTATATGCACTTCTCTTATATTTTCTACCCAGTGTCAGTTGAAAAATGGTGTGAGATACACCGAAACTGTTCTGAATTAAATTATCTTTGGAAAATGTGGTTTAATTCCTCATATATATATATATATATATATATATATATATATATATATATATATATATATATATATATATATATATATATATATATATATATGTATATATATATATATATATATATATATATATATATATATATATATATATATATATATATATATATATATATATATATATATGTATATATATATATATATATATATATATATATATATATATATATATATATATATATATATAAATAAAACTAATCAAACTTATGCTTTTATTTTTGTATATTTGTATCATAATTTGAAGGTGAAATATTAAAAAAATTACAACCCAAACCCATGTTATTTATAAATACATTCAATTGATTGTCGCTGTCAATATTTACAACGATATCCCCTTGTTCTTCCGTACTCCTTACATTCTGTTTGCAATGTTGGAGACCAAATTGGTGCATGTCTTGACTGATATTGCTATATTTTGTTCAATAAGCAACCACAACTGCTCACAATTCGATAGCTGTTGTGTACCAACTAGCTGTCAGTTCGATTATTGCACACAAATTCTCAATTTGGTTAAAATCTGGCAAATTTCTCGGCCAAGGTCTCAAAGTATTGATGTTATTTTCATCCCCAAACTTTTTTGCTTCTGCTGTTTGACACGGTGCGCCATCATCCTGAAAAATACAATTATTATCCTAAAATTGGTCCTGAGGAAACACGTTTAGGTATCACTGTGAGTTCATGGCAGTGTTCTCGGGCAAAATTGTTAGTGCTACAGTTCCGTTAGATGAAAAGCTTTCCAGACATGGAAAGTGTTCGCATGCTTCAACTGGGGCCCGAAACAGGATTCGTGAAAGCAGTTCCATTTTCTACTCTTAACAATGAATCTCCAGAAACTCGAAACAAGCGGAAAGGAGATTCATCACAGAATAACAGTTTGCCACATCTTGAACAGTCTATTATTTATATTTTATACAAATTGTATCCTAACACTAGATTTCTTTTGGTGAGATAAGGCTTCTTCCCAGCCCTTCTCGACTTGTGATACTTCTCAAAAAGTCTCTTTTTTACCGTGCGCACTCAAGCGTTCATACCATGCTTCTTTCCACTTCTGAGCAAGCTTGGCAATCGAGGCAACCCGTCCCTTGAGCTGGAACCTTACAAGAAAGTGATCTTTGCGTTTATTTGAGGGTATTGGGCGTCCAAAAGACTTCTCCGCAGTAGTTTAACCACTATTATAAGTCATTAATAATCATAAAGATTGTGCTACTTGTTGAATTATTCTTAGCAACTATCTCCTTGCATTTCAGGCCCATTTGGTGTAGAGGAGCAATGGTTGCACGATTTTCTTTGGAAAAAAATATTTGTGGAATTGAAGAAGATTCAAACATTAATTTTACAAAAAATATTACAAAATATATTGTAATTACAAATCACTGATTTAACACATATTAGTCATTATTTAACCCTTTTAATCTAATAGCAAAACTCCTACAAGAACAGAACCAGAGCGGGACTTTGATTTTGGAGAAAGAATGCAGTTTTTCTTATTATTTGGTAAATGCTAACTTTTTAATAGACTTAAAATAACTTAGAGATTAGAATAAATATTTCTATTTAAAATCGACTGAAAAAAATAGATATAAGAGTCTGAAAACTTTCTTTCAGTAATGTATATTTTTATCAATTAGCAAATCCTATTCCTTCTGCTATCTCTGTAATTCAGTTATCAAAAGACACTTCGGAGATCTCTCTCTCAGTGATAAAGGTAGTTGGGAGATACAGACAAATCAGATTCTTCTAATCTCCCAACTTTCAATTATAGTTTGTATTAGGGTTCCTGAGATTTTTTCCATTTCTCCCAGAACCTGAAGCCCCCCTTCCTCCCAGATTCAACTAAAGTTCTCCAGCTTATAATACAAAAAACATGTAGTGAAATAAATTAAATTAGAGTCGAATATACTTACAAATGGTTAATCGAAATGCAATTCCTCCTCTTCTTCTGGCTCTAAAGTCATTGTTATATTACTTTCTTTCATACGTTTCATGTACATAGCTCTTGTTCCATTTTCTACATCAACAATTAATTCCTTGCTCAGCTCACAATTAGTAAAGTCTGAACTGTTGTTTTTTTAATTGTTTATTTTGCCAGAATTCTTCCATCTATTATTTGTGCATTTAATGAATTAGTTTTAGTAGTTTTGATTTAATTCACTTGCAACACAGGTTGAAGAATATGATAAACACGATAGATTTGTTTTTAAATCAGAAATTGGCTCAGATTTGGGATTTCTAATACCATCTTTAATGGAACGTAAATCATACGAGTACTTAGGTATGTTGTTGCTTGAGATAGGTAGATGTGAGCACATAGTCTCCACTGATCGTCGAGTTCATTCACTTGAGCTAGCGTTGCTAAATTAGGAAAATAGCTTGAAATACTAATTAGTGATGATGACGAAAGACTTATCTAGGAGACCTTTGTTAAATCAATAGCATTTAGCTTGCAAATCACATCATCTTCATTCAGTGGAAATCTCTTCCTTATTTGAACGCCGCGTTCGACGAGAAATTTTAAGCACTCATTCTTGAATATCTCAAAATATCACTGGGTAATGGTTCCTTAATCACTTGTGGCATTGCTATTCCTCCCAGGTAAATATTATGCTAATTTTTGTGATTACATACATTATTTGGATGAATATTTGAAAGTTTAACACTTTGGATTACTGTTTCATCTACAAAACTACTTAGAATATGTTTATATTCAGATTGAACGCGTTTGATACTCCTTCCAACTGCATGCATTTCTTCCACGTTTTGCTTAAAAACGTAGTGACCGTTCTGAATTAGAAATTTTATATTTAAATGAGTTTACCTTTATTTAAAAAATGTACCTCTTAAAAATAATGCAATTTTGGAGTTCTATTTATCTTATTTCACCCATAATATTGACAATTTTTAACAAAATCCCCAATTCTCCAGACTATGTGCATTTCCCCTGTATCTGGGGAAATTCCCCCAGGTTTGGCAGCCCTTCTCTATATATTTGTTATGAAATACACATGGAATGTAGTCTTTACACTTTTTACAATAAATATGTGCGTATTTTTGCCTAATATAACAACATAATCTAAGGTCTCGCTCTAACCAATCCAGAAAGGTTTAGTCCATTGAAATACGAGGTGCGGTCAAAAAGTTTTGCGAATTGGTAGGGCAAAACCAAGGAAGGGGGATGGCTGTTTGTGGGATGTTAGGACAAGTTATGACAAGTCAGAACCCGCAGCTGCACGCTACTGCCTCGTCTATTTAAGAAGTAGTAGCTGATCGCAGATCGTCAGTCACAAATCTTTTAACAATGGAGAAGGTTGAGCACCGCTCACTGATCAAATTTTTGACCAAGGAAGGCAAGAATGCAAAAGAGATCCATGAATGCATGGTTGCAGTGTACACCGACACCACTTCTTCCTATGCAACCATTACTCACTAGAATAAGGAGTTCAACCATCGTCGTGAGTCCCTTGAAAATGACCCTCGTCCAGGACGCCCGTCAGACGTGACCAACGAGGACAATGTGCCCGTGTGGAGAGGATGATCCTCGAAATCGACGGGTGAAAGTCGAAGAAATCGAGCGAGAACTTGGAATATCATATGGAAGTGTTATCAACATCATCCATGACAATTTAGCCATGACCAAGGTCTCTGCCCGTTGGGTCCCTAGAAACCTCACGAAACCTCACGCCCCATGATCGACTTCAACCTCGTCAAAGTTCGGAGGAGCTGCTGCTTCTGTACAACCAAGACCCGGCGGGATTCGAGCCACGCATAGTGACAGGTGATGAAACTGGGATCCCGAGACCAAGCTCGAAACCATGGCCTGAAAGCACAGGGGCTCTCCGACCCCCATCAAGTTCCGGACCCAACCCTCAGCCGGGAAGATCATGGCCACAATCTTCTTGGATTCTGAGGGAGTGTTGATGCTAGACTATGCGCCTCGTGGAAGTACCATCACAGGCCAATATTACGCCGAGGAAATGGCTGGGTTGAAAATTGCATCCGTCAGAAGCGGCGCGGCAATTTGACACGCAGTGTTCTACTCCTTCACGACCATGCCCCTGTCTACAAAGCCAGAGTTGCACAAGCTGCCCTGCGCGAGTTCGGATTCAAGGAGCTCAACCATCCCCCCTTACTGTTCTCATCTAGCCCCTAGCAACTACTTTTTATTCCGCCAGCTTAAGGCTGCACTGCGTGGACACTGATTTGGGGACGATGAAGATGTCCAGCTCGCCGTCCAGGAGTGGATTAAACAGCAGTCGGGAGATTTCTGGTTGTCGGGAATTCGAAGCCTCAGGGTCAAGTGGTTCAAGTGCAATGAAGTCGAGGGTAGTTATATTGAAAAATAATAAAACACTTTTCCTCATATCTCGTTTCCTAATTTTAGAATTGCAAAACTCATTGATCGTGCCTCGTAGGGTCTGTATCTATATAAATAATTTGGTATCTTTTAAATAATAGCGTCCACAATTGAATTTGAGCCCGCTATTCTTCAAATGTGCAAAAGTGGGACTATTATTAAACTGGTTAATTTGAAAATAACCAGATTATAAAATGGTTTAGTAGATGTCACGCAACCAGTATTCAGCGATTATTATAAGGCTATTTCCGTATTAGCATGGTTGGTTGTACTTTCTCTATGGTTGATAGGATAAAGATACTATATAAAGCTGATTCGCTAGCCCAAAAACCAAATTATTTGCCCTTCTCACTCTCTCTTGGCACCGGTAAGGGTAGTGGTTTATACCATGCCTGCATTCGTCCCGTATTTTTCTGTCTTCTTCTCACATCGTTTTCTACCTTATCTATCCTTAGATCATATCCAGAGTAGCAAAACAAAGTTACTCATGTCAAGAATAAAGAACTCAATGTAAATAACATGGAATGCAAAGTTTTAACACATACAATGCTTATTTTGGCCTTTTTAACATCCTTCACCTAAATTATTGAAAATTGGCCATCATTGCATAATAATTTGGGCAAGTTAACAGCATCCACAAAATATTTGGGTCAGGTATCATAATCTAACTAACCTAATCTAACCAAACTTAAAAAATCCCACTGGTTGACTTACTGCTCTTTTTCTCCTTTCTTTACTCCATAAATACATAATAAGAACCAAATTTCCTAATTGAAATCATGAGTTGGTAAAAACAGATCCTGTTATTATGGTGGTTGTATTCTGGAAGCGTTTTTAATTTGTGGTTTGTCATTTCCAAGTAAATATCTGTAATTTTCGTGTATGTGGACCGGTTCATTCTTTTAACCAACCCAGAAGCGGGTCGTCCACAAGAAGCGAACTCAATGGTATTGGATTCCCTCTTCTTCACATAATCCGTATCATTGTCCACAACTCATAAGTGAAGATCTTTAAGGGCAAGGGGAACCTTGTTGATATCTGGATGATAGTGTGGTCCTCCAGAAGCCACACCATCAGTTTGCGTTCCTGGTCACAGTGTTTGTAGAGGGATCTGGGGCTATATATATTATCTTCCCACACGTTTTCTCACTCTCTAGCATAAGTACTTTCTTTATAAATCTCTTTTTATTAGCTTCCTGCGTGATAAGTACTCGGTAGCAATGCCCTTTAAATTTAATGAAAATAAAATACTGTGCATATAAATATATAGGTATATTCTCAGTAATCATCAGAAACAACCTCTGCCAATTTCAGATCTGAAATTTAACGGGCTTTATTAGGTGCGTATGTAATGTTCTCCAAGTCACTCAATTGTTTTTTGATTATACAAATTCGAGTTAAGCTGTGGGATTCTTTGGTTCAAAAATGTGTTCAATAATGCGATTCTTGTTCAGATCCCGAATCATAGAGATGTCAGTTATCCTCTACCACTTTACTGGGATACTTTGGTTTTAGGCGTTCCTGACAGAAAATATAAATAAATCCTTTTTCTGTCAGAAGATAATGAAAACTTTAGACTTAGCTCTCATTGATGATTCACATGCTATAATTTAATCCAATTATAGCGAATGGGTTGAAGTTATATGAGGAATCGTTTGATCATTTTTATCTGAAGAAAAAATATATTTGATAGCTCACTAGATTCGTTGCGTCGTTTGTAGGCTTAATTTTTTCTTTAACCGCCTTTTTTAAACTAAGTTTGAAATTTATGTAAGGAGACAAGTATAACGAAATGAAAACATGTAACAATAAACCGTATTAATTGAGGAAAAATCACTTTGCTGATGATGAAAATATCAAAATAGCTTGAAAACAGTTCATGTTTCATCTGAGTTCACGAACCCAAATGAATGTTTACATATATTTTATTATCAAGAAAATGGAATAATTACTATATGTACATATAGTATGAGTTAATATATACTCGTATTTCAATATTACGGATCAATCTTCGATCTTCTCTTGAAGAAGTCAAGATAAAGAGTGAATTTTGTATTTCTTATTCATACCTTTTAGTTTCAAAGTTCAATTATTCTTTCCAGTAAACTTTCAGTTCTCTTTCTCTTAGCACCTAAGTGTAACCTCTTTCTGGATTACCATAGAGGAGAATTTCGTATTCTGCGTCCTCTATGACAAAGCTGGGGCGCACTAGGTGTAATTTTTTTTCGCGCCAGAATGAAATCTTGAGAAGATTCCGACCACATTGCTATATAAATATATATATATATATATATATATATATATATATATATATATATATATATATATATATATAGTTGGACCCCAAATTTACTTTTGCCAGTCCAAAGTATTTGAATGCTTCATTATTATATTGACTATTTGCTGTATTTTTATTCCTAAGATATCAATATATAGCCCTATAATATCTGTACATTCTTTTGTTCGTAGAAAATTAATTTTTGTTTATTATAGAATAATAAACATTATAAGGTGAGAAAGACATTTTGGTCCGTCTATATCCATCCCCTTTAACCCTTAAATGCTCACGTATAATAGTAAAAATAATAGCACAATTATCTGGGAATCATTTGATTCCCGTCATTCTTCAAAACCCTGAATTATAATACTAATAAAATGGTCTTTATTTGAAACTGTTTAAGGTAATGGGCCTTTGCAGTGCGATTGTTCATCAAATAAGGAAAACCTAGAGAGAAAATGTTCGTCTTTAAGATATGCTTATAGACCAAGTGAGAGAGAAAGTAGCGCATAGCATCAGGCAGACCATTCAACATTCTAATGGTAAATATAAGAAGAGCGTGATCAGTCTTGTAGGTCTGACTGCTACCACGAACACAAATTGAGGGTTCAGAACCAGAACAAAGAGTTCCCCCGGCCCTAAGTAAGCTCAATGTAGAAAATAGGTTAGAGAGAAATGCGGTTTTAAGAATTTTATGTAAGGGAGCCTTAAGTGAAATTATGGATCTATTGGGCAACATGAGCAGTGTTCAGAGAAAGGAAACTGCATGAAAGACACCTTCTAGGCGGAGAAAATAAACGGTCTGCAACGTTTTGAATAAATTAAAGGTGTAGAAGAGTGATAACGTAAGATCAATCGAAAAGGGAGTTATAGTAATCGAAAAGAGAGGAAACAAAAACATGAATGGCAATATCGACCCTATCTTCTTCAATATGGGAGAAGATGCGCCTAAGATTATTAAGAAAGCAGAGGGGATTTTGCCGCCATTTGAAACATGGTCTTTGATTGATGTAGACTAGCAAAGGTCATGTCCATATTTCTTACATTATAGGAAAATGAATCATTGTAGTCACAGGGGTTAAGAAAGGAGTAATAGTTACACAGAGAACCGCATCTGAAGGAGTACCCAACACTAAAAACATTTTCTTATGATTGAGTTTCAAAGAGACATCCGAGAACATTCATTAGCAATGTATCCTTAGAAAGAGGATTTATAAAAAACCTCAGCAAACGAGGAAGCGGAGAACAAGAGATTTGTTTGAGCATCAGAGTATAAGAAACATAATAGCCGAAGGCAATGTAGAAATGTAAAAGAATACCAAGGGGAGGAAATGTATATAAAAATGAGAGGATGAAGAAACGCGCCCTACTTAACTCCTATATACATCTCTGTCGCCCTAGTTATATCTACCCCCTGAGACTAGATCGAACAGGAAGTAAAAGATACGCATGAAACCAAAATAGTGCAGTTCCAGAGACTCTAAGGATTTTAAGGAGGCGATGAAGAGGTGTATGATTGACAGTATCAAATGCATCAGAAAGATTAAGTAGTATTCGAAGATGTTGGAATAGATGCGGATCGTATTTAATTTTCGAAAGGATTCTGCGGGCGGGCGCTTCATGGGTGGAGTTCAGAATGATGTAGTAAGAATGACAAGCAAAAAATTATGCAAGAAATGCTGTCACTCTCTTTATACCGCGAAATCGAGTAAGTCAAAGGTGCCTTCTCGCAGGTCCGTGTGTTTTCGATTTTGTGTATTCAGAGTAAGTTTAAAAAAAAGAGCAAAACTTCAGCAAAAGGAGGTGTGGAAAAAGGAAGCATGGATATTAAGGGTGAAGGACAATGCCCGAGAAGAGGAAATAGGACACGTTGAGCATCGACGTTAGAAGTTGAAGAGGTAAGGATTAACAATAGATCCTTGGACATTAGTTCATTTTCAGTGGAGGTTATCCGGGGATGGTAAATCTTTGAAGCCTGAGATTGGTGAAAGTGGACGAAATAAATATAATTGAATGAGGATGTGGACAGAAAATGTTATGGAGGGGGGTGATTATGGAGAGATTGGATTTTAGAAGAAAAATTGTCAAAGTAAAGTATGTATACAAGGGATCTCCAAAAGGTCTTGGTGCAAAATTAAAGAAATATTTACTAAAAAATAAAATAACACAAATTTCACTAATATTTCTCAACATATTTTCAATTTAGTTCAATATAATTCTGAATAAACTGTTTCCACCTGACAAGTTCCTCTGGGAAGAACTCCTGGCTTTTTGAATTGCACCATGTCATGAATTGCACTATATCTTGAATTGCACCTTGTCATAAATTCACGTTTTGCCTCTTCGATTGATTGAAATCTTGTTCCTTTACAGGTCCCTTAAGTTTAGGAAACTAGAAATACCCTGAAAGGGCAAGATCAGAGCCATCAGCTGGATGGGGTATGGTGTGCCATAAAAATTCCTTCAAAGTTTCTCTTGTTAACTGTGAAGAATGGGCTGGAACATTGCCATGATGGAACATGACTCATTGGTGTAAGCTGATCATCGCGCAACGCTTTCGGCACACAACGGGCAGAAAGCTTGTTGAGACTAAGATGCTCTGTTAAAAGTGCATATGTTGATCCTTAGGAAATATCGCCTTTTTTCGAAATAAATTCAACGCTAATCCTGCAATCTTCATCTAGAAGATTTTGAACAGCGGCCACCTTTTCTGCATTGGTTAATGTGGATGGTTTCTCTTGTTTCTCGCCGTCATTCTGGTCTTCTTTTCCTTCAAATAATCACATGCTATCTGAAATGCATCAGAGGAATAAATGCCGGTTTTGCAGGTATCAGCACACATCAACCAAAGTTATGATCAAACATGCTTTAACTTGAAAATTCCGATAATCTTTTAAATCAAAGGCTTGTACTAAAACTTTTTGAAGATCCCTCGTATATATATATATATATATATATATATATATATATATATATGCAAATTTTGTTGGAGACCATTGCGTATTTTGCCTTATTTAATTTCCTTTGGCAACTTTCTCTTCTTTTAACTATCTTTTTTATTCCATCTTGTAGATGGTGGATTATTCGTCCTGTATTCATCTCATTTTTTAAATGAATAGGTTTGGTAAAAACCAAACTAAATTGCTAAGCTTTCGATCTTATTCGATCATCTTCGGAGCGTTTTGAAATGTTCTTGCCTCCTTTACCAATGTAATGAGTGGAGTGAGGATCTGACAGAGTGAAAGAAAACGATATTTAAGGGGGTATTTATTCCGCTTTGGTTAAACATAACGTTAGAGGAAATGGGCCACTACTGTGAGTGGAATTATAAAATAGTTTTAATGTTCGATTCCAGCTTGTCACTTAACTGTTGATGGCTGGCTCATTTATCTTCATTTATTAATATGGCTTCTAAGATGTTTAGCCTCGCTTTATTGACCTCTTTTCTTTTAATAATGTTGTTATCAACGAGCATATCTCTCGTTAGTTTAATATTATGGGCACTTTCCATTTGATTCTCTGGCCCTCCAATTTGTAGATGTAGGATTAAACGTCTCGAAAGGGTAGTGGTTGTCATGTCAATATACGAGTATTTTGAGTTTTTTATAAATCTTACGGTCTTTATTGGGGCAGATGAACTCGTAAACTATGTTGGTTGATTTGAGATTCGAGAAGTTTAGGTAGATGTTGTTTTTCATCAGGAGATTGCTGTCTTTTGTTGTTTTCTAATAAATGATAAGTTGTATTTTATCCGTTCGATTTTTAACCTTGATGTTACAGGTAATAATCTCCTTGATGTTTTTTTCATCTATTTTATAGGCCGTGGACATCTCGTTTCTGTAATACACATTTATGTTATTGACTTCTCCATGATTACTTTCAGTTTTATCCGCATGATTGTAATGGTGATTTAAAAATGATTGGAATTGTTTGTCAAACGTGCTGTTTGAGAAACCATTACTCACGAGTATTTCATTTACTCGTGCAATCTTTTGGTGGAAAAGTTCCCACGTAGAGAAGCATTTATAAGCTCGGCCGATGTATGAGCCGATTACGCTTATTTTATACCTTTCAGGGCATTCACTCTCCGCATTGAGGCATCTTACCCTGTCCGTACTTTTCATATATATATATATATATATATATATATATATATATATATATATATATATATATATATATATATATATATATATATATATATATATATATATCAGAGGCGACACTCCAGGGCATCAACATCACTCGTGCTCATCACAGATTTCGCATAAGACAAATGTATAAAAGAAGGTAAGAGACGTAAAGCACACCGCAGACTTATATTTGCACTGATAATTTAACAATAAGATAGAAATATAGTTTTAATATAAATATTACTCACTTCACTTATACATGAACTCCAGTCGTCTTGGTTTGATAGCAAACTCGAAAAATATCCCTTAGCCTGTACTGTACTCTTAATAAGAGATGCCAGGTAGTCTTTTACACATACCAGGCTCGTTCGTATTAGCCCCGAGTTGCTGGATCATTTTTCGCTCCTTTAAGAATATTGTAGAACAGAAACCTTTTATAGAATGGAATTTAAATCCTAATCTCTATAGAAATCAATTGTTTCAAGAAAAAATTGCATTTTAATTACTTATAATTTTTACGATTATAAATAACAACTTGTCTTGTAACTCCTGAGCCCAATTCAATCGCGTGTGAACGATGTCGAGAGAACGTCTACTACGACGACCGCCAGACGCTGAACGAAAATATATAAATTACGACTAGGCTCAATAAAAGGAGCCCTAGTTATTGGTTGCAATTACATTCTTACTTGAACTCAGTCTTGGCCGAAATTAAATCAGCTTGCAAATACACGTTCACTTTGCTAAATTTATACTCAGGCTAAGCCCGAACACCCAAAGTGCTGGAGTCGCTACTGATCTATATATATATTATATATATATATATATATATATATATATATATATATATATATATATATATATATATATATATATATACACTTGTAATTGATTTGTTTGTCTCATAGGACTGGTATTCCTATTTCTAAACCTGAAGCCTCTTCCATCAGGCAACACTCTGATTATCACCATCATCCTTTAATTTTAAATCATTTACATTCTTATCTTCAGCCTTAACTTATCTCGATTTGAAAATCGTAGAGTCACTGTAGATCAATAAAATAAATCCAAACCTAAATAATTACTCTTCTTTAGTTAAACTATTCACTAAAAAACCAACCAACACTTTAATGCATTAATTAGCCAACCGACCAACCGAACAATTCTCGTTAGTAGTTTTTATATCTTTAGTTAGTTGATTTCCCAACTCCTACGATACAGTTTAGTCCCTCTGTTTAATTCATTCACATTTGTTTTCGGTTTTTTATTTTATGTATATAATTTAATATAATAGGTTATTATATTGTTTACTCCAGTTACCTTTAATTTTGATATGTAAGTCAGTTTATGTGAAAACTTCACTAGATAGTATCAATTAATTCCATATATTGTTATTTGTGTTTTACTTTAATCTCAATAATTTTCAATTTTATTATTTTTTTAACTTGTCTTCACTCACCTTTTTAGTCATTATATAACGCATGCTTCGAACTATTTAACTTTTATCGTTAATATTCCTTCTTCTTCTCATTAATCGATACAGTCGCTGAAGATGGTCCTAGTGAAGGTCCGAAACGTCCAGGTAATAAATGATTAGTGTTTTCACCTGAGTCTTCATATTCCTACTATATTAATATATATATATATATATATATATATATATATATATATATATATATATATTCATTATTTATTGGGGAATATGCAGATCTCGGACAAACACAGAAGTATGTTTTAGATGTTATAAAGGCCAAATATATTTATATATATTTTGTAAATTAAAGTAGGTTAAAAAGAAAAAACTCGGAACAAATATTGAAAAGTAGTTATGCTTAGCTTTTTAGAATGTTTTTTTTGCTATTTTTGGAAACTATAAACAAAGTTGCTGTTAACATTCGAGTTTCGTTTACCATGATACGGAGTATTATATGCTACACCGCGAAGGTATAAGAAAAAGAACTCTCTCCTCCCCGTGTAGCTCGGCGGTGGATCCATCTTTTTTTACTGTTTTTTTTTGTTGCCTCGGGAACTGAAAAACTTCATCGCTTAAATGGAATGATGTATTCGTTTCAGTACCAGAGAATACAGGCAAAATCACGTGTGCTTTCAGTCAAGAAGTTGAAGCTCTTGACAGCAATCGGGCTATCCAGTAGGATAATGCTAGAGAAACACGTATCAAAATCCACAAAGGAATGGCTGAAGATGAACGTATGGAACGTATTTGAATGGCCATTACAGTCAACTAATCTAAATCAATTTAGAAACCAATGCCAAAGAAGAATGGAAAATCCCTAAAAGAACGCTACCAAAGATTATAAGTTGCTACAAATCAAGGTTGCAGCAATTTATTATGAGTTTGAAAATGTTAAGATAACGAAAGTACTATATAGATTCAATAAATTTTTATCTTTTCTTACATGGTATAACCTAATATATATATATATATATATATATATATATATATATATATATATATATATATATATATATATATATATATATATATATATGTATATATATATATATATATATATATATATATATATATATATATATATATATATATATATATACAAAAATGGGTTTTATATATGCATTATTATCTTAACATAAGAATATGTTTTAGGCACAATCAGAAGTTATAAAAATATAAAGCTTAAATAATGTTTAGATTAAAAAATTAAAAAAAATAACTGATCGTCACGTTTTGAGGCAGAAAAACTCAGAGCATGATCCTAAAATTACAATCCCAATAGTGAAGTTTGGAGGAGGCAGCATAATGGTATGTGACTGCTTCTTCTCTGCAGGTCCTGGAAGACTCCTGGTCTAAATTGTATGATTGGCTGAAGTCAACAACGACGGCTGCATAATTGTGTCTAAGTTTCAGTTTTTTTAATCTTTCCGCAATGCTATTCTCAACCGAAGTAATGAGAGAGAGAAAACTGCAAGGATATTCCCTCATTAGCTTAGACGTTTTTCAAACTTATCATTGGTCATCTTCATTTGAATATGAATCAAAATTACAAAGGAGGAGCTGGTTATAAAATTACGGGTGAATATAAGCACAACGGTTTCGAATAATCTGAATAGAAAAATTTACAACAATTATCTTAAGTTCAAAGTGGTAAAAGACGAGGTTAATACATGGATAAATTAGATAATATTAGTTACCGTAGTAACAATATTACACCCGATGTCAATAAGTAGATTATAAATCACCACTCTAAAGCAACTCATCTCATCTCTATCCAATTAGCAATTCATCATCTAAAATCATCCTTGGCAGAGCTAGACCCTAACCATTGGAAAAATAAATGCATGTTGTAAGGGGTCATCCATTTCCTATCAATTTCAAATGATAGGTAAATATAGACGAAAAGTTTAAAATTCAGAAGACAATAATGTCATCGGGCATCCTCTACCAAAGATCATCCTATCAACCGGGTCCCATTGCACCTCCTAAAGGGCGCACAGAAACTCAGTAAATTAGAGGTATTTTATAAAATATTGGGTACTTGTAAATACAATAGCGGCTATAATGCTTCAGAGACTTAGGTTTCCATCGCCAAATTTACAGTAGCCTCAAACCAAATAATGCATGATAACTTACAGATTTTAAAAAACATTGCTATAAGTTGTACATGTACATTGTACATGTTAAGATGGATAAACTGCAAGTTACGTGAAAAAGAGAGTCTTTTTATTCCAAAAATATGGTGGTCAAATTGATCGGAACAAATAAGTAAACAAACCTAGATGAGAATATACAATGATATACATTCAGTTACTCAACGAATAAATTTTGGTTTTTACAATATATTAGTAATTGGTATGTTTAACTTTACTATCAATTACACACTGACATCTTCTGCCACAGGAAAGCAGTAACCGAAGGTATTCTTCTGGTGTTATTTTTCTCCATTCTTTTTGTAATTTATTCCAAAGTTCTTCGACGGTGCTTGGGTTTCTCTCTTTACTTCTCTCTCCTAACGTCTCCCATCTATTCTCAATCGGATTGAGTTCCGGGCTCTGAGCTGGTAAGTTTATGATATTTACTTAGTCATGATGCAGGAATTTCTTCACCAAGTTTTCCGTCTGGTATGTTGGTTATCCTGCATAATAATGGAAGATTATGCAGAGACAAATTTAGTAAGGGGCTCAGCATATGCTTGCAGAAGTTCCTTATACATTTAAGCATGTACTCGCCCCTACAAGTGGATAAGTTGGCCAATACCTTCCGCCAAATCTATGCTCCACATCATACGCTCTTTACACAGTTCACGCATAATCTTTTGCCATGTCTTCCACGGAGAAACATTCTGCCATCTGAACCAAATAAATTGTACCTTGATTCATAGCTGAGGTGTACTTTTGATCATTACTCTTCTGTACATAGAACGTGCTTAGTTACGAAAGATAATTTAGCTTTCTTGTTCTGATAGGGGATCAATGGTTTGACTGCTGGTGTTCGAGATTTTAAAGATCTGTCCGTAAAGCGGCGAAATACTGTCTTCCTGGAGATAATGCCCAAGGTTTCATTTACTTCTCCGGAAATCCTGGCTACTGTTTTGTATTGGTCCTTTACGAGATACGGACGATGGGAAGGTCATCTTTCTTTGAAGTTTTCTTAGTCTTACTAGTAGAAATTCCAATGATATCATTACGTGATATAATATTATGTACGACTATTTAAAGGACTTTTAACCTTTCAGCTATGACTTTGATAGAAAGATAATCTTCTTGACTTAGCTTAACAATCATTTTCTCGATGTAAGCAATTTTAATGGGTCGCTTAGGTATGAGTGAAAGTGCTTAGAATTCTTAGAAGTATATGGTTACACTAAATTAGTTTGTTGTCACAAAGATAGTTGCAATATAATTACGCTATCCAGATGATTTCATCACCATATTTTTTTAATATAAATGCTTTTTTACATGTAACTTGCATTTTCATCCATCCTAACATATGTGATGCATATGAACAACCAATAGCTTTGCTTAGTATATATCTCCAATTTATCAGGAATAATTTACCCGTATAAAGTATCCCATCACCGTCGAAATTTGTAATTTTAACATAAAAACATGTTTAATATTGACTAACCTTATGTTAGTATTTTGTTATCTTTCCTTTGAATTTGATGTCTTGTTGTAGAAGCATCGGCCTGAATTTGTTCAAGTTTTGACAAACTTTTACTGACATTTCGTTGCACCATACCGTTATGATGGCATCTTTTAATTTTTAGACGGAGTCAATGTCTTGACCTTCAACCTTATTTTTCTATTATTAGCCATAAATATTCTATGGAATCCAAAATATTAAATTTATCGTCAGTAAGCCCTTTTGTTATAATTTTAGCCTTGTGACAAGGTGCTCCATCTTGCATGAATGCTTCTGTCTCACGGATTGTCTTTTGGGTGTATTTAGGATCCATTCTATTTGAGCCAATCGGCCGACGAACCTTGAACGGCATCTTCTGAATAAAACATTTATCCAGTCCTCAACGGTCCAATGAATGTATTTTTCACAAAATGCGACACGTTTGTTACGCATTTTTTCATTAATGAATAGTTTCTTTGCAGCATGGCGAGATGGTAATCCGAGTTCCTTTTGTAGCAGCTCCTGGATAGTTCATTCAGAAAAATCAGATAATAAATTATTCATATTAAATTTGAGTTCTTCTGCAGTTATTGTTGGATTATTCACAACTAAACGTTTCATAAGTATGTTTGTTTGCAAATTTGTTTTTCTCGATCTGCCAGATCGTTTTTTAGGCAATGGTGTAGATGGGCTAACATTGTTATAGAACGTAAAACCCATAAATTAACAGTATTTTGGGCTATGTTTAATTCATTAGCTCTCTGTCTCTGAGATTTCCTATATTTATGGAGAGTAATTATAAATAAATTTTATTTAGACCACTTTCTATAAAAAATCACAAAATAATAACGAAATGCCAAAATCATGAAATCGGGCACACCTGACGCACACCCATACGCAAAGAACGCTACCACAATACTAACTTAACATTGCATTGGAAAGAGGTCATATCAGAGCGTTATGTGAAATCTACCAAATCTCGCTAGACAAAATAGAAAGTGAATTATGCGTCTGTGGATATCATTGAAAATAATTCACATTTTGAGAGTGATCGGATACTTTTCGCGGGCACTATAAGTGTTGTGATGAAACATAAGTGTCTGAATCATAATGGCAGCTAGTGTAGTATTTATACGTTTGATAGAATCCAATAAGCTACCTTATCATCTGCAACAAGAGAGAGAATTTAAATCGCTCTTATCGAAAAAAATAGCAACATCGTTATAAAAAATAAGGATCGAGCCAAATTCCATCTCAAATCAAGGCAGAACTTTAAATTTACTGCAAGCAATTCGAACAGTGAGTAAATTACATAATAAGACACAAAATAATTGGAAAACTTTATTCCTACCAAAATATAGGAAAGTGATAAAATTCAGAGACAAGCAAAACGAAAATTATTCCCATGTGATAAAAACAAATATTTATGGAAACAAAATTGGCCAGAAGAGCAAATATTAAGATTACTGGTCACTTTCCATTTTAAAATTAACGTAGAACTAATAAATTCTGAAGAATTCATCAGAGTCTTGACGTGCTTCAGATACTCTAGTATTGATAACGAGATAACAAGGGCTACCCCAATAGAAACAAAAACATCTGCCTACGAAAGATACAGGAACAAGATTGCTAGAATGGTTATAAAATAAAGACGAAAAGACTAGAGAAATTAAAATGCAGAATATAAACGAAAATTAAGCTTTTTGCCAAAATTGCAAGAGCCACCACGGCCGATCAGTGTTAAATTCATAAGATATTAATCAATGCAAAACACAAGAATTCGATAAGCATAGTATAAAGTGTCTTACAGGCACTTATACTGAGCATGGCAAGACCAGGAACCCATGAATCGGAGATCAATGATATGCTCAGAAACATTGGCCTACAATAGATGTGTCACCCGCTGAACCCACCGTCCGATGTGGTAATGAAATAATGTATACCTCGGAAATGGAATAAACACATCCAGTAAGTAAATGAAATATAAAGCCCAACAAGAGAGTAAGAACGACATATAACAAAGAAATCCAACGCTTAAAAGCGTCGAAAGGAGAACACAAAAAACAAAATCAGAAAAAATATGAGGCACACATGGAAACGGAGAGCTCCCAAACCTAAGGTATGAATCACGTGACAAAATACAGGGATTAAAGTATACCAAAAAAAAAGGGTCCAAAAAAGACTAAATCCGAGGAAACAAATAGATACATCCGAAATGAACCTGATGCTCTACATAATAGAAGACAAGCCTTTTCCCCAATGAAGCCGGATCACACTACTATAAGGGTTTAAAAAGGAATATATAAGCTAGAGTACCAGATCTAACGCCACAAAAGGAAGTAGAAAAGCCCCATTAAACAGACAGATTCAGATCAATCAAGACAAGGTACCACATACTCATCCAGGTTGAGATTATAGGATGGTATTAAAAGTATAATTCACTTGTAAAAACGACGGGAAGTATCGGACAGTATGGTGGATTTGTGGGGAAGGCAGTGAAATATAACGTAATGTAATGAAATGTATGGAGTGGAATGTAAGGTGAAGTGAGGTAAAGTAACTATGATGGACTGTGAATTGGGACCTGCAATGAGAGAAATAACCAGAATTAGGACCTACTTTCGTATGGCAGTTTGCAGAGAATAAGTGTGAGAAGATTTATAACTGACCTTGATTCGAAGTGAAGTGGAGCACGAATGAATGGGTGACTGCGTCAAAGCAGGCAGCTAAATGCGCGTGTTCGTTTGCTTGTGTTAGTATAAGGAAAAATCTTTTACTAAAGGGATTCGGAGGCAATACATTTTGAAAGTAAAATTGGTTTCCCGTTATGTTGAGATGGGTTACAATTTGAATATATATACATTGATTAAATTATCCTGATTATTTGATTGGAGAACATTTTAATATAATAAAATTCCCTGAGTCTTGCCATTATAGGAATGCCCTAGAGAGCATTGCTATAACACTCCCTCGTAAAGAGGCTATCCCCCTTTTCCAAAAGAGTACTATCAGTCTGAGTAACGCCGAGATCTTCTTACGACGCGACCGGAGCGTGTGACAGTGCCATTTGCTAGGCTGTGGGAGCACAGATTTGCTGTCTCAATGCCAGTTGCATTGGACGAGGCCCTGACACGTGTGAAGGTGGATGGAGCGAAGATGATCCGCTTGTTAGTCTGTTCCGAGAAGGCGTCAAGCGGGGTGTGGGCGTCTTGAGTCCCGTTGACCGCTTACAGTGTGACCAGTGGGGGAGATATTGGCTCCTGACTGACCACTTCTGCCGAAGAAGGTTCCTGCAACAAAAGAGGTGGAGGCAGCAAAACGAAAGGTGGTGTTTGAGTAGCAGGGGTGGATAAGAGGGTGGGTTGAATATTGTTTTGGGATATTACTGTACCATAGAGGGGTATAGTGGAAGAAAAAGTAGAAGGTAAAGGTGAACATTTTCTATATAGCCGGTCTGATAGAGTGTTGCCATAGCACTATGTGATTGCGAGAGAATTAATGAAGTGTTTTCATAGCTGTGTGTGAGGAAAGTGATGGCATTTTGCCATAGCACTGTGTGAATGCTGATGAGTCAGTGGCGTGTTGCTATAGCACTGTGTAAATGCTGATGAAATTATGGCGTGTTGCCATAGTGCTCTATGAGTGCCTAATGAATTGATGGCGTGTTGCCATATCACTGTATGAGTGCCGAATGAATTGATGGCGTGTTGCCATAGCACTGTATGAGTGCTGAATGAAATGACGGTGTGTTGCCATATCACTGTATGAGTGCCGAATTAATTGATGGCGTATTGCCATAGCACCATATGAGTGCTAAATGAAATGATGGCATGTTGCCATAGCTCTGTGTGAGTGCTAAATGAATTGGTGGCGTGTTGCCATAGCACTGTATGAGTGCTGAATGAAATGATGACGTGTTGCCATAACACTCTAGGAGTGCCGAATGAATTGATGGCGTGTTACCATAGCACTGTGCGTGCTAAATGAAATGATGGCGTGTTGCCATAGCATTGTTTGAGTGCTGAATGAATTGATGGCTTGTTGCCATAGCACTATATGAATGATGAATGAATTGGTACGATAGGAAGTGAGGATTGAGTGTGGGTCAAAATGCAAAAGTGAGGACCTACCTGAATAAATGAAGTGAGGTGTAGGTGTATCGTTTATCCCTTGAGGTGTTAGTTTAAAGGATATGATTTTGAAGGTTGTTAAATTGAAATTTGAGGATTTGGAGAAAGTTGTTGAGTTGGGTAAAGTGAGAAAAGTGGAGAATTTGATGAATGAAGATTTGATTGAGGATTTGGAGAATTTGGTGATGAAAAGTGAAGATTAGAGGAGTTTTGAGATGAAGATTGATGTTTGAAGAGTGGGAGAGTTGAGATTAGGTGGAGTTACTGGTTGTAAATATGTGCAGGGCTGTAAACACTTTACGGCTTGTGCACCATATTTGTTAGTTGAGAGGGAAAATGAAACGTTATGCCTCGGGAGACTACTTAGCGCAGCATGTAAAGAAAGAAGCATAATGGTGGCTAAAAGGCTGGGTACAGTGTACAGCGTTGCGCCCGTACCTTTGATGATACCAGCATAGACTCCGATGGTGTGTAAGGTTATAAAAATAGGTAGAAAAATAAGGTTGAAAATTTTGCTGCCTTTCACCTTTTCCAGTGGGATGCTTTCACTGGTTTCTCGTATGGGAACCAGAGCGGGACCTGCATCTCCGATCGCCAAACCCGTGTCCGAGCTCACTCTGTGATTCCTGCTGCAGCTTTAACCACTGGATCTCGGCTTCTATTCTACGTATTAAAGCTTCAAGTTCTCTCCATAGAGAAGATGTAATCCTTGAATGCTCGGACCGGTCGTCTGAGGAGCTAGCCGTTCCCCGAACCTGAGAAATTTAAAAATTATTATTAAATGGGCCGTGAGTTTGGCCGTTGCCCCAATTCATATAAGGACTCCTGTATAATTTGTCTGCGGCTATAGCAATCTCCTCAATGCTCGTAGGGCTCGAGCCTAGGATCAGTGGCCTGATCCTCTCTGGGACTCCTCTCATGAAAATCTCAGTGAGAAAAGGAATAAAAAGTTCGTTTTGATCACCTTTTACACTGATATGGTCCTTCAGATGCGTTAGAAAAGAAGTAGGGCTCTTATCTGTCAGTTACTGAGTATTCAGGAGCTCTTTCAGGCCCTCTATTTGGGATCTGCCGTATTTGCTGAGGAAAGCCTCCTTCAGGCGATCTAGAATACCAGCCTGTTCCCCGTTATTTAGGACTTCCCTGAATTGTATAAAGATACTTATAAGCAAACGCTGAATTATTGCTGCAATTTTCTTTTTTTAGGTGATTCTCTGGGGTTTGAGGAGGAGGGACAAGACTTCGAACCATGCAATTGGGTTTGAAGGATTATATATGGGAAGTGAGAGGTACGCATGTGCCTGTGCGTGGACTAGGGATTCGAGGTAGTCGGTTGGTTATGATGATTGGGTTTGCCGCTAAAAAAGGTGCTTATTTGTTGTGGTTGTTCCATCATAGTCACTATGTTTTATGTGTACTTGTGCTGGTTGAATGAATGTCTTGATGTGATTGAGGTAGCTGTGGTTGAGTGCACGTATATGTGTGTGTGTGTGTAGAAATTATTCACGAGCACAGGAATGGGATGAAATGATAAATAATTATGAGAAATAAAGGAAATTGTCCACTCTTTGTATATAGGGGATAGTATTAAATTAAAAGTATATGAATTATGAGAACTGGAAGAAGGATGCTAAATATAACACGCGATATTAAAAATGAACACGTGAATCAAATTGCTCTTTTGACGAGGATAGCAGGGTGATGACGGGCGGAGTTCAAAAATTATTTTCACGTTTGAAGTTATTAATTGATTGACGGGAGATTATTTAATTCTGGGCATCATTTTATGGTATTGGTTATTAGTGGGATTAATTTTAGTTAATAAATCAGCCTAGATAGCTATTTGAAATCCATTACCATAAATATTTTGAATTGGATGGAATAGTCGTCTGCTAATATTTAGGCCTAACGACTAACGTGAACTGAATTTGGAAAAACTTCGAAGCCTAGAGTTATAAGAAAACGGATGATAACAAAATATATATTTATAAAATCAACGAATGCACAATGAAAGAATTGAATTAGAAATTAATAAGTGAGCTGTAATTACAATTATACGAATGAGTGAAATAATTAAATTGAGAATTGTTAAGGAATACAACGTAAATATAATTGAAATATGGATTACAGGATGAGATTATAGGATGGTATTACAAGTATAATTGACTTGTAAACAGGATGGGAAGTGTATGATAGTATTTTGGATTTGTGGAGAAGGCACTGAAATATAACGTAACGTAATGAAATGTATGGAGTGAAATGTAAGGTGAAGTGTAGTAAAGTAACTATGATGGACTGTGAATTGGGATCTGCAATGGAAGAAGTAAACATAATTAGGACCTACTCTCGTATGGCAGTTTGCAGATATTAAGTATGAGAGGATTTATAACTGACCTTGATTCGAAGTAAAGTGGAGCCGAATGAATGGGTGACTGCTTCTTAGCGGCAGCTAAATGCGTGCGTTCGTTTGTCTGTGTTGGTATAAGATAAAATCTTTTACTAAAGGGATTTTTTGGGGGGAGGGATACATTTTGAAAGTAAAATTGGTTTCCCGTTTATGTTGATACGGTTACATTTTGATTAAATAATCCTTATTATTTGATTGGAGAACATTTTAATATAATAAAATTCCCTGGGATACTTGCCATTATAGGAATGCCCTAGAGGGCATTGCTATAGTTCTATCTTGCAATTCTTATAAAAATGAACGCCGGGATCATGGACATAATGAAAGGATACCAGCTTTGCCCCAGAGGATACCTCTCTTTTTCACAAATTTGTGAGGATATGTGAAGATAAAAACCCAACAATGTTCATGCTGACTTCAACAAGAGATCACACATAACAAAATACCGAAGTGGGTAATTTTGAGACAGTGGTCAAGGGGAGGAATTCTGAATGACATCGGAGCACACTTTCCAAAAGACCTCGGACACATCTCCTCCAAATCAAATGCCATATAAGAAAATTCTACAACAGAGCAAGATATGAAGCATACACAGATAATTTTCACAAATTCTACGCTCAGGACCTATAAGAAGCAAGCCTGGACGGAATTGGCAAAGAAACGCCGAAAAATATTTGGAGGCTATAAAATAGAAAGACGAAACGATTGCTCAAACAAAAGAATGCCCAACTCTACCTTATCCATGAAGCACGCAAGAATAAATAGGAAAAGAAGAGGAGTGCAGATATATTAGGGAAGAGATCGAACACATTGGTTCAACACCACACAAACACATTTGCCTGCAATTAGCCAGAGCGGAGAGGTTCGCTGCCATAAAATTGAAAATAAATTCCAGATGGGACTGAATAAACCACGAAACCAACAATGAACTAAACTCCATGAAGTCTTTGGTGCAAAATAATAAACTTGTAGGAATCTAAAAACTAAATCAAAACATAAAGATTGAGGGGCAGAATTATAAAATAAGTAGAAGAAAGGAATATAGGTTCCGCAAATGCTGGAAGAACACTTTCAGCATTTCTATCAGAAGAAAACGAAGAAGTTGATTAAAATCCTCAAACGAGAATTGTAAACCTCATTAATAACTGGCTGTAAAAATCACTTTGTAGCCCATCTCTTCACTATTAAGAATTAACCAGCAAAATATTGTCAGAATGACACTCGCAAAAATAAAAAAATCACCATACAAGAACATAAATTACAAAGCTCCATGGGAACCAATATTAGAGTTCAAGACTTCTTCCTTGAAGCTATCAACAACATATTAAATTTAGCACTGAGTATCAAGTACTTCATCAACGCCTTAAAGCACCTCCAAATAATATCCTCCCTAATCCTGGAAACTAACCAACTTCTGACTAATATCTTTAATTGAGTTACTCAGCAAACTCTTGAAGATTGCCCTAAACATTAGTTTAACTCAACATCTGGAAGATTAACAGGTCCTATTTCAACACCAGCATGGATTTTATTTTAAGCGAAGAGGCAGAGACACTACACTAGTTTTTCTTACCGGAATTAATACTAGAGCTCAACACGACAGGCTTTACAGAGACGTTGTATTACGCAACGTTAATAAAGGTGATAAACAAGGTTTGGTGTACATACATGAAATATAACATATACCATCTTTGACTACTGCTAGAAATGACAAAAGTTCCTGTTAGTATCTTTGAGGTCACATCGTAATAGAAGCCATAATAGGCCTAATTCAAGCTTGCTAGGGTGTACTAAACGTAGGGTACTCGAGTCCAACGCTTTGCCTGTCTACACCACTGGCCTGACTTCCACACTGAAAGAGACTAGAAGATAGCTCAAAATACAGACGCACCTCACCATGAAGTGAAGGTAAAAAACACATCCTTGTCGAGGGGGTCTTTGCTGATGATTAAAAAGCTTCTTCTTTGTTATGTAATATATGAGTAAGGTGAGATTGGTCTGATCAGTGTGAGCAAAGTTACGGTGAATAATGTGCTCGAGGATTTTCTCCTTACTCTTATATTTTGTATTAATAATGGGTTAGTAAAAGATGTATATAGAGTATGTTTTTTCACATTTCTGTCTTGACTTTGGAAGTTTTTTTTATTTTGATTTAACGGTATGATCGATTTCGTTTTGACATTATCCATTTTTTGACGACCATGCCATAAAGCAAAATATTAGTCATACCAAACTCAAGAAATAAATGGCAAAATACATACTCTATAGATTTCTATTGCCGGACCATTATGATTACGAGAAAAAAGGAAGATAAGAAAATCCTCCACCCATTATTCACATTAAAGTTGCTCCGACCGCCGCGACCAACATCAAGTTAGAAATATATTATATAACAAAAGAAGACTTGCGCTCTCTTCCTCAAGAATAGTTACCAGCCCTCACTTTGCCCTGAAAATAGGCTAAAATTTATACAAGTATATTTTAATGTTTCTGCGAAAAAACACTGCACGTTGACGTAAATTGGGATGCCTTCCACAACCTTATTACAGCGGATAGCAGCACGCATACAAGACGAAGCCTTTAAAAGCTCTACTGCAACAGACCAAAAGACAACAGAGAAATTATGATCAATAAAACTACAATGCTTGAGAGATTGCAACTGGCTATGCATGACTGAAACCGTCACCATAAAGAAATAAAAAACAACAATAAGCATAAAACTCAAGCTCTATCCTCCTTTCCACACTTGCAGTCTTAATGTTAAACGCACTGCCTCATAGCCAGCCTCGCCCTTTCATTTGCTTCACCAGCTGAAAGTACTTTGTGTAGACTGATACACATGATAGCTAGAGGAACGGTACGCCCTCTCTGCTCAATTGCCTGCAAGGAAGCTCTGCATCAATGAGTTTACTTCAAGTCTTTTGTCTGCATGTAGAATCATGTGCGTTCTCCCAATCACTCTATGCAACGCTTTATTCCAAAGCCACCACCTCCTTTGCGCTTTCTAAATTCTTTTATCTAAGTTTAAGAATCCGACCAGCTACCACATGCCGTGTCAGAAGATTGGCTTAGGAACCTTTATAAACAACACTCTTTAACGCCTTGCTCGAAACCAAGCCTGAGTGGTACTTAGATGTGGTGAAAGAATATTGTGCGTTTTAACTTCAGGAACCCATTTTCCTGCGCTAAATGGGCTTACAGCCTCCCTGCAGGCGTTCTCTGAAGCAATGGAATGATATGCCTATAGGTGGGCTTTACTGCCATGTTGGCTAGGCCAAATAAAACTCACTGGTCTCGTACCTGAGTGTGTCACAGGACAGCTCTTCAAATTTGCCATTATTCTCGACGAAGCGTAGGAGTTGTAGGTAGGGGATTCCACTCTGGCTCACCTGCCTTACTATCTATTCAGCTGAGAGCAGCGGCCCTTGGAGACTCACGGTCCGCTGGGTAACCCGTTTCGTGTAAGTATCGCTCAGGCGCGAACATTTAATTTTAAAGAACCTAGGTTTAGAGGCCATGAAAGGTCGGACAATTTAAGAGGGGCTAAATATAAGGGGCTGGACACGGAATAAAACTTTTCGCTTCTCTTATTTTCATAGTCCTTCTCGTGACCACTTTGCTTACGTTTTCTACTTGGAATGCTGCTCCACCAAGACATAAAAGAAGTCGTGGGATCGCTGAAGACCGCCGACTAGATTTCAACAACAGGTCTCTGATTACATCACTAAAATTAAGGTTTAAGCTTACAGAATGACAGCCGAAGAGATTAGAATAATAATGAGTACGAGATAAAATTAAAAATAAGGACTAACCGGAACAAATTTAAAAGAATTCTAATATTCATTTAATATCGGGCATCTATGTAGTCAGCAAAAGAAATAGACATAACAACGATTGGAAAATTATGGGACGAAAATTTAGCAATTCAAGAAAGATAACATATGTAGCGGAAAGAGCTAATAAAGGAAGGGCGTACTTTACAACCCATGATTACTAAAACTGAAACACAATAATGAACTTTATAATTTGATATACAATATTCGTATAGTGTACCTAAAAATCACAATCTATACTCTCATAAAAAGTAATTTAATTAAATTACAAAGACTTTCGATTAAAGATATTTACATAATTACGAATACGAGGAAATCAGATGTAGGAAATCAAAGAGACTTCTACAGAAAAGGGGAAATAAAAAAATGAAAATGGATGAACGCCATTGAAATGACACAAGAGGAGATTGTCAGAGAAGTAGCCACTCAAATATTATCAAGTCATCTAATAAATAATGCGGCATTTTTCTTGCTAGCATTATTTTATGGCTAGAAATCAAATAAAACTTTAAAGTTATTTATATTCAAATAGGTATTTATTTATTAATTTAAAAAATTTTCCTAGCTTTTACCATTAGTCTTCATCTTTTTATTAACTTTTCAATACCATTTTTTCAAAGAAAATTTTAATTTTGGTTTCAGAAATTCTTTAAGGTTTTCTGACTTCTGATGTTAACATATTCACTTTAGACGGGTGAGGCGGCTAAGTAGTGTGAGTATGAAATATGCCTCATTTGTTCCCAAGCAAACTTACTAAGCATTTGTATGATAGCTCTTGCAATATGATCTCTCGCGTTGCCTTGATGAAATGACACCCTTCTTCTATTAAATAATCCTGGCCTTTTTGTTTTCAAGTAGTGTTTGTAAATGGTGTATATAAACACAATAAACCTCTCTGGATATTGTCTAATTTTGGTAGAGAAGTTTAAAATGGATTATACCATTCATATTACACCAAACCTGCGTTTTATTATTTTTATAAATATATTAATAATAAACATGAATTCATGCTGGATTACTCATGGGATTATCTAAAACGTAGCTGAAAGGGAAGGCTGGACACCAATTGCCTGCCTACTAGCTGTCTAAGGTCAACATATTGAGATAAACTAGAGATATTTCTACATGAAACAAAAAAAGGATTAGGAAAATCCATAGATATAAAGCCTGAACGCGATCCCAAATTGATAAACCAATTAAGAAGACCTTTTGGAACAATATATTGAACCGAATGTTAAAAAGTAAATAGAAGAATCAAATAAAAGAACTGATTTAAACAATTATGCCTTTGATTCTGGTGACTTGAAATTGCCAATCACCAAATACAATTACCGATACAGGAAATGAAAATTGAAAAAAGAGTGTAAAAGAAAGTTATTTAGAGTAGGAGTATAGAAATCGCCAAAACGGTTTGAACGCTTATGAGAAGAAAACACACATACACAAAACAGCAAAAGTAATATCAACTAAAATCCTCGAATAACAGGCTTCGTGCCACTAACTAAAATGTCCATATCTACACTTAAAACAGAACAGGAAAGAGATTAGCCTCATTTCTAAGCAACCTTGCAATGCTATTAAGACAAACATGATATTTCAGGCAGCTTACCGTTAATTTCCATCTTACATTTTTCCTCATGGAATCATACAAAACATACATAGGATACGGTTAATTTAAGTAATAATGAATACAAAATATAAATCCGAGCATGCACCGTAGTTCGGAACAGTCCTTGGATTATGTTTCTATGGAACAACTCCATAATATTCTTCCATAAATGGAAACTAGAAGACGGATATGTACATATGTAACCAATTAGAACAAAACATCTGATCGATTACATGCTCTTTCAACGGTGAAATTTCATTCAAGGCCTATTGATTGTCAGCTTTTCAATCCAGGTAGAGACAGAAATTACTACTTAGCAAGAGTAAAATAGATATAGGTGAAGAAAGAGCCAAACTCATAAAAAAGTACAAATTTACCAAAACTTGACATTGAAAGTAAAATAAATATCTTTAAAATCGAACTGGCAAAGAAGTTTAATAAGGGAAGTTATAAAAAGCCCTTTAGACAAAAAGCAAAGAGTGAGACGGTATAGAACAAGGTCTGCTGACCAAAATGTCGCGTGCTCTCACTTATTCTGATTTATAACCCTATGAACTTCAAAACTTACAATAATTCTCAGACTAACCTTAGGAGAACCTTGGCAATTACACTATTCAAAAGAGAATGTAAAACAACATAAGGCTCTCAAATTCCGTTAGAATTGCCCGAAACAAAATAATTCCTGGGCTAACCTTAAGAGCACTTTGGTAATTATATATTCTGAAAGATTATGTAAAACAACATAAATTTTTCAAATTTCGTTAGAATCTGCCCAATAGTTGCAATTTTATTACTAAGACCAAAAGAAGCAAAACAAGGTCCGACCGACCAACATAGTGAGATGTAGAATTGCCCGCGACTAACAATTAGTGAAATGATCGAATATCCAGAACTCAACAAATGTATTAATAAACACACATAGAAAAACATATAATAGAAATCTAGGGAAGAAACTATTGGAAAGGTCAGATCAATAAATCATATGAAACAACTAACTAATTTCAGGTATAAAATGACATTAAAGAATAAACAGGGAAACAATCACAAGATATTCGATGACAATAGCTATTATCTACCACAAGAAAATTTTTCAATGAAACGGAGTATGTCCCACTATTAAAAAAATACGAATTTTTAATATTCTTAGGAACAATAAAATGACTAAGTGCTTAGGGAAGCTGACGCTACATTAGACCTAATGAAAGCTTGAAGGGTTGTTTCTGACTTATTAGTGAATTTGGTAGTAAAAATCCATTACCTAAATAAACGCTTCCATTATACCTATCTTGAAAAAAGGCCAATGGAAGACTGAAAAAAATACAAGCAAAATATAAATTATATTATTTAACAATATAATAATAAACAATGGATGAATGCAAACATTGCAATGCAATCAGCCACTAAAACCACTTGTAAATATGATTATCTGAAGCTATTTGAGAATTATTGCAGCGAACAAATGTATAAGAAATACCTCCCTGCATGACATTGATATTGGATGAAAACCTCTTTGACCCAGTTCTATAAGAGCTACAAGAACAAAGAATCTAGAAAATCTAAATTACCTTCAGTCATTAATAAAATACAAATATTAAATATAGGGGCAGATTGTTCCTATCTCTCCAAAACTCTTTACGCAAATGCTTGAACAGATTTTCGGGACTTTGGAGTGTCAACAAAATAGAAACAGAAATTATGGGTGTGATATATAAGTTAACTTCGCATTGCTGATCAAAAGTTAATATTTTCTTCAAATCAAAGAGAATTACAGTCATTGACAAGGCAATTATTGCAAGCTATTTGGAGTGAAAATAAATTTGTCAAAGACGAAAATAATATAGTTCTAAAAGATATAATAACATTTAGAATTGAATATCGAATTTAAAGTAGGTAACCACTCCCACGTTTCACACATTTTTCTAAGAAATACCTGTCATGCCCTTTCTGGCAACGATGTAAAAAGAAATCTATGCTTTTCTTATATTTGAGTCATTTCCATCACTCAATGCTTAGGAGTTGGAGTTTGTAGGAATATATTTGGTTTTTTTTTGGCGTTTTAAGAGGAAAAATTTCTTTATATTATAAGAAGCAGCAACCAACGAGAGCATATATTTGTCAGGAGTGACTTAGAGTTCGTAAAGTTGTAAAAAAAGTGAAAGTCAAAATGATGCTCTGGTAAATTCAAGTTTCATTATTTTCCAAACTAAGACGCGAAAAACATTGAGACTGTGACCAAGGGGAGAGGAGTGTGCCGAGTAGTAAAATTAGTAGAACTAGAATGTGTACAAGATAAATATAGAGAAGCTTAATTGCAGCTCTCTGGACACGAGTGGAAACCTAACTCTCCCAAACATGCCATACATTCAGAATAGAAGCTGATAATAATTTCGTTGCAGCTACCATAAAGACATTGCGTTCCGCCTGGCCCCAACCAGAGAGTGATATCTGGCAAGAGGTTACGCAAGTTCCAAAAAGTGGCACTTCAACGTTGCTCTGAGTGCCGCGTAGTTTCCTCTCTCTATCACAAATAGCTGTGAGTGAAAAAATAAGAAAAGGTCCAATGCAGAAATGGGCATGACATATTACTATATAAAACAAGACATGAGAGAACAAAACTCCCTAAATGGGCACCTTTATACATTGAGATACCCAGAAGACGATCACACACCATAAACTATTCACTGAAGGGGAGAAGTAACCTTTGCAAAATCGAATTTAAGCAGTATAATGAAATGGGGTGATTGACAATATATATATATATATATGTATATATATATATATATATATATATATATATATATATATATATATATATATATATATATATGTATATTGTAAGGAAATCGATTTCCCACTATCACAATTGAGCAACTTGTCTGTAACCAAGACGTCCTGGCATTGGAGGCGGGATAGCCCGACCACTTAACCTGCTCCTTTCTCGCCCCTCGTCTCGAAGAGAAGCTGAATGGCCGCTCCGGACCACATAATGCACTAATCAGCTCAGGTCGGATCCATGACGCTAACATGGGTTAAAACACCAAGATTTCCACTAAGTGTTGATATTCAATTTCACTGCATATGTGAAATTAGAGAAGCGTCGTCCTAAAGCCAGAAGGTCCCTTAGGGCTAGCCTAATTACGTTCTGAGAAAAATCGTTAGAGGAGGAAACTTTATGCAGCCTGTCCACGCATACCCCCGCCTTCCTCTACCCCAATGGGGTGGCAAAATATAAAATCAAATGACTTTGGAAAAACGAGGTAGATTACGTTAGTCATCAAGGCGACGAACACCGGCAAGAGGCCCGGCTTCTAACAAAAGGGACGTTGAAGAAGATCATCCGGAGCCAGTTCCTGGTGGTCACACCGAATTTAAGAAGCTTGTCAGGGGTAGATCGTTAGAGAGATCTAGACAGCGAAGACTGGCAAAGTGCCCGGCAAGTCAACGAGAGGAACTAAGAAGAAGCTCACCCTCGAGTGAGTTCCTGGTGGTCAAACCGAACTTTAAGTTAACTTAATTTAAGAAGCAAGTTTAACTAACTCTCGTCAGCGAAACTCTCTATCCTGGTGTATCTCCAAACACAAAGATAGTCCTCGCCCTTGAGGATTCCTCCTAAGTAAACTCCCTCAAGCACTCCACTGAGTCAAAGGATTCACGCATTGGCTCATCGCTCGCCAGTGAAAATTAGTCCCAGAGTATCGCGAAGGATAGAAGAAACATTCTTTCTCTGTCACGTAGCGAGATAATTTGCCCTAGAAAGCGTGCGTCTCTTTATCTGTCACACGATCCAAGGTCTTCTGAAGCTGTAAAGCATTCCTCCTTCTACCCATCTGGACGCTGAGCCACGCGTCGGCCTGGAAACAACATTCTTGAGGTGACAACAATTGAGTTCGAGGTCAGACTCAAATCTGATTCTCGTAGAATCTCTTATGGTATTCAAACCCCTGGTATCTGTTTCGTTGAGGTCAGTTGCATTTAATATTAAAGTTAGCTGTGGTCAAGCATTACTATAAATTACAAGTATGTTATTTAGAAAGCCTCACTTAAAATTTTTTTTAAGTAATTTTTGTGTATTTAGTTTGTTAAATTTCATTGGTTCATGTTTATAATTAAATTCTAGTTTTCTTAGAAACAATTTTTTTATTCAATCCTCGCAACGCTGAGCAAGGCTCTAGGAACCCTCATACATTAAGGTAATAATAATAATAAGAATCAGAATATAATCAAATATAGCACTCTTAGAGAGAAAAAGTTATCACCAAGTTTTAAATACGAAACCAACCCATACGTACCAACATTCATCCACTCTGTCCTTCCTATAGCACGATATATATATATATATATATATATATATATATATATATATATATATATATATATATATATATATATATATATATATATATATATATATATATATATATATATTTAACTCAATTTTGCATTTTATCTGAAGGAAGCAAGCTGTGCTGCTTGTGATTCACGCCGTGAGCTTTGAGTGCTCGAGTGTCAATCTGAGGACGGTGGAGTGGATCAAGAAATAGTTAGATAGGTTGGGCTGTAATTGATAGCACGGCGGCTCGGAAACAAAAAGGGCCACCTTTTGCCCACGTTTACCTCATTTGCCTTGCGGAGTTGCTGTTACCGTGGCTGCATCAGGTGGCCACTCGAAAGCCGCACATGTGGCAGCAGGTCTTTACACCATGTCATACATGAAGGGAGATCCGGTTTTTTCTCTCAGACAATTTCTTTGCCCCATCAATCTGAACATCTGCCCCTCCAACTTTCCAGATTGCAACTTTCTGGGCTATTAGGTATGTGCGAGGCGTGGTTGAGAGACAGACCAACCAGTCTTCGTGTACCATCAAGGTAGAGCTTGGGTCTAGAATTACTGCAGTTTTCACCCAATTAAACCGATAGATCGTCAAGGAGGCCCGCAAAAGGTTATGACGCCACCTCGAGGCCGTGGTTGGGGCCGACGGTGATTTCCTTGAATAAAAGGAATACTTTAAATCCGTAACCTGTAATTTTGAAAGACATATCTGTATAAATGAACTTTGTTATATTCTTTGATTTTAAATTTAGGTGACAACTTGCCGATCGCACTCGGATGTATATATATATATATATATATATATATATATATATATATATATATATATATATATATATATATATATATATATATATATATATTAATTCATTGAACCACATTGAAAGAGAAAACGGAATAATTTTTCCTTGCAGTAATATTTTTATTATCTTTTTTCGAAAAAATCCGTGCAGGGAAGCAATTCGAACCAGGCACACTGAGGCAGCGAGCACCACTTTGATTACAATTAAAAGTATGCCGTTAGTACACTACGCTGCGCAGAGAACCAAAAAATTCTCTGAATAGAATAGCTTTTAAGGAACACTTTCATGAGCTCGAACGGAGACTATGAAAGAAAATATATAATTAATTGGGAATTCAAAGAATATATGAGAAATAGTTAAACGCGTAGCAGATATACAAATGTATATATCTCTCAAAGTAGCACGAGAGAATGATGAAAATGAATTCATTAAAACACATTGAAAGAGAAAACGAAATAATTTTTCCTTGCAGTAATATTCCGTTTTCTCTTTCAATGTGGTGTAATGAATTAATTTTCATCATTCTCTCGTGCTACTTTGAGAGATATATACATATATATATATATATATATATATATATATATATATATATATATATATATATATATATATATATATATATATTTATATATATAGGCCACCCTAGTGTTTCTGGGTTCTTCTATCTCAATGTTAATGAAACACGTGTACATACATGGTGGTTTATGATATATTACACAATATACATTAGTTTAATATCTGGTTGACCCTCCTTTAGCTTCAACTACCGCTTTTATACTGTACTGTACGTATGTAACCAATTTTGTGTAATACAAACGTACACAATTAACTTATTTTCCCTTTATTATTCCAGTGTTTTATGCTAAAATACGTTGCAGATAAAGTTAATAAACAGTAAAATGCCTAAAACAAGGAAGTTGAGTGAGTATGAGCGAGGTGAATCGTAGCTCATCATAAAGATGGAATGTCTCAAGGGCAAATTGCATAGAAGATGAAATGTTCTCGATGTATGAAGCAAATAACCCTCAAGCGCATCATAGAGACAAAAGATATGAAGACAATACAAAGAACATGTAGAAAAAATGTTACAATGCCTCGTAATGACAGATCCATCATCCGTCAGTCGCTCAGAAGCAAAAGAAAAACATCGTCAGAGCTCTGTGCGGACTTCAAGAGGCAGATACATCACAAATATCAACCAGAACTGTTAGAAGACGGCTTGTAGAGTACGCCTGAAAGGCTATAAAGCCAGGAAGAGGACAGGGATTTCTAAAACGAATATGAATAAACGTCTTCAGTGGGACAAAAACAACTCAAATTTGACCAGTGAGCAATGGTCGAAAGTCATATGGTCTGATGAAAGTAACTATGGTCTGATGAAAGTAACAAAACGTTCTGAAGATAATCAAATAAGATAGAAAGCTCAGCAATTTAGTTTGGTTTTTACCAAACAGATTCATTTAAAAGAGATATGAATACAGAATAAGTGTTCCACCATCTACAAGATGGAATAAAAAGATAGAAGAAGAGAAAGTTGCCAAAGGAAATTAATTAATGCGAAATACACAATGGTCCTTAACAAAATTTGCATTATATATATATATATATCGTGTGTGTTTACTCGCGAATGTGTTTTGTATGAATTTTTCCAAGGACTCGCGCCATAACTTAATAATCAGGTGACAGAATCCTCATAATAAAACCGCCACAAAAACTATATTGTACTGTAACTTTACTAGAAAGGTGAGAGGAGATCGCTTGACGCTAAAACAAGTTAGGATACTTAGATCCATTTAAATATAAGGAGTAAAAATGTAAGTAGATCGTACAGTTAGATAAAGAATTGAATATAACCTACTCACCATGCTATGTAAGAAATTCCTCTAAGAAGATCATATAACATATAATAGAAATCTAGCGAAAAATATTATCCGAAAGCATTTATTGAAATAACAATGCTAAGGGCCAAGCAGGAGTATAAAATCACAGATAAAATGATCGAATAAATCTTTCAGAATATTTATTATTATAATGGAGACCGAATGTCTGAAATATTTTCCACCAGTGATGCAAAAGTCTTGATTATAGTATTTAGGTAGGATCCTTCCCTATTTCAATTTCCACTAACCACTAATTTATTACAAATTCCTGATTTTTTGTTAAATTTAAATTTTATATATGCATTCTCTTTGTAGCTTCGAATGTGTTTGTATTAAAACCTGATCGTGTCTCATTTCATTTACTTTTGATATTTTTATTAGGTATTTTCACCCCAAGGTATTTTCGTAAATCAATTCAATCCACTTAAACGCTGCTTTCACTCATTTAGATATGTTTTACCTATTAGATGGGCAGTAAGGTTATTCTTGCAACACGTACGACCACTACTTGCGTTAGATCTTAAAAGGGTTAAGTTCATTTTAGATAGCTTCCGTCTTTTCTTGAAGTTGCCGATGGTTATATACTCGTACCTATATTTGTAGGAGTTATGGGGATCTCATTTTTTATATTTCCTAAAAATTATTTGCTAACGTTTCCTGATATTTACCGATTGTAAAGGGTCTTGATCAGTTCTCGACTACTCTCTTTTACAATTAAAGAATATACAGCATCATCGCCCATTTAAGTTACTCTTCAACAATTTTAAATCTATATTTTTTATTCGACTTAACATTTAGCTGTAAAAGTCTTTAGACTGTTACTCTGTAGTATCAGCCAAGGAGTTCGTTAATCAATTCAGCGCAATCTTAATCGAGAGAAGTTTCCTCCAATTATAAATATGCAATTGGTTTAGTAAATTATGGAATAAGTCAGACCGCAAAGAAAGAAGTAAATGAAAAATATTTTCCTTAGAGAAATTATATTTCCTAAGTGAGGAAGAATATGTGCTAGAGATGACTATCGAACCAAGCTATTGAGGCACCGAGCGACGCTTTGATCTCAGTTAAAGTAACGCCTTAGACCACTCGGCTATAGAGTATTCTTCTTGGTTCGATCCTCACCTTTAACACCGACTTTTTCGCAATTAAGAAAGAACATTTTTCCGAAGAAAAAAATAATCGTTTACCTCTGTTTGTTTGTGGTATGACTCATCTCACTTCATCATTCTCTCGTGGTCAAGAAAGATATATATTTTAATGTTATGATTTGTTTATTTTATTTACTTTGTAAATAAATTTCTTTTGTCTATCACATTTTTAACTTTTTATGATTCCTAGGAATATTCCCTAATGAGTGTACGCTAAAAATGAAAGAGTTACTCTTTCTTGGTTACTTCTTCATGTCCACTTCAAAAGAAATAAAAATAAAAGCAAATAACCTGACCTAAGAATCTACCAAAATTTTTAAAGTAGTTTTATAGAAATATAATTTCGATTGTACATACGATTATTATTTCCAAGTAATTTAATTTTAAGTCTTTGTCTGCGCCAAGGAATTCGTTTGATTCTACGTTCGTCCTCCCATTCTTTAGCCCTATTTGGATATGAAATGAAACTTCATCGTAAACGAATAAACAACATTCTTTTTTCAAGTTTTATCATTTAAAAACAACAGCTAGAAGTCCCTCCTTAAGAATTGAAATGCATTTTATCCGTGTTCATATTGAGAACACAACCATATATGATTTTCATTGCAAATTGCGCTTCCCAACATAACAGAAAAGCCACCATGTTTCACCAACGGTTTTAACAGATCGTTTTCTGACAGAATTTAGTGATTAAATGTTACAAAAATTGTTTAGTGTACATTAAATAGTATACATTAATAAAGATAAGTGCATACAAATTGGGTATTAGGTCAATATTGAAAAGAATATGGGGTATGAAATTCCGTTTCTTTGAACTCCTAAAATGCTCAGCCTTCATGACCGCATCCCAGCGTCCCTGATACCTAACTTCATCTTTTTCAAGGTATGATGGAGTCTCTTCACCTGCTCGTCGTTCATTGATCCTAGACACTATGGAAATCGGTCAATATGTGAGAAATAAATAATGCATTATGATGCTCATGTTCCATCCGATGTATCTGAAAGCACTCAGCGTATTGGTGAAAAGTTGTGTATAGTTTCTAGTCTTCTTGTATCCAAAAAATGTTCTTTAAGACCACCCAAAAATCTTCTACGCTTTCAACTCCACTTCTTTCTTTGAGGACTGTCAAAGATGCCAGCTTAGAACTTCTTTATGGTCATTCCTGGAAAAGCGTGGCACAAGAAAGTTAAGCAGACATCATCCTTGTCCAGACCTTTCGTAAACTGTTTGATTAAGCCGAGCTTGGTGTGCAGCGATGGGAAGAGTATCCTGTTTATGTCCACCATAGCGTTGGTAGGAAGTATTTGGCTCTGAGCATTTCCTCTAATGCTCACCTCTGCACTACTATCCCTCCTGCAAAGAAAGAACTAGGTACTTGATGAACCCGGAGTATTGTCCCAACAAAAGTTTAATCATCTGTAGCTCAACACAAATCACCCACTAATACTGATCATAACGAATTTTCTCCAGCACGTACTTCATTGCTTCATACTTCTCTTTAACTATAGTCAAGTGGCAAAGGTGTACAGAAGCAAACTGGTTGCCGTTGTGCAGCTATAAACCTTTGAGCTATTGCTTTCGGCTGTAAATGAATAGTCTCCAATCTTCGGGCTGATACTGTGGCACTTCAAGTTTGTGCTGAAGCCGTGCAATATCTGGACAGTACATGAAGTCTTTCTTTTCAGGAAGAAAAAGAGGTATTCTTATAGTCTGTTGCGGTAGAAGGTGATGCAAGCATTGTCAGAAAGGGTATTGTTTTCATTCAATCTGGATACAAACAGTTCGGCAGAACACTTAAAAAACTGAGATCGCCTAATAGATTATTCATCTTCCTTTGATAAAAAAGGATGCAGAGCATCATTAGCAAAAATACCTTCTTCTTATTCTTCAACAATGGAGGAAGCTCAACAAAGACAGTTACTGGAATTTTATCACACTGAGATATAGGATGACATGCTAATTGAATATCAGGATACTTGAGGCTCTTCCGGGTTTTTTTTATCCCATTCAAATCAAGAGTGCGGAAGGAGCAGTCACTGACGTGGTGTCTTGTATCTCATGTATGGTACCCTTGATTTATCCTGGTCACCAAGTTTCATACCAAAGTAAGCATGGTAAGCACGCTTCATGAAACTTGAGACTGACTCCATGATAGGAACAACGCTGTATTCGTAGAAGATGTAGCAGTATATATCGGGTTTATATTTGCAAGATCTTCTGGTCGAATCCATTTGACTCACCTGCAAAAGAAAAATACCAGATATTCAAAAATTGTCGAAATTAAACTCTTCAAAATTTGTTTATTTAAAGAAATAAGAAGATTTTTGCATCATCGAAATAGAAAATACCCATGCATGTAAAAAAAAAAATTAAAAATATAATGTGGCGGTTAATCAAACAAGTGACCTTACTGAACAAAAAGTGTGAATTTTCGATTCAGGAATTAAAATTGTCCTATAACATATAAAAAAATTAGAAATAAAGTTGATGTTGGCCAATGTAATAAATTTGGAATAGATCCGGAAAGTACTTGGAATAATCGTTTCCTTTTTCTTTGTTGGCTTTGTTTCAATTATTATTTACTGCTTACTCACGCGATACTTTGAAAGTTTTCGACACACACACGCATATATATATATATATATATATATATATATATATATATATATAGGTTGGCAACACTGCTCACATATGTATGATGGACAAATCTATGGAGCTCTATTAGCTGGAGCGCTGGGAAATAAAAAAGTTGAACTGTTTAATGTGTCACGAGCAACGATGTCACGGTTATGACCCAATACATAAAACCTCGTAAGACTTCATTGGCTAATAACAACAATGATCGTCAAACACTAACAAGGATTTGGGCCAAACATCACAAACTACTGCACTAAATGTGAGAGCAGAATTGATTAGCAATCTGAATAACACTGGTTCGATAAGAACGGTAGGCCGGGAACTTCACGCTAACAAAGCAAATATTCATGGAAATACAACAACATATATAAAGCTGGTAACGGAAACCAACCAAAAATTGCGAAAAAAAAATGATGTCACGATCCTAAAATATTTACAATTATTGACTGGGAGAATTTTTGGGGTCCGATGTGTCATCATTTACATGTATTTGTCAAAAATGGCCGTGTTTATACAGGGAGAACACCAAAGGAAGTCAATAATCCGAACTACTTGATACCTAACGTCAAAGCTGGGGGCAGATCCTTAATGGTTTGGGAAGCTATATCTTGATATTAGCTGGTCCTCTCATTGCCATCAATGGTCAGGTTATTACCAACAAATAACTTTACATTCTTAATGATGAAGTTCTTATACCTAGCTAGATTACTGTTTTCAGAGACCGACCTTTTCAATATGATCATGCGCCCGTGCACATAGCTTGAAATATGCAGTTATGGTTTGAGTCTTAGTAATATAGTAAACACTACTCTCTGTCACGATGATAAAAAGTAGTTAGCAAGCTTTATTTTAGGCAGAAAAGGAGAAGCTATACAAAATGCAGAAAAAGAAGTCGTACAACCACCTAACGGCGGCTGACAAGGTGCCATTATCTTATCTCTACTTTTTAACCTATTCTTTCATGATGTTTCGCTACCACAATCCTAATTTATTCATACAAATACCAACTCAGTGTACAACTAGTTAACAACCCTTACACCCCAAAGTTGTATAGCAAACACAACAATACAATGATATATAAACATATTAGAGCAATAGCTTACATTATGGCGAATGGCAGTCTGTGCCTTCAAATCATCTGTGGCACTATTCCAACACGACAAACGGGAATAGGAAGCACTCGCAAAAATCAAACTGATGGGAAATTCCTACCATTAAATAAAACTACATCCTTCCAACCAATTACATACCACACCAAGTTGATCTGCACTACACATATAACTAACACCTCAAACAACATAAAATCAACTCCTTAAGGTAATAGTAAACTTCGTCTTTGGAGAACAAGATTTTCTAATTTTAAAATATAAACAACATCCATGATTTAAAACAAAATAGCTTGACACTCATCATCACGAAACCAAAACAGAAAAATTATAAATTTTACAATTTAAGCACACAGAAAGATCATAGTTTGCACATAAACGATTATTATCCAAAATGTTCCAACATAATCAAAATATTAATAATCGGTACACAACTAAACATAGTAGAAGCTCAACACTTCACCAAATCTCTGAATCAATCAGTCAAAAAATCACAACAACAAAGCCAGATTCTAAAAACAAGCTTCATCAGAGTACTACTAAAACCACTGCAATACACATCCTCCCTCATCCACTAAATCACATATTATTTAACACATACAATAATCTAAATTATAGAAACTTAAACAATCCTCTACCAAACTTTATAAGTGAACCACTTCATAAAGAGACAAATCATAGAAATTCCCATCCAGGATACACGGAATAATAATAGCTCATCTAAGATTAGGCCACAGTGCTATAGTACAACTATAGAAATACCGGCTATAAGACCTGAATTTACATACTAGAGGAATATTTCTATTTGGAAATTAGGAGGGAGGATATTTTAGACAATAATTATTAATCGCATTCATACCTTATTTTTGTTCAAATTCAAAAAAATTCAGTATCATTGAATCAGGACGAGGAGAAACAGACAAGGCTGCGGCCATAATAAATTGTAGGTATGCCAAGGGGTATTACACTTTTCTATTTCTTAATCTACACTATAAACCAGACTACACCTAATATGGAAGAAGTTTTTCATCTACAGTTCGCGGATAGGATAGTCTAGATTGCCATCTCGCCCCAGGGAATAGATGTCGTAATGGCACCAGAGTACAACACTAGAAGTTCAAAATATTTATGTTGTTTATAGCTCACCTGCATCAGATGGAATCTCTGCTCCCTTTGACCGCTTGAGAAATTTAGAGAAAAGCTTTGAGCCTCAGTCTGAGCTGGAGGCCTCGCCAACGTTACTAGAAGTAAGTGGGTGCACGCTATTTGTTAGGCTGACCTTATTGCACTAGGTTAGAAAAATGAAAGCGGTTGCATGCTGTGAGAATTTTATAGCAACTTTCACTGATGAAATACTGCTAATTTTATGGATATGACAACTCCTAAGGTTTCAATACCTAACCAACGATCAGTAGAAAAAGAAAAACAAAAGCAACATAAAAGGATTAAGTTGAAAGACAAAGAGCAATAAACAAGATTGAAAATAAGAAAAATAACTTATTTTTGAGAGTTCACTAGTAATAAATACTCTTTCACTAGTGATCTTTCTCGCCAGTCTCTAGTTTTGTTTACCAAACTTAGCCCCATTTCTCTCACTTAATGACCTCGATTGTCTACATTTTTTTATTGACACTGTGCAATATGGTGGCAATCCAAGCATTTAGCATCATGTTTGATACAGAAAAACTCACTTAATCATAATTCAGTCGAAAACAAGGGGTCAAATCCTCAAGGAAAATTGAGAAGCGGACGCTTGGAAATTGGGTCGTTTACTTTTATCCCTTATATAGTATGGCTCTTATAACTTATTATCCTTTTAATTATTATCTTAATTAACTCATATGATGCTTTGGGTGCTTAAGGAAAATAAGGTTCTTTAAAAGAGATATTATCTAGATATAGTCCATTTAAGAAACATTTTCGCATACCTGTCAAATAGGTGTATAGGAACCACGGTAAATTAAAAATATGTTCCCAGAAAACTCATTACTATGCGAAAATCCATTTAAACTGAAGAAATTTTGAAGGCTAATATTAAAATGTCTTTAAATTATACTTGTAATTATAAACGTATTTCACGTAACTGAAATAATTAGTCCCTATAATTGTGCTCGTATGTTTCATATAGACGGAAGGTTTTAATTTTGCCTCTTCCCTTCGTACGATCACAACTAGAAAATTAAGTTTATTATTTCTCTCAACTTCTTTCGAAAATCTTGTATTTAGGGTGTTACTCATTTAAGTAGTGTATAAATACGTCTGCGTGGGATATATCAGTGGAAGAGGAGAAAGCAACCATCCACATATCATTTATTGGCAAAAGGCATGCAGCACAATGGCCAATAATTATTAAGCCAAATTGATTCTTGATGGCACAGGTAAGTTTAACCCATTCGTACCGGAAGTGGGATTATTTCTTAAATGGTTTGAAATTTTAACATACTAATAAGAGTAAAATAAGTAATATTGTGTTCTCCAAGATGCGTGTTGGCCAGAAATAAGACAATAGAATCCCAAAGTGCAATAAACGATTAAGACAATTCCCCTTTGACAACCATCTCACCTCAGTATGCATTACAAGACGGTCAAACTCTTCTCCATTTTGACTACAGAATTAACGAAAGAGGCGGTCTCTTAAAGAATTTGATTTAATATGGTTAACCACTTTTATCACAACACTAAGGGCATCATTTAGGCGTCCATCCAATTTCTTAGCAACTAAGTGTTGACGGTGTATCACACAGTTTATGCAAAATACTCCAGGGACAGCTTGTTTCAACTGTGCAATAAAACCTTTGTATCTGCCAGTAGTGGATGATTCACCGTCTTTAGCACATGACATTATGTTTTTGAGTGGAATATTGCTTTCCTTGAAATATGTAACAACTTCATTAAAATTGTTTCACCTCTTGTCTCTGTCTTAAGACTTCTGGCGGAAAACATTTCCTCTCTGGGTCCTTGATCATCCATAAATCTAACATATGTTAGTAGAATTACTTCATTATCTCTTAATGTTGATTCATCGAAGCTGAAGAGCAAACTGTTTTACTCGCAAATTAGTTATTAATTTCTTTTCAACATTCTCTACAATTTCATCAATGCGTCTTGACACAGATGAGTTGCTTAACGGGATGGAATTAGTGATTTCACTTACACTTTGTTTCAGAACTGATGAAATTATAACAGACACTGCTGGCTGGCAAAATTACTGTTTAACCAATATTATGGGGTTTTCCATCCTTTACTATTATCTTGCTAATTTCATAAGATGCCAATAAACCATCATTTAGTTTGCTTACTTGGCTGTTAAACACTTGAACCACTGTTTTTGTTGCTCGAAAATCATCACGAAGTTTTCTAAAGTATTCTATTGGTTTGTTTTTCTTTTCATTGTGCTTGGTTTCTAGATGTATTTTAAGTATTTTAAGATGTCTTTTAAGTTTGAAAGTACATCCATGCATATGAGGCACATTGGTTTCGTTGCATTCTGTGGTGATGGAATAAATCCGTAAGACAAATATTCATCAGAATACTGTCGGCATTTCTTCTTTGTTAGCGCCGCCATGGGTTATCTGTAAAAATATATCAGAAGCTGTTATAGCATATATTACAGTTTATAGTTAAAAATTATGCGTAACTTGTTAGCAAAACTAAAAGATAAATTTACAACAAATACGTAAAGCAACATAATATGATATGACATAGCTCAACATCATTATGATATATGATATAATATTTGATGCAATACGATGCAATACTAGATGATACAATAATTATGATACGCACTATTACCATTTCTCTGGATCAGAATGTACATCACGAATTATGTTTCAGTGTGTGTGTGTGTGTGTGTGTAAGGGAGTGTATTGAAGATTATGTTGATATTTGTGACATAACATAACATACCACAACGTAAAGTAACATAATATGATATGACATAGCTCAACATCATTATGATATATGATATAATATTTGATGCAATACGATGCGATACTAGATGATACAATAATTATGATACGCTATATTACACCATAATACACTATAATATAATAAAAAAATAAGATATAATAGTATAAAATGGTATAATATAATAATTTAGTAAATCTAGGAGTCAATAATTACTCCTCGCTTTGATTCAAATCTAATCTGATGGAGTTCATTATTATAATCAATTGGAATGAAGGGATCCAAGCTTATTAAGTTTGCGAAAAATTTCCTAGGAATGCTATTATTTTGATACGTTTAATCCCATCTCTAAGAATTAAAGTACATAGTAATGATATTATCATAACTTACTCATTAAACACCAAAACACGTTTTACGAACAATTAAAACTGAAAAAAGTTCACATGAATTATCCATGAGTTCACACTGTGTATCGGTATGAGTTGGACCCGAAGGCAAGAGGTTGCCAAATAATGTTTTCTATGAAGAGCATTGATAAAAATTAAAAATTGATACTAATAAATAATTTAAACGATAATGATATATATAAAATATATGAAATAAATGGTTTTATTAAATTTCATTGTTTTTTTTTACTGCTCATAAGTTATCAATGGCAAAAGTTAATATTTAAAAACACAAATTGGCATCCAACAGTACTTCATATACACGCGTTACCCTCCTCCCCCTCCCCCCTCCCCCTCCCCCCTCCCCTCCCCCTCACCCACTCTCTTTTTCTCTTTCTCTCTCTCTTTTTCTCTTTCTCTCCTTCTCTCTCTCTCTTTCTCTCTCCATTTTCAGTAATAATAACAGTTCTGAAGTAGGAATGCTCTATGGACCCCAATTCGTTATTTTATGTGTGTGGACCCCTAGTAATGTTAGATGGCCCCCTAGGGGCCATGTGGCCCACGGTTGCGAACCGCTGCTCTAGATAATTCAGTTTCATGAAAGCTTCATTTTCATCTGTAGTTCTATTCTGCTGAAGCTATATGGCGAAAAGTATTTAAAGAACTCCAGCGTGTTTTCTAAGTTTTACTTCCTCCATTCATTTTCTCTTATATATATAATATATATATATATATATATATATATATATATATATATATATATATATATATATATATATATATATATATATATACTCACTATCGCGTGAGTAAGCAATAAATGCAACAAAGTCCACAGGGAAAATTAATACGAGGATTCCAAGTACTTTCAAACTTTATTTCGAGTAATTTATCAAGGAATAACAAAAATATTGAAAATCGTAATATTTATAAGGATGATACAGAGGAGAGGAAACGCCCACAAAAAAGTCAAAAAAATAATGAACAAAATGAATTAATATGAAATAGAAGCCTTAGGAGGAGCGGAGATAAATACAAACTAAGATCCTTAAATCAGGTAAATTCAAAAGACTAAAGGTTGACAAGAGAATTAAAGTACTGACAATTAGGGAGGGAGAAAATCTGAACAAGAAATTTACTTCAGAGTTCAGGACTTAAAAACCAAGGTAGTAAAAGTACAAATGTTCTAAAGACTTGACTCAAATGTAAATAAATACGCAGAAATAAACATAAGGCTACATAGATGCACGCAAAATAAAATTATATACTTTATTAAGATTAATATAAATATTTAGACTCAAGTTAAAAGTTTCGACAGTGCATTTTGAATATAATTAAATAAAATAACTATCGAGTTTATATAAGTTAGGACTTAAATTAAAATTTGGGAATTTACTAATAAAGGTTGATTCAATGATATTTCGTAAAATTGTATCGTTATTATGACAAATGATTTTAGCAGAATTCCAATCAATATTGTGATTAAGATATGACATATGAACATAAGATGAGCTGCTTTCTTCGATACGACGGACATTATATTTAGGCCAAGAAATTCGTTTTTTTAAACATTTACCTGATTAGCTAAAGTAATATTTAGAACAATCGATACATTTTACGTAATATACATTACCAATAGGGAAAGGGGCGTTCTTGACTAATAGTTTAGAGATAGTATTATTATAGTTAAATACTACACAAATGCTTAGAGATCTTAAAATATGAGGGAGAGAATCAAAGGATGGATTAAATGCAAGTACACAAGTATTCATCTTATTAAAAGGCGCGCGAGGTTCATAACCATAAAAAGACTTTTTAGCCACTGAAGGCATTTATCAAGGAAATGAAAAGGATCCAAAGTTTATGGCCGATGTCCAAAAATTTCCAAACTTCAGAGTCAAAATATTCAGGACTAACCAAAAGAAGTGCACAGAGAAACATTGAAATAAAAATAGATATTTTGACTTTAATATGGTGAGAGGAGTAAAAGTGAATATAAGAAGAAGAATTAGTTGGTTTCCGATAGACAGAAAATTTGAAACCATTAGGCGTGCGGTGTATTAGTAAATCAAGGAAAGGAATACTTCCATTCTGTTCTATCTCAAGGGTAAATTTGATGAAAGGTACAAGGGAATTAGGTTTCTTGAAAAAAATAAAAGGTTTCCATTTTATATTAATTCATTTTGTTGAGTGGTTCTTTGTTTTTTTTGTGGGCGTTTCCTCTCCAAAGAACTTGAAATAAAGTTCGAAAGTACCTGGAATCATCGTATTAATTTTCCCTGTGGGCTTTGTTGCATATATATATATATATATATATATATATATATATATATATATATATATATATACGGTGCATGGGATTGCTGTTGCTTTTTCGTTTTTCTTATTCAAAATTATCATATATGAATTGCGAAACAATACATTTTAGACTCAAATGAAAAAACGTGTAATTATTGTATTGCTTTGTTTACTCTTAATTTTCCAAGTTAATATCTTGTTAATAAAGTAGTCGCTACATATTCTTTATCTTCCTTTATGTTACGTTATATAGTGATTTTATGTTTAGAATTTCAATGTTAAAAATATGACACTTGAGATATTTTCTCCATAAGATTAAGAGCCATTTTCTCTTCACACCAAATTCGCGTTTGTTCCAGCGCAATCGTGGCGTAAATCATCTAAACCCAGGATCAAATTTAAAAATTAGACATGAAAAGAAAGAGAATATCTTTTTTAATGTAAAATATTTATAAATATAGGAGAGATGCGTGCCATCTGTTGCACTAGCGCTCCTCCATACGTTTTCTTTACCTAATATAACTGAAAGTGTAGGCAAACATACCTTACTAACTATACTCAGCTGGTCTTAGAGAAAAAAGAGGTAAGCCTTAACGGGTGAATATGCTGAGACTGATATTTAGAAATGTTTCAGAAATTACTTTATATCCCCTTCGATCTGATAGCATATTTCATCGGCGTACAATTGCGACAATCGCTCAGCTTGATTCTATCTCCAAACATGCATATAGTCACTTTAGTTAGCATCTCCCATTTGATTGTCGTATTCACAATAAAAATGCAATATTGATCTTTAATATTTCAATTGGGTCTGATATATTCAAGATATACGACTGTTGACTGAGACCTAATATAGTCTTTCAAGTGTTTATAGATGTAAATATCTTTAATATCACAGTAGTCTGAGGAAGTGAGTATGTTTTAGCACTGGCAAAATTTACAGGGCATTTATCACCCACTTCATATATGAAAGTGATACTGGGTATATTCATATATATCAGATCAAGTAAATCTCCATTGAAATCAGGTAGGGAATAAGCAGCATTGTTACATTGTAATTGTTCGGCTACGACATTTTCCCAAATGAAATAACCTAAGAGTCGGGCTGGACTGATCCATGGATGATTATTCCTAATTAAGTATAGCCTGTTGTACACAGAAAACAAAAAGATAGGCCGAAGGATGCGAATGGTTCCGCCGGGGGGAAAGGGAATTTTATATCGATAAAGGTCGGTAAATTCTTGTATCAATGTATAAAGTAGTTTCCAGTATGCTTAATAATTAATAGTTATTTAATTTCATATAATAATTATTTATCAATTAATATATCTTTAATTTTTTCAACATATTATGCATATAGTTTTTTCATTGCGTGAGGAGATGAAAACGGATACTCTCTCCCTCTCTCACCTTATACATATATATTGTATATACTTATGTATGATTTGTTGAAGTTGACAGAGACGGATGCTTGGTTGAGCTTGCGCTGCAGCCGAATAACCTTCTCAAAGACTCTCTTTTCAGAAAGCGAAAGGTGAGAAAAAATGCTGGCCAGTGGCATTTCTTTATTAGCCAAGACGTCTTTCAACCCTTTCAAGGATCATCTTTTTGGGCAAATGGTGAAAAATTACAGAAAATGGGTAATATTTATGCACTATTATCTTAATATGAGAATATTATAACCAATCAGATGTGAGAAAATTGATAAAGATTGAATAATGTTTAGTAGATCCTTCGGGACGAACAGATATGTTTACCCGCCCGTAGCCCGTTCATTGCTTATTTTTTTTTACGGCAAGCGCTAGATTTTGGGAGTGAAAAAATGTAACTAGTGGCATGCCCCAGGGCTCTCTATCTGGACCATTTTTGTCCTTTATTTATATAAAAGATATGGACACTGGCCTACTTGGTAGATTATCCAAATTTGCGTACGACCCCAAAATTGGGGTGAAATTTTAAATGAGAACGATAACAAATTAATTCAGCGGGATCTAGATAAAATCTTCGAATAGTCTAATAAATGGAACATGAAATTCAATTTAGAAAAGTGTAGAGTTTGCACCTAGGCCGAAATAACCCAAGTTTTAACTATGAAATGGGTGGTAAAAATCTTATCTCCGTGGACAAAGAAAAGGATTTAGTTATACGGGATTCAAGGGATTTTAAGTTTAACAAACAGTGTGATGAAGAGTGTAAGAAGGCTAACCGCTTGGATTTATTGCGAGAAGTTTTCAATACAAACATCAAGATATAATCATACCTCCATATAACAGTTTAGTAAAGCCACACCTAGAATACGCGATACGATTTTGTTCACCTTATACACATGTAAATATTAATAAAATGAAAATAATTCAACGACGGGCAACTAAACTAATTCCCTAGATTATAAATAAGTCGTATAGACTAAGATTATATACGAGTATATTAAAACTACCGACTCTGGGAACTAGGTGATTGCGAGGTGATCTTATAGTGGTAGTCAAAATTTTAAATAAATTTGAAAACGTAAATTATGGATTTTCTTTTTTGAGTACGACCATGGTATCACGTAACAACGGTTTTAAACTGAAAGGATGGAGGCTTCAAACAATCATAGCTAAAAGAACTTTCACCTTTCAAATCATCGATAAATGGACCGCAATCCCAGCGCGGGTAGTCAATGCTAATATTGTGAATAGTTTAGAAAACAAAATCAACAGTCATTTTACGAATAATGATATTGTTTAAATACGGTGCACTCTTGAAGATTGAATGTCGCATGAGTGAGCATCGTCGCGACAATGTCCAAAGGAGGACTACTAGCATATTAGTATAGAATCGGGCTGGCCTTTGAGTGGACTAAGTAGTCCTTGAGGGTTCCCTGTTATTATGTAACTATGTAAATAAAAATAAAAATGTATTGATCGGTAAAAGAGGTAAGATAAACGGAGGGAGGGTTATGATGTAATGCGCCTGGATCTGGATGTTTATTCGGGTCTTCGCTTCCATATTGTACCGGCTTCAGCCATGAGCAGTTGTCATCCATCACTTTCCCTTAGAATGATTGTAGTTTTGCTAATTAGCATTTCTCGGCTGAAGGTCGTGCGATGTTTCACGGTGTTATTTGATAGCTCCGTCTTAAAGTTGTTCTGTTAGCCACCGAGATAGGGTTGTTGATCTCATTCCATGACACATCCATTTGACTTTACAACTCGGGCTTTAATGCAAAAATAAATATTACCTGGATCTATAAAATAGTCGCCACATCGTGAAACCAAATATTTACTTGAAGTGAAATCTATATTAAGTTTATTACATCGAAAGCAGGACAGGACTAAGAAAGATGGTGGCGCTTAGATGAGAGGCGGTGGTCCACGATTGATTTTGGAAAGAAAATTTGCCTCTCCAGAAATTATTAAAAACGACATTTAGTCCCAAATGCTCTCGTTAGATGAAGCTAGTTAAGGGTTCAAAATAGAAAAAAGGTATGTATCAATGAGAAAGTTCAAAGGTTTGGATGAATTTAAGTGAGTCTGAGGGCATAGATGAGTTTGAGATGCGTTTGGTACGATTTTTGAGGTGAGCTTGATATGATTTTTGAGGTGAGCTTGATATGAGTTTTGTGATGAGTTTAATATGCGTTTTCAGATGAATATGATATAAGTATTGAGAGGCGTTTGATTTGTTTAGAGATGAGTTTGATATAAGTTTTGAAAGGTGTTTGATCTGAGTTTGGAGATGAGTTTGATGTGATTTATTAGATGTATCATATTAATTTTCACACGCGTTTGATATGAGTTTTTATTCGAACACGTAGAACTAGTTCGAGAAACAGAACGGAGTCATATTTTGGCCGGAGTGTATCAAATAGGAAATTCTCGCCGATCTTACCAAACACTCACCTCTTCACAATTCCAGGTTAAAATGAATACGATCTAAGGGAGGTTAGAAAGATAAGCTTTGATCACCTTTTTTTTCAAGCTCCTGATGTGTACTTTTTAGTTCTGAAAATGGGTTGCCAAGGAATCTGGCAAGAGTAAGAGATGATAAAGGCGGGAGGAAAATGATGGCAATTGGTATTTCTCAATTCACCAACAGATAGAAACACCCTTTCCCTACTCATATAATCATATACTGCTCCGGGTCCATGTTCGATACCCAAGGAAGAGCGCGGGCAGAGAGGGAGAGGTTGACCCACGACGCAAGGAACCCTTTCCCACACCATCCTCGCTCGACGAGCTTGCATTCACGCACATACACAGACACCTGTGCAAGACGGTGCAAGAAGCTGCAATCTTAACTATAGATATATTACTAACTGGGCAATATGAGGAGTAGTTAGTTTCGGTAATCGAAGTGTGAGTCGGTAGAAGTGAGAACAGTTCTAACGCCGTCTTAGAACAAGCAGGGCTAAATGGATGAAGACCATACATTTTATTCGTGTTTATGGAGCCGTTGAGGAAATCTGAATAATGAGAAAGAGGATGAGTTAATTATTTATATTTAAAATAATAATAAGACTTGATTATAATTTGCTTTCCTACTCTTCACATTTATTCTCTTTATACTATTCCTGGTTTTTCTTTGTCTTAATTTTTGTATGCAGAGGTAGGTGGATCTAATTTTAATTTTTTTTTATCATATAACGTTTAGTTTCATCTGCAATACTGGTATTTATTACTCTCACTTGATCATTTACCGCTTGTCTAGGATTCTTCCCTTTTATCATATACTTCACTGTGGCTGCATATGAATCTTTTGCTTTTTTTGCTCACATACCTAGCACCATCTTTAAGAATAGGTGCAACAGATCGCAATAAGGATGCAAAGAACGAGCCTAGCCAATGACCGTTTTGGTTTCAACACACGTGGATTACTCAGCATTTTATTGTTTATAAGATAAATGTTCAAGTTCATATGCTCTAGTTCATATTGTGAGGGCTATTGAAAATTATACTAACTGATCCATTATTTCTCAAGATAGGTAAAATACGGAATAAATGGCTCTACATGCCGCCAACAATCTTGTATTCTTTAACATCAGAGTAAATTTAGCATGTTCTAGGATGTGAGATTAATTTACAACAATTAATGCTATATACAGTCATGTGAATAGATTAATATATTTTTATTTCTTCACATATGACGTGACCCTATTTACTCAAATTTGTCTTGGTAAATTTTAACACTAAATTCTGTGAGGCGCGTTTTGGCTTAATCTTGAAATTTATTGCCTCAATTAGGTCCTCAGCTTGTGTATAGAAGCTAGAATCCACCCAGATTTCACCCCTCACATTTGAGATACCATTATTCTTTGATATCTTATAATGATAGATTTTAAATATATTCGATGTTCGTGAAACTCTTACATAATTTCTTATTTTATGCTAATTCATTTTTTTCACCACTTCATGGTTTTGGCTTACAATTTTCATTTATTATTTTTAAAGGAGGATGAACAGCCAGTCTATGGTGAAAATTATTATATGTCCGTGCAAAATCTTGCAAGACAGTGATATAGCTCCATGTATTGTTATGAGTGAAATATCTAAATATTTTTTTTTTTTTATTGTTCTCTGAACGCGTTCTACAAGACTCGTTAAACGTACATTCATCGAACGTTAATTAAGCCGGTATCATTCTAACTTCTCCCATGTGTTTTTTTTATAGTTGTTGCTAGAGATTGTGTCGTCTTATTATTTATTTTTATTAGCCAAAAGTACCTTGTTTATGAGTTACATGGATCAAGTTGACAATATTCATTCCTATGTATAACTACCACATAACGCGCCGTGAAGCGCTCTCTGACAGGTCTATGGAACTAATAGCAGACTAGACCTGAAAGAAAGCGTTTTATGTCTGATCGTTTAACAGCTGTTTTGACTGACTTGAATAAGCGATTCAGTCTACCGAAGGAAACCTAGAAGTTCTGTACAATTTGTTCCTTTGTCGATTCATCGAGATATAGCTTAGCAGTGAGTTTGCTTAATCAATATAAGGGTATAGAATAACAAGGTCTACGGACCAAAATGTCGCGTGCCCTCACTTATTCTGATTTATGATCTTAAGACATTCAAAACTCTAAAATAATTCCTGGAGTAACATGGCAGGACTTTAGTATAGCCACATACTTTAAAATAGCATATTAGAAAATAGCCCAGCCTAGCCTAGCGTAGTTATTGCCTAGCATAGCATAGCCTATTATAGCCTAAAATAAGCCTAGCCTAAACTTGCCTAGTATAGCATAGCATATCATAGCCAAGCATAGCATAGTATAACCTACCCTGTTTAGCCTAGTATAGCCAAGCCTAGCCAAACATAAGATAGCCTAGCCTAAACTAGAATAGTCTAGTTGAGCCTGACCTAACCTAGCCTAGCTTAGTATAATCTAGCTAGCCTAGTATAACCTAGCATAGTATAACTTACTTAAACCTACTTAGCTTTGTATAGCCTAGCCTATCGTATCCTAGTATAGCTTAGACTAGCTTAGTAGACCCTAGTATAACCTAGCATATTATAGTATAGCTAACTTAGCCTAGCCTACTATAGCCTTGCCTAGAGTAGCATTGCCTTGTGCAGTCTAGCTTACTATAGCCTAGCATAAAATAACTAAGTATTGCTTAGCATTGCATGGCAGAGCCTAGCCTATCCTTGCCTAGTGTAGCCTAGCTTACTATAGCCTAGCATAACCTAACCAGGTATGGCTTAGCATTGCATGACAGAGCCTAGCCTAGCGTCGCCTAATGTAGCCTAGCCTAGTATAGCCAAGCTAGACTAAGCTACTATAGCCTAGCCAATATATTCTTGCATACAATAGTCTAGCCTAGCATACTATAGGCTAGATTAGTATAGCCTATACTAGCATAACCACATCTAACATAATCTAGCTATAATATATCCTAGACTAGTATAGCATACCATAGACTAGAATAACTTTGGATAGCTTAGCCTATTATAGCCTTAATTAGCTAGCCTATCGTAAGCTAACATAGTATTACCAAGCATAGCCTTCCTTCGCCTATTATACTTTATCCTACCATAGCATAGCATAGCATAGCCCTATCTAGCATTAGAAAGTTTAGCATAGCTTAGCCTAGTATAGTATAACCTAGCCTAGCATAAACTATCCTTGACACATAGTTGATAAATGAGTAAAAATATCTTTTACGGTCAGTGGTAAATTTAACAACCTAAATTCATCAAAGGAAAATTCACAGAAGAAAATTCACCATATGAAAAGTTAACCGACAATCAAAATTTTCGATGGTAAATCCACCGAACATGAAATTTTTGGACGGAAAAATCAACGATTATCGACTAAATAAACTTCATTGACGCGCAAATTCCCAAATCATTTTTCAGGCATTTCTCAAATGAGGTCGAGGGACAAACTTTAACACATTCTAGAGGTATTTTATGTTATCTTGTCTGTGTATTTCATTATTTTATTTTCATACTCTTATTTATTTTTTAATAATCTTGCCCGTAGGTACCTTCGACGTTATATGAATAACGTTGAGGTAGATAACCGGAAAGGGATATGGGATTCGAGAGGAGAACTCCTAGGTTAGGTTAGGATAGATTTGGTTATGTTCAGCTAAATTTGGTTACGTTAGGTTCGCCAACTTTAGGTTATGTTTGCTTAGGTTAGCTTTGGTTAGGTTAAGTTAGCTTAGCTTTGCTCTGGTTAGCTTACATTTGGTTAACTTAGTTTAGCTTTGGTTAGCTTAGCTTAGCTTAGCTTTGGTTAGGCGAGCTTAACTTTGGTTAGGTAAGCTTAGCTTTGGTTATGTGAGTTTAGCTTTGGTTAGGTAAGCTTACCTTTGGTTAGGTTACCTTAGATTTGCATAGGCTAGCTTAACTTTAGTAAGGTATGCCTAGTTTTGGTTAGGTTAGCTTTGGATTGGTTTGGTTAGCTTAGCTTAGATTTGGTTAGGTGAGTTTAGCTTTGGTTAGGTTAGCAGCTCAGATTTAGTTAGGTTAACTTAGATTGTATAGGCTATTTTATCTTTAGTAAAGCTTGCTTAGTTTTGGTTAGGTTAGCTTAGCTTTGGCTAGGTAACCTTAGCTTTGGCTAGCTTAGCTTAGCTTTGGTTTCGTTAGCTTAGATTAGCTTAGCTTTGGTTAGGTGAGTTTATCTTTGGTTAGGTTAACTTAGATTTGCATAGGCTAGCTTAGTTTTAGTAAGGTATGCCTAGTTTTGGTTTGGTCAGGTTAGCTTTGGCTTGGTTAGGCGAGGTTAGCTTTGGTTAGGTTAGCTTAGCTTTGGTTATGTTGACTTAGATTTGCATAGGCTAGATTAGCTTAGACTTGGTGAGGTGAGCTTAGCTTTGGCTAGTTAACCTTAGCTTTGGTTAGGTTAAGTTAGCTTTGGTTATGTGAGTTTAGCTTTGGTTAGCTTAACTTAGCTTTAATTAGGTTAACTTAGCTTTGCTTAAGCTAGCTTAGCTTTAGTAAGGCTAGTTTCGTTTTGGTTAAGTTAGCTTAGCTTTGGTTAGGTTAGATTAGCTTTGATAGGTTAGATTAGCTTTGGTTAGGTTAAGTTAGCTGGGATTCTTTAGGTTTAAGTGGGTTTGGTTGGCTTAGTTTGGGCTTTGTTTTGTTAGCTTGAGTTGGGTTTGGTTAGCTTGAGTTGGGTTGGGTTAACTCGGGTTGGCTTGGGTTGGATTAGCGTAGGTTATTAGGTTAGCTTAAGTATTGAACTATGTAACTTGCCTGGTATTAAACATGGTTCGTTGGTTCCTAGATATATTTGATGGTCGGTGAATTTTCTATCGATGAATTATCTATCCGTGAATTTTCTTCGGTGTCTTTTCCTTCAGTCAATTTTTCTTCGATGACTTGATATCAAGTGATTATATATATTATTTATCTGTGAGATGATTAAATATTTTTCGATTTAAATCCAAACCATGACAACCATCCCAAATGCTATATTACATTCATCAAAACTTTGTGGAAGGTTTTTACTTCGTAGAGTTTTTGTTTCAAATATGCTTCTAAATGTAAATATTGGTCAATTTTAAACTCATTTAAAACATATATTTAAAAATGGTGAATGAAACTCTCATCCTTTTTTTCAATATATCCCAAAGTATCCATGGGTTGCTTGTGTGTTATGATTAGGATGCACAGAACATATGATCTGTTTGGTCCCGTAGTACTTTAATATGCGTTCAACTAAACGAAAATCAGCCTTCTTCAAGGTAGTTATCGTATCGAATGACAACCAGAACTCATCGACACATAAGAATACCGTTTGATTATATTTTAATCTACCGTTGGTGTTTTCAGAATCATCCGTACGTAGCCAGATTATGTTCTGGTGATTTTCAAATAACTAAAAATATTTATCTTGAATTCTTCTTAGAATGATGCAATTATTAAACGACCACATATGCACATGTAAAACTCACAAGATGATATGTCAAATTTCCTCACTGAACATGGATCGCGGATAAGTCCACTGAGTTTTCAATAATGAAAAGAAGTTGCCAAAAATATTTATTTTGCTTTAGTATGTAAGGAATCATATCATTTTCGTAAATACACTTCAACTCATTGTACCTATTCATCTTTGCGCTTGATATGTTAGTTGAAGATAACGTATTTCACCGTTATAAAATCAGCCGTATTTCTTTAAAATACTCCATAATTAGTCCATATTAAAGCAGTCTTATAATCTTTTGCACATCACCACACTCACACTACAATTTTCTTTTCACAAGTCTATTCTCACCCATTAATCGTACATACTCTCTCTCTCTCTCATAAAGAAAGTTAAAAGAGAGGTGACGCCCCCTTGTCGCGGGAAGAGAGCTTGTGCGTACCCTTGACTTTTCGAGCTATGTCGGCAGGGGTACCTATCTTTTGGCACCCCTGGCAGGGTTTCCCTTGTCGATTTGGTCAGAAATTAGGTTCCAGACTAAGTGCGTCTTTCTTTGTCTTTCTCTATCCTACTCTATTCTTCCTCTTTTTTTTTACATTAATCCTATTTCTTCTACTTATACAAAAATAAAAGAAGCAACAAAAAAAACAACCCATATACCTATCATGTCACTCTTACCCTTTTTTCATCTATCTACATATAAGGACCTGGCAGCTACCTCACTCGTCAGAAGAGAGGCTTTGGAACCTCTATAAACAATACCAATCGACGCTCACTGGTTGTGAGAGACTAGGACTTGAGGGGTCTTAGGCGTTGGGGCACGATGAATGGGATGAGGGTAGTGCCCCGTTAACCCCTTTCCTGGCGCATAATTATTGACCATTCCCAGTGACCGTTGACGGGTGCCTTTGGTAGCATTGGTCGGTGTTGACAGCCCTTTGTTCCTATGTTGGTTGCCAGGCCAACAAAAAGCCTTGGGTCGAGTTTCTTGGTGTGGCGGGATATCCATTGAACGCTGCTCCGAGATCTTGGCCGTCGCGAAGGGAACTAGTAGGAGTTTAGTACGGGGCGTGCTTCGTTGTTGTTCACCTGGTGAGAAATCGATGGCCCTTTTGGGAACCGTCTGTGCTGCTTGGTTGGGAGCCACGGCACGCCAAGGCTTGATGACTGGGTCGGACGAACAGCAGCACATGGAGCGTGCCTTCTGAAAGATCCGAAACGTCTCCGATCGATAGGCGGGAGCGAGTCACGCGGGGATAACTCACCAACCCCCTTTTTCCTATTGATTCGTCGCAAAGTTTTGAAAGAGAGAAAGTGTTCAAAATGACAGAGAAAAAAGGTCCAGCTGCACTCAAATATACATGTGCGATATGCCAGAAGGATAAGTGGTGCGTGGACTTCCCGGAAGGATGTTTTTCGAAATGCCACCCGGGAAGTATATGCACCGACTGCATCCTTAAAAGAGAAGTCCGAGAGGCATTGGCATACTGCAATGAACTCAAGGCTCTCTTCACAACCTCTGAAGAAAAATCTAGGGCACTGGAAAGTAAAATACATACCCTAGAAACGCAGCACGCACTTCAGATTCGGCGTCTCGAGGAAAAAATCCTAGATCTAGCCTCTAAACTAGAGGCCCAGTCAGCTCAAGCTCGAGACGAAAGTCCCACTGACTTGGGTGGTCCTGCCGATGTGACTCCAGCTCAAGGAGGTGAAACTGCATTGGCAGTCCCACTTCAGCCATGCGGAAAAGCAAATGAGAAGAAGAAAAAGAAAAAGAATAAAAAGGAGAAAAACGACCTTAATGCAGCTCACCCCAGTGTAGAGGATTCGAGTGTTACTGGTGTACAAGGAAAAGTGGAAAGAGAAGAAGAGAAAAGAGAAACGAAAGAAGAGAAAACAAATGAAGACAAGAAAAATAAGAATGAAAATAAAAATGTAGAGATACAAGAGGAAAGTGACAAGTCACTTCCGAGAGGAAAGACTAAGTCGCCTGCAGATAAATGTGCAAGAGTCACCCTTATTGGTGATTCTCAAGCACGGGACCTGCAGTCCCTGCTAGCGGTCCGCCTTTGCACTAGTGTGAAGGTAAGCTGCCTGCCAGGATGTGGTAACAACCCCATCAGAGTAAAGGCTGAGAAATCACAGATTTCTAAGAGCTCAGTCGTTGCTCTGATGGTCAGTGGAAACGACCTCTACCTGAGAGGAGGTAGGGTAGGCCCTACAGATAAAATCCTTTAAACGGTCATGGGTTCCGTGGGCGCCTGTGGGCTGAAAACCTGCAAGCGTGTGGTAGTCGGGATGCTCCCAGGAGAGGTCCAACAAGGACCGCTCACTCGATGAATGTCTCTTTAAACCGGCGCCTGGGAGATTTGCGTACGGCAGAGGGGGTCTTTTTTGTGGACCTGTACTGCACCTTTTATGGTATAAATGATCTCGACCAAAGGGATAGGGTACATCTTTCCTTTAAAGGAAAGGCCTTTCTGTCGAACATCATCCAGGATGTCGTAGAGAGGACACGTACGCCAGTACGCCCGTGTCAATCCAGGAACGACCTTCTCAGAGGTCGCAAAGAGGGGTGCCTCGCAAACAAACAAGCCGTGAAACGGAAGAGCGTAGGGAGTCCTACAGTCGGAGACTCCCTGAAAGTTCTTCTGTTCAATGCGAGGTCAATCAAGAACAAGTTTCCTGAGCTCCGTGGCCTCGTAGCGACGGAAGAACCCGAAATGGTATCCATAACAGAAGCGTGGATAAAAACCTCAAACCGAGACTTTGAAGGCGAATTCATGGTTCAAGGCTACCAACTCTTCCACAAAGATAAGCTAGACAGAGAGGGTGGCGTTGGAATTTTGTATTTCAAGGATACAATCAAATCTACGAACTCCAACATTATATCCGATTACGAGATCCTAGGCGTTTACTTAGAGATACGTCCTGTCAGATACAGGACCCTGGTGCTTTACAGACCCCCTTCCCAACCCGTTGAGAATGACAGGGAACTGTACCAGCTGCTGGGTGAGCTTGTTCAAGGCAGAGTGTGCATCGTTATGGGCAACTTCAACAGACAAGTTGACTTGGAAACCGGAGCAGCCTGTGGCGATAGCGCGCTACTCCTGGAGTTCGCCAACAACGAGTTCCTCACTCAATTGGTCAGAGAAACGACGAGAGGAGACAATATCCTTGACTTGGTCTTCACCTCCTAGGATGATATCGTTGAGAATTTCTCTGTAGGCGAAGAGCTCAAGGGCAGTGATCACCAGCTAGTTAGATTTAGCGTCAAGATCTCGAAGGTAAGGTCTGTTGCCAGTTAATCAAGGAAACTTGACTTGAGAAGAGCAGATTTTGCAAGCCTTCGTGCTGGGTTGACTGATGTAAGGCTAGCGGTATGTGAAGAGGTTGAGGTATTTGTGAAACAATTAAGTTGCATCCCTCTCAAATGCCTCCGTCGGTCTTCTGTTCAACCAAAGTGGCTTAATCGAGAAATCGGCCAACTGCTTAGGGAGAAGAGAAATTCGTACCGGCGAGCGAAGATCTCAGGTGCCTTTGACGAGTACCGGAGGCTAGCCAGGAGAGTGAAGTCCAGCATAAGGGCGGCTAAGCGTACTGAGGAACTCCGAGTGGCGAGACTCTGCAAGTAGAATCCCAAAGAGTTCTTCGGCTATGTAAATAGCTGTAAACCAATCCATCGTAGGATTATGCCCTTAGTGGACGAGGAAGGTGCATCAACTCACTCAGATCCAGAAAAAGCTAACCTTTTCAATGACTACTCCTCTTCAGTGTTTACTAAAGAGTGTGGTCCCATCCCACAGCCCACGGATTCCTAATCGGGGGAAAAGCTGGAGGCAATGGACTTCACCGAAGGAGGAATAAAGAAAAAGATCGCTGCCCTAAAGACGAATAAGTCCCCTGGACCGGACGGGTTTCTATCCGAGGTGTTGAAGGAAGTGTGCGATGAAGTATCACGACATATGTGCGCTATGTTTAATATGTCAATCCGGACCGGATGCGTTCCTAGAGACTGGCGTGAGGCAGAGATGACTCCGATCTTCAAGAAAGGAGACCCCAGCCATCCGTCAAACTACCGACCTATCAGTTTGCCTTCGATAGTCAGTAAACTCATGGAAAGCATCATGGTGGACAAAATGACGTCGTATTTAGAGTCAAACCTGCTAATGAGGAATTCCCAGCACGGCTTCCGAAGGCAACGGTCATGCCTGACAAACCTTGCGAAATTCTACCACTTCGTGTTCAGTGAGCACGATCGGGACAAGGCGGTGAATGTGGTGTACTTAGACTTTCAGAAAGCCCTTGATAAGGTACGACACCTCTCCTTTTCCGGAAAGTGCGAGCGCTCGGCATAGACCAAAAAGTAACCGGCTGGATCGAGAACTGGCTAAGTGGCAGACGGCAACGGGTGGTGGTGAATGGACAGGCTTCTGAGTGGGTTCATGTTACTAGCGGAGTGCCACAAGGTTCTGTCCTAGGACCACTACTATTCATCATCTACGTCAACGACATGGACGGTGACATGGTTGCCAAGATTTCCAAATTTGCCGACGATACCAAGCTTGGTATGAACGATGCAAAGGATGGAAATACTGCCTGCCTGCAGGAAGATCTTGGGAAGATTGGGGAGTGGTCGGACACGTGGCAAATGCCTTTTAACGTGAGGAAATGCAAAGTGATGCATATCGGCCACAGAAACCCCCAATCTCAGTATATCCTCAAGGGCACTGCTCTTGAATCGAGTGACACTGAGAAGGACTTGGGTGTAACTATCACTAGCGACCTCAAGTTCTCGAAACAGTGCATCGAGGCCGAGAAGAAAGCCCAAAGGATGTTAGGCTACATAAAGCGCCAGTTTGGATACCGTAACACGGAGATAGTACTTTGTCTGTACAACTCCCTCGTTCGGCCGCACCTGGAGTATGCCATACAATTTTGAAGTCCTTCGTTTCGAAAGGACATCGCAAGGTTGGAACGCGTACAAGCTAGGGCAACCAAACTTATTCCCTCTATCCGACATAAAAGTTATTAGGATAGACTAAGGGAATTAGATCTGTTCTCGCTGAAAACCCGTAGACTGCGTGGTCAGCTCATTGAACTTTTTAAAATACTTCGAGGGTTCGACAATGTTGACTACCGGGATATTTTCACACTAAGTGAGAACAGAACGCGCAATCACGGCTTCAAACTTGAACTGAAGCGTTACAACCGCAATCTTTGTGGAAATTTTTTCACCTACAGTATCTACGGTAAGTGGAACGCACTTCCAGTGGAAGTTGTCAACAGTGAATCTGTTGAACAGTTCAAGCCAAGACTAGACAAAGTCTTGAAAAGTTGCCGTTTAGGGACGCAAAACAATTGAGCAGCCATGTGCCGCTCGATTGCTAGTCCAAAGGTACCCTCTTTAAATGGAGCGTAAGGTCTCCTAGGGGACCCTCTTTCCTTGTAACTTCTTGTAATAAGCGTACCACCTCTTAAAATAATCAGTTACAACTTCAATGACATCTTTTCTCTCTCCATGTTAACTTTCACCCAATCCTCCATTTAATGTATCTACCCTTCTAAACCCAACCCTAATCAAAAATTATGCATTTGCATTCCTCTCACTATCAATATTTCCTTCTGCTTCCATGCAGTACTCTCAGTTTCTTACTCAAGTGGAGGTATACTCGTGGACAGGATTAGTGCTCTACGGGTAGAGCCAGAAATATTTTTTCACGTTGTTAATTTAATTTACTAATATAGAATTGATATTTATACAATATTTTTACAACGAAATTTTGTAAATATAACAATACTAAACACTAATAGTTTTTTTTTAAAAATCTTAATATTTAATACACGAGTAGGTATTATTCATTTTCACGTGACGTTTAAAATATGGTTTAGGTCAATTTGAAGGAACTCAACAAATAAAAGAACATTTAAGAAAATTACAAAATTATGAAGAAAAACATAGCATTTAATTTGTAGAAGCTGTCCTTGTTACCCATTAAAATCGAGTAGATCCCGAGGAAAGCCAAGGATTATGTAAGTATTCCTGGAGTTTTAGCACCCATAAAACTTGTAAATTTTACCAATGTAGTCAAAATAACTGCATATATTTGAATCAATGAGCTCTTCTAGTATCTATATAGACAAATTATTAATATTGATTTCATACATTCTTCATTATGGGGATGATGTATATCAACTCTTTTGTTTGAATATCCCAGTGCTAAAGTATATATCGTTCTATTAGTAATAATTTCAAAGTTGACTTTGTTAGACCGTATTAAATTTCAATAAATTAAAAAGATTTTATATTATTCATCTGCGGAGCAGACAAATTAAATATTTATCTATTTTAAATCATTAATAACGCTACTCTATTAAAATCTATACCAATTTTAGGTACACTTTGCACCATTTTATAACCTTATCTCAATTCCATAAATAAAATAAGCTGACTGCTTCATGGCGAAGATTCTTCTAGGTCAACCACTTTGACGAATGAGTCTAGGTTGGGTTTAAGAAGATTAAGTCCCTTTCTACTGTGTCTTGCCGGTTGGAATTTCATAACTTTTTACCTTTTACTATGTGCTACCGGCACTATGTGAGCGTTATTATCAACGCCAATTGCTCCCGGATTCTCTTAGTTCGCTACAGTTTCAATCTGCATTTTTCGTCCATGATTCACTGCCATACGCTAAATTTCAATGGGAAAATTAATTACACATTTAATTGTGATAGGATGCAATGATTAAATATTAAAGCTGGTAGGCTGCATTGAGTACACAACGAAATCAGATAGGATGTATTGATTAGGTAAATATTTTAATATGATAGAGTGCATTGAATATGCACATTTATGAATCAGCAAATAACGCCTACGGGCGTTATTTGCTAGACCTGCGGCCCTTGTTCGCTTCGGTCAAAAAATTAAGGAAGTGTGCGAGAGAAAAAAGTTTTTTATTTCACAACACATTTAAAATTGGTGTGCAAGAAAAAAATAACTTCACATTAAAAAAGAAATGCACAGACGGACATACATATACAGACAGACACACACACACACACGCTAGGCTTATTTTAATAAGATCTTAAATCTGAAATCATACATTTATTACAAATTAGGTCTGTTAGGATGCATTGATTAAATATTTAATTCCGATAAAATGAAATGATTGCTTATTTAAATTTGATAGAATGCATTGATTATATACTTACGTATGAGAGGATGCATTGATTACGCACGTTAATCATCTGTTGAGATGCATTGATTACACCCTTATATCTGCTAGAATGCATTAAATACATATTTAAACTTGAGAAGATCCATTGAGTAGATACTTATATCTGATAGGATGCATTGATTACATACTTAAATCTACTACAATACAATGATCAGTCAAGTATTTTTAGATGCATTGATTACCCAATAAAATCTGTTAGGATGCATTAGTAAATGGTTAAATATCATAGGATACAATGATTATATACCTAAATCTAATGGCATGCATAGATTACATGATTAAGTCTTATAGAATGCATTGATTAGACAAGTAAATCTGCTAGCATACATTGATTGTTCACTTAAATATGCTAAGATGAATTGATTACAGACCAAATTCTGAAAGGATACGAGGATTACGTAATTAAATTAGCTATAATGCATTGATGCGCTTATTTAGTCTCATAGGATGCATTTAAAACAGATTTAAATATGTTAGGATGCATTTATTGCATCCCTAAATCTATTAGGATGCATTGATTACACAGGCCTGCGTTTGAACATTTTTTTTATGTTCCTCAGGATTTTTTTGTGGTTTCTTAATGAATCAAATCTCCTGAGCTTCAAAAATAAATGTATATTTGTTCAATCAGGTCAGATTTTCTCAGTACAGCATACACCATTTTCATTGAGATTACTTCATTTTTTCTGAATTTAAAAAAAAAAAAAACTTTCTCTATCTAATAATGCATTATTACTGTTATATCATATAAACAGGAATACACGTATGTAAACTATAATTCTTTTAATAAACAAAAAATAAAAGAATTCAACATAATAAAGAAAATAATTATAATTTCGAAGAACAGACGCCCTTGACGATTTTCGTTTGTGCCTGTCATCTGGTGCATCACGCTTCAAACACCAACAGTAGTCAGCAAGCATGTTTCTGTTCCATTTACACTGGTACCTGGATTCCATTGTTTTTATGTCCTGGTGGAATCTCTGCCCCTGTTCTTTACTGTAATCCCCACAGTTGTCGGGAAAATAATCCAGATGGGACTGTAAAAAGTGTATCTTTATAGACATTCGAGCTCCCAAATGTTTGAGACTTGTTAAGAGCTAATTGACTAGGGCAACATATTCTTCTGGGCTTTTTTTATTGCCTAGAAAATTGTTAACTAGAGCTTTGAAAGCTTTTCAGGCATCTTTTTCTATGTCCTTCATTGATGCATCAAATTGCTGATCAAGTTCCTGATTTGAAGTCCATCAAAAATTCCCCCATGGAGCTTAGCGTCACTGATTTGTGGAAATTTTTGAAGAAGAAATTTAAAAGCTTGGCCTATTTTATTAAGGGTTTTGACATAATTTTTCATTATGCCAAGCTTTATATGCAGTGGAGGGAGGAGTATTTTTTGAGGAGGCACTAAAGGTTCATCTATCACAATGTTTGATCTAATTCTAAATGCTTCTCGTGGAGGCCAAACCTTCTTCTCATAGTGCATACTATCTGCACGACTGTCCCATAAACATAGGAAACAGGGATGCTTCGTGTAGCCTGTTTGCGTCCCAAGCGTAAGAGACACTACCTGAAAAAAATTTAACATGGTATGTAAATTCAGTGTAATATTTCTAAAAACAAATTCCAAGTAATATTTCTTAAAACAATAAGAATATGAATATGTACTGAAAAATCCTGTATGCCGATGCATTAAATCATCGTATTTGAACTAATTGGATATATGTACATCTTATTTTGAGTTTATTGAGTTGTGTTGTATACCTTCTCAATTAATATAAGTTCCCCATTAACCCAATAGAATGCATTAACCTATAGGGACACACTTCAACAAAAAATATAACTCAAAAATGACTCATGATTTCCAGATTTGCATTCTTGTAAAATGTAAGTTGACCAAAAGGTGTATACAAGTATTAACAATTAAAAATGAAAATGTCAATATCAAAAAGCTTAGAAATGCCAAGTGTAAAATGATCTTACCTTTAAGTCACCACATATCCTCCACTTATATCTAGAGTAATTTATTGCATCCAGCAATTTTTTCATATTTTTATAACTTTCAGTAAGTTGGATTGAATGGCCTATAGGAACGGAAGCTATCTTGTTGCCAATATTCAGTAACACAGCTTTTAAACTTCTACTGGAGGAATCTATGAACAGTCTCCATTCTAATGGGTTGTAGGGAATTCCAAGGGCCTCAACAAGTCCTTTAATATTGGCGCAGTATACTAAAGAGCTGGAAGAATGCTGTAAAAAATAGCTTCGAAACTCTTGTTCTCTATTTCTGTGCCCCCCTAAATGTTTTTTCTTAAGCGAGAAGATTACTTTCACGAAGTCGAGAGCCAAGAAGTTGTGTATTCACCTTTGAAACCCCCAGATCCCTGGTCAGGTCATTTAACTGAACTTGAGTGAATGGTCTTGCGACCATATCATGTGTGAAAACCTGATAAGACTCAGATGTGTCATAATCTTCGTCAACTTCCATATTAATATTTTCATGTACCTCTATATGTTCAGGGGGAGAAGGTATAAGAATTCCTGGGCCATGGGGCAGGGGTTTGATGGCAGAAGGAACATCCGGATATGCAACACTATGTTTATTCTTCTTATTTATACCTGTGGAAAATATAATTGCATATTACATAAAGGAATTGATTTGGAGTTGCAGATAGTACATAAATGCTTAGTAAAAGATATGTTCATGCTGAAGTGAACTATGTTAGTTTTTAATTTTATGCTAAGTCTTTGCATAATAATGACATTTTCAGGAGGCAGTATAATACAGAAAGCTTAAATACTTGATAAAATGCTCACCTTTAAGATTGGTCATGCAAAAATAGCAGTCCGTAGTGTGGTCCTTGCCATCTCTCCACACCATGGGAACACCAAAAGAGAGGGACTTCTGTTCGCCCTGACTCCAGCATCTTAAACTTATGTAGCATCCCTTGCAGCAGATATGTGGTGCAAAACTTTTATCTTGATCTCTTAGCCTTACTCCAAAATATGCATGATACAAAGATTTAATTACAGGAGGGATTGTACTTTGCTGCTCGGGAAAAGTCACTTTGCCGCAAACATAGCAAAATCAGTCGGAGCTATTCTTACATTTTCTGTTCATTTTTAACTCAACCACTATTATTATTATTCTTATTATTATAATGCTAAGCAATTTTTAACCTGCAAAATATAAACCTATTTGCATAATTACTTAAAATGGACACAAAATTTACTGCGAATAGAGCAGTGCAAAAACTATTGAAATTTGATGTAATATAGGAGATGTATAAACTATAAAATTATTATCATCCCCTGTATCGCAAAAAGTATGTAGAGGTGATAGAGAAAAACGAATCACAGATCCGGATTTAGGAGGTCAATTTTATTAAGAAACACTACAGAAAACCTAAGGTACATTTTTGACGCAGACCAGTGTTATATAGTTTTATCTGATATGATATAGTGACTAAGGAACTAAATCGACTAAGATACATTAAGTTAATAGTTAAATATGATAGCAGGAATTGGTCACGTAATTAAACACGATAGGACAATTAATTACATACTTAAGTGAATCTGAAGGTATTTATTGATTAGACCAGTGGTTCTCAACCTCTTGATGCTCGCGGCACCCTAGCCAAGCTTTTCAGATTTCCCGGCACCGTAATTAGAAAATCTTGTCTGCCTATATTGCTTCAAACCCCATTAAAGTGCTCTTCCTCACATGGCAGTGGTTTTAACTTTTTTCATATAGTGTTTTATTCAAGCTTTTAACCTTTCTAAGTTAATATTGATAAATTTTAATGCTCCCATAAGTATATGAAACACACAAACACATATATGTATATACGAGGGGCGGTCAATAAGTTTTGCAATTCGGATATAAAGAAACAAGATATGAGGATAAGTGTTTTATTATTTTTCAATATCATTACCCTCGACTTCAATGCACTTGCGCCACTTGTCCCTGAGGCTTTGAATTCCTGACAACCAGAAATCTCCCGACTGCTGTTCAATCCACTCCTGGACGGCGAGCTGGACATCTTCATCGTCCCCAAACCGGCGTCCACGCAGTGCAGCCTTGAGCTGGCGGAAAAAAAGTAGTCGCTAGGGGCAAGATCTAGACTGTAGATGCGGTGGTTGATCTCCTCGAATCCGCACTCGCGCAGGGCAGCTTGTGCAATCCTGGCCTTGTGGACAGGGGTATTGTCGTGGAGTAGCAGAACACCGCGTGTCAACTTGCCACGCTGCTTCTGACGGATGCACTTCTTCAACCCAGCCAGTTCCTCGGCGAAATATTAGACTGTGATGGTCCTTCTACGAGGTGCATAGTCCACCATCAACACTCCCTCAGAATTCCAGAAGATGGTGGCCATTATCATCCCGGCTGAGGGTTGGGTCCGGAACTTTATGAGATTCGGAGAAGCCATGTGCTTCCAGGCCATGCTTTCGTGCTTGGTCTCGAGATCCCAGTGATGGACCCACGTTTCATCACCTGTCACTATGCGTGACTCGAATCCAGCTGGGTCTTGGTTTTACAGGAACAGCAGCTCCTCTGAACTATGACGACGTTAAAGTCGATCATGGGGCGTGAGGTTTCGTGAGGTTTCTAGGGACCCAACGGGCAGAGCCCTTGGTCATGGCCAAATTGTCGTGTATGATGTTGATAACACTGCCATGTGATATTCCAAGTTTTTGCTCGATTTCTTCGACCTTCAACCATCGATTTCGAGGATCATCCTCTCCACACGGGCCACATTGTCCTCATTGGTTACTTATGACGGGCGTACTGGACGGGGGTCATCTTCTAGGGACTCAGGACCATGGCGAAACTCCCTATTCCAGCGAGTAATGGTTGCATAGGAATGGGCGGTGTCGTCGTACACTGCACTTATGCGTTCATGGATCTCTTTTGCATTCTTGCCTTTCTTAGTCAAAAATTTTATCACTGAGTGGTTTTAACCTTCTCCATTGTTGAAAAAATTGTGACTGACGAACTGCGATCAGCTACTGCTTCTTAAATAGACGAGGCAGAAGCGTGCGGCTGCAGGCCCTGACTTGTCATAACTTTTCCTAGTACTCCCACAAACAGCCATCTCCATTCCTCTGTTTTGCCCTACCGATTCGCAAAACTTATTGACTGCCCCTCGTGTATATATATATATAAATATATATATATATATATATAAAAAATATATATATATATATATATATATATATATATATATATATATATATATATATATACACTCTGATATGTTTATTAATAATAAAAAAGAACAGAATACCATACAAAAATGTGATTTATTTGTAGTAAGAGAGCAATATAGACCACAATATGAGCCATGCATATATCAATGCGAAACCTGAGATGGCTAATCGCATATTGTCCTCAAGAGATAAAAGTTTAGTTCCGGATTTAAATTTAATCGTTGCTATGGCAGAGAATGCCTGCTTCCACAAATACGATGTGGAGAATGGTAAAAGTATGTAGATATGTAGCCTTTTAAGCCAAATTAGATACTCCTCCACTAGTCCACGCCAAAACATGGCTATTAATTCCTCACTCTTCTCGAATTTGCAACACCAGTGAGATATTAGCTTCATCATATCCTGGCTTATCTTTAGAAAAATTGCATTTTAAGGTCTAGGATTTTATGAAATTCATGATAGTCAGGTTCAAAACTTCATTTAGCTCTTCAATAAATGTGCATGGAACAGTAGGTTTAATAACAATGGTCTGCGTTGTTTTCAAGGGCAAATATATAATACCTAATTTTAGTTCAGTTTTTTGCACTGAATCTAAAAATTATGCTTATTTTACCAAATCAGGTCAGGTTTTTTAAATATGATCACATACCACAAACTCTTATATTTCCAAATATTTGTTGTGAATGAAACACATAATAGCAAATATTGGACCGATTTACTCACTGTAGGTTTAAGGAATATTTTTAATAGATAGCATGAATAGTACAGTACACAAAATAAGCTACTCATGGATGAATGGTCTCTTCAGTGACCTCGGATTGTGCCTAACAGAAACCACATCCCTCTTAAGGCACCAACAGTAGTCAGCCAGAAATTTCACATCCCATTGGCCTTGATAGCATTCCTCCATGACAAGGATGTCTTGGTGAAAGCGCTCACCCTGTTCTTCACTGAAGTATCCGCAAATTTCCGGAAAATAGTCCAATTGAGACCGAAGACAGTGCATTTTCACTGACATACTCGTATGAGCACCAAGTTTGCAGAAATTCTTAACCATCTTCTGGTACTGAGGACTTCTGTGGTTACCAAGGAAGTTTGCAATGACTAACTTAAGGGACAGACAGGCAGAGAGTTCAGTGGGATTTAATAAATCATCAAAAATAGAGTCTTTTATGAGTTCTCTTATCTGAGGACCATCAAATACACCTGCCTTAAGCTTATCCATGCTGATTCGTTCAAACTTGTGGTGGAGGAAGGCAAATCCTCCACCTTCCTTGTCCAGTGCTTTTACAAAGTTCTTCATTAGGCCCATTTTAATGTGTAGGGGTGGAAGTAATACTTTGCTCGGTTCAACCAGAGGGTGGGACAGAACACTGTGTGACCCGGGTTCTAATCCTTGTCTTGATGGTCACTCTTGTCTGACATAATGCTGGTCGTCAACCCGACTATCTCGCAAGCACAAAAAGCATGCATACTTTTTGTACCCACCTTGAAGTCCTGGGATTAGTCCAATAACTTTAGGATCTCCACAAATCAACCATTTATGTTCCTGGATAATTGAGAGCAGCAACAAACGTTTTATGATGTTGTGGGATTCTTTCATTTGAGCCGAGTGTCCAACAGGGATTGATGAAACCTTATTTCCGTTATTCAGAAGAACTGCCTTGAGACTTCTGTTAGACGAGTCAATAAAAATTCACCATTCCTTGGCAACATACTTAATACCCATTAATTTCATCAGTTCAGAAATATTGTTAGAGTAGATCAGTGAAGACGCTTCATCGAACATAAAGAATTTTATGAATTCGCTCTCGCGGTCTCGATACCAATAGAACGTTGTTCCTGGGGCAAGCCGATGTTTCTCTCGAAGACGAGAACCCAGCAGCTGGGCAGACTCTTTAGATAGGTTCAGGTCTAGTGTTAAGTCGTTGAGTTCGGCTTGGGTCAATGGCACCGATCGGTCGACCTCTTCTGGCTCGTATGCACCACACTCACCTGTATCAGTCATGTAAGTAGATTCGGAATCAGAACTAGAATTCCATGATGACATCCGACTCAGGAACAGGAACATCTGGTCCATAGGGGATTGGCTTCATGGCAGAAAGAACATCAGGGTATTGAACATGGTGCTTGTTCTTGCGATTAATGCCTTTTAAATTTGTCATGCATTAGTAGCAGTCGGTAACGTAATCTTTCTTTCCTCCACACCATTTGGAGACCGAATGGCATACTCTTTCTTTTCTTATTCCTCCAATCCCGTAGGTTCTTTACACATGTTTTGCAGCAGATATGGGAAGCAAATGCATCATCCTGGTCGCCTAGTTTGATTCCAAAATAAGCGTAATAAGCCTACTTCACAAAATCCGTGATTTTCGCTTGACTCTCTGGAAGAACCACGTATCCGTAGATGAAACAAAATTTGAAAGGGAGGGTTCTTATACTTCCGATCCATGGTACTCACCATCTAGACATGTAAAGAGAAAGTATAACTAGTTATATAAGGTAACCCATGACCCGATGTGGCAAAAACAAAGCACATATACGCTTGGATGATAGCGCCATTTCGGAAAAATATGCTGTAATCAAAATCAAGTGTATCTTAGAAACCAGACCTGACCAAAGAAAATGAATGATATTTTCGAATTCAGCACGCAAAATGAATCCTAAACCACCTGGAAAACCCTTTGAAAAAGATTTTGAAACGCAGGCCAGTATAATAGATGGATTTTCCTTCAATGCTATTGTAATAAACCCCTTGTACTTCCCGATGGCACACCATCAGTACATAGGCTACAACACTCTTTCCATGAGAGACCATGGTCACTGAGATACGCTGTTACGGTTGCACAAATGTCATCCCCAGTGGATGTAGCCTGTAATCCTTTGCAAAACATAAACTGCTCTACAACTGCTTCATTAATGAATCTGCAAAACCCAAGCAATTGAAATTTAACCGCTATTTCCTTACTCTCATCTACCTGCAAAGCGAATTTTGCATTTGATACAATCAGCTGCACAACTTCTTCATCATTATCAGTTGAAATTTCAGCTATCCTATGACTGATTGTGCTATGAAGAGAGGTACATTAGAAGTCTGCACCTGAGCTTCTTTGCCAAGCATTGTTTCAATAATTATGTTATATGCAGGAAAAATAATGTATATGCCAATTGTATGAGGCTTTATTTTCATTGCTATCAGTTCTGCTACTTTATATAAGGCTTCAACAGTAGTGTCAGCTATGGTTACTATTTTGACCATTTTACTAGCTGCCAATCTCTGCCTTTCTAATAAAAGAGAAAAATATTGCACGCCTTTCTGTGACACACTAGGGTGTTTGGTAGTGAAGTGCCGCTTCAGCTTGCTAGGTATCATGGTTACATTGCTGAGTGTATCTCTACCTACCACACATAAAGGGCGAGGATAATCTTCATCATTGCTTGATACAAAACCATGTGCTTAGTAGGAATCATCATATGTCCGTTTATTTATAAGAGTGGCTTCTTTTACCTTACTACATTTTGACGCAGATGGACGAGGATCACTTCCATTATTTGAGGTCGAATCAGAACAAGCAGTGACCACTGGAGTGACTATTTTATTTTCCTCTTCTCTTTTTCCTTGCGTTTTCGCTTACTGAGTACGAACTTATCCATAGTTATGAACCCTCTCCAACTCTGCCACAGAAAGCTGCAAAAAAAACCCCCAAAACATCCATTATTCTCCCTTCCTCAACTCAGGGATCAACGAACATTGTGTGTACGCCTATAAGATCATACATTATTCTGGAGAGCCACTGAAGGTTGTAGTTTATGTGTATGGGTGTTGTGTACGTGAGAAGCGAGACACAGCGAGCTCGTCATAACCTGCATGAGGAAGGCAGAGAGCTCCTCAGTTTCAATAAAGGAAATATATGATATTATTATGAGAATGGAAATTGAAAGTGGTGAGGCTGTGTGTATGTGTGAGATTGCCAGTGTATTCTGCCGTCACGTAACTGCGATATATCTCCATATCACTTATCATTTGGAAATTTGTACCGCGGCACGCTGATTGAGAACCTTTGGATTAGACACTTAAATCAAATAGAATACATTCATTAGGTTCTTATATCTGCTAGGATGCATTAAGTATACACTTAAATATGAAAAGATAAATTGATTACGTATGTTATACAAGGGGCGGTCAATAAGTTTTGTGAATCGGTAGGAAAAAACAGAGGAAGGGGGATAGCTGTTTGTGGAAATGTTAGGACAAGTTATGTCAAGTCAGGACCTGCAGCCACACGCTCCTGCCTCGTCTATTTAAGAAGCAGTAGCTGATCGCAGATCGTCAGTCACAAACTTTTAAAAAATGGAGAAGGTTGAGCAGCGCGCAGTGATCCAATTTTTGACCAAGGAAGGTAAGAATGCAAAAGAGATCCATGAACGCCTGGTTGCAGTATACACCGAAACCGCCCCTCCCTATGCACCCATTGCTTCCTGGAATAGGGAGTTCCACCATGGTTGTGAGTCCCTTAAAGATGACCCCCGTCCAGGACGCCCATTAGACGTGACCAACGAGGACAATGTGGCCCGTGTGGAGAGGATGATCCTCGAAAATCGACGGGTGAAGGTCGAAGAAATCGAGCGAGAACTTGGAATATGACATGGGAGTGTTATCAACATCATCCAAGACAATTTGGCCATAACCAAGGTCTCTGCCCGTTTGGTTCCTAGAAACCTCACGCCCCATGATCGACTTCAACGTCGTCAAAGTCCACAAGGCCAGAGTTACACAAGCTGTTCTGCACGAGTGCGAATTCGAGCAGCTCAACAATCCCCCCTACAGTCCAGATCTGGCCCCTAGCGACTACTTTTTATTCCGCCAGTGCAAGGCTGCACTGCGTGGACGATGGTTTGGGGACGATGAAGATGTCCAGCTCGCCGTCCAAGAGTGGATTGAACAGCAATCGGGATATTTCTGGTTGTCGGGAATTCGAAGCTTTAGGGACAAGTGGCGCAAGTGCATTGAAGTCGAGGGCAGTTACAATGAAAAATAATAAAACTCTTTCCTCGTATCTCGTTTTCTTATATCCGAATTGCAAAACTTATTGATCGCCCGTCGTATGTCTGATAGGATTCAATTATTATACAATCATTTTGGGTCTCTTACATTGATTACATTTATTTCTCGGAGGATGAATTGTCTAAATACTTAAATCTGATAGAATGCAATAACTACATAGAAAAGTCTGATAGGATGCATTGATTACACAATTAAATCTACAAGGATGCATTGTTTACGCAGTTAAATTTTCTAGATTGCATTGATTAAAAACTTAATATGATACTATGTCTTGATTAGATTCTTAAATTAGCAAAGATAAATTTATAAATTGCTAAAGTCTGATATTATTTATTAATTAGACATTTAAATATTATAGGATTTAATGATCACTTAACTAAATCTGCGAGGATACATTGATTTTATACTTAAGTTTTCTCGACTGCATTGAGTGCACAATTAAATAGGAGAATATGCATTAGTTACAAACATAAATATAAAATGATGCATTGCTTATATAAAAATATCTAATAAAATACAAGGAATTACATAGTTAATTAAACCTGATAGGATGCATTGATTACATAATTAAGTGTAAAAGGATGCATTTATTACATAATTAACTGCCAAATGATGCAATGACTACACAATTAAATCTGCGAAAAGGTATTGATTAAAAAATTAAATCTGCTAGCATACATAAATTTTTTAAGTAAATCAGCTAGCATGCATTGCTTACGCTTAATGTCCTAAGGTGAATTGATTAACTAGCTAAATTTGAAAGGATGCATTGAGTAAATACAAAAGTCTCAAAAGAGGCACTGATTTCACACATAGATCTGATAGGTTTCATTGATTACATGACTAAATAATTAAGGATCCATTGATTTCATACTTACATATATCTGATAGGATACATTGACAAAATAATGAAATCGTCTGGTTTACATTGATTAAATACTTAAATATGATAGGCTGATTTGATTACATATTTAACTCAGATATGATGCAATGACTACCTGAATAAATCTGATGGGATGTATTGGATAAATAATTAAATCTGATACGATTCAAACTTTACATAGAACTTCATAGTAGCAAAAATCACATACTTAAATTTGATAAGTTTCACTTATTACCAAAGTATAATTCTTATAAGATTGCAAAATTAAATCTTTTAGCATGCACTATTTTCACACAGAAATCTGAAGGCACTAATTGCTAACACTTAAATTTGCTAGTAGGAATTGATTAAATAATAAAATCTGATAAGATGAAATGATTTCATATATAAGTCTGAAAAAAACTATTGAATTCACACTTAAATCTGATAGGATGTATTGATTAAACATTATCTGTGATAGGATGCAATGATGACAAATTAAATTTGCTAGCATGCATTGATTCACTTTACTCTTCTAAGATGAATTGATTAAATAATTAAATGTGATTGGATGCATTGAATACATACATAAGTCTGATAGGATGTATTGATTATATAGTTAAATCGACTATGATCATTTATTACATAGTTAAAACTGATAAAATGCAATTATTGCATATTTAAACTAATAATATCCATTCATTACATACGTGTCTCATAACATGCATTGATTACACATTTAAATCCGCTATACTGCATTGATCAGATAATTAAATCTCATAAGATGAATTGCTAGCATGCCTAAATCTGATGGGATGCAAAGATTAAATACCCAAATCTGAGAGGATACATTTAATTCATACACAAGTGTAATAGGATGCATTGATTACACTTAAATCTGCTAGGATGATTTGATTACGCACTTAAATCTGCTATGATGCATCGATTCCATGCATAAATCTTATCGGATACAATGACTACTTATTAAATTTGTTTATGTTTTATTGATGAAATACTTAAAATTGCTAGGATGAAAGGATTATGTAATTAAATCTGAAATGAAATACTTAAAATTGCTAGGATGAAAGGATTATGTAATTAAATCTGAGAAGAGGCATTGAGTACATTCTGAAGTGTGAGAAGTTGTACTCAATGCACACAAATCCGATACAATACATTTATTACATATTAAAACTGATAGGATGCATTGATTATATAACTTAAAACTTAGAATGCTTCAATTACATAAATCTGAATGGATATATTGACTACATAATTAAATCGACTAGAATACATTGATTAAATATTTAAATTTTATAGGATGATTAATTACACAATTAACTCAGATATGATGCATTGATTACATACTAAAATTGGCTAGGATAAATTGATTACAGGTTTAAATCAGGAACGATGCATTGATTACATACTTAAATCTGCATGATTTATTGTTACTCACTTGAATCTGATCGGATGCCTTGGTTAGATAATTGACTCTGATATGATGTATTAGATTCATAATAAAATCTGATTGGATGCAATAGTTACATAATTGAATCTGAAAAGCTGCATTGTATACATACTTAAAGCGGATATTCTGCATTGATTATATAATTAAGTCGGATAGGATGCAATGATTACATACTTGAATATGATAGTTTGCAAAGATATTATACTTTAATATCTTAAGATGCATTCATTACATATTTAAATAGAAAATGATGCCTTGATTAAATACTTAAAGTGGATATGATGCATTGATTACATATATAAAAGGATAGGATGCATTGATTATACACTTTTATTTTATGTAGTGTGTTTGTCATTCCTGTCGATGGATCTAAGCTTTCGCTTCACTCTCGTCTAATGACATTCTTTTACTGGTTTCATTTTATGTCCTCTCAGTAATGGTAAAAATGCCTGTAAGTATTTTAAAAAAATTAAATTTACGTCGAAACCACCGAAGACATAACTGAGTATTGGAAAAGTCTTGTTGCACTGGTTACAACGCTATTAAAAAAGAAGACAATTATAATTTTGATGAGGTTAGACACGTTTTTATTGTTTGAATATATAAATATGTGTTTATATTGGAATATTAATCAATGTGGGCGCCATTGGTGGCAGAAGGCGCGCTCCCTATGCTGGCCTATAAATGGTTGACGGAGTAATTCAACTTGTCGACGTTGCTGTGGCAAACATTGCAGGCCCTGCACTTGACATGTGCCCACACATGTATTTTAGTGAATTGAGGTCAGACCACAGCGGCGTCTAAAATTCCTTCGACTACAAGTTCATGGTCGACCCCAATCACTCTTTCACGGTTTTAGCCGAGTGGGCCGGGCAACGTTCTTCAGATATCTATAGTCCGATGAGCCTGTAGCCGTCTAAGAACCACACACCGGTTCCATATTCTTGAAATTCGAAGCCAACACGCCGACCATCATTAGGGTGGGCAGGTGCTTTGTCCTGGACATGTAGCGGACCTTAGAGTTATCCTGGCCGAAGCTTAGCATGCAGTTGTTCTGCTTGTTGATGACCGGATCGACCGTGAAAAATGAGAATTCGATTGCCATGAATCTTCAAGTCGTTGAGAAGAGACTAAAGCAATCCTGGCGTTGTTCTCGCATACGATCTGTGAGCAGAGGCTTTTCCACGCTCGTCAAGCTCTTGCCGCCGACCTCTTTGACGGCCTTGTACAGCGTGGACAACAAAATGTCCTTCGCGAGCGCAGTCATTTTGAGCTTCGGAGCACTTTCTAAGGCGTTTCTTACAGCCAAACGGTTGACAACTTGAGGTCTGCCTGAACGAGGTCGATCTTTGAGGTCTTTTCCTTTCTTTAGACTCGTTATGACTCTGTGGACGGTCATTCGGCTGACGCTGAGCCGCTTGACGCTGTCTGTCTTGTGGTCCGTGCTTAGGTGAGTAAAGATCTCACTTCTTTTCACTTCTATCTTGAAACATCTGAATACAATGGAAAATACCATTTAACAACGTGCAGAAAAGTAGAACTTTAAGTTTCCTTGACGGAACTTTTCTATCACATACGTAAACTTCTCAAAAGATAAATAAAAAAATTGAGTGTAACAGAACTTTTGTAAAACTCGGTATTTACTGTTTTTAAAGAGAGATCTGCAACGAAAGTAAACATACAAGAACTGAAAATGTGTGTAAAATATAGAATCGCAGTTCCTTCCCCAGATATTAGTGCCTGAAGGGCAGTCAACTGCGGGCGTTGTTACCGTAAGGGAAAGAAATCATCCAAATGTCAGCTGCAGCAGGCTTAACAATGTTATACCCTACATCCCATTGGGTTATTACCGAAAGTATATCTTCGTCTACCTGCTCTATGATCGTCACTTTATTTGATATCTCTTCTCCAAATCTATTCTTTATTATTTTCATTTTTCCAAAGTTTATTTTAATTCCGAAAATGATAAAGGTTTGTAATTATTTGGATATCATTCACTTTATTTCTTCTCAATTACATGCTGATTACGGACGAATGCTTATGATAGTCTGTTCGTATGATTTTTTTAAGAAATTTATATTTTGGTGAGATTGTCATGTAGTTTGGAAGGGGGGGGGGTTCCTTGTCGTTTTTTTGTTTTTTTGTAAAGAAGTAAACAAAAGGTTAGCTCATCTTTTGGTATCTTACTTTTCGTTTAAATTATTGCGAACACTCTTTTAATAATGTTTGCAAGTAGTTCACACCAGCATATGTAATATCGACTGTTATTCTATCTTTCCAAGAAGTTTGCCATTTTACTTTCCATGTTATAACTTGCATGCAAGAGCTTCTCTTTGCCTGTCATCTGATGTATATTAACCGATAATATCAGATATATGTTGATATAATTTTTTAAATCTTTCAATTAACTTTTCTCTGAGATTTTCTTCTTTTCTATTTTCTTGATAAACCCTCAGTGTTATGATTTGGTATCAATTAATACTTAGGTCATTTTTCATTTGTTTGGTTAATGTTTGCAATAGAATTTATACTATATTTTAATTAACTTATTCTACATTGATTTTTTAATATTTTGTAAACTCTCACCTATTTTTGTGTAAGATGACCTCTCTTTGATATTTGACAATGTGGCACATTGTAAACGAGTTTCAGTAATATTAAACGTTGCCGTCTACTAATGAGAATTCTACCAAAGATCATTAGGTTTATAAATTTGCTTTACTACTATAATGTGAAAGTTATTTTTTTGTACATTTTGCTTCAAATTTCTTTGAATTTGTTATCTTTCTCATGAGTGTGAAGTTTCCTTGTTTTAGATTAGTTTATCTTGTTTTGGAGCAATATGTTTTCCTTACCTGTGTTAAGGGACCGATTAACTGATTTGTCCTTAATAAAGATTAGCTACTATCCTTTTTCGTCTTCTGCAATGCATTGTTGGGTGCCAAGAAGGAATTCTAATACTGATTAATAATTACACTGGTCTGCATTTTTTATTTTTTATTTTTATTCATGGATGTGATCTTACATATTCTTGGGTTGCTGATTTTAAATATCCCAACCATTCTATTCTATTACGTAATGATTTGAATAAAATACAAATTAATGATAACAAAAAATGTGCATTTTTAATATATTGTTACTTATTTAAAATGAATAAGTAATCATGGAAAAGCACATTATTTTATTTTTAATAACATATTATACCAAATCAACATGAAATAAATCACGGTTATCAGGAAATGAATCAAAATCATCAACATCAAATTGAATGAATGTAAAAAACATGCTTTCATGGTTAAACAAAATACCGATCAAAGGAAGGCGTACTGCTGTGATTTCCGCTTGTGCTGTGCATCGGGACTATCACGTTTCAATGACCTGCAGTAATCCGCCATCATGATGACATTCCATTTGCCCTGGTATCGAGTTCCCATGGTGCAAATATCCTGATGGAAGCGCTCTCCTTGTCCCTCACTGTAGTTCCCACAATCGTTGGAAAATAGTCAAGATGTGAGTGCAAAAAGTGCATCTTAACATTCATTCTAGAACCAAGTTGCTAAAAACTTGAAATCAAATCTTGGATCATTTTTTCATATTCTGGGTAGCGGTTGTTTCCCAAGAAGTTATAGACAATCTGTTTGAAGGAAAACCAGGCATTCAACTCGACACCTGTTAATGCTTCCTCAAAATGCTTGTCCTTCATTAATTCCCGAATCTAAAGGCTAACAAAGATTCCTGCCTTTAGCTTGCTTTCCCTTACACGAGGAAAATATGACTCCACGTACTTGAAAGCATCTCTATTCCTTTTCAAGGCCTTTACAAAATTTTTCATATACCCTAATTTGATGTGGAGTGGGGGTAGCAGAATTTTCTTGGGGTCAACTAGTGGCATGGCTCTCTTGATGTGATTTCGGGGTAAAAAGCTGGTTCTTGGTGGCCAGTCTTTTTTTCATAGTGCTGGCTGTCAGCCTTACTATATCAGAGACACAAAAAACAGGTGTACTTGGTTGTGTATCCCTCTTGAAGACCTAGTAGGAGAGCAATAACTTTTAAATCACCACAAATGAAAAGTTATGCTGATGATACTTGATTGCAGTTATTAGTCTTTTCAAATTTTTGTAGGTTTCTAACATTTGAATACTATGGCCAATTGGCACAGATGCAGCTGTGTTGCCATTATAAAGAAGAACAGCCTTAAACTTCTGTTAGAAGAATCAATGAAGAGCCGCCATTCAACTGCTTTGTACGGCATCCCTATGTCTTCGATAAGGCCAGAAATATTTGAAAAGAAACCAAAGTAATCCTCTCTCTTAAAAAAACTGAATGAATTCCGCTTTACGATGACGGCACCAACCGATTGTTGTTTCAGAAGCTAGAAGCCTGCGTCCATTTAGTCTAGAGCCAAATAACTGTGCACCTTCTTTTGGAAGGTTAAAGTCTCGCACCAGGTCATTGAGCTCAGCTTGGTTGAAGAGTTTGGGATTCTCCTTTGTCCGTGGTTCATAGTCTACTTCTATCTGATTAGTATCACTAGTATCGGACTCTGATGAATTTTCCCATATCTCAGGTGGCACAGGCACAGGTGTATCATCTGAGTGTGGAACAGGCCTTATTGCTGATGAAATATATGGGTATATTATGCGATCTTTAGTATTCTTGTTGAATTCAGCTATTTTAGTCATACAAAAGTAGCAGTCATCATGGTGATTCTTTCGCCCTCGGCATACCATTGGTACTCCAAAGGGCATGCATTTAAGTTTTCCAACTGACTACATTTAGAGCTTACTGATGCAATTCTTGCAAGCTCTGTGTGAGGCAAATGGCTTGTCTTGGTCTCCTAATCTGCAGCCAAAATCTGAAGGGATGAATTGCCCGCAGACATAGCAAAATATGTCTGCTGAATTTACATAGCCTCTAGAAATATACTTATAATATATATATATATATATATATATATATATTTATATATATATATATATATATATATTGTCGTGGTATAGGAAGGACCGAGTGATTGATGGAGTTCGTACGTATGCGATGGTTACGTACTATAAACTCCGTGATTACGTTTTCTCTCTAAGAGTGCTATATTTGATTATATTCTGATTATTATTATCATTACGTTAATCTTTGAGGGTTTCTAGTGCCTTGCTCAGCGTTTCGAGAATTAGATAAAAAAATGTTTCTAAAAAACTAGAACTTTAATTAAAAACATGAACCAATGATATTTAACACACTAAACACACAAAAATGAATTAAGCAAATTTTTAAGTGAGACTTTCTAAATTACATACTTAAATTTATAGTAATGGTTGACCCACATCTCACCTCAATTTTAAATGCAACTGACCGCAACGAAACAGATACCAGGGGTTTAAATATCTTACGAGATTCCACGAGAATCGGATTTGAGTCTGAACTTGAACTCAATTGTTGTCACCTCAAGAATGTTGTTTCCAGTCCTGAAGCGTGGATCAGCGTCCAGATGGGCAGAAGGAGGAATGCTTTAGAGCTGCAGAGGACCTCGCAGCATGTGGCAGATGAAGAGATGCACGCCTTCTTGAGGAAATGACCTCACCACGGAACAGGGAAAGAATGTTTCTTCTACTTTTCGGGTTACTCTGGGAATAATTCGCACTGGCGAGCGATAAGCCAATTCGTGAATTCTTTGGCTCAGGGGAGTGCTCGAGAGAGTTTACTTCGGGGTATTCCTCAAAGGTGAGGACTAGCTCTGGGTTTTGGGATACACCAGGGTAGGGGGTTTCTCTTACGAGAGTTAGTTAAACTTGCTTCTTAAATCAAGTTAACGTAAAGTTCGGTATGACCACCAGGAACTGGCTCGAGGATGAGCTGCTTCGTAGTTCCTCTCGTTGGTTTGCCGGGCACTTATGCCAGTCTTCGCTGTCTAGATCTCTCTAACGATTTACCTCTGACCGGATTCTTAATTTGGTGTGACCACCAAGAACTAGCTCCGCATGAGCTTCTTTTAAGTCCCTTTTGTTTGTAGCCGGCCTCTTGTCCGTCTTCGTCGTCTTCTTGCCTAACGTAATCTACCTCGTTTTTCCTCAGTTATTTGATTTTATACTTTGCCACCACACTGAGGTTAGGGGAAAGAGAGTGGGGAAGATGCGTGGATAGGCTGCATTAAGTCTCCTCCTCCAACGTTTTTTCTCAGAGCGTCATTCATCTAGCTTAAGGGACCTTCTGGCTTTAGGACGACGCTCCTCTAATTTCGCATATGCGGTAAAATTGAATATTAACTATTTGCGGAAATATTGGCGTTTTATCCCATGTTAGGGCCATAGGTCCGACCTGAGCTGTTTAGTGCATTATGTGGTCTTGGGGCAGCCATTCAGCTTCTCTTCGAGACGAGGGGCGAGAAAGGAGCAGGTTAAGTGGTCGGGCTATCCCGCCTCCACTGCCAGGGCGTTGTGATTACAAACCAGTGGCTCAATTGTGAAGGTGGGGTATCGATTCCCTTATATATATATTATAATATATATAAATATTTACTTATGGAGAAAAGTAACGTATCCTTATAACTCGACAACGTGATGTAATAGAGATGAATAAGAAATAAAGAAAATCACCATTTTTCATATATATTTTGAAAAAGATGTCTGAAAGTCAATAAAAGAAATCATGCAGACAGGTGTTATTTATAGTGTGTTAGTCTTCAAAATTTTTGTTTTTCACCGAGTTTTACAATAATCTTCTTGACTAATAGTTTCTTTGCGTATGTGCCTCTTTACTCCTGCATTAAGGTACTTAACCCATTAAGATGTGTAAGCTATTTCATTTGTGTTGACTAAAAGCATTTATAGGAAATAGTTATTTGATATTTTAATTGACAAAATTTATGAATTATTGATTAATTATATGTCACAGGTCTTGTTTCTCTACAAGAGATGTGAATGTATGTTTCCATTTATTAATTTTATAATTCTGCTTTTTAATCTTACTTATCTGAAGCAAATGATATTCCTTTCTCTACGAATTTGTTCTTCTAGTTTAGGAATTATTAATAATTTCTTTGGTTTTCTGTTAGAAACAGCGAGAGATCAAAGTATTAAGTTAGTGTTTTGAATGGATCTTTTTTGGTGACTGAAACTTGATCTTCCATGGTGGGGACCAGGGCGTGCCCCACTGCGTTACCATTCATTGCTTTTTCTACTAAACGCATATATATATATATATATATATATATATATATGTATATATATATATATATATATATATATATATATATATATATATATATATATATATATATATATATATATATATTTGACTAGTAGATTAAAATGGAGGATAAATATATCTATCTAGGTCAGCAGATCACAAATTCTCCCGAAAAATTCAATAACTCCAACGTAGAATCACTGTAGCTTGGGGGTGGGGGATGTGGATATGCAAGCATCATCTTCAAAAGCCAATTGCCTATGTGGCTAAAAAATAAAGCATACATCAATGCATAATCCCAACTATGACATCTGGAGAAGAAACATGGGATCTAACTAAAACATTTACATTGGGAGAACTTGGCGCGACAGAAAATAAGCATTTGGTTAGGTAAACAAACCAAGCCTTCGGGTAGAGTGGAAGCTATGCAAAACCTGAGATAGAGATGGAAGGCCATGTGGCAAGATTTTAAAACGAAAGATAGACTCTTCAAAATTGCCATTATTCTATACTTGATAAAATACCGAAAAGAAGACCATAAACAAGATGGAGAGATGTTCTTATAAAGTATGCGACAAATTGGAAACAAATTGCACAATATTGATTATTTTTATTCTTTTATACTACATTAGTTTTCGGTTTGATGGGAATCCATTATACTTTGTTTCTTATCACTTTTCTATTTAAACTTTTGAAACATGACGAGGTAGTAGCTATAAACCACAAAAATAATGCTTATTTGAAAATCTTTTAATAGAAGCAAAAATTCTGTTATCAGCTTTACAAACTCCTCTAGATTTGAAAAAATAGAAGATATTGCCAGCAAAACAGAGACGACCTTAAATTTTTCATTAGTTTTAATTTCCTTTGTTTGCTACCAATAACCATAATTTTTCTATCAGTTTAGAGTAAGCTAAACAATTATATTATATGACCCAATTTCCTGAGAGTCTGTATCTCAATACATATCATGCTAAGAGTTTCGTTCAAGGAAACCTTTAGAACTAAATCATTATCTTCTGGCTCTAAAGAGTTTGCTGAATATCTTTGAAACAATCTATAGATGATTATATTTGCTATAGCAACAATGTAAATCTTGTTACTTCCTCTAGCTTGATTGCAGTATTTGTGAAAAGACTAAGACTTTCAGATTAGTTTCCTATTTAAATGGATTTTAGAAAGACAGGCGAATAAGTCAGTAATACGTTCACATCAAGACTTGAGAAAGTTGATTGTAATAACATATTGCCCCAAGGTTTTAATAATTTTTTATTTTCTAAAGTCGTGTAAAATATCTTCACTTATTGCCACTTATTGCCAAAAGATCGTCGAGTCTGGTGTTGATTACATTCATGTACTTCTCGATAGCAATTATCTTTGATTTCTTTGCGGTTTTATTTACCTATCTATCTTTAGATGTTATATTTGCATTTTTACTCTATTATAATTTCAAGTTATTTGTCTTTCTAGAATATAAATTTAATAAGCTTTTTAAGATCACTCAATAGGCTGATATCTAAATCTCTTTCTGTCATCTGACCTTTAATTGGATTAGCAACAAGTTTTGATGGTGTTAAGCGAAGTCGCATTTTTCCATTATTTCGTCTTTAACTTTCGTTTCAGTTATCAGATTTGGATGGTGTCAACTGTCAAACTTGTTTCCTATTTTTATTATGAGTGTATTTATATGCTTGCTTATCAGAGTTATGTACGGCTATTCTTTTTGTCATAACTTACCTCTCTCTACTTTTAAAGCTATTTTATTGTTCGTCCGGGATAAGTTTTCAATCGCTAGCTAGGTCGAAAGATCTGAAAAGGCATATATCAGTAATAATTTATTTTCACAATGCAGGGCACGACGTTTCAGGTAACAAACCATCTTCATGTAACAGAGAAATAAATATTTAGTTCTACAAGGAGAAGTTATCTAGTTAAAAGATATTAAGGCACGATGTAAGCCATTGACAATTACTCAAAACAAAAAAAACATTTACAAAAATATTAAAAATGGTAACAAAGGTCATGTAGCATTTACTTAAAAAGAGTTATAAGGAGAAGGGGACGAAAACAATGTAAATTATAAACAAATTGATATGACTTCAAACACAGTTACATACCCTCCTGACGAAAACACAGGAGAGAGAACAGACGAGGTGTAAGAGAGAACGTGGGAAGAACAGGAGATTGGTTGGTTAGGAAACAAGGTATGCCAACCAAAAGTCGCATGCTCTCACTTATTCTGTTGTATGACCTTACGATCTTCAAAACTTTATATAATTCCCAGACTAAACTTGGGAAGACCTTGGCAATTATAACAATCAAGAGAATGTAATACAACATAGGTGTTTCACATTTCGTTAGAATCGGCGAATAGAAGAGGTGGGCGGTCCGATTCAGAAGTCCGATTATCTGATTAATCGGACTAGCATTTTTGAATCGGATAATCGAAAGGACTAACCCCCTGCCAAACAAATCGGATACGTGCAATCGGACTGCCGAAAGTTGAAAGCGATTTGTGATTAATCCAGGTCGACGTCGTCTTTGTTTTTTTTTCACAATAGTAGTTTCTAAATAAATTTCTCTATATTTTTCTCAAGTAAAGATTTTTTCGTTTTATTCTATTCTATTCACGCTTTCGTATTTTCTCTATAATATAATGCGTAAAATATCATGATTAATTATTAAATCATATAAAAAGAAAAAAATTTATTTTACAAGTATAAAGTAAGTATAATACGTGTTTAGTTCTGGTTTTTCATACGCGTCTCATATCGGTTAAGTAACGCACCACACCAGTTTAGAGCCAGTCATCGTGAGAGCAAGCTGCTGCTGCGCTGCTCCCTTGCCACCACTTGTGAACGCTTCGAAGTAATCCTTCAGTTTTCATTTCCTTGCTATTATGGACCCCAAGGGCAGTTAGTTACAAATAATATTTGCATTTAGTATTTCTATTTCATTCTAATGGTATTCACATGATCATATCTCGACTATTAGTTTCATAAAGTAACGATAAATATAGCTTAAAGTTCGTGAATTAGCCATTTCATGCAAGTTTCATCATGTATTCGTGCGCACTGGCTTCTTAATTGTGCGCACTTGCTCGTTGCTAGTTAGTATTTATTTCTACCTTCAACTTATCATATATTTGTGCATTTCGTAATTTTGTTTCTAAATACTAAATTTTTGTACAGAATTCAGCGCGTGCAATAGAAGTAGCCTTTTCGAAGACGGAGTTTTATTTACACTTTTGATAGCGGACGAAGACGCGTCCGTTACATACAGTATGGAGAGATTTCTGACTCCTCAGCCCGATAACAGAAACGCTAGCAGCGCAAACCAGAAGTCTCTGGGCTCTCAGCACAGCGACCAGGTGGCGGCGTCAACGACAACATCATGGGGGGCGTGGAGGATACCCTAACCTTTCAGCTCTCGCGGAACGAATCAACTGAGAACAAAGCCACAATGGAGACAGACACTCCATCCTCAGCCAGGAGAACAGTTGGAGGCACATCGCCCTGTTCTTCAAGGTCGTGGACAACAACAAGGCTACCTGCACCAAGTGCTCAAAGACACTTAAAATTCAGCTGGGAACAACTTCAAACCTGACAGTGACTTTAAATTTATTTTATTTAATAATTTATTTAAAGAATTTTTTACCAGGATTCATAATTATTTGACAAAAACTAAACCGGCTCAAAGTTAGGCATTTAGTTCTAGTTTTTACTGTAAGAATTTTAATTTATTTTTGTTTTTACTCTTTAGATACACTACCAGAGGTACCACCCTGGTCAAGTCCACGACCTCAAGGCAGCTTTGGAGGGCGCAAGCAAACGCGGCCGCTACAAGTCCTCTCGGAAAGCAGCCGCGACCAGAAGGCAGGCCAGCATCGAGGAGAGCCTCAAGGAGAAGTTCTCCCAGAAGAAGTGCCTCGACCTGTATTATAGTGAGTAATTTTAATTTTTCAAGTTAAAGTATCAATATATTTTTGATTTTTAAGTGTTTTAATTTTAAAACTGTTAAACTCAGTTTAGACACTGAATGATTGAATAATAATAATAAATTCATTAAATTGGATATAGATGGTTTAAATTGTTAACAGTTTTCTGTTTTTCCTTCTTAAACATGTTTTAACAATTTATATGTCTCATAATCTCATATAAAAAAATGATATGATGAATAAAAAAATCTTGAAATTTTAAATTTATTCTAAAACTTCTAATTTTACTTGAGGTCATTAATTGGCCGCATGAAGCCTGCCTCAGAGACAGACAATGAACAAAATAAGGCCCTGTGGTTGTATGCCTGCCAACAGTTCAAGGTCCCCTCCAGGCGGAAGTTCACCCGCGACATCAGGGCGATGGGGGATCAGGCCAAGGCGGACCTGACGGACTTCCTTGCCAAACAGGAGTTCTTCGCCACCACGGCTAACAGCTGGTCGGCAAGCAACAGGGCCTTTCTGGGGATGATGGTGACATGGCTGGACAAGGTCACTCTTGACGGTGGCATGGCTGAATAAGGGCACTTTCAAGAGGCACTCCGCCGTCCTCGGAATCAAGGAGATCGCCGTGAACCAGACGGGGACCTACTTGGCAGAAGCAATCTCCAAGCTGCACGACGAATTCGGCCGCAAAAGGAAGGTGTGTAAACTCTAAGAATTTTTGCATATTTGTCTTTGTATTTGCCCAGGTATCCAGCAAAATTCTACATTTTTTCTTTATAATACTGTATGAATCTGATCCTGTAGTCTGCGTGAAATATGTTATGTATATTTGTCATTAATACTTTTAAGAGAACTGAGGGAGTCTGTAAAAATAACGAAGTGATGACCATTATCATATTGACTTTTGAATCATACTTCAAGCTCATACTGATAAATGAAATGAAACTTTAATTTAAAACATTATTTCGCTTTTAAGGTTGTCAGCACCACCACGGACAATGGCGCGAACTATATCAGTGCCTTTAACCGCAACATCGAGCGAGATGCCGAGCAGCAAGGACAAGACGTGGTTGACCCAAAGGTGGTGCGCACCAACACCATCCTGGTGGCTGACACCCTGGAGGAGGTGAACCAGCAGGAATAGGTAGTGCAGCTCCCCAAGCATTGCCGCTGTGCGGCACACACAGTGAACCTTAATTCCTCCAGGGATTTGGAGAACGTGCCCGGTTGGACCACCCAGCCCAGGCTGGCCTTCAACAAGCCGGCCGCCAAGGCCCAGAGCGTGTGGAACGTCCAGAACAGAAACACAATGACCGCCAATGACATTAAATCAGCTCTGGGCAAGAAGCTTTTTACCCCCGGCCTCACCAAGTAGAATTCTAGCCAGGACCCCTACAAGTGCCTGCTGAACGAGGTACTTTACTTGGACAAGAGGAACAAGCGGAACCAGATCTGTCAGCGGCAGCAGCCCCACCCTCTACCACACATCACGCAGGACGACGAGCATATCTGGTTAGAGTACGTCAAGGTGACCGTCCCCCTCGCCGCCTGCCTAGACGTACTCAAGGGCGATGAGAAGGCATACATGGGGTCCTTTCTTCCCCAAATCTAGGTGCTCAAAGATTCCTTGAAGGCGGTGTGGTGCGACGAGAGCATTGTCCTAGCACAGAACCTGGTAGCCAACCTCCTCGCGGCCCCCCCACCACAGGCTTGCCACGGTCAGGGTCATCTGCAGGAGACAGGACAATGAAGTCTACTGCGACTTGGTGAGGTACAAGTTCATCAGGGACTTTCTTACCCTCGTCCGGCCTGAAGAGCACCTGGCCCCTTTAGCTCAGCAGGGACCGCTGCCAGGCTCCAGCAGTACGGACTACCTGTTCGCCATGGAGGATGGGCAGCAAGAGGAGAGCCTCGAGAAGAAGGCCAGGGAAGAAGTCAACAACTGGACGAGGAAGCCGCTGAGGGGCAACCTGGTGCTCTCGCCCAATCTCTTCCCACTTAAGTTCCGTGATGCTTGGGTAACACTCTTCCCCAAGTATAACACTCCGCTCCTGAGCTCAGACTTAGTTGATCACGTGTTCAGCTATGGGTCGGACATCCACAGTCCTAAGAGGGCTGCCCTCACTGTACCAAACTTCAAAATCCTCGTCTTCATGAAGGCCAGCCTCCACCTCCTCAAGAAGGCCCACGAGGTAGAGGAGGAAGACGATAATTAAGCTGGCGGGTTTAAAGTAGAGTGGAAAACTTTTAATATTATCGAGTATATACCGTCCAAGATGTTAGTTGACCCTATCAAGAAAGCCAACGAGGTGGAGGAGGAAGACGAGGACTAAGCTGGCGGGCTTAGAGTAAAGTAGAGTGAAAAACTTTTAATATCATGGAGTATATATGGAACAAAGATGATAGTTGACCCTATCTTTTTTTCAGAGAGAATATATTAGTATTACTGTGTGTATTTTGTGTAATATGTACTGTATAGTTTAATTTTTTGTTGTATTATATTTTAATTCAAATAAAATTTTTATTTTTGATCTTAAGAGCTTGGTTTCTCTTTGTATTAGTTAGAAATGGCTTATTTGGGGCAAAAAAAAAGTATTGAATTCCTTTTAGAAACAGTGAAAATCGCTTTAAAAACATTGAATCGCTTTTAAAAATATCGAATTGCATTTAAAAAAATTAATCGAATCGGATAATCGCTAATAGGACTTAGATTTTTGGCACCCGAATAGGATAATCGAATCGGACTGGACGAGCTGGTAAACCGGTAATCGCTAATAGGACTTTATTTTTTTCGAATCCAGTCCACCTCTGCCCAAATAGTTATGATGTTATAACCAAAATAAAATACTTCCCTGGCTAACTTTGGGAGGACCTTGGCAATTATATCATTCAAAAGACAATTGAAAAACAATGTTCTACTCTTTTAATTTTATTTTTACTTTATCTCTGAGGATGATACGAGGGTATCGAAACGCGTCAGAAACATACAGTGCTTTGCTAAAGGCATCTTCTCCTATTCCCTCATTTAACTTTAAAAACCCAAAGTCAAAGATGTGAAAAGAAAATCCCAAATGCTAAATTAGCCGTCGCTCTTAACAAAGTTTTTTACGATGATATATATATATATATATATATATATATATATATATATATATATATATATATATATATATATATATATATATATATCAAGAATATGAAGAAATATGCGATGGTTACGAACATTTAATTTTCCAGACGTTACGTTCATTAACGATGACCATCATCAGCGAATTCTAAATACAAAGAATTACTTTTATAAAGATAACCAAAGAGAGCAAATAAAAAAACATGACATGAGTCGAAAATGATAACCGTAAGCAAGAAGTTAAAATGAAATATATAATCCTAAACCGTTGAAAACAAATGGGTGAAAATCTATTAATAATAATTTGATTAATATCGTAAAAAATAACTAAATTAAATAATAATCCCATGAGTTTAAAATATGCATAATAAACATGAATTAAATTCCTATTGAAATCGAAAAATTGTAAACTATAGCAATAAAGTCGAAAGCAAGGGATAAAGAAATCGATTAATAAGACTGAGAAAAAAAATTTAAATAATCCCATGAGCAGCAAATTTGAATAATAAACATGAATCAAGTATTAAGCGGAATACAATAAATTTACTATAAACCACATCAAGAAAGAATTACAAGGGCAGGGCGAACAATCCAAAATAAGTTAGATCAGGGGGGTATGCAATCAAAGTGGATATTAATAGATGGAGCGAAGCAAGTAATTCAATAAAGTTAATTTTAAGTGATTGAACATTAAATAAATACGAGTAGATTAAGTCACAAAAGTTTAAATATTAAATAATCAATAATGGAGGGGCCAAAGAGAACAACGACTGAAACATTAAATTAAGGAAAAGTCAATCATAAACCAAATCATTTAGATATTAATGGGACAAACTAAAAAAGAAATAAAAATTTCTCTGCACGAGTACTAACCTTATTACGGTGAAGCTGGGAGTATCAACTGATATTACGGACAGAATTAGGCAGAAAGAAAACTATTAAGGGGGATGTGGTTGGTTGTACATTAGTCTATATAGTAAATAATTAAAGGTAGAATAAATAATCATTAAGTTTCCGGTTTATTTGTTTGATGTAAAGTGATTCAAGAATTTTTAAATCCAGAGAAGAGGAGGCAGAAGAGAGTATACTAAAGGAATCAGGGCCAAGCGGGTGGTTATGTTTTAGTGAATGTTCTCGTATAGAGGAGTGTTTGGGTTTGAAGATGGGAATGTTTGTTCTGTATGATACTTAGATATGCTTAGCGATCCTACATCTTAGCTGTAGACTTGTTTGGCCTACATAGTGACTTTGGCAGGTCGCACAAGTGAATTCATAAATGATGGAGGAACGCTGGCATATTGGGAGTGATTTTTGGGGTCGAAAGAAAGTATAGACACCAAGAGGATTCGAATTAATTAGGAGAAACTTGCATTGGGGAAAGAATCTATTAAGAGTCGAGAGTAAAGCTTTGTTAAATTTGGTGTTGTCAAGTGGAAAATATATAACCTTAAGTCCTAAACTTGAGTCTTAATCTTTAGTCATAGAAGATAAGGTTACTTAGCTTCTGCCTCTTAACTGTTGGAGTACTACCTGCGTGTGGTCCACCTGCCTTTAACTGAAGGTACGTTCAACGAACGAGTGCTGGGTGGTATAACCCGGCTAACCTCACTGTCTTGTGGGAATCCTTGGAAGGGCCAAGGCTTCAGGAGTAAGCCTGGAGATCAAATCTGCACGGTGCTCGTGCATTAGGCGATAGTCCAAGAAGGGGCTTTTTACGGCAGAGCACTGCACTTAAACCTGCTCCAGTCGTCCTGGATCGTATCCTTTCCACTGGACTCAGCAGGGGAAAGTGAAGATGGTGGAGTGAAGAATGCACACCAACTTTCCACCTTAAATATCCTTGTGCAAGTTATCACTTCATGCATTGCTCATTTTATGTATGGAGTGACATCGTCATCGGCAACGATAAACAACATTAAACAAGTGAGCATGTATTGACTAATCAAAGTACAAACCCAATTTTCCATCAGCCCCGATTATAAGTTCTGTTAGGTCTGTTTTTTTATGCACTGTCTAAATGGCTTACTTCATTTCTTACACCACTAGTTGAGACTAATTCTTATTCACATGTTACTAATAGCTACGAACTTATTTCTAAACTCAATGGCATTCAGTATTTTAAAAGTTTTACCCTTGTTAGTTGTGATGAGTACCGGTTGAAGATCTGATCAATTTTCTTAATGATATATTACATAATATTGACCTTTTACCTGCTACTATTTTCATGAACCTCATTTTGCTCTGTACTAAAAATTGTCAGTTTTTACTCAATGGTAAAGTTTTCTTCAAAAGCTTGATTTAGACATGGTTAACTGCATTTCACCTGTTCTTTCTAACTTATAAATGGACTTCTTTGAAACAAGAATCGTTCCTACTATCTTTGACTTCCCTATTGTTTGGTACAGATATATATTGATGATGCCATTGGTTTGTGGCCTAATTCTAAAGATATAAACAGTTTTCTTAATAAAGTAAATTCACTCTTTCCTTCTCTTAAATTTATCCGAGGCTTAAATTAATAGACCCCTTCCCTTTCTAGATATTCTTATTCATTGAACCCATAATGTTGTCAAATATTCCATCTTTGCAAAACCCAATAATTCAAACACTTATATTCATTTTTAATCTGCGTATAGTCCCAAAGTTAAACGTTCTATTTTATCCTCCATGTTTCTAAAGGCTTTAAATGTTGTGAGCCCTGGATATATGGATCTGAAATTCTCTGATATCTTTGAAATCGGCTACAAATTCCTCTACCCCAATCCATTTCCTTTAAATTGTCTTTCCTCTGCAAAAAGGACGTTCTATAATACAGTTCCTACTTTCCCTTTTGATGTTATGTAAAAACGTTATAGTTTTACTCTTCTCTGATTGCTTTACTGACCTTCCCCGTATTTTAAAAAACTTTAACATTTCTGTTCCTTTCAAGTACGAGTCGACTATTAAGAATATACTTGTTCACAATATACGAGGGGCGGGCAATAAGTTTTGCAATTCGGATATAAGGAAACGAGATATGAGGAAAAGTGTTTTATTATTTTTCAATATAACTACCCTCGACTTTAATGCACTTGCGCCACTTGTTCCTGAGGCTTTGAATTTCTGACAACCAGAAATCTCCCGACTGTTCTTCAATCCACTCCTGGACGGCGAGCTGAAAATCCTTATCGTCCCCAAACCGGCGTCCACGCAGTGCAGCCTTGAGCTGGCAGGATAAAAAGAAGTCACTAGGGGTGAGATCTGGACTGTAGGGGCGATGGTTGAGCTTCTCGAATCTGCACTCACGCAGCGCAGCTTGTGCAACTCTGGCCTCTAAACTTTGACGACGTTGAAGTCGATCATGGGGCGTGAGGTTTCTAGGGACCCAACGGAAAGAGACCTTGGTCATGGCCATATTGTCGTGGATGATGTTGATAACACTTTCATGTGATATTCTAAGTTTTCGCTCGATTTCTTCGACCTTCACCCGTCGATTTTCGAGGATCATCCTCTCCACACGGCCAACATTGTCTTCGTTGGTCACGTCTGACGGGCGTCCTGGACGGGGGTTATCTTCAAGGGACTCAAAATGAATGCTGATATAAAAGAAAATTATCTATAGAAAAATCATTGTGTAATTATGGTCTTGGTTTTGTGTCTAATATTCATAGTTATGGGTAACTAGTTCATTATTGTAATTATTTGATTAACTTTGGATTTAAAAACCGTTTCATTTCTTTCCCTCTCTTCCATGCTCTCTTCCCCCTCCATTTAGCTATAACTCGTGCCTTCCCAAATCATCATCTTTAGGCTATCTCCTTTTCCGTTAATCTTTTTATTCTCTCTGGCTTTCTTTTTTATATTTACTGCCAATTTGTTTGTTCTTGCTACCTGCTCCTAGTGAACCTTGATGTGATTTTACTCTCTTTTTTCTACTTCCTTATTGGTCATTTCTTAGAAACTACCCTTTACTTTTTTCTTCCGTATACATATATAACCATGCTTTATTCATTTCTCTTGAGGTATTCCTTTATAAATAAATGAATAAAGTATGAAAGTACTCGCAAACACCTTTTTCTTTTTCTTGCGGGGCATATATATTAAGGGGGCCAAGGTTAGAACTGTGAGTTGTATATAGAAATCATTAGAACGAACATTTGTACCATGGCAAGTGAGGAAAAAAAGAGAACAGAAAGGAATTATAAACATAGAGGCGATTAAAAATAACATTGATAGGATTCTCGCTACGTTTAAAAATGTTACGTATTCACGATTATCTTAAACTCGAGCTCCGATTGGAAGGTGGGAATCCTGAGATTTGAGCCGAACTAATCAACTTTCTTTTTCTTTCTTATATCTTTGTTCGGGTTTTAATTGGACATTTCGCATCTTTTATTTCACCTTTTCTTGTTTTGTTTGTTTGCTTCTTTTTTTTTTAGTTCGGGTCACTTCGCCTCATTTATTTACGCTTTTCTTGATTTTTCCTTCGTTTTTCAGTTTTGGGCACTTCGCATCTGTTATTTACGCTTTTGTATTTTTGTTGTTTTCCTTCATATTTTAGATTTGGGAACTTCGCCTCTCTTGCTTATTTCTTTACTTTTGTAAAACCTTGCCGATCTTAATCTGTGCATTTTGACCGATTTGTTCTTAGTTTCCATATCCGGTTTTATGGTCTTGATTTTGTAGCATGTTTCTTGTAATGTTTTTTACGTGTAAATTGGTCGTATGTTTTCTCTTGCACAATTTCTTCCGCTTGAGAATAACGATATTCTTTTGCCTATGTGTTGCCTTTGTTAGGTTATACCTACAAACCTATTTCACCCATATGAAACCTACCACACATTTTACCACTTACTACATAAATGAACAAAAATGCAAAGACTGTAACGACTGACATATGTAAATCCATTTTATCATTCGAAATTAATTGTATATATCGACAAAAATGCCTAAAGCAAGTAAACACGCAAATTCTCGAAATGGCTCAAATAATGTCATCTGACCGTCTAAGACGTTGTCACTCTCAGATCTCACAACACAGCGAGATAATTTAGCCTATATTTCTCTTCTCGCGGTGAGTGAGAGTAGATTAAATGTATTTTTCTTAGAGAGAGATGAGGTCATCTTGAAAAAGATTTCGGATCGAGGAGGTAAAAATTTTCATTTAGTCAATTTGTGACTTCCATACAAATGAACTCGCACTTCGTCATCCCCTACCGCAGTCAATAATTTTTTCAAGGGACCAATAAGGAAGTCTGTGTCAAAGGTAGAAGAGTTAGAATGGGATGAAATGTTCGTTCCGATCACAGATGAGTCAGGAATTCCGATTACACATGAAGTATTTTTGTATTTGTCCTCTGATGAGAAGTACATTTTCCTCGTCGCCAAATACATTCCCAGCTGGAAAATTGATCCGCGACTGAAAATTTTGAAGCCAGAATCCATTTCCCACTCAAGTTGGTTGACTATAGCCTGTCGCCTTTGCTTAACTTACCTCTCCAAGCATCTTTTTAAAGATAAAGTTATGAAAAACCTGCACTCACTCATCTTCTACGTCGTCACCAACTACATTCATTCCTTGTTGGTTTGTCATCAAAACTAGACCACGCATTTCTGACGCCAGAATCACATTCTTTTCCAAATAAAATGTCTCCGCTTTCTTCATCATTCAACGCGAGACATAGTGTTTGTTCCCTTACATCAAATCATGGAACGTGGATCCAGAAAATCTGCTCCTCTCTCTCCTCTACGACGATGATCCAAATCTCCGCGCCTCCGCTGTTCGCAAGATTATGGACCTTCGCCAAGGGATCGATGTTGGTGACAAGTCGTTGAGAAAATTTGTTCCTCCTCCCCTCAACTACAATGTGAACAAAACCACAATCACGATATTTTTGTCTATCCTTACTTGCGATCTCACCATCGTCGTCGAATTTGAGGATTTGATTGTCAGCAAATTTTAATTGCCATCTTTCCCAACCCACACCCAAGCGGTGGAGCGCTTAATTCGCGAATTAACAAGTGTATGCAGTAAAATTAAAGGTTAAGTTTGACAATATTCATCAACAGAGTCGATAATTTCAATTTATTTGAAAGGCAATACAAATTTAACAAATATAGCTCGAATTATATTGCGAAACTTATTTATAAACCGCCCGAACCTTCTTAGCATCTTTCGCCTGGTTTCACACAAATACTAATTTTTCAAGTTTGTTTTCTCGGATTTCATTATGTTCAATCTTTGCCGGGGAACCACGCCTAATATTTATATTTATGTTTTCCCGTTTTGCTTCGACTGGTTTCATTTTGTTTAGTCTTTTAATTCGCGCAGGAACCACAACGAATGTTTATGATTTTTCCACTTTTGTTTTTCTCTGATTTCATTTTGTTGCGTCTTTTAATTCGCCTTTATTTACTGGAGGATGCTAGCTTCAGTTTTTATTAAATAGTTGAGAATGACCGCTTTAAAATTAATTCAGATTCACATATTGTGGTTTATCATTACTCTCTTGCAATGGCTATATATCGCGTTAATGCGATGTCTTCTAATCCCTATATATATATATATATATATATATATATATATATATATATATATATATATATATATATATATATATATATATATATATATATATATATATATATATATATATATATATATATATATATATATATATATATATATATATATATATATATATATATATATATATATATATATATATATATTGTCATAGAATGGACTCTCGACGATATACCATATATGACTATTCGTTGAGGGAATTATTCATTTATATTTAGAGTGCGTGGTGTCTGGTCGACCGAGGTTATTTATCTTCAATATGCTTAAGAAGTGGAACTGAGCTCAAACATAATAATATGCCTATCATTAATAAAATAGAGTTTTATTCATAGAAACTATCAACAACACACAAAACGAAAAATATTGACATCAACAGAGAATGGAAAGGGTCGTGGGAAATCTAGCTATTCCGAGGATTAAGATTTCGAAGAGATTTAAAAAGGTAAAACAAATTAAAAATTAAAGGGATGGGATGGTTTGCTAAACCATTCAAAGCACAGGATAGGGTTGACAAAAGGGTTAAATACTCAAACATAACGTTTAGCTTACGTAATTACACCTGTTGTGCAGAGGAAGGCGACGTGAAGAATCTTCGGTCCGCTGGCGAGTTCTAGCCGAAGGAGGGGGGGGGGGTGAATTAAATGATCCTGACGTGGTGTCTTAGGAATGAGAACCATTTCTTGGCAAACGGGCTTGAAGAACAATAGCTGTTCTACGTTGTTCTCTTCTGAACAAGAGGAGGGAGGGGGTGAGAACCGTCTCTTGTCTACGGGCTCAAAGAACAATGGCTGTTCTAATGTTGTTCTCTTTCTGAACAACAGAGAGAAAGAGTGAGAACCGTTTTTTTTCAAAGGGCTCACATAACAATGGCTGTTCTAATGTTGTTCTCTTTCTGAACAACAGGGGGGAAGGGTAAGAACCGTTTCTTGTCAACGGGCTCATAGAACAATGGCTTTTCTAACGTTGTTCACTTTCACAACAACAGGGAACGCCTTGTGAACCTGGCGTCATGAAGGCTCGAACCTTGGCACTCAAGAGATATTGCCTTTTTCTGGATAAATGATGGTGGATATCGAGGTAGAGGGCCCTTTGGTGAACAAGGTGAGACTGGATCGTAGAGATGTTTCGCGAAGAAAATCTGGATCTCGAATCTGCTCTTAGTGGTAAAGTTTTCGCCTAAATAGTCGAGCCATTCCCTTGGCGTAGGGGACAATGGAGTGGGGCTTCGAGGGAATGCACAGCCGCGCCTGAGAACAATACCTTATCGGCCTATAAGCCTTACTCAACCTTGCGAGGCCAGCGTATGAGGAAAAAACGGGGGAAGATAAACCTCCTTGGTTAAACATTGACTTAGGTGGCGGTTATGATGCGCCCAGGCTTCAAGGCGAAGATGCACGTGGGTAGCATCTTGTTTCTAAAAACATGTGATAGTGGTTGAAATTAAGCGGCCTCAAACCGTTCTATCACACCCCTCCATTCCGGGGAAAGTTGTCACTTCAAATAAAAGAGAGAAGGGACAACGATAGAGCTCCGTTGTGGGGAACTCGTTTTCTTGTACTGACCGTACCTTCATGCACCTAACTAGTATTAACTCAATACATATGATTATTTTGATCTTTTGATTATAAAGGAAACTAACCTTTAATACAAACTTAATCAATAAAAGGGGGATGAAGCAATGAAATGATATAAAATTACTACTGATGGGACAAAATAATTTATACGTAATTTAATGGGTACAAATATATATACATACAAAAAAAAAATAGACATTGAGCATTACAAAATTCAGACATATACATTAACTAGTTCTATTACAAGAGAATCCAATTTAAGTCGTACAAGACGGTATATACATACACGGAGATCCTAATCCTACGAATACAATTAATCTACGCTATTTGGTAACGCATTCCTACTGAGTGCGTCAGCGACCTAGTTATCGGAACCTTTTAAATAATTTATTTTAAATTGATACTCTTGCAAGAGTAAACTCCAGCGCATAATTCGGCCGTTGGAGTGTCGTACATTCCGAATATATGCTAACGGGCGGTAATCGGTTCCTATCTGAAATTCTTTTCCTATCAATTACATTTTAAATTTGCCTATAACCCAGATAATTGATAGAGCTTCCTTCTCTATAGTGGCATATCTCTTTTCGCGTTGTAATAATTAGCGACTAGCATATGCAACTGGATGACTCGTTCCGTCATCCTCATATTAAAGGAGTACACCTCCAATGCCCTCATTGCTCGCGTCGGTCTTAATCCCAAAGGATTTTTCCAAGTTGGGCAACTTTAAAATGGAGGCAGAAATGAGCTTACTCTTGAGCTGATTAAAATGGAAAACAGCGACATCATTCCAACGTAGACGATCGGGGAAATTCTTTTTTAAAAGGGAGCTGAGGGGCGCCGAAATTGCAGCGAAATTCGGAACAAATCGCCGATAGTAAGAAGCTGATCCTAGGAACGATCTTGATTACTTCTTTGTATTCGGGAGGGGCATGTCGGCGATTGCCTTAATCTTGTCCTCTTAGGGACCTGGCTGGCTTTGTCCTATTTTGAAACCCAAGTATTTTATGGTTTCGTACGGTAAATGGCATTTCCTGGGGCTAATGGTGAGGCCATTTTCGCGCAGTAGCTCAAAGAGAGCTAATAGTGTGGTTAAATGGTGACTCCATTCAAATAGTTCTTGTAGCTGGCTCTTTTGATGTGGTGTCAGCTGCGCGTCAATATCCAGGTCAGAGGGTTCAAAAGACTCGCCTGGTAGGAAAGGAAGAGGGTAATCTGCATCAGGTTGAATGCACACTGTCTGTATACATTAAGGGACTCCGCGGGGTGATCTTCTTTAAGCGCCGATGTTTCGTCCAGTGCTACGAACGTATCTCCATGGGCGCGTTGGGGGTTCTTTTTTTCGTGGGGTCCACGGACAGTCTCCGTGTCCTTGTCTTGGGCCTTATCGCCTAAGGGTGTTAGTAAGTTACATTCCTTTTGTGTCGTCCTAAAGTCCTGGTTAGGGGTCTCCGAGAAATCGGACGGTATCGGGGTTCTTATGGGGACGGGTTCCTGGGCTTCTTTTTTAGCTCGGCCTCGAGGAAGGGCGGCCTGAGACACAGGGTCGAAATTTACTTGGGGGCTCTGTCCTATAAGTAGAGAACAGAATTGTATGGGTGCTGAAATGACTTCAGCCAAGCCATCATAATATTGACACTGCAGGTAACATCTAACCACGGGGAATTGGTTCGCCCGCCCAAGGTAGTCATGTACCACCGCTGATTTTTCGTGGTTAAGGTCCACTGGGGGGAGGAGCTCGTCGGACACGATGAAACACGTACATCCTGTGTCCCTGACAGGAGTCGATACTTGGCAGCCGTTTACGCTGCCCTTCTCAAATTTCAAAGTTCCCGATGAACTTTTATCAAAAATAAAATTTACCTGGTGGCCTGACGGAGGGGGAGAAGTTGCTGCTTGGGTCTGAAACACCAGGGGAGCCGGGGTGGCATTAATATGGTGAACTTGTTTGGCTGGTCGGCTTTTAAGCCTAGAATTTTGGGGGCAATTTCAGCTCATGTGGTTTTCTACACCACAGGTGAAGCCTATGATTGGTCGCTTCGGGAAGAGAGATGGAGGAAAAATCTTAACGGTAGGTTTGGTGTCCCGTTGTTAGGTTTGGGGAAAGAAGTTTTGGGGTTTTACGGGGCTCGGAAACTTTGTATGCTTTCCTGTGAAGGGGCGCGAATCCTTCCTTCTTTCCTTGTAGGGGGATTGGTGAGAAGTTCAATTCTCCTTTGGGTATAAATTATGGCTTGCGGCATAGACATCCGCTTCTTCGGTACATTCTTTAAAGGTCTGGCACCGACGATCCTTGACGAACGCGCGGATCTCCGTCGGGAGAGATGCCAAAAATTGATCCCGCAACACGAAGTCTGTTAAGGGACTCGTAGTCAGGATCAACCTTTAAGGATTCTAACCAAAATTTAAAATTCCTCTGAAGAATGTATCTGAATTGACGGAACGTCTGTCCGGGTTTAATACGACCTCCTCGAAATTCTTGGCGGTAGAAATCAGGAGTCATATTATGATTGACCAATAACTCAGCTTTTAAGGTGCTGTAATCAATTGTACATTCAGATGGTAAAGATATGAAAATTTCGCGCAATTTAGAATTTAACAAGTGAAGTAATCTCGCTACACCTTGAGCCTCCAGATCCATATTATTGATTTCGAGGATCTTTTCGAAGTGGGTTTAAAATTCTCCAAAAACCTCTCCATCTCTGAAATTAGGGAGCCTAAGTGGGAGATTGAAGGGGGCTTCTGAACGGGAACTGGCTGACTGTATTTCTGCTTCAAAACGAGCTATATCAATCTGATAGGGAAGCTCAGCTAGTCTTTTCCGTTCCTCTCTTTCTTTTTCTTTTTATTCTCGTTGGATTTCTCTTTTTCTTGCTTCTTGTTGGATTTCTCTTTCTCGTTCTTTTTCTTCTCTTTAGCTTTCTGTTCTTTGCTCCTCTTGAATGTACTCAATTAGTTCTTTTCCTGAAAGTCTCAAGGATTCTCCTTGCGCTTTGAAGATTTTGAACTGAGTCATCTTTGCACTTGGGGGCTCAATAGTCAACCAACTAAAATTCCTTGCAATAAGAATTAAGCCTTCTAGAGAGTTAGCCTACCTAAATATGAGCACTGACCTATTTATAATTTGTTTCTCGATCTAAATAACCACTGACTAAAATAACACACAAAAAAAAATACAAACAAATTATTATAACAGTTCCTTGAGCTACTCCAGCTTCTTAAGTTTCAAAAAAGTGGATAGCAATCGTTAAAACAAGAAAGAACTACTATACTCTATTCTTATAACGAATAACAATATGCTTTGCTCGACTGAGACCAGTGTTTGCAAAGATATAGCGTTAAACCCCACACCTGACACCAAATTTAAATAGTATATATATATATATATATATATATATATATATATATATATATATATATATATATATATATATATATATATTTATATATATATGTGATAGAACGGGTTGAGGCAGCGTTAGTTTGGACTCCTATCACATATTATTTAAAACCACGATGCTCCCACGTGCATCTTCGCTTCAAAGCTTGACGCCTTATCGCAGCCACCGGATGTCAATGTTTAAACAAGGAGGCTATCGTCCCCCCGTTCGCCTCCATACGCCGACCTCGCCAGATTGAGTTAGGCTTATGGGCAGATACGGCATTGTTCCCAAGCTCGGCTGTGCATTACCTCGAAGCTCCCACTCCATTGTCCCCCACGCCAAGGGAGTGTCTCGACTATTTAGATAGAAACTTTACCACTAAGATCAGATTGGAGATCCAGATTTTCGTCGCGAAACATCACCACGACCCTCTCTCACTTTGTGCGCCAATGGACCTCGACCTAGAGATTCACCATCACTTGTCCAGAAGAAGGACAATTTCACTTGAGTGCCAAGGTTCGAGCTTTTCGTGACGCCAAGTCCTCATGGCTTCCCCCTCGTTGTTCAGAAAGAAAACAACTTTAGAACAGACATTGTTCGTTTTGAGCCCGTTCGCCAAGAAACGGTTCTCACCCTTCCCCCTTGTTGTTTAGAAGAGAACAACATTAGAACAGCCATTGTTCTTGAGCACATAGACAAGAAACGGTTCTCACCCCCCCATCTGTTGTTCAGAAGTGAACAACATTAGAAAGCCATTGTTGTTGAGCCCGTAGACAAGAGACGGTTCTCCCCCCCCCCCCTGTTGTTCAGAAGAGAACAACGTAGAACAGCCATTGTTCTTCAAGCCGTTCGTCGAGAACGGTTCTCATTCCCCAGACGCCACGTCAGGATCATTTTATTCCCCCCCCCCCTTTCGGCTGGAACTCGCCAGCGGACCGAAAATTCCTTCACGTCGCCTTCCACTGCACCACTAGTATAAAGTTACGTAAGCCAAACGTCACCTTTGAGTACTTAACACTTTGGTCACTTCTATCTTGTGCTTTAAATGGTTTAGCGAACCATCCCATCTCTTTAACTCTATATTTGTTTTACCTTTTTAAATCATTAAATCCTCGAATTAGCCCGAGCCCACACGACTCTTTCTATTCTCTGTTTATGTCAATATTTTCCGTTTTGTGTTTGTTGATAGTTATTATTAATACAACTTTTTTTTATTAATGATAGCAATATTATTATCCTTGAGCTCAATTCCACTTCTTAAGCATAACGAAGATACATAATATCAGCCCACCAGACATTCACGCACTCTAAAGATAATTAAAGAAGTTCCCTCAACCAATAGTCATATATGGTATATCGTCGAGAGTCGATTCTACGACATATATATATATATATATATATATATATATATATATATATATATATATATATATATATATATATATATATATATTTATGTGGTAGAATGGACTCTCGACGATATACCATATATGAGTATTCGTTGAGGGAATTATTCATTTATATTTAGAGTGCGTGTTTCTGGTCGACCGAGGTTATTTATCTTTAATATGCTTAAGAAGTGGAACTGAGCTCAAGGATAATAATATGGCTTTCATTAATAAAATAGAGTTTTATTAATAGAAACTATCAACAACACACAAAACAGAAAATATTGACATAAACAGAGAATGGAAAGGGTCGTGGGGAATCTAGCTAATCCGAGGCTTAAGATTTAGAAAAGATTTAAAAAGGTAAAACAAATAAAAATTAAAGGGATGAAATGGTTCGCTAAACCATTTAAAGCACAGGATAGGGTTGACAAAAGGGTTAAATACTTAAAGGTAACGTTCAACTTACGTAATTACACTTGTTATGCAGAGGAAGGCGACGTGAAGGAATCTTCGGTCCGCTGGCGAGTTCCAGCCGAAGGAGGGGGGGGGGGGGGATGAGAACCGTCTCTTGTCTACGGGCTCAAAAAACAATAGCTGTTCTAATGTTGTTCGCTTTCTGAACAACACGGGGGAAGGGTGAGAACCGTTTCTTGTCAACGGGTTCAAAGAACAATGGCTGTTCTAATGTTGTTCTCTTTCTGAACAACAGGGGAAGCCTTGTGAACCTGGAGTCATGAAGGCTCAAACCTTGGCACTCAAGAGATATTGTCCTCTTCTGGACAAATAATAGTAAATCTCGAGGTAGAGGGCCCTTTGGTGCACAAGGTGAGACTTGATCGTGGAGAAGTCTCGGGAAGAAAATCTGGATCTTGAATCTGTTCTTAGTTGTAAAGTTTTCCTCTAAATAGTCGAGATACCCCTTGGCGTAGGTGACAATGGAGTGGGGCTTCGAAGGAATGCACAGCAGTGCCTGAGACAATACCTTATCTGCCCATAAGCCTAACTTAATTTGGCAAAGCCGGTGCATGGGGCAAAACGGGGGAAGATAAACCTCTTTGGTTAAACATTGACTCAGGAGGTGGTTATAATGCACCCGGCTTTAAGGCGAAGATGCACGTGGGTAGCATCGTGTTTCTAAAAACATGTAATAACGGTTGAAATTAAGCGGCTTCAAACCGTCCTATCACACCCCTCCATTCCGGGGAAAGTTGTCACTTCGAATAAAAGAGAGAAGGGACAACGATAGAGCTCCGTTGTGGGGAACTCGTTTGTTTGTACTGACCGTACCTTCATGCACCTAACTAGTATTACCTCAATACATATGATTATTTTGATCTTTTGATTATAGGGGAAACTAACCTTTAATACAAACTTAATAAAAAAAAGGGGCATGGAGCAATCAAATGATATAAAATTACTACTGATGGGACAAAATAATTTATACGTAATTTAATGGGTACAAATATATATACATACAAAAAAATAGACATTGAGGGTTACAAAATTCAGACATACATTAACTAGTTCTATTACAAAAGAATCTAATTTAAGTCGTACAAGACGGTATATACATACACGGAGATCCTAATCCTACGAATACAATTAATCTACGCTATTTGGTAACGCATTCCTACTGAGTGCGTCAGCGACCTGGTTATCGGAACCTTTTATATAATTTATTTTAAATTGATACTCTTGCAAGAGTAAACTCCAGCGCATAATTCGGCCGTTGGAGTGTCATACATTCCGAATATATGCTAACGGGCGGTAATCGGTTCCTATCTGAAATTCTTTTCCTATCAACTACATTTTAAATTTGTCTATAACCCAGATAATTGATAGAGCTTCCTTCTCTATAGTGGCGAAACTATTTTCGCGTGGTAATAATTGGCGACTAGCATATGCAACTGGATGACTCGTTCCGTCATCCTTATATTTAAGGAGTACACCTACAATGCCCTCATTGCTCGCGTCGGTCTTAATCCCAAAGGATTTTTTCAGGTTTGGCAACTTTAAAATGGGGCAGAAATGAGCTTACTCTTGAGCTGATTAAAATGGAAAACAGCGACATCATTCCAACGTAGACGATCGGGGGAATTCTTTTTTAAAAGGGAGCTGAGGGGCGCCGAAATTGCAGCGAAATTCGGAACAAATCGCCGATAGTAAGAAGCTGATCCTAGGAACGATCTTGATTGCTTCTTTGTATTCGGGAGGGGCATGTCGGCGATTGCCTTAATCTTGTCCTCTTGGGGACCTAGCTGGCTTTGTCCTATTTCGAAACCCAAGTATTTTATGGTTTCGTGGGCAAAATGGCATTTGCTGGGGCCAATGGTGAGGCCATTTTCGCGCAGTAGCTCGAAAAGAGCTAATAGGGTAGTTTAATGGTGACTCCATTAAAATAGTTCGTGTAGCTGGCTCTTTTGATGTGGTTTTAGCTGCGCGTCAATATCCAGGTCAGAGGGTTCAAAAGACTCGCCTGGTAGGGAAGGAAGAAGGTAATCGGCATCAGGTTGAATGCACACTGTCTGTATTACATTAAGGGACTCTGCGGGGTAATCTTCTTCAAGCACCGATGTTTCGTCCAGTGCTACGAACGTATCTCCATGGGCGCGTTGGGGGTTCTTTTTTTCGTGGGGTCCACGGACAGTCTCCGTGTCCTTGTCTTGGGCCTTATCATCTAAGGGTGTTAGTAATTCACACTCCTTTTGTGCCGTCCCAAAGTCCTGGTTAAGGGTCTCCGAGAAATCGGACGGTATCGGGGATCTGATTGGGACGGGCTCCTGGGCTTCTTTTTTAGCTCGGCCTCAAGGAAGGGCGGCCTGAGACACAGGGTCGGAACTTACTTGGGGGCTCTGTTCTATAAGTACGGAACAGAATTGTATGAGTGCTGAGATGACTTCTGCCAAGCCATCATAATATTGACACTGCAGGTAACATCTAACCACGGGGAATTGGTTCGCCCGCCCAAGGTAGTCATGTACCACCGCAAATTTTTCGTGGTTAGGGTCCACTGGGGGGAGGAGCTCGTCGGACCCGATGAAACACGTACATCCTGTGTCCCTGACGAGAGTCGATACTCGGCAGCCGTTCACGCTGCCCTCCTCAAATTTCAAAGTTCCCGATGAACTTTTATCAAAAATAAAATTTACCTGGTGGCCTGATGGAGGGGGAGAAGTTGCTGCTTGGGTCTGAAACACCGGGGGAGCCGGGGTGGCATTAATATGGTGAACTTGGTGGGCTGGTCCGCTTTTAAACCTAGAATTTTGGGGGCAATTTCAGCTCATGTGGTTTTCTACACCACAGGTGAAGCCTATGATTGGTCGCTTCGGGAAGAGAGATGGAGGAGAAATCTTAACGGGAGGTTTGGTGTCCCGTTGTTAGGTTTGGGGAAAGAAGTTTTGGGGTTTTACGGGGCTCGGAAACTTCGTCGGCTTTCCTGGAAAGGAGCGCGAATTCTCCCTTGTTTTCTTGTAGGGGGATTGGTGAGAAGTTCGATTCTCCTTTGGGTATAAATTATGGCTTGTGGCATAGACATCCGCTTCTTCGGTACATTCTTTAAAGGTCTGGCACCAACGATCCTTGACGAACGCGCGGATCTCCGTCGGGAGAGACGCCAAAAATTGATCCCGCAACACGAAGTCTGTAAGGACTCGTAGTCAGGATCAACCTTTAAAAATTATAACCAAAATTTAAAATTCCTCTCAAGGAATGTATCCGAATTGACGGAACGTCTGTCCGGGTTTAATACAACCTCCTTGAAGTTCTTGGCGGTAGAAATCGGAAGTCATATTATGATTGACCAATAACTCAGCTTTTAAGGTGCTGTAGTTAATTGTACATTCAGATGGTAAAGATATGAAAATTTCGCGCAATTTACAATTTATCAAGGGAAGTAATCTCGCTACACCTTTAGCCTCCAGATTTCGAGGATCTTTTCGAAGTGGGTTAAAAATGCTCCGAAATCCTCTCCATCCCTGAAATTAGGGAGCCTAAGTGGGAGATTGGGGGGGGGGGGGCTTCTGAACGGGAACTGGCTGACTGTATTTCTGCTTCAACACGAGCTATTTCAATCTGATGGTGAAGCTCAGCTAGTCTTTTCCGTTCCTCTCTTTCTTTTTCTTTTTATTCTCGTTGGATTTCTCTTTCTCTTTCTTCTTGTTAGATTTCTCTTTCTCGTTCTTTTTCTTCTCTTTATCTTTCTGTTCTTTGCTCCTCTTGAGCGTAGTCAATTAGTTCTTTTCCGGAAAGTCCTTGCACTTGGGGGCGCAAAAGTCAACCAACTAAAATTCCTTGCAATAAGAATTAAGCCTTCTAGAGAGTTAGCCTACCTAAATATGGGCACTGACCTATTCGTAATTTGTTTCTCGATCTAAATAACCACTGACTAAAATCACACACAAAAAAAAATACAAACAAATTATTATAACAGTTCCTTGAGCTACTCCAGCTTCTTAAGTTTCAAAAAAGGGGATGGCAATCGTTAAAACAAGAGGGAACTACTATACTCTATTATTATAACGAATAACACTATGCTTTACTTGACTGAGACCAGTGTATGCAAAGATATAGCGTTAAACCCTACACCTGACACCAAATTTAAATAGTATATATATATATATATATATATATATATATATATATATATATATATATATATATATGTCGTAGAATGGACTCTCGACGATATACCATATATGACTATTCGTTAAGGGAATTATTCATTTATATTTAGAGTGTGTGGTTTCTGGTCGACCGGGGTTATTTATCTTCAATATGCTTAAGAAGTGGAAGTGAGCTCAAGGATAATAATATGGCTTTCATTAATAAAATAGTGTTTTATTAATAGAAACTATCAACAACACACAAAACGGAAAATATTGACATAAACAGAGAATGGAAAGGGTCGTGGGGAATCTAGCTAATCCGAGGCTTAAGATTTGGAAGAGATTTAAAAAGGTAAAACAAATAAAAATTAAAGGGATGGGTGGTTTGCTAAACCATTTAAAGCACAGGATAGGGTTGACAAAAGGATTAAATACTCAAACGTAACGTTTAGCTTACGTAATTACACTTGTTGTGCAGAGGAAGGCGACGTGAAGGAATCTTCGGTACACTGGCGAGTTCCAGCCTAAGGGGGGGGAATTAAATGATCCTGACGTGGCGTCTTGGGAATGAGAACCGTTTTTTGGCGAACGGGCTTGAAGAACAATGGCTGTTCTACGTTGTTCTCTTCTGAATAACAGGAAGGGGAGGAGGTGAGAACCGTCTCTTGTCTATGGGCTCAAAGAACAATGGCTCTTCTAATGTTGTTCTTTTTCTGAACAACAGGCGGGAAGGGTGAGAATCGTTTCTCTTCAACAGGCTTAAAGAACAATGGCTGTTCTAATGTTGTTCTCTTTCTGAACAACAGGGGGGAAGGGTGAGAACCGTTCCTTGTCAACGGGCTCAAAGAACAATGGCGGTTCTAACGTTGTTCTCTTTTTGAACAACAGGGGAAGCATTGTGGACCTGGCGTCATGAAGGCTCGAACCTTGGCACTCAAGAGATATTGTCCTCTTCTGGACAAATGATGGTGGATCTCGAGGTAGAGGGCCCTTTGGTGCACAAGGTGAGACTGGATCGTAGAGATGTCTTGTGAACAAAATCTGGACCCTGACTCTGCTCTTAGTGGTAAAGTTTTCGCCTAAATAGTCGAGCCACTCCTTTGGCGTAGGGAACAATGGAGTGGGGCTTCGAGGAAATGCACAGCCGCGCCTGAGAACAATACCTTATCTGCCCATTAGCCTAACTCAATCTGCCGAGGTCGGAGCATGGGGCGAAACGGGGGAAGTTAAACCTCCTTGGTTAAACATTGACTCAGGTGGCAGTTATAATGCGCCCGGCTCCAAGGCAAAGATGCACGTGGGTAGCATCGTGTTTCTAAAAACATGTGATAACGGTTGAAATTAAGCGGCCTCAAACCGTTCTATCACATACATATATATATATATATATATATATATATATATATATATATATATATATATATATATATATATATATATATATGAATGCAATGTCCCGCAGGAAAAAATGAAAAGGTGTTTCCAAGTACTTTCGAACCTTATTAAGTTCCTTATTCTTGATAAGGAACTTAATAAAGTTCGAAAGTAATTGGAAACACCTTTTCATTTTTTCCTGCGGGACATTGCATTCATTTGCTACCCTCACGTGATACTTTGTGAGTTTTTCATATATATATATATATATATATATATATATATATATATATATATATATATATGAATGCAAATTCCCGCAGGAAAAATGAAAAGTTCCTTCCAAGTACTTTTGAACATAATTCATATCATTCTCAAGGATCAATATCCTTGAGAATGAACTCAATGAAGACTGTCTCAGGAAAAAAATGTGTGTGTTTGTTTGTGTATACAGTGTGTGGACTTTATTCACTCACAAGATGACTGTCTCAGGGGAAAAATGCGTGTGGTTTTTTAGATATATTCGTCAGATTTTGATTAGTTTGTCTCCATGATATGTTCCATCGATCTCACTCATGAAGCCGTCTGTGGCCTCAACTACAGTCTCCAATCAACTTCGGACCCATCACCTGCCTTCGTTACAATCTCTATTTTCAGTCCACTGAAGACCCTGGAATTACTTGCCAATACTTCGTCCTTCGTGTTGCGGCTGGATTCGTTGGTCCTCGTTCTACCAAATCCCACACAAAGATGTCAAAGGGGTTGTAGTCAGGCAAATTGGGGAAGTAAATGTTCGATGGTGTAACCAAACAAAGTGTCCCACCGCCAGGCCTAGGTCTTCCCGTTGGTATGCCACGACGCAGAGTCTTGCTGCCACAGGTATGGCATCCCTGCACTCATGGGTTGATCCAGGACTTCATCACCTCTATCTGAACTCAGATTTAGCCATTAGTGTTCAGTCTGATGTCCTCAAGGCATAAGTGGGTTGGTATGACGTCACCTTCATTTCTGACGACACTGAAGCAAATTATTTTTCTGAAAATTTAATTTGCATGACCCTGGGCAAGTCCTTGGGTGCGACAGCGCAGCACTTGTTCTGGAAGTTGATCTTCTTGTCTTGGCAGAAATTTTTCTTGTCGGACAAGGACCAGAGTATGTCAAGCTCCAACAGGTGTATCCACTTGTTGATTAGCTTCTTGATGTGCTTGAATTGCTTTTCCTGCTTCCCTTTGGACAAAAATTGTCCTAGCCTCATCTTGTATGAAAAGTGGCGAATGTCCTTATACCCCACCAGCCTGATTAGCCTTTCATCCACACTTCTTAAGCTTGCAATGACACACATCGACTTTCTCGGATCATTGTTGATGATCTCTTGGATTTCATCGCTCTGATAGCGTCAGATCGTCGATCATGAGTTTTCATCACTGTTGTCGCCGTGTAGTCAAATTCTGAAGCTTTCTGACCTATTTCATCATCATTTTGCTGACGTTGAAGAAGTTTTAAAACTGCTTGTTTATCCTTCCAGCGCCGTTTCCGAGTCGGACCTCATGCTTTTCCTCCAAAATGGGTGGTTTAAACTTTTCGGCAAAAAATAGAACAAAAATATCTATTCTTTTCGGAGTGAAAAGATTGACAACGAAGGTTAAAAAAAAACACCTATAATTAGAAGACAGTTGAGAACGAATATCGTCCGCACCCACTATATATATATATATATATATATATATATATATATATATATATATATATATATATATATATATATATGCAAATTTTGTTAAAGACCACTGTACATTTTGCCTAAATTAATTTCCTTTGGCAACTTTCTCTTCTATCTTTTTTATTCCATATTGTAGATGGTGGATTATTTGTCCAGTATTCATCTCTTTTTTAAATGAATGTGTTTGGTAAAAACCAAACTAAAACTAATTTCTTGTCTCCTTTACCGATGTAGTAAGTGGAGTGAGGATCTGGCAGAAAGTTAAGTGGAAGATATATGTTTATTTGAAAAAAAAAGCATAAGACATTATTATAAATTAATATATATAATGTAATCAGTAATAGTGTTGAAAAAAGGAAAAAATATATCGCTGAGAAGGAGAAGGATTCTAGTAGAAGGCAAAGGTACATATAGAGGGGTTCTCCTGGAGCATGTTACGCAGGAGTTCAGCTTTTTATACATTAAAGATTTATTTAAACATTTTAAATATTACCCAGTAATAGGGTTTAGTTTATATAATCTAATTTTATTTTATATTATAATGTTTGGTTTATACTTGCTTATTTATCAAATTATTTAAATACTTATATCTTACTTTACATTCTTTTTTACCTATCGGTTTCTATTACATTTGTTTATAATTATATTACCACTTTACTCATATCCACTATGTTATTATTCTATACTTATTTTTGCTTTTTGCTATTTTTTACACTTATTCTTATTTAATACTAGACACTACTTTTGCAAACTTTACTACTTAGTACTTAGCGTACTCTCACTTATTATTACTAATTAATTTGGCAACTTATTATTAATGTATTCACATTTATTCATTGGTTTATTCTTTACTACTCACAACTTAGTTGTTTATGTATTGAATTTGTACACTTTTTTAATTCACATATAAATTAGTTATTTATGTAACTATATTTATTTGTTTATGCACTGTTTTTGATTTTATTATTATTTACTTAATGACTTTATGTATTAATTTATGTATTAATTATGTATTAATTTTAATCTTTCGACTTTCACTTTCACTTTTTATTGTTTAACACTTTTTATACTATATCCGACGTCTTCATCCCGCATTTTATGCGTTTGAAGGTCGCCGCGTTTAACGTGTGAAGGCTCGTGTCTGGAATGTATACGGTTCCACTACACATTAGACCTTCGATTTCCTTTGGGGACCAAGGCCCCTCGAAGGTCCACTTGAAGTCCCCGTTACGAATTCCTTGAACCAACTTCACTTGGTTACCTTTTTCAGGACGCTGATTGATGCTTCCGAAGATTTTCAGGTTAAGCTCCTCTCCGTCGAAGAAAAGTCCTTTTTCAAGGACTTCCGTTCTTTCGGTGAGAGGTACTCCTGGGTATCTTTCGTCATCTTCTGAGCACTCGTTGGTTTCCGTACGTCCGTCTTCTTCTTCTTTTGTTACTGTTTTTACGTTCTTCTTCTTGCGTTTTGATTTCTTCGGGCTGCTTCTGGCGGTTGCTGGGCTTTCTTTCTTGTCTTCTTTTTCCATTTCCTGGCTATCAATTTCTTTATCTTTTGTGGTCTCTGGTTGTCTTTTATCTTCATCTTGCTTGGGCTTTTCCTCTGGAGTTTCCGTCGGTTCTTCCACAAACTTAATGTTGAGGACATCCTGAGACGCTGGGTTCGGGGGGAACCACAGCTTCTTCTTTATTCCATTATGTTGGAGCATAGTATTTAGCTCCTCCGAGTAAGTGGAAGAAAACGATTTTTAAGGGGTATTTATTCGCCTTGGTTAAACGTAACGTTAGAGGAAATGAGCCACTCTCGTGCGTGGAATTTTTAACATAGTTTTAATGTACGATTCCATCTTGTCGCTTGACTGTTGATGGCCGGCTTATCTTCATTTATTAATATGGCTTCTAAGATGTTGAGCCTTAATTTATTAACCTCTTTTCGTTTAATAATGGTGTTGTCAACGAGCATATCTCTCGTTAGGTTAATATTAAGTACCCTCTCCATATGGTTTTTCGGCCCTCTGTTTTGTAGATGCATAGTCAAACGCCTCGACAGTGTGAAAGATGTCATGCCAATATATTTAGAGTTATTATAAGGTTTACAGTCTTTATTGGGGCAAGTAAACTCGGAAACTATGTTGGCTGACTTGAGATTCGAGGAGTTAGGGGGGATGTTATTTTTCATCAGGAGATTGCTGGCTTTTGTAGTTTTATAATAGATAATGAGTTGGATTTTATCGGTTTGATTTTTAACCTTGATGTTTTTTCATCTATTTTATAGGCCGTGAACATCTGGTTTATGTAGTACAATTTGATGTTATTGACCTTTTCATGATTACTTACAGTTTTATCCACATGTTTGTAATGGTTAGTTAAAAATGATTGGAGTTGTTTATCAATCATGCTGTTTGATAAAACATTATTCACGAGTATTTTCTTTACTCTGCAATCTCTTGATGGAAAAGTTCCCACGTAGAGCAGCATTTGTAAGTTCGGCGGATGTATGAGCCGATTACACTTATTTTGTATCTTTTAAGGAATTCACTATCTGCATTGAAGCATCTTCCCATGTCCGTCCTTTTTTTATGTACTTCAGTGATGTAGTTGCCATTGATGTTATGAACCTCAACATGCAAGAAAGGGAGTTTATTGCCCGCTGCTCAATTCATAAGTAAATTTTAGCACGTATTTCTCCTCAAAATGCTGCTTGATGTTAACGAGATGTTCTTCGTTTTGGACGTTGATGTAGATGTAATCTACATATCGGCAATATGTGTGTGGCTTGTTTTCCATGATGTCCAATAATCTCTCCTCTAGTTGACTCATGTATTAGTTAGCGAAGGTCGGCCCTAAGGGTGACTCCATAGCCACTCCATCCACTTGCGTGTATAGATTACCATCTCTTGTCCTGAACTGCGCCTCTGATGTGCATGAACGTAACATGCTCCTTAAGATGCTTTGGTCAAGATTTGGAGGAGATATTGTAGGACGGTGGCACACGTTTTTAATAATGATGTCGATGGTCTGAACGATAGGCACATTCGTGTACAGGCTTTCTACGTCAAGGGATAAGAGTCTTGACGGTCTTGTAGCGTGGAGTATGTCAATGAATTCCTCTGTGGATTTCATGCTATATTTCGAAGGGATGTACGGTTTTATTAATGCATTTAGGGTTTTAGCTAAACAGTACGTAGGAGTCGTGACTTGAGAAATGATGGGCCTCAATGGATTGTGCGGCTTATGAATTTCTACATTGCCATACAGATATAATATATATATATATATATATATATATATATATATATATATATATATATATATATATATATATATATATATATATATATATATATATATATATATATATATATATATATATATATATATATATATATATATCATTTGTAGGGATGTAGAAAAAGACGCATAACACATCAGAAAAAAAGAAGTATTTAAATGAAAATCGGTAGAAATAATCTTAAGAATCCTTATAACATACCTACCTAATGAATTTACCATTATTCTCAATAACTAATTCAATTTCGGGTCAGAAGCTTTGATATGCCCAAATCAGACGATCATTATCCATTTCAGACATAATCTTCTCTATACCGGATTTAAGCGATTGAATTATGATATGAGGGTGTTGATTGATCTCTCTTTCTACGACACTTGAGACGTAATACTCTAGTGAATTGAGGTGGGATAAGCCAGGAGGACATGTGTCTGGGAGAACATGGTCGGTGAAATTAGGACGCATCTAAGCTTGTGTTGTTCTAGCCTTATGAGTTTGTGCAGAGACTTGTTGAAAGGTGTAAGGTCTTTCGTTCTGTACTGTCTATCCAGTGCCACACAATTTTTTCCAAAACATTTATGTAGGCAGAAACTTTGACTATTAAACCCTGTGTAAAATGGGGGAAGATTTTTATCTCCCTCACTGCTTAAAACTTCCAGAACCATCAAGGTTGCTAGAAACGTGGAAGGCATTGCAGCTGGAACTTCGCTTGGTACTCAGCAAAATCATCTGCCATTTGGGGGGTTTACCTTTTGTTCCTGTCAGAGAAAAACCACAGCATTCCGGCTTCTTAATGTTTCAACATGGAGAGCAAGCGCTTTGCACAAATCAAACAATTATTTTTTGTCTTACCTGATATGAACTGATCTCTCCGCATCACATGTGAGTTGTAACGGATATCTTCATGCATAACTCTTCAAAAACATTGGAGAAATTTGCAAGGGCCCTGATCGTCTTTTCCTGATTTTCTTGAAGTTTTTCTCTTCTTTATGCACAGACTCTTCAGTTGTGATTGCATCCGAACCCTGTAAATGTGTTTTGCGTTTGGCCACTAATCTTGGATCCCTTTCAGCAGCTTCCAGATTTTTTCTAACTTTGGCAACGAAGGATCGAGCAGCATTCAGAGACCGAGAAATTTCTGTATCTTTATGGTAAGTTTTTATCGCAACGATTACAACGTGTCTTTTCATTTGCTCTGTCACTTTAATGTTATTCATTTTTAATTTGTAAAAGAGATTTAAAATAAAAATAGTTATGCGATAATTAGAATTATTTATATTGCTGTCATAAAATTCTGACGCACTGTACTTATAAATAAAACTCTCGATCTGTTCCTGTACCCTAAAGATGTTCGCTCATAACTAACGGTGATTCACGCATGTGAGTAAAATGCCGGGCACACGCACGAAAACGTTTACTCATTGTAAGTATATTATATGATAGTATAACATATATGAGATTATATGGTAAGGAGAGTGCGGAACTCTCTTGAATCTGCCATCACCTCAGAAATAATGATAATAATAAGCAAGTAAAGATATTTTTGTGCCACAATATAACAATATAGGAATTTCAAACTATATTTATCTGAATATATTTGCGAAAGGACACTTTATCTCGCGGGCAACGCCGGGTAATTATGCAAGTGTATATATATATATATATATATATATATATATATATATATATATATATATATATATGTGTGTGTGTGTGTGTGTGTGTGTTAGAACTTCCAAATTATGAGTCATTACTATATTATTCTCTTGATTAAAATATCTTAGAAGGTTAAATCAAATTTGCGTAAGATCTGGAAACCTCCTCTACCAAATTGAAAGTAATCTCCTCAAATGTCCTCTTATATTGACTTCACCTGTTGTTTATCCTTTTCTCTAATTTGTAGGTCCGAATGACATCGACAAGGAAGGGATGAAAGCCCTAGTTTATGACATGAATATATAAAGAAATGGGAGCGAAGTATATGAAAACGAGAGAAAAAAAAGAGTAAAATATTAGTGAAAATTCAGTTCTAGAATTAAACAGAGAAAAATGGAATTATATCGAACAGTAGACTGAGATAAAGAGCGGTTTTCGAGTCGGACAGAGAGACAAATATGGTTGTTTTGTTGAAAAACCTTTGTGCCAAATTTCCAATTTGGATCATTATCTGCCAAGTTGAATTCCTTCATCTTGTCAGAGGAGGTCATTCATCTAAATGAGCTTTCGCCTTTAAGTTCATGTACTTTAAAAGAATGTATACACATTACCAAGTACATTGATGCATACATAGAACGGTAGCTCTGTATATGCACGAGTGTGTAGGCAGGTGGTTAATTTTTCTTCCTAAGTCATTCATTACTTGGTTCCTAAATTACTTCGCATTTTCGAGGTGCGTGTCAAACGTACATGAACACTATTATTCATAAAGATTAAATTTAATGTAAAAAATAAGTAAACGTACACATTTCAAATAAGGACGATGTTTAATTAGGAAACACGGAGAGTGGCGTGACACAGACATACAGAAAAAAATAAATGGTAATTTAAAAGACATTGCAATTATTTTTTAACTAAGTTGGATGCTTGTATGTCAATAAATGTATGTTTAGAAATGAATTCAGTTTTTTCTTGTGTGTATGTGACTATGAAAGAGAAACTTCTGATCGGATTATGGGGAAAGAGGTGAACACACCTTTTATGTAACCAGATTCCTCCAGCTTTCAGAACAACTTCTGTGACGTGAATAATGATAGAATTAATGGCAGGAGTAATGGAAAAACTACTTTATAGAAGCCCTGACAGGCAAATTGTTACCACGGATTGAATTTAATTTTTTAATTTTATCTAATCAAAATTGGGATTTTAGTTCATATTACCTAGTGAAGGTTTGTTGAAATTAATGGCTACTGCAAAACGTTGAAACAATTAACTATATATATATATATATATATATATATATATATATATATATATATATATATATATATATATATATATATATAAATATAATAAGCCACATGTTTGTACTATGAGATTCTTTATATAGCAAGAGAGTTCTATTTATAGGAATATTCGAAAAATTATTCGAACGAGTAGTTAAAATATTGAAAGGGATGTGTTACTTACAAGTAATCCAAGCTTGTTTAACTAAGCTGACGACTTGTATGTTACCAATGGAAAGCAGTTTATAATAATTTTTCGAGACCAGAAGTAAGATTGAAGAAGAAAGAGAGGGTAGTCGACTTGTGAAGTTTACAGTAGAAAGGAAAAAACTTGTTAATAGATTAGAAAAAAGTTCAAGAGGAATAAAACTACGAGTATTACATTATGAATTATTTTCAAAAAAGATAAAACAGAGCATGCACATAGTTAAAATTAATTGCAAAAGAATATGATTTCGATTACTGTACCGACCAAAACTAGAGGAAAAAAACAAATTGATATTATGTTAAAAATTCTTGTTAACTTTTAATTAGAATTGAACTGCAAATTCTTTGAAATTTGCCTTTAATAGTATCCAAGTTTCATTTCTTAGAAAAGCCGATAAATTTATGAGGAATGTAATATGTATATCAAGAAAGCATGCGTCTAAACCAAGGAAACAATAGCTAATAACTGTCCGTTTGCACGTAAAAGTTCGTAGTGTGTATATGTCAACACTGCCTTACATGTATTGTTCTAGACTACGATTGATGGTATCACTCATTTATCAACATGGCGAGACTAGTTAAGATCGAAAATTCTAGCAGAAAACAGGTTTTGTAGTGGAACAGTGATTGGAAGTGGCTCTGAGAAAAAGTGTTATTTAACGTATAAAAAGCTTAATGAGGGTTTAGAGTTTTGCGATCCAACGAAAAAAAAGAGCCACCATCGAAAATTCATTCCTAGGGAAGACCACACGACGTAACAGTTATCGATAGAAGACCGATTTGCCACAACAGCTGTTATTTCACATCAAAATGTGGAGAACATGAACCTAAATGTGTCTCGCTAGCCCGGCTAATGTCGTTTTAGAGAGGTAAGACTCATATTAAGTGCCTCTGTTAAGATAACTCACAATAATTAAGAATAAAGCTGCTAGATTGTCCTTCATTATAGAAGATGTCCTGTTGAGTGCTGAAAATTGGAAAAGGGTATTTTTTAAGGAAGAACGCAAATTAAATAATACATTTAGATCTTATGTGAAATTTTGAAATAAGTGAAGTATTGAAAACCACCTTCTGCAGAAGGAAGGTTAAATTTTGAGGGGGCAACGATATTGTGTGAGTAATCTTTTCACGCGCTAAAATCTGTCCACTTGTCCGTTTACGAGGCAAAGTTAATGCTATGGTTGCCAAGAATCTGCTTGAGAAATATACGATCCTCTCTCTAAGAACATCGAAAGTGCGTGAATTTGTTTTCATTTAGAGGAATACTCCGTTTCACACAACAAAGACGGTGAAGCATTTTTTAATGCTGAAAATGTGGACATGGTAAACTGGACTACGCAGATCCCTTATTTAAACAAGATAGAAAACCTATGGATGATACACAGTGAGAAAACTATATCCTCTAAACGGCAGAATGTTTAAGATCTCTGGCAAATATTGTAAGAAGAAGGTAATAAAATCATGACCGAACAATGCGATATGGTTTTGATGTCCTGCGGCCGAAGATGTGCCCAAGTAATTCATAATAAGCTCCTACATATTTCTTATGAATATTTCGTTGAATTTTATGAGAAATCCTGTTGTTTACAAATTATGCCTGAATTTATACATGCTTATAGTCCTCTAGTTTTGGACGTAACCTTTCCTAAAAACCAACAACTTTGGTCATAATTTTTCTTAACCATATTTACCAAATGAAACTTGGATATTCGAGGGGTGGTCAATAAGTTTTGCAATTCGGATATTCGGAAACAAGATATGAGGAAAAGTGTTTTATTATTTTTCGATATAACTACCCTCGACTTCAATGCACTTGCGCCAGTGGTACCTGAGTCTTCGAATTCCCGACAACCAGAAATCTCCTGACTGCTGTTCAATCCACTCCTGGACGGTGAGCTGGGCATCTTCATCGTTTCCAAACCGGCGTCCACGCAGTACAGCCTTGAGGTGGCGGAATAAAAAGTAGTCGCTAGGGGCCAGATCTGGACTGTAGGGGGGATAGTTAAGCTCCTCGAATCTGCACTCGCACAGAAGAGCTTATGCAACGCTGGCCTTGTGGACAGGGGCATTGTCGTGGAGGAGCAGGACACCGCGTGTCAACTTGCAGCGCTGCTTCTAAGGGATGAACTTCTTCAACCCAGCCAGTTCCTCGGAGTAATATTGGCTTGTGATGGTCCTTCCACGAGGCGCATAGTCCACCATCAACACTCCCTCAGAATCCCAGAAGATGGTGGCCATGATCTCCCCGGCTGAGGGTTGGGTCCGGAACTTGATGGGGGTCGGAGAGCCCCTGTGCTTCCAGGCGATGCTTTCGAGCTTGGTCTCGGGATCCCAGTGATGGACCCACGTTTCATCACCTGTCACTATGCCTGACTCGAATCCCGCCTGGTCTTGGTTTTACAGAAAGAGCAGCTCCTCCGAACTTTGACGACGTTGAAGGCGATTATTGGGCGTGAGGTTTCGTGAGGTTTCTAGGGACCCAACGCGCAGAGACCTTGGTCATGGCCAAATTGTCGTGGATGATGTTGATAACACTTCCATTTGATATTCCAAGTTCTCGCTCGATTTCTTCGCCCTTCACCCGTCGATTTTCGAGGATCATCCTCTCCACATGGGCCACATTGTCCTAGTTGGTCACTTCTGATGGGTGTCCTGGACGGGGCTCATCTTCAAGGGACTAAAGATTATGGCGGAACTCTTTATTCCAGCGAGCAATGGTTGCATAGGAAGGGGCAGTGTCTGTGTACACTGCAACCATGCGTATAAGGATCTCTTTTGCATTTTTGCCTTCCTTGGTAAAAAATTTGATCACTGAGTGGTGCCATTCTTGGGGCTGCTCATGGCATAGCTTCTTGAGAACACTCTTCATGGTTGCGTTTAATTTCTCGCACAGGGGACTGAGAGACGGACTTTCTTTTTGTGCGGTCGCGAAGGGTTGAGAACTGAGCTCTTCGTATTCTGGGTGATCCAGAGGAGATAGATGGGTCAGAGGCGAGGCTCTCTTAGCTGCTTGTGCTAGTTCTCTTTCCATCTGTATTCTCCTTTCTTCTACATCTCTTCCTATTTTAATTCTTCTTTCTTCGGCCTTCATTTTCCATATGTCTTCTACTTTCTTGATCTTCTCTCATATCTTTATTCTTTTTATTTCAGTTTCTCTTTCCATCTGCGTTTATCTTGTTCGTCTTCTACTTTTATCTTTATTCTTCTTTCTGTGGCTTCTCTTTCCATCTTGATTCTTATTTCTTCTGCTTCTAATTTCAACTGTATTATTCTTTCCTTTGTTTTACTTCGCCTCGGTATTATTCTTTCTTCTACTTTTATTTTCCACTGTATTCTTGATTCTTCTCCTATTCCTTTGGTCTGTATTCTTCTTTTTCTATTGTTCTGTCCATCAGTATTTTCCTTTCTTCTGTTTCCCTTTTTATCGGTATTAGTATTTCTTCTATTTGCCTTGGAGCTTCTTCTTCTCTTTGTGCTCATCTTTTTTCCTCACCTTCATTCCTTTCTTCGTTCTGAACGTATTCAACGAGTTCTCGACCTTCCAGTCTAAGTGTTTGTCCTTGCTTAGGGAATATTTCGAACGATGTGGAAGCCATTTTATCGATCCCAAAATAAGAGTATGCACTTGGAGAGTTGCTATATCATAACGTGTTTAAAGAAAGGGATTATTATATTTCTCTACCAAATCGTAGTAAGTAAGAGAAAACAATTAATAAGAAAAACAAAACAAGATTAGATAATCACTTTAACCTAACTATTTTCTTGGAGACCAAAACAAGATTTGCTGTTAATATTTGAGTATTTGGACTAATTTGGACGTTGGCAAATGTTTTATTAAAGTTTTGGGATGCACACAACTTTATAGATGCTAATTTTAGTGATAACCTCACACACCTGATACCACTTATATATGTCCAGGTTTAGTGAGTGAGTAATTTCAGTTCCACTTCCTCGGCATATATTATAATCCCGCACCAAGGTAAAATGAGGGTGAAGTTCAGCCAATACACCTACCGTAGCCATTTCCACTGAATAAGAATAACCATGGTGCTTCCCTTTTGATCAAAGTTAAGATAATGATCCCATGAGTGTGTTCTCACTCAATAAAAACCAGTCATGGGTGGACTTATGTAATAATAAGAATTAAGCCGAGTGGATTGCTTTTCAATTGCAAAAGGATCGTCCAAAATAGCTAAACACACAGATACAAAAATAATCTTTAATATACAGGAATTAGAAATATGAAATAGCATATATAGGTATAAATAGGATTAGTCTTTTCACTGAATAGATAAGTCTATATAATGTCGTGGGGATTACACTTGAAATCTACCTACAAGGATGCTTGTGTCTTAATTGCACACGAAAGAAAGAATTGAATAATATTATGGAATTAAGCACTGAATTAATCACTTGAAATAATCGAGGTTATGAGTTCGAGATGGAAATTGTAGTTAACTCTTAAACTAGTGAAGTTAGGGGAGGGCATAATTTACTTTAACGATACCTTGGAGTTCGTAAGTATTTGGAGGATGACGGTGAATGTCTTCTTCTTCTGACGATGTTCGCACTTAACCTGGTCGTCCGAGGTTACCGAATGTGTGGGCAATCCTAGACCGTCGTCCTAATGCAATGATCCTAGGCCGGATCGCGAAGGCGAGTCAAACGGTGACTCAAATCGTATATCTTCTCCTCAAAGTGTCTGTTCCGATTATTGTCACCTGGAGTGAGTAACCAAAATGATTACCTAGCTGCGTCTAGGGTAATCCGCAGAGGGAGGGCCTGTGTAACCTCTGACGTTGAAGGGGGGGGGGGGAATCTGCGAGAAGTTTGCACCTACGAGTACGGTGAAGGCAACAACCAATTCACTGAAGTTTCTTCCTTGCAACGGGCAAACTGTTTCCTTTGTGAGACTAGCTCCACACACAACGTAGGTCCAAGATCTTCTGCTTGACTCCAGGGAGAATTTTCCCTTTTATTTGCCTCAAGAGCTAAAATCGAGAGAGAGCACCGGATTCTCGTAAAATCCTTATCGTCGTGCGAAAGACCTTTTTTGGCTGCTAGGACATGCAAAATATTTACGTCTTGCCGCCATCCGAGCTTTCCTCGTCTCCAACCGCGGGTTTATGACGGCGCGAAAAGGGGTGAATGAGATTCGATGCGAAAGGCGAATTCGGAATAAGGGGGGGGGGGGGGACACACAGCTGTGTTGGTGTATTTATATATGCACTAATGCATGGATGTACTTAGACTTCTATACCCATCTTCGGTTTTAAGATACATGCAATAATTTCGCACTATAGTATTTATCATTCACGTTTTATATAATACATTCACACCAGATTTTAAGTTACATGCAATACATTCATACTTTAGGTTTTAGGTTACATGTAATAAATTCACACCTCAGGTTTTGAGTTACATTTAATACATCCCCCCTTCAATTTCTAATTAACATGGAATACATTCCCACTTCGATTTTTAAGTTACACGCAATACATTCCCACTTCAGTTTTAAGTTACATTCAATAAATTCCCACATCAGTTTTTAAGTTACATGCAATACATTCCCAATTCAGTTTTTAAGTTACATGCAATACATTCCAAAATCAGTTTTTAAGTTGCATGCAATACATTCCCAATTCAGTTTTGAAGTTACATGCAATACATTCCCAATTCAGTTTTTAAGTTACATGGAATAAATTCCCACTTCAGTTTCTAAGTTACATGCAATACATTCCCACATCAGTTTTTAAGTTACATGCAATACATTCCCACATCAGTTTTTAAGTTACATTCAATACATTCCCAATTTAGTTTTTAAGTTACATGCAACAGATTCCCACTTCAGTTTTAAAGTTACATGCAATACATTTCCACATCAGTTTTTAATTAACATGCAATACATTCCCACTTCAGTTTTTAAGTTACATGCAATACATTCCCACTTCAGTTTTTAGGTTACATGAAATACATCCCCCCTTCAATTTTTAATTAACATGAAATACATTCCTACTTCAGTTTTTAAGTTACACGCAATACATTTTCACTTCATTTTTTAAGTTACATTCAATACATTCCCACATCAGTTTTTAAGTTACATGCATTACATTCCCAATTCAGTTTTTAAGTTACATGCAATATATTCCCAATTCAGTTTTTAGGTTACATGCAATACATTCCCAATTCAGTTTTCAAGTTACTTGCAATGCTTTCCCACTTCAGTTTTTAAGTTACCTGCAATACATTCCCACATCAGTTTTTAAGTTACATGCAATACATTCCCACTTCAGTTTTTAAGTTACATGCAATACATTCCCACATCAGTTTTTGAGGTACATGCAGTACATTTTCACTTCAGTTTTGAAGTTATATTCAATACATTCCCACATTAGGTTTTAATTGACATGCAATACATTCCCACATCAGTTTTTAAGTTACATGCAATACATTCCCACATCAGTTTGTAAGTTACATGCAGTACATTTTCACTTCAGTTTTTAAGTTACATGCAATACATTCCCACATCAGTTTTTAAGTTACATGCAGTACATTTTCACTTCAGTTTTTAAGTTGCATGCAATACATTACCAATTCAGTTTTTAAGTTACATGCAATACATCCCCCCCTTCAATTTTTAATTAACATGCAATACATTCCCACATCAGTTTTTTAGTTACATGCAATACATTTCCACATCAGTTTTTTAGTTACATTAAATACATTCCCACATCAGTTTTTAAGTTACATGCAATACATTCCCAATTAGTTTTTAAGTTACATGCAATACATTCCCACTTCAGTTTTTAAGTTACATGCAATACATTCCCAATTCAGTTTTTAAGTTACATTCAATACATTTCTCCATCAATTTTTAAGTTACATGCAATACATTCCCAATTCAGTTTTTAAGTTACATACAATACATTTCCAATTCAGTTTTTAAGTTACATGCAATACATTCCCACTTCAGTTTTTAAGTTACATGCAATACATTCCCACATCAATTTTAATTAACATGCAATACATTCGCACATCAGTTTTTAAGTTACATGCAATACATTCCCACATTAGTTTTTAAGTTACATTCAATACATTCCCATATCAGTTTTTAAGTTGCATGCAATACATCGCCACATTAGTTTTTAAGTTACATGCAATACATTTTCACTTCAGTTTTTAAGTTACCTGCAATACCTTCCTACTTCAGTTTTTAAGTTACATGTAATACATTCCACCATTAGTTTTCAATTAACATCCATGCATTCCTATATCAGTTTTTAAGTTACATGCAATACATTACCACTTTAGTTTTTTGGTTACATGCAATACATTCCCACATCAGTTTTTCATTAACATGCAATACATTCCCACATCAGTTTTTAAGTTAAATGCAGTACATTTTTGCTCCAGTTTTTAAGTTACATGCAATACATTACCACTTCACGGGTTTTAAGTTAGCAAAAATATTTTCATTTCGTTCTCAAGAAAATTTTAAACATAAAATCGAAATAATTAACTGAATAATCTGGAGATAATACATCATAGAACGAATTTTACCTAAGTGGTAATCGAGAAGGTGATTCAGTAACTATCTAGTAATAGGTATCTTTTATTAGACCCGCTGGAAATGAAATTGCTAACAGTCTATCGTATGTTTTCAATAGTAGATGAAATTGCTACAAATTAAACCCCGACTCTAAGCAGTGGCAATTTCCTAAAGGTGTGAGAAGGTGTAGAGCTCCTGCTACACTTCCTACCTGAAGGGAACCCACGCCCTCCCAGCCCAGGTGAAGGCCGCAGGGCAGGTCAGTTTTTTTTTATTAAAAACGCTCAACCAACCAGGGCAGAAAGCTGGAATGAGAGATATGTAAATAAATTGTCGAAGAGGGGAAGTGAAGATGTGTGGAAGGTGTATATTCGGAGGGGATCCTGCAGGCATTGAGGCGGGAGGGCAAAATGCTGGTGTTGGAGTAGGGGGGGCGGACTATCCTCGAGATGTGAACTGCATCATTATTGCCCATGTTGCAATCGACATCTATTTGCGAGTGCGTAAACGGATAAAGAAAAGGATGGGAATAATGCATGTAGGTCTAAAATCACTGGAGCTCAGAAGGAAAGGGGGATACCAGTCCCCTCTCCCTCTCTAAGCCCGACCCAGAAAATAACTGAGACTGGCGAAAGAGGAGTAAAGTAAAGATGTATAGATAAAGTAAATCCCTGGCAGTCTCAACTTAGTTTGAGATTGCCAGTGGCCCTGGGACTTTGGTGGCGTGTCGCTTCTTTAGCTACCAAGTCTAATGAGCAAGACGGTGATGTTAGTTGTGGCATGAGCAGCATGATGCATCTAACATCTTTGGGATCACATGCCCTTACCTTCCCCTCCTGATTACAGGAGGTTCTACTACTCATTCAAAAATTTTCACTTCCTCTATTTTCCCCACTTTCCTTTCGGCTTTTTCCGTAAAAAAAAGTTCGTGGTAAATTCCTTTGTTGGTTTATATTTTTAAAAGCCTCGATGTCATAAATCTTCCAATATTTTCAAATCAAGTTGCCTTGGCTTCTGCTCAATTTTAATGTCCATCAAACTGATCCGTCTCTACTCTGCCATACTATATCACCCAGGGTTCTTAATCGATATAGTGCGACTCGATAAAGCGATATATGGCATGACCAGATGAAGCCATATGGTACGACTCAATAGAGCCATATGGTGCCCCTCGATAAAGAGATATGATACAAGTAAATAAAGAAATGGCACGAATAGATAAAGCGATATGGCAGGACTAGATAAAGCGATATGGAGTGACTCGATAAAGCGATATGACATGACTCAATAAAGCGATATGACGCGACTCAATAAAGAAATGGCAGGACTAGATAAAGCGATATGGCAGGACTAGATAAATCGATATGGCGCGAAGCGATAAAGCGATATGACGCGACTCAATAAAGAAATGGCACGACTAGATAAAGCGATATGGAGCGATTCGATAAAGCCTTATTTTGCTACTCGATAAAATGATATACTCAACCCGATAAAGGACATATATCCATTGTTCTAAGGTAGAACATAACAGATGGATTAGCAAAATCAGTAGAACAACCACACGTGTTGACGAAGGGAGATTATTTTGTAAAGGAGGGAAAGCTTGATGTTTTCACCTTAGTTCTACATTGTTTAAGCCTACAGGTAGCGTTCGTTTTAGATAAGGGTATGTTTCTTGGCCGTTGTATGCCATTTGGCCTTTAACGCTCAAGTATTCTCCTCTTGGCCTAGTTAAAATAGGAATCTACAGATGTCTTCACTTTTCCTTACTTCACCCTGTTATTCACTAACTTTTGTTGAAAATAATCTTCGACTGAGATGTCTCCATTCATTGACTCTTTATTTTTAGATAAATATTACAACCATGCTCATACGGTTTAAGTATTAAAGAGGACATAAAATAAGAGTTCGTGTGCGTTTATAGAACAGAATATGCATACATTAATTCCTACATGACTATTATATATAAATATGCCATCCTTAGATACTGTATTTAATGGTATATAGCCCTTCATTCTTGTTTTAAACGTAAGGAAAGCAAAGATCTTCCCCTGCCATTCTCTTAGAATATCGGCTTGACCCAGCGAGCATCAAACGGGTATCGCGTAGGAGATAATTCATGATAAACATTGCCTCAACTTATCCATCCCACTTCCATATAAATCGTGTGTAGGTAAATTTATAGCGAAGGAGTTGTCATAAATCAAAATATGTTCCAGAAAGAGTTTGGTTATTTTACGATATTCCTAGGCACGCGGAGGTATATGCAAATTGGCGAAAATATGGAGGATGATACAGCGATATAAAGTGATAAATGTGAAGAGAATTCGCATGTATATCGAAGTGTTCCAGCTACAATAGGTAAGGTATTCTTTTGGGAACTAAAGTTATTTGAAAAACTGTTTATAATAAATGAATGTGATATTTTTCAGCTCGAATTCTTCATTCGCGAAGAAGATGGGTGATTTATGAAAGAATTGTTTTGTGTCCTTTACAATTTACAGCCACGGAGAACGTCAAAGCTATGTAGACACTCGTTGTTCTTCAATAATTTACATCTTCGGGCTGGAATTAAGGGACTTGTTTTGGGGTACTCTGATATGCTAACTATGAGAAAAATTTTCAACGTATGGGGAGATCTCCAGTGAGGTTACACACGCTATGGATCTTGTTAAACTGCTTTATTTTATAAAGGAGTTGATATAATTTTATTTTGTGTCTTTTAGATTCTTGGTTTTAGCTTTGCTTCAACAAATCTGAAATGTACACATGTTTTTTTCTCTATTATACTCTTTTGTGTGTATCGGTGTTCCTAACTCGAGTTCTTTGTTATGTGTTCTTTTCGTCCAGTTTGAACAAAACACATTATTAACCCAAGTCTTAAACCGGTACTATTTGTCATATATTTTCCAGACGCATTAGCCAGCTGTCAACATCTTTCGCTGATTAATTACTGCACAATTCGTTTAAATACTGTAATACACTTAGATTATATATAAGGCTCTTACGTAAGGTCATTCTAATGACAAAGTTCACTGCTTTGTAATCCTCATTAATTCTCTAAACTGGACAACTAGCCATGCACCGAATATGGAAGCGATATACATGTATGTCGAAATATGAATGTGATATGTAGGTTTTCAATGCTAAGTCGCCAAGGCCTATTTATCAACAACAGTAGATTCGATTCGTTCAAGAAACGCCATAGTTCATAAATCTTCCCCGTACGGAACAACATATTAATGACGGGTCGGGCTACAGTCGTAGATATTGTTTGCTTAAGTGTTTTTCAACATTCTATTTAGTCCGAATAGAAACGGTCATTCTACTTAGTCCGAATAACAAATATGCTAATTCTATTTAGTCCTAATGACAAACACGGTAATTCTATTTATTAAAAATATATATCTACAAATGAAAACCAGCAAGATGATCGCTAGCTATTGTTTCAGGTTTTTATTAACCTAAAGCAAAAACCAACGAGGGAATCTCCCGCAGAAAGTTTGTAAGCAGAGATCTGCATGAAAACGGTAAAGATGGAGGAAATAAAAATCTGTTGAAGAGATATAGCTACAGATCATCTGCGGCCTTGAGGCTTGTAAGACACGCAATCATCCAGATGGGGCTGGGATGGCACACCTTTCCTTCAGATTTAAAGTGTAGCTTTTGCTTTACCCTTTCAATACTATCCACCTCCTGTGATTGAGGGATTTCGAAAAGTGCAACTGTAATGCGATTCTAATTATCCCCTATGATTTTTTTCAATTAAATTCGATTACTCTAGATTGATGCGGATTAGCTCTTGTTTCAGGTGTTGACTTTCTCGATGCTACTAAATGGGCTATGCAAAAAAAAGAAGTGGAGTGTCATGCAAGCAGTGGGAGGGACTAAATTCAAAGCAACAAAAAGCCGCAAAAGATAGCACTCTTTGTTTGATTTGGGGCAGAGAGATTTATGTGTTGAAAGCATTCTGAGACGCACTGACAGGGAATATAATACTCGGAGTGAGAGATGTGAGAAGGGCACGTTATACTCGAGTGATGAGATGCATAGATGCATAAAAATGATGCAATTTGGAGGGGCGGTTGAGTCCAAGTGAATTCCATGGCCACCTAAAAGGGTGTAAAATCTTTGCTCCCACTGTCTACTTAGTCTGTACCTGCCTTGGGTGGAAGTGGAAGAGATTAATTATAAGCACAACAGAAGTTTCACTTATATACAATCATGCATTTATACTGTTTAAGAATAGTTTTTATAAGGACCAGAACTATTTTCAATTAACTTCTTACGAGGAGTTTACAAAGGGACACCTAAACATTTAGGGATAGTGACAGAAATATAAATTTTGGATTATTAGATTATTCCAGAGAGTTAAGGTATGAATATATCATAATTATTGATTATAATATAAGAATGCTCATACCCTAGGTATCTGAAGACAATCAGATCTGATCTAACTATGATTAACCGAACGTAAACTCGTTACCCTTCCTTAACCTTAATTAAGGCAAAATAAATTTACTGAGATAATTAATATTTTATCATATTTCAACTCTTATAACATTGGTTATTAGTTTTTATTTTGCTTCCCTTAAGATTTTCTTGAGAGTTAACAATGCTATAATAGACACATCTTGATTTAAAACTCTTTTTATCCTTATACTAAGAATTCATAAATAGTTAGAGAACCACTTAAGGAGCCAATATATAGGGCTGCCGTCGAGTGATTCCTTAAGCCTTGGCCCAACACACAAACACACACACACACACACATATATAAATATATATATATATATATATATATATATATATATATATATATATATATATATATATATATATATATATGCAATGTCCTGCAGGAAAAATGAAAAGGTGCTTCCAAGTACCTTTTTTATTTTTATTTCTCTTCCTTTCTCCTTGTTCCTCTCCCATTCGTTTCAATTTACTTCTCGTGTTTCTCCTAATCTCCCTCTATAGACTATCGCTTTAATCGTTAATTGTTTAAACCCTTTTGGCTCTGTCCTTGACTCTTTCTTGCCTCTCGGTTTGACCTTGCTACCTGTGAATTTACCCATCCCTCTCTTACTTCTTTATTGATGATTTCCTGTCTTTATCTTTTAATAGCTTATATATATATTTATTGTGAGGGTATGGAACATACATACTCGCATGCGCCAGACAATCGTGGAACGAAAGAAATTTGTCGTTTGTGTTGACCTTCGTCTCCTCTCTATCCCCCCCACTCTTCCCCAACAGGCGACAGGAAGTCTGACAAGAGAAGGCCTATCTCACAGAGAAGCTTAAATATTATTTGCCTTCTTTATGACACCATGGAGATTGTCCAGAAGGCGATGCGATAAGCGAATTGTCGTGAATGGAATCTCTCTATCGATTTCACATAGTCGTGGTATAAATAACAACATCGTTCATCCCTCTACAGCAGTGTCACAAACCTACTCGCGTAACCCTCACATTGAACGAGAGTCGTTGCCGTAACGTATTGACTGCCAACACCCGCCGAGTTAACTTGGTCGCTGTCTCAAAGTGTTCCTAAGCCAAATCTCGCCCCGCAGAGTCTGTGACTAGAAGAATACGCTCTGTTACTCAACGTAACTTAAGAAAGAAAAGGAACATCCAAATAGTTACTGGAAGTTACTATTTGTTAGTGTTACATCCAGTTAGGAGTGAACTAACCGGAACTGCAGTCAGCAGCCCCGAATCCATCGTATTATCCCCTATCTCCCCGAGAACTCGTGTTAACGCCACCCGAACCACCACGTCTGGACCTGAGTACTCGTCTCTCCAATCCATCACATTTAATGGTAATCTGTAAACCCAGTATCTTAAATTACCTATTTAATTAACAGTGATTGATACTTTCATTGAGTCATTATAAATCTAGACGCTTAACGTCAGTGTTTAATATTGAATCCTTATTTACCTTTTGCCCGTTTAACTATTGCTAATTATTATTTTTGTGTAAAGTAAAGTTTATTTTTGTACGTGTGTTTAATTGTGGCTCCTCCTTTTTGACGTACCCTTGGCAAGACTTTAATTAAGAATACCTTCGGCTAATTTATTCAACCTGTATGATGCACTCTTAGAATTTTACAATCACAAACCTCCCCCCTCCGTAACAAGTGGGACTTTTATAGTGAGAATCCTGGCCGTGGCACAACTTGCCTCTAACCAGCTTTCGCACACTCAGTAGGAATTAACGCCTATATATATATATATATATATATAATATATATATATATATATATATATATATATATATATATATATATATATATTATATATATATATATATATATATAATCGTATATTGAGTCATAGGGCCAATACCATCGACTTAAACAAAAGCGGTGTCTCCAGATCAAGGACTAGAATAATTATTGGACCAGACTGTGACCAATTCTACGACATATATAAAAGTGGTGTAAGCTTTAACGGGTTAAATTTTTGAGAAAGCGAACTCATATAACCTAAAACTTGCAAACGTTTAAGGAAGCCCAAATAAATTAACGTAAATTTTAATAATTAGAGTCTATTCCCCGAAGGAACATACATAAGAACCATTAATAACCCTTTCCAGATAGCAAAAGCCAAGCTAGGAAAATATTCGTTATTTTGGGGATTAGTAATTAGATTGTATCGGTTAGGAACAATCGCAGCTTCTAATTCTCTTACCAGCTGCGTAAGCTCTTTCATGAGTCACCAGTTGCGTCAGCATGAGCATCAATTACTTCACAATCGTTCGAAGTTTTCGTCAAGCAAGGACAAGCTCTCGGTCTCACAGGACAGGAACTAAAGGAATTCGTTTAAAGCAAACAGAGAAAGGAAAGAACACGTGAAATGGAAGAAAAAAAAGAAGAATTGGAAGAAAAAAGAAGCTTTAGAATTTGAAGAAAGAGAAAGGATTCGAAAAAATGAAAGGGAATTTAGCAGAGACCAAGTTGAAGTCAGTTCTGTTGGATCCCGTGATCATCAACCCCAGGCCCCCGCTATGAAGCTTCCCCAATATAAAGACGAAAAAGATTTGTGCTCATACTTAACACATTTTGAAAAGATCCTTGAGGTAAACGGATGGGCCATAGAACCGAAGGAGTCAGTAGATTGCTCGTATTGCTCAGTCCGCGCTTAAGAGAAATTTTCACCTCGTTCCTACATGAAGCTACAATAGACTATAGCACCTTGAAGGCCGAATTGCTATCCGCTTTTAACTTGAACCATCAGTTCTACCGCGCTAAGTTTAAATCGGCTAAAATCCAGCCCGGTCAATCTTACCGACAGTTTGGATACATCCTGAAACGAAACCTCTAGTTCTGGCTAGAATCCTCCAAATTCAAATTGGAGTATGAGGCCCTGATTGACTATATGTTAAAAGACTAGCTATTGTCCACCCTCCCCCAGGAGATCCGAACATTCGTGCAAGACCACCAAGCCTCTACCTTTCAAGAATGTCTCGAGGAAGCTGATCTCCATACGACAAATCATCGCCTATACCCACAGGATACCCGGAAGAATAGTCCCCCGTCCCCGAAGAATAAATTTAGTCAATGGAAGTCCCAACAAAGGAAACCCCCCTCCATTGATAAGGACCACAGCCCTGTTCAGGCCAAAGAATAAGCCTTTTGTAGCCCACGAAGACAGAAAACCGCTAGTCTTCAATACTCCCTACAATAACCAGCACCAGAATATGCAGGTTATATGCTACTCCTGCGGTTTCCCCGGCCATTATAAGTCCCAATGTGTACAGAATTCCAGCCTACGTCCCACCCCGAGCCAACAAGTCCACCAAGTAACTGCTACCCTTCCCCCGGAACAGCCGGCCGCGCTTACGTCATTCCCCTTGTCTCCATACCCACAGGAATTTCAAGTGAACTTCCTGTTCAACAAGAGTTCCCCCGGACGACTAAATTTCGAAAACGGCTCGATCAATGGCTGTAAAGTGTTTACCCTCGTCAGAGACACAGGGTGCACATGCATTGTGGTGTCTGGCAAATTGCTTCCCCCTGTCGACCCCCAACATAAGAAGTACGTATTTGTACACGACTTCTTGGGTCGAAAAAATAGATTCCCGGTAATCCGCTGCCATGTACAGTGTAAATATTTCACTGGTTGGGCCGACGTAGTGGCAGCTCCCATCAAATTTTGCTCGGTACTCATTGGCCAGAGCGCACTACTCTTCCCGAGCGAAGTGACTCAAGCTGTCGTCACTCGAGCGCAACACTAGCCACGAGGCCTCTCCCCCAACGCACATTTTCACCCCAGAGGCTCCTTTAGAGGTCCTAACGAGTAATGTACAATTCCTCAGAGCTCAGCAGAGCTGCCCTTTACTTAAATCCCTTTGGGAAAAGGTCCGAAAGAACGAAGAGGTGATCGTTCGAGGGAACCTTCCCATAAGGTTCAGCATTAACGACTCCCTTCTGTTTCGCACCTGGCGAGATGAGTCTAACCCACCTTCTAAGGTCATGTGTATTCTACGCACACATGTAGACCAAATCCTGCGAGTAGCACATGAAAGTCCCATGGCCGGTCATTTCATCAATAACAAGACTTCTCAGCGAGTATTTAAATACTTTTTTGGCCCGGTGCAGCCAAAGATATTGCAGAATTCTGCAAAACGTGCGATTTGTGCCAGAAAACCACTGCAAAAGGTCGAATAGCCCCAGCTCCCATACAAACAACCCCAGTCATTTCATAGCCCTTCTCGAGAGTCGCCATCGACCTCATCGGACCAATTCACCCCCCTCCCGCCGAAGGTCATACGCATGTACTAACATTGATAGACTGCGCTACCCGATTCCCAGACGCTGTCGCTCTAAAACGAATCGATAGTATCTCTTGCTCTGAACCCCCTATTTCCATTTTTTTCTAGAGTAGGATTGCCCAAAGAAATCTTGTCAGATAGAGGCCGCCAGTTTACCTCTGAGCTCATGGAACACGTGAGCACCCTGCTCCAAATCAAACCTATTTTTACCACGCGTGCTCAAGAAGCGTTGCATAGAACAACCCCAAGAATGGCACCGATATTTGCCAGTTGCGTTATTCGCATGCCGCGAAATTCCCCATAGGACCATCGGATTTTCCTCGTTGGGGCTGATGTACGGGAGAAACGTGTGGGAGCCACTCAGTATTTTGAAAGAGTTATGGACAAATTCCTGTTTGTGTCCAGAATTAAGGAACACTTATTCCTTCGTCCTCGAAGTAAAGGAAAGATTAAAAAGGTGTTCTGAAATAGCAGTCTTAAATTCTGAAATTAATATGGAAAAGTATCGGAAATACTTTGATCTGAAGGCCAAACACAGAAAACTGAAGCCCGGAGATGAAGTTTTGCTCTTACTCCCTTCGGACTCCCATAAACTTCTCTCCCAATGGAAAGGCCCCTACCCCGTTCATAAAACCCACGGATCGGTCGATTACGTTATACAGACACTCGCAGGAGATAAGTTATATCACATAAACATGCTAAAAAAGTATCATAGACGGGCCTGTATAAACAATACAGTCGCCTTCGACGAAGAGAGGGTGATTGACGCCGTTCACCCAAACAACCCCCTAAATATTGTTAATTCGATTTGCGTAGAGTCAAGCGAAGATTGTCCCCTCCCCGTCCTCCCGTCCCAGCTGCCCCCCATAAAAGAACCTTTCCCCGAGTTGTTTGTAAACTCCGACTTCACCCCTGCCCAAAGGAACCAAATGATGGTGCTTTTGGAAGAATTTAGTGACGTCATTTCCGAGTCACCAGGATGCTTGACTTAGTTCGAACACGATATCGCCCTCACTACGCTCAAACTTGTGCGATGTAAGCCCTATCCCGTACCGATGCACCTAAGAGATGCTTTCAATAAGGAAGTCGACAATCCTTTGCAATTAGGGATTATCGAGCCATCTACGTCCGATTACTGTTCCCAAATAGTCTTAGTCCGCAAGCCAGACCAGTCCTTTAGGATGTGCGTCAATCTTCGGAAGCTAAACACCGTCACCGTGTTCGACGCCGAGCCTCTCCCCCTAATTGACCAAAATTTACATCTCTTCGAAGGAGCCGCCTACATCACTGAGATAGACCTATGTAAGGCCTATTATCAGATCCCCCTAAAGGCATCAGCGAGGAAACTAACAGCCTTTCCAAAAGACAAAGGTTTAATGGAATTCACTTGTCTTCCTTTTGGCCTAGTCACTACCTGCAGTAGCTACAACCGCATAATGCGTCGTGTAATAGACGGTTTTACAAACGTTTCTTTTTATTTTGATAATGTGTATATGGCTACACGTTCATGGAACGACCATATCTTGCCCCTCCACCCGCTTTTAGAATGCTTAAAGCACCATGGCTTAACGATTAAACCCTCAAAAGGCAATTTTTCTTAAAAATCCATAGAGTACCTTGGATTTAAAATAGGCGAAAGTCATCTGGCCCCACAGAAAGAGTAGGTAAAGGCTATTGTAAATATGCCCCTACCGCGCACCAAGAAGCAATTACGGTCTTTCCTCGGTGCCGCTTCGTTTTACTGCCGCTTCGTACCCCAATTTGCTTCTGTAGCAGCTCCTTTAAACGATCTGCTAAAAAAAAAAACTCGCGGACCGCCTCCAGTGGAATTCCGACGCCGAAGCGCAATTTGAAGAGCTCAAAGAGAAGCTCGTCTCCACACCGATCTTAAAACTGCTGAACCGTCAAAAAATTTGCCGTAAGGACAGATGCCTCCCAACTGCGTATTGCCTGCGTATTACTCCAATACGACGAGGAACAATAACCCGCTCCTATTAGCTTTGCGAGTCGCCGACTGACGGCTCGCGAAAGGGCGTACCGTACGGTAGAACTGGAAGCTCTAGCAATTGTTTTTGGGATAACAAAATTTAGAGTTATCTGGTACGTCTTCCATTCCTCATAGAGACTGATCATAGACCGTTAGCCTACTTAAAAACTTGTAAAAACCGAAACGGCAGGCTAATGTGCTGGTCATTATTGCTAGCGGAGTACCGTTATGAAATCAGGTATCTAAAAGGGTCTGACAATGTATTCGCAGATAGCCTTTCGAGAAACCCAATTTCAGATAGCGATTAATAGTCAATTATTTATTTTTTTGTGTGTATCTCTTTGTATTAATAATTATTTCTTGCCTGTACTCTGTATGTGTTTTGTTTTGTTTTGTATATGTAAATTAGAGAAACTGACGTAGCAGTAGTATTTTGTAGCCATTAGATACTGTGAGGGAATCCCCACGGGAAAGATCTTTAGCAGAAAGGAACTCCCATGTGCAGCAAAAGGTCCGGCTAGGACTAAAGTGGTAAGGCTACCCCCCCTCCCTTCCACAAGCGGTAGCCTAGAATCGAGTGCCCTATGATTTACCCTTATGCTGGCTAAAATAGCTCTGCCAGAATATTAGAGGCCCTTCGAGAGTAGAGCTGTTTCCCGCTAACCCCCAACTCCGGAGAGACCCTCGGATATAAATAACGCTCGACTCCCCGGAAGACACACAGAGTTGAGGAGTCTTGCCAGAACCCAGAAGATTTCCCCATATTCCAAGTCAAGTGCTAGCAACAAAGCAAAGTGACAGCTGGACTATTTTGTGTATTTGGAATTAGCCCCAGCCAGGAGGTAATTCCACTGAACGATCGCCCCGAGTGATTTTTCCGCCTTCCTTCATCAACTCCTGTCGAAGCTCCCCTTAACCGGAAGTTACCTTCCCCCCTTGCTTTTGGAGAACCGTCATCACTCCAACCTCCCGCTCTGAAGTCAGAGCGGTCTCACCTCACGTACAGAAGACATCCGTAAGCCAACCCCTCTCCTCCCCCTTCAGTAACCCAATTGAGTTAATTCCCCCTTTCATTTACTGATATGATTTTGCCCGTTAATTCTCTGAGGTAATTTTACCCATCAATTCTCTCATTAATTTTGTGTAAATAAAATTATATTTTCATACATGCCTCTTTAAATAACCTTGAACTTTGCCACTGTCCACAATTTACCTGACCTCGTTGCACTCTCTCGCTTTTAAGTTATTGGTCCCTCCCTCATAGATATAATATGGTATTGATATAATGTAATGTCATACCACGACAGATACTAAGATAAATTTTTAACGGTTTTGATAAAATTACCGACTCAATTGTTCGAGTCGAGGAAGATAATTACAAATTTCCCCCGGTGAAGTTAATTTTCACATTATTCTTTATTTAATGGTGGAATAATGTTCCTCGAAATAGGTAGGCATGTGAGGGTATGGAACGTACATACTGGCATGCCGCCAGACATTCGTGGGAACGAAAGAAATTTGTCATTTGAGTTGACCTTCGTCTCCTCTCTATCCCCCATCACCCTTCCCCAACAGGTAACAGGAAGTCTGACAAGAGAAGGCCTATCTCACAGAGAAGCCTAAATTCTATTTGCCTTCTTTATGACACCATGGAGATTGTCCAGAAGGTGCTGCGATAAGCGAATTGTCGTGAATGGGATCTCTCTCTCTCGATTTCACATAGTCGCGCTATGAATAACAACGCCGTTCATCCCTCTACAGCAGTGTCCCAAACCTACTCACGTAACCCTCACGTTGAACGAGAGTCGTTGCCGTAACGTATCGACTGCCAACACCCGCCGAGTTAACTTGGTCGCTGTCTCAAAGTGTTCCTGAGCCAAATCTCGCCCCGCCGAGTCTGTGACTAGAAGAATACGCTCTGTTGCTCAACGTAACTTTAGAAAGAAGAGGAACATCCAAATAGTTACTGGAAGTTACTATTTGTTAGTGTCACATCCAGTTAGGAGTGAACTAACCAGAACTGCAGTCAGCAGCCCCGAGTCCGTCGTCTTATCCCCCCTCTCCCTGAAAACTCGTGTTAGCGCCACCCGAACAACCCCGTCTGGACCTGAGTAGTCCTCTCTCCAATCCATCACAATTAATGGTAATCTGTAAATCCAGTGTCTTAAATTACCTATTTAATTAACAGTGATTGATACTCCCATTGAGTCATTATAAATCTAGACGCTTAACGTCAGTGTTTAATATTTAATCCTTATTTACCTTTTGCCTGTTTAACTATTGCTAATTATTATTTTCGTGTAAAGTAAAGTTTATTTTTGTACGTGTGTTTATTTGTGGCTCCTCCTTTTTGACGTACCCTTGGCAAGACTTTAATTAAGAATCCCTTCGGTTAATTTATTCAACCTGTATTCTGCACTCTTAGAATTTAACAATCACAAACCTCCCCCCCCCCCCAGTAACAAGTGGGACTTTTATAGTTAGAATCCTGGCCGTGGCACAACTCGCCTCTAACCAGTTTTCGCATGCTCAGTAGGAATTAAAGCCTATATATATATATATATATATATATATATATATATATATATATATATATATATATATATATATTTATATATATTATCGTAGATTGAGTCATAGGGCCAATACCATCGACTTAAACAAAAGCGGTGTGTCCAGATCAAGGACTAGAATAATTATTGGACCAGACTATGACTAATTCTACGACATATATATATATATATATATATATATATATATATATATATATATCATTGAAAGCGAGTCCTCCATTGGCACGCGCGCCCCCAAGGAGACGACATTTGGAAGATTGTATTTTGAGACCTTTTTCATTACGAACGTGGGTAAGTGACTCAGCCCCTATATATGTGTCTCCTTATATTTTCTCTTTCTCCACCCTCTAGATTTTCATTACAGATGTGTCCCACCAAAGGTTTTACAGGCAATACCTTCATTTGTTTGCGTTTTATTATTATAAAATCTGCCTCCCACAACTATTATGCTCAAAGATCTCAGTGATGTTAAATTTAGCTCCCGTTGTGCAGTTGACTTTTATTGAAAGTTTTCACGGGCAGTGGTTTGTGTACTAATTTGTTTCTAAGATTAAAAAACTAGATGTAAGATTGAATAATAATAATAATAACATTACTATTATGATTAGTAGTAGTAGCAATAGCACCAGCAACAGCAGTATTAGTAGTAGTAGTAGAAATGCCAAAAGCTAAAAGGTCTAGGCTAGCAGTAAGGCAAAACGACCCACTAAGGAGACAAATCCATGAAAGTAGAGGAGAAACGAAAATAATAATAACCTACACATAAGAAAAAACAATTAAATTTAGGTATCGATCTTAGGTTGGGTTTCTTTTAGAACGTTTGAAGTTCAACCGTTTCACATCATTACGTTGAAGATCTTTTTCTCCTATCCTACTCTATCTTACCCTCTTTCTCTTACTCTCTCTTACTTTCTCTTTCTCTTTCACAATCCCCTTCTGATTAAACTATAGTAAAATTGAATCGAACAAAATAAAATAATTACATTAAACATAACCTGTCATCATTTCTCTTTTTTCCAAGTCTTTACTAAGTTTTGCATTTCATTGGGATAATAGCCGGTCATATATCAATTGGTCGTACTTCCTTTGCTCTAAGCAATTATTGCTATCAATAAATTGGGGTATTATAAATTGGTCATTAGGTTAACGTATTCTTCTGCAATAAATTATAATAAATAAATGCAATCTATGGCCCATTCACACGACATTTTTTTCCATTCCACCAACAGTCCCGCCACCATAAGAGTCCATTTTTTTTCATGGCGCAATGAAACACGCGTCTCGTTGAATAGCTTATTTAGTTTTCATGCAAATATGTAGTGACGGCACCAGCATGGACATTCATGAAAGTGATAAACAATTATGCCTCACCACTCGACACTCGCTTGGCCGCGCAAAAACACTTTATTTCGCACCTACAAATAGGGTCGACTAGATTTCTCGTAATGATGTAAGGCGTTTTAATGCGCGGCCAAGATGGTGGCGCCATCAAAGGTTTGCACAGAAACTAAAGGAGCTATTCACACGAGACGCATATATCAGTGTGGTTATGGGAATAAGCTCTGTTGGTGGCTCGATAGGTGGCCCCGTCCGACATCGATGGGGGAAACACATTACAGTCAGCCCATCCCGCAGGAATTCTGTCTGGCAAAGCTCTAACTCCAATGGGGTGTCTTAAAACCAGTTTCACTAGATTTCGCACAACTCTCCTGATATACAACCTTGGCCGAAATTATGGTGCTGGTATAAAAAAGTAAAGAATATGATCGAAACTCATTTATTTCAGACCAGACATAATACAAATAAACATTTTGGGAGATATTCTATCAATCAATATTATTCGATGTGTCCTTCTTTCGCTTTTATAACCACTTTTATGTCTTTTGCATACCAGAGACTAAGATGACACAAGTAGTTTGCTCAATTCTCTGTCACTCTTCATGAATTTTGGCTTGTTAATTTACTTTTAGAGGAATATTTGTCCACCCTCGCTTTTGTGCACAATTGTGACCACAAATAATCAATGGGATAGAGGTCTGGAGATGAGGGGGCCATTCCATCACCGTCACCCCATTCTTTTCAAACTAACTCTTTGAGACTCTAGACGTGTGGAATGGAGTATAGTCTTGTTGAACGATTACACCATCTGGTATTTCATCATTGAAAGTTTTACAAATGGAAGGTTGTTAATCCTGATGTAACATGCTAGCGTAAGTGTTGAAGTTCATTCTGACCTCACAAGTGAACAACAATCCTGGACCTGAAGACGACATGCAGCCCCAAACCATTACACTGCAAAATTTGACTGTCCCAACATAAAAAGCGCCCAGGATTCGAAAGATCTGAGCAGAAATACAGATTTTACTGATCAATTTTGTTATCCAATAAAAATTTTGGAGAAGCTACCTCAAGGTTTTTTATATCAGAACAAACAACTTTAGCCCAATCATCATCAGTCCAGTCTTCATGCTATTTTGCCCAACACAATCGCTTCTACTTGATCACCTGAGACAGCCACGGTTTCTTTTTAGCCTTACATCCTTTAAACTCAGCTTCTCATATTCTCCTTATCACTGTGCGTCTTGATATTTCCTTGTTTTGTGCTGCCCGAAATCCAGTAGCTTCATCAGAAGAGGTATTTTCCTATCGGCCAGAGATTTCCTTTTCTGCAACCTCTCTTCCCTTAGAATTGTACACATTTTGCGACATTAACCATCACGGTTTTTGAAAGAATTGGTCTCAATATACCCTTTGATAGAATATATGCAAAAATGTGTTTCAATCATATTCTTCACTTTTTCATACCTGCCCAAAATTGTGGCCAAGACTGTATAGCGATCAATCTTGAGTTCTAAATTTGATAGCTTCATCGTTGTTGTAGACAATCTCACTGAGGATATCAAGGACCAGAACCTTGCGTTTCAAGCTTCTTGTTCTCACCTTCCTTCCGCTCATTGCCGCGTTCTGGCCGTTCCACGATTTTAGGCTCAATGGCCACAGTCATATAGTTTTGTGGGATATGGATACATTTTCAAATGGGTTGATATTCCTGCTTTCATATAAATTGTCCAAAACATGCCATGTGCATTCTCTGAAATAAATGTGTACTGTAGCAAGTTTGTACTAATAAATAACAAAGCGTTAACGCTGATAACACCTGAGAAATACATTTTAGTCTGATATGCGAAGTTTTCGAGAGCCATTAAGTCATATTCTCTTGTCCTATGAATATCTCTCTCTCTCTCTCTCTCTCTCTCTCTCTCTCTCTCTCTCTCTCTCTCTCTCTCTCTCTCTTTCTCTCTCTCTCTCTCTATATATATATATCGTTCAGAAGCTCTCTCTCTCTCTCTCTCTCACACACACACACACACACACACACACAAATACAATCTACGTGTCTCTGCCTTTGCCTCTTCCTTTATCTCTCTCTCTATCCGTTTGTAGGTGTCTATGCTTGTATCTCTCTGTCTGTCTGTCTGTCTCTTCTCAGCCTCTCTGTCTCTGTATGTATGTCTCCCTCCTACAACCTGTCTTTCTCTCTCTCTATCTCTCTCTCTCTCTCTCTCTCTCTCTCTCTCTCTCTCTCTCTCTCTCTCTCTCTCTCTTTCCCATACTTTTTCCCCACTTTCTCTATTTCTCCCTCTTTCTCTTTCTCCCGCTCTCTTTCTCGTCCCCACCTCTCTCTCTTTTATTCCCCTTTCTCTTTTCTCCACTTTTACTCTTTCTTCTTTCTCTTTTCCCACTTTGTTTTCTCTTTCTCTCTCTCTTCTTCTACTTTGTTTTCTCTTTCTCTCTCTATTCACCCCTCTTTCATTCTTATCTCTCTTCCTCCTCTCTCTCTCTCTCTCTTTTCACCTTCTCCTTACTCTTTCCCTCTCTCCCTTACTCTCTCCCTCTATCGCTTTCCATTTATCTTACTCTTTCTCCCCTCTCTTTCTCTTCCTTCTTGCCACTTTTTCACCCACCTCTCTTCTTCTCCCTCTCCTTTGCTCTTCCACCTCCTCCTCTACTTTTTCACCTTCCCTACTTGTTCACCTTCTTACGTTTTCCCTACTATGAGTGAGGATCACCCAGCCCTCCTCAATCCTCTCCAAATTGCTGGGGACACAGAACTCAAACCTGGACCCCCACCCCTCCTTCTTCTGCCTCACCTGTCGCCGCAAAGACCACAGGAGCCATGGCTTGGGAACATGTAACAATTCGAAAAGTGTATCGATACATGCACTCTGCTCAAACCTCTTCTTTATTGATCGCTACACCACAAACTGGACCTGCACTACAGGGTGGCCCATAAGTCCCAGGACACTAGGGCTACACCTCTTGCACGTGCTGTACGTGGAGTGTCCTGGGACTTATGGGCCACCCTGTAGAACCTCACACTCACCTTAAACACCCACAGATAATAAACCTCCATAACAACAAAACCTTAAACTCCTACAACTTAATATTCGCTCTAACAGCCAGAAACATGTGTAATTACAAGACTTCCTGCATATACACAACATCCATTTAACAGCCACCCTAAAAACAAAGCTGAAAACACAACAAAGACTTCGCCATTTCTACCAATATACCACCCTTAGAGTAACCACCACCCTCAGAGAGACGGATTCAGGACATTAGCACACAGCACAACTTCATTCAGTGAAACCACCTCTATATAAAACCTCATAAATTACGACATCCACGCAAAAATACGTGCCATTAGAACAAAGATCGAAGGCTTAGAATACAACCTCATAAACTTACTCGTAGTTCACATCACCGCATCTCCCGCAATTACTTCTAAAGTAGGCGCCTATCCTAGAACCACTCTCATAAATTCTCAACTTATTTAACTACGGCTACTTTCACCTACACCACCCATCACGTCTCAGATCTCAAACAAAAGACAACAGAGGCACCTACGTAACAGAAAAACTTCACGCACTCATCATACTCAACAACGCATTCTAACCAACTAGAAACACATTCCAATACACGCATAATAGCACACCCCTAGACCTAACCCTCTGTTCTCCTTACCTACAAATCTGAATCACCTAAACGATTTATAATTACCCCCTCTACTCATTATTATATATTTTCACACCACTCACGCACAACCAACCTCCTTCAAAACAACATATATAAACTAGAAAAATAAAACTGATTAGCAAAACTACACTTAATAAACAGAAGACAACATTGCAATTTAACCTTAAACAACGTCCCCTCTCTAGACGAAGCAATACACTACATTAATAATACTATTACCCACGCAAGCAGTAAATTCACCCCCCACAACCACAGAAAAACTTATAACCCCAATTTCACGAAGGAAATAGGGGTGAGCCTAAAGCTGCCTAACATCCTAAAACAAATTGGGCTTCTTCCAGATAAGAAACACATCACATGTAAATACTCAACACTTACATCATCGAGCTAATCACTAAAAAGCTAACAGAAAAATAGAACAAAGGCCTCAACACAATAGAGCCCAAAAAAACTCAACTCATCTCTCCTCACTTACCTACCACCTCTGCCACTACAAACGGATCATTATTTACTATAAACAACCAAATTGTAACCCCAAGTAAACACTAAATATTCTTATGAAACACCACTCTAAATTTGCCTTATCCAAACATACAGGAAAAACAGACAAATCTACCAATAAATCAAGAGTACATATACATATATATATCCAAATACCTAGCACTACCCCTTACCGCATTAAACGTCCAACAAACCATCAAATAGCTCAAAAACTCTAAAGCCACTGGTAAATAAAACATATCAAACATGCATCTGAAGCAACCAAGTAACACAGCAATCTCAGCCATCACACAAATTTTTAACCAATCCTGGCTCACCAACACAATTCCCTAAATCAACAAACTAGCCCACAAAACACTCATACTCAAACCAAAAAATCCAAATACAGGCCAGCTCTTACCGCTCAATATCACTTCTATGCACACTATAAAAATCACTTGAAAAACTAATACACCAAACAATCAGCCCAGACATACCTATGCCTCAGACACATCATGGTTTCAGGATAACAAAATTATCAATGACCCTCCTCACCAGCCTCATACAGCATACAAGGACACGACGCATAAGGTAAGGCCGGCAGAGTCTTATTGCTGGTCGAGTGTAGGCGGAAATAAAGTTGTGATAAATGGTAAATATTGACTGAAACATTCATTGTCCTCCGAAAAATTCCACATGTAAATAAGTCCCGGCACATAACTATTGAAATACAACTCAGTGCCTTGATTGCTTGCATTGTCCTTACGTGTCTATTTTACCTGTTCTTATAGCTTCTTTCTCTCGGCCTTCTATACCCCAAGAGCCCGAAGACAAGTAAAAAAATATCAAGGTAAGCTTAGTAAAGAGGGGAGAAACTTCTACACTGCCATATTTGAGCCCAGCTTTCTCCCGGCAAAATAATCCCTCTATCCCTACTTTCAAGGCTGGCAGTGGTTACTGGAAGACCAGTTGTATCCTCCCTCATAACTTATAACAGGCCGAGTGCTAATCGGTGCTAAGCGCAAACCGAACCCCTGCTTTGGAAAGTAATCGAGCTCGACGCTCATACTCCTGCTCCTCTCGAGCAGCAAATTGTTTAGGGGGCAGATCCACTCGGAATTGGAGTTTCCTTTGTCGATCGCGTGCGGCCGCTTGTGTATACTCAGAGCTTTCACCTAAAGTCAACATTCTAAACCTATTCGCCTAGTTATTCCTTCGCATTTATCTTTCATGTCCATTATTTTATTTTTGTTTGTACAGTAGTAAAAATTATTTTGTTTCGCCCATTTCGATATCCATAACCTCCTAGATAGTTGATTCGAATCTGCCAAGTCTAGCTGTAATCATAAGGAAACTAGTCGCTCTTACGAGATTTATTAAACCCATAGTTAAATTACACCATTCGGGGCAAGTTCCAATTGCAGAGTTGCCCTGGATGCTATCCACTATTTTTTCCTAGCCACGAAAGCAAACGAAGGTCAGGAGAGCTAACCTGACCTACGACAGTAACATATTTTTGCAATACCCGCTATATACTCACTAGAATACTGGCTCACTAAAAAACGAATTAGTAACTCAGCCAACACGAGTCGAACAAACACTCCGAACTCAGACTAATAGAAGACATCTGTTAGTAAACATTAAAAACAAACCCACACAGATAATCACTGCCATCAAGGCACTATGAAACAATAGGGTATCTCAATACCCTATGCACACAATTCATCCGCACCACCCTCAACTACGCCGGACCAGCATGACACCCAACCACACAATTGTCACACAAAACACTCCAAACCACACAGAACAAGGCGCTCAGTACAATCACATACCCCACGCACCTACACGCCGAAGTAAAACTACTGCTAATAAAAATACACCTAGATATTAGTGTAACTTAACACTTCAGCACAACATTGACCTGTCTCAACCGTAACTATCATCTGACAGTAAAGCCCCCAACACATAGACACAAGAAAAAAGCCCCAGCACAATAGTTTAAACACCTCTACATAATCTTCCTTCCCTACCCCCAAACACCAACTTAATCAAATACATCCACACTACCCTCACCCAAAGATGTTTGAACACAATACAACTAAACAATTCGCGCTAGTGCACTCCACTTTACTGCAACAATACAAATACAGAATAAACCTTGCTCCGAAACCAACATGCACCAGATGCCACAAAGGTCCAGACTACATGACACATCTACTTATAGACTCTCAAACCTCATACAAGTTTGCACTTCACACAACAACTCCTTTTTGTGGACTTGTGGACCCGCCCAGGGAGTATGTTGCACTTTGTAGGGTAAAGAGGGTCGGCAATGAAGTAAATTCAAAGTAAACCTTTAATAACTAAATTACAAGCGCACGGAGTTCAAAGCAAAATGGCAAGATGAATAAAAAACTGACTGAGCAATAGTAAACAACGCCTCTTTATGAATGGAAATTCATCTTGCTGGACCGAGTCAGAGGAGGTGTAGCTCAATGGTTAGTTCTAGGGGCAGTTCTATTTCTTGGATATAGTCACGACCGAGACGAAGGCCTTTCATACAGAATATCGAAGTTTACTGATGACACTAAAATTGCAAATACAGATTAAAGAATGCAAAATAATCTCGAAAATTGTCAAACCTGGCAAATGTTTTTAACACAATTAAAAGTATAAAGTGCTCTATATTAGATACCGAAACGGGAAAGCAAATTAATTTTTAAATGCTACTCAACTCTTAAGCGTAAACAGAGTGAGATATTAGGACCTTTACAATCTTATATTAAGTTTTAAATAAAAATCACCGATGATTACTCATAACATAAACATTTACAACAAATCTAGCGAGAAAAAGGCCTGACGAAGCAAAATATAACCATTCGAAACGCCTGAAATTAAAAGTTCGCACATGAAACTCTTTGACAAGCCAGCTGTAGGTTGTGGTTGTCTCCAATCACCTTTTAGTTGGCTGGAACGCACAAAGCTTATTTACTCTTTAATTGAAGCCATTTATTCACCGAAGAGCCAGTCTTGCAATATAGTATTACATCCGTAATTTTAATTTTCTGGGATGATCTTTTTCCCCCGTCAATAAATTGAATGTAAGTGAAGTCTTTGCTCATCATCTTACCCCCCTCGATTGTTTTTAAACATTCTGATCCTTTCATTGATTATAATTTATCTTCTAAATCTTTTTTTGTTAATCCTCTTACTTTCCTTCAAGACACTCATCGCTTATAAAGAAGTGTGTGAAGATAATTATTATTTTTATTATCTCCAAATTAGATAAGATCAATGATTCTTAAAACTTATCTCAAACTCATTATTTATACTTAGCAACATTTACCTAATAATAAAATTCCAGAAAATTTTAAAACAAAATTTCATCTTTCGTTGATCATCACAAGTCATTTCCTAAAACTTATTATAAATTAATTATTTACTTAATCAACTTAATTTTATCTTTTTAATGTTCATAATAAAATTTTACGTAAGTATATAGCCAATAAACTATTTAAAATAGAAAATAAATTTAAATATATTTGAAATTCAATTGAAGCTACCTTGTTTTACCAAAGAAGGCATCGCAAAAGCAGACTTTAACTGGAACAAAACATTTTATGTGGAGAGAAACTAAAAGAAGTCGACAAGAGTAGCTGACAGATTACTTCTGTTATCCTAGAAACAAACTAATCTGACATCTACCAGTTTTTTATTAAAATTCCTTACTACGATGTTTAGAATTTGGTGGGACATAACCAGGGCTGGAGAAATTTCTCCTCAGATTGAAAAAATTAGGCATAGTAGTGACTTGGTCGAATAATGGTAATCCACCTTGTCAAATCCCGTGAGACAAAGGTAGGAGAAAAGCAAAACCCTGTTCACATACGCGACAAATATGGCGCACGGAATATCCTGAGACCTTGGAGAATAAACTGAGCGCTCCTAACATATCAAAAACAGGCCAATGGAGGGTTCGCAGTTTCTTCAATTGAAGTTCAATCGGTAGCCTTCAGAGACTAAGGAACATTTTTTAAAATTCTGGTCGAACGCCATTTTAACTACAAAATGCAGAGAAAGAAGTTGACAAACATTCACGTGATCCAAGGTAATTGACCTTTTTTCATGAGGGATAAAAAAGGGATAGAACATGAACTAACCTTTCCTGAATCATTTTGACACATATCCAGATCAAACCAGGAGTGAATAAGCGAAACCAGCTAATAAATCCTACGATGCTAGTCAAAAATAAATCAAACCCTCACCCATTACGCATTACGTAAGCCTACCAGATCTAGTTCACCCTTGCGTTTAGTACACCAAAGTTACTTAAGCCTAATTTCTCTTAAATTCTTAAAAAGAAATTCAGCACTAAACCTCCATCCATCGTCTCTCCAACAATTTACCCCTTCTGAAAATGTGAACTGTCTTTAATTATCCCGTGTAGTAAAAAGTATATCATAAAAAGGACATAACTAAAGTTAAACATCAGACATTAGGTATCTGCAATTCATTAAACCTATTTTAGTGGGCATTATTTATGCAAAATCGTTGACTGAATTATGAAAGTAGAAACAGTTGTTGTTCCATTACTTTTGATTCCCCTGTATCTCAACTTTCGAATGGTTTAATTATGAGTTTGGTGTCCCCCACACGGGTGTTCAATCACACATCTGGGGAAATACTTAGCTTTTCATTCTGCACGGCCTCAACACCAAAGCTCAACGCCGGAATAAGGAAAGGTGTTTAGTCCATGTCTCATAAATTTCTTGATTACTTTGAGTCATCATAGGTACATAGGGCAACATTTTCCCATCAGTGGACCTGATAATAAGAAACCTCTTGAAAATAATCAGGTTATAAGCTCCGAGCACCGTTGTGTTATGAACACCATCGATTTCTCGGGCACAGTCTTTTTCAAAATCATTTTGTCCCTATGTGTGGGTAGGGTGTCAGCGTTATTGCCCATTTTGACCTCTCTCCTAGCTGAGCTGGAACGCTGGATAGCCTATCTTCTGCCTATTTTTGCCGCTATATCGTCAATAAGCTTCCATTTGACTGCGTGGCCTCCTGAAAGGAAAAGAAGAGGGTAGGGGTCAGTATTGACTTTGTCTGCTAAATATTTTTGGGCAGCTTGGTAATACAGCCTCCCCCCGCTGTACAACCTGATCTCATATTTCAGGGTCCGATTTCGTTGATCATGAGAAATGTTCAACAAGAACTTGAGTGCCTACATCTATTGCAATTCAGTCGGGAGAAGGCAAGCATGGTCTTGGTAAACGCATATGTCGCGTGTTAACAAAATATGATTGAGGGGGACCCCTTTGCTCATCCCTAAAATGAAATGACCTTCCTGGCCCACAAAGAAGATTAGGCCAGTCCCGGACTCTCCTAAGTGAGAGGGTTCGGGAATCGCGACATTTGCGAGTCAACTGGACTTAAGAAAAAGATTGAAGTGGAAGTGGTAAAAGACTCACACTTGTGTGCAATTTTCGTAGGATTAAACCCTTCCAATGGACGAAGTGGGATTTATGGAAAGCTCTTCTACGATCAATATTTCCACCCACCCAGGAATAAAACTGGTCGAGGTTTTGATTTGACGGGAGAAGATCCTACTGAATTGAATTCTTATTAACTACCAATAGAAAGCTGGCGAAATTGCTATTGAGTGTACTTCGAACTTACGAAAGGCCCCAAATACAGAAAGATTAATGAGACATATTCTAAACTGTATCGCACATTAAACGGCAATGGCATATTTTCCATAAGTGTTTCGGTGATTTCCAGCGCAGCCCTCTTCATACCTCATAGTTTTCATTTTGAGGTCCAGCGATGAGGGATGGATAGATAAGAGAATCCCCTTATTAATTTTTAATAGTTTTCAACAGAGCGGTTAGGGCATACACAAAAGCATCATTAGAAACTTTTAGTCTGCTTGGTAGCCAACAAAGAAGTAAAGCTCAGGTTTTAAAAGCAGTAGAGCCTTGGGAAAATAGGGACGTGTTCCCTCAAGTACGAATTACGAGCTGCTGGTGCACAAACTCTCATACCCTATCAAACAATCACCTTCGAGCCTACTTTCTTGCAATCTCTGAGGATTAAAAGACGTTTATAAAGGTTCTGAAGTTTACGAGGATGGCATAAGCATTAGATAATAGAAGTCCGAATTGGTGAAACACCATTTGAAAATGTGTAATAAGTGCAAATAATAATCAAGGGAGACAACGAGGTTCTCAGGATTTTCCCACCTAAGCCATTATATTCCGTGCAGATGTTGACCTCCTGAGGATATAAGTAGAGAGAGGAGAAAGAATTGAAAACTAAACCAGAATAATTGTATCTTACTTCGGTACTTAAGCGAGAATGAGATTTATGAACCAGTTTTCCTCCCAAAGGTCACACAATCTCATCAAATTAGAAAGCATTATAAAGAAAAAAAAGATACTTCCATACTTGCCTGAAAACGTCAGTTGTGAAATTGACAAATTTTCTCATATTTACAATTTCGTTTTCCTTCCAACAACAAAATATGTTATCATAAATTGTTATTTTCTGTCAGTAACAAATGAACATTATGGAATGGCTCACATTGATGAGTCGGATCTGAGAAAATCTAAATTAAGGGCAGTGTTTCGCAAATTTCAGTGTGTAGGAGCGTGTGGCACACTGCTGTGATAACAGCTGGCCAGCACCTGTCCAGATTGAATGTGAGTTATAGGTACCCCAAAATAAAGGCCATTGTAATGGCGAGTTGCTCAGTAATTTGAAATGGACCACTTTGTTTATACCTTTTATATCCTAAAAGAAATGCTTGCTTTTAGACAATACAGTTTTTTTAAGCAATTTCAAAAAAACTTGTCGTTGCCCAAATTATTCTATGCATATACATTGATCATTTAGTTATTGTCTCGAAATTCTCTCGAAATTTACATTTTTTACAAATCATCACATTTTTTAGTTTTTTTCTTTAGTTTCATCTTCAAAAATATAATTTTAAAATAGTGCTTACTATTCCACGGTATATTTTTATCACCGGTCACCTGTTCGAAATTATTAGAAAAAAGTTAAAAAATGGTATAATTTTCAAGGTTTAAATTACCAAATGTTTTTCCTATTAAAAGAAATCCCACAAAATAAGACGAAAACTAACGAGACATCTTATGAATAAAGATTTTTAAAAGGGTTGGAAAGAAATTATAGAGTATAGGCAATATTTGGGAAAAATACTGGGTGTCCCAAAATTGAGTGCGTATTCTGATGAAATTGAAAACTTTTAGGAAAAATTCTTGTTGAATTATGTTCATCATGTTCAAATTGTGCTCTGAACAAAATTGTAGTGTTCCATGTACAGGGTGTCCAAAAATTTTAATTTGTTTATCAATTCTTTTTAGAACACTTTAATAATAAATACAGAAGAGCGGAATTTTGTTGAGTGAAATTTAATAGAGTACGAGAAAAGTTCCAAATATAGTTTAGAAAACCTGAACTTACAGAAAACGCAATCCGTTCACTTGTAAACACATTTAAAAGAACTGGATCCGTACATGATGAGAAAGGAAGCTGAGGGAAAAAGTTTTGACCCCAACAAATCTAAACAAATTCGACAATTGCTTGAAAATATACCAAGAACTTCGGTGAGAAAGGCCAGTCAGAGACTTGATATGCCTAAGACAACAGAGCACAGAGTCTTGCGTTCAACACTTATGCAAAAGCCTTATAATAATTGAGCCGGACAAATAAGCATATTTTTTTCATTTTTAATATCCATTAAGATGGGCTTATGAAAACAATTGAAAAACAAATTAAAATTTGGGGGACACCCTAACATGGAACACTACAATTTTGGGCAGAGCACAATTTGAACAATCTCCTGGATCAATCTTACAGTTGTATTTTTATTGCATACGATTTATGATGCGGGTTGTTCTTCTGAACATATATCAATTTAAGTATAGTTAAAACAAATAAGAAACAACATGATTCCAAGGATAGAACCTTGAGGAAATCTGCTGGTGTCGCTAGCCTATTTAGAAGCAGTGTCATTGACTATGTTTTTTACCGCTTACTGTTCCCATTTTGATCAGGATCTATCATGTCTGCAAATTCTTAATGATACAGAGCTAGTAGATAGCATACAGAAAAAGGTGTCATGGGTCAGGTCGTCAAAAAGCTTCTGAGGGGGTAAAAAAAAGTATGTCTAATCTAAACTTCATCTTAGTATATTCCCTCTGACTATGTGATGTAATAATCTCAAGATTTTTATATAAACCTGATTAGCAACACATTTGCTGACAATTATTCGCATGTTAACGATCTCTTTTCATGGTCACCGAGAAGAGCGTGGTGATTGTTTAGGGATTTTAACTATAAGGTGAAGGAGAAATTCATTCGCAACCTACAGGAAGAGTGGTTGATAGAGAACTTAATGACCGTGAACTCTTGAAAGAGAGAGAGAAAGAATGGGCGTTAAATTCTCTCAAATAACCTTCCTTACCTCACGATGTAAACTATTAACACTAGTAGAAATCTTCAACGATTTCTTATCAGGTTTAACCTTGTGATAAATGCAGGATATTCTTTTCTTCTAAAATTAAATATAATCATAAACGTTGCAAATGGTAGTCATGTTGTGCATGCTAAATGGGTGTTTGGGAATGTCATACATGTATGCATACCTTGAGATCCGAGACTGTACGCTTAGACGGGATGCTGCCTGGCTCATTAAATATTATTTGCATGTTAATAACGTTGGGTTTATTGCGCTCTCCTTTATTCATATTTCTCAGACTTAATGAGACATAAATGTTTTTCAATTATCTATTTTTGCCCTCATTATCGTCTTATACGTTAATCTGAATAACATTTCCTCGTTAATTTCCAGAATAACTAATTGGGTCTGTTTTTCCATCCAGCGACATCCATGTTGTGTAATAAAAATGGGAGGGGGTGAGGGGCGAATGAATGTATATGTGGCATGATACCACTTAAAAGGGAAATATTTAATGGGAATCGGTTCATTACCATCATCAGGCTCGACCTTCTTTTTAATGGTAGAATTGGTGATAGAGGCCTACGCTGAAAATATGAAATTCTGTGGAATTATAATTCAAAGGAATTCCACACATTTAGTTCTTATACACAGTAAACTTAGTCTTAAAACATATTAAATGTCACACTGGTCTCCTCGTTCAACAGACCTTAACCTCCTCCACTTCTTTTTCCTGTGTATACTAAAGGAAAAGTTGGACTCAATGACAATTAAAGATACGAGACATATGAAGGAACAACGCATCATAAATGAATGAGCTCAAATTGATGGAAATTTAGATTTAATACATCGACTTCATCAAGTGAATTTCACAAAAGGCATCAAACTTTTCATCTCCAAATGGTAGAAATAACATTTAAGATGTTATTTATTAATAATTCAATTAAATAAAATGTAGTTAAAATAGAAAATATATATTTACATATTTATTGAAAGAGAATGTAAAACAACATATTGGTTTCAAATTCCATTAGAATCGGCTGAATAGTTACAATCTTATTACCAAAACAATAAAAAGTAAAACGGGCGCCGATTGACTGACATAGTGAGATATAGAATCAAAAGCAACTAAAACTGGTTTGGAAGGAGTGAATGAAGTTTGGTGTCGTGAAATTGTGGGGATTGCATCGGTACTACTAAAGAAGTTTATCTAAAAAGCGAATATAGATGGAAATGTGATAGATTATGCAAATGTTAGGGATCATTGACCTGGATATCGGACAAGTTTGCATAATAGAATGTAGAATCCTAATTTAATGTATGATGGTAAACTAGTTTGAAAAAGAAAAAAAGAAGACAAATATAGAGTGGAAGGCATTCAAGGAGAAGAGAGTTTGTTGGGAGTATAAGAAGAGTGAATGGGAGCGTTTATGAGGGAGGAATGGATCGAGAAATTATAATCCCTTAATTTTGGAGATATTTGGAGATGGAAAGGGTATGGCGAATTGATGTATCCAGACACGTTATGGTGCAAGGTGAAGGAGGAGATATGTAAGGCAGATTGTAGGGTTACCGAAGAAGAAACGGGATTGAAGCTGTGAGAAAGAAAAACGTGAGAAAATGTTATACCAGCTAAGCAGGCGAGGAGAAAGTGTATGGTAACTGTGCATAAGAGTGATATTTAATGACTGAAGTGAATACCTACGCCTTGAGTAATGGTGTCGCGTCACTATTATAGAGTATGGAAAACTGATCAAACATGTAACATGGCGATTGATAGGGAATGGGAAATGAGAGAATGTGGCGAACTGTTAGAATGATGACCATGGTACGAGGTGTTTTATGGATGAAACAGATTGCAATACTAATTTTTAAAGAGAATGAATGGTTTAGGAGTGATCAGATTACTAATGAATTCAAAGGAGTTGATTGTGAAATATGGCAGAAATCCGCCTAGAACTTTGCTACGACAAAGATATTGTGTATACTAATTATTAATTGAATGGAAGAGTTTTAGAAAGGTAGGAATGAGAAAGACCTCAACCCTACAAACAGTTCTTAAGTGCTAGGAATAAAGCTAATGGGATATCAAGGTTTAAATAATAGGAGGAGCATGAGAAATAGGAATGCTGCATCCATTCTGAAACAGAAGCTATCATTAGTTAGGCCTCATCTTGACTAAGTGACCCAATTTCGCTTACCGTATCTAAGGATGGATTTTGGTTTGCTTGACTTTGTACAAAGAACGATGACTCATAGGATTGGTTGGTTGTTGAGCTTACCTTATGGTTAAAGGATTAGGAGACTAAATCTACCATGGTTAGAAAGAAGAAAATTTTGTGGAGACTTGATTTAGTTCTTCAAGTTGATAAAAGGTTATAATGAGGAGGGGGCATAGGCAAGCTTTTTATTTTTAGTGAACAGGATAGGACACAGCCCTCTCTTGTAAATTAAATACATGAGACTAAGTTGGCAGTCTTGAAAAGTGTTGGAAGAATGTATCACATTACTGTACGATAACCTACGCGTATAAACTACGTATGGATAAAGGCTATGCAAATTTCTATAAGTAAAACGAGTTATCAGCAGAGAAGCTCTTCACTAGACAAATTTAAATTTTCAAACTGATGCCAACGCTTAGTTTTCTTGTAGACAAAACGCATTGTTTGCATAGCAAATAATTTTTGTTATATAGGGTCTTTCAATAAGGTCACTCAATTTTTAAATGTAAATAAAACAAGTTGTGTGTGATATATGCACTTAATTTATTTTAAATTTGAAACTACATTTTGTGGCATTAAGTCTGAAATATGACTTTGTACAAATGTCCGCCGCGGCTTTGCTTGGTGGAACATATTCGGGAGGCCCAATTTTCGATGACTTTGTCGCATAAATCTGGCTGAATTTGCTGGATGGTGTTCGTTTTGTTGACTTTGAAGACATCAACTGTTTGCGGATTATTCACATAGACCTGCGATTTAAGGTAGCACCAAGGAAAATAGTCTAATGGCGTTAAATCGTATGATCTCGGTGGCCAGTTGAGGTCGCCGCCGCGCGAGATGACCCTGCCCTGAAATCACTGGTACAAAATGTTTATCGTGGCGTGCGCAGTTTGGCACGTAGCGCCATCCTATTGAAACCACATGTCGTCAGTATCCATATCAGATACATAATCCAGTTGAGGCCACAAGAAGTTGCTTATCATCGATCTGTAGGTCTCGCCGTTGATGGTTATGGCAATCCCATCTTCGTTCTCAAAAAAATACAGACCGATGATACCGTTAGACGAAAATCCGCACTAAACAGTGACTTTGTAAGATGCAATTGTTTCTGGTGTATCTCATGTGAATTCTTTTCGTCCCAATTTGACAATTTTGCTTGTTCACAAATCCATTCATCCAAAAATGGGCCTCGTCGCTGAGGATGATAGAAATCACGTAATGCGCGGAACGTTTGTCGAACGGAGCACTGATTTTGAAATAACATTTGATGATTTACACACATTGTTTAACGCTATAATCTTCCATCATGACTTGCCCAATACTATTGAACAGTTCACACTAAGTTGGCAGATGTCGCTTTTACAACATGGCCACTATCGCATGACAAATCTCGAGCGTCCTTGTTGAAAGAACCTTTATATCACGTAAGTTAAGTCACTTTATTCATGGCTTTCGCCCAGTTAACATGCCTATGAAATATCTCACATTTTTCTCTGCCCATAAGCTGATGGTAAAGGTGCGCTGCCAAGATATTCTTTTAACACGAGTCATTGCAGAGACTGTCAAGCCCACCAGAATTCTAGTCCATAATATTCTGTCAACCTGTGATAAAACAGGTTAATGTAAGGCTGGTAAATCAACTATTAGGCAAGAGAAGAGCTCAAATAGAGAAGACATCTATTAATAATATTGTAAAGAATGACAGTTTCAAGGAGATTGCAGCATTTTCTCGAGATATTGAGAAGAACATTGCATTCACTTTCTCCAAGCTGGCTGTATCACGTCGGCGGATGGAAGACAATGTTCACGCTTGAACAATCGCAATTAAGGCATTGATCAGTCCGAAGAACAGGAAGCCTAGTTTGGTATTCGCGTTCAACTTTTACTTACATGACTACTTTTTTTCTTAAAATGTCCCCTCCTTATTGTCATAATATGAGATATGTTCAGATCATGGCCATCTTGTGGAAGCTAGTATGAAGGGCTAAGAGTTCCATTCTGTGGCGCCTGGCTCGCTGGCTGCTCAGTATGGATATGCAGCTCGTGTGTAGTGACTGTCCGCTGACCAACCTCCGGTCGGTGTGTTTTACCGCACAAGTTTAGAGATTACTCTTAAATGCACTTAGAGAGGGAAGCACTGAAGTGTTTGAGGTTGACGTGAGTTATGACCTACGAACATTTTTTCGTCTCTTTTTAAAATTAAAAACTTTCAGATTTTCGTCTGTTCGCCAAAGACTTAAATCTTTTTAACTACATTCCAATCGTAAAACGTCGCCTCACCTTGGCGTTTTGGTGGACGAGGGCCGCGATAAGATTATTTCAAATACTGGAAACGCTCCTTTTTCACTGTTCCCCATTAGTAAAGGGGTATTCGACTATCGCAACAAATCTGAGCTAAAGATCCCTGAGTTCTGTCAGTCCCTGTTTATTCGCCGTAACCCAGGAAATCGTCAGCGGGGAATGTCCTTCTATATTCGCGATGGTTTCTCCACTCATAGAAGAACTAACTATGGATGTGGCTGCCATGAATTAATGGCCTTGCGTATTTGTACGCGAATCCACAACTTTTATATTTTGGGCACTTATCGCAACCCCGATTGTGATGATACCATATACGATTGCCTATTAGCGGCCATGGCCACCATCCAGTCTGATGATTGCAAAGTACTTTTTGTTTTTGTTGGTGATTTCAATGCTCACCATCGTAAATGGTTTGAGTCTGCAGCACCAACAGATATTCATGGTCGTGCAGCATATGATTTTGATAGTGTTTCGGGCTGTTCACAGTTGGTTTCCAGCCTTACTCATCATGCTGGTAACTGTCTCTATTTAGTACTTACGGATGTACTTGATATTGTTAAAGCGGAAATTAATGCACCCATAGGTACATCCGATCACTCTGCCATCAGTATCAAACTTGATCTTAGGCAACCTGCCCCTTCTTTTACTATTACGAAGGAGATTTATCTAAAAACAGGGTTAACTAGAATAATGATCGTGATGATGTTTCCAGGATCTGATTAGGGGCCATTCTTTGCAGTGCTGAGCTCATGTCCACTTTCAATGAACAAGTACTTAGTATTTTTGCTCGCCGAGTCCCTGTTAAAAGGATCTCATACCGGTTCAATAATAAAGCCTGGTTTACAGTGGAATGCAAAACTGCTCGGGACGCCAAACAGGCAGCATACCGCCACTGTTCTCAGCTCCACACAAGAGAATCTTGGAATGTGTATGTTCTAGCTAGGTCTCAAGCGATGGGGATTTATCATGATGCGGAAAGGGAATATCTCAGCTCTGCCAAGGATAAATTGTTAAGCGCCACTAATACACATAAATGGTGGTCCACCTTTAAATCATTGGGCTTTGCCTGCAGCTCAGTACTTCCCCCACTGCTCTCTGAGAACGGTTAACTTATCACGAGTCGAAACAAAAAAGCTGATCGTTTGATGAAGCACTTCGAATCTAAACTTAGTAGAGAGCAATTAATCTTCAAACAAGAAATGACCATTATGCCTACTCTTAATAAAATGGCATTTCGGTCCAAAAAGTGGAGAAGCTACTCAATCGTCCAATCTCTATTACACCAATACTTTATAAAATTTTTGAGCACCTCATTGCAGTTCGCCTTTCCCGCTTTCTTGAGAGATCAGGTATTCTCCCTTATAATCAATTTGCTTATCGAAAAAGCTTGGTACAACGGATGCACTTCTTACGATCTCTCACAAGATCCAGTTAGCACTAGACCAGGGGCATGAGGACCGCATAATTTCAACTGGATCTTTCAGCTACCTCTGATAGAGTAAATTATAATGGTTTGCTGAAGAAACTAAGAGATATTTGTGTTGATGGACAGATTATATCTATTTGAGAGAAATTTCTGGTGGGTCGCAACCACAGGGTTTGTGTTGATGCCAACTTCAGTGACTGTCATCCTGTCTATTCGGGCGTTCCGCAGGGCAGTGTTCTCGGACTTATATTCTTCAATATTTACAGTGCTGACCTCTTTACCATCACAAAAAATATTATGTATGGTTATGCAGACGATGTAACTCTGCTCGCGACTATTGACTTCCCTCACTCTCGCAGCATTGCATCTAATTCCCTCAATGAAGTTCTTCGATGCAATTCTATATGGTACCAGACATGGAACATGAAGCTTAACATCGCTAAATCTAAATGCATGTGTATCTCACGATCTCGTAGCGCTTTTTCTCAACATGAACCTCTCCATGTTGATGGTTTAGCATTGAACAATGTGGATGAACTGGACATTTTGGGCGTTAAATTTGAATTCGAATTAACTTTTGAGTGTCACGTCAGATCTCTTGCGACTACTGCTTCGCAGAAATTGGGAATCATGAGAAAGACAATGATGCTTCCGTCTCCGCCACTTGCTTCCGAAGCTTTATTCTTTCAGCTTTGGAATATTGTGCCTCTGTCTGGTCGTCTGCTGCTACCTCAGACTTGCATCTTATTGACAGAGTCTCATATACTGCCAGCTTTCTTTGTGGCAGTAATGTCCAATGGAACCTTGCACATCGCTGGATGATCAACAATGTGTGCATGCTCTATAAGATACCATCAAATCCGCATCACTCGCTGTATATTTCCTTGCCAAATCGCTTTGTAGCAAGGAGAAACACTCGTCAGGCTTTGGCCCGGCATCCTCTTTTTTTTCAGTCTATCAGATGCCGTACTTGCCAGTTTCAGCGTTGCTTTCTGCCAAGTGTTGTCCATCTTTGGAATTTCTTGGAGGAATAGACTTGTGCATCGAATAGTGTAGATGCCTTCAAAACGAAAGCTAATAAGATCTTGTGTTCATCATGAGCCATTACCCTGTTATTTTGTTATTTGTTATGTTTTTTCTTGCTTGAATATTCTATATACAGTATATCTTGTTTTGTTTGAATGTTGCTATATACTGTTTTCCAAACTTTTTATTCAATTTTATTACTCAATTTAATTTAACTGAATCCATAGATGACTAGAAGCCTTGAGGTTTCTCTTTACCTATCTTTTCCCACTTTGTTCTTCTATCCCACTTCTTTTTTTTCTTACCATCGTTCCCTCTTCGACGTTGCAGGTATACGGGGATTGCTAATTGCAAGCTATAGTGCTTGCACTCTTCCCGTTATACCTGCCTCATCTTGTGTAATAATAATAATAACATTTCTAAAGATGTCTTTGGGCAGCTGTAGATCAGTGTCCTAAATTTGGATGAGTTTAATCTTATCGTATTCGAAGAAACTGTTACTTTTCTTGCCTCAAACTATCACTGTGCTCTCTGGACGCACAGCTTGATTTGTAATAGGATTTGATCGATGACCTAGATGGAAATGATCACTTTTCCTTCCAAATATCTTTTACTAGAACGCTGCTGCTTGATATATCACTTCGGTGGGGCTTGGAACGGACGCGGTGGCTCGCATTTTAGGAAATACCCGATTTCTTTATCCCAGTCGAGGAGGTTAGGTCAGTTGATGAGACCGTTGATTTCTTCTCTGGCACCCTCATCGCCTTAGGTCCGACTACTAATCCATTCCTAGAATGTATGACCGTTTTACAAACCGTTCACTTCCTTGGGTGTCAGTTAAGGCATAGACGACCCTCAGAATGATGCGCTATTTCTAAATGTGCTACATTCATAGTTTTATCTTTTTCTTAACATTATTCCATATAAATATCCTCGTTTCATTTCTAACGTTATATATTATTCCAAGAGTTTAAATTCTTATTTTTGAACTGACACTTCTATGCAATTGCGTTGCCACTGAGTGTGGAAAGAGTCTTCCTGCCGAGTCATTTTATCTAGATGCGCTCATCTATTGATGTAACTCTAGTTTACTACGGATATTTTCCCAACTCTATATTTCTTATTCTTTCATTTTATTTCTTATCCCCGTTTCTCTGCCTTGACTTATCCTTTGTACGTTACGTTATTTTACACCGCTCGCTATCGCTGTGGGGTTGGTTGACTATGTACAAATGGGCTACTATGCTGAAAACCAGTTCAGCTTGGAGAATCTACTGTTCCGTAAGATGACAGCTATTTCCACCTTTAGTGTAAGGAAATGCCATAGTGAATTCGACGTAAACAGATACTTACTCAGATTGGATCAAAGTGGCAGTTCTCAACCTGACAAAATAGTCCATTGATTTTCGACGATGACATCTGAACCTGTGCGTGAATGCTTTTAAAGTGGTTAAGCTGTTCCACTGGGGTAGGCCCACTATCTCTCGCCTCAGGAGTCGGAGTCCAGTGGTATGCAGGACGGTCACGACAGAAGACTTCTTTGGCTGCAGTGGATGGCCGTGACGTCTTAGGTGCCTGTTCATGCCTTCAGCTTTCCACAAAGCTCTACAACACCGCCTTCATGGCAGTTGGATCTCTTAGTTAATATCGTCCGCCCAATCCGCAGGAGTAGTCTTAGCATGCTAGGGTAGACACATCCTAATTCACCGAAGGTTTGAGACCCATCAGCTAACCTCAACTTTGTTTAGTCCGCCTGTCGAAGCAGTGTGCCGGGGTGTGGTTGTTGTCACATGCAAACAGCTTTTTGTAGCCACAGGTAAGGGTTGAGTGCCAGTTGTGGACCAATGACGGACGAGCCTCTGCCAGAGTACTACTCCTCAATGAACGCTCCTCTTCAAAGCCGTTATGGGCCTTCTTTGTCAGATCACACTAGCAGATTCTTTCCTGTGCACATTCATCCAGTTGTTTTGGAGAGATTCCGGTGAAGGGTATGTTCGCCTTCACACAGTCCTTGATACGTTTGCGAGGTCTATCCTTGCTTTCCCTTTCCCGAGGATAGATCTCCGTACAACAGTTTCAACTTTAATCCGCTCTCGACTAAGGTGAATATTTTGTTTTTTAGAATAGAAATAGAATTGAGGTAATCAATAAAGGCATATTCATTCCTTGGAGGGGCAAGAAGTTGGGAGAAAAATAGAGCAAGATAAAATGGGGGATTAATTAGAAGGAACTAGAATAGTGGAATAAATTAGGGATTATTAGACTTAAAAAAATAAAGTTTTCAAATCTAAATATTTGGGCCCGAGGGCCGTATAACCGCCTCTTAAAATTTTAGCACAGCTGGAATTTTCCTTATTTCATGGGTATCTCTATGATTATGTTAGTGTGGGCTTGCATGCATGTGTTCGATCCATTTAGAAAACAAAAGAAAAGTATATGTTCCCTTATTACTTGTTTGAACCGTGTAGAATGTTGATGTTAATGAAATTTATGAAATCTTGGTATTAGTATGCTGCATACTACAGTCATAATGTCTTCATATAGCACACCATATTTGTAGATTAATATGATATTCTATGGCCACAGGATCTGATAAGGATATGATAATGACAAAAACATATAACTCTACTGTAGAGGAAAGAAGTCTGATACGCACGCTGCACAAGGAGGGAATCAACTGTCAAATCTCCCGCAGGGTCGGCGGATTACATTCCGGTATTGTAGAAGTGTTGAAGAGGATCTGAGAAAGTAGAAACATCCTAGACCTACTTCATTCTGAACAACTAAGGGCGAGTATGCAACGAAACGACAGATATCTGCGTTCCATGAGACTTTGTAAGAAAACCGCAGTCATGCTTCAACATGAATGGGCAGAGGGCGGCCAGATCAATTCATCCGTTAGAAGTGTCCTTCGTAGACTGCGTATGCAAGGATTGAGGACACGGAATGCTGTTTTTCTTGCTAATGTTGGGGTAGCTCAGCCAAGGTGACAGGACTTAGGAGTGAGGGACGGACCCGTGATGCCAGTAATACTAAACGGACGAGGCAGGTGCCTTTACTTGAGTGTAACCGGCTGAATGATTTAACTGATCTTACTTTGACTGCCCATAATTTCGTCCTTTGTCTATTTATAACTCCCCTGATTAAGGGGGCGTGACCACTTTCCTCTTCTCATAGCGCGGGACGGAGATAACGGTAGGAAACTCGCTTGTCAGCCTCCCCGCCAACCAATGGGCTGAGTTCAAAGGTGTGTGTTTGTGTGCTCCTCAATTATCTGTGCACATTATTAGACCGGGCTGGCAGATTCTATGAAGAGATGACTGTTTATTTTTTCTTTAACACCTTCACGAAAACTTGACGGCCAAAGCATACCTCACTCTGGATTTGCTCGGCTTCCTTAATTACGAGTATCAAGCATCGATATCTTTCCGCCTCGTAGCTACTCCTCTGTGCATGTATAAGTATGTGTGGTGTAGATCCATTAAGCACCCATTTGTGGGGGTTCCTCACTGGGCCTATCTTTCCTGCAATATTGATGCCACAGGCCTACCTTCCTTGCACGCTGAGCGCCTCAAGTCTGTGATAAATCAAATTTAATAAATTCGATCAGGGGAAGAACACAGCCCTGCGTGGAATTCGAGAGAGAGATATAGTGTTCAAATATTGACTGCAAGGGTAAGCTAGTGCTGACAATAGCAAGGGCAGGTGAAAATGCGGCAAACATAGACATACGTGTTGTTAAAATTATATTTATTAAAATAGTTGTTAAAATTATATGTAAAATTAATTATTCGATCTTTTTCTCTCCATGAAAAAAATAAAGACATCATATGCGAGTATACGAGTACTTCGAGAGAGAAATAAGAAACCCTCTGCCAGGAGTTCGCGTTTTTTATTTTGCCTTGATTAGGTCAAAGAATGCAGCATTATAGGTTTCTTTTGTTTTGGGAAATAATTTATTGCAGTTTTGAATTTACATAATGCACAATCAAATAATTTAGCTGTCTTAAATTAAGCATCTCCTTAGTTTGCATTTAAATAAAAGACTAAAAGATCTTTACTATTTTAGTTTAAAAAATCTAAAAAAATTGTAACCCTGATCAAATAAAAGACGACCACGTATACTAAACCCATTAAATTGCTAGCAGGGGATGGGTAGGAGATGAGTGTAGTAGGAAAATTATTCGGCAGCTGAAATCAGGAGTATTGCGTATCATCTAGGCCCCAATGCCCGCATTAGGAGGAACTGCCATATATTATGTAGCCAAGAACTAAATATCGTTTGTAGAGGACATAAAAAAATGTTTCTTAGAGTTGTTTAAAATTCTCTAAATTAGCTGTAAACTGTTGAAAAATAACTCTAGTAATGGATTTGTCTTTTTAAAATAATATTAATGCCAAAACCTTATTTAAATTATGGATACTGATGCCTTATTTAAGCTAGTAATTCCTAGCTTATTTTTACGACACTTTCTTTAGATCCCTTCATTAGTGATGGTGGTAAGGCTAAGGCACATGTAATTGGAAATGCTTCATAAATAGAAGAAATGGAATAGTCCAAAATTAACATTAATAAACATTTTCGGAAGTGTGGGAAATGTGTTCAATATTCGTAAAATATCAGTATTGGTTAGACAAATTTCCTTCAAGCGAATTAAGACAAAATATTCCGATAGAGGCCTCTATATTGCAATCTATCTTAATGCTCTTAAGGCCATTGTCGACTCAAATCCTGAAGAGGACACTAAAGAAATTGAAATACTTTCAATGCCAGTCATTATTCAGTGCGTAAATGCATTATAAGCATAGGAAATTTTAACAAAAATGGTCTTTGTGTTAGGGTGCCGCATGGACTGAAGGAAGGACAACATTAAAATGTGAGTATTAGTTCATTCCTTTTGGTTCGAAATGCTCGTGAGCCTTTTCTGAACAGAAGGGTTGGGTTGAAAAGTGTATTTTTTAATGCTAATTCACTTCAAGAAGTGGTCTCCATCAGCAGAAGGCCATGTTTTGCAATGGGTTGGATGTGAAAGGATTTATTATGAACTCCTAAAAAATGATAAACAGTAATTGCAGACTTATATATTGAACCATTTAAACGCTCAAATGAAATACTTGATAAAACTGTCCTTCATTGGTCTAAAAGAAAGGATGTCTTCCTCGTTCAAGACAAAGCACGACCACACACAGTACACTTGACTTCCAAAAAATTAATCGCTAGGGTGAATTGTTCTTCTTTCTCTATAGCCACCAATTCAAGGGACTAGGAAAGCTCTGATTAGTCATTATTTTACATATAACAGAAACAAGGTCTGGTGATCAAAGTTGCATGCTCTCACTTATTCTGATTTATGAGCTTAAATACTACAAAACTTTAAATAATTCTTGGACTAAGATTGAGAGCACCTTAATAATTATATCATTCGAAATAGAATGTAAAACAAGATAAGTTTTTCAAATTTCGTTAGAATCGGCAAAGTAGTTATGAATCTATTGCTAAATAATTCCCCGGGTAACTTTGGGAGGACTTTAGCACATCTATCCTTTGAAAAAGAATGTAAAACAACATAAGGGTTTCAAATTTTGTTATAATCGGAAGAATAGTTACACTGTTATTACCTCCCCCCCCCAAAGAAGCAAAACGAGGATCGACGAACCGGCCGACATAGTGAGATATAGAGTCGCCCGCGACTAAAAACGAAGTTTTACCGGATCCAGAAGAGGTGGAAAAGAATATTAAATCGAATATTGAATCACAATCCAATCAATTCTTCAAGAAAGGAATCAACTGCCTTATAAAGTGATACGCCGTAAAGGGGCTGAAGGGGGGTGGTGGGGGTAATGCCCAGGCTATGACTGAAAGTCAGACGAAGGGCTGGCCCTCCGCACCCCAGAACCAAAAGAGAAAATTGTGCTCTCTCATCGATCGTCTTTGCTGGTCTTTTATTTACTACTATCGCTGCCGCGCTTGGATAGACCCAACCAAAGGGGCAAGAGAGCGTTAAACGTCATAAAATAAAATTATTAAAGGATAGAAGAGGATTGTGATAACGAAGGAAACTATTTTGTCTCTTCAATATGAAAAATGAGTTTACTTTCCTTTTAAAAAAAGACTATATTAATTTTCTAACAACGTAATATCTTTCAGGCATTTGCATACACTTACACATATTTGCTTCTTTTTTGAAGATCCCTCATTGGAAAAATTGGGCAGAAAATGCTCTCGTTGGTTTCGATTTAAATTTACATATTTAAGAGTAATATATACATATACAAAAATAAAGAAGAAATTTGGGGTTCTAGTACCTAGTTCTTATGCGACTCCATGTAAAATCACCACTTGATATTCAGTGCATGACACAATACTTATTGTCTGTCTTTTAGGTGGAAATCTCTTCCTCCGTACCACTTGATTCAGGTATTGATCCTACTTTTATACGACCTGATTAAATAATTAGAGGACTTTGCCGCTATAATTCAAATTAAAAGATTGCTGGTACCATGGATGTTCAGGAAGTACTGGATAAAGTTTTGATCCAAGACGAAATGAGATATCTTACAGAATCGAACAGATATTATATATCAACTAACGTCACTAGCCAAGATAATACTCAACAATTATTATATATTCATAAATTTTCATATTTAAACATGGTTTATCAAATAATAGGTCTGGTATTTAAATTCCTCCCTAGAATAGGAATGTCGTAGAATGGACTCTCGACGATATACCATATATAACTATTTGTTGAGGGAACTTATTAATTATCTTTAGAGTGCGTGGATGTCTGGCTGGCCGATATTATGTATCTTCGATATGCTTAAGAAGCGGAACTGAGCTCAAGGATAATAATATTGCTATCATTAATAAAATAGAGTTTTATTAATAATAACTCTCAACAACACACGAAACGGAAAATATTGACATAAACAGAGAATGGAAAGGGGTCGTGGGGACTCGAGCTAATCCGAGGATTAAAAGTTTTAAAAAGGTAAAACAAATATTAAGTTAAAGGGAGGTGATGGTTCGCTAAACCATTTAAAGCACAGGATAGAATTGACAAAAGGGTTAAATACTCAAAGGTAACGTTCGGCTTAGGTAATTTATACTTGTTGTGCAGAGGAAGGCGACGTGAAGGAATTTCGGTCCGCTGGCGAGTTCCAGCCGAAGAAAGGGGGGATTAAAATGATCCTGACGTGGCGTCGTGGGGGACAATAAAGTGGGGGCTTCAAGGGAATGCACAGCCGAGCCTGAGAACAAGCCTTATCTGCCCATAAGCCTAACTCAATCTGGCGTGATCGGCGGATGGGGCGAACGGGGGGAGGGATGATAAACCTCCTTGTTTAAACATTGACTCAGGTGGCTGCGATAAGGCGCCAGGCTTCAAAGCGAAGATGCACGTTGGGAGCATCGTGGTTTTAAATAACATGTGATAGTGGTTGAAATTAACGCGGCCTCAACCTGTTCTATCACACCCCTCCATTCCGGGGGAAGTTGTCACTTTGAAAAAAAAGAGAGAAGGGACAACGATAGAGCTCCATTGTGGGGAACTCGTTTTCTTGTACCAACCGTACCTTCATGCACCTAACTAGAATTACCTCAATACATATGATTATTTTGATCTTTTGATTACAGGGGAAAATAACCTTTAATACCACTTAATCAAAAAAAAGGGGCATGGAACAATGAATTGATATAAAATTAGTACATACGGGACAAAATAATTTATACGTAAATAAATGGGTACAAATATATATACATACGAAAAAAATAGACATTGAGCGTTACAAAATTCAGACATATACATTAACTAATTATATTGCAAGAGAATGTAATTTAAGTCGTACAAGACGGTATTTACCTACATGGAGATACTAATCCTATGAATACAATTACTCTACGCTATTCGGTAATGCATTCCTACTGAGTGCATTAGCAACCTGGTAATCGGAACCTTTTATATAATTTATTTTAAATTAATACTCTTGCAAGAGTAAACTCCAGCGCATGATTCTTTTCCTATCAAGTACCTTTTGAATTTGTCTATAACCCAGACAATTGATAGAGCTTTCTTTTCTATAGGGGCATATCTCTTTCCACGTGGTAATAATTGGCGACTAGCATATGCAACTGGATAACTCATTGCGTCATCCTCGTATTGAAGGAGTACACCTCTAATGCCCTTGTTGGACGAGTCGGTCTTAATCCCAAAGGATTTTTCCGGGTTGGGCAACTTTAAAATGGGGGCAGAAATTAGCTTACTCTTGAGCTGATTAATATGGGAAATAGCGATATCATTCCAACGTAAACGATCGGGGAAATTCTTTTTTGAAGGGGGCTGAGGGGGCCGAAATTGCAGCGAAATTCTAAACAAATCGCTGATAGTGAGAAGCTGATCCTAGGAACGATCTTAATTGCTTCTTTGTAATCGGGAGGGGCATGTTGGCGATTGCCTTAATCTTGTTCTCTTGGGGACCTAACTTGCTTTGTCCTATTTTGAAACCCAAGTATTTTATGGTTCGTGGGCAAAATGGCATTTGCTGTGGCCAATGGTGAGGCCATTTTCACGCAGTCGCTCGAAAAGAGCTAATAGGGTGGTTAAATGGTAACCCTTATTCAAATAGTTCTTGTAGCTGACTCTTTTGATGTGGTGTCAGCTGTGCGCCAATATCCAGGTCAGAGGGTTCAAAAGACTCGCCTGGTAGGGAAGGAGGAGGGTAATCGGCATCAGGTTGGATGCACACTGTCTGTATTACATTAAGGGACTCCGCGGGGTAATCTTCTTTAAGCGCCGACCTCAATCTGGCGTGATCGGTGGATGGGGCGAACGGGGGAGGGAATGATAAAACTCCTGGTTTGAACATTGACTCAGGTGGCTGCGATAAGGCGCCCAGCTTCAAAGCGAAGATGCACGTGGGGAGCATCGTGGTTTTAAATAACATGTGATAGTGGTTGAAATTAACGCGGTGTCAACCCGTTTCTATTACAAGGAAAGCAAACGAATCGTGAGCCTAAAGATTTTCCTTTAACTTAACTGGTATGTATGAAAGAGTATGCAAGTGAGGGGATAGAAAGGGTGTGTGGATAGACAGGGGAAAGTAGACCGGTGGTGAAAAGAGAAAGAAGTGTGGTAAGGTGCAGTGATGCTAGAGCCTGGTGATCAGGCATATCGCTTTCAAATTTTTATGTTTTGTAGTTCCGTTGTTGTTTATCATTTTGCCTATATATATATATATATATATATATATATATATATATATATATATATATATATATATATATATATACATGTATATATACATGTATATATAATATATATAATTTGGCGTTCAAGCCATTTGTCTTCATATTGCTAATGTATTTGGTTATGCTGTGTGCATTTGCTGTTGTTTTGGTAAGTCGTTAATTATAACTTACTATGTTTGTTTTAGTGTCTTTGTTTCTTCGTAAATTTGTAGTGTGTGTATTGTTTCTTCTTTGTAGTCTTGTTCGGTGATTTTCATCTTCTTGTGTGGGTTTCCTTCTTCGGTATTTTTGTCTTAGTTGATGGGTTTTGTCGATATAAGGGTATCTTTGTCAAAATCGGTTGGTTTCATGGTTAGTATTTTAGTCTTGATTTGGGGTAAAATCAACTCATCTTGCGTAGAACGGCATTTCTGCTCCGCCAGCTAAAATCCCAGCGAAGCTTGGGAATCTGGCGCGACATACTGCTCTTCTATTCTGGTAAATCATTTGTACGATTTCCTCGTCCAACACTCGATTGACCTTTTCCAGCATATACCTTGTCCGTTTTTTCGATGACAACGTTAATGGGGGTTAACCCCACCTCCCGGTGCAGTTCTTCCTGAGTTCTTCTTTCCATTCTGCCTGTACCTGTAATTAGGTACGCGCATTTGTTCTACACCACTTGTAGTCTCCTCTTATGTGTCTTTGAGACACAAGAGAGGGCGGAGGCGGGGTATAGCAACGTCGATCTTACTAGTGCAGTATAGATCTTCTTTTTGTTGCTTTGACGAAGATTTCTCAACCTATACAGAGTCTTGACTGCAGCAGGGGCCTTGGTGATACGTTCTCGGACGTGCTTTGTGTACCCGGCTGAGGTGATCTTCATGCCGAGTACATTGCATTTATTGGTATAGGGATATCGTCTATCCCCCACCCTGACGTCATCAAGTAGTCTCCTGCCTATAGGGACTACTTTGAACTTATCTTGGTTGGTTCGGATTTTCCACCGGGCCTCCTAGGTGTTAAGGTTTTCAATTTCTGCTGCTGTCATTCGAGCTTGCAAAGGCGCATTCATCCATGGCCACTGATTATCTGGGTGAAATTATCGGCGAATTGTAAGTTGAGGCAAGTGAGGCTTACAGAGACTGGGACATGTGCAGTGTAAATCAAGTAGAGAGTGGGAGACAGGCAGCCCCCCTGCGGGAGGCCCGCATTGAGCGCAAACTTTGGCCCGTCCGTGCACCCTAAATTGATGTACGCCGCTCTCTCCAAGACATATTCACAGAGAGTTCTCTCTAAGTTTTCACTTATTCCCAGTCGTAAGATTTTGTACTGCATTCCCCGTTGCCACACATTATCGAATGCCTTTGATACATCCCGACAAACAATGTCCACGTAACTCTTTTCATGTTTTGCATGGGCTAGCTTTTCCGTGATGAAGTTAATCGCCATTTCCGTACTTCGCTTACTCCTAAACCCGAATTGGTGTTGGTTGTAGAGCGAGCTTTCCTCCAGGTGAGACACCAGTCTTTTGTTGAGGATCTTCTCGAAGAGCTTCCCACCAAATTCCAGAAGTGAAATTGGCCGGTAGCTCTCCTTCAACTTGGGGTTCTTTCCGTGCTTAGGCAAGAAAATCATTTTCGCCGTTTTATAAGCGTCTGGAAAGTACCCCGTATTGAGACAGGCGTTAAATATTTTTCTAATTCCTTCGATGACACAGGCTAAGCTTTGTAAGCCCCGATTGTCCTGGGGCTTTTTGTTGGAATGAGCGAAGCGCGCCGAGTAGTTCTTCTTCTGTAATCTCGGCGTCTCCGTCGCGTTGTCTATCCACCTGGTGATGAAAGTACGTCTTGTCTATTTCTTCGTTAAGCTCGTCGATGATGTTACTTTCGAACTCTAGGTCCTAGTATTCGTTTTCTTCTTCAGTTATACTGAAGATCTTTTCCCAATAACTTCGGAATATCTCTTCAACTTTTTCTACTTCTTCTTTGATGTCTCCGTTTTCTTTCCGTAGCTCGATCTTATGCTTCTTTCCAGTTGATTCTTTAAGAATTTGGATCTTCTTCCAAAATTCTTTGGGAGTTGCTTCGCGATCTAGGCTCTCGATCGCGTCCTCCCATCTTCTGTTCTGTTGTTCGAGGATCAACTGGTTTAATTCTTCTTTGATTTCTTTACTTCTTTGCATCGAGTGAACTGATGCATTCACGATGTTGTATTCATACATTATCTTCAGTTCACGGTATAGTTTCTTCATATATTCGGTCCACTCGTAGGTCGAGATGGTCCTATATGCGGAACGAGGGATACAAGCCCTATCTGCGTCAATGATTTGGTTATTGAGGTCATCGACTGCCTTGTCAATCTCCTCGAGAATTGCCTCGTCCAGGTTGGGCGGATCGTAGGCCTCGAGAAGGTGTGCGTACCGTGCCCAGTCTGCTCGCCTGTAGTTCTTCCTGACTACTGCTGGGACTTGTATAGGGTTTCTATTGATAGTGAGTAGGATCCCTATATTATCACTACATGGCACCTGGACTAGTTCCATGTAGTAATTGAACGGTAGCTGACGATTCACCAGACAGATGTCTGGCTTTGTGGCACATCGTTCTCTGACATAGGTGGGAAAGTAGGGGCCTATCCGCTGGGCAATATTTCTGTCCCGCAACAGGTCCAGGCTTCTCCCTATACCGTTGAAGGTCCTGTAACCGGATTCTCGGCATCTGGCGTTTAGATCCCCCATTAGTATGGTGGGGGTTCTTCTGCCAAATAGGCCAGTGAGAGTGTGAATAGACAGCACATCTCTCCTTGGCGGTTGATATCCGGTTGCATTGACCAACTTCCCTAAGTCGAATTCGACCTCAATCACGAGGTAGGATTCTTCTAAGTTCCTTATCTGCTTGTATTTGATCCCTTTCTTTATTGCAATAGCGGCGCCATCGTACCGCTCTTGCGAAAAGTTGGTGATCAACACATCGTAGTTCTAGATTTTCATTTCTGTATTACGCGTGTCGATCCCGTATTCTGAAATCAGTATGATGTCTGCATCAATTTTTCTGAATACATTTCCGTAAAGAATTCCTTTCGTCGTCCAGCCGTTGGTTTTGATTTCCATTATTTTCAGTGCGTTATGTAACATGGTGAGTTGCTTTACTTATGTTTTTTCTTTCCTTTTTTTTAGTCTGGGGGCTGGTTGGGCGATTTTACTCGGCCCAGGGTTTTCCTTTTTCGGAGGGGGGCTCGTGGTCTTTGACCTGCTCTTGGTGGCTCGTGTGCAAGTGCAGGGGCCCTCTTTGCTGTCAGATGAGGAGGATTCATCCTCACTTCCAGCCTTTTCCTATTCTTCTTCTTCTTCTGTTTCTTTCGATGATGGGGCTTCAATCATCTCCTCCAAACCGGATTTGATGTTGTTATTTTTGATGACAGAGTCTTTGAAAGCCTTGGAGCACTCGGGGTCTTCAGGCATGACTACTGTCGGGAGGTTGTTCGCCTTCAGGAGCGCGTTGAGCACTTGGTTATAACACCAGGCTTCATTGCATTCGCCACATTTGCATGGGTTATGCAGATCAGTATTTTTGCACTCAGATCTCCGGTTACGTTGAAATGTGCAGGTGCCGGTGCAGTCTTCACCTCTGCACTCTTCCTAGTGGCGCTCGCGTAAGTTGTCTCCTTTGCTTTTCTTTCCTCTTCCTCCTTCCTCCTAATGATTTCGCGGCGCTTGAGGCAATTAAGGGCCATCGTCCGATGCTCCTCTTTGCAATTCAGGTACTTGTTAGAGGTGCTTTCGCACTTGTCGAATCTGTGCCCTTCTGTGGCGCACTCACTGCACTACAGCTTGGTTTTTTTTCGGGCAGGTCGTAGAGGTGTGTTCTTCAAGTTTGTAGCATACAAAGCACATTTGTATGCTACTGAATTTTTATTGTTGGATATTTTCCCCCGGTATTCTCATATTGAAGACGAGAATACCATTTTGGGTGGCTTTCCTTGCCATGTCAGTGGTTGAGAACGCATAAATTAAACACGTGGGTGTGTTCGTGGAATTTAATTATCTCACGAACTTGTGCCCCCGGGTTGCTTCTGGTAATTTCCTCTTTCAGTTCATCCGTCTTATGTTCACCTACCCAGCTCTCTACTTTGCAGGAGATGACGCTTCTATTCGCTGCCACTTGTGGGGGGGGTTTTGGCTTCTAGTCCGGTGTTCTTCAGGACTCTCGCTCCCTCTTCTGATAGAAGCTGGTCTACATCTTTCGTCTGGGCACACATGGCGATCAATCCGGATGAAACTTCGATGAGTTTCACCAGTGCCACCTTTAGCTCGATGTACAGGGTTTCACATAAGTTCTTCTTGGTTGGGGTCTTCATTCCGGTGATGGTCCTTAAGGGGACCCTCTTAGTGAGGGCCTCCATGGTCTTCATGTTCCTCTTCTGATTTCTTCTTTTCCTGTAACTAAAGTGTAATTAATATGTTTTTTATGTGTGAAGAGAAAGTTAGGGTGTGGTAAAGGAGGTAAAGAATGGTGTAAATAGGGCTGGTAATGGGTTCAAATAAATTTGAGAAAAACGCCCCCGTCCATTTCTCCTGTTGCTCTCCCGCTCGTATGCTGCCAGTATGATGGATGATAGAGTGATGGGGTGGGTCTCGGGTGGGGACCTCAGAGGGTTGAGTTTGGTGGACTTAATGCATAGCGGCCGAATCAACGACTGTTAAGTTTTTGCCACCCTCTCACAGGTACATACGCCATAACTGCATCCAACTACATAGAGACGGGTGTACTTCCCTCTATGATTCTGGCCGGGTCCCCCGGGCGATGAGGATTTCTCCTCTGTCCGGGACTCGCAGTTATGCCCCAGTATCGAGACAATTTCTGAGTTATGCTTTTGCTGTTGGCTAGGCCTCAAACCAGTGTTCACATAAGCCCTTAATTATGCCAAACCGAGTGGCCGGCATAGTTAAGACGAAATCAATGAATGGCAGACATCCGAGTGGGTTCACACCCAGAGCGATGGACGGGAGCAGTTAGGTGCTTAAGCCTTCATTGATTTACGAGGCTTCGACGTAAAAATGGTTCTCTCTTCTGAAGGATGAAACTGGGTTCACCTTAAGACTTTCAGAATAGGCTCGTTTCTGTAGGCAGCGCTCAAAAGTCGATCAGTCACTAAAACAAGTAAAAGTGCTGTATCCGTAGGTGCTTCAGCAGGACGCAGTAAAACGGATTTTCGGCCGTCAACTTAACTGTATTTCAATAATGTAGTTGCAATCTTTCCCTAACGACAATGACACCTTAAAAACTGAACAGAACGAAACTCCTCTATATCGTTTGTAAATATATGTATTTTTTTTACCTAAATGAACTGGGTCTCGTTTTAAATAAAGGGAGAATTTCTAAATTAATCTGTCTAAATTATAATATCATTAGTCTTATTTTTTTTAATAAGTTCTCTATCTGAATCCTTTAATTTTTTTATATATTTCGACAAGCTGAATGGACTTAACAACGGGCCACCTACGTATCGACCATCCGAGAAGGATTAACTCTCATTACCTCCCAACTTGCTCTTTACTTCACACGATTAATCAAATCTCGAATACGGAGGGCCCCTTGTTTGAAATTTGGATACGGTTGTTCACGAAGAACTCAAAAGATATTTCTGTATCTTTACTGAAAGGTTGAAACAGTTCCGGGAGCTCTGTTACTAAATATTCTTCTAAGCCTCAGAGAATGGAGTACGGATCTCTTTTAAGGTTGGCCGTCTAGTATATTACGTATGATTAATGTTAACTCATTCAGAATCTATTACAAACTAGACAATTAGGGAAAATATGAAGGGTCACCAAACGTATACCTGGGGAGGATAACGGAGTACGCATAGTGCAATTAAAGATACGACATGAAAAGCTTTTACACTATACAATCAAATTATAATATCTCCTTCAAATGAAAATCATTGAATCATGCTTTAAAAGTTGTGGTGGGTTATATAATATACAGTAAACTTTCAAGAGCAGTCGGATTCTAGAAGGAATATAGTTTCTGAAATCTTCCACTAAGGTAATAAACCTTGAATATGCCTCCCATAATGCTCAAAAGAAATCCCTAATGATTTGGTAAATTAATTATTTTTTTATAGAGTTCGTATGCAATTCCACCCAAGCATTTGAGCAATACTGGTATGCCTGGCATATAGAAAATATGCATTGGAAATTAACTGCCTTATCTGGTTAGATTTATCAGCTCTACATACTATACACTGATGATGACGTAGATTACTTTGGCCAAAAGATTTTTGAATATCAACCCTTTATTTTAAAAACTCCTATTTTAATCAGTAAGGTTTAATTTAATTAAAATTTTAAAATAATATAATATTTAAATAAAATTTCTTTCTAATCAATGCTTCAAATTCTTTAGAGTTACTAAACAGCTCTGAGTGCCAAGTTGTTAAAATTATACGTTGAATTATCGGGGCTTATTCTTCTCTCGTGCCGCAAAATAACACTAAAAATTTCTAAAGATCTATTGTGAAGTTTTTATTTATCTAGGCAAAATAATTTTTTTTTTAGTTCAGAATTGAATTAATTCCTAAACAAAGTTAAAATATTAGAAAATTAAATTTAGGTAAATCTTTTAGGTAAATCGTTTAATCTTTTAATATAAGTCCTTTGTATTCTTCTTTATACTGTGCTTCCAAAAGAAAGTGTAAATGATCTTTTCACACCAACTCCTAACGAGATTGATTAGACACATTAATCTCAATAGCTAAATAGTGAGTCATTGTATGAGTAAAGAGGCCATGCTCAGGAAAGTTGACGAGGAGAAAAGTTTTCAGAATTTACTACCGAATGGTCATAAACAAGAGCTCACTAGGTGTGGGTGAAGAACGACAGTAGACACCAAGGAGCGGAAAATACCTTCTGCCGCACTGCGAATAATATTGGTACATAATTTGTCTCAGATTTATCACTCTTGAAGGGGGATGGTGAGAACGAAGGGCTAGACAAAAATGGATGCTCACCTTGATCTTCCACTCCAAGTGAGTATTTCTGTTACTGTACTCTCCGACGGAAGTAATCTGCGATTTCTTGTATGAAATATAATTTATTTTTTACATGATAAAAGAGAGAAGAGGAAAACGCTTCCCATTGTGAAGAGATGATAGAAGAATAGACCAATTTGGGGTGAAAGTAACTCCTAACTTGATGTAGATGATAAATCTGGTATTATCTATTCCAGTGTCTTTCTCTTTTGATAATTGGAAACATTGAGCATGGTAAGAAAAAGTTAAGTGATAGGTCGATTCCATGCTTTCCGTAGTCAAATATACTAAAGTCAAGTTATTGTGATATAAAATAGCTAAGGTATAGACCCTAACTATATCTTCACTGACAAATAACTGATTTTTGTTATCTAATTCAACTCGATTTTCTGATCACGTTTTCCAGACAAGATTCTATCGGTCTCATTAAATTATTCATAATTATTTAATTTCATTTTGCTTTTATTAACAGAATTACAAGTAGGAGGCCCTTATTATTGGAAATCAATTACATATATTCTCCATCTGCTAGATAAAGTAATTGATAAAACATATTGTATTGCTTTTTTGTTCGTTTGGGCAAGAAAGAGAAAGAAAATTCCAAAGGATCACTGTCATATATTGAGCTAATATTTTATCAATATAGCTGACAATCCCTTAATTCATGTTGGCTGATGGCACCTGATCTGACTTTGTGCCCAAGTTGTGAGTTTAGAGTTTCATTAATATTTAAATATCGGGATCGTCAGGACCAAGTTCCTCTCGTCGCCTTCCGGTTTCGCAAATCAATTAACTATATTTGACGAATTTTCAGTGTTAGATGTCACCTTAGAAAATTGGGCATCAATTCGGGATCGTGATAAGCACTATATGATACATATGCTTGTGTTCCCATTATCCTGATAATGAACATGATTATTATCATAATTTTCTTCATTATCACTATCATGCCCATGGAATGAGAGCAGGAATGTGCGAATGCAATGGGAGGAAACCAGGCAAAAAAAGAGAATCGCGAGGTTACCCTTATCTTTTTCTCCAAGCCTACTCAAGATTTCATGTGGAGCATGAATTTAGTCACTTAGAGACTTCTTCACTCATGACCAGTAAAATCAAGATATCTTTTTTTATCAAGGATTCAGCCTTCATACCTCTTCCAGACTTAAAACCTCCATGATCTTCCCCAAAGAGCCAATCTACTATTCTTTGCATTTTTTATATCCTAGCATAAACTTTCTACTTTATATTTACAAATTTAGTTGCCTTTAAATCTTACAATAACCTCCTCTCAGCTTTGTTAGAGACATTTGATTTACTCCATACCGTGGTGATATATACTACTAAGTTACCTTAATGCAGACTGGAACAGGCTGGGCCAAAACCGGTTCCAGTATCACTGAAAATATTCATAGAATAAGATTCAAGAGATGTAGTTCTCGGGCTAACGCCATTGCTCATTTTACACATGGCTGTGGTGATATTTAGTTGTTTTTTACCACGCATAGATTACTACTGAAGGTAATATTTTTAATCGTCCCTCCGTAATGAGGAACATTGTCTTTCATAGATACTAATAATGTCATTGTGTTCTCTCCACTGATCTCCATTTGACGTAGAATATCATCAGAAATGAGCAAATTATTGCATACGATCAGAAAGCAGTCAGGATGAAACCTTTCCTAGGATGTTCTCTAACATACACTCAGCCATAGTGGAAAGTGGTGAAAAAGAGCGCCTCGTTAAATATGAAACTTCATCCTTACACGGCAAAGCCCTATAGCACCCTTGTGTATGTTTCATTATGTTTGCTCCTTGTTGTAAGAAATGTTCCTCTAGTTTCACAGATAAATTTGTTGCTGTACTCCTCTCTTGCTTTTCATTATTCCTCCTTGTTGTGCACACAAGTTCAGACCTGTTAATTAACATTTCATTTTGTTTTGTTTTAAGAAGAGATTTTTTTTTAATAGTTGGCCACTTTTAATGCTATATTATGCCACCACTTAAATTCTGTTTCCTAATAAACGTTATCTCCTGACTGTCGTAAAAAGACTGTTTGTCCGAAGGGTTGCGCTTATTATTTTGCTTAGGATATAAGCTTGCGTTACACTAGGTATATTTTCATTACCCTCTGGATAAATGACAATAGTTGGAAAAGATAATTCAAAATTCTTTTGTTTAATTACCGAAGCAAATATCGAGTCCTGTTTTCAACAGTTTCTCTGCTTCTTGATTAACTAAATGGCTACTTCAATCCTTTCGAGGACATGATCTGCTGGTTCATCCATCTTGAGACTAACAAATGGTGACGCAGTATCCAAATATAAGAGCACAATGCAATCCAATGCTAGTTCCATCACACAAAATAACTTTCTATTATCTTTTGAGTTCTTTACTCTACACTATGGTCATGTAAGGTATCAATATCTTTTGCTATACTTCTCTGTCCGTCATATCATCTATTGCCTGTCTCTGTCTGAGAAAGCGTTTAAACGTTAATTGGTTATACTCTCGGTACTTACTGTGATGTTTTGCCCTTAAAGTTTCGATTTAAACTATCTTTAAAACGATGAGAACAAAGTGGCCCACACAAGGTCACTTATGCCTATTGTTAACACGCCTTAAAGATACATGAGCCACGCAAAGACAAAATAAGAGAAGGAAACTCTGTACCATGGTAAAAATAATGCTCAGGCAGGCGGTCGAATTCAGAGTATACAGAAACAATGTGACCCTCGCAACTCTACTGATCACTACATGACGTGAATTGAGAACAACCACAAAATTGTCCTCATCGAGTTCTGGCGCTCAAGTATCCATCACTTCCTTGAAACTTTATCATATGTTTTCTCAAAATTTTAAGCAATTCGATTTGATTTTTTCTTAATTCAAGCTATTCGATGCCTCCTTTATCTAGTTCACATGTGCTATTTGTAAATATAAATCCGTTAAATCGATGCGCCAGAGAATAAAACAAATTTTTAGTGTGTGACAGTCATCATCTCCCACAGTGATTAGCACAAGATATGAAGACTATCGTAACCTCCCTACATTACAGAAGGGTGGTGAAAGGAGAGGGGATGGTTATGCGCCCCAATGGTTCCTAGTAATCTGTAGAGCTTTCTAAATTTATGTATCTACAGCAGTACTTTAATTTTGGAGCTATCACTATCGCAGGGTATTTTTTTATTTAATGTTCTCACTTTTTTATTTAGCATATTTTTAGTATATAAAAAGGTACAAGAGAAATATAAAGGGCAAAGAATCTAAACTCGCAAAAAACTAAACAAAAACATACCTATAAAAAACAAACAAACCCAACATGAGTAGGTGAGAGAGGAAAGCCCTTCTCCTCTAAAAACTTAACATGGAGTAACATGGAAAATAAGTACCCTAGAAGACCTTACAGTCCATTGAATGGGGGTACCTTTGGACTAGCTGTCGAGCGGGCGCATCCCCGCTAAATTGCCTTACGTCCTCCCTAAACGGCCACTTTTCAAGACTTTGTCTAGTTTTTTCTTGAACTGGAGAACAGAATTGCTGTTGACAACCTCTATCGGAAGTGCATTCCTTTGGGCTTTCTTCTTCACCTTAATACACTGTTTCGAGAACTTGAGGTCACTGGTGATAGTTAGACCCAAGTCCTTCTCAGTGCTGGTGGATTCAAGAGCAGTGGTCTTAAGGATATAGGGTGATTTGAGATTTCGGTGGCCGATATTCATCACTTTGCATTTGATCACGTTGAAAAGCATTTGCCACGTATCCGACCAATCCCCAATCTTCCGAAGATCATCTTGCAGGTGGGCAGTATTTCCATACTTTGCAACGTTAATTCCAAGCATGATATCGTCGGCAAATTTAGAAATCTTCGCAACCATGTCACCGTCCATGTCGTTGACATAGATGATAAATAGTAGTGGTCCCAGGAAAGAACCTTTAGGCACTCTGCTAGTAACGGGCACCCACTCAGAAGCCTGTTCATTCACCACCATCCGTTGCCGCCTGCCACTTAGCCAGTTCTCTATCCAGCCTGCTACTTTTCCGTCTATGCCCAACGCTCGCACTTTCCGGAGAAAGCGGCAGTGTGTTACCTTATCAAAGGCTTTCTGAAAGTCTAAATACACCACATCCACCACCTTGTCCATCAGCGGGAGTGCATGAATTTGCTCTCAAAGTTATCCCAAAATGGACAAATGAACGTGAATGTGATAAACATTCTAGGAGATAAGGCAGTCGTCATCTTAGGGTTAGGGAGAAGGCCCCATCAAATGGCTTTGTGACCGTGAGTGAGTCCATTTCGGACTCTACAAAAAAGAGCCCTAAGGTTTTCGAGGCAATGTAGGTGAGAACTAAAGTAAATTTTGCATCGCAATGGCACGCAACTTTAGATTTCCGTCTGGCATCTCCCGTATCTTTTCTAAGACAGCCAAAAGGGCTGACCCGATTACTGCTATGTAGTCGAAGTAGGGGAGAGCAAAAAGCTTGTTTAATCGCTCAGTTCCTGCAAATCTGTGGCCTCATTAACTTGGTCATTGTCCGCAATTCCCACATGTCCAGGTACTAATGTAGAAATTAATATATACATCTTCACCGTTTGCAGTAGCAGTGGCTTCACAAATACTGCGAAACAAGGATAGCGATGATTAGAATACTTTCAGGGCCTTTGGTGCGCTTTGTAAGACAATATGTATCACAATTTGGTCACTAAATCGGACCCATTAATTAATCTCGTGTAACGAGCGGTGTAATGAAACCTTTTTCGAACAGGTAAAAATACATAGATGTCAACCCTTTCTTAGGATTTGGAATAATTTATCTACATTTCTACAGCTCCGATGTGAGACGACGTGAGCACCAAAAGATTTAAACCGAATACTCCAGGTGCTATAGAAACTTTGGGAACAGAGGCGTGGCAATAATAGTTCTGAGATTTTGCCCATACCGGTACCCTCATGATCCAAAGCTACATCGAGGTCTCAAAGGAGTTACTTTGCTTTAAAACTTAAAGGCATAGGTTATGTTTGGCGTCTTGCAACGGTAAAGGTGCCGGCGAGATCGGCTGCTAATAAAGTGAGAGCTGTTTGCAAACGGGTGAGACGCTGGGCTAGCAGGCGAAAACATAATGCCTTGAGTACGTCGTAAAGTGATGAAAAACTTCTTAGCTTAGGTTTGATAGCTACCTATAAGGGATGTTCGGAAGGCACCGATCTCCAAACAAACGCCAGTGTGGTGGATCGAGTCCTCTTACAAAATTTCACGCTCGGCTGTGTAATTGCAGTAATCACATCTGTATTATAGCTTGGAATGATTAAATGCGAGGTAAAAAATAAGAAAAGCATCCAAATCAGCACCTCAATTGCCGAACGCCACATAACGAAGAATGTTCCTCATGCAGGTACGAGAGAAGTTAAGCTTACTAATAGGCGCCTTCCTCGTGAGATTTCGGTCAAAATCAATGCCAAGGAAACAGTGAGATCCCTTATTCTCTAGCCAGGATACAGCCTCGCCAGCATTCAATGCGCGTTGCGATGTCGCGGAAGGACACCCACTAGACTTTACCTCCAGGGGCGGAGAACCCTCTAACGACAGGTTTAATTTGAGTGAGTTGCGTTCCGCTCTCGCTTCGTGCGCGGACACCGTCCCTCGTCCGATTGATGTCACGTAAGCCATCCTTCGACAGCTTTGTGAGCGAGGCATGACCTTCCTGTTAGATTTGTTCAACAGAATCTGGGTAGAGGGTATCCTCCCAGACTCCTTGCAAATCGCTACTGTGCTCGTTTTTTGTAAACCGGAGAGCTATCACTCTACCACGGCCGGTTTTCGCCCAATCACTCTAATCTTCTGTGCGTGCAAGTTAATAGGGAAATTTTTAAATGTTAGATTAGCCATTTTATGGAGAGCGGAGGTCATCTGTATTCTGCAGAATGCGGTTTCCGCAAATTCCACTCAATGTTGGATGCTCTGCTCCGACTGGAAAAAGCCGTCTGCCATGCCTTCCGTCGTAGACAGCACTACACCATGGTGTTTTTCGATCTAGAGAAGGCTTATAATACCGCATGGCAATACGGTTTCATGTAGTCTCTCCACACGATAGGAGTGAGGGGATGCCTCCCAATCTTTATATCTGAATTTTTGCAAAATCGTTGATTCCGCGTAAGGATAGAGGTGGGGGGAACTCCAGCCTAATGGAGCAGGAAGATAGTGTAGGGGAGAAATTGTCCTCAGTGTCACACTTTTTAGCCATGAGCATCAACGGCCTTACCTCGGTACTGCTGGTAGATGTTCTTGCTACGCTCTACCTGGACGACATTTCAATCTCTTTTGGCACGGCTTAGATGCTAACTCTGGAGCGTCGACTCCACCAGGCATTAAACTGCGTCTCTAGCTACCGAAGCCCGCAGGCTTCGGTTTTCTTTGGCCAAGACTAAGGTGGTGCACTTCTGCCTCATTTCCCAATAGGGTGCACCTGGATGTGGTAAGCTCGCACCGTTTCCTTGGTTGTGTATTTGACCAGTGCCTCACCGGGGACGCTCATATTTGCAGCCTTAGGGTTTCTTGTACCCGTGCCATGAATATCCTTCGTTCCATGACGTTCAGCACCTAGGGCGCTGATAGGAATACTGCCTTACTTTATTATCGATCCTTTGTTCGTTCCAAGCTCGACTACGGATGCGAGTTTTATGCAGCCGCATCCAAGCGTGTATTGCCGATGGTGGAATCGATCCACCGCACCAGCATTCGCCTAGCGACTGGTTCCTTCTGCACTTTCCCCATTGAGAGCCTACTCGTCGATACTGGGGAGATTCTACTCGCTCTGCGCCGTGCACAATGCATTATTTGCCTGTACGCGCGAGCCCGGCACCTCCCTCAGTGGCAAACATGTCTTACCGCATCCATAGGTTATCTCGACGGTGCCTATGCCGCCGAGAGACGCCAGTCTTACCGTAGGTAGGTATAGCTCTCGAGCCGGTGTTGCCACTGGTTCTGTCCAGGACGCCACCCTGGAGGATACCACCTTTGTCTATTTGTCGCCACGCCTCTGCTCTCAAAGCTTCTACAGCACCGGGAGTATTGCGTTCGACCTTTTTGGAGCACACCTCGTGTCACTTCGGAACCGTGCTAGTTTATACGGATGGCTCCAATTCCCAAGAAGGAGTCAGCTTCCATGCCGTATCCCCTTTGTTTGAAGTAAACGGGGCTCTACCAGGCGCTGCGTCTGTCTTCACGGACAAGCTGGTGGCAATACACCACTAGGTACGGGAGAATAAGCGATGTGCCCGGTTTGGAGACCAGTTGTGATTTATAGCGACTCACAAAGCGCCACGAGTGATCTTGGGGCATTGAAATATTCGCATCCACTGATTTGCGATATCTGTGAAACCACGGTTTTGGCGAGCCTCGCGGGCGTCAAGATTATCTTCTGCTGGATTCCTGGACATGTAGGAATTGCGAGGAATGAGAACACCGATGAGAGCGCAACGAGTCCAGGAGGACTGGGCGACCAGACCAGCGTTTTGTCTTCCTCACACCGATTACTTGGCAGAAATATGGGCTTCCCTCCGGGCGTTTTGACAAAGAAGATGGGAGACGGTCGAAGGGAACTTAAAGTTACGTGCAATTGCGCCGTGACTGTTTCTACGAACCTACCCTTGAATGCCGCGACGGCTTCAGGTTGCTTACTGCCGTCTCCCAATTTGATACACTAGCAGGAAGCACCACTATTTGATGGACCACTCGCCTGAGCTTCATTGTGACGACTTCATTCTCCCACAGACTGTTCGGCACATTCTTGTTGAATGTCCAAGTCTGGGGCATCTTCACGCACGTTATATGTCCTGGTTCCGGGAGGGGCTGGGTCGCTGCCGCTTGTCCCTTTTACTCGGAACGGAGTCGTGCACACAGACTTGTGGACTAAACCACTTTTTGAGGAGGCTGGCCTCCTTCACTTTATTTGACTGTTTTTTGTAGGTCGCATGTTCCTGCGCTGTATACTTGTTGGGTTTTCGTTTTTGTAGCCTTTCCTTTTTATCGTTATTTTTAGTTTACATATTCGTTTTTTTAATGTAGCCTAGTAGTAGGTTGTAGTGAGTACGGCGACTCATGCCCAATTAGGCAGTCGACAGATGGGCTCCTCAAAAAAATGTCAGCTAAGCTCGTCTCCATTTTGGAGAAGGATCATGTTGAAGCTGGTATATCCGTCATTGAGGTTCTTTCCCGTTGGGAAAAAAGCTGATGGATTTCCCGCCCTTCTCTCCAAAGATGAAAAGGTTAAATGAATTGAAAGAGGTCTGGGGTTCCTCTTCCTCCGGGAAGGCTTCAAGAAAGGATGGGCCCAATGCCAGGCCAGGCCAAGATCGGTACGTATATCCACGAGGCGCTCTTGGACAGCGAATCCGAGACTAAGAACTAACAATTAAGTGCGCTGAGGCATCTCGATTACTTTGAGACCCGTTATCCATAGACTACCTGTTTCTTTCTAGCCCGCTGGCTCAAACTAAACGCTTTCTGTTTTTCTTGATACAGATTACAGCATATTAGGCAAAGGCAAAGTGATCCAGCAGTGAAGAGCATTAGCTAGTGTGCATGGTATAAAGCTGAAAGTGACCACTTTCTCGGCCGGGAGCCTTGGCTCCCGCGCACTGGCACGGTGATGCTACTACTGCCACCACTTTTTCTATATTAATTGCTCCTGTAGACGAGTAAATTCGGGTTTACCCAAAGTCCCTATCGTGTATGGCCAAGTGTGCTTTGCACCCTGATTCTTCGAGGAAATGTGATGCATATTTCCTGGAAAAGGAAATCCTTGCTGTTTTTATACAGATCGACTCTGAATGCAGAGAAGGTAGATCCTCCAAAGGAGTAACCCCGATGCCACCCCGCTTGCAAAGGTTCCTACTAGGAGGGGAAGAAAACACATGAGTGTAACCTCTCCTAATAATCCATCGAAGGCAACAGCTCTTATACCCCTTTGATCGGTCAACGGCGCCTGTAATTCTACCCCCGGGAAGCATACAGGCATTCTCGTGAGGGTCATATCTTAGAAGAGGGCTTTCGCATCTTTTCTGAGCTAAGCTTGAAAGGCACATTCTTTTAATAGATGTCTTAATTGTTGATGAGTTTACGTATTACTGTTCTAGAACCACTTCATTTTCCTGCCTTGATCCATCCTGTGGTCTCCGGATGTTCAGCCTGATTTTTGGCGCGAGATTGTCGATGACCTTTATAGTAGTGATCACTTTTCTATTCAACTGCTATTTTATGCTCCGGTGCCGCCTGAAAACCCTTCAGGTGGTCCTTGGAACGGGCCATATGGTTCGCAATTTAGAAACGGGCTGATTTTATTATCTGAGTCAGGAGTTTAGGTCGGTAGATAAGATCGTTGAGTTTTCCACGCAAAACTCATCGCCGTGGGCCTAACTACTATTCCTAGAATATCTGTTTTTTTTGCACGCAGTCCGTTTCTTCGGTGGTCGGCCAAATGTGAGACGGCCTGCAAAAGGATGCGATATGCGCTATACATGCGCTATATAAGCGCTGCCCGCACGACTTTTCGGTCGGTGAATTTAGTCAAACCAGAGTTAGGTTCCGGTTCGTTTCGAAGCACGCCTTTCGCTCTTCCTTACGAGCATACTTGTTTTGACTTAACGGAAAACCCCCTCTGTAAAGGTGAGCAAGAAAATCAACAGGATTCGTGGCAAAATCCCGCAGGTGCCCTCTCCCGTTCTTCTGGAGAATGCGACCTCAATCTCGGACCCCGCATGCGTGTCAGAGTGTTTACGACCGTTTTACACGCATTCTTTATTTCCATGGATGCTGCTCCTATGGAATTTATTGCACGTCGTGGTGTAGTTTAAGGCTTTTGACTGGACATTACATCCAGAGCCGGAGAACCCTTGAATGATAGGGGGAGCTCTCCACGGCCCAATGGGCCAGGAAGAGGGCATCGCGCAGATAAGTGACATCAGTGTCAGTTCCTTTGTCCTGAGCATCAATGAAATCATATATGTGCTGTCAGAAGATGTGTTTGCTTTGCTATACTTGGCTGGCTTTTCAATCTCGTTTGGTGCGACCCAGATTCCTCAACTCAACCGTATCTCTTTCTATGCCTAAACGCAGAGGTTTCTATTTACTTTGAATCAACCACGGATCAATTCCGACCCTTATTTGTTCCGAAACAGGCTTCACTTTCAAATGGGGGATTCGCACGGTTTCCTTAGTCTTTTTTTTTAACCGATGCCTCAACTGGGAGGCTAATATTAGCAAACTTAGGATCCTTTGTACACGCCCCTTAGACACTCTTCCTTCTATGTCGTTAGGCACTTGAGGTGATGATAGGGCTACAGCCTTGATTCTCTATCAAACCCTTATCCGTTCCAAGCTTGATTACGGATGAGAGTTATACGCATCCGCAGCTGAGCGTGTAATGCAGATGGTAGACTAGGTCTACGACATCGGTATCTGTCTAAGGACCAGTGCCTTTCGCACATCTACAATTGAGAGTCTACTTGTTAATGTCAGGCAAGATACCACTTGCTCTGCACCATACACTACATTATGCGTGAGCCCGGTGCCTTTGTCAGTCGGCAACGGCTCTCATTGCATCCACTGCCAATCATGACGGTACCTAAGCCATCGAGAAATGTCATTCATGGCCTGAGTCCTTTTGGTGTAGGGTTAGGAAACTCTTTCGAGAGCTTAGTGTAACTCTTGGGCCTGTGGCGCCTCTGTTTCTGCTCAGCGCAGGGAATATTGCGCTCGACCTTTTTTGAGGGCACTTCGTGTCACGCTGGATTCCTGCCAGGGTACACGGATGACTCTAAGGCCCTACGGGATGCCTGGCAAAGAAGATTGGACACGGTCAAGGTAAACTTAAATTTGCGTGCTATTACGAAGTGACTGTTCTCATGGACCTATTGGGCACACTCGCGAGTCTCACCGCTATTTAATTAGGTGCTCACCTGCGCCATACTGTGAAGACTGCTTTGTCCCGCAGGCTGTTGGCGTATTCTTGTTAAATGTGGCAGTGTGGGTGATCTTCGCGCAGGTTATCTCTCCCGGCAATGACGGTTTCGTTCACATACTCGTATACTGGACTCTCTGACATTATGGAGGAGAATGACCAGCTCCATTTAATTTGACTCTCTTTAATGTTGGTAGCATGCCCTTGCGTTGTGGAGAGGCGGGCCTTACCCCGACCCTAAATTGTGTTTTCTTCTTCTTGCTGTTGTTCTCTTTCTCAATTTTTGTTTGTTGTTCAGTTTTTGATTATGTTTTATTTTATTTTTCTTTGTTTATTTTGGTTTGGGAAATTTAAATTAGCTTAGTAGTAGTACGAAATTTTAATAACGACAACTTCCGTCCTTGAAGGTAGTAGTCAGATGGGCGTTGTTATATATATATATATATATATATATATATATATATATATATATATATATATATATATAATACATATATATATAAAGTATATATATATATATATATATATATATATATATATATATATATATATATATATATATATATATATATACTTTGTTATCCGTTCCAAAGATCACAGCTACGATTTTAAAAGGATTTAGTAGCACAATTAATAACTTTTACTTCGCGTAACTTTATTATTCCCTTTATTATCCTCGTTTAATTTATTTTATGCTCAAGCTTCCCTCCTTAGTTTTGTTTCAAAAAATAAATAAAACTCTGGATTTCCAAATTTAGCAGTTTTTGACTCGGATGCTTCTGATAGTAGGTGTCCATCCATCCTCCATCTCCTAAGTTTGGGAAACCACCCTTAATCACATTTATAAATCAACAAACTAGAAACCCCATAAGTTTCTTTTGTTGCACTTATTTCGATTTATTGGTGAACTTCCAATTTGAAATAACATATCCTTAAATCTCATAGAACGAAGCCAAAAAATCTTAAATATTATAGCACAAAGCCAAATTATCTTTAATTTCATGCCACTAAGCCAAAATATCTTAAATGTTATAGCACAAAACCAAAATATTTTAAATGCCATAGCACAAATCTAACATTGCATAAAACCAACATAACTTAAATGGCGTAGTATAAACCAACTTAAATCTGATAGCCAAAGTCAACATATCTTAACTGTCATAACACAAAGCCAAAATATCCCAAATGCCATAGCACAATGACATAATACAATGCCAACATATCGTAAATGTCATAACCCAAAGCCCCTTTCTTTTAAATGTTATAGCAAAAAGCTAACATATCTTAAATATTATAGAACAACGCCAAAATATCTTAAATTTCATACCATAAAGACAACCTATCTTATATACCATAGCACGAAGCCATAAGATCTTAAGTATCATAGGACCAATTCAATATTTCTTAAATCTTATAAAACAAAGCCAACTTATCTTTAATCTCAAAGCACAAAGCGGACATATCTTAAATTTCAAAGCACAAAGCCATCAAGATATTTCAAGCTTTCATTTTACCGGGGTATCTTTAGGTTTATAGTGGGTATGGTTTTAATAAATTCCTTATGATTGAGTTAACAAGTAAGGAATTAGGGATTTATCATCAAATTTCATACTAGTACATCTATAGCCATTATGTATTATCAGTTCCCTACTTATCTACAGGTTTTGACAACTGTCACGATGTTAAATCATACTAAATAATTATCTCAATAACTGTCCATTTAACCAGGTCTTCCTTCTTCGAGTTAACGCTGAATTTAACCAAGATTCGGTGTCATTTTTGTTACCACTGACTATGAATTGAAATGATAAAAGTAAACAGTCTAAACGACTGGCCAATAATTATGAATTTATAAGCGAGGCTCAACGAAGCATAACATTTCTGAACGCCAAATTCGCGAGATTTGGCGCTGATAAAACCAAAGAGATGTCTCTTGTCATCCATTTACCGAGATAGCCAAAATTGGGGGTTGAGAATAAATAAAGGGTGTTCCATTAAGATGGATCGAAGTTAGAAGTAAATAAAAAAGTGTTATTGATGATTTTTTTATTTCACTATTGAATCATGTTATTTGAGTCATGGAAATTATGTGTGAAAAATAATATCGCCTAAATGTCCGCCAAGGCTTTGGCGGCACAGCCCCACTCGATGGTCAAAGTTTTTGATGACGTCTCTGCATAGTTGCTCCTCGATCTCACCAATATGCCTTATTATCTCATTCCATCCTTCAGCTGTTTAATTGTTGGTGGCTTGTTGGCATAGACCTTACTTTTGAGATGACCCTAAAGGAAGAAATCTAAAGACGTCAAGTCACACGATCGTAGTGGCCCATTGACCTTGCTGTTTCGAGAGATGATGCAACCTGGGAACTTATCATTCAATAAAGCCATTGTTGCATTGGCTGTGTGGCATGTGGCGCCGTCCTTTTGAAACCACAAATCTTCGACATCCATAGAATTCAATTCAGGCCATAAAAAGTTGGTTATCATGGCGCGGTATCGTTCGCCTGTCAACATAACAGAATTCCCGGCATCATTTTCGAAGAAATACGGCCCAATGATTCCGCTAGCAAAAAATGGACACCAAACAGTGACCTTTTGTGGATGCATTGGCTTTTCAACAATCTTCATGGGATTTTCATTAGCCCACATGTGACAATTCTGCTTATTAACGAATCCACCAAGATGAAAATGGGCTTCATCACTAAAGATCATTTTTTGCGAAATATCATCATCGGCTTGTCTTTGCTCGTGCACCCAATTGACGAATGTACAGTGCTTCAAATGGTCAGCAGTCTTTATTTCTTGTGTCAATTGAATCTTATAAGCGCCTAGAGACAATTCTTTTGTCAAAATTCAATGTAGCATTGCTGTGGAGAGGTTCAATTCCTGCGCGCGATGACGAATAGAGGTGTTTGGATCTTCGGCCACATTCTCGCGCACTGCAGCAATGTTTTCAGCTGAACGGCGTAAACAAGCACGCAATGGCGTTTTTATATCTGCTACCGAGCCCGTTTGTTTGAATTTACGAGCAATTTTTACAATTCCACTCTTGGTTGGTCGATTATGTTGACAAAAAAAAATCGCAAAGTGCCCGAAAGGCGTTTTTGTTTGAACGTCCATTTTGTAATAGGCTTCGATAACTTTAACACGTTGTTCGATTGTTAATCTTTCCATAGTTGAAATTGCCAAAGACTACAGTTGCTAAATGTGAAAGAAAAAGAAAAAAATCATTAGACGCTTAAACTTAACTCACATTTAAAATCAGTCCAAGTTATTGGAGCACCCTTTAGATCGAGGATAAGTGCATCTTCTCTCTCTCTCTCTCTCTCTCTCTCTGTCTTTTTTCACGCACTGTAAAGGGATTTTAGGCGTCGCATGGGCAACTTTGCTGCATCTGACATCTCGATGATCACGTGCATCTCTAGCTCCAACGCACGAAGAAATAATTTCCTTAATTGCGAATTTCGGAAAAGTTTGAGAGAGTGGCGCACTATTCAGGGACCAGGCGTCGCATCTCTCTTTTTTTCTTCAAACTCCAATTACTACATAACTTTCGCACATCTCCATTTCTTTTCTTTTCATCATATTCTTTACGACCGTAACTATGTTTGCGAGATTTGTATGCACATCTGGTTTCTATCCCTTCAAGTAATCACATAAAACTATAGGGATATATTTAGAACCTCCTCAAGTTTTTACCTAACCCGACTTCACCACTTTCTCTATAAATCCTTAAAACGGAGATGCTTTGGTTGTTGGATTTTTTTAAAGTTATAAACCTTTCCCTTCTCTGAAATTCTTTCTTTTTCTTTGTCTCTCTCTCTCTTTCTCTCGCTCTCTCTCTCTCTCTCTCTCTCTCTCTCTCTCTCTCTCTCTCTCTCTCTCTCTCTCTCTCTCTCTCTGCCTTTCCAATAAATCAGCCTTATCTTTGACATATTAACAAACACATACGATTCATTTGAAAACAGACGCATCTCTAGCGCAATGAGGTAATAAATACAGCGATAGAGCGGCGAATGGCCTGAGATAAAGAAGCGTAAAACATTGAATTTTTGTGGCAATATTAAATACTTCTCAGTTTTCTACATAAAGCATGATTCTGCAATGGTATTTAATTTGTAAAACTTCTTTTTTAGAAGAGGTGTTTTTCGTTCTGCATAGAAAAATTATAAAAGCAATCGTATACAAAAATATTTACACATTTACATGCACTTTTTTGACGTAAAAAAGTGTAACTTTGTTAAGGAATAAAGAAGACAACAGCAAAGAGGAAACAACTGAGATTCAAAATAGAACGTTACCTCTTTAGAACAGCACACATGGACCGCAGGAGAAACATTAAAACACGAATATGAGTGTTGGATAGCAAAATGAGAGTTCTCTCTTGGAGATGAGATTGAATAAATGCTATAAGAATTTATTAACTAAAGACATTTCATAGACCAGAATATATAGTTTAAGGAAGTGAAATGTAATTCAAGTTATGGAAGGAATAACCTGATAAACTCGAAGGTTGGACAAAAAGTGCAAGCCTTTAACCAGTTATGGGATGAAATAGAAACATGTTTCAAAATACATTTGAAATACGAAATATAGAAGAAAAAAATGAGTACAATCTTTCAGCTAATGTACCCTACGAACCCATTTTTCAGTTGATTCAAATTTTACATCAAGAAGTGAAATTCAAATTAGCCACTAAACTTTAGCGCGTTGATAGGAATACTTAGGAAGGACATCTGACTCCATGTAAGCAAAATTGGAATGTTGGCTTTTCATAGGTAAGATATAAATGCATTGGTTTACATGATATTTAATATTCATAACAATATTGAACAATGAACGCGAAAGATTAAATCAGCATTAAGAGTAAGCATAGGGGGTGAGGTTGGAAGAAATAAAACTACTCACTGTGAGGTACAAAGTATAAGACTGTGGTAAAATCATATTAGTTAATACATTATCGCTTTTGCCCATGAATGGACATAAATGAATATATTAACGCATAAGATTACGGAAAATCTTCTGCGGACGATATCGCCAAAGGGTGGACTTGAACTAGTTTCCAGACTCTAGCGAGTAAGGCTAAGATAAAATAAATTCACGTAGATTACCGAAGACAGAGGACAGGTGGGAGGAGATTAGAGAATTAAAAAGAGCAGCAAAAAATCTAAAATCCAATTAAGGCCAGTTCAAGAAAGGAGAAGATTGAAGGAGAGAAGATCAAAGCAAATAAGCAATGTTAATATTCATAGTAACTTTATGTTAAAGTAATATTTATAAATTCTATTTTTTAAAATATTGACTTACGGGCTTGCAACAAGTGCTTTCAACAACTTACATATGTAATTATTCCACATTTGAGCAATTTTATATTACAACAATTCAGCGCTATAGCAGTGTTAAACCTTTGTCACCATTATTTCAAGATGTCTCTCTAGCATCTAACTCAAATAGTAACTCCTACTTTATAGTAGGGAAATTGTTTAGTATTTTAATAAATTTAATGAATTGAACGGGGAAATGCAATTTTTTCCGTGAAAGCAAATTAAGATTTCTCTGTCTAACAAAATATGATTTATTTTCATGTTCAACAAATACATCGAATTTGGTCGATATACCTTAAACGCCTTCTCTGCTGCTATCTTATCGTAGATAAGGAGAACACAATTGAACTGCATATTACAAGTGAGGTATTACAAGAGATTTATATAATATAATAATAATATCTTTCTATTCAGATCCAAACTTCTGGTTTTATAACCTAGAAATCTGTTGGCTTTTGAAGCTGTTGCAACATATTGTTTCGAAACGTTCAGGTGGCCCGATATTAATACATCTAAGATTTTTCCATCTTAAACTTTCATACAGATAATATTTACCTATCGTCAAAACTTCTCTATAATTTCGGTCCAATAATTGCGCTATCATCTTGCATTTATGTATATTGAACTTGATTTGCTGCCATTTTTCCACCCATTTTACCGCTAAGTCGCTTGGTATCTTTACTAGTACACAGCGATACTTTACTATATTTCTTAATATTGTGTCATCAACAAAATGACAAAATATTATATAACAAATTAATTTCAAGACTTTAAGTATAAATCATTAAAAACAATATAAAGAGAACCGAACCGCGAGTAACCAAAAGATGCCGAGCTTGGATTATCCAATCTATCTCGTCTCTCTACCTGACGTCAGCCAACTTGTTTTTGAAACATTGAAGCATATCTTCACAGATAAAAAGCTCCATCAACTTTACTTGATGTCTTATCAGAAACGATATCAAACCATGAAAACAGGATAAGCTATATTTACAGAATTATCCTTACCAAAGTTGAGATCAATTCGCGAAAAAATAATAGTCAGTGAAACACGAACGCTGATACCGAGAAACATGTTGAGTATCATCAATTAAGTTTTTGAATGGAGATAGGCTAAGATTCAGTGGCTAATAATATATTAAAAGAGATTGCCATTAAGGAAAGTTAGGGAAATCAGCCCTAAATTCCATGGATTAACTGAGATGTCAAAGCTATTTCTGATTACTTCCTCATCCAGTTTACTTTTTTCTTTTACACTCAACCCCGTCATACACCCTGTTACATTAACCAAGAACCGATGACAAAGTATCCTGCATATCCCTTTCACCCGTTAGTCTCCTCCACTTTTTCCCCTAGATCCTCTCCTACTGCATCAATTTCCATGTCCACTTTATTGATAACTCCATTTGACAAAAATGTTTTATTTGATTAATTATAATCAGCCACTATTTTGAACGTTAAGGAACCGAGGGAGAAAGCTTGTTGTGGGGATATATAAACAGCCTCCGTAGAATAGTCGCTCTCATCATACCTCAATAAAATCTACTTGTGAAACATACAAACAGTTTATCCCTGTAGATAAGAAAAAAAAAACCCACACTCTGTTAAACTCTTTGCTAATTTCTCCCTCCCTCCTTGAAGTCCAAGTTTGATCACATATCTGCCTCTATTCCGCGCCACCGAGTAACCTTTCCTCCCTGACTAGAACTACCTTCTCTTGTCCAAGTGCCCATTAAAGAATAAACATTTCTCTTTATCTAATCTAAAGACCTCTTGTCCCTTCGATATTTCCTCTGTTTTTATCGTCAGCTTCGCTATGCTGTACTCCATATCACTAATATTTTTACCAGCCTCCTCTCTTCTGTATTAGTATTATTGTATTTCAAAAGAAAGAGGCGCTGAATCCAAAAGACCCAACAAGCAACTGTCCAATCTCTCAATTTCCATTCCTTCTGAAAGTTCCTTGCTTGAAAGACTTATGTCGGCACATATTCTAGATCACAAGTTATCTTCCAATGTGGATGAGATGTTTTATTCTCATATGAGTAGTAAGGCGAGATACATCACTAAATCAGTTCTCCTATTTGTATCAGAGCACTTTTGTTCCCAAGCCTACGTTGGTCACCCTCCCATTCTAGTAATTCTAGACCTCTCGGCAGCATTTGACACTAATGACACACTATTCTTTCTCACTGCTTTAAAAAATTCCTGGATGTCCCTGAATCTGCCATTAAGTGTTTCTGCTCGTATCTTTTCATTTCGTACTCAATCTATTTATATTGGGAATGATACATCTCCTCCAGTGGTGGGAAAATTGGGTCTTCTGTGAAGGTTGGTCATTGGTTATAATATCATCACTGAATGTTTCTCCGAGAACATTCTGGTAAGCACTCTTGCTGATTGACTCGCTACCAAACTAGTGTTTTCTGTCTAATAAATCTTGAACTATCCTATGCCCACTTTTCTGATAGAGTGAAATTTCTAAGCGTAACCATTGCTAGTTATTTATCTTCCATAACAGAGGTCGCTAAAGTCTATAAATCTCCGCTCAGCTTTCTCCATAATCCCATCCTCATTCTTTTTCAACCTTGATCACAAAAACTTTTAGATTGCCTTTTCAATGGTTCATTACATTTCGCTCTCTCCAACTGATTCACAACATTGCAATCAGTGTTCTCCATCTAGGAAGTTTCTTTCATGTAATTCCCTGCGTCCTGAATTGTACTGACCTTCAAATTGATATATAATCATCTTTAAGTTCCTTATTCTTAGTTGCAACCATAAATACTCAAGCTTTCTCCTACCTAACTTCTTACTCTTCCTATACTATACCTCCACCTCTAGAATACAGCACTCTGTCTCTTCTCCTTTTCTTATTTTTGTGAAATCGTCAATGCTGTATGGGCGATCATGCTGTATTAGTGATACGCTCATCCTCGTCCCTTGGTCCTTTTGAGCGTTTGTAGCTTTTCCTTAGTTAATACACAGATAAACTTTAATAGTCCTATTTAATTTTTGATTGTGTCATGAAAACTAAGTGTGTTTGGGATTGTTGCTTATATAATTGTCTTTCGCCATTAGTACGTTTATAAAATGTAAATATAATGCCTTCAATACATAGGTCGGGTGGAAACTAAGCACACCTACAAATAGGTTTACGATTATCAATGTATATATAAAATCTCTTAGGATCTCGTTGAGATGCCGATTCCAGTTTTCGTAGCTCTCTTTCAGCTACATCTTTCAAGACGACGAGAAAAATTATATCTCTACTGTTTTGTAGCAGAATTACTTGACTACAAGATTTTATAGCCTCGGTACCTTCTAGTGAGCATTCTTTAGTCTTTAAATTTATTCAAGGCATTTATTTTCATTTCATAATAACTCTAGATGTGTAAAGCACAAGCTAATCATTTACAGTTACAAATGGGTGAGGAAATGCTTGAAACCTTTTGTGGGCGTTACCAGCGCTCAAAATTTCTAACAAATGTACCTTGACACTGGTCAGCCCAATTTTTTCTGACTTATGTTTTGTGATTGTTTTAAACTAATTTTGACGTGCTGATTTCAAATATGGTATTAATTTTATGTAACGCATTAAGTTTTAATTCTACAGCATATTACTATTTTACGACGTACTGCATGTATTTACTCGGTAAGGATAGTTTCCTAAGAGTTATAGCTTCAAACCGTAACGTAAAATGTCAATAGAATTTGAAAGGATAAATGCATTGTAAGATAACATCACCTATTACAAAATAAATTCAAGTTATTTTTATAATATAATGGAGAAAACACAAGCAATCGTATACATACTTATACATTCCTGAAAAATTTCGCTTGCGAGAGTGTCTGGAGTGTTTGGTGTCTACACAGTCTCGTCGAATATTTTGTATAGCATCCTCGTTGGCCAAGTAAAAGAAATACTATTTTCAGATCCACACATATGATCCATTTGTGTTCATAATATTTGAGGTAAATCTAATACAGATCTTATGTGTTCATGTTTCTCTTTTAAAGGCACAGAGTGACCAATAGGAATCGAACGAACAAGTTTCTATTATGGAGTAACACGCATTTTAGACTCTTCTTCGACTATCTATAAAAAGTCTCCATTCACTTGGATCATACGCTGAAACACCCATCGTGTTTAACAGTCCCGCCACGTCACAACAGTAACTTTAACTTTAAACTTTATTATTAGATAGATGAAAGCTTAGGGATCCCCCATATTTTCGTGTGTTGGGGTACTAGAGAAATAGAAGGAATGAAAATTTGTTAAAGGTTAAATACAGTAGAAGGTATACAGTTGCCCGGAGGTCGGACTAGTCAATTCTTTCACAAAAAATTACAATTACCTTTTAGATAAATATAAAATTGATTATTCTATATTATTGTTGTCCCGTTGGTTATTAATATTTTCTTACAACGATAATTTACGTTATGTTGTCGTTTTCTTTTTATAAAACTCAGTTTCTATATTTTTTTGCACAATCTTAATTTACCTTACTATGTTTTTATAAATTTCACATCTCTTAGTTGTATTGTTAACAATATATTCTCGCATTTAGTCGTCATTTTTTTTAAATTTTCACTGTTGATTTACATTAAAAAATATGTATAAATTAAATATTGACTATTCTCCTTAGAAAATTCACTCTTTTTGCTATCTTATCCACTTTTGCTACCAAAAGGTAATTTTTCTTTATACGATTAACTCTTATGACGATGGCTTGAAATTTAATTATTTATGCTATTATTCACTGTTAGACTTCTTGTTATTAATTTGAACTTTAACACTTATATTGACTGTTAAGACACTTTTGTAACTTTTGTAGTTTAGTTCACTACGCTTTTAATTTGATCTTTAACACTTATATATATATATATATATATATATATATATATATATATATATATTTTTTTTTTTTCATTATGTCAAGGGGTTCTGGGCGTATCTACGTCCATTGCTGATTTTCTTGTATTCAGACAGGCTGACGACGCTGATACATGTATCAGAAATGATGATTGCTTCATCCCAAAACATATCCTTCACTTCCTTTGGAGAGTACGGCCCCTCAAACGTCGATATGTATTTCTCTCTGCGTATGCCATCGACTAGAAGCCGAATGTTACCGCTACACTCTGAGGGACAGCTCTTCTCCGTCAAAGAAGAAGCCCAATTCAACGACTTCCTTATTTTCAGTAAGTGAGACTCATTGGAACAATGTGAACATAATTTTCTCTTCTTGCTTCTTAGTTTGCGCCTCTTCCACGTTTTTTCTTTGTTTTCTTTTCTTCTTCGAGTTTAACTTGGGGTTTTTGTCTATGGTGGTTTCTTCGTCTGCGGACTCTTCAATTTCCGTTTGGGCTTGTTCTTCTTTTGGAGTTATTTCTTCCATGTGAGGACTGTCGGTGAGTAAACAAAATCTTCTTTAGTTTTAAAAAGGGCCAAGAGATCTCTCTTCCTGTTCCGATATAAAGCTACATTTGTATTTTCCTGCAACAAATTCTTATCTTTATGTCTAGAAGCTAACACTTCTTTCTGCAAACTCTTTTGACAGGCCTAGGTCTCTAACTAAATCATTCAGTTCTAATTGGCTGAAGTTTATCCTGATCACCTAATTTAATCTTAAACTAAGCCAAGTATGCTCTTTTCACAAAGATACTAATGTTCATTCTTTGAGTTGGTGCAGTAAAACAACCACATATATAGTAAAACGAGTCAGGGGATTTCAAACATTTCCTTCGTAATGAGATCAATCTACTGAATGTTATTTCATAAAACAAATCTGAAAAAACACAAAATTATATTATACACAATTGTTTTATATATCTAGATGTGAATAAAGAGAAGTCTAAATACATGGATAAAATAAAAAAGGGAGAATACCAAACGCTTCCACTTCCGTTCACTTGGTCGTAAGATAACCTGCTACTATGAGTGGGACCAATATGGACCGTCCAGTCCTTAAATAAAAAACTTACCTATAGTAGAAAACTAATCGCAATAGAGCAAAATTACAAGATTTAAAGTCTTAAATTAATGGCCGTATGCTGAAATAGAAAATTTGTCACTTCACAATTGTGTTACCGGTGCACACCACATGTGGCTTACACATTTTTTTTCGTATGCTTAAAACTGAGAATTGTGTCGCGTGACACTTCCACAATTGTTTAGTCCACAATTGTGACATGTGGCGAAGTTGGTAGTACTGTTCGTGATTTTTTTACATTTTTGTTCAGTTCCACGTGATCCCTTAGCATTGTCAGCAGTCATGGAAATGGAGAAAAAGGTGCTAAGTTCATATTACGCCTCAAAAAGAGAGCAGGAGTTGTTGGTTGAATTATATGAAGCCAGAAAATACATCCTGGAAGATATTATTATATATATATATATATATATATATATATATATATATATATATATATATATATATATATATATATATATATATATATATATATATATATATATGTATATATATATATATATATTAAAATTAACCCGCAGTAAAATAAGAAGATGAATCCAAGCACTTCGAACTATATTTGCAAATTCATTTTCAAGGAATAGCATGAAAATGGAGAAGGCAACCTTAGATAGGGTACAAAGGTACAAAGGGAACGCCCATCACATAGTACAAACCAATGGAAAACACAAAAAAAGACAGAAAAATACCAAATGAAAAGAACAATAGTCAACTAATAACAGACATATGCATCCCTAAAACGATATATACACAACAACGCCGTGTATATGAATGGAAATGGTGCGTGAAAAAACAAAAATATTTTAAAGGATTATCATTAGAGCGAAAACATTTAGGCCTAAAAATTAATCCACGATCATAGCAGAGACACGTGGGGGTGGGAGGCAATGCGAATGATATTACACTAATAAAGAGTGACAACAGGATGCATTATGAAGTTATTTCATTTAGTTCAATTTTTTTAAAACAGCGTCGGATTTAAATAAGCAAGGGGAGATATTTATTATATTAGGCAACATGCCCATTAATGAACACTCGATAATATTTCTTTTTGTGAAATCAGCAGAATGATAAAGGAATTTTGCAAAGTTCCAGTCAATATATATATATATATATAGTTTAAGAGAAAGAGAAATTGGACGCGTATGAGTAATGAGACAAAAAACAGGAGTTGTTTTTTTTAGGCAGAAAATAAATATGGCGAAAGCCCTGTAGTGGTTGTTATTCACCTGTAGAACTGGTATTCGCTCTTTCTTTATCTATATATATATATATATATATATATATATATATATATATATATATATATATATATATATATATATATATATATGCACTCATTTATAAGATGCAACCCACAGACATTAACTGCTAGGAACTGCCAAATATGATTTTAACAAAAATAAACGAATGACTCGGTAAAACTATATAAGTAAGCAATTATGTACCTATTAACCTAATATTAAAGAGTGTGCTGGAAGATGTTGTTGTCTTGTATTTTGATAAGTATATTCACGATGTTTAATGGATATTTGGGCAAACACTTTTTACCCATAACAGCATTATTTTTTTAGTTTGAACCATCCACACACTAACTGAGTCATATGCCATTGGAATCCGAATCTTAATGCAACGTGCGACGCAATTATAAAATGTGTAACGCAAAGTGAACAGGGTCGGAGCGATTCACTTTGCTCTCCAAATTTCTCCATATTTGTTCCAATAATGTGAACAGCTACGCGGCGAAATTGTGTAGCGCGTCACAAATATGCAATCTACTTTTCGTTTAAGCATATTGTTTTGAAGAGGAATGCACTTTGTGCTCTACACATTTGTCTAAGCATACGGCCATAAGTGAACACTTCTAATATTTCGCGGAAAAATTGCACTAAAACGAATTTTGTGATAATTACAACTTTTATTTCCAATGATTCACTAACATGTACATTTTCTACTAAATTTTCATTACTTGTCAAATACAATGCGCTATGGTGCCACGTCAGCTTATCATAACTTTGATTAACAATGTTTGTCTAAATTTATTTTCTTCCCACAAAGAATATTTTTAATATAAGTCAATTTGTGTGTAAGTAATTAAGAAAAAACTTTGCGCTTATAGCTTTTCCTGGCTTATTAATACAAATTAATTAACGGAGGAATTATCTTCCATCGCATAGACAAAGTTTGGTAAACAATGTTATGATTCGGGTTAAAATTTAAACAAGAAATTTAAATTTCTTGAATTTCTCTTATTTCTCTGTTCTCGTAAATGTCTCCAATTTACGCATAGGATTCTTAATTGATAGTCGATAGCTTACATATTAATGACTTCACCTGAATAATAGGTCCATTTATTTATTGAAAATGCCGTGAATAATTCTAATTATTGTGTCATTACATTAGATTTCTGAATTTCCCTTCTGCAGTGTGTAATTCCCTCGTAATAACTGGAGGGAAAAGTGAAAAGGAAAGTTAAATCGGAGGTAATGAAGCATAATAAAAAAAAATTAGGTATTGTAATCCCACGCAGAATGTATCAATTTGGATGTTCATCATTCAGTTGGGATCGTTACATTACGAATTCCATTTTTGATTGAGAATCGTTCAAAAGTTTTTTTCTTTCATGCGCTCAATTATCCTTCCCCTCCTACGTCACTCATTTTCCTTGCGCTGATCCTTTGCCAACCTCACAACATGTTCCTTTTATGGAAAATGGGGCGTCTTATAAACACCTGGGTGTTGCTGTAGTATTCAAAATATTGTTTGTCACCACCCCCTGAAAATTACATTTCTTTGTATCAATTGTTTCTTATTCTGGATTTTAAGTACATTTTAGTACTCCTAAATAAGCCTGAGACGGATTGAGGGAGGTTACTTATCTTTTTTGAAATAAAAATAAATAAATCTCTCGAAAATTTGGTTATTATTAAGGTTCGCGAGCTTAATCTTTTCCTGTCTTGCACAGCAAGCCAAAGGTAAATAACGGAAAGGTAAAGGCTAAACACCAATGTTTAGTTTATGCAATGTTTATTTTATTTATCTCTTTAACACATTCTCACATAATGCAGTTATTGTTACTTACATCCTTCTTCCAAACTTTAGGCAATTGCTGTCCACAATTTGGGGCTATGTTAGGTTAAGTATCATAAGCAACCCTAAGCAAATGTCCCACTTGCCGACTTGCCCATCTGATGACAATTTTTGCACTCCAGCAACAAATAACATGCAAATGCCATAATTTAAGTCTTGATTTTAGCATTAAAAGAGAGTCTTATGGCGTCCTTGTTCCCTAAACGTTTCTATTATACAAGGACATTTCCATCAAATCCATTTGGAACTTTTTCATATTTGGACCAGTTAGTTGTTTCCGCACAACTGAGGTTGGGGTCCTCCAGAGGCCAAAAGAAAGATCGACAGTCTCGAACGTGTTGTCCCCCAATTCTACCATGCAAAAAATAGTGAATACAAAATTACTTATCTCAAGAATAGCGAACACAAATATTGCCTTAGTTATTCCTAACCTTATCTCAATTTTTTCAGTTAATCTATCCAGGGTTAAATTTATTAGTGAGACATCCTAAGAGCTTTAAGATTACCTGGAGCAACATATTTGCTATATACGCACCCTTTTAAAAAAAAATTGACTTTAAAGAATAACAGTGACAGAAACTAGGTTGTCAGGCTTCGAACCAGTAATTCCCTTATTAACATCCCGCTAAGCAGGTAAATCAACCAACTTGTAAACAACAAAGAAGATAAACGAAAATTATAAACCGTTCTAAGGATTTTTTTTATACCTCAGTCGATTTTTGTGATCAACGATTACACAACGCATTCTTTACTCTTGACTATATTTAAAATATAAAATGAAAACGCCTATTATTTTCCTAGAGTCTGATACAAAAAAGTTCCTCAGTGAACACTAAATTGTTCCAATTTAGACTAATTAATTCTGGGATAAAGAATGCGAAGAGGAGAAAAAAATGGCAGCTGGTGAGGGTGGGCTTGTCTGGATACTACATTCGCCTTTTGATAAACATTGGAGTCAGGGGAGGGTGAGAGAATGGGGCTAGGAGCAGATAACTCTTAAGCCAGCGAAGTCCAATAAATGTAGTTCTGAGAGAGAGAGTCATAAAGAGAGAGGAAAGACAGATCACCTCTCCCCTAACCATTTCAACTGCGAACTCTAATCTTAAATACCTCTCAAACGTTACTCGCACCCAACTACCTACCCTTGCTTCGTCACGCACATCCAAACAACGCACAAAGAGCCACTACAGGTTTGACAGAACGCAGGAATTTACAGCCGAATTCATCTGTGTTGCATAATCACTGAAGAATTTATTGAGCAGCCATTGAAATCATAAAAAAGCCATTTTAAATTGATCTGTCAAGTAAGATATTTTATCTTGTAAGATGGCCGCCATAAAACGTAATTATAACCTGGAAACGAATTATGTGCTTGTTTATTAAATAGATTTTGCCCCGATTCATTGATTCTTCACACCACGTATAATCTACCTCCGATGCAATATTATACCACTGGCTCCCTTGAACTCATAAGTTAAAATAATTGCCACTTTAGTTGAGCAGTTTCTAATCTGAAGAAAAATAAACAAACTAATAACAAAAGCCATTTTGTTGCCATTAGTTTTAAATTAAGTATTTTGACGTTTTGAGACGTGGAATCATTAATGTTGAGGATTAGTGCAAAATTTGTTACTCACCTATGACCAATCTCCAAACTAGATCATATATATATATGCTTCTATTGTCTTATAATGTTATTTGGTTTGGGGTAATTTACTTTATCCGTCCTTATCTTTATTAAGTATTTGAGATAAATGCAATTATTTTGTTTTATAATATCATCCTGTAATCAATTTCTCCCTTGCTTTTATTTAGATTCTTTGCTTTCTTTTTAATTTCTCTCTGCCCATAAACCACTCTTCCTGTACAATAAAACACAACAGAATTATAGTGCCAAAATAAAATTTCTAAACGTCATTACTTTAAGGGTTGAATAAATGTTATATAAATTTGATGAACTTTATATCATTTAACACGTAATGATGACGCCCTTTCAATAAACGAAATGACCAGGAATCTTAACAGTTACTTTACTGTAGTGATTAAGGAGAAACTAAGTGATATTTATCCACATATGATATAAACCCCAAAGGATTAGAATGTCCTTGGGCTAGAAGATCCATCAAATTATCTGCTATCATTGGTGTCGTAGAATGCCCCTCCTTTTTGTTTTATTCTAAGAGTGCTAAGAGTGTCAAATATATATTGATATCTGAATATCTTAAAGAACAGAGCCGTTCCGAAACACGTAAGGATATATAAGAGAAACGAACATTAATCCCAAAATAAACTTATATTTTACCTTTATCAATTGAATACATAACATTTAAACATTAACTACAGCAATACTCTAAATATTATTATATACAAGAATTAATTAAATTAGTTTACCCCTCAAAAATTGGTTAATTTCTTTACACACAACAATAATATAAGAATTAGGCTTACGGATTCATCTGCAGTTTAAAGGGCCTCAGAAATGTTATTGACTCACGACGCGTGCCTTCTTGCCAGATGTAGCTGGGCGAAATCACACGGTTGTTTTGGCGAGGGTGGCAGCTGGGGGAAAGCACACGTTCTTCCGGGGGGGGAGGTCTGCAAGGACGAGAACAAATACGGTGCTTTATGCAACACCTAGGCAGTCGTGGTCTCTCTGGCGAGAGTGAGTCGAACTTGGTTCTTAAATCAAGTTAACTTGGAGTGCGGTGTGACCACCGAGTAACGAGCTCGAGAAGGAGCTTTTCTCCTTCGTTACTTATTTCCTCATGGACGAGGACTGAACTCGGGGAGGGTCTTCTTCAAGGGCGAGGATAACGGAGGGGGGTCTTCTGGCGAGAATAATTTGAACTTGGTTCCTTACCAAGTTAACTTAGGAGTTCGCTGTGGCCACCGAGTAACGGGCTTGAGGGGGAGCCTTTTTCTTTTTTTAATTCCTCAAGGACGAGGAATACCCCTGGTGTTTAAGGTGCACCAGGATATGAGGAGTCTCTCTGGCGAGAGTAAGTTGAACTTACCAAAGTTAACTTATCGTTTGGTTTGATAACCAGGGACTTAGCTCGAGGATGAGCTTCTTCTTAGCCCCTTAAGCTAGGTGGCCCTGCCTCTTTTGCAGGGTACTTCTTGGTCTGGCGACCCAAGTAAACTACCTCTCCAGTCTCAGTAGTTTGGTTTGATCCGAAGACTTCGTCACCGAGAGACTGACGTATACTACCTATCCAGTCTAGGTAGCTCGGTTTTAATCGAGGACTTCGTCACCTGGCCTGACGTATACTGCCAATCCAGTCTAGGTAGCTCGGTTTTAATCGAGGACTTCCTCACCTGGCCTGACGTATACTACCAATCCAGTCTAGGTAGCTCGGTTTTAATCGAGGACTTCGTCACCTGGCCTGACGTATACTACCTCGATTTTCCTGAGAGTTCCTCATTTATACCTCGTTACCCCACTGGGGGAGTAGTAAGGGGGGAGGGGCTTGAGGACGGCCCCAGGAGAGTTCGTTTGGCCAACGGTTTTTCCCAAGAAGTCAAACATCGGCTCCTCGTTAGCCTTCGAGATTGGGAGAAACACGTCTCCAATTTCTTATTTGACGTGAAACTGGATCTCACTCTCCTGGGGGAGATCTTACATTTTGACCTTTAGGGTTTTTCATGGCACCCAGTTGTGCCACGCTGCGGTTACGCAATGGACCCGCCGATGCCTGGGCCGGATGTCTTTGCGGTAACCGCCTTGAGGCTGCCCCGCGAGTGAACGGGGAGGGGGGGGAGAGTGACTATTCCCCTACAATTGGGTTATGAATATATTAAGGAGTTAACTACGAAGGCTAAATAAGCTTAAACCAGTATTACAATGCATTTGTAAAAGTAATCACCATTCCTTTCAACTCATTTGCCAGCGTGCAATGATGAAGTTTATGCTTATGTTAAAAAACGCAGTTTCAATGACCAATAACCTCCTTCAGCGCAATTCAGACTTTGCTCTGAACGAATATCAAGACAGGCAGCGGTATTCTGTGCAGGGTGATCATTAAGTCTATGAACAATTGGGTGATTTAAGGCAGTCCTAAAGTGCTTGTGCAATGTAAATAAAAATATATTTGAATTTTATAAAGAATTCAGGATCACCCTGTAAATTTGAAACACAATAACCTCAAAGTCATTCTAAATTTTTGAATCACAATTAGCCAATGATTTTAGGACAACCATGTCGTGCAATGAAGGCTAGAAGATGCAAGTGAACAATTATAAATGGGGCGAAATTCTCTCAGCGTCAAAGGAGAGATAATGCAGTGTGCTGAAGTCGCTTACAGAAGTTCCAGTCTAAACAAGTTTCATGGAAAAGGAATGAATACAAGCAAGGGTCGTCGAGTCAAGGAAGATGACGATGACAATAAAAAAATAGAGGAAGGTTCGTGTGGCGAAATTTGTCTTGAATGGTTCTCAATTAGTAGCCTCCTACTTCTCATGATTCTAAAAGGCAAGCGCCGTAAGTCAGTATAAACACGTAACCATTACTCAGAGCGTTTTTTTAATCTGACGGACGAGCAGATTTAGTGGAATGAACTCTTCTTAATTCAAAAGTCAGGGAAACTAGGTTATCGATACTAGTTTATTGTTATATAAATATGAGAATGATAAGCCTATCATATTATGTTTTTTTTAGAATTAAATTGGTATGATGATCGTCTTTCCAACTTACATGCTTGATACATGAAAATATTTTCCTTTTAACCGTCTATTCAAACTTCTTTCTCTTTACCATCTCTCGTGAGAAATGACCCTCTTCCTCGCTTCAAAAAATGCCGTTTAACATTTTGGCTCATTCCCACTAACTCTCAATCGTCATTTCCTCCATTTTCTCCTCCACCACCTACTTTTTTCTCTAACGTTTCCCTCTCATTGGCGTATTACCATCATGGAATTTCAAACAAAGTACTGTTCTTCCAATTGTAAAGAAACCTCGCCCTTGAAGCAAACAAGCCGGCAAACTGCGAACCAATCTCTCCGTTCCATCCCCATTCTAGAGCCTTTGAAAGGCTGGTGTCAGCCCTGCTTCTAAATCATTTATCTTTCTTCCTTATCAAAGATGGTCACATCACGGATTCTAATCTCCTAAATGTAACTGAACAAGCGGCTGATACAGGTCTGTCGTTCATTCTAGTGCTACTTATCTTTAGGCAGCATTTAATACTGTTGATCACACTTTTTCTTCTTCCTCTCCATAAATTCCTGTCGACTACTGTAAGTGACGTTGACTAACTACAATCTTACCTATCATCTCTTTGTCAATCGAATCATATTGGAAATCGTATATATAGGCTGGTAGAGATGCATTCTGGTCTTGTGCAATTCTAGGTTCTTGTACCCCATTTGTTTCGTGTCTATTTTCCTTCCTCTTGGAAATTTTCTGTGTCATATCGTTCTGTCATTTCGTTTCTTTGCTTATGACATGCAAATATTCCGTTGAGATCCTTGCTAAATGACTAATGGGTAACTTTAGGAAACCTAATCTTGACAAACTCTGGTATTATAAAAACATTGCTCTCTTTCTCAATTTTGGTGGATCCCAGATTCCCCTTTTAACCACCGTTAAAAACTTGGGCGTCACTTTTGATAATCAACCCCTCTCAAATCTCCTGTGTGTAATTTCTGCAAGTTTTCTTTCTACTTGCTTCGTAACAGCGCTTTCATTAAGCCATATCAGCTCTCTTTTTGGAAAGAAAAGCTTTGAGATCCCCATCCTCGTGTCCGTTACTTGGCGACTTCGGGTTTCTTTGGATTCCATGCTTCCACTCTTCCCTCATCCACTATTATAACCCATTTTTTTCTTCACTAAGTACGTTTCTCTGGTGGAACCTCCATGTTCCATAAACTGAGTTATTACCCATACATTTCTGCATCCTCTTCGAGGTTCTTCTTTTTATCTAGAAGGTCTTAAATTCAAAGCCACACTCTTGCTCTTATTTCTTTCTAAGCGTATATCGGACCGTGAATTCTTTTCGTTCGAACATTGTTCTTTTCTTGCTGATACTTCGTTATCGTCTGTACTGGATGAGTGATATACTTTTCAGATTCCTGCCCCGACAGGATGGAATGGATGTGTCGTTCCAATTCCTTCAAAATCTTCTAGTGGCCTTTAAATACCACTGTCTCCTTAATTCTTTTTTTAGTTACTGGATATAAAAACAGTGAAAGGCATAGGACAGTACCATACCAAACTTCTTTTTACTATTCTCATAAATAGACCTTTGCTTTTCAAAGACCGAATAATGTCCTATAAATCACAGTATGTTTCTAAAATAATCATAGGACAAATATTTTATAACTATTGATAGTACCTAGTACACACTTCCACAAAACTCCGGAGATTCAAGTTTCATATCTCTTTTCAATATATCGAGATAAACGTCACCAGTAATTTATGATTCAAGAAAATTCGCCGTCAAACTTCTCTGCCGGAAAAATACAATACCTTTAATTGCTGTAAATTAACTTGCTTTTAAACATACCATAAGAATTTTCAAGTGGCAAATTACCTAGAGTTATTCTTATTCAATGAGAATTACTCTTCAATGTAACTTTATAAAACCAGAGAAAATTATTGGCTTCACTCAACTATTTCGTCTCCATTTGACCCAAACTATTTAACAAATTTTAGTCTGCCATTTAGTTCTGTCCATTCATGGCATTTATCAGACGTCACCTGATTACCCGTTACAAAACTAAATATATACACTTCTTTTTGCGATTATCTATTGAATGCATGTAGTAATAACGTAGACTATCCTGATATTGATTTGCGTCGCTCATACTTTGAACAGATCCCGTATCTACATATATCACGAGTGCTTGTCATGCCAAGACGTTCGTGGCATTGTACTAAATTACTGCCTGTTTTTCGATGCTATTTCGGAACTCTCTTACTTTACCCTAGTGCCACATCATACGCAAGATAAATTTTTAACTTAATTCAGTAAAGTAAATTTGCTGAACGGTGCCATTAGTCAGTTGATTGCAACAATTTGGGGAATAATCCTGAGAATTATTTTTTAACTTGGTTTATCTCAGTGGAGTTTTGTTGTATCACCCTCTAATTATTGGCCTTATATGGGCACTTTTAGTTACAGGTAGCGCCTCTCTTTTGAAGATGATATTAAAGGTATATTTCAAAAGAATGTACATCGAATTCAAATCTTGGCTAATTAAAAATTTCTCTATGAATGAAAGTTGTATTTTATACACTCTTCGTAGAGATTGTGAATTATATTCAGTGGACACAAATGAAAATGGACTAATATACAATAAAAAATTAAACATGGCACCCATAATCAAACTTCGAGATTATCAGTAGAAAGATGAGTATTCTTTTAGCCGAATATAAAAATAAGACCAACGTAGGAATCTCCCGTAGATAGAATACAAGGAGAGATATTTAAAGGAGTGATGAAGTTGGAATAAGTGAAAATGTGTGAAAAATATATGGCAGCAAAATAACCTAGAAGTATCGAGACCGTAATTTAACGCACCACAAAGACCCACAATTATTTAGATGTCAGCTGCAACATGGTTTCCATGCTGCAGCTGATAGCTCCTTGCACCGGATAGTAATTGAACCAAGAAAAAGGAGGTGAACTACCATCCACCCCACAATCCCGATCATGGTTGAGTGGACGAAAGCGGTAGCTTTCAAATTTGGTCACCGATCAAAACAATAGGCAAGAAGAGGCGTGTAAAGAAAATGGCGATAAAAGCATAAAAGGAACATGACTAGAAGGAAAAAACTCAGGAAGTTTCAATCTATATTTAGAGTATCCTAAGCTCTGGGGCCGGAAGGGCGTGCCATTCTTCCAAGTGCCAAGTGTATCAGTCTACTGAGGGCACCCCTTAGCGGGGAACAAAGCGTGTGAGGCAAAGTGTGGCAGAAGAGTTGAATTTGGTTTAAACCTTCCATTCATATATGTGGAGTCTCCCTTAAAATCTAAAGTTGTTTGTCATGCAATGAAGGTGGAGATTGATAATAATAATAATGAACAAATTATTTAACACTGCAATACAAAACTTTAACAAAAAACGTGCTTAGAAAAGAAGAGGTGGGTATTTAGATCCCGTTTGAAAGCTCCAGGTAAGAAAGAAGAGCGTATTCAAGTAGGCAGACCATTGCACAGCTTAGAGGCAACTAAAGAACAGGCACAATCATCCATGCAGCAGAGATGTGTGCAAGGAACCAAGAAAAGGAAAGCATTTCCCGAGCGAAGGGCTCTTTGTTGTTTTGATACAAGCTGTGTGAAGGACAGGTGCGAGGGAGAGGTGGTATTTAAGATTTTAAATCTGAGAATGAGGACTTTCAAAGTAATTCGAAATTTAATGGCTAGCCAGTGCAGTTCAAGGAGCAGGGGTGAAGCATGAGAGAACCATCTTTGACGGATGAGATCTCGAGCCGCAATGTTCTGGACACGTTGAAGGGAACGCATTTTAGTGTTGGGGGCTCCAGTGAGAAAAGAGTTTCAGTAATTATAGCGCGAGGTAACAAATGCAGGGATGGTTATCTCTAAGCTTTTTCAGGCAGAAAATGTAGAGTATAGTTGACTGTCATAGGAAACATCCCGGTTTCTAACTTGTTAGGGAACGCGATCGGGTAGCCCCATTGAATGAAACAGGGGCGAAATTTTTACAGCGAGTGACTTCTGCTGAGGTGTCCTTTAAAAGAACTTTAGCTTTTGAGGAGGTAACCCATTACCATTCAATAATCGTGTCATATGTGGATAAAAGATTAGTGATGGTCACAGCGAGTGAGTTTGGGGAAGAAGAAAGAAGCATTTGCATGTCATCAGCGTAGAAATGGAAGGATATACCTAGGCAATGCAGATGTAGGCCAAGAGGAAGGAGGTCTATCCTAAATAACAGCGGGCCAAGGACGGATTCCCAACGAACCCGGTATCACACATCAACTCGCGGAGAGACCTAACATCCGATGTCAACAGAATGAGTACTAGATGAGAGATATGGTCGAAACCAGTTTAGAACAATTCCCGAAAAACTAAGAAGTCACGAATGCGGTGGAGAAGAACATAGTGGTGAATGATGTAGGGGGATCCAGAATCACAAGAATTGAGGGCTTCCTAGGGTCGAAATCACGACAGAATTGATCACTCACATGTAGGAAAGCCAATGCTGCAGGGGGACATGTGTTCAGTGATGCGGGAAAATACGATCTTCACAATAGTCTGGGTTTGGGGCGGAAGTAGATAGAAACGATAATTTAAAGGATTATTAGGGTAAAGAATTTTTTTCGGTAAGATCAGACGTAAAGCAGCATGTTTAAATTCCAAAGACATTTCACCTTGCAACAGAAAGGCATTGATCTTACCGAGTAGGTGTAGTATGATGACAGATAGGAACTGAAGATATAGACTGGTTAGGAAAGTGTCACCCACGAGCAGGTTTTTTTGATGAGCTGAGCATTGAGACGAGCTCTTCATGGTAGCCCAGGTGAAGGAAGTGAGATTATGAAGTGGGATTGGGAGGTTTACACTGTAACGAGGGCAGATGAAGACGGGATTCTACAGTAAATATTAGCTACCTTTTTAAAGAAACAGCACAGAAGGACAATAGGTGAATGGAGGAGTTTGTGGATGTGTACGCATGAGTTGCAAGATAATAGGTGAGGGAATTTTCTTTCATCCCTATGTCACGTGTTCAAGCGTAACAAATGTGCCTCTCATATCTTCTTCCGTGTTTTTTGGCCTCAATGAGCGTGTTGGAGAATCGAGGGGTGCGGTATTTGCAAGAGGATATAGGATTAAATGGATAGTGAGAGTCTCGGTAGGATGAGAGTGACTGCGAAAATGATCAGATAGATAGGTTTAGATCAAAAGAGGGGAGACAGTGGCACTATCAGGAAGAAGTGAGGTGAGATCTCGCGACATCAGTCCAGGGTCAATAGAGGAGAGTATATGCTGGTGTAACTCTGCGACAGCACAATGGTAAAACATTGCTGCTACGTGATTGAACATATGAGGTGAAATTAGAAGGAAATCCGACTTTGTTTAGGGTATACCACGCTGCAGCAATGTTTAAACTCTATTGTAAATTGTGGTGATTGTCAATTCTGGTTAGACAATTCTCTCAGTTTCCGAAAAATGATGTGTCATGACGTCTTTCGTTTCGTTAGCAGGTGAATATGGCTTCTTCTAAAAGAAAACAGACGCTGGTGTATGCTGTTGGTTCAACTCTGGAGAAAATCCCAGAAAGCCGCCTCCTAACAAGCCGTCAGGTAATTCAGATTTCTTGGGACACAATGGGAGAGGGCCTTTGTCGGTCTATTTCTGATTTTATGAGGTTATGTGTACTTTGTTTTCTCACTATAATTAGAGTTTTCTTATTTAGTGCATTATTATACTAGTAACATACTACTCCTGCATTGCATAAACTGTCTCATCCTGTTTCTTGACGGGCATCGTTGCTGGATGAAATAACTAAGAAATTAATTATAATTTTTGTCGTGTGTCTCTGCTGATGGCCATTTGCCTACCTTGTTGTTTTTCTGAATTGTGTCCCAAAGAGTAACAAGCTCAATAGGTCATTAGTGGGCTTTCGATACATAAGCGCTATAGTGCAAAAATATTGTATGATGTGTGCTTTGTTTATAAAATAAATATGCTGTTTGTATCAAAATAAAGTTGAATTAAATTAGTTTTCCCTGGTCTTGTAGCAACCCTTTCCTTTCATCTTTCCAGGTACTTCAGCGGTACTTCCACTATCTGAAGATGGAGACACCGGGGTCCACTATAAAGCGCTCGGCGGCTACGGAGACAGTGCCTAAAGTGCTAGGGATCTGGGAGAAGGCTCGGATACCAACTATGGAGGAGAGTAACATTGTTTGGAAACTGGAAAGTATAGTTGGAGAGTGAGAGCTCTTGAAGAAGCACGAGAAGAATCAGATAGCTAACCAGAAGACCAATGAAGCCGGTTTCCAGGAGAAGATTGACTTTCTCTTAAACATCAAACACAAAGATTAGAACTCCCTGAATAGGATTCCTGAAGACAAAGCCATTCTCTTGGACCAGGAAACCCAACGCAAGGGATACATGGTTATGGAGGACAAAGATCACACCAGAGCAGAGAGCAAGTGGCAGGAGAGAGCTGAATGCGATAAGGCACGTCTAAAAGCTTAAGCACAGTGGCAGGAGAGCTCCAGCGAGGCGGTCATGCTCCTGCCAAGCCGTTTATCCTCCAAAACGTCGTGACCTTCTCCACCGAAGACCCATCGTCGTGGAGTAGACCCAGGCCCATTTTGCTCCATTCCTGTTCCATCGACGGCACGTTCAGCGCATCCCAAGTCCATCTTCACCCCTGAGGTCGCAGTTGCTCTTGACAGAACGAAAACTAGCGATCGAAATGCTGTTTACGTCTTGGCAGCCCCAGCAGAAGCCCTGGGAGGAGCTGCAACGGCTGCAAGTGACCTCGCCATCAACCGATCTACCATTCGGTGGTCAATGATGCATCATCGGAGCACTGCGGAGTCCTCCGTCAAAGATCGATTAGCGGTGTGCCAAGGGATGGCTCTCGTCGTCCCCTGGGATGGAAAGATCCTTAATGATGACACCGCTGGAAGTGTAATGGTGGACAAACAGATATTACTCGGTAGGGGGATTCTGCTCAACTTCTTGGTGTTCCTCGGCTTCCTGGAGGAGGAACTGGTGAAACACAAGCGGAAGCAGTGGTGTCAGCCCTGGGGGAGGGGAACCTGGAAGAGAATGTCGTGGCTTTGTGTTTCGAAACGACCTTATCAAACACAGGGTCCTCTGCAGGCTGTTGTGTTCGACTAGAGAGACTGCTCAGCCGCGAAATTTTGTACGTCGAATGTCGTCACCACGTCCTCGAATTTGTCGTTGGGCATGTCTTCACGGCCCTTCACTGGTCCTCCACTAGATCAAATGTTCTTCTTTGCAATAGATTTAAGGATCATTGGGCCTTCGTGGACCAGGGAGACTGCTAGGATGGATGAAGCGACCCGGAAGTACGAAAAGCGTTCGAAACCAACAAGGAAACCGTAGGGAGTACAAAAGCGTTCATTCCTAATGAACTTCAAACGAAACAGTACAGGAATGACTACCGTGCCTTTTTTGAGCTGGTACTCATCTTTCTCGGGGGAATTCCAGGTCGTGGGGTGAAGTTACCCAAGCCTGGACCAATTCACTCTGTTCGTTGGATAGCGAAGTGTCTGTACTCCCTCCACATATTCCTGTTCCGAAAACAATTCCGACTGACAACCCGAGAAGCGACCACCATCCGCGAGTTCTCCTTATTCTGCAGCCTGGTGTACTGCCGAGCTTGGTTCCTGGCCCCGAGCCTAACAGAGGCGCTGCCCAATGATCTCCAGGTGCGGCAGGAGCTGAACGCGTTACATACCACCAACGAGACCGTGGCGAAGGTAGCGTTGACCGCGTTCAAGCGCCACTCGTGGTAATTGCCGCCTCAAAGTTTCCCCCTGTTCCTCTTTAGCAACAAAGTTGACGCCAGTGAAAGGTCGAACATCGTCCGTGCGATAGAAGCGGACGGGGGTATCATCAGGAGCAAAAAGCGGCTTAACATCGAGGAAAAACGAATTCCCCAATCCTTCTGTGAGTTGGCTAACTCGACCAGCACCCACTTTTTCGACATGGTCGGACTAGATAAGACTTTCCTTGGAAAGGACCCCCTCTCCCTGAAAGAAGATAAATCGTTACAGTCTGGACTACGTACCCTCCAGAGGATGCACCCTCTCAACGACGTGGCGGAGCGCGGCGTGAAGCTGATTGAGGTCTACAACGCCTCAAGCTCTAAAAACGAAGACTAAAAGCAGTTCCTCCTTCACCAGATCTCCAAACACCGCCGAAACTTCCCCAATCCGTAAAAATTCAGAAGCAATAATATCGACCCCAACACCCCTCTTGTTAGTTCTAGGATGGTGTAGGAAATGTATCCAGTGTGTTTCACGGCCGCGAAAATGTAGTTTGCAGAAAGCCCTCCCCGCGTTTCACCAATGCAGAATACCTCGATCCTATCCAAAATAATGTTGTTTAAATCCGGCATAATTTTGTCATAGGCTTTTAAGCACTCTACTCAGTATAAATAAAGGAGTATTTTCAGATTTATTTGTTTTTTTTGGCATCAATTGTTGAACTTCCTGAAACCTGTTCGCTCCGGTTACTGATTTCTCTTGCCTGTTTTTGTCACTGATTTCCTGCAGTTCTTTAATGCCTCTCTTTCACTTTGTTTATAACGAATTCCAACTAATTTCACTATATTTAAAGTTATGGTGAGTAATTTGTCGCCTAACTTCAATATAAAAGAAAGTAAAAGATATTTCATTTATACATATATATGTATTTACAAAAGTTACATGTTGAAGACTTGAAGATTATACTATTCATTAAATAAAATGAAATCACGGTCGGTCTCAACCACGACTCCAGGGGACATTGGAACCTGCTGCAGACCTTCTTGATGTTCAATCTGCTTAACTGGATGAAAAGTGTGGTAATCCAGGACCTATGGTCTATTTTCTGCGACAAAAGTTTGCTTTCTCTCATCTTATATGATTAGTAGCTGATGTCCTCATACACTACTTGTCTGATGAAAGACTCTGACACTCATTTGTCCATAGCCTTGGACGTCAGTGACATTTTGTTATCGTTGCCATTATGGCCTAGATCAATACTACAAATTATTCGTTCCATTTCGTATAAGAACCATTACAGTAAGGTTTCAGAGTTGCCTTACACTCTTAAACTGAGCCTCATCCAACCAATCTTTCCTGATTCTCAGCACCTTCATCAAATTGAGACCATAGCACTCGGATATCTGTGCATTCGAGCTCCCGGTATGAATAACCAGCAGCTTACCTTTTCCAAATATTTGTACTATTGAATCAGGACATGGTATTGCCGTTTTCACAGACGATGCATACCTGAATCTATCCTGATAAGAAGAAAAGAGAACAGACGATATACAACACACATGAGCGGAATTCAAAATTGCCATCGGCGGCAAATTACCCACAGCGCACTCTATATTATAATTCAAATGCCTTACCATTACATATATTTTAATAGGCTTACTCTGTTGAATAGTTTTAACCTTTTTTATTGTTTATCTTTTTTAATTTTTCGCCATTTGGCTATAGTTTCTCTTTCCATTGACTATGTGTAAATGATGTATAATTCAAATTTAGGCAAAACGAAATTGCTTAAACAACATACGATTAAGAAGATTATAGGGTTATAATGGAAAGTGTGGTGAGAATTGCAGTATAATAAGTCACAGCAGTAAATACTTTACTAGAAAATAACTATCCTTTTGATGATCGTGATCAGAGGGTATAAATTTCAAGGATAATATTTACTTGTGAAGCTATAATTGTGGAGTTATAATTTGGGAAAGGGGAAGTTTGATTCAAAGTTATCCATAGAGCTCATGAATTTCAACAGAATCAGAAAGGAATGAGCAACCTTGTGAAATCTTAAAAGGTGATTTTATATAAAACCAATGATTGCCAAGAGAGTTATGTATATGTAAAGTGGGGAGGTCCTGGTAATAATACCTATAGATCGTTACCAAAGCTAAGGTGTTGGTTTGGTGTTTTATTACAGAATATAATCATTGTCTCTCTCTCTCTCTCTCTCTCTCTCTCTATATATATATATATATATATATATATATATATATATATATATTTATATCTATATACTTAGGTACTTTGGGTGTATGGGCCGAAGTTGGTTGAAGACCATTAGTGAATGGGGAAATTGTTATGAGTCCAGTTGGGATGGTTTATTATTAACTTTGCAGGGTCCTTTTCAAAATAAATATTTCACAGTGCAAGTTAGCCAAATATTAACAGCTAGCTGGTACGCGTTGGGGTTTCAAAAGAAAGACAATGCTGAAAATATAACTTTCCTAGAAACAAAATTATATTTATATTTACACAAATATTGGGCTTAAAAGGAATGGTCGCACAGACGGAGTAAATGTCTACGCAAGATACAGGTGTGTTAATGAGGGGATTAAGTAGGTCAGATTCAGGTTAGTGATTTAAAGTGGGTTCTAAAACTGGGGCGTTCACACAAATAATGGATCAATGGGGTAAGCCAGATTCTAGTTTAATCTGCAGGCGGCAACGGTTACGCTAGCTTACGTGCTTGTTGCAGAAAAGGGGCCAGTTGGGATACGATGAATGCGACGGAGGAAGTCGGGTTACATCTTGCTTCAGATGAGAGAGCACTGGTAGAGCTTTCAGAGTTGGGAATCCTCGTCGGATATTTGCCGATTGACTATGGCAGAGTTCACGGATCGATTTAGCCTTCAAATCGAATCAAAATCGCCGCTGGGGGGGGGAGGGGGCGGAGGCAACGAGCGTCCTTCAGCTCGTTTGCCGGAGTAGGTGGGAAGTCTAACATTGCTGCTTACTAAAATGAGTAGAAGGATTATATAGACGCCTGATGAGGAGGTGGCTGTGACGGCCCTCCAGATGCTCGTGCGATTTTGGGGAAAAGTAGGTGACTCCTTCTGGGGAAGGGGGAATTGTGATAACGCTGGCTTAGAATGTCCAACGGACTTCGATCTTCGGTTGGAAGGCAAGAATATTTGTTGAAAGGTGGCCATGAGAGACGATGAACTCGAGCTTGGGGGTGTGATAACGGCGTAGGCTGCATCCTTATCCTGGTTTAGCCACGCTTTTACATCTCCATGCAGTGATCTCAGGACTACGTGGGTACAGAAGGGCACGTGGTCTCCCTTTGACCACATTCTGCTACAATCATCTAGATACTAGTAAATTGGTAATTTAATCAGTGGGGCAAGGGTATTTGACAGATAATTCTAGAAAATGTAAAATAGGCCAAATTATATCATTTTTAACATGGAGATGTTTACATTGAAGAATGTCCATGGTAGTGAAATTTAAGTGTGGTAGTGCGTGCAAAGAAATAGCTATGGTGCGGATGTTTTAAAATAAATGCAGCTCATAGAGTCATTTTTGATAGGCAGTTTGGAACGGATGTAGATACCAGACATCAAATGATATAAAACTAAATAAATGTATTAGCAACTATCTGTATGAATCTGGCCTTCGTATAGTCCAGGTTGACTCTAAGAATTGTTGATAGTGGGTGTTACTTAGGACGAAAGTATTTTAATAGTAAAGTTGATAAAGCAACCTGTGAGAGAGTCTTAAAACTGAAAATGTTATTAGGTTGGGTATGGTTTCTTGCAGAGACGCTTGTTTGGTTGCATTTGGAGAGACTATGAATGGTTTCCTATATTCTGAATGTAACCTACAATGCGGGATAGAAGCCTAGAAAGCCATTAATGGTTCTAGCTTCATCGAATGTTTAAGGAATAGGATAATCAGCTAATTTTGCGTGATCTGTTTTATTGCCTTCCGATAAAATTAGATAACCTCAGTATACTAATGATTCTTATAAGAACTTACATTTTTACCTTTAATTTTAGATTGGCAGTTCTTAATTGAGAAAGTTCTCCTAGACTGAGACTATGCAAATGATAGCGGACACAGTGGACACAGACCTCCTCCAGGTCCTCAACCCGCTGCTCCGCCGCCATTTAACTGACATACTTTTTTCGTCTAAGTAGACTAATGCTTCTACTCATTAGAACTTCAGGAGGTACTCTATATTCATTACTCATTACTCGAGACATGTTTGCAGGACAGTTTTTGACTCCAAACTGATGGGTGCAAAACTCTCAGTGCTCATCGTTTGTGGTGAAAGCTGTTATAGCTATTAAAAGTAAGGAAGAAATAGCCTTTCGTAATTTATAAACTATTTCTTCTAAATTTGGTGAAAAAAAACTGGGCACGGACTGTTATCTTATTTACTCTTTGGAAATTAAGACATAGTTGCGTACCACCAGTTTTCTTAGAGATCAATTTACGATTTCTTATCGTGAATGGGGAATACGATATGGCGAAATGTATATAGGTTTAGCACCTGCTTCATAATTAATTTCAAAATTACACGTTCATAAGTATCTCCAGATAGAACGATTACGTACTCATTTTAACAAGAAAATTGAGAAGCTCTTGCAAGATGCAAGGTTTTTTTTATTTCGGACGAGCTCCAAAGGAGATCATGGAAACACTCACTGAATTTCTGCTTGACTGCTGAATGATCTAAATTTACGGGAAAAGCTAAACCTATACTTTGGTTTGTTTGAAGGGTAACAGATCTTATGCAATAATTTAGAAAAATAATTGGGATTTCAACATTAATGGACGTTGCTAATGACAGCTATAAGGATATATCTAGTTATACAACTCTTTATTAGTTATGAGGAGACTATCATTCGGTACAACTTCTCCAATATTATCTAAAATGTGGGCTTTTAAACGATATTTCTCTATGGTTCCAACAGTTATTTCTTCTCTAGGATAAACGTAAAAACTCGATTTATTAAGAAATTCTACAATCAGTTTTTGCATATGGAATAAGAATTCAATCCATATCCTATGGGCAAATCATCATAATGAGAGCGCGAATTTAGGAAGGATTCAACATTTTTAGAATCAGGACACTTTGACGTTGGCTGAGAGCGCGAATTGTGAATAAATTCATCATTTTTCGAATCAAAAGATTTCAAGGGTGGCCCAGAGCATAAATTGAAGATAGTTTAGTATTCAAAAGGTGTACTTTGTGAAGACATTCTTTAGAAAGAAATCGTAACCAAGTAAAATGACGGATTGCAACTGCGTTTCGGCATTAAAAATACAAAAATCGAGCAGGCTAATAAGAATTAATGGGTTCAAAAGCATGTTCTATTTCTTCATGTGTATAAATATTAGCTCCTGTAAAAGTATTTCACTCTACTGAAGGCTGTACTCTATTCAATATATAACTACTATGGGTCTGTAAGCGACCAATTGATTCCCGCTTCATTAAAGTTGTATCTACGATTGCTTCAAATACTAAACCATTTATTAAAATTCTAATAATTAATTATAGGTGAGGATCTCTTTTACCCTTTCTTCTAACAGGTAATTTATCTAACTAGGTGAAAGCTTAAGTATAATATGGATCATGATCCAAATGGTTCTAGCTTTCTCCTTAAAAAGGGTTGGTATTTTCAACGACTGATTCATAAGCTCATTGGTATAATGCTCTCTTATGTCTCCCATAGGTTTGCCAGTGTTATTATTCGTGTATATAAAAGGAAATTGTCCAACACTGGTATCTAGGTTTCTACAGGTATTACGTGGAAGAATTCAGGGTTGTATGAGTGTACGAGTAAGCTTATGGTCTGTGTTTGGATTTTGCTGAGAGTATTTTCTACATACGATTTATAGGTAGGGTATTTTCTATCCTTACAACGGGAACTATATCATCAGTGGCCATGATTACCACACCATTAAAAATAGTTTGGGTAACCCACACGGTGGAAGAGCTATGGCCTTGACTATCACAATTAAAGCAATAAATGTATGGGTTCTCTTTTTTGCTCTGATTGATTGTCGGTAGATGATAGTAGGAATGCGTTTTTGATGATGTATTATTTTCAATATTTTGAATGTTTGATGGAATATATATATATATATATATATATATATATATATATATATATATCAAAGTAGCGCGAGAGAATGATAAAAATGAATCCATTAAACCACATTTGATAGGGAAAACGGAATAATTTTTCCTTGGAGTAATATTTTTATTACCTTTTGAAAAAAAAATCCGTGCAGGGAAGCGATTCGAACCAGGCACACTGAGGCAGTGAGCACCGCTTTGATCACAGTTAAAAGTATGCCGTTAGTACACTATGCTACGCAGAGAACCAAAAAAATTATCTAAATCCAATAGCTTTTAAGGAACACAATCTTTTTTTTTCAAAAAAAGGTAATAAAAATATTACTGCAAGGAAAAATTATTCCGTTTTCTCTATCAATGTGGTTTAATGGATTATATATATATATATATATATATATATATATATATATATATATATATATATATATATATTCAGCAAGGTTGTTGCTTCTATAAAGGCGTAATTTTAATTGCAGTAGGAAAGATACGACCAGCAGTGACATTCTTATTTATTCCGAGCAACGTTTCGGATTACCTAATCCATCCTCAGGCTAAAGGGATAAACACAATTTGTGAGGCGAAAAAATGTTAACTTAAACTAAATTCAAATCAAAAGCAAATTATTAAGAAAGTGAACCCATAAAATTAAGAGTATTAATAATTACAAGTACACATACAGATAAGCTCAAAGCAAAGGAGAGGAACAGATTCATACCTGCTGTCAGTGAGTCAGGGAAATGAGTAAGAAATTTATCAAAACCGACACGATAATGGGTAATTTATTGTCGGAAGAATATTAACAGGTCTGAATCTGGTTGGTTGTGGCTATTACCGATAATAGGTGGCAGGTCAAGTCTGAATTTAACGTGGGCGAATGTGTTTTTATGAAGAGAGATTCCAGAACTCTGATCTGGGTGATGTTAGGATCAGAGCCCAGAATCTCAAAATTATTGATGTTGGCATCAACCTTACAGTTTATAATGTGATCTCTGATTGGCGAGACTTCCTTCCTGGCGAGAAACTTTCTTGTTCGGCAACTAATGCCAAGGTGTGCGCAAACCCTCGAGTGTAACGAGCGAATAGTACTACCAATCTATGTTCCCTGGGAAAATCCAGGGCAAGAAAATTTGTATACAATACTATTGCGCAAATAAGCAGGGGCTAAATCCTTGGTGCGGAAGAAATTACCTATTTTCAAATTGTTAATGAAGGTTATTCGGAAATGTATTTGCGGAAAAAAACTGAAGAACTTTTCGGTACCGTCTTGAAGCCTCTTGATTCAGAGAACTGAAATCAGGTAGGAGAAAATATCGCAAGTCCTTAGGGACATCTATCTTTGCAATCTTTGGATGGAAGTAATCATTTATTATTTTGCCTATGACTCTGTTAACTAAATCTATAGGGAATGAGTTGGACACGAAATAACTTCTTAAAACGTCAAATTCAAGGTGCATTAAAGCGTAGGAGGAGCAAAGCAGTATGGCTCTCTGTATCAAAATATACAAACTGTTCATTTTCAATTTTTTGTCACAAAAGCTAAAGAACTTAGACCTAATCCAGAATATGTTGGTTTTATAAAGATGGACGTGCAGAAACCAGTAGGTGTTTTTTTAATTAGAATGTCCAGAAAAGAAATAGAGTTTTCATGTTCACTCTCCAAAATTTGGAAAAACCTTAAAGCCTCATTTTCCGATTTAAATAGTGCATAGGTGTCCTCAACAAAATGCCTATAAGAAAACGGCCTAAACGAGGAGGGACATTCATTAAAGAGCCTATCCTCCCGGGATACCATAAAGGCATTAGCCAAGGATGGTCCCAAGAGACTCCCTATCGAAACACCATCCAGCAGACGATGGTCTTTAGAGGCAAGGAGTAACAACTGTGAAAATTGTTGGCGATTGAACCCATGAAAGACCGCGGATGTAGAGTCGGAAGGGAAAGCTTTATCCAAAAGAATTTTGAGGACCTCTACAACTGGAACTTTTGTAAAAAGAGATGTTACGTCATAACTCACCATATAGTCATGTCCATTAAGTTGAAACAGTTCGTTGGAAAATTCATAGATATTTTTTACTGTGTATTGATTATATGTAAACTGTGATAAAAGTTGAACACAAAATTTTGCCATTGCAAAACCAGCCAGGATCGGTCGCCATGGTGTTCAATCTTTGTATATCTTTGGTAATCCATAAAGTTGTCCGAAAGAGGAACCAGATACATACAGTTTTGAATACAAATCCTCTGTTAAAGAGTTTGAATTTTTCAAGCTGACGAGAAAGCGGTTAATTTTGTCTTCAAACCTACGAACAAGAGTAACAATAGGTTCAGATAACCTACAGAACTTCAAGGATCCTCAAGGATATAATTCATTCTGTTAATCTTCAAGGATCCTCAAGGATATAATTCATTCTGTTAATGTAATCGGCTTTGTTCATAAGAACAATTCTATTGCCTTTATTAGGTCTAGTGATTGTTAATTACTTATTTCCTCCTAGCAACTTAAGAACTCGAATGTCATTAGCTTTAAGAAATAAGGAGGCTAGCACTTGTTTGAATGCAGCAATTAGAAAGCAACGTGCCCTTAAACGCACTAACGGAAAATTTGAACTAGGTTTTTTAGCCTTTAGAATCCTTTAAACCCAACCTAGCGTAGCCACCGCATACCATTATGCCATATTAACTAAAAAAAAAAGACAGCCACGAATCATTCGAAATATACGGGAATCGAAAACGAAATGCTATTGGGTATTCGGCAAAGGACGCATGCGCAGATCGCTTGAAGATCTAAAAAAGCCTGGTATTTGTTGAATATCGCCAAAATACGCATGCCCAGATCGCCTCCAGATCTAAAAATGCCAGGTCTAGGTGAAGAGTCAGGACAAAAGTTTAAGGAACGAAGCCAAAAATGACGCAGAAATATTCAAATTTAGAAAAATAACAATATACTTTCGAAAAGTGAATATTTACGTAAGTATTAGGTTCCTGAAGTTAAAAGTAACATCGGTGAGCATTTTATTTAGAACTAAAAACGGTTGTCACTTTGGAAATTATAAAATCGTATTTGTGTTAAAATGAATCTTAACCCATTGCAGGGCTTTTTCATTTTCTTAAATTCAAGTTTAGGTCAGGCGACTGAACAAATATACATATCCATTTTTTTTTCCAAGACAAGTTTAGATTCTTTTTCTAAACACAATAGTCGACAAAAAACCCAAAGCAAATGCTTGGTCTTTCTTCTTTAGGCTAAAAATATATTGACAGGTAACTGAGTAATCATTATTTATATTAAAAATAAACTTATTATTTATAGGTACAGATAAAGGCACAAACTTAGACTTCAAAGTGTACAATTCTAACTATAGGTAAGATAAGTATATTTATATACATACATATATGTATTTACTTGTTGGGCTACTATAGCCCTAACACTTGATAATTCATTCTATTCAATATATGTTCTGTTGAGGTGCTCTTCCACCTACAGGCATTCACATAGTGCTCCTCTGTTAAATTAAAAACTTTCCGATGAAATAGTTTTTCTACAGACGGGGTTTGGGGAACATTAACTCTAACAAAATCACTAACCATGACCGCACCATTTAAGCCCTATCGAGTACAACGCTTCTATCCTCAATGCAATGACCATAAGGCCCTAGCATCGATAAAAACTTTCAGCAAATCAACATGCCCCTTTCAAGGTTTGTATACTTGAGTACACATATTACAAAGGTCGAAAAAGTATTTTTGAGAAATCTTGGAGCTCAAAATTTTATTTTTTTTCAATTTTCGAGCCAGAAAGAAATATACCCTCAGAGTTGTTGGTTTGTTGTTATAAGTGCTTCTAAATACATCAGAGGAGAGTTTAAACTGAAGGATAATGACAAACAAGTGAGGAGTCCAACTTTTATTATCTAACTGATACATACTATTTGTCAACTGATACATTAAAGTCATGCTTTGTCTCAAACAATGTCATGAAGTCATGGTATTTTAGTATCCCCCGAATGTAACTTTGAAATTTGCACCTGTAGGGTCTCACTCAACCCAAAATTTTACCCCTCACGTAATGTCCTGATAGGAACAGCTGAAATGTCAGCCTTTATAAGAAAATGAGTTGAAGAGAAGAGGCCTACAAACTCCAGTTTATAATATAAAATAAGAAATCTTAGATATTAGCCTACCTTAACAAAAGTCCCAAAGGCAATAAAAGAAATGGTATAGAGTTAAACCTATTTACTTTTTACGAGTCCTTGATGTCTTCGTTACTGTTCAAGGTGTTATAACCGGGCCTTACGTTCAGTTTTCTTTTTAGTCAATATGTTTTTGTCTGTAATGATATTCACGATTTCCACAGGAAACTAATTTTCAGTGTTTTAAAATCTCCGAAAGTTGTTGTGTTTGGTTTTGAGTCATAGTTGGCGTCGACAACAATAATAATGACGGCACATTTTTCCTAAATTGCATAAATTAGGACTTCCATTAATTTATTGAAAGGATGTTAAAAGAAATTTAATGTAATATTAAGAATTAGTCATTCAGAGTTGTATATACCTTCGGAGGTCTTTCATAGTAGCCATCTCTTGCTTCTTTTCCATAAACTTCGCCATAAGCCTGCGTCACCATTTGCACACACCGCTTCACACCTTGAGAATCGCAGGGGATGACAATAGAGAGTGGCTCGTCGACAATATTTTGCAGGTCCACATTAGATATGTAGATGCATTATAAGTGGTGGCTCATACCTGCACGCCTCTCCAGGGAGTTGTAGATCAAAAAGGGTTCTTAGCAGGTTATCTATTTTTGGTTGCTTGAAATCACATATCTCTTCCCCATACAGAGTAACTTCTCGGATCTTCTTGATTCAGTCAATAGCTCATTTCCTGTTCTGATCAACGTCTGTTAAAAGGATGTTATCATGATGGGCCTATTAGTAATTTCTTTGGATTGTTTGCCATGCTAAAGCTTCCCTGGCAGGTAGGAGTATTTGCAGAAGAATGATCTGTTCCAAACGATATTTAGATCCCTCTATGCATTTCGGAGAGAATTTGATGTAAACCAGATGGGCCCATAATGACACACGACAAAAACTATGTGAGGTGATAAAAGTCATTGTTAGTTTTTTCTGTTGCCTCATAAAGTCGAGATATTCTGCTGGCAGTGGTGGGCCACCTTGCATGAGATATTGGCTCTGGTTTCATATGTAGGAGATCATCGTCAATTATACCACTTCTCATAGCACTGATAATTCTGTACAGGTAAGCTTGGTCCCGACTAAGCTCATTCACATATACATCTGAAAGAGGACCTCCTTTAGCAATACATTGCTAACCATTTAGTGATAGTCGTGAGTTTCACAAGTGGTTTAGGCTTTACCAAGTGGTTTTTTCCATTGAGGTATAATATCTGTTGTGCCAATATAATTGCTGCAGAGGTGCTTTAAAGGAAGCTCCTTTAGATGCAAGCTGCAGATAACCCACAATGAGGACGATGTAATTGACATTTCAGCCCTTTTCTGGCTTCATCCTTGTAGCCAGTATTAGTTGTCATGCTGTCAGCTCCCACTGCCTTTATCTCATCTTTAATATTATTTTCAACATGCCATTTCATCAAACCATCGGCAATACCTGCACCTCTTCCTCGTTTAATAGTTAGATGATATAAATAGAAAGTACCAGGTTCTCCTACAAGCATATAGTGATCTTGAATTTATTTTGTTCCATACCATTTGTTCCCTTTCTTCTATTTAGTGAGTGTTGTGTCTCTCTTTCCCTCAAAAGAGCAGTAATTTTCTTATCTCCCAAACATTCGATTCAGTGAAACTCCTTCTTAACTTCTTTCGTGCCCTCCAGCATTTGTGCTGGTCAATTACCTGGAATCTCTCTTTTGAGTTTATAATACCATTGTCGAATAGTGCTGCCCTACGAATAGCAGCAGCATCAGCAGCTCTATTTGACACAGAATACCGATCTGCTTCCATGGCAATTGTTGGTATTGGTGTGATATTATTTTTTGTTCTCGCAAAGACTTTCTTGCATTCATCATCAGAAATGTCAGAAGATGAGATTTCTTCATCCAAAGCTTCGTTTGAAATGGTAGTTTTCTCTTCTCTCTTCTCTTTTTGTGACTTGTTCTTCTCTTCTTTCCTGAATTCGATTTTTTCTGATTTTCCTTTTTTTTTAATCATTTGACTTGTTTTTACATCTACTTCTACAATTTTTATGTGACCCCCAGCTAATTAATTAATAATAAATTCATGCTCTCGACGTGGCACTTTGATGATCTTTCCACACTTGCAATCCAAGAGATCAGCACACTGGCAGTCTGCTATATCAAAAGGTTTGACCCAATTATGGGATAAACCTTTTACTCTTAGTTATAGTCATTCCTTGTTTTGATACCACAGACGCTTCTTCGACCAATCGGAGAAATTTGGTTTTAACATTATTGATCGGCTTAACTGGAATACTGGCTTTTTTGCCAAAACTCAGTAAGGGCGGCGGATAATTCAGAAATAATATCGTTGTTACTCTTGTATTCATTGTCTCTTACATGCTAAATATATCTTTCAACCTGTTGTTTTGTTGGCAGTTCATAATGAGAAAGTTCTGGAAGTGGGGAGACAAAAAGCTTAAGCCATATACCTCTATAGGAAATACTCTGTAAATATCTCTTAAATACGTCATACATCGATTAATTTATAGTGCCCTCCGAGTAGTTTACAAACAAGGAATTCCTTAATCTAAAATTGCCTAAACATTAGATACACCATGAGCTAAAGTGCAACTTTCTTCCTGTACGAAAATTACTCCTTTCTAGCTTCAGAGACGAGAACTTAACTAACTGAATACAACCAGCCTCACCGTACAGAAAATATATTTTGAGGCAAAATTTGGCCCCCAAAGAGGAAGTGATACGATTTTTTCAGATTTCTTTTCGTCATCATTTCTAAATTTGGGGTGATTTGCTCTACAAGACCTGAAATATACCTTAAAATTGGTTGAAACACTACGCCCTAATGGCCATCCATAAATATTGGGTGCTATATTGCCAGAGCATCTTATCAAGTTAGTTTTCATTCCTGGTCAGAAGGCTCCATGAAAACTTCCTCAAAATCCCTCCTGATGTAAATTTATCATATTCAAAATCATTCAGTTCCCGGTCAGCTCTTTCTCTCTCGCACACTCACTCACATATTTACATCGAATTATTTTAGCACTCTTTCATTCCTTCGCAAATTGTTACTGACACTAACTATTGTATATTCTCTTCAAAGGTCTATTTCTCTTAATTCTTTTTGCATGGTTATATCAGCTTAGGAAAGCTTTAGTCACAAACTCATTCACACCATCCTTTACACAATAAACATCTCTTAACTTGTCGATCATTGCTATATAATTACCATTCGCAAACCAAATCATCTCATCAAATTGTCAATTTGCAAATTTCTCTCTGGAGAACTTTCATTCTCATTCCATACCATATTTTCCTTCCGAGGCTCCAACGTTGTTACCAACATACTTACGTGTAGCTTTCTATCATACTTCACCCTCAAGCCTTTAGCATTGACTAATTTTCTGATCAAACTGAGACTTTCTTACCATTTAAACCATTATGGGCGTAATCTGCTTTCTCTCTACCAGTATTAAGGACGATACATTATAAATATTTAAAATCTAGCACTTCTTTGAGAGTAACAACACGCTCTCTAACATCACACCGTAGCCAATCAACCCTCTCAAATACCATTAACTTACTCTTTTTCTGCCTTTATTTTTAGCCCTTCCTCGCACATAGCCTGTCAAAACCTTCGAGCAGAATTTCCTAATATCTCTCTCTCTCTCTCTCTCTATCTATCCAACTCTCTCTTCGCTCCCTCTCTCTCTCTCTCTCTCTCTCTCTCTCTCTCTCTCTCTCTCTCTCTCTCTCTCTCTCTCTCTCTCTCTTAGGCACTAATACCAGGTGATCAGACCCGCAAAAAACACATTTCTTGCCAACTCTTATCACTCTCATGCCCCTTTTCTCATTTTGACTTGTACTTCTATCAGTGTTCCATAAGAAATATAAATTAAACAGCCATGACTATATCATGTCATAATAATTGTAGGGATTTTTTTGTATGTCTCTCTTCATGGTCCTGTGCTTTCATAAAGCTCCTGTCTATCAACTAACGAAATAAGTGAGAGAAAATATGGGTGTTCCAGGCATGAGGGAAAGCACTAAGAAAAGAGGATGAGAGTGTCACAGCGGGAATATTATTACCCATGTTTACGGCAAATAGAGAGAAATCGCTCACCCATTCAAAACTGACGACTGAGAGGAACAATCAGTAAGAGACCAGCAGAAGAGCGTGAGTCCCACTGAGCAGGGTTATGGTAAGTGAGAAATTCATGTAGGAGGCAGTTGCAGAATTTAAGGTCTTATATACATATAAGAAGAACCTTAAAGGCAATTCTTTATCGAATTGGCAGCCTGAGCAATTATAAATAACTGGATTTGCACTAGAGAACCGTCCACTGTTGTGAATGACACGGGAAGAGTGTTTTGAACCAAATGGAGAGGTCAAAGAGTGGAACCCTGTAATATAGCCAGAAGGGAGTTGCAGTATACAACGAAGAAGGGAAGGAAATCATAATTGGAAATTTCTAAGTTGTGGTAAAATCGGAAGAGATGCTGTGGAACTTAAGGAGAAAGCACAATGAGTTTTGAGGGGTAGCATTTAATTAATAGCTTTGAAGTGGCCGACACTAACTGCAGTGTCCTTTATTAATACGTTTTCCGAGTTATTCGGTGATAATGTTATAATGCAAAAGTCCGTTTCTAAAATTCTTAAAAAAGGAAGATAAGAAAAGAAGAGAGATTTGCTTATCATCATCATCAGAATTTAGTTGCCAAGAATATAATTTCTAATATTCATAGATTGAAAACCATAGGAAAAATACCAGTGAAACCACTCAAGTGTAGTTCCAGAGAAACCTGGGTGTTCACGAAAACTAATAACCAGTGTGATCAACATTAAGAAATGCTGCCGCAATGTCCAGATGTACAAGAAAGAAATCATAACCAGCGTTGGCCACACGGTGAAAGCGGTCACTTACATGTAGGAGAATGGATTCAGATTTAAAATTCTAGATTTAGAATTTCTCGAGTGTAATTAGATTTGAGAGAGTGCGCGAAAGCATGCCAGTTCTTTTGGATTTAGGTTAGTTTTCTTTTTGAATAGGGCGAAGAGCAGTATGTTTTAAAACAGATAGCCATATATTTCTACGAAAAGGAATTATTAAAATATCTAAGTTATTGGAGGAAAAAACACAATTGCCAGGAATGATTTGGAGCTAAAGATTCTAGAGGAGAACAGATCTTTCGAAGAGAGGAAGCAAGTAAATTCCGCAATGAAAATGATGAGAGGTAAAGAAGTTCGGTCGAGAGAGAAATTGAAGTTACTCGATACAAGGTATGGGGACAGACGGCATCCCACATCGGATATAGATTATCCTGTCAAATAATAAGTGAGGGAATTAGGTAAGAGAATCTGGGGGATGAGACTGGGGTGTCCCAGTGGCCGAGAGATTCGCAAGAATATTGATCAAAGTGCGTGGCTTGCTTACGCTTTCTGCTAGAAGACGTGGGATATGGGATTTACAAAGCGGACTTTAAGACTGCGGCTTAGGAATGACTTAAAAGGAATGGCTACAGAAGCTGTACCTATCTCTGCACCGTAAGCTGAGGCAGTACTTAGAAGCCTCTCACATGTTAGGGGGTTTCTTGGCATTCAAAATAGTAGTTAAGAAGCACAAGGCACTTGTTAATCTAGTGAGGGTAGGAAAAGGAGTAGAAGCAGAAAAAATAGTGAGAAATGAACGGATAAAAACGATGAGATCATTAGAGGTAATAGCAGTGTAAGAATGGAAAAGGTGAGGCACGAACTCTAGTGGCCTTTTTTTGTTTAATGAAGGAGAATGGACGATCATTAGGGTTGGTGACCAATATATACAATAAAAGGGTCGTTAGTGCTGTGAGTCTTCTGCTATACACTTATCCCATTCAGGGGGTGTCTTCAAGCTGCTTTGAAGACAAATCTTAGTCACAACCACCGAATCTAAAATAAATCTTTACGATAATTTGAAAATAAAACCTAAAAAAGCAAGAATAAGATCAATAACAACAACTAAACAAGGACCAAATTGAAAATTAAGCTAAGAAAAAACAAGGGGCAAGTTCAAGTCGAAAGTGGTTGGCCTGCCGATCCTATAAGCCCAAGTGTGACAATCATTTTAAAAGTTCAAACAGTATGGGGAGCCAGCCCCCAGAACCATGGATAAGCTGCAGTGACTCACGCTCGTCCCTCTACCGGGACTAGTACTGCGTACGAATCTTTCTAGGACTAGAACATTCATACAAATAGTCTTCTATAACCAGCAATCTAAGATCCTTCCAAATCTACTCCATCTCCTTTTTCCATTATTCAGAACTCTTATAGCACTAAGCCACTTGTCTTGCCTATTCCATACCCATTATGACACTTGTTTGCATCCAGGAAGAAGGTCATATTCACACTCGTGTCATCTTTCAATCCCAGATTATACAACTTGTCAAATTACTCTTACCAATCTCATATATTCTCATTGCAAGTAACTTTCCATCAAGTAATCTCATGTGGGATCTTGTAGACATGAAGGATCCCAAGTGTTTCAACGACCCTAACCTAACCTAACCAAACTTAAACTAACCTACTTTAACATACCCTAAACTAACCTAGCCTATTCTAGATTAGGTTTAATTATGGCGGGTTTTATTAGGGTCGAAAAAAACTTGTGCTGCCTCATATTTACAAGATCTAAAATATATCTCTATCTTCTCATAACACTCTCGGTCACAAACTAGTTCACACTTTTTTTTATACTATACACAATTCTTACCCATTTGATTGTCCATATATACCCTTCGCATCCCAATTATTCCTCGCTAAATTTTCCTTTTGCACCTGACTTATTAGAGATCTTTTCTTCTTCCATACCGTATTCTTACCCCCCAAAAACTTAATTAGGTGCCAGCATATATATATATATATATATATATATATATATATATATATATATATATATATATATATAAAGAGAGGGGAGGGGAGGGGGAGAACATTCATACAAGCATGTATATGAAAGAGTAAAAAGATTTCTGCTTATTTGGTCATCTATTCGAGTAATTTGTTACTGTTAATCGAGCGCAAGTGTATTATTAGTATTCCTTAATCACTTGGGAGTCGATTTATTATTGATAATTGCAAAGATTCAGGGAGTTTTATCTATTTATGCAAGGATCTAAGATACGTGTTTTATCTTACCCTCTCATTATTCTACTCCATTATACTCGTACTAAGGAGCTCCCTGTATTTTGATGCATCTCCAGGGCAGGCACACAGGTGAGTGTTAATTAGTACCATTTCCTTCCCCCTTCAAAGGGGGGAGGTAGAGAGAGCAAAGGTAAGGAAACAAACGCTAAATCTAATACATAAAGGAACAAAAAGCATGACAAGATATAGAAACATGAAAGGGAATATACACAACAAAACTGGAAAGGCTGAGGAAGTGGTGAGAGAGAAGAAAACAGACTAAATATGAAGTTAAAGCTAAAATGCATTAATATCAGCTATATATATATAGACTAGAATTTGCCGAGAAAAAGAAAGACACATAATTATTAAACATAAAGTAAAACTACCTAGAATAAAGTGCATACATTTAAATCAGTATTGCTGAAATCCCAGCGAGGCTCTTGTTGATTGCCAGCATTGTGAGATTATCCTATTATTTTTGGACTATTTTTTTAATTCATAATAGAGAGGAGACTAAAGCTTTTATTTAATTTCTTCAGAGTCAACCAAAAATTATTAAGGTTTCAGTTAACCACATCAGCTGATCTAAACAAGTGAACCATTATCACTGTTACCCAAACTTATAACTATAATTGATTGCATAAATATATGTTTATGCATGCGTGTGTGTGGACTCGAAATTGGACGCAGTAAACGCGAGGTTAAAAGGTCACCGCTACTGTATTCTCCGGTCGTGTCGCTTGAAACAGGTTTGTTGTTCTTTGTTTGTTTGTCTGTCTTTTTGGGTGGCAATTCATTCGTTTGTTTCATCATTATTTTATTCTGAGCCTGACTCAGAAAGAGAGTGAGACCTTTCTTCATCTTGGCTCCGTGTCTTCTCATGCACGTACCTAAGAAGTTTCATAATTTGTTATCCTGGACCTCTCCTTCAGGACAAAACGAGGTTTTTTACGGTGAAAGTCGAAGATAAAAGCCATATAAAAAATAGGGCATCTAGAGTGGCAGAAAGCATTCGATGCCTTGCTGGCTAAACAAATTCGATTAAAAACGTGGCATCCAAATAACTAGACTAGATTAAAAGTACCTCTCAAACCACATACATATAGTGGAATTAACTCAGATTGAGCACCATTATCTAATGAACTTCCCAAGGATTATTGGTTAGCTGATTATTATTAAAAATTTAATTAGATGAAATTAATTGCAATGTAAATACCAGAATCTCAAGATTGATACGAAGAGAGGAAAATTTGGGTAGAATATTGCCTCAATGGATAGTTAAAGGTCAATCAAAAGTACTGTGAACATTAAATTGTGCTCTTTTTGAGGGTAAAGAAATTCGAGGGCAAATGATAATTCTCAATAAAAGTTAAACTGCTGGTTTTGGTTAATATCTGAAACTATTACTTGATTTTCTTTATCGAAATTAAAGCGACGAATATATGTGCAAAAATAATTCTCAACTTCATTATATAAAACTTAAAGTAGGGACAAATTTCAGGTCTAATGGAGGAGAGAAAGAGAAGTAAATTTGATAAAGCTACGGGGAATTTTGGTAATACAAATAAACACAAAAAATGTCCATCGATACAATTGGAGACATATTTTTGTTATTTCATAAAATGTCAAAGGTGATAAGTGGATCTCTCACAGAAATTCTGTAAAGATCTGTAAAGAAGGTTGTGAATTAAGAAGAAAGGGGAATGTGTCGAAGGTATATAACCGCAAACCCTTTGCGGATATTTAGGGCTTGGAGTGTATGCAATTTGGAAAGCATATGCAATACCTGACACTTGCTTGGGGCCGAAAGAGGGTGTATTTCTCCAGTTATCAGGGGAAATAAGAGCTTTAACTCTTCTAAACAACCCACCTACTTGTTTGCATCCGAACTCGAGTGTCTAATGAAAACTTGAGTTATAATAAGGATTATTATGAAAACTATATTCAAAATCTAATTATAAATGTATACCATTATATAAATCCCTTAGTAACTTACATCCTGAATCAAACCCGCAGGTTCTGAACACTGCCCTCTGAGAGGTTTAGAAAGGTTAAAGCGGGTACAACGATGTACAGTTGGTACTCAATAACTACATAAAATTCCCCCTGTGCAGTGCGATTCCTCAAATTCTAAATATCTTTTCGGAATAGCCGAACAATAAAGAGAAGAATATATTAACTTTTATAAAATCGCCAGACAATTTAGGTAGAATAACGAGGGATCACAATTTAAAAAGTAGGCATCGTAAATTTGAGAAGGAATTGCAGAAATTCTTTTCCCGTGTAAGATGATGGGTAAGTACAGTGTTCTAAAATCATACGTTAAGTCCAATGCTTCCATAGAAATATTCAGGAAAATGTCAACTATGCTAACGTAGTAAGTTAGCGTCTGCAAAAATACACATAAGAGAACTCATTTCCTGAAGATTATTCCCAGATGATGATTATAAAACTGCTGGTTTTATTGAAAATTAGCGTTGAATGCGTACAAATGATACATTTTCCTTTCTACTTGTCCTTTTCCATTTTACCTTCTCCAGTACCAGGCCAATATATATATATATATATATATATATATATATATATATATATATATATATATATATATATATATATATATATATATATATATATATATATATATATATTAAATAGCAAAGACTCCAATTAGTAGAAACTAGTCCGCTGTGCAAATATGATTATGAAGTTTGGAGGTAACCTAGAATATGTTTCGAAGAGATTGAGACGGGTAATGGATGTTCAAATCAAGCCTAGGCTTAGTGAAAATGAAAGACAAGCAACAAGAAAAGATGGTAAACAACAAAAAGAAATATTAATGGACTACTCTCCTTGGATTACGGCAAACCTGCCCTTTAAACAGAAACAGGTTATGAGATTTAGGAAAAAACAGTAGGGAGCAAATAGTTCTAAATTTTAACTGTGACTGGAATGAAGGAATCATCTACTTGGTTTATTTTGGAGTTCACTATTTTTAACACAGTAATATTGTGAATGAGAAGCCTGACGGCTCTTGTATGGACGAGAGTGTATAGGTGGCATATCCTCTTCCAAAATAGCCAAGTTTCAATAAAACTGAGATATTGCACTATTTATAGAGAAACATGAATTACCCATACATATGTATATAGGCGATGCCTTGTTCTTAAGTTCGAATCGTATCTTATTTTTTCTTATTCCCATGGGACCATTAAAACCTACTTTACCACGGATATTATCTTGCCCCGATCTTTTTGTTAATTCGGGATTACTCATCTTGCGGCCACTAACGAAGGTACGGTATCGAAAAAAACAATAATATATAATGTGATAATCTATGTTAATTAAATTATATACAAAAAATAATCAAAAACAACTGTAAAAAAGAAAAGGGGAGAACACCTCCCTCGGGGACTTAAGCGTGCTGCCAAAAGGTTAAATGAAGTAAACAGATCAAATTATGAGGAAGCCTCAATTCCTCCAAAAAGTCGACATAACACAATCGAGTGCGGATACGTTAACACAGAGTTCATGAGCCAAGCATTAGCGACCACGCTCGTCACGCTACCTGTACATAGATATATTTCATGCGCAGCTCCCCCCGACTAGGACCAAAGACTTTTAACAAGATATGGCATAGAATCTTTGAGAAAAAGGTTATGGGGTCATTCAATCAGATGGTGCTGCACCTCACGAGTGTGTACGATTCGTAGATAACTGAAAAAGATTTGATGCTGTCGAGAGGATTATGGGATAGTTCTACTTGAGAAGAGGTGGAACGGTTCAAAGTGCTAACCTGATCCCTGACAACTATTCAGTGTGCGGAAGAGCAAATCTCTGGCCAAGGTACTCACTTCTCTGGAACCAGCAAAAGAAATTCCCGACATACAGCAGCCATGGCGTTAGGGCATGCATTAAACCGGGACAAGTGGATGCCAAAGCACTAAGGGCATTGAGCGTGCGTTTTATTTAGTTTGTATTAAAGGAGGCGTTCAGATCGACAAGGGCCAAGATGGCAAATAGCTAAAAGAAGATATCATTAAATGACATTCAAAATGCAATCGGCTTAGTAAGGGCGAATTCAACAATGCAAATTATTTCCTTAGTTGAAACAAAAAGGGGGCGGAGCCTGGAGCCTGGCATCTTCGCCCTTGTCGTTCGCAATATTGTTAACTCAATTTCATCTTTAAGCAATGGAGACATTTTTATATACCTGATTAAAGTATTAACTAACGCAGAGAAGAATAAACAGTGGGTAAAATAAAAACTAATAAATTTTATTTTTATTTGTAATTTATACTTTGTATTTAATAACTAGTTTCCTTTTATAGATGATAATAATGTTCCATTTAGCGAGTCTGAAAAAGAAAAATAAATTTTATTTAATGTTGTTTGTCAACAACTAAATTAACTAAAGATGAAAAATGAGCCACAACACTTTTCTTTACTTAACTTTATCTAAATTTTTATTTAGGTAAGGTAAATTGGTTAGATTAATTAAAAGAAATTGAGATAATGGGCATGGCGCGATACCAAGAATATTATAAATTTCACATTGTACGTCTCATATTCTTCTAATCTAATTTAACTAAACTTGTACCTAATTAAATGTTGAAATTTTAGTTTTATAGGGATTGTGCACACATTCCAATGACTAACTTTATCGGATAATACTTACAGGATAGGCGAACATGTAGCTTAAAAATTTAGTTTATCATCATTATGATCATATCCCTCTTCATCGGGTGTTATAGTATCTTTGCTTTGTAGTTCTATAACATTTTCCAAAAATTTCTTGTGGTGTAGAGGCACATAAACGAGTAAGTCTTTCAAGTCTTTCACTTTTTCATCGCTCAGTTTCACAGGATTTGGATACTTTTTTGGAACACAGTAGTTGAAAAATCAAATTTTGACTGATCGTAGGCATTTTGTCTGCTTTTCTGTAGTTTGATCTCCACTAACTCTTGAATATATGCATTTTTGATGCAATATCCTTGTTTGAAATTACTAGAATATTGAAGGACCCTTGCTTCCTTGAAATTGGCTTGCATCCTAATCCTCTTTGTAATGTAATTCTGTAGGATACCATAGTCATAGAAAGAGGAGCGATCCATTCTGACGACTGTAAATGGATGGGTGATCCCAACAGTTTTAATAAGAGTAGTATATTGCTCTTCTGAATTGACTTCGACTGCTCTTAATTTTTTTTCTAGGAGACCAAAATTCGGTCACAAGGAAGAAAAGAATGGCCCGGGACCATAAAGTAATGGGCAATTTCATTAAACGTGTTTTCATGAATTTTTTGGAGGCATGCTAAAACCATGTTGATATTTTTATTTTGGCCTCCGTAATTGTCACTAAACAATATTAGTTTTTTCGCATCAAGGCTAAGGTTGGTATTAATGTAGTGCATGAAACAGCTAACTATCTCCACCGAACCTTGTTTTGCAACACTCTCGTTTCATAAATACATGGAAGCTGTATTTGAACACACATTGTGAACACAAAAATTATATACCCAAAGTTTCCTTTTATAGTATTGTGCGCTTGTTTAAATCTTGGGAATCGGCAGGCTTTGTTGTAAATCAAAGCAAAGTACAGTTACTGATGGAGCTTGATTATCTTGAAATGAGCGAAGTTTGTTATAAGGTACCCTTGCACGCTCTTGTTTCACTTTAAACGCTTGATTCATTGTAGCATCTTTGGTTTCACTTAAACTCTTAATTTCATTTTTGACTTGGTCACAAAATGAGCATCTGGTTCAAAGCACAAATTGAAGGCACTATTAAATACATAACGATAATAGCTATCTTTTACAGGCTCAATGTGTAGGAAATTTTCACTAATTCATTCTATATACATATTGTAAAGAATTCTAATCTTAAGACCGGGAGTTAAATATTTTCTATGTGGGCTTTTTACTCTGCTATAGTAGCTAGTTGCCTTTGGAAGCTATCTATATGGTCACTGACAGAATGTTTCCTTTCATCAATCACCTTAGTAGCAATGTGGCTTTTCTGTGATTTCCCTCGTTTATCTAAATCAATAGAGCAACTTCTATTTTGTTTATAAAGCACAGATCTCACACGTTTTTCTGTTATGCCGTGGGCACTATAGAATGTCTTACGACATACCTCATTGCCTTAATTGTCAAACTGTACAATGTATTTTATTCTTCCTAGTGTTCTACTAGGCCTATCTTTGACAAGGAATCTTTTAACATCTTCATTAATAAGTAATGTAGAAAGGTAAGCATCCTGGAGATCGTAATCTCCTCTTGTCCAAAAAGCATCAAACACTTCTCGGATTATTTCTATTCTCAAGTTTGTTAAACAACCACAAGAACAAGCAGGACCTATTACATGAGCAGGAACATGTTTTGACGTCTTAACAGTCACATAGGCTTTACCGCAATTTCTTTTTTCCTTTGCTATAACACTTTTCCAGCTTTTAACATTTATTTGGCGATTTCTGAAATAACCAGTTGGTGCAATTTGGAATCATCACTTGTGTCACTCATTATATGAGCTAATTTAAAAATCAAAGTTCACTGAACGATCGTTTTCACACGAATGAGTAAATAATTGTATTCTTAAATTCGTACAGTAAGCTCAGTTTGGATTGGGTGATGAAACTCAAATAAATTGCGCTGATTGGATAACCGTTTTGGCGTGTTCGCCCTTGTCGTACGGTTCTTTTATCTCGGGATTCGCGGCTAAAATTGAGATCATATTTTCGTTACTTATAAAAAAGCTTAGATTTTGAAGGAAAAATGGCAAATTAGGCTCAAAAGGTTTGCATGCCTTGATAGAGGAGTCGATGGTGTATATAAAAAATAAAAAAAATAAGAAATTAAGAGCATAGCATTTTCGCCCTAGTCATTCTGAACGCCTCAAATAATACTCAAAAAACGAAGAGAGCAAGTAATCGTCCGTATCGAGCAGAATATTGCAACCATTTCGGCCTTTGAGACAGCACATCGCTCGAAAAAAAACTGACTGTTTTAAAGAAGAGGTGGCTAACATGGAAGCCAACTCCGATTTAGTCATCTGAGCTGCAGGAAAAGAGACCGAAATGTCTTCTAAGTAGAGCAAAGCGATAACATTCTTTAGCTTCATCGAAGTCATACCGTTGATGCTCACCGCAAAAAGGCTGTGACGATAAAATATCTATGCAGAAAAACCTTCTTTTCTCCTAACTGTCTGCGAACCTAACAACCCTGTATGCGGAATATCGGAATGTTAGGGTCTCTATAATACCGTAACCACCGTTGGTATTATAGGCTTTCTCTAAATAAAAGAAAACTGAAGAAATGCTGCCTGCAAAGAAAGGCTTCGCAAATAGCATGCTCCAGCCGAAAACAATAATAAGCATAACAAGTCATCTCCGTTTTCCAGCAGGCAAGGTAACCCAACATTTATTAATTTCTCCATCAACTTACTCATGTAGACCGTTAGAAAAATTAGGGGGAAGAAAACAAGTTGAATGATCTTTCCCTGGCTTGCGAAAAGCCATGAAGGTAGATATTCGCCAAATATCTGGAAATATACCATCCGACAAGATCTCGTTGAACAAAGTTCACAGCAAGCCAAAGCCTTAGGGAATATCATCCGGACAAGGTACATTATCTACGCATAAAACGATAGCTGAACACAACTTGTTGACGAAAAAAAGGGGATTAAAGGAATTCAATTTTCTTAAAGTTAAGTCAAGTCTGCGGCTTTCAGCGAGAGAGAGTTTTGTTTGGAATGCATTCAGAGCAGCATCTCTATTGAGTATTGTGGAGGAAGTAGCCGTAAATGGTTTCACCACTGACGAACGCTTCAAGAGAGTGGTCCATTCATCCTGGACCATGAAAGATTCGGTTATGTGAAGACTTGCTTCGAATCTTTTTGATAAGTTTCTACACCTCTGCAAAACAGCTCTTGTCGTTGAGTGAGGAATGGTATCTCGCTAAGAGGAGCGTTAGTGTGCTTTAAAACGAATCAGAATTTGGTCCTTGCCTGACGAAATTCACACAGGATGAAATAGTTCAGAGAGCGCTTGTAACTCTTGCTTTTCTCTCTTTACTTCCCTTGCCCAGAGTCTTCTACAAATTCTTAATCGAATTAAGGTCCTGGCTCAAGCAGGCCATTCCATGACACTTACTTCTTCCTGATCCAAGAAATTATTCATTAACTTTGTCAAATGGCAAGGTGAATTATTCTTCATAAATATTGCAGGATAGGTAGAGGTGGGTCTCATGTGGAGCACATCATGTGCTTGAACAAAATCTTTATACATTTGGGCATTCACTCAGCCCTGCCTGCGGGCTAATCTTTTACCTGCTCTTTAACAGACAAACTAAGCATATTGTACATTGTCGTAGAATGACTCCCGACGATACCATATATTACACTATTCGTTGAGGGAACTTCCTTAATTAACTTTAGAGTGCGTTTTACTGTCTGGCGGCCGGTATTAAGTATCTTCAAAATGCTTAAGAAGTGGAACTGAGCTCAAGGATAATAATATTGCTATCATTAATAAAATAGAGTTTTATTAATAATAACTATAAACAAAACACAAAAACGGAAAATATTGACAAACAGAATGGAAAGGGTCGTGGAGACTCGGGCTAATCCAAGGATTTAAGGGATCAAAAAAGGTAAAACAAATATGGAGTTAAAGAGATGGGATGGTTCGATAAACCATTTAAAGCACAGGATAGAATTGACAAATAAGGGATCAATACTCAAAAGGTGACGCTTGGCTTACGTAACTTCATTAGGGTGCAGTGGAAGGTACTTGAAGGAATATTCGGTTCGCTGGCGAGTTCCAGCCGAAGGGGGGGGGGGATAAAAGGATCCTGACGAGGCGTCTTGGAAAGGAGAACAGTTACTCGACGAACAATGGCTGTTCTACTTTGTTCTCTTCTGAACAAAGGGGGATGAGAACCGTCTCTTGTCTACGGGCTCAAGAACAATGGCTGTTCTAATGTTGTTCTCCTTTGAACAACAGGGGGGGGATGAGAACCGTTTCTTGGCGAAGGGCTCAAAACGAACAATGGCTGTTCTAATGTTGTTCTCCCTTGAACAACAGGGGGGGGGGAGAGAACCGTTTCTTGGCGAAGGGCTCAAAACGAACAATATCTGTTCTAATGTTGTTCTCCCTTGAACAACAGGGGGGGATGAGAACCGTTTCTTGGCGAAGGGCTCAAAACGAACAATGGCTGTTCTAATGCTGTTCTCCTTGAACAGCAGGGGGGGAATGCCTTGGGGACTTGACGTCACTAAAGGCTCGAACCTTTGGCACTCAAGGAATATTGTCCTCCTGGACAAGTGATGGTGAATCTCGAGGCCGAGGTCCCTTGGCGCACAAAGGGAGAGAGGGTCGTGGTGATGATTCGCGACGAAAATCTGGATCTCCAATCTGATCTTAGTGGTAAAGTTTCCATATGAATAGCCAGGACATCTCCTTGGCGTGGGGGGAAAATGGAGTGAAAGCTTGGAGGGAACGCACAGCTGGGCCGGAGAAAAATGCCTTATCTGTCCATAAGCCTAACTCGATCTGGCGAGGTCGGCGTATGGGGGCGAACAGGGGGGACGATAACCTCCTTGTTTAAACATTGGCGTCCGGTAGCTGTTGATAAGACTCCAAGCCTCGAATCGAAGATGCACGTGGGCCTCCTCGAGGTTTTAACTAATATGGGATAGGAGTTGAATTTAACACAGATTCAACTCGTTCTATCACACCCCTCCATTCCAGGGGAAGTTGTCACTTCGACAAAAAAAGAGAGAAGGGACAACGATAGAGCTCCTTTGTAGGGAACTCGTTTTCTTGTACCAACCGTATCTTCCTGCACCTAACTAGTATTACCTCAATACATAATTATTTTGATCTTTAGATTACAGGGGAAAATAACCTTTAATACAACTTAATAAAAAAAAAGGGCATGGAACAATGAAATGTTATAAACTTAGTACATACGGGACAAAATAATTTATACGTAAATTAATAAGAACAAATATATATACATCAAAAAAAAAATTCGACATTGAGCGTTACAAACTTCAGACATATACATTAATTAATTATATTACAAAAGAATCTTAAATTAGGTCGTATAAGACGGTATATACCTACATGGAGATACTAATCCTATGAATACAATTGTTCTACGCTATTCGGTAACGCATTCCTACTGAGTGCGTCAGCGACCTGGTTATCGGAACCTTTGATATAATTTATTTTAAATTGATACTCTTGCAAGAGTAAACTCCAGCGCATGATGCGGCCGTTTGAGTGTCTCAAATTCCTAATATAGGCTAACGGACGGTGCTCGGTTCCTATTCGAAATTCTTTACATATCAAGTACAGCTTGAATTTGTCTATGACCCAGATAATTGATAGAGCTATCTTTTCTCTAGTGGCATATCTCTTTCCGCGTGGTAATAATTGACGACTAGCATATGCAACTGGATGACTCGTTCTGTCATCCACGTATTGAAGGAGTACACCTCCAATGCCCTCGTTGATCACGTCGGTCTTAACCCCAAAGGATTTTTCCGGGTTGGGCAACTTAAAAATGGGGGCAGAAATGAACTTACTTTTGAGCTGATTAAAATGGAAAACAGCGACATCATTCCAAAGTAAACGATCGGGGAAATTCTTTTCCTGAAGGGGGCATAGGGGGGCCAAAATTGCAGCGAAATTCGGAACAAATCGCTGATAGGGAGAAGCTGATCCTAGGATCGATCTTAATGGCTTCTTTGTAATCGGGAGGGGCATGTCGGCGATTGCCTTAATCTTGTTCTCTTGGGGACCTAACTGGCTTGGTCCTATTTTGAAACCCGAATATTTAATGGGTTCGTGAGCAAAATAGTATTTGCTGGGGCCAATGGTGAGGCCATTTTCACGCAGTTGCTCGAAAAGAGCTAATAGGGCGGGTAAATGGGGATTCCATTTAATTAGTTCTTGTATCTGACTCTTCTGACGTGGTGTCAGCTGCGCGTCACTTTTCAGGTCAGAGGGTTCCAAAGACTCGCCTGGTAGGGAATGAGGAGGGTAATCGGCATCAGGTTGGATGCACACTGTCTGGATTACCTTAAGGGACTCCGCGGGGCAATCCTCTTCAAGCGCCGATGCTTCGTCCAGTTCTACGAAGGTATCTCCATGGGCGCGTTGGGGTTTCTTTTTTTCTTGGGGTCCAGGGACAGTCTCCGTGTCCTTGTCTGGGGCCTTATCACCTAAGGGTTTTAGTGAATCACATTCCTCTTTTTCCGTCCTAAAGTCCTGGTTAGGGGTCTCCGAGAAATCGGACGGTATCGGGGTTCTGATGGGGACGGGCTCCTGGGCTTCTTTCTTATCTCGGCCTTGAGGAAGGGCGGCCTGAAACACAGGGTCGAAACTTACTTGGGGGCTCTTTCCTATAAGTACGGAACAGAATTTTATTTGTGCTACAATGACTTCAGCCAAGCCATTATAATATTGACACTGCAGGTAACATCTAACGACGGGGAATCTGTTCGCCCGCCCAAGTTGGTCATGTACCACCGCAAATTTTTCGTGGTTAGAGGCCACTGGGAGGAGTTCGTCGGACACGATGAAGCATGTACATCCTGTGTCCCTGACGAGAGTCAATACTCGACAGCTGTCCACGCTGCCCTCCTCATATTTCAAAGTTCCCGATGAACTTTTACCAAAAACAAAATTTACCTGATGGCCTGACGGAGGGGGAGAAGTTTCTGCTTGGGTCTGCACCACCGGGGGAGCCGGGGTCGCATTAATCTGGTTAACTTGGTGGGCTGGTCCGCTTTTAAGCCTAGAATTTTGGGGGCAATTCCAGCTCATGTGGTTTTCTACACCACAGGTGAAGCATATGGTTGGTCGCTTCGGGAAGAGAGATGGAGGAGAAGTCTTAACGGGAGGTTTGGAGTCCCGTTGTTGGTTTTGGGGAAAGAAGTTTTGGGGTTTTACGGGGCTCGGAAACTTTGTCAGCTTTCCTGGGAAGGGGCGCGAATCCGTCCTTCTTTCTTCTCGTTGGATTACTCTTTCCCGTTCCTCTCTTTCTCTTTCTTTTTCTACCTTTTTTCTTTGAACTTCTGCTTTAATCCGAGCTAATTCAAACTGAAGGTCAGCTAGTCTTATCCGTTCCTCTCTATCTCTTTCTTCTCGTTGTATTTCTCTTTCTTCTCGTTGTATTTCTCTTTCTTCCTTTTTTCTTTGCTCCTCTAGAATGTACTCAGTTAGTTCTTTTCCGGAAAGTCCACAGGACTCTCCTTGCGCTTTAAAGATTTCGAACGGAGTCATCTTTGCACTTGGGGGCGCACTAGTCAACCAACTAAAATTCCTTGCAACAAGAATTATGCCTCTATAGAATTAGCCTACCTAAATATGGGCACTGACCTATTCGTACTTGGTTTCTCAATCTAAATAACCACTGACTAAAATCAGAAAAAAAACAAACAAATTATTATAACCGTTCCTTGAGCTACTCCAGCTTCTAAAGTTTAAAAAAAAAAGGGGATAGCAATCGTTAAAACAAAAGGGAACTACTATATTCTATTATTATAACGAATAACACTATGCTTTACTCGACTGAGACCAGTGTTTGCAAAGATATAGCGTTAAACCTTACACACCTGATACCAAATTTAATAGTATATATATATATATGTCGTAGAATGACTCCCGACGATACCATATATTACACTATTCGTTGAGGGAACTTCCTTAATTAACTTTAGAGTGCGTTTTACTGTCTGGCGACCGGTATTAAGTATCTTCAAAATGTTTAAGAAGTGGAACTGAGCTCAAGGATAATAATATGGCTATCATTAATAAAATAGAGTTTTATTAATAATAACTATAAACAAAACACAAAAACGGAAAATATTGACAAACAGAATGAAAAGGGTCGTGGAGACTCGGGCTAATCCAAGGATTTAAGGGATCAAAAAAGGTAAAACAAATATGGAGTTAAAGAGATGGGATGGTTCGATAAACCATTTAAAGCACAGGATAGAATTGACAAATAAGGGATCAATACTCAAAAGGTGACGCTTGGCTTACGTAACTTCATTAGGGTGCAGTGGAAGGTACTTGAAGGAATATTCGGTCCGCTGGCGAGTTCCAGCCGAAGGGGGGGGGATAAAAGGATCCTGACGAGGCGTCTTGGAAAGGAGAACCGTTACTCGACGAACGGCTCGACGAACAATGGCTGTTCTACTTTGTTCTCTTCTGAACAAAGGGGGGATGAGAACCGTCTCTTGTCTACGGGCTCAAGAACAATGGCTGTTCTAATGTTGTTCTCCTTTGAACAACAGGGGGGGATGAGAACCGTTTCTTGGCGAAGGGCTCAAAACGAACAATGGCTGTTCTAATGTTGTTCTCCCTTGAACAACAGGGGGGGGAGAGAACCGTTTCTTGGCGAAGGGCTCAAAACGAACAATGGCTGTTCTAATGTTGTTCTCCCTTGAACAACAGGGGGGGATGAGAACCGTTTCTTGGCGAAGGGCTCAAAACGAACAATGGCTGTTCTAATGTTGTTCTCCTTGAACAACAGGGGGGGGGGGATGAGAACCGTTTCTTGGCGAAGGGCTCAAAACGAACAATGGCTGTTCTAATGCTGTTCTCCTTGAACAGCAGGGGGGGAATGCCTTGGGGACTTGACGTCACTAAAGGCTCGAACCTTTGGCACTCAAGTAATATTGTCCTCCTGGACAAGTGATGGTGAATCTCGAGGCCGAGGTCCCTTGGCGCACAAAGGGAGAGAGGGTCGTGGTGATGTTTCGCGACGAAAATCTGGATCTCCAATCTGATCTTAGTGGTAAAGTTTCCATATGAATAGCCAGGACATCTCCTTGGCGTGGGGGGAAAATGGAGTGAAAGCTTGGAGGGAACGCACAGCTGGGCCGGAGAAAAATGCCTTATCTGTCCATAAGCCTAACTTGATCTGGCGAGGTCGGCGTATGGGGGCGAACGGGGGGGACGATAACCTCCTTGTTTAAACATTGGCGTCCGGTAGCTGTTGATAAGACTCCAAGCCTCGAATCGAAGATGCACGTGGGCCTCCTCGAGGTTTTAACTAATATGGGATAGGAGTTGAATTTAACACAGATTCAACTCGTTCTATCACATACATCTATTCATCGCTTAAGTGTACTTTGGACCATTGCTCTTCTTTCGATAGAACGTGCCTTGTGGCGAAGGATAATCTAGCTTTCTAGTTTTTATGCCTAATCAATGGAGTGAATGCTGGTGTACGAGATTTTCAAGATCTTTCCGTCAGGCAGCATGATAATCTCTTCCTGGTGACACTAATGCCCATAGTTACCCTTTACCTCTGAGGAAATTTTAGCTGCTGCCTTATATCGGTCCTTTTTTGATATGGTGATGAATGTTTGGGCATCTCTCTTTGAGCTTTTTCTCGGCCTACCAGTAAAGATTCCACTGATACATGAGCCTGTGGTATTGTTACGTGATATAACATTATGTATGACCCTTTTGGGCCGTTTAACCTTTTCAGATATTGTTCTGATGCAAAGATGATCCTCTTGACGTAACCTCACAATTATCTCCTGAATATAGGCATTTGTAGTAGATCCCTCAGGCATAGTTGATGCTCAGAGCTTAACGACGTAATGACTGAAAGTATGTACTTAGAATTCATGGAAGTAAATTACTACTATAAATTAGCTGGTTGTCTCAAAGTTTTATGTAATAGACTTACGCTGACAAGATCATTTTGGCCACCACATTTTTCGAATAAAAATGCTCTTTTGCTCGTAACTTGCAGTTTTATACATCATAACATGTATGCTGCATATATGCTGTACAACTTATAGCCATTATTAATTTATATGCATTTTTTATTATGAATTACCTACCATTATTTAGTTTGAAACTACAGTAAATTAGATGATGGAAACTAATTGTTCGAATCTTTATGACCATTACTGTAGATAGATCGGGCAGTTCCTGGAATGCCGAGCCCCGTTCTCGATCCATCCAAGCACCACTGAAGTATTTATGCGAGCGGTGGTCTGTCATATAATATTTGAATGCCCAATTGAAATTTAAGCATATGGGCATCAAAGCGTTAGAAAAATACAGAAAAAAAGAAGTTGTTGTAGGAACTTTTGTGAATTCTTTCATAGTAAGATAAAGATATTCAACTATTGGACCAGTTTCGTAATGGTCTGTCTCCTTTAATTGATCTTGTCCAATTGGAATAGGTATATTACTGTCGTAGAATGGACCCTCGACGATATACCATATATAACTCATCGTTGAGGGAACTTCTTTAAATATCTTTAGAGTGCGTTAATGTCTGGAGGGCCGATATTATGTATCTTCGATATGCTTAAGAAGTGGAACTGAGCTCAAGGATAATAATATTGTTATCATTAATAAAATAGAGTATAATTAATAATAACTATCAACAAACACAAAACGGAAAATATTGACATAAACAGAGAATGGAAAGGGTCGTGGGGGCTCGGGCTAATCCAAGGAGTAAAGGATTTAAATAGGTAAAACAAAAATAGAGTTAAAGGGATGGGATGGTTCGCTAAAACATTTAAAGCACAGGATAGATTTGACAATAGGGATAAGTACTCAAAGGTGACGTTTGGCTTACGTAACTTTATACTAGTAGTGCAGTGGAAGGCGACGTGAAGGAATTTTTGGTCCGCTGGCGAGTTCCAGCCGAAGGGGGGGGGATAAGATGATCCTGACGTGACGTTTTGGGAATGAGAACCGTTTCTCGACGAACGGCTTGAAGAACAATGGCTGTTCTACGTTGTTCTCTTCTGAACAACCGGAGGGGGGGGGGGTGAGAACCGTCTCTTGTCTACGGGCTCAAGAACAATAACTGTTCTAATGTTGTTCTCCTCTGAACAACAAGGGGGAAGGGTGAGAACCATTTCTTGGCGAAGGGATCAAAAGAACAATGGCTGTTCTACGTTGTTCTCTTCTAAACAACAGGGATAGGGGGTGAGAACCGTCTCTTGTCTACGGGCTCAAGAATAATGGCTGTTTTAATGTTGTTCTCCTCTGAACAACAAGGGGGAAGGGTGAGAACCGTTTCTTGGCGAAGGGCTCAAAAGAACAATGACTGTTCTACGGGGCTCGAACGAACAATGGCTGTTCTAACGTTGTTCTCTCACTGAACAAAGAGGGGGAAGCCTTGAGGACTTGGCGTCACGAAAGGCTCGAACCTTTGGCCCTCAAGGGATATTGTCCTCCTTCTGGACAAGTGATGGTGAATCTCGAGGTCGACGTCCCTTGGCGCACAAAGGGAGAAAGGGTCGTGGTGATGTTTTGCGACGAAAATCTGGATCTCCACTCTGATCTTAGTGGTAAAGTTTCCATCTAAATAGTGGAGACACTCCCTTGGCGTGGGAACTTCGAGGGAATGCACAGCCGAGGCTGGGAACAATGCCTTATCTGTCCATAAGCCTAACTCAATTTGGCGAGGTCGGCGTATGGGAGCAAACAGGGAGACGATAACCTCCTTGTTTAAACATTGACATCCGATAGATGCGATAAGACGCCAAACTTCGAAGCGAAGATGCACGTGGTAGCATCGTGGTTTTAAATAATATGTGATATGAGTTGAAACTAACGCTGCCTCAACCCGTTATATCACACCCCTCCATTCCAGGGGAAAGTTGTCACTTCGACAAAAAAGAGAGAAGGGACAACGATAGAGCTCCGTTGTGGGGAACTCGTTTTCTTGTACCAACCGTACCTTCCTGCACGTAACTCGTATTACCTCAATACATATGATTATTTTGATCTTTTAATTATAAGGGAAAATAACCTTTAATACATACTTAATAAAAAAAAAACATGGAACAATGAAATGATATAAATATAGTACATATGGGACAAAATAATTTATACGTAAATTAATAGGTACAAATATATATACATACAAAAAAATAGACATTGAGCGTTACAAAATTCAGACATATACATTAACTGATTATATTACAAGAGAGTCTTAATTTAAGTCGTACAAGACGGTATATACCTACATGGAGGTACTAATCCTATGAATACAATTATTCTACGCTATTCGGTAACGCATTCCTACTGAGTGCGTCAGCGACCTGTTTATCGGAACCTTTTATATAATTTATTTTAAATTGATACTCTTGCAAGAGTAAACTCCAGCGCATGATTCGGCCGTTGGAGTGTCGCACATTCCTAATATAGGCTAACGGACGGTGGTCGGTTCCTATCTGAAATTCTTTACCTATCAAGTACATCTTGAATTTGTCTATGACCCAGATAATTGATAGAGCTTCCTTTTCTATAGTGGCAAAACCTCTTTTCGCGTGGTAATAATTGACGACTAGCATATGCAACTGGATGACTCGTTCCGTCATCCTCGTATTGAAGGAGTACACCTCCAATGCCCTCGTTGGACGCGTCTGTCTTAATCCCAAAGGATTTTTCCGGGTTGGGCACCTTTAAAATGGGGGCAGAAATGAGCTTACTCTTGAGCTGATTAAAATGGAAAATAGCGACATCATTCCAACGTAGACGATCGGGTGAATTCTTTTTTACTAGGGAGCTGAGGGGCGTAAAATTGCAGCGAAATTCGAAACGAATCGCCGATAGTACGAAGCTGATCCTAGGAACGATCTTAATTGCTTCTTTGTAATCGGGAGGGGCATGTCGGCGATTGCCTTAATCTTGTCCTCTTGGGTACCTGGCTGGCTTTGTCCTATTTTGAAACCCAAATATTTGATGGTTTCGTGGGCAAAATGGCATTTGCTGGGGCCAATGGTGAGGCCATTTTCGCGCAGTCGCTTGAAAAGAGCTAATAGGGTGGCTAAATGGTTACTCCATTCAAATAGTTCTTGTAGCTGACTCTTTTGATGTGGTGTCAGCTGCGCGTCAATATCCAGGTCAGAGGGTTCCAAAGACTCGCCTGGTAGGGAAGGAGGAGGGTAATCGGCATCAGGTTGGGTGCACACTATCTGTATTACATTAAGGGACTCCGCGGGGCAATCTTCTTCAAGCGCCGATGTTTCGTCCAGTTTTACGAAGGTATCTCCATGGGCGCGTTGGGTTTTTTTTTTTTCTTGGGGTCCACGGACAGTCTCCGTATCCTTGTCTTAGGCCTCATCGCCTGAGGGTGTTAGTAATTCACACTCCTTTTGTGCCGTCCTAAATTCCTGGTTAGGGGTCTCCGAGAAATCGGACGGTATCGGGGTTCTAATGGGGACGGGCTCCTGGGCTTCTTTCTTAGCTCGGCCTCGAGGAAGGGCGGCCTGAGACACAGGGTCGGAACTTACTTGGGGGCTCTGTCCTATAAGTACGGAACAGAATTGTATGGGTGCTAAAATGACTTCAGCCCAGCCATCATAATATTGACACTGCAGGTAACATCTAACGACGGGGAATCGGTTCGCCCGCCCAAGGTAGTCATGTACCACCGCAAATATTTCGTGGTTAGGGTCCACTGGGGGAAGGAGTTCGTCGGACACGATGAAACACGTACATCAGGTGTCCCTGACGAGAGTCGATACTCGGAAGCCGTTCACGCTGCCCTCCTTAAATTTCCAAGTTCCCGATGAACTTTTATTAAAAACAAAATTTACCTAGTGATCTGACGGAGGGGGAGAAGTTTCTGCTTTGGTCTGCACCACCGGGGGAGCCGGGGTGGCATTAATCTGGTAAACTTGGTGGGCTGGTCCGCTTTTAAGCCTAGAATTTTAGGGGAAATTCCAGCTCATGTGGTTTTCTACACCACAGGTGAAGCATATGATTGGTCGCTTCGGGAAGAGAGATGGAGGAGAAATCTTAACGGGAGGTTTGGAGTCCCGTTGTTGGTTTTGGGGAAAGAAGTTTTGGAGTTTTACGGGGCTCGGAAACTTCGTCGGCTTTCCAGTGAAGGGGCGCGAATCCTTCCTTCTTTCCTTGTAGGGGGATTGGTGAGAAGTTCGATTCTCCTTTGGGTATAAATTATGGCTTGCGGCATAGACATCCGCTTCCTCGGTACATTCTTTAAAGGTCTGGCACCGACGATCCTTGACGAACGTGCGGATCTCCGTCGGGAGAGACGCCAAAAATTGATCTCGCAACACGAAGTCTGTTAAGGACTCGTAGTTCGGATCAACCTTTGAGGATTCTAACCAAAATTTAAAATTCCTCTGAAGAATGTATCCGAATTGACGGAACGTCTGTCTGGGTTTAATACGACCTCCTTGAAATTCTTGTCGGTAGAAATCGGGAGTCATATTATGAGCGGCCAATAACTTAGCTTTTAAGGTGCTGTAGTTAATTTTACACTCAGATGGTGGAGATATAAAAATTTTGCGCAATTTACAATTTAACAGGGGAAGTAATCTGGCTACACCTTCAGCCTCCAGATCCATGTTATTGATTTCGAGGATCTTTTCGAAGTGGGCTAAAAATGCTCCGAAATCCTTTGCATCCTTGAAATTGGGGAGCTTTAGTGAGAGATTGGGGGGGGGGGGCTTCGGAACGGGAACTGGCGGACTGTATCTCTGCTTCAACACGAGCTAATTCAATCTGATGGTGAAGCTCAGCTTGTCTTATCCGTTCCTCTCTGTCTCTCTCTTCTCGTTGGATTACTCTTTCTCTTTCTTTCTCTTCTCGTTGGATTACTCTTTCTCGTTCTTTCTCTTCTCGTTGGATTTATCTTTCTGTTCTTTGCTCCTCTTGAACGTACTTAATTATTTCTTTTCCGGAGAGTCCCAAGGATTCTCCTTGCGCTTTACAGATTTCGAACTAAGTCATCTTTGCACTTGGGGCGCACTAGTCAACCAACTAAAATTCCTTGCAACAAGAATTGTGCCTCTATAGAATTAGCCTACCTAAATATGGGCACTGACCTATTTGTACTTGGTTTCTCAATCTAAATAAACACTGACTAAAATCACCAAAAAAACACAACAAATTATTATCACAGTTCCTTGAGCTACTCCAGCTTCTTAAGTTTTAAAAAAGGGGGTAGCAATCGTTAAAACAAATGGGAACTACTAATACTCTATTATTATAACGAATAACACTATGCTTTATTTGACTCAGACCATTGTTTGCAAAGATATAGCGTTAAACCTTACACACCTGATACCAAATTTAAATAGTATATATATATATATATATATATATGTCGTAGAATGGACTCTCGACGATAAACCATATATAACTAACTATTCGTTGAGGGAACTTTTTTAATTATCTTTAGAGTGCGTTAATGTCTGGCAGGCCGATATTATGTATCTTCGATATGCTTAAGAAGTGGAACCTAGCTCAAGGATAATAATATTGCTATCATTAATAAAATAAAGTTTTATTAATAATAACTATCAACAAACACAAAACGGAAAATATTGACATAAACAGAGAATGGAAAGGGTCGTGGGGGCTCGGGCTAATCCAAGGAGTAAAGGATTTAAATAGGTAAAACAAAAATAGAGTTAAAGGGATGGGATGGTTCGCTAAAACATTTAAAGCACAGGATAGATTTGACAATAGGGATAAGTACTCAAAGGTGACGTTTGGCTTACGTAACTTTATACTAGTAGTGCAGTGGAAGGCGACGTGAAGGAATTTTTGGTCCGCTGGCGAGTTCCAGCCGAAGGGGGGGGGATAAGATGATCCTGACGTGACGTTTTGGGAATGAGAACCGTTTCTCGACGAACGGCTTGAAGAACAATGGCTGTTCTACGTTGTTCTCTTCTGAACAACCGGAGGGGGGGGGTGAGAACCGTCTCTTGTCTACGGGCTCAAGAACAATAACTGTTCTAATGTTGTTCTCCTCTGAACAACAAGGGGGAAGGGTGAGAACCATTTCTTGGCGAAGGGATCAAAAGAACAATGGCTGTTCTACGTTGTTCTCTTCTAAACAACAGGGATAGGGGGTGAGAACCGTCTCTTGTCTACGGGCTCAAGAATAATGGCTGTTTTAATGTTGTTCTCCTCTGAACAACAAGGGGGAAGGGTGAGAACCGTTTCTTGGCGAAGGGCTCAAAAGAACAATGACTGTTCTACGGGGCTCGAACGAACAATGGCTGTTCTAACGTTGTTCTCTCACTGAACAAAGAGGGGGAAGCCTTGAGGACTTGGCGTCACGAAAGGCTCGAACCTTTGGCCCTCAAGGGATATTGTCCTCCTTCTGGACAAGTGATGGTGAATCTCGAGGTCGAGGTCCCTTGGCGCACAAAGGGAGAGAGGGTCGTGGTGATGTTTCGCGACGAAAATCTGGATCTCCACTCTGATCTTAGTGGTAAAGTTTCCATCTAAATAGTGGAGACACTCCCTTGGCGTGGGGTACAATGGAGTGGGAACTTCGAGGGAATGCACAGCCAAGGCTGGGAACAATGCCTTATCTGTCTATAAGCCTAACTCAATCTGGCGAGGTCGGCGTATGGGGGCGAACGGGGGGACGATAACCTTCTTGTTTAAACATTGACATCCGGTGGTGGCGATAAGACGCCAAGCTTTAAAGCGAAGATGCACGTGGGAGCATCGTGGTTTTAAATAATATGTGATAGGAGTTGAAACTAACGCTGCCTCAACCCGTTGTATCACAATTACCATAAAATTAACATCTGCTTCAGTTGTGTATTGTTAGATATGTTAGGGATGTATTCGTCTGCAAAGAAATACATATATGTATAATTAGAATTCTACACTATGTAATGGATGTTTGTGCCTTTATCTGTAACTATAAAAAACAAAGCTTATTGCTAATATAAAAAAAATAATTACTCAGTTATCTGACAGAGTAGACTTTCGGCCTAAAAACGAAAAGCCAAGCATTTGCGTCGATATATATATATATATATATATATATATATATATATATATATATATATATATATATATATATATATATATATATATTTATATATATATCGACCATTATTTTTATAGAATGAGACTACAGTGAGCTTGTTTTAAAATGAAAAAATAATAGTAGTAATTCAATCACCTGACGTAAACTCCAATTGATCAAAATGAAAATGCCCAATATTTTCTATAGCAGACGGCTCTAGTTAGTAAAAAATAAAATAAAGAAAATAAAACATTAAGCATTTCCTTTTTGCCAAAAAATCAAAATTAACTCAATTCCTTAAATCTAATGTAACTACATGCATGCGTGCTATTTTATTCATAAAAAGAGAAGTTTCTGACAGTTGTGAAAGAGAATAAAGCTTAACACCACGACGTTGGTATTACACCAAGTCCGCCCCCTCGATTTCAGTCTAACCTCATCACCTCAGAAGAAACCAATCAAAGAAGTCCCCACTCTACGAGTACGCGAAAAAAGAAAAAGTGCTAGGCCTACACTTGGGAGAAAAAGGTTATCATGCACACATAAAGGAAAGGATAACCAAAACCAAGATGAAAATAAGGCTAATATACACCTTAAAAGACACCGATCAGAAAAGAAAAGAGGCAATCTACAAAGCATTTGTCAAATCGATGCTGACATATCCTCCAATCCCTGCTCATACATTGTTAAAATCGAACAAGAAAAAATTGCAAAGAGTGCAAAATAAGGCAGCATACATAATAACTAACACAAGGAGAAGGGAAAGGAAACGAATGATAGAAATTCTAGACACGGTTGATCTAGATACGATTAACAAATTATTTGTAAAACGTGCTAGAAAAATATGGTCAAAGATCAAGGAAAAAGTCACTGACACAAGCAGAGAACTGAATATTGAGCGGGTAGATGGACCAATATACACTTAAACAAATAATGAGACCTAAGGAACAAAAAAAAAAAGAAAGTCAATCAGTAAACAGGCAAATGAGAAGACAAAAGCATGAATGACTTAAAGAAAGGAAAGAAAGACTACATTGGGCCAATGTAAAAAAGCCCAAAATAGAGGCAACCCACGGAGATAGATATAAATATATAAAAACATAAGCAAAGAATTTGAATTAACAATACCTATACAGGTACCCCATTCGAAACCATCATACCAGACTTAATAACAAATAGATACCGAATTAGAAGAAACTAACATGTACATTTGGAATTAAGCTAAACATTTCTTAATATTTTGTTCGTGTATTTATTGGATAGGCCAAAGAAGATGACCGGATTGTGGTCGAAACGTCGCTGCTAAATAAAAAGCATGACGCCAGCTATTTTCTTCTTGCGATTTCTGTTAAATATATATATATATATATATATATATATATATATATATATATACACTAGCATAGATACCTGTCGTTTACCGGCTAAAATATGAGTTTGGAAATTAAGTAAGACTTTTTATCCAGGGCGTTGCTCGGTCTAAAATGTCTCGTAGCAAATAAATACAGATGACCATTGTTTGAAATTCTTATATTTTAGCACAAAAATATCTTTACTTGCTAATTATTATTATTTATAGGTTAAAGACAGATTGGGGGAGAGGTGCGACTCTCCATATCGTATAATATACTTATAATGAGTAAAATTTTAACCGAACATGCTCGGCAGTTTACGCTCAAGGGTGATTGACCGTTATTTATGAGCGAACAATGTTTTGGTCACAGAAACAAATCGAGCGTCTTATTCTTCTTCTTCTATAACTCTATATTTTCATAATGTTGTTCTTCTTTATTTAGATATCCTTTTTTAGTGGTGGAAAGGGGGAGAGAGACGTGGGAGAGAGAAGGGAGATAATAATGAAAAGGGATGAGGAGGAGAGAATTTTTAATCTTGCTTTGAATATCCTTTTGTAAATGGGAAAGAAGGGTACAGAGAGGGGGAGATATGGGGGAAGGAAGGGTGAAGGGGATAGAGGGAGATAGAGAGGGAGAGAGGAGGGCGGAGAAGGAGGGGAGAGGGAGAGGATGGAGAGAGAGGAGGGAAAGGGCAGGGGAGATGAGAGGAGGGGCAGGGAAGCGGAGGGAGAAGATGAAGAGGAGGGTAGGGTGGGAGGGAGAGAGGGGGTAGGGATATATGAGGGAGGGAAAGAGGAGGAAGGAAGAGAAGGGAAGGGGGAGATGGGGAGGGAGAGGGGGAGAGAGAAAGAGGGGAGGGAGAGAGGGAATTGAGAGACGGTGGAGTAAGTGGCGGGGAGTGTAAGAGGTAGAGATGAGGGAAGGGAGAGAGGGGGGAGAGAGAGAGAGGGAAAGGGATAGAGGGAAGATAGGGGACGGAGGAGAGAGGGAAGACAGAAGAGGAAGATAAGGGGGAGAAAGAGACGGTGAGTAATGGGGAAGAGATGGGTGGGGATAGGAGGAGAGATGGAGAGAGATGGGCGGAGAATGTGAAGAGTGAGTGGGAAATAGAATGGGGGGCGAAAATTGAGGTTAGATGGGGGAGAGTTAGAACATGATTTTTTTATTCCTATAAATGGACTGACACACACACACACACACACACTCAGAGACAGACAGACAGACTACAGTTTGATTATATATATAAGTATATATATATATATATATATATATATATATATATATATATATATATATATATATATATATATATATATATATATATATTATTGTAACAATAAGTAACGTATTTTGTCACATTTATTTTATTTTATATATGTCTTTTTGTCAATTTTGTAATCGCATGTAGTTTACGAATAAATGAATATATATATATATATGAGGAATTAATCCACATTCTCCGAAGACAATTTAATTCAGAACAGTTTCGGTGTATCTCACACCCTTTTTCAACTGACACTAGATAGAAAATATTAGAAAAGTGCTTACAAACATAACACAGGGTCAGGTCGTGAAAGATCCCCTCTTTTTCCACCAATCCCCTACTTGTTGCTAATCTGGGGGGGGGGGGTAGGCCTAAACATATTAAAGGGCTGTCATTTTACTATTTTGTTTATTTGCTTTCGTATTACAGGATTAAAAGAAAATTGACCCTCAGATAGATTTAAATTAGGAACTGACGATATCAAGCTCGATTCTACGATTCTTCTCTTAACATAGTAAGCCGATTTAAATACCATTTTACTTCTATTAAAATCGATCGAATGATTCAAGTCCCTAAAATGGCAAAATATTCCACTGCTTTGACTGCCCACTTTAATATTTTTTTTGTGTTCATACAATCTATTGTCTAGATTTCTCCCCGTTTCCCCTATATAAACTTTATGGCAATCGTTGCATAGTATTGCATATACTCCTATGTTATGATGTTCTTTGGGTTTCCTGGCAATCATCAATTGGTTTAAGGAATTATTATATTTAAAGTCTAGTTTAATACACGCTTTTCCAAATATGTCCTTTAAACTATTTAATTTATTATTAAATGGCAATGTTATACATTTGTTGAAGTCATTAGTGCGGGAAGGCTTATTACCATAGAATGTTTTCCTAGCTGCAAAATGGGCAGACGATATGAACCAATCGGGGTAATACAAATATAAATGGTCCTGATAATGACAATTTCCTCATCTAAAAAGGAAGGATGACATATTTTGTATGCTCTAAGAAAAAAGATACAAATTACCGATGTTTTAACAGTATTATCGTGAAACGAAAAATAATGTATAAAGGAATTCGAGTGGGTTGGTTTCCTATAAACGTCAAGTTTTAATTTATGGTGATCTTTATTAATAAGGACATCCAAAAAGGGTAATCTATTATTATATTCCCATTCATATTTAAATTTGATGGAGACATGCAAATTATTCCAATTATTTAAAAAGTTATCAAAATCATAGCCATTAGGCCATACAGAAAATACACTTTGTCAATGTATCTTAACCATATAAAGTAAGGGAGAGAAATTGTGGGAAGGAATTCAGTCTCAAAATATTCCATGAAGAGACATGCCAATATCGGAGATAAACTATTTTCCATGCTAAGGCCAAATATTTGTCTATAAAACTCATTATTTACTCGAAACACATTGTCAGAGAGACATAATTCAACTAAATCGATAAATTTACTCGTAGAAATGGGAAGATCCAAATTAAATCTGGGCATGATTTCCCGCAGAAGGACCATGGTTTGGTCAACCGGAACTTTGGTAAACAAAGAGTTTACATCAAAGCTCACAAGTTTTCCATCGGGTAATTGCAGGTGGTTGAGGTGGTCAACGAAATCTTGAGTGTTCATAATGTGTGCAGATGAGATTCTTCCAACTTCTGGAGATAAATGCTTGGCGAGCCATTTGGAGGGCTTATAAGTTGGAGAATTAATATTGGAAATGATTGGGCGTAAGGGACATCCCTCTTTGTGGGTCTTTGGGAGCCCATACATATAGGGAAGTGAAGGGTTCGTACTCCTAAATTGTTTGATTAAATCTTCGCTTTTCAATATTCTCTTCAATTTGTTTTTGAAATTGCCTGTTGTGATTGGATCTGGCGACGAGGAAAAGCTACTTCTGATCAGAAGACAAATCCAACAACATCTTCATCTGTCATAGGAATTTCTGGTCATCTGTGATCCGAACGAACACCTAATCCCATTCTAACTCTTCCCTCTTTGGCAAAGTTTTCTCTATTGGTTCCTCGAAAGAATTATTACCTGTGGTAGGTCCGTCGACGGTTTGGAATTGATGAAGAAGGGCGAGTTCATTTGTATGTAGGTCACAAATTGACCAATGAACTTTTTCATCTTATCGATCCTCAATCTTTTTTAAAATGCTGCCATCTCTCTCTCAGACAAATACTTGTAATTTACTACCAGTCACCTCGAGAAGAGAAATATATGCTAAATTATCTCTCTGTGTTGGGAGATCTGAGAGCGACAACGGCAAAGAGGTCCGATGAAATTATTTGAGCCACTTCGAGAATTAGCGTGTTTGCTTACTTTAGGCATTTTTATCAAAATATAAATTTCAATTTCGAATGATCAAATGGATTTACATATATCAATCGTTACAGTCTTCGCATTATTTTATTCATGGAGTAAGTGATAAGATGTATAGTAGGTTTCATATGGGTGAAATATGTATGTAGGTATAACCCAACAAATGCAACACGCAGTCAGAGAACATCGTTATTCCCAAGCGGAAGAAACTGTGCAAGAGAAAACCTACGACCAATTTACACGTAAAAACATTACAAGGAACATGCTACAAAATGGAGACCATAAAACCGGATATGGAATCTAACAACTAAAGAGGGGAAATGCCCAGATTAAAAGCAACAAGGTGTTACAAAAGTAAAGAAATAAGCAAAGAAGTGCCCAAACATATATATGAAGGAAAACAACAGAACAAAAAAAGCGTAAATGAAAGAAGTCAAGTGCCCCAAACTAAAAAACGAAAGAAAAAACAAAGCAAGAAAAGCGGAAATAAATGATGCAAATGCTCAAGTAAAACCGAACTCAAGCAAAGATAATAAAGAAATAGAAAGTCTTGGCGTGTGCCACAGATCTCACTACTTATTGGCTTGGCTTAAGTTTCAGGATTGCCATCATCTTATAAGAGCTCGAGTTTAAGATAACACGTGAATATAACACGTAGCGAGACTCTTTGAGCCAATCCTAGCAATGTTTGTTTTTAATCGCTTCTATGTTTATAATTTTCGATTCTCGTTTTTTTTCACTTACGATAGTACAAATGTTCGTTCTAAGTATTTCTATATATGATAACTCATAGTTTTGACTATGGCCCCCCTTAATATATATATATATATATATATATATATATATATATATATATATATATATATATATATATATATATATATATATATATATATATTGGCAACTTCTATAAATACTGAATGTTATTTATGTTTCAAAGTTACCTCGTTCGCAATTACCCCCATAAGGAGTAGAAATCTTTCGAATATCTTTCAAGAAATTAATCTGAAATAAATGTATTCGACTAAAAAGGTTTAAAAGTTCAAATTATAGGAGAGATACATATTCGCTCGACATGGCAAATGTAAAATTTATGAAGAGCGAAATTCTGCATACTATGGCTCATTTATGTACCAGAGTATAATCATAGATGTCCAAATATGTTTCTTGGGCTCAAGGCATTTTCTTGCAAGAGAGTGGCTGTGGAGCTGAGAGGAATCGTAAAGAGTTATTTTAATGGACAATAAAACTTTTCCACGAATGAAGATTAGTTAGTGTCTATCTATTTCGCCTTATTTTTCAGCTGATGGTTACGTCTTTTAGAATAAATGTGGAAGATCTGTCGAAGAAATTTCTCTGTAGAAGGCCTGAAGCTATATAGTACAGAGACTAGTATTTGAGCTTTTATCGGTTGTTTGATCTTACATAAACAATGGCTTTGGCAATGTAAAGGCAAAAAAGCCTCCCAAATAATCTTACGGACGCAACGTTTGAACTGGAAGAAATACTTGGAAAAGTTTCGAGAATTAAGTCTCAACACAAAGACGAAATTGAAACTATTTATTGGGGAATAGAACAAAGGGAATAGATCTAGCACTTATTGAGGGAGGGAGAGAGACAAGGTAAAGAATAAAAGATAAGAGGAAAAAAGGCCTTATTGTAAGATGTAAATATTTGCCTTGCAATTATGATGAATCACAGATGATAGAGGAATCAATCATCTATAAATGCTTATAAAGATTAAAGAAAACCACATAAAACAATCAGAACTAAGATCGTGCAAAATGACCACAGGGATCCATATTACGAGCATACTAAAAATAGATACAGTGGTGTCGATTATATTTTACCTTTTTTAAATCCTATCAGCAGAATTTGTCATTCCTGAAGAGAGATATGTTCTTCAGCAGCCTTCCTTTACTAGGTTAATTCAACACCCCTTGCGAACTTACATATCCGCAATTGTACAAATAAGTGCTACCTGATAGAAATAATGCACTTTAGACGAGTAGACTTGTTGATTTCACTGTCAGGCATATGCAGTGTTTTTTTACAAACTACTAGCAAACGATCATCCCACTTCGACATGTAACTTAGTTCTAGTAACGTCAATGAAGCAATTAAGTACAAAAGAGAAAGAGAAATAGATCGTTACATCGCTCTTTTAGGTGATCCCCACTATTGCATCCACGCCCTTCATGGTTTGCCATTGAGACATGCCACAAACCAGAGAGTACAAGCATATAACAGGAGAGCAAATGCAGAAAACTCCTTGAATCGGGGATGAAGGTACTCTCATGCGATACACTTCCTTAATTCATTTGTCGTTCCCCAGAACAGCAGTCGCCAACCGGTGGTCCGCGAAAAACTTTTGATGGTCCGCAGGAAAATTTGGACATTATTTGCAATTTTTATGTTTTGTTAACCCTCTTCAAGCAACCCTGATACAAATTGCAAAAAAAAAACAGCGAGCCAGATAGCAGAGAAAGAGAGAGAGCTGTCAGTTGTTGCTAAGTACTCCTTGAGGGTGTGTGCGTGACAATAAACAGTAGGCTGTGTGTGTACGTTAATTCAGCTTATAAAGCACTAAACATGTTGACTGCTACCCGATTTTCCTTGATTTTAATTATTGCCTCTGCAATTTCTAAGAAAGTTATCGAGCAAAACATCCTTATTTGATGCTAAATTTCATTTAATTACTAAAATGGTTTGCTTTCTTAAATTCAGGACAAAGACGCGCCTGCGCTTCCATGGCTCTGAGTATTAATTTTGTAACCCTAATACCGCATGATCCGAAAGGGAGTCACAAATTTCGTTAAATGTGTTGATTAGGGATGATCCCTATTATTATTTTTCTGGGGGGGGAGGGTAATTCTAGTGTTTTCCTATAGTATTTGTGTTGATTTATTCAATTCTGACCTTAGTTTCCGTCGGGAATTACTTGATTAGCCATTATTACCCATCAGAAGTTCGAGGGTGAATGATAACCGAACAAGCATTTTGCGACGAAAACGGACGTCAAAATCGAACAAATCAACACAAAAACTAACCTAACATAACATAACATACCTAAGCTAACATGAAAAAATGTTTCGTTAATGAATAAAAAATATAAACATATTCCCTTTATTTTTAAATGGAGCTTACCTCTCACAATTACGCAATCTAGCGACATCTGGCAACGATTCAGCGAATAGCCTATTTGTGAGAGGTAGGCCCCATTTAAAAATAAAGGGAATGTTTATATTTTTTATTCGTTATCGAAGCTTTTTTTAAAATACCCACAGGGGGATCTTATTCTGGATAGTTTAATAAATCTTTTTGTGTATAATTTATAAGTGAGGCTTGGCAAATGCGATGGCAACTGTTGTTCAAGTTACCAATTCTTCCTTTTGGTGGTTTTCAGATTCAAATGAAATAGGTAATAGAGCCATAATGAGTGAGAAAAGCAAGCGGATATTTTGCATTTTTTTAGTAAAACCAAAGATAATATAACTTATGATACTAGTAATACTTCACTTAACCGTGAGCTGATCAATGAATCAGACTCTTCACAGTCCTCGTCAGGCACCATTAGAAAGAACATTCTAACTGGAGGCGAACTACTTGAAATTTGGATTTATTCAAGAACCTGCTAGTGAGTTGAATCCACGATCGCTTTGTATTGTGTGTTCTGTGAATTAAACCAATGATGCCATGAAACTTTAAAAACTCGGAAGACATTTACAATCAAAACACCCAGATTTAGCTAAGAAACTACTAGAATATTTTCAAAGAATGCGTGAAAATATGCAAAAGCAAGTAGGCGCTTTAAAAAGATAACTGTTGAAGATAAGTGCTTATTAAAGGCTTCTTATCTGATAGCACTTCAAATCGCGAAAAAATAAAAAGCCGTATACGATTGGAGAAAAATTAATCAAGCCTTGCATGTTACAAGCCTGTGAAGAGGTTTTAGGAAAGCAGAGGCTGTACAGAAACTCAAATTAATTCCTATGTCTGCTAACGCTGTCAAGCGCAGAATTGAAGACATTGCTGAAGATATTGAAAATTAAGTTATAAAAACGGTAAAATTTCACCATTTTATTCAATTCAACTTGACAAATCAACGGATGTAACAAGGTACTTCTCCTTTGTTTTGTGAAGGTTGAGTGTGAAGGAGAGTTACAGAAAGAACTACTTTGTTCGCTCAACTTGCCGAGTAGAATAACTAGCTCTAAGATTTTTGAAGCACTTGATAGTTTTTTCCTGGAACGCGGAATTGAATGAAAAAATGTATTGGGGTATGTACAGACGGTGCCGCAAACATGACTGGACATCGTTCAGGAATTGTTGCAAAGGTTAAAAATATTGGTCACCAAGACATTTTGTCTACACACTGCATTATACATCGTGAGCAGCTTGCGGCGAAAAAAATGTCCCCAGAACTACATGAAGTATCATCAGATGTTATTAATATTATAAGTGAAATTCGACACAGAGCGCTTAATTCTCGAATATTTAAGCACTTTGTGAAGAATTGTGGTTCACACTATACTCACCTTCTTCTTAACGCTGAAGTGATATGGCTTTCGAGGAGCAAAATGCTAATCCGACTGTTCGTTATGTGCGAAGAAATCAAATTATTTTTACAGCAGCAAAATAATCCGAAATTCCTAGAACTCTTGTCCAAAGATGAGTGGGTAGCCAAGCTTGCATACCTGGCAGATATTTTTTTGCTGTTAAATGAACTAAATATATTCTTGCAAGGACAACTTAAGGACGTGTTCACACTATGAGGTAAAATAGATGATTTTCAAAAGAAAATATCACTGTGGCAAACGCGGTTGGCTGAAGAAGATCTGCAAATGTTTTGAAATTTTGATGAATATATGAGAGAGAAGGATGTCAACGGGCAAGTGGTACCCATTGTTCAACAGCACTTACAGTCACTGACAGAATTTTGGGGTTGTTATTACCCAAAGGAAGAAGATCCCAGGCATGGAAATATGTGGATAATAGATCCATTTGCAACAAACATTGAAGATAGCAATTTAAGCATAGATGAAAAAGAAAGTTTCATCGATCTGTCATGCGACGATAGTCTCAAAGCTAAATTCTAGTCACCCTTATCAAGACCTCATTTTTGGCTCTCCTTAAAAAGTGAATACCCATCACTGAGTTAAAAAGCAACGAAAGTTTGTTGTCATTCAACTTTCAGCAACATATTTGTGCAAAAAGACATTTTCATCTGTCAGAGCAATTAAGACTCGGTACCGGTCTCGCCTTGAAATAAAAACGGCTCTCCGTCTTGTAGTAACGTCATTGGAGCCAAAAATCCCTAAACTTTTTTCAAACAAACAAGAACAAATATCACACTAAAAATGTGCAATACTTAAATAAACTTCAATTATTTTGTAATGATTAAACTATAACTTTGTTATATTTAATAGGTGGATTTCATATTAATAAAATAAAAGTTCTCTGATTATCATCATCATCATCATCATTACAAACTCTATAATTGTATAACGGGACTTTTGAAGATGGGTGAAAAATTAATAAATGTTTTTCTTCCTTAGTGGACAAATGACTTATGTTTTTTTTATCATAAGTCTTATGACTTATGTTTTTTTTATCAAAGTTATAAAAATTTAACCATGGCTGCTTTTTTATAGATTTTAAATTTTAATCTTAGTAGCGAAGCAATTGCCTCGTCATTTTATAAATGTATTTATCTTTTTAAAAAATTCATATTAGTGGTCCATAAAATATAAAATTATAAATTTACTGGTCCGTGAAGTATGAAAGGTTGGCGACCGCTGCCCTAGAAGACATTCTTCATACGACCTCTCTTTCTCAGTGAGCAGTGCTCTCGGATATTCCCTTTCCTCACCTCAACTTACAAATGATTTGCTTGAGTGATAATCATTCCTTGCCATGTTTCGACCCATCATTATATTGCCATCAGTCCTTCCAAACTACATCATCATTTCCTCTCTCCTGAACAACTGTATTTTAAGTCTAGCATGCTCATTTTCTCTCGCCTGATCATTCATCTTCCAGACACTTAAATTTAGGCTTTACCTTTGGTCTAAATTTCGATGCATGTCTTTAAATTAACGAATATTGGCAATGACATCGTCGAGCAATGCAAATTTCTGAGTAATCGTCAGACGATCGCATTAGTTGTGATTTACAGCCATTTATCCTATTTAATAACTAAATATTATCATTGAGCCAACTTTCTCCTCTGAAATTTTATGTGTTAATAAATTTATCCTATAATTGTATTTAATTTCTCAAAAGTTAAATTTTGTTAATAAAATAAACTTAACCTCGGAGCTTATCTTTTCCCTAAGAAGAAAAAAATTGTCATAATTTAATCTTTAAATTTGTCTATCTTGACTTTAGAAAGATTTTGGACACCGTTCTACATAAAAGACTTAATAAAGTTAAAATCGTACTATCTGTTCGTGGTCACCCCTGCCCTTAACTGAAGGTACGTCCAACGACCGAGTGCCGCTCGGTATAACCCGGCCAACCCCACTGCCTTGTGGGAGCCCTTTGAAGGGCCAAGTCTTCAGGAGTAAACTTGGAGATCAAATATGCACGGTACTCGTGCATTAGGAGATAGTCCAAGAAGGGACTTTTTTTCGACAGAGCATTGCAACTTAAAACTGCTCCAGTCGTCCTGGATCATTTCCTTGCCACTGAACTCAGCAGGGGAAAGTGAAAATGGTGGACTGAAGAATGCACACCTACTTTCCACCTTAAACCTCATCGTGCAAGTTAACACTCCATGCATTGCTCATTCATCATCAAAATCATCTATGTATGGAGCGACGTCGTCATCGGCAACGATTGACAACATTAAGCAAAAGAGGCAAGCAAGCTTTTTCAATATACACCCTTGGCAAAAAGTATGAGGCCACCCCCTCAATTTTGTAGTTAGTCCTCACAATGTTGATAAAACGTGTGTATATGGTTGTTGTATGGTACATTTCAAAGTATACACTTGATCTAATACCTAGTTAACCTCCGCTAGTTTTAATTACTACTCCAATGCACCTTGGCATAGATTCAACTAATTTCTTGCAAACCTCAGGTGTTATTTTAGCCCATTCTTCCTGAAATTTTTGGTACAAATCGTCTTAATTTTTGGTCGCGTGCGAGTCTAGTCGCAAGCGAATCTACATCTTACTGTGTCGGTCAGTCGGTCGGTCCCCGGGTTGCTTTTTTTTTGTTTCTGTAGTAACATTGTAACTATTTGGCCGATTCTGATGAAATTCAAAATATTTATGTTGTTGTACATTCTCTTCCGAATGATAAAATTTCCAAAATCCTCACAAGGTTAGCCGAGGGATTATACTTTTGGGCAATAACATCATAAATACTCGGCCGATTCTAACGAAATTCAAAACTATTATGTTGTTTTACATTTCCTTTCGAATGATATAATTGTCAAAGTCCTCCCAAGGTTAGCTTTCCTGGGAATTATTTTGTTTTGGCAATAACATCATAACTTTTCGGCAGATACTCTGCTAGACTAGACGAGGCTATATTATGTTATACTCTGCTAGGCAAGACTAAAATAGACTATACTATGCTGGGCTATTATAGACTAGGCTATACTATGCTAAGCTATACTAAGATATAATGTACAAGGCTATATATAATATGCTATGGTAGGATAGCATATAGTATGTTAGGCTAGACAATAATCAGCTATGATTGACTAGGGTATGATAGGATAGTATTGGCTATACCTGTCTAAGATAGTTAATTCTAGGATAGGTTATACTCTGCAAGGCTAGGCTAAGTAAAACGAGGTTATGCAGGGCCTGAAAGGCTATACTAGGTTAGACAACGCTATAATATTCTAGGTTAGGTTATGATATAATAATCTATGCTACACTAGACTAGGCTTGGATATACGAAGTTAGGATAAGTGAGGCTTTGCTATGGTAGGCTATGCTATGTTATGCATGCTATGCAAGCCTAGGCTGAGATCTAATAGTCTAGTCTAGGCTATGCTATGTTATGCATGCTATGCAAGCCTAGGCTGAGATCTAATAGTCTAGTCTAGGCTAGGCAATATTATGGTATACTATACTAAATAGGATAGAGTAGGGTAGGGTAAGGTAGGCTATACTAAGATAGGGTAAGCTAAGATAGACTAAACTAAGTTTTAATGTACAATTGTACGCTGCGCTAAGCTAGGCTAGGTTATACTCTGCTTGGGAGCTAGGATAAATTATACTATGCCTGAGTAGGCTAGGATACACTGTAATAGGCTCAGGTAGACTATAATAATCTAGGATGAGTTATACTACACTAGGCTTAGTTAAACTAGGTTAGGCTATATATGCAAGTCTCTACTAGCCTAGGCTACTCTAGGGTATACTATGCTGTTCTATGCCATACTATGATAGGATATACTAGGCTAGGCTATACAAGTGCATACTATGCTATGCAATGCTATACTTAACTATATTACGCTAGACTAGCGGAGATTATAGTGTACCATGCTAAGCTATCATAGGTTAGGGTAGGCTACGCTAGACTATGGTTAGGTGTGCTATGCTAATATGTACAATGTTGGAATAGGATAGGATATACTATGCTAAGCTAGGCTATACTATGCCAGACTAGTTTATACTATGTTGGCCTAGGTTATGCTCTGCTTATACTATAGTATGCTATGTTGATTAGGGTTTGGTACGTTATGGTAGATAGGCAATACTATGTTAGGCTTTACAAGGCAAGTCTAGCCTTGCCTAGGTTATATGAGGATAGGATAGGCTATACTATGTCGAACTATTCTAACTATAGTAGGCTAAAATATGCGATACTATACGAGGGGCGGTCAATTAGTTTTGCGAATCGCTAGGGCAAAACAGAGGAAGGGGAATGTTAGGACAAGTTATGACAAGTCAGGACCTGCAGCCGCATGCTCCTGCCTCGTGTATTTAAGAAGCAGTAGCTGATCGCAATGGAGAAGGTTGAGCACCGCGCAGTGATCAAATTTTTGACCAAGGAAGGCAAGAATACAAAAGAGATCCATGAACGCATGGTTGCAGTGTACACCGATACAGCGCCTTCCTATGCACCCATTGCTCGCTGGAATAGGGAGCTCCGCTATGGTCCTGAGTACCTTGAAGATTACTCACGTCTAGGACGCCTTTCAGACGTGACTAACGAGGACAATGTGGCCCGTGTGGAGAGGATAATCATCGAAAATCGACGGGTGAAGGTCGAAGAAATCGAGCGAGTATTTGGAATATCACATGGAAGTATTATGACCACCATCCACGACAATATAGCTATGACCAAGGTCTCTGCCCGTTGGGTCCCTAGAAACTTCACGCCCTATGATCGACTTCAACGTCGTCAAAGTCCACAAGGCCAGAGTTGCACACGCTGCCCTGCGCAAAGGCGGATTCGAGGAGCTCAACCATTTCCCCTACAGTCCAGATCTGGCCCCTAGCGACTACTTTTTATTTTGCCAGCTCAAGCCTGCACTGCGTGGACGCCGGTTTGGGGACGATGAAGATTTCCAGCTCGCCGTACAGGAGTGGATTGAACAGCAGTCGGGAGATTTCTGGTTTTCGGGAATTCGAAGCCTCAGGGAGAAGTGGCGCAAGTGCATTGAAGTCGAGGGTAGTTATATTGAAAAATAATAAAACACTTTTCCTCATATCTCGTTTCCTTATATCCGATTTGCAAAACTTATTGACAGCCCCCCGTACTATGGTAAGCTATACTATGTTATACTATGGTAAGCTTTCCTATTCTATATATACTAGACTGTACTAAGCTATGTTAGACTATGCCTTACTATGGTTTCTAGGCTAGGATAAGCCACACTATACATTCTCTGCTAGGCTAGGCTAGATTTGTCTAGGCTAAGTCATACTATTGCAGTCTAAGCTATACTATGTAAGGCTAGGCTACTATGCTAGCTACGCTAGAGTATGGTGGGGTAAGTTCTAGTATAAAAGGTGTGACAAAAAGTTAAGGCCCGCCATTTTAATTAAAAAAAATATATATTTTAATATACTTTAATTCTGCTTCTTAATAAGCTATTAGAAAGTTGTGACTTTTTAGTCGCAGGTGACTCTACATCTCACTATTTGTTCGGTCGGTCGGTCCCCTTTTTAGTTTTTTTTAATAATATTGTAAAATTCGGCCGATTTTATGTTGTTTTACATTCTCTTTTTAATGATATAATTACCGAAGTCCTCCTAAGGTTAGCCAGGGAATTATTTTCTTTTGGCAATAACATCCTAACTATTCGGCAGATTCTCACGAAATTTGAAACCCTTATCTTGTTTTACATTATATTTTGAATGGTATAATTGGCAAAGTCTTCCCAAGATTAGCCAGGGAATTATTTTTGGCGTGCCATAAATTCATAACTATTTGGCCGATTCTGACGAAATTTGAAGGGCTTAGGTTATTTTTCATTCTCTTTAAAATGATATAATTACTAAGGTCTTCTTAAGTTTAGTCCTGGAATTATATTTTTGGGCAATAGCATCATAACTATTCGGCCATTTCTAACCAAATTTGACACTCTTATATTGTTTTACATTCCCTTTTAAATAATATAATTGCCAACGTCCTCCCATGGTTAGCCATGGAATTAGTTTTGAGAGGCAATAACATTACTACTATTCCGCCGATTCTAACGAAATTTGAAACTCTTATATCCTATTACATTCCCTTTCAAATAATATAATTGCCAAAGTCCTCCCAAGTTTAGCCAGCGAATTAGTTCTTTTGGGGCAATAACATCATAACTGTTCGGCTGATTCTAGTAAAATTTGAAACCCTTACATTCTCTTTAGAATGATAGAATTGCCGAGGGCCTCCTAAGGTTACTCCGAGAATGATTGTAAGTCGTAAGGACATAAATCAGAATAAGTGAGGGCCCGTGACATTTTTTTTGGTCAGAAGACCTTGTTTACTGTCGTGCTCCTAATACCTCTACCAAGGAATCCCTATAGGTGTTCAATGGGATTTAAGTGAGGACTTTCACTGGGCCAGTCCATAGGAATATTCCCCTGTGATTTAAACCAATTCATAATATTCTTAGCTGTATGGTACGGGCATTATCATCCTGTTAAATGATAACAGCTTTTGACACCCTGGATGTACCTTAGAAATTAATGCCTCTAAAGCATCCGAACACATGGAAACATATGTAGCCGAATTCATCCTGCCTTGGCATACAGAATATTTCTCCGGGCTCTGTAGCAGACATGTTTTACTGTTGGGATGAGACATCAGGCTGAAAAGCTTTGCCAACTCTTCGACGGGCAAATGCACCCCAGTTGTGCGGGAATCCTGAGGCAAATAACATGAAATATAATCAAAGGCGTTATGTATCTCTTAATTTTCGTCTTCAACACAAATATTATGAGCTAATATTCTATCTTACCTCATAGTTACTTTCATCAGACCAGTTCTCAGTATTTCATATGGAATGATTCTTTGCCCATGAAGACGTTTCTTTTGGTTTGTATCTGAGATCTCTGGGTTCTTCCTGGCTTTGTAGAATATGAGGCCATAGTCTATAAGCATCTTCCATACAGTTCTAATCGATATTTGTGAAGTATTCGCCTTATTGAAGTAGGCACATAGCTCTGAAGATGTTTTTCGTCTATTTTTAAGAGAGTGACGGTTGAGATATCTATCATCACGAGGAGATTTGACCCTTTCCTGCCATCGCATTTTTATGGTGATTTACAATTTTTCCTCACTTCCCTTTACTCAACTCTAAATTTCTGGGCATCCTACGGATTATTAACTATAATTACTACATATTATGTCACAAACGTGTGAAAAATAAAAATAACTATATGTTTTGGGCAATATATGAGTTATAGATTTATTTAAAAGTTTATGCAGGGTATACGACTAGTTAATGTTTAGTGGTCTAGTCTTTCCTAGGCCTCGCTTGAATGTGGACAGTGATCTAGAGCCGAGCGTCAGCGATACAGCCCTTTTTCATCATTTTGGAAAAATCGACAAAGTCAGCTACATATCATATTGATTTCATGTCACTTGACCCACTTCGACCGTCAGCGCTGCATAGACACCTGCAAGGCACTACTGGCTAATTGAGTGAATAAAGTGGTTACTGCAGATGAGAAAAGTTGCCTACATTTGAACATGTCATGCAAAGGAAGCTGGACAGAGAAAGCTGCACCAGCACAATTATACAATGAAAAACTGAAACAGATGGCAGATGCAATTGCGCAGGAAACGACCAGAATTGATTGAAGTAATGGTTCTTCAGGATAACACGTTTCAAATCATACCCGTGTAAAACTCTTAGAGCTGGGTGTGAAGTACTCCCTCACCCACCGTATACGGCAGACCTGACGCCAACAGACTACCATTTATTTCGGGCACTGCAGAACTTCTTGAATGGTAAAACGTTGGCAAATGATGACGAACTGAAAACTTCCCTTGGCGATTTCTTTTATAGAAAACCATTTTAACAAAGGCATCCATGAGCTTTTCCGTCGTTGGAAGCAAGGGCTCGAATGAAAATATTATTTTGAAGGGTAGACATAAGAGGTTTCTGTGAGATACAATATAAACAAACACGTGTAGGTAACAACAGCTATTACATAGGTATGATTAGATAGTTTCTGTGATAACATGAGTTCTAGTTTCTAGACAAACATTACCTGCATAAAAATCATCATAGGAGATTCTCTTGGGATCATGGCAAGAATTGAGAACTAAACAACTGCAAGCTCGATATTCTAGACATAGTAAAATAGGGTCAATAATTGTGAATAGATGAATCATGTTGATCCAAAAAATCAAAACACCAAGATTGAAGCTCTAGAAGTCAAGTTTGGTGTTTGTTCTAATAGATACTAGTTATTCACCAGCAATGAGGTATATACATTTAGTTGAGCGCAGAGAGAAACAAACACCTTTACCACTGATCGAAAAGGTAGTTATAGATCAATTATCTATACTGATAAATAGTGAGCCTACAGAAATTTGGCCAATCTCAATTACCAGTCTAGGTAGAACCGTCAACCAAACCTGTGCCCTTCGTTAATCTACAGAAAGGCGTTCCTACCCAATATATCGCATTGTTTTAGAGAAAACATAAGTGAAAAGTATTAACATACGAAGATGCAAGTGCGAATTTGTTTCATGTGATTTAGAACTTTATGAGGATGGAAAGAAATGAAGTAAACTGGTAAATTAATTTCTGTAACTCATTTGCCACTCAATTTATGTTTAATGAAATAATATACCGTTCACTTTTATTTCAAACAATTGTTTAAATTATTCCTTGCCTCTTTTTATCTAGTAAATTGCTTTATTAATTCTTTCATCAATAAAATGAAGATCAAGTATGTTTATTTTATTTCCTTTCCGTCATATTTGTAATGGGATTGCAATTCTTAACACGTGCACTTTTGGGGTTGTTGCCGTTATTCCTGATTTAGTAAAGATGGGTTCCCTATTCTTAACATGATCTTTTTATTGAAAAATGGTAAGTAAAATGAATGGTATAAGGGAGAGTTATTTCCCGGAAGTGAGCGTAATTAAAGAAGACTAGACCTGGTTGACTTCCAAACACTAGGCTTGAAATGGAGAAGCAACAAAAAATGCACTTGCCTAGGACCAAACTCTGGAATACTTAATGAAATGATTAGATATTTTCTAACCTAAACATTACAATCATTAACCTCCAAGTTATCCACCAACTCAAACCTAGAGAATAATTATAATAAAAGAAATAGTAATTCATCATTCCTAAATTAGGGAAGAAATAAATCCACCTAAAAATGCGCTAATCAAAAATAAGAAAAACGTTGTTACGAAATTTCGTACAGCTTAACAAGAATAGCATACAAAACACTTTAAACCTGGAAACACGAATGATATCTAACTCAGGATAAGGAGGGTTAATCTGTGAAGGGCGCTCTGAAATTAAATCGACTAAGTTCGTCTTTGTTTCAGACGACCACCAATCTCGATCCAATGAGAAGACATCAGAATCTGTGAAATGCAAGCGCACGTATAAAATTCGTTTAATCTTTTAATTAATATAGAAATATCTTTATCTGAGTTTGAGGATGTAAATGGGGTTAAATACAAATGAAAATCAGATAAATAACATATATTTGAATAAAAGAATATAGCCTTAAACGATCATTCACCATGCGCCGTTCGCCGCGTTAAATAAATAGTTTAACGCTTGAATTCTTTTCTCCTTTAAATTATCCCCATTATCTCACTGTTCTCTACTTATATCTTAATCAGTGTGATGATATTATAGTAGTAACCTTTTATTGCTCCTTCCAATATACAAAACACAAGACCAGTCGAAACCCAATCAACTCCGCTCGTTACTGCCTGATTTCCCACTTCATTCCAACGGTTCTTGAGTGGTTAGTATCCACCTGAACCTTTGGCCCCATATCATACTCGAGCATTGGTGAGGTACATATTTCGGTCTGACTTTAAGGCTGGTATCAATAATTAATGGTCCCTCATGAAATCAATGTCTACCCTTATCGAGCTGCCGACATAGGCTAGTCTTTCATTTGGTTCTTCCTTGACTTCTCGAAGGACTTCAATTCTGTAGACCAGTTTCTTCGCCTAAAGGAATTTATGGGTGTTTCTCTAACGGACTTTGAATGGCTTTGTTCTTACCCTAATCCAGAAATAAATCTGTGCATATTAAAACTGAATTGCCTGAGCCAGCGGAAGTCCGCTTTGGTGTTACAAGGAATCACAAGAAATAGAAGTACCCAAAAGGACATTGCTATCCATACTGAGTCGGTCCTTTTCAACGAAAGCCCTAAATTACAGCTTGCATACAACATGCGCGTTTAAGTGTACCTATGCCTAATCGATGGGATGTGTCATATGGCCATGGCCTATATATATATATATACCTTTTCCAATCGTTCGATGTCTTTTGAGTGGCTGGGTGACCAAAACTGAACAGCATACTCTAAGTGCGATCATATCAACGAATTATACAAGGACTGCTCAATTTCCTACTTCCCACAACTAAATTGTCTCTTTATAACCTAACAGTCACTCAGCCTAAACGTACTGATTGGAAAAGTTTAAAATGCTGCTAATCAGCATATTTTAAGTCTTTCTCCATGAAGGTGTCCCTTTGATTCTACCATTGTAAAGTTTAATGCGACATAGAATTCACAAACGAGATATGCATTACCTTACACTTTTCTTAGTTGAAGAGGATCTGCTACCAGCCCGACCACCTTCCTACCAGTGGAGTTTATTTATTAACCTTTTTCCGCTGACGCTACACTGCTGCCCAACTCGACTTTTTATTAAATAATTCATCATATACTGTCGTTTTTTTATATGGGTAATAAATAACAGAGAGCCTAAAATGAATCCCTGAGGGACTCTCCTTGTCACCAAAGACTAGCAAAAGGCCTGACCGTTGATTACAACACTCTGCCACCAACCAAACAACCACTTTCAATTCATTGACCTACTTCTCCGCTAATTCCCAGCAAACGGAACTTGGCTCTCAACCTACGGTGGTGTATGTAATCGAACGCCATTTGGAAGTCAAACTCCAGTATAGCTACTACCCGTCTTTTATAGTACCCGCTCATTCTCTCATTAAAAAAGTCCGACACGACGTCTTTCTACAGAATCCATGCTATGCTTTTTCTTAGCAGCTCATTTTCCTCTAAAACGCTATATAATTTTGTCTGATATATTATTTTCTAAGACCTTAACTACAACACAGGTGCAGCTTATAGCTCGTTAATTACCAGCATAACCGCAATCAAACTTCATTTAGATGAGAGTCACGTTAGTTATCTGCCAGTCCACTGTTACTTCTCTGGCATCCAAAGACGCATCAAAGATTTCATAGAGATAATGGATACTTCATCCTCAACCTCACATAGGATGTACGACAAGAAACCCAGGTGCCCAGCGATTTGTAGTGTTTAAATTAGGAATCTTCGTTACTAACTCTGCTGCACTTGCTTTTATCACAGTTAGTGTTTTTTCTTACTAGTGTCACTAGTAGCTTATTTATCACGCCGTTACTCTATCTCATCAAAGCAGAGCAAAAGTAATCATTGAGGAGTTTGGCTATATCAAAATCAAGTCGTGCAGTATACCACCTCCACTTTTGCACTGATTTATGCAGTTTAACGTTAACAAATATTTATATTGGGTCCCTCAGTTAAGAGAATCCAAATGAATCTCTTCGTCACATTTATCCATTCAAACGAGCGTAGTGACTATCTGAGCAACATACATTTATGTATGTCTAAGAAATTCCTTAGGGTTGCGACTCGGTATAAAGTCTCTGTACCCATGTTACCTATGTTTGATTGTATTAACAAGCATGCAAATGAAGGATTTTGTTTGTGTGGATGCATTTTTTAAAGACTAAGTGAGCAGAAAGAAATTCGGCCTGTCGACCACGTATTGCTGTTAAAGCTAATCCATTTGCATTTATTCTCTTCATTATTCATTGGGGGTAGGCCATAGAGAGAAATTCCTAACCAATATAGTTTGCGCACCTAACATCTAGCTTTCGTGACATCTTCCTTTGCTTTTCGGGAGAAGGATTACGCAATTCAAACTTACTATATTGTGGTCATTCTCTGCCAAAAATTGATTCACAGAGAGAATATTCATGAGGTTGTTTTCAATGGTAAGCGCCATGTATAATGGATTATCCATTCCCTTTTTATCTGTTTATGGACACATCGTATAAAAAGGTTCTCGTCAATAAAGTTCATTGGACGGGACATCTCCCTATAAAATATACGATCATTCGAGTTCACATGACAATTGAAATCACTTAAGATAATTGCGGCACGGCCATCTCAATGGCTGGAAAATTGATTCCAAAGGTCACCATTAACGTGAATTGACAAATGCGGAGAACGGTTTATCACCAAAGTTTGTAGAGACTAGAGATGGCTTTGAGGTAAACAGTCAAAGTCTCATGCTCCACAACAATTTCACATCCTCCTCTTTCCTGTCCTGCATGATCGTTGTAGAAAATTAGGATGCCAGTTACGAAGAATTCGTCTGCTAAATCATTCTTTTTAGCGTGAATACAAGACACTGTGAGATCCACAATACTGAAACGCTTGCAAATATGCGAAGCGTTCAATGATGCTAGGTTAAGAGACCTAGCATTATCGAGAGCAGGAGCATAGTATTAGGTGCTAATGCATAGTGTGTCGAGTGCACGGCAGCTTGTGGCTATTCTCCCACTTTACTCATGAATTTCCACTTCGTTTCCTTCCTATGCACCCAGATTGGTCATCTCTCGGTGGCAAATGGGCCCCATTCAGTGCATATATGAATTATTCCCTCATAAAATTTGTCGAAGGAATCTACGAACCAAATACCCCTGTCATTTAGATGTTTGTTTAGACGCCAGCTGATGTCTCATGGCTTTACTATTTGCAAATGCACTAGCAGAGAGACTTGGCAAGATACCCATGATTATTGCCTTTTTGCTCTTAAGTCACATTTCATCGGACAGAATAATTACCCCCAAAATTATCGTTTTGGTGTTTCTAGTCCTACCTTCTCGAAAAAAATAAGTCGTTCTCGTTTGATAATGCGACAAGGGGGGTGTTCCAGCCAAATTTTCCCCCGACATGCTACTTTGGCTTATGCCTTAATGTTTTTGCCTCGGATACATTGTACCCGCCAACTCTGTTCTTTGGTCGCTGTCTTTCGTATTTGTCTACCTCTTGTCATTTTTATGATACCCTTTGTTTAATCATTTCATGTCCATACTGACGGCACTAAAACATACCTCGACTTCTCTTCTAACTGTTTTTCTGAGACTTGTACTCGTATTTGCTTATAACATCATCAAAAAAATAGTTCTCGAACTACTTTCTTAAACTGAACTCCTACTATGAACCTTAGTGCTTCCTCAGTTCTCTTTTCTCTGACACTTTTATAAACCTTGACGTCATCTTCAATACTCAAATTTTACTCAACGTTCACTCTAGTCGAGGTTTTAATTTTTTTTCTGCCTCTTTCCAAGTATTCGTTGTATTCACTTACAGTTTGTTCAGAGAAATGAAGACCAACGCGGTATCTACTGGGCTAGCGATAGTTCCTTTCATTATATAAGATAAGTTATTACATCCAGTAATTAAAAAAAATAAATTGAGGATATCTATGTAGTACTAATAAATGTAAAAAAAAGTAAATTTTCAGTTCAAGACGACTATGGACGTGGCTTCAATACAATGATCGGAGAGGAAGCCTCGATTATTGATCGGTTGGAAAATATAATTATACAAGGGATATGATCATGAAAACAGGTTCCTCGAATTCGCATAGGGTACAAGCCTTTACATTATGAACCCCTTCTACCAGAAGAAACAGAGGGAAAAATGCAGATAAATAAGACATAATAATAAAAAAGAAATGAATTATAATCTATTGAACCCGAAAAGTACCACAGAGGAATCATCGCTTATCAGCTCCTTCAACAAAGGTATCGACCACAGATTACCTAACTCGTGTAATACGAACAAACCCATTGAAACCTGATATCGAAAGTAAAAGAAAAACCTTTCAGATTTCACAAGAAAAAGTAAATGAACTTCAATATGAAATGAGAGAATCATAATTAAGAAACTGCATTGATAATATAATAGATGCTATTTGAAATTGTGCACCTTTTGTAAATTGAAATGATACGTCCTCAGAAAAAAAAATGTGAAGGAAAGGTGAAAAATGATACAGAATAGAAAATTAAGAGAAGAATATAATATCTTCGACTAAACAAATTATTAAGAAACAACTCACTGATCAACATAAGAAACATATTAAAAATTTACTGAAAATATTTATTGACTAGAAAAACAATTACAAATAAAGGAGAAACAGAGAACCAAATCACAAACCTACAAAAAGATTATAGAAAAGGTTCGCGACTATATCCATATATCTACGATAGCAAGGACCACATTGCACGGTATGACAAAAATTTTAATAAATAAATCTGATGTTTAACTATTAAAGAAAATCTAATCCATGTTCGTACTCTATAGAATCCAAAATGGTAAGGCGCCTTGCGAGGATAGAGATAGGGATGGCTAATTAGCTTGGTGGTTTACGAAATCTTTTATGGTAAAGTAGGATTACAATGTCATGTTTCATCGCTTTCGTTGCCCTTACTTTTTAAAAGGAAATCGAAATAAAGCTTAAGCACCTCCATGCCTATCAGTCCGCCACATGAATTATTTAAAAAGTCATTTACAATAAACTGACAAGAACACTTGACGGGATGGTCAGACGCAAGGTTATATCCTAAGAATCACTTCAGTTATAACACCACTACAGAAACAGAGAATTAAAAAAATGCCTACTTTCTTACATATAAAACAATGAAACATCGTCAATTAGGCTACACTCTGTCAGCTCAAAGCTTAAAACGTAAAGAAGAGTGCTAAATTTGGATCCCATTGCCCCCAAACCAACATTTGGCTGATGCCATGGTATTAGTAGCTTAATAATAACAGTAATAACAGAATTATAATTAATTAACCTTATAAAGCTAAACAGAAGTAAACTTTTCAACGACAAAATTGGTTTTTACTAGTTTTGAGGAAGAGAGATAGATCATTATAATAGACGATCTTATTAAAAAAGCTTCAATGATCACGGACTAATACACGAATTTGCCAGCTCGCTTCATGAGTGAATTTTATCATCCTCCTCTCTGCGATGTAGTCTTATTGGTCTCGTAATGTGTAAACGTGTCAAATATGACGATTTAGTTTGCCCACTTGTCGTTTCTTCTAGCAATGTATTCTACTACCCATTTTCACTACTGAACTTTTATCACCTGTTTTTAAGTTCTGTTCATGTATTATTGGTGTTATTCCTAACATGTATCCTGCTATGTTTCACCCGGTTCTCCGAAGTTGCTATGTTCTTTGTGTCTTCAGTGCCCAAATTTCACATCCATAAGTTAGAACTGGCAAGGCATATTGATTAAATAATATGTTTTTGAAGATGTAGCTAAATGGAATAAATATAGGATCAAAATTAAGCTGGAAAGTGATATGATCGTTTAGCTACATTTTCAGAAGTGGCATACCCGTATGCTTAAAACATATGTTTTTAATCATTGTATATCTTGTCAGTTCTAACTTATGGAATTAAAATTTGCACACTGGATACAAAAAGACCCAAGATACTGAGGATAACTTGGCGAAACATGGAACAATGCATGGTAGAAATAACTACTAAAACATTCGCTAGATAGAGTAAAAAAAATAGAAGTTCAGTATCCTAAAATTGGACAAGTTTACATATTACGTGAAAGATAAGACTATGTCGCAGAACTGAGTCATGAAATTCACTCATGGATCAACATGATAGATTCGTGCATTGGTATGTGATCATTGAACCTTTTTGGAGAGATCTTTGACAATTAGTGGGTTTAAACGCGCCTATGTTATTCCTATTGCCAAATGAAAGGTGAAAGATAAGTAAATGGACGCATACTACTTCTTATAACCCAACGTCCTACCTCGGTGTGTAGTAGAAATTTCATAGGGTGCCATCGGGTGTTGTGTTAATCTTGGATATTTTAAACTCGAGAACAAATCCACTGCCTTATTTACGTTACGATTATATTATTGGATTCGCATATTTGCCCAATTTCTGTATATACTCGTAAGTTAAAGGTAAGACGGACATTGCATAGTTATTAAATGAAATATTCAACCTTAATATGAGAATGAGCAAGTACCTAGTGAACAATCTTATGACAGAAAAGTGTTCTCAATGATCATCTTTTCTAGAAAACGCCCTATTTTATCGTACGACACATCTTTCGGAGCTGTAAATCCTCCATAAATCTGTGTATAAACTTATATAGACTCAAAAATATATGATTTCAAATACTTTTTCTGAAAATAGGTATTTTAAAGATAAACTTAATGCTAGGCCAACCTGCTTGCGACTTGTTGAACGTTGAAGTTGACATCCCCCAAATTTAAATCTAGTTAAATCGATAAAAATGTTAGCTGAAAAAGATCAAAGAATCCTGCACCGAATAATTATTATTCTAGTTTGACACGCATTCGAAAGGGCAAGGACCAATATCAAATTTAAATGTCCGTCTGTCTTAGAAGAAAAGTATATAACCAATGCCTAATCCAATTTACGGCCAATGAAGTTTAAATTTAGAGCATAAATAAAAAAAACAACATGTAAGATAAGTTTCACAATAGCTGAGAGTTTAAGATATATTATGATTGGACTCACTAGGCGTGATATAAAATTGAGTCCATGGGGTTGAAATAGGGGTGGTAATCGCCGATTGAAGCAATGTTACGTAAGGAAAGAAGTGGCAACGGTGAATAGGGTAAATAGTAGACTGGGTGAGTACTTAGGAGACACTTACTTCGGTGAAACAGGGGTTGTAGTTAGGGAAGGAGATCGCGGGACATAATGTGTGTGTTAGGCCTGGTTGAGACTTATAGAGTGGCGAGCTAGCACCACGTTTATATGGCGGGAGCAGTGGAAAATGAGGCAGAGGACACAAGGAGGGTATTAATGCAATAAATTTGGGAGGAAAAGGGAGTTTGAAAGGCAGCAAGCCTATGTGAATTACGTATCTTCTTCACATGTGTAAGAAGGTCGTTGAATGGAAGGAGGAATGGGATTACTTGGGTGGACGTTCACCAGGGGACTTGGTTAGTTACGTTGTTGGATATCACGGGGGTGAAAGTAGTAGAATATAGGGGAAATCACACTTTGGGAGTCCATAAATAACATGAATTTGGTGGGATATACGAGTACATACCGAATAGCGTAAAACTCTGCCAAGTATAAAGAACATATGGGGGAAGGGTGGAAAGAGTAATCGGGCATTGTCTCCACCTCAACGGCATCGGGTAAGATGTAGAAGGAGCTGGATCCGTCTTTGAAGATGTCCGTGTTCGGAGAATAAACTGTTGCATGGCTAAGAAACTCTGAACTGATAACCATAGCTTGTTTAGTTATTCTGTCACATGGTAAGAGATAGTTCTAGATTGTTGGCTGGGTCATCATCCAAAGAGGAGTACACGTGAAATAGATCTGCTAAATAGGGAGTGGCCAGCGGAATAAAGCGAGAATATTGGAGGCGTGGGCATCATGGGGAGGTGTAGTAATATCTTTGCGGAAAAAAAGCACGAATATTCCGTAAGGGTGGTACACCACATACCGTGCGTATGATGATCACTGGAATGAACGGAAAGCTCCAGTAGCCAGACGAAGACCCCAGTTTAAAATTGTGCCAAAGCTACTGAAATTGATTTGGCTAAGGATTCATACCTCCTGCAGCCAAAGTCTAATATGGAATTGACCGGTAGTGTGTAGATGCAGAATAATGTGCGTCGGTCGGCAACACATTTAGTGTGGGACAGATTTCTTAAGAGATTGAGAGACTACCGGATAATTGTGAGGCTTCCACGAAAAGTTCTCGTTGAAGATGAATCTAATGAGCTTCACCGATTGCTCCACCATTATTAGTGCTCTAGACATAACCAATGAGACAACGTCAATATGGCGTTAGCAGCTGAAGAAGACGAAGAAGCAGGGAGATTTGTTACGACACAAAGAGATTCCATTCGAGGCAGCCCACTCAATGGCCGCTCATCGTAGCTAGAGCTGCTGATAGAATGGTGATCAGAGGAAATGACTTTGATATTTACCAAAAAAAAAAAGCACGCTCATGTCTGAGTGCTGAGGAATGTTCTCCTCATCAAGAAAGAGCCTTGAGTTTGAGGAACCTGCCCGCACTGAGGAAGAACATTCGCGCAGGAGTGCAAGATGAAAGTCGGCATAAATCCACGAAGTACTACAAAATGTAGGCTGGTGATGATACCGTAGCGTCTCAGGTTTTTCAGAAAAGAAAATATACAACTAGGATGACGATACTGCACCAGATTGCCCCCTGAACTTAGGTGGTAAAGGCAGGAAATAGTCAAGAACGTTGAAAAATTGACGTAAGTCAGCCTGCTAGTCAGAGTAAATTTTGAAACGAGATGTGCGATGACACATTTTCTTTTCATGAATTTAAAATAACAGCAAGCCATGTATATGGGGTAGGGAATATTAGATGCTGGAGGGATCAAAGCCCGGCTTTAGAACAGCTAACACAATAGGTTTGCGCCAGGCAGAAAGGAATCTCTCTGCAATCCAGATCCAATTATAAGGATCTAGGTAGGAGGAAGTGAAGCGGAAATATGTGGTCTTTCAAGAGAAAGTAGCGGATATCGTCGGGGCCATTAGGAGCGTTTCAATTTAAGGAGAAGGGGTGGATAAGTTATTCTATGTGGAATAGCTTATCATAATCCTTATCTCTTGTGGATGGGAAAGGAGCTGAGAATGAGCTTTCTTATGATTCCGAGAGTGAAGCAAAGTGGATGGCTAGCCTCTCGGCAACCAATCCTACTTCGATAAATATAAAAAAAAAACATTCTTGACGGTAGGCGGTGACGATGGCGCGTGCTTGCAAGCCACACTGCAAACCCGGCACCATACGTTGTTAGCGGAACTCGAGGTTGAGATTTTGGACACGTGGACCTAACTATTAGAGGAATAGCGGCCCTCTTTGAGACAGCAACGGAGAACAGCTCAGGTGTGATTCATTTCGACCCTATTTGGGGGAAGAAGAGTTCAGTAGTCTGGGCGATTTGCACGATTCTAAGTACGAACCGTTTCACTGCACTAAGAAAAATACTAGGTCTGACATTTTCAGAAGACTGGGGGATAAATTAGTGGGCGCATACAGTATGAGTATTAGAGGGTTGAGGTAGGTTAGAGCTTCATCAAACATAGGGAGATTATACACACTCTGACACAAGAGAGTGTCGGCAGAATAACCGTATTAGTCTGCCCTGAAGAGGTACAACTTTTGACGCACAAAAGATGGGCTGGTGTGGCGAAACGATAGAAAACATGGGTAGGGATCGCTACCGAAATCATGCTTAGATACAGCCAAAGAAAAGTTAAACAGTGCTTCATCACAGAAAAGAGAGAGAACAGATATTACTAGTCTGTGATCAGTGAAGAAAAGTGAATAATACAGATTTTATTAAAGAAGAGAGATCATCCATGTGTGAGAGGCGAGGGGGTGTGAGATATTTCAAGCAACCTACACTTTTATCCCTTCCGCGTAAAGGTCGATTTGCTTTCATGGCCGCTGTGGTGAGGGGACTCAGCGGCCCGTCCAGCCCCAGCTTAGCTTCTTCTCCTTCTTTCTAACACCATCTTCTTACCCTTCTTCCTCACTTTCCCTACAACCTCCCTCACAACCTTCTCTGGTCGGCCTCTAATTCCAAAGGGTAAACGCTGACCAGCTTCCTCTCACTTAGCCATCACGGATGGGGGCTGAGAGGGGGAGGGGGCAACGCTCCCTCACCCTTGAACCCGGTTTAGGGTGGTGGATTTTTAAAAACCTGCTTCATCCCTACTCCCACCTTCCTTAAATACTCTTTTTCCTTTCGCAATCTATAAATTTTAAGCCGAGCCTAAGTGGAGTCACAATGCTCATGGGCTGCGAGGCCACTAGGCGGGAGGAGTGCCCTCAAATATCGGCAGCTTGTTTTGCCGGCCCCGTATTCGCTCTCTCAGAGCGGGTTACTGTGTGGGGTGATGAACGTTTGCATCCCGTTGAGATAATAGGATCACCATGCTTAATGATTAAATATTTAAATACACCCTATCTCCTACCCCTCTAATATCATCGGAGCAGCCCTCGGGCAGCTCCACTGCAGAAAATGAGGTCTCTCCCCACCTCCTGTGCTTTCTCAAGGGACTCTCAAAATCTCTCTGAACGGAGAGGAGGCTTACTCCACTCCTAGGCCAATGGGTGCAGGGGACTACCCCTCACCCCTTTCTCTGGAGGCGCCCTTGGGCGCTCCCGTCTTTCCAGTCCCTCTTTTTCTTTGACAGGGGACTGCCAAGGAAGCACGCATGCGGCCGAATATTAACTGCTCACGCTGGGAGCGATTTGATAGGGCCGGTGTACCTGTTCCCCTCTCTTCCCTGACAGATGCCGGCCCAAGACGAGACGACAAAAGGTATCTCGAATGGGATCCGTGATGGACACAAGGAGGCCCCCCTTTCAAAATGGACATAGTCACTGAGGTGACCCAGACCCCGACAGAAGGATCTTCCATAGGGTCGAACGCGGGCTAAGTGCCAAGCATGGAACACGATTTTCCTTTCTCCTGTGAAAGCTGCTCCTCACCAGGTTCAAAGCCGGAGGCCTCACAAGGAGAGGCGGGTTCTCCTCCTCCACCTAGTGTCCCTGTGACAGCCAAGACTTTCTCCATCTTAGTGAAGGATCTTTCAGAGGTTGGAAGAGAAAAACGGGTTCATTCACCACCTTCCTATCCTAAAAAGAAAAGAAATCGTAAGACCAAAAAGAATAAGGGACCCTCTCCCTCCGCGGTAGCCACAAGACTCACCGGGTCCGCTGCCATTTTGGTAAGCAACAAAGTTAAAATCTGCATGCCCGTCCTAAGTGCGTCCCCGAGTGGGGAGTCCCTCACTACAACCAAAATGTCAAGTGCGCAGAGCGGATCCTCGATTACGTCGAAGCACCTCATACACAGGTTATCTGGCATTTTTGAGCTCGCTGCCCCCAAACGCTTCCTCGTTATTCGCTCCACTGATGGCAGAATGTTCCCTAAGGATGACATGATCCATCAGAGAAGTACTATAGTTAGCTTGATTGGTAGAGAGCCGAAGGTGATCCGGTTTTTTTTTACGGGAGCCTTCTGGCAAATGCTTCAAATCCTTCTGAGGCAGCCATGATTATTTCCCTTTGGAAGCTTGATGGCAAGCCGAAAATTTTGACGCCGTATTTTGAAATAAACTTCGTGAAAGGAGTGGCTTATGCGAGGGAACTCGTGAACTACTCCATAGACACCATCACATTAGAGCTAGCCGACCATGGATAGGTCAAATCGAAAGTGTGATGAGAAAACATGAAGGGGAATTGAGACCCACCCCTACACTCTTCGTCACGTTCGAGTGTGACAAGCTCCCTGAGTTGGAGCGTGGGGGCATTTGAGCCACTGCCAAGGAAGTGCTATTACTGCCACGGCTTCGGCAATATGAATCGCTCCTGTAGACGTGCAAAGTCGGAGATTACCCAAAAGATGTGTAAGTTGCTCCCAAGTGTGTCAATTACAAAGAGACTCACACGGCTTCTTCGAGCAAGATGTCAATGTTAAGAAAGACACCTTCTCCTCCTGGCACACCCAGGCCTACGAGCACGGTAGTTTCGATCCCATTCAGACCCATTTTGGTTGCTCTAAGCACCCTAAGTGCTACTCTAGTAGAGCTTGTGGCATAAAGAGTTCACAACCAGCCCTAACTAAATCCAGGGCTCTCCGTCTTTCCCCAACGTGACCGTTTCTCGTGAGGCAAAACGACCGCGTGCCTCCACCTTGTAGTTAGACTTACGGAAGACAACACTCATGAATCTGGTTGCGAGGCCATCTTTCTGGGTTTCTAAGCTGCCTCCTGAAATGAGGACAGCCCTAAAGAGTTTCGGCTCATACCCCAACACCGAGTTCAAGGCTAGGTGACTCGAAAGCGTTGGATCTTCCAAAGGTGGTACTCCCAGCTCTTAAGACTGCCCAAAGTTTTGAGGCGGAGGGAAGAAAAGACTCACATGGTGGTCCCAACCTCCCCCCATAAGTCCTCGAAGACAACAGCATTTTCAGTGCATTGTCCGGCCAACAGCGCCCAGAGTTCTGCCTTCGGGAAGTATACAGCCATTCCCGTGTGGGTATTCTCTTCGAAGAGGGTCCCTGCATATCCTCCAAGCTAGGACTGGAGGGCATATTCCTTCAATGGAATTGCCGCGGACTCCGGGCGGACATACGTGTCCTCACTTAACGGGAAGGCCCATCGAGCAGTGATGTGAAAGCGAGTCAAAATGATTCGGGGCAAGTTCTCGCAGGACCCCCTTTTCGTTCGTCACGAGAATGGGACCGCAAAATCGGACCCCACGTGCGTGGTGAAGTCTTTTGCGACCGCTTTCTCTGCATTTTCTAGCCGGGCTACTGCTCCGCCAGGATTCAATGCACGTCACGATGTCACGGAAGGCCGCCGACTGGACCTTACCTGCTGAGGCAGATAACCCTTCAATAACAGATTTACGCTCTCGCTTCGTGCGCGGAAACCGTTGCTGTCCATACAATGCCCCGAAAGCCATGCTTCGACACCCGAGGGGGCAAGGCATAGCCTTTGTGTTCGATTTGTTCAACATGATCTGGGTAAAGGGTATCCTCCTAGACTCCTGGCGAGTCGTTAATGTGCTCGCTTTTTGCAAACTGGGAAGAGATCACTATAGCTCAGCCCGTTTCCGACCCATATCTCTAACTTTCTACATGTGTAAGTTGATGGAGAATTTGGTTATTGCTAGATTAGCCTTTTTTTTGGACAGCGGAGGCCACTTTCTTCAGCACAGTACAGCTTCCCTAAGATCTTTTCCACGTCGGATGCTCTGCTCCAAGAGGAGATTTCCGTCTGCGATGCCTTCCTTCGTAGAGAGCACTACGCCACGGTGTTTTACTATCTGGAGAAGGCCTATGATACTGCATGGCGATGTCGTATCATGGAGACTCTACACACGATGGTCGCGATAAGATGCCTTCCAATCCTTATATCTGAATTTTTGCGGGATCGTCGAATCCACGTATAGATAGGGAAGGGGAAGCCCTCTCCTGCCTAATAAAGCAAGAATAGGGGGTCCCGCAAAGAATCGTCCTCATAGACACACTATTTGCCCTGAACAAGCATACCGGCATCACCTCGGTGCTGTCGGAAGATGTTCTACCTACGCTATACGTGGACGATCTTTCGATCTCTTTTGGTGCGGCCCAGGTGTCAACTCTGAGGGGTCGACTTAAACAGGCATTGAACCGCATCTCTCGCTATGCTAAAGCGCCGAGGCTTCAGTTTTTCTTGGCCAAGACTAAAGTGGTGAATTCTGTCACCATCCACGACTCCACCCTAACCCAGACTTTTTCTAAATGGGGTTCGCCTGGAAGTCATGGGCTCGCACCATTTCTTTGGTCTTGCATTTGACCTAAATCTCACCTGGTAGGCTTATATTCACAATCTTAGGGTCTCTTGTACTCACGCCATGGATATTTTTCGTTCCATAACGTTCAGAGCCTGGAGCGCTGATAGAGCTACTGCCTTACTTTTTTATCGATCCTTTGTTTCTTAGAAGCTCGACTACTGATGCATACGCAGCCCAGCGTGTATTGCAAAAGATGAACTCGATCTACCACACGGGTCTTCACCTGAAGACTGATGCCTTCCGCACTTCCCCCATTGAGAGCCTACTTGTTAATGCTGGGGAGATGCCACTCACTCTGCGCCGTGCACAGTGCATTTTTTGTTTGTACGAGCAAGTCCGGAGACTCCCTCAATCGCTAAAAGCTATCGCTTCACCCGCAGGTAATTTCGACGGTATCTATGCCGCCGAGAGACGCCAGTAATACCCTAAGCATTTTGGGTTTATGTCTTGGAAATTCCTTCGAGATCTCGATATAGCTTTCGAGCCGGTGGCTCCCGTGGTTCTGCTCAGGACGCAACCCTGATGGGTACCACCTTTGACTATTTGTCGCCAGACCTCTGCTCTCAAAGTTTCTACAGCGCCGGGAGTATTGCATTCGGCCTTTATTAAGCACATTTTGTGTCACGTTGGAACCGGTTCAGTGTATACGGACGGCTCCAAGTTTCAAGATGTGGTTGGTTTACACGCCTTCTCTCCTCTGTTATAAGTAAGTGGGGCTCTCCCAGGCGCTGCCTCTATTTTTATGGCTGTACTGGTTGCAATACACTACTTAGTACGGGAAATAACGCGAGGTGCCCGGTTCGGAGATCGGATTGTCATTTATAGCGATTCACAAAGCGCACTGTCTGCTCTCAAGGTATTGGAATCTTCGCATCTCATGGTTCGTAATATCCGTAACGACACGGTTATGGTAAGCTGGGCGGATGTCGGAATTATTTTCTGCTGGTTTCCTGGAAATGTAGGAATTACAGGGAATAAGCACGCTGATGAGGCGCCTAAGAGTCCCCGATAGCTGAGCGGCCCGACCAGCGTTTCGTTCTTTCTCATACATATTATATAGCAGGAATACAAGCAGCCTTCCGTACTCTTTGTGAAGGAAGATGACGGATGGTCGAGGGGAACCTAGAGTTACGTGCCATTGTGCCACGACTGTTTCCATGGACCCCTGTCCCTGCCTTGATGGCTTCAGATTGCTTTCTTTGGTCTCCGAATTGGACACACTCGCGACTCGCACATCCATTAGATGTGCGCATTATTGTGAAATACGAGAGAGAACCGGACAAGATAGCTGCTACGCCATGCTAGGTCTACCTTGAGCGGAAAAGAGGAACGAAGAACTCCCGAGATCTTAAGAATTTAGTAGCAACTCATGATAAGTTCTTAGAGAAACTGGCAGCTAAGTTGAAAGAAGGGTCGAAAGAATGTAATGTTCTTCAAGTTAGCAGGTAGACCATGGCAATTCCATTTGATTAGTGTCGGAGAGGTGAAAGGGGAAGAAGAATTGAAAATCAAAGCTAACATGCGGGATCCAAAATAGAGTCAACAGATGAGGGTGTGTGTAGAAAAAATAGGGTAAGAAGAAAAGAGGAGTGAGAGTATGAAAGCTGCATGATGGAGAGTAAATTTGAGGGCCTTGATACAAGAGTCTAGGGGACCGGCTCGCGACAGACATGATTTATAGAGATGGGGTTAGGACAGGGGTTCCGGTGAGGGGGCTTGGGAGAGAATTTTATTATAAGTAGCGTGGGAAGGGTGGCATTTGAGTTCATTAGGCAGACAGCATTTTTTTTATCAAGAGCCTAAGAACAAAAGTTTGCGCACAGAGACACTATCTCTCGGAAGGTAAAATTAACGTGCCAAAATATGTTGCATTTAAAGCAGAGGTTGGAGGTTGCAGGTATGGGCAGACACCAAATCTATTGCTCTGAAGGTTAGCTATTCTGGAGTAAATGTGGAGAGGTAGGCCAAAAGATTTGAAGGTTAGTAGTAGCCTGGGGTAAGAAATTTCGTATTGTCAACCTACTGCGGTCACAGAAAGCGATAGACCTACTTCACTCCATCGGGAAAGAGGTCCTCTACTGGGTCCTGTCACGAAGGCCTTTGGAAAAATGGAATCTTTACAGAAGTTGAGACAGGGGTGTTGGGTCACGTAAACCACACATTCCATTAACCATCTGAGAGCGAGAAACTACTTCGTTGAGTCTGCCAAATGGGACTTTAGGGACAAGGACCAGCCCCACTGCGCTTGGACATCAAAATTTCTCTATTGAAGTTTTAGTTTGGACTGCTTAGAATGATGCTCTAGGTTTGAAAGAATGGAGTCCAGTGGAAAGGTTGTTTTTAGAACCAGAAAATAGCTTATAGGGGAAAGTGCAAAGCGCTATTAAGACAAGATCAAAATATGCTGGAAGAATTTAGCTGGAATTCAGAAGCGTGCGTTTTTTCAGCTTATTTGGTTAGGTTTCGGAAGGGTGAGGGAATAGGAAGGGTATGTTCATGATTATGGGGAGAGTATGCTCATGGTGGTTGTATTGGGAATTTTGAAGGCAATGACGGAACGGGGCAGGAGAGGAGACTAGGGACAGAAAGGAGTATGCTTAGTTGGGCCGTGGAAGGAGGCGCAACAGCCGAGTTTGATGCAGATCGGAAATGGGTAGTAGGGGTTGGTAAGGAAGGTCGGAGCTTATAAGCTGAACCCTCCTCCAGTACTAAACGACTGGGTGTCGAATTCTCCAATAGTTGTCCGTAGGAAAGCTGGGTCAGAAACACATTCAGAGTAATTGTTTGGAATGCTGGCCATATTTTAGTATTTGGAAATTCTGTCTATCATATGAGAGCATAAATTGGCGCAAGCATTTACAATTGTAATGGTGAGTTAATAAATGGTCCTTGGTTTTTCAGCATGAATGGAGTTTTCCCGCACACACTAAAGAAACTTCATGGAACACGGTATTAACACCTTCTTCGAGTGAAATGCTTAGCGAACCAATTGCACTTAACGATGCTGCAATAAGATGGTTCCCAAACTTTTTTTAATCATATCTGACAAATGAGTTTCCTGCAACTCGATAGCTAGTTTCTTCCTTCCTTTTCCCGCATAATATTTATTTAAATAATAGAGCTAAAATACGGTCAATTTTGTTCAGCAACCTTTGAAAAAGTTATATTTTGCTAAAATCATTAATTTTCTCTAATGATGGAGACCGTTAATTTCCACTATCTATTGCAACTTTTAAAACACTTGTTTTTACAGAAAAGATTTCTTTTGAAATCATTTTCTTTATAATGAGGTTATTTTGTTCCCTCGGATATTTGGTTGCCAGCAGTGTTAGGCAAAGTATTATTAATATCTCTATATGAAAAATTGTCGTATTGTTTATCATGTATCGTAGTCAAGGAGAATAACTCTCGCCTGAAATTCTAATTTCATCTGATCCTAAATGGGAATCTTTCAAATATGGGATTCTTCTTTTTTTTTCAATGTTTTTACTCTAGCCTACTGACCTTTTGATATTTTCTTTGTACTCTAATAATCACTTTTATCTCTGATTTTCTCAACCTCAGTCAATTTTGAAATGACTTCGTTTCATTACTCTAGTCAAACGATGAAAGAGAGATCGATATTTCATTCTTCTATGTAATTTTAGGGATTATTGAACCAAAATTACTACTATTACATGGGCTACGAGTTGGGTTTCTGGCATCCAAGACCGGATGCAGCGATTGTTCTCGTTTAAACTTTCGCGTCCTTTACGTTATTATGTCTGGAATCTTAAGTGCTATTAAATGTTAATAGGTAATATTAACCCTCCTTCATGAAAGCGAGAATCTTATCTACTTATGCAATCCTGGCATTTAAAGCAATATTAGACTTATTTGATGTTTGAAAATTTTGAAAGATTCTCTAAGAATTTATTTTTATATTGAATTGATCTTTTTAGGAAGAATAACAGGAAAGTTCTTGGTTAGATAAACATATTTCAGGTCTATCAGAAATATTTGCTCCCTATGGTTTGCATAGTTTCTTCTCACTCCAAGTATTTAGAGACGACTCGTCTTTTCAAATTCTGTAGTTCTTATTAGATTGTAGCACATAAAATGTAGTTTTTAGGAGAGTAAGTTATATATGGTATATACAAAGACAAATGAATATTTAATCAAACCATGATGCATTTACATCAATATCCCATTTATATTAAATTCTTTGTCAATTGTTCAGAAATTTGATAAAACCACTAACTTCTTCCGCATCATTGAAATTTTTATTGCGAATATTGAGTTCAAAGTGATTGAACATATAGGAATCAATGGGAGCTGTGTGAATTAAAGAAGAGATATTTCAAAATTTCATATTCCAATTATCTTGGCATTGAGAGCCAGCTAAGTTACACGTGTGTTGCATGCTATTGAAATAAAACGGTATTGGTTCATGTATTTTGACCAATGCAGCTTGTTTGATCACCAACCTTGAAAGTATTACTGCAATATCTCGATATACTATTCGTCATTTATTGTTTCCCATGGCCCTCGAAATGAAAAACTGATGATTCCTTTACTACCCCACCAAAATTGTAACCATAACCTTATTTGGGTGTAACAATGGCCTTGGCATGAGAGATGGTCTTTCATTATTGCAAAGCCATTCACAATATCTATTTGTTATCGTATAGGATGCATTTTTCATACCAGGTCACAATTTGATTAATAAATGGATCTCTTTTCTGAACCACATCATGCCGTGAGCAGATTTCAGGTCGTCACATTTTCTGTTTCATTCTTTTCATGTGGAAACCACATCCCCAACTTTAACCTTTCATATTGCATTATGATGACGTGATATTGTGACTACTGAAGTCTTATAGTCTTCAGCAAGTGTTTGAACTGTTGTTTCTGTATATAAGCCACTCCAACCGATAAATTGTTGTCATTTAGAACTGGTTTGACCCTCTTCCGTGGTTCAATATTAGTGCCTCTATTTCCAGAACTAAACTTATTGAATTAACGGTGAGTGGTTCTCAAGTTAGTTGTGTTCTTCCAAATTGTTTTGTGGATGTTATTAACAGCTTGAACAGCTTTTATGTTTAAATTTGAATTCTTACGTAAAAATTACTCAAATTTCGAGGGTACCTGTGAATGCAATGGTAAATCTTTCATTTTAGCGTTTGGTTCATAAGGGAAAAATAACTTGAAAATTTTATGTGATACAACTTAATATTTCAACCTTTCTCTCAGTTTGCTTCCTTGTTTTCGAACAAGTGAAGAAAGTCACTCTCAGAGTCGACAGGTAAAGACAGTCTCTCCCCAATTTAGGCCAATTAAAGACAATCCCTCCCCAAAATTGCCAAGTAAAAAGAAACACTCCCACATAAGGTTTGGTTAGGACAGTTGCAAGGCGTTAAAGAATGAGTTCCTGCTAATTGACATGGCATCCTCGCACACCTTACACTTTTTTTACCTGTTCACACATAATTGGCTTTCAGTTTCACTCTCTCAGTCAAATACATTAAAAGATTTTTTCCCAATGCAAGAAAAAATCACTTCTTAAAACATTTTCCTTTTATCCATGGTCCTGTAAGGAGGAGTTGAGAAGCCGCTCCTCTTGTGAATCTATAGAGACGAGACGAGAACCAAGAGATTCCTGCAAAATCTGCAGCCCCAGCTACCATGTGTGGCCACGAGGAAGCACAGCAGGAGTCTTGGCAATGGGAAGGCTTAATTGATGCCCTCAAGAGGGCATCCATTATCATCGATCTCGATGGACTTCCCATTAATCTGTTAGATTACGCCAGATTCTCTATTGTGTGGGTAATGAGAAATAAGCTACCAACATAAACCCTCCTTCCTGCAAAGTCACTAAAGTTTTCCTCTTTATGTAGTTAAAGTAAGCCTCAACATATTAATATCCGTGTGATATATTGGCTTCATATTAACATAATTTGAGCAGTAAATAATCTCCATTTGTTATGATTCTTAAGGTCATTTGACCGATTATGTGGGCCATAGAAGGAAGTAAATGAGATATAAAATACCACATTTGGAAACAAAATAGAGGAAAATAAGTAACCATTACAAATAGGTCATTTGGCTCTAATCGCTCCTTTCTATACTCTCTCGGTCAGTGTTTAAAGGTTAGGTGGTTGGATTGAAGTTCGTCGATAAAAAGAACGAGAAACTTTATACTGTACCGTCCAAATAAATCAGAAGGCCTGTATTTTCATCACAACATCTACAATGAATTTTGCCAGAGAAAATACAAGGTTTTAAAAATTGGTGTACGATAACTTACATATATAAACGGCACATGTGTGAGGGGAGGCAAATTTGGATGAATAAAATGAAAATTATCAGCCGATAAGTAGTTTATAGAAAAATTGAAGTGTTCAAAATGATCAAACACTTAGGTTTCTTATAGAGAGAACCTGCATTATTTGAATAGCCATTAACTCCAGTTCACTTTCGTGTACTTCAAGCCTTTCCTTTGCCAGCTATCGTCCAGGCAACCTGCCTAAGAAATTTGTCACGCCTATCTCTGTCTACGAGATAATCGTAAAGTGCACCACTAAAATGATCTTTCAATTGAGTGATTGTAATGACTGTCAAGCACTGCAAAATTGTAGTTCATGATATTCTGTCAACCTATGATAAAATAAGACCGGGAAAAGGTACAACCGAACTATTACCCAAATTAAGAAGAAGAACTATTGTAAGATGGCTAAGGCAGGAAATTGGTTCAACGCGTAGCAGGCAAAATATGGCTGTCAATTGCAGTAAAAAGAGTGCGAAGCTAGGTGAAGGAAGTGTCATGGTCTGAGGTGCGACATCGGTTCAAGGCATTTTGATACGTGTGCACTTACGGAGGCGCGACAACATGTTGTGCCCTATCTGCCAGCCTCCCAAGCCCAACCTGCAAAATTACTGTAGAAAAAAGCCCCTTGACACAAGTAGGTGAAGACTTGCCTACATGACGCTTACATCACTTTTATGAACTGCACTGCACAGAGTCCAGACCTGAATCCCAATGAAATTGTTCGAAAGAGCCTCGGAAAGAGGTCTAAAACTAAAGAGAGGAATCCGAAAACAGTTCAAATCCAGAAATTCTTCAAGATGAATGGAGCATGTTTATTGTGCGGCTGGAGATGTCCTACATCATTGAGAATAAAGCCCTCCTCACTAATTACTTGTAGTTGACACACTATTTTCTACTGTCTATAATTAACCGTTATAGTTGAATAGATATTTGTTTCTGCTCTCGTTCTGAATATTATGGACACCGATTTTTGTGGTTAATTTCTTATCTGCTGTTTTGTTCATCCAAATTTCATAACCATCATCCACTCGTAGTTTCTTCCTGTAAGTTATTGTACACTAATTTTGCATTCCTTTAACATTTCTGTCAAAAGATATGGAAAGTGTTATGATAAAAATACAGGAGTTTTGATATTTTTGTACAATACTCTCAATACATAAATTAAATGAATTGAGAACAGACATAAATAAAGGATTACACAATTTATTGTGCTAATGATACACTAAATAACGAATTTTTTTATATAAACCCTTAAGAAGAATGAGTAAGAGGAATAGCGTAAATAAAAACTACTGAAAAAGCAAAGGATTTGTAAAACTACTCTAGACATGAAAAATAATGCTAGGTAAGCTAAACAAAGCCAGAACCAGGCCATGATATTCACTGCATAATACTTCTTTTTACTGCCTCGCTGTATCAGTTATGTTCCCTTTATGATTTTTACGTCAGGAAGTAATTTGCCTCTTTCTCGCGTGCTTTCCTCAAAAAGTCTGCGGCATTTCATAGTAAAAAGCTCCCCTTCGAAGTCTTCGGCTTCACTGCTCGGTCTTTATATACGTATTGATGAGAACAAGCTCTGCCATTCAATAAACCTTGCCAAAAACGATTGGGAAAAACGAGCATTACTCGACGTTCATCTAACTGGACGTAATTGCAATAATTACACCGTAATTAACTTTCTTAAGACTTGTGAATAATAATATCATACAAATGTAAAAAAATGCACACGTCCTTAAATGTGGTATAATGGGGGATAAATAATCGTATACGAGATTCATAGTTCCTGTATTAGCGTAGGCGTCCTCGATATAAAAAATCTTATCCTAAATTTTGAAATGAATTTTTGCTTCAGTTATTTAGGATTGATAGGCCTACCTTTAATTGGCTTTGAAATTTCGGGTTTAATTAGTGCCTGATCTATCATATATATATATATATATATATATATATATATATATATATATATATATATATCTAATTAGCCTAGTTCCAACATGTGAATCAGATTCATAATTGAATTATGCTGGTGATGTTGGTATCTTTCGAATTAGTGCTTTGGTAATGATGGACTATTTGGCTTCATCAAAACACTTTCACTCTGTTTATAACTACCATCAAAAAAATCTGTTCCCTGAAGAATTTCTGATACGGGGACCGGCAGGTGCCATTAATCAAGTTTCCCGTCTCATAGCCTTCGGAACCCAAGTGGAAAATCGAAAAAAATATCTGAGGCAAAAACGGGCGTTGTTTATGACTGTCAACTTTGCGTTGCTTCCAGGCGCACTCGAAACCTCCAACAACACAGACCGGCACAAACTATTCGCCTTCCCAAGGTCGGAGAGCAGCACAAAACACCTCACCACATGAAAGACATCAAAGAATATTATTCAACTCGGTGAAACCTTATTATAGCACAGTCCATTCTTTGTTGAACAATATATATACATATATATATATATATATATATATATATATATATATATATATATATATATATATATATATATATATATATATATATATATATATATATATAAATATAACTGGTCTGTAAATATAATTTAGACATTGCCAAGTTATTAACTTTTTCTTCCGAACATCATCTTTTTCCAAGTCATTCAAGATTAATGCTTAGGCCAGGTTAATTTATCCTTTACCATGGCTTATGTTAGATTAATGGATCTGGCAGAGCTGATAAATTAACTAATTTAACGTTTATGGGGTGAGGCGTTTAATCAATGCCTTTGCATCGGTAGTGACATGGCTGAGATCACTTAGGAATATATATATATATATATATATATATATATATATATATATATATATATATATATATATAAGCAATAGAAAGACCTGTTCTCCCGATAGGGTATCAAAAATAATGAGAGCGCTTAATACATCATCGTGCCGGTATTGTCTGGAAAGAGGATAGTATAAAAAAGAGTGAAGTTGAAATGAATAAAAATGTGTGTAAGATAACTTATATACAAAACTTGGAGGGATATGGCTTGAGATGGTGCGTAACTCTTTTGACTCTCCACCCCCTGTTCAACAACAAGAGGCAGGTTAATTGTGTAGGGGAGGAGTAATAACGGTGAAGGTTGATACTTACTCCGCGATGAACACGAATAACACGCGAAGCCCAAAGTTCTTGGTCTCAGATCTGACAAATTTTGGAAGTACAAAAAAATTCCCAACACATTCCACTGCATCTACATACACGTACTCTTACAATAGTTGTTTCTAGCCGTTAACTCACTACAAGTTTTTTCTCATATTCAAAATGGATGCTACGAAAGTTAGTTTTTTTGTCATTCGTTTCATCACACACCCTTTTCTTATATGGAAATAGGGGAGGGGAACTCTGATTCATTTTCTCTTTCGCTTCTTCGATCTTTTTCTCATTCACCTTCGCCTCAGTTATATAGCAATGTATGGTCAATCATGCTTCGGATCCTTCTTTGAAAAGAACTTTCTATTTTGCTGTTTTTGACAAACATTTCTTTCTATTTGGGGATAGTTTTTATACCTTTATTTTCCCCAACTCCCCCTAAAAGAGGCTCGCGTGCACTCCTTTCACATCCCTTTTGAAAATGGAATGAATTAACATACGTGAGAATGTGTTCTACTAGGAGAAAGAGAATAGTGTGGGTCCAAAGATTAGCCCCTAGGGGAACATCTGCTCGATAAGCCCAAAAGAAAAGAACAGTTTGTGATAAACAAGCCTATTGCCCCCGAAAAATTAAATCTACTAATTGAATGGTACTCGTTGTGGTATTCCGAAATTATATCTTGCAGAATAACCTCAGAGGTCAAAATAAGTTTCTCATTGTGATGTTTTCGATGGAAAAAGTAATTAGAGATATCCTCATGGTTTGACATGCAAATGTCTGTTCCCTTCTCTGCCTACACCGGGCTCCGTTTTTCCATTAAACTAAAGGATTTTCACATAAATAAAACTGAATTAAAATAATTAATCCTTACCACATATCGCCCATACCCAATTCTTGAATGAACCATATTGTGCTATCTGAGGTACAGTAACTTCAAAACAATTCAAGATTATTTGTTATAAAAAAACAGTGGCAAAAGTATATCCAAATTTTAGTGGCAACTCGTGAGCGCAATTTTTATTTCTCAAATAAAAAATATGTTAGTTGTTGGAAGGAGATCATGGTTTACAACCGTCGCCAAATAGGTCGCTAGATGATTACTCCAGACCCCGTGATAAAGGAACACATTCGTGATAAGAAAGATAATAATTACAATGTTGTTATAGGTGTCCTACAGGATATTTGCAGAATAATGAGGGCTGGACACTTATATGTACCTAATAATTTTAAATTTTCCCTGTCAATATTATTTCCTGGTAAATATTGTTATTAAGAATACGATTATATATAACTAATGAACACAATTTGTCCTTTACATATCCTTCTTTACATTCCTGCACACTATTTAGAAACAAAATCACGTTTACCGCTTGATCGTACTTGTGTATATTAACACTTTCATGTGTATATGCACTCAAACACAAGTATATGTAGAGGGGCACACAACTTCAAAATACATATACGAGCACTGTCGATGTACCCGCACATACCTATATAAAATAAATACATGCTGAGAAATGTTTCATACTTCTATTGGTTATATAGCATAATTAAATTATAGCTTTGTGTACATTTGCTCCTATACATTTTATCTTGTCAGTTTCTTGGGTTGATTCCTTTCCTTACGATTTATCAGTGCACCGCGTTCATGCTTTTATTCTTACAAGGCCAAATCCGATTAAAAGGAACTTCGCTTAGGAAATTCTAAAGGTGAACCTCCTTACGGCGAGATATTAAACATATGTGGTCCACCTCCAACCTAATTTTGGTTTTGAATTGTTGTACCATATGCTCTGTACGCATTCCATTCAATGGTGTGTCTGCTCGATTGTGTAACGTCTTGCAGCTTGTTGCAAAGCTGGTCAACTTTCGGCCCACGCATTATGCTCTTATTTATATTCCTTCGTTTGCTACGCCATTCCTCCACCTTTGCGATACGTTCCAGATGGTCTGAGGGCGGGGAAGACAAGGATGAATGGCGTTTATGTGCATCATTCCTCCCCTTTACCTCGAATTCTCTAAGCTAATAGCTTCATTCCATGTTACATCTCAAGCTGGAAACCTCATGATAAACGAATTTATTGTCTCTTCAAGCATTACAAACCCTTATAACCTGGCAGTAATGGTAAGCCAGTTCAGATCTCTGTTTATAAAGTAGCCACAGTTTATGTATTATTCATTATAAAAAGGCTCTAAACTAAAATCAGTATTAGCACCTCTGCTCTGTAACTTAAACGACTTATTCATTATCTGGCGCAAAAAATCGTCCTCCAAGACATCACCTTCCCCCCCCCCCCCTAACCCCCAATCATTTTAATGCTTCGGTTAATTTGCTTTCCCGGTTGCAAAACTTCTTCAACGATATTGATAAAATATCAGAGAAAATGGATCTTTTATTGATCGTTTTAGAAAAAAAGGAGGAGATAATAATGCCTAAGATATTACTCTTTACGCTGGAGAGTGTGAGAGCAATTCTAATGTTATAACTTTGTTATTTCAGCCTAAACATCTAAAGCTAAAACAAAACGTTCCTAAAATTTATTCCTTTGATTTGTATATATTCATAGGTTATCACCCCTCTCTTATTTTACCCAACTCAGATTTATATTTTACTCTTTCTCTAATATCTACTCCTCTCCCTTTCACTTGCATACTTATGTATCTTAATGACATAGTGCGGTTAGGTACCACCTTGTTGATTTGCGATAAGAGGGAATAAATCACATTTAATAGCAAAGTATTAGGTAAGACTGGTTCATGTGCACTTCCCTAATCCAAACCATTCGTATCCAACACTCTCTCATGAAAGAAAATATACGAAATTCAAAAATATAAGGATACAATGAACCTCACGCAGTAATCGGTATTTTTAACCCATTAGTTTCTAATGCCATCTATGGGGAAACGTTCTTAGTTAAAGAACATTAATATCTAATGCAATAGATAAAAAAATAGTGCTCCCGTTTTAATAAAACAGATAAGAGTATTAGAAGCAGAATCAATGATAATGTTTAAACTAACCTTTATTTTTCGACATTTATTTTACCTTTTAAACTGAATATTTGACCTACCTGGAAGGGTTTGAAATTATTTTAACAAATGGCTGTGTAATAAACAAGATCGCAGGAGAAATGATACTCAGAGTTTGGAGTTAATCAATAATTCCCGAGCGCGAGTACCACATGCAGATGCGACAGAAACCCAGCTAGAAATTCTAAATTCAGATGGTATTAGCAAAAATAGAATACAAAAAGAACAAGGAGAATATTCACTATGCCTCTTGATGCTATAGCAAGTGAGAGAAAAAGAAATGTATAAATAAATGGATAAATCGTTTGCTTAAAGTTTTTTCACGTAGCCGTGGTATGTAGTTATTGTCGCTATAATTAGACACCTCCACTAGTGGATACAATCAATTGCTTGGCGTAAATAAAGAACATACACCACTAGGTATGCCCGAAATCTAGTGCAGTTAGCTAACCATTGTTATACTCAATGCAGAGAACAAATATTAAATAAGGAAACTAATTCGCTCGACTGAGACTAAATGAGGCTATGAAACTTGATGATATTTCAACGACGCAAGACTAAACTCCTCAAAAGCGTGCCTTGAAGAACTAACAGAGAGATCTTAAGTACAAGATCGCAAGAATATGGTATCGTAGAGACACCTTTACCTATCTCATTTTTTATTACCTTAAAATATTTAAAAATAACACAGGATATTCTGGCCAAAGACCAGGTGAACCATATTTTGTCTTAACTATACTAAAATTGACAAGAGAAATGTAAAAATGTATTCCCAGCTTACTAGATCAGAGAGACTACTCTTAGTCTCCCCAATAACAAAGCAAAAGAGGTTAAAGTTCAAGGGGAATGGAGTAACTAAACCTTGACTTATTCCCGTTATTAGAGAGATTAATTCCATAGCAATTAATAAACTAAAGGAAACAAACAGCAAATAGGAATTGCTTTGGATACACGAAGTTCTCCATAAATCAAAACAAAATACTTATGAAACTTTTTGTAATTTTGAGCTAATTTGTTAATTGTGTCTAGCTTCTTTTCAATCTTGAACGAGGTTTCTATAAAAGATGAATAAATTCACATATGAATAAAAATAAAAATTGCTGGAAAGAGCAAGAGAACTAAGGGTCGTTCCTATTTCGGACTGAAGTGCAGTAAGAGCGAGAGTACCAGAAAGAAGGAAATTGGACGTGAATGAGTACATAACACAATGTCGTAGAGTCAAACGTCGATGCTAGCAGAATGTTGACTCTGCAGTGACGTAGGAAGGGAGCACACCAGAAAATGGGGGGGTAGGGTAGATATAGATCCCAATACGCGGGTTAATTAATCAAAATCGAGTGCGGTTGGACTAAATAATCAACTATTAGAGGTTCTGGGTTTAGAGAAACTAATTATAGAAGAATAACTTTACTATAAACAAATAAAATATTATTAGCAAAAGTAAATAAATGACAATAAATAAGATGAGACCCGGGGTACCAAGCGAGGGAGGGGTGATACAAATGACTCGACGGGGACGAGAGCACAAGGGAGGATGTACGGCGATTGCTTCCAGGAAAAGGGGGAGAGTGATAATAACGGGAAATTCACGTAAAGCCTAATTGACTGGATGATTAAAAGACGACGAGGAAGCCGGGCGCTGCAAAGTTCCACTAGCAAAATATATTTTTCTTTAACCTCGCTGAGAAATGAACGAATTAGTAACCAGACGAGGACGAAGTCGATTCCTGAGTGATAGATGCTTGGCCGTGTCTATCGACTGTCGGGCGGGAACTTCGGCCTTAGGTATAAGCGAGGCCGGGTAGAGAGGTGCCGCGTGGCGTTCGTAGCTAGAAGCCGTTGGGAGACGGAGCAGTGCGTATGAGACTGTAAGTGGCTGCTAACCAAGACGCCCGAGGCTGTATGGTGCTAATTTCTAGAAGCTTTTCCGAAGTATTTATACTCCCTCATCGGAAGCGGGTTGCTAAAGAACCCCAAAGGGTGGACGCGGAACTCATTAGACTTAGCGTGCCAGGGACAGGGGATATTCTCGGCGAGCATCAGAGACTCGTGCGAAAGTCCTCGACGCCGTAGGGTGATGCGACGGGGGAGAAGGGGAAACTAAAGGGGATCACACGGTGGTGTGGCATTCTTGAGGCGGCTCCTTGGGTTTGACTGACCCGACCATTCTTGACCTCGCGAAATTCTCGCTGCTCGCCTGGGGCTGTCTGGGCGTGCAGGTGAATCTTTTCTCATGCGCCACGGGTAAACGTTGAGTTCTAGGATGGGCGGTGGGTAACCTTCTCTCTCTGACATCTCCTTCCCTCCCAAAATGGAGCTTCCGAAGGAAGTGACATCAGATTAATATAGGGTAATTACATGGCTAAATTTCCAATAGGGATACAAATACAAAAGGGATGGTACCGGGTACTCTGTACAAAAATAAGTCAAATATAGGAGGACTCGAAAAATGTTTGATATTTCTATTTCCGTACAAGATCAAGTAAAAAAAATAATAATTATAATAATACAATAAGACAGACAGGAATAGTTATCATTAGCCGGGGTCAACATAGTCTCGATAACTAGGGGCTTACATACACGGATAATAAAAATGGTCTTCATTTTTTTAAAAAAAGGTACATACGAACAGGGGAACTCATCGAAATTATATACACAATAATAAAGAAATAATGGCACATATACTTATATGGCAGTGCACAAAACTACAAGAATTATTCAGTAATATCTACAAAAGTAATCCCTTTAACGTTACAATTAATTAATGGGAAATTACTCCGGAGACAAATCCAGGGAATTTCTGCTAAAGCTGTCCGCCAAACGATTCTCGGAACTCTTAATGCATACAATTCTAAAATGGAATTCTTGGAGAGAGAGGCTCCATCTCATGAGGTGACCATTATTGTTCTTAACGTTCGGTAGGTAAGAGAGGGGTTGATGGTCAGTCTCGATAACAAATTCTTTACCTAAGAGAAGCATTTTGAACTGTTTCATGCGCCAAAAGATTGCAAAAGTTTCTCAATCAATTACCGCATAGTTATTTTCTCACGGGGAAGGAGTTTACGGATCTTGAACGCTATGGGGAAATTTTCGCCATTGTCACCATACTGGACGAGAACACATCATATGCCATCGTTGCTCGCGTCAGTCCGTATGCCAAAAGGTTTAAAGGGGTAGGGTAAGCGGAGGATCGGTGCTGAAGCTAGCTTCCCATTGAACTGGTTAAAGCTGGCGATCAAACAGGGTGTCCAGACGAGGCACTCAGGGGGCCATTTTCTTTAGCAGCTCACGTCGGTAAAAGAAGACGAACCCCATGAATGACTTCAGCTGCTTCTTTGTTGCAGGCAGTGGAATTTCGACAATTGCCTGGGAGCCAGGGAATCGTTCCCTGTATGGAACCCCAAATAGTCAACAGTTCCAACGGCGAAGTGGCCCTTGCTGGGGCCAATCGTTAGGTTGTCTTCCCGGAGTCAGCTCAGGAGGGCACGATGGGCGGCTAGATGGCAGTCCCATTCCTGGGTCGCCACGTAAATGTTGTCGAAGTAGAGGTCGACGTGGGGCAAACCATCCGATATTCGTCTCATCATTGGGTTATAATTTCTACATGCCTTCACCAACCCAGAGGGGAGTCGCTGGAATAGCATAAAGCCCTTCTCGATAGGGAAGGCCGTGTACCTCTTTACCACTTTCCTCAAGGGAATCTGGCGATAGGCCTTACACAGATCTAACTATGTAATGAATTTGGCCTTCTCGAATATGTGCTAATTCTGATCGATAGGGGGAATCGGGTCGGCGTCGAACACAGTGACGGAGTTTAACTTCCGGAAGTCGATGCACATCCAGTAAGAATTGTCCGATTTCTTCACCATAACGACTGGGGAAGCAATACTCCGACTTCAAGGGCTCTATAATACCCATCTTCAATAGCTTTCCTACCTCCACATTGAATGCTTTTCTTAAATGAATGGGTAGGGGGTACGGCTTCGAAAGGACAGGTTCCTGGGTAGTGAGCTGAATATTGTGCTCGAACTGGGCAGAAAAACCAGGGGTATCCGAAATTACATCGGTGAATTGGGTGGGTAGCGCTTGTAACTGGGTCTTCTGGGGGAGATGAAAGCTGAGGGTTTATACTCAACTCGGTCATTGGGGAATCGCAGGTATCTGGCAAGAGGTGAAGAGGATATTCCGCGTCTTGTTCCACGCAGGCGAAATGTATCACGACTAAGAAGTCGAGCGGGCAGCTGGACTCTAAGGCTGATTCTTGGTCCAGGGCCAAAATGTGGTTGGCACAAGCGCGTCGAAGGTACATTTTAAGCATGTTAACGTGAATTAGCTTAGTGCCAAACGGGGTTTGGATCAAGTAGTCGACAGGGCCGCGTCTCTCGATCAATGGGAAGGAGCCCTTCAAACGTTTGTTGTTCTCCTTGGAGAGTAGTAAAATGACTTCGTCACAGGGTTTAAATTTTAGTTCTTGGGACTTACAGTCGAAGTAGGTTTTATACTTGCTCAAGTTTGTCTCGGCGTTCTGATGAGCGATCTCTGTGCACTTTTCTAACCCCTGCCTCAGGTTTAGGAGGTAAGCGTAAGAGGATTGAATCTCCTAGTATATTTTCGAATTGGAGAAGAGCTTCTTTAGAATGCTAATGGGCCGTCTAACATTAAGTCCATACAGAAGCTCAAATAGGCCAAAAACCTAAGGTGGGATGGGGAATTTCCCGGTATGCGAAAAGGGCTACCGGCAAGAAACGGTGCCATTTTCAGCGGGGTTGTTCGGTGCACAGTTTCTTGAGTATAGATTTGTGGGAGCCATTATGCCTTTCACACATCCCGTTACCACCTGAGGGAAAACAGGTTGGGAGGGGGGCTAAAAGGGGTTCATCATCAGGAGCTTGGGTAATCCAATGCGGGAGAAGATGGAGATTAGTGATTCCAAGCACAGGACTTGCTGTCTATATTCTTGAACGGTACGACCTCGTGGAACGGTGTGGCAAAATCCACTCAAATTAGCACGTGGCTGTGCCCTTCACTCAACGAGGAATGTATCGGACCGATGAGCTGAATTGCAACAAGGGAAAATGGTTCTAAGATTAGAGGTCCTCTATGTAACGTGTGGGCTTAACTAGCCCTTTCACGGCAGTCTTTTTGCAGATGTCGCAAGACCTGCATTAGCGAAGTTTCCTTCATGGGCACCTGGCCAATAAAAATATTTGAAGTTTTTCTTGTTGGTCTTCGAGTGGCAAAAACGGCCTGAAAATAGGCTTTCATCGTCATTGGTTAAAATGTGACCAACGTGTGAACAAGGAACACACAATACTCGCATCTGACGTTTACCGTTTTCTGATTACGCACGGTAAAGTAAGCCGTCCGTAACTTGGTAGGAGATCACCTTGTCTCCTCGGGTGCCCTCTTGATCTTTTGAATGAGCCTAAGCCCACAGGAGTTGTAGAGAATCGCAGTTATTCTGGTTCCTTGCGAAGTCTTCAGTCATCACCTCCTTGAATTCTGAAGAACGTGAGGTTTCTAGCATCGAGGGCATCTTGGAATCGTTTACCACTTGCGAACAGGTAAAGACGGGTTGAGACATGGAGCTAGCGAGACCCCTGTGCATTGTCCAATGAGGTCTGAGGAGAATTTAATAGGGGCTGCTACTACTTCTGCCCAGCCAGTGAGCTATGCACAATCGATGTAGCACTTAACGATGGGGAACCGATAGGCGTACCTCAAGTAGTCTTGCATGACGGCGAATTTATTATGGTCTGGGGCTACTAGGGGAAGCAGCTTGTCCGACACCACTATGCAGGTGCACCCGGTATCTCCCACAAGAGTGGAGACACGATAGCCATTATTCATTCGAGATTCGAACTTAAGGTCTCCAGGGGTATTCTTATCAAACAAGAAGTTTACCTGGTGACCGTTGAGACTTGAAGTGCTTGGGGTAGAAGAATATATGGTAGAACTTTTATCAGGCCTAAAAAGAGTTAAAGTTTCACACGATCACCATCTTCAATACAAAATACGCACACAAAAGGGAGAATGGGAAATAGGTAAGATCTTTTATTCCATTTCTTAACCAGAACCTTAAATATACAAGAAGTAACACCCTTTAGTATATGTCACATGTTTAAAAGAAATGAGATCAGATCCTGCGGCTGAGCCTAAAAAGCCTGACAACAGAATTATATAATGTTTGTGATAGAGTCGAACGTCGATGCTAGCCGAGGGTTGACTCTGCGGTGACGCGACAAGGGAGCACGCCAGAAATTGGGGGGCTGGGGGTGGATATAGATCCCAGTACGCGGGTTAATTAATCAAAATCGAGTGCGGTTAGCCTAACTCATCAATTATTAGAGGTTCTGGGTTCAGAGAAACTGATTATAGAAGAATAAATTTCCTATAAACAAATAAAATATTATTAGCAAAAGTAAATAAATGACAATAAATTAGATGAGACCCGGGCTACCAAATGGGGGGGAGGGATACAAATGACTCGACTGGGACGAGCGTCCGAGAGAGAATGTACAGCAATTGCTTCCAGGGAAAGGGAGGGAGTGCTAATAACGGAGAGACTCACGTAAAGCTTAATTGACCGGAGGCTTTGGAGACGACAAGGAATTTTGAAAGTTCGACTTTCAAAATTCCGATTTCTTTAACATCGCTGATAAATGAACGAGGGAGTACTCCAGACGAAAACGAAGTTTATACCCAAGTGATAGATGCCTGTCCGTATCTATCTTCTGTCGGGCGGGAACTCTGGCCTTAGGTATGAGTGAGAGCAAGTAGAGAGGTGCCGCGTGGCGTTCGTAGCTGGAAGCAGTTGGTAGGCGTTGCAGCTGTACGAGACTGTACGTGGCTGCTAACCAAGTCAGGGCTGTATGGTTCTAATTTCTCAAAGCTTTTCCCGAAGTATTCATACTGCTTCGGCGGAATCAGGTCGCCAGAGACCCCTACAAAGGGGGAACGGGATCTCATTAGACTTGGCGAGCCCAGGGGTGGAGGGAAAATTCGCCTTATGTCTGGCGCCGATTGGGTGATACGATAGGAGAGAAGTGGAAACCAACACGGATCACACGGCTGTGCTACATACTTGAGGCGGCTCCTTGAGTTTCACTAGCCTGGCCATTCTTAATAAGAGCACCGAGGTCATACAACCCCGCGAAATTTTCGCTGCTCCCTTGGAGCTGTCTGGGCGTGCAGGTGCATCTTTTCTCAGGCGTCACGGCTAGACGTTGGGTTCTAAGTGGGTGGGGGAGGTAACCTTCTCTCTCTGACACACTAGAAAACGCAACTTTAAAGGCAAGAGAAATGGTATATGTCCAATTTTTTTCTCTCTTGTACTATATGGATATATAATCTTCATGGCCCTTTTTTCCATATTTCCTTCTGTCCTTAAAAGATTTTAAAATGCAGCCATTTAATATGGCGAAACCCATGTTGTAGTTAATTTATTAACTTAAGACATGTATTTGCCATTTCTTTGCATTTGTTACGGATAGATATCCTTTACATTGTGAGCAATTTAGTGATATGGTATGAAAATCCACTATAAGGTCGGTCTAGACTGAGGAAAGAGTGAGTTTGATAGGTGACGCTCTGGGTTGGTTTGCTTTGCTGTGCCTGGAAGCTGTGTTACAAGCACTTACCCGGCAATTGGGTGTCTAGGATATTTCACTATTTTCCTTTAGCGTTATTCCTGTCTTTTTATTATGAATTGCCTTAATTTAGTCTTTGCTCTTCTTTATATTTTTGTTTTCCAATGCCCTCTTTCCTGCCCTTAGTATTATTCCTGTCTTATCATTATGGATTGCCTTAATTGAGTCTTTGCTCTCCCCTATATCTTTATCTTCTAATGGCCCTTTCTTTTGCTCTTAGCGTTATCCGTCTTCTCATTATGGTTTGCCTTAATTGAGTCTGCTCACCTTGATATTTTTGTCTTCCAATATCCCTCTTTCTTGCTTTTAAACTCCAGTTTCTTGTTTCCTTCCTTCATTCATGTCCATTTTTAGTTTTCTTTAGTATATACATATTTATATCATTTAAGTGGCTCATGCTATATTCCTAATGCATTCTATATCAAACTGCTTCAATATATTCTTGCATTCATGTATTTCGCAATACTATACATCCATAAATCCCCTCCATTTTCCATACAAATTGCAAAGTTGCTTTTTTAAACCTAGCCTTCCTTTATACCCATTTGATGAAATCTTTCATCACATTTGCATTTCTTTTTGGGGATACACCCACTCTAACTACATCAGGAAATAGACATGTTTGGCGTTATTCACTGATTCCTCGCAGTAAATGACAATTTGTATGGTTATCTCAAGGAGTTTTACAAATATTAATTGCAAGACGCATGGGTGAAAGCTCGGAACCTTCAACTTAAGGTAAATTTATATGGTATACCATGAGTACCATTCAACTTTTATCGGATTGTTAAAATCTCTGAATCTTCAAATATAAATATTATTGCGTAAATCAGAGCCAATCCGTATGAATTAGAGATGACCTTTGTGCACGTTAGCGGACACCTCCAGCAATCAAGGTCACCCAGGTGTGGTATCCGGCAAGTTTTTGCTTGTATATTATATAATTGCACGGTAGAGATGAGAGTAATGTACTTATTATCTTTTAAAGGATTTTAATGTAGGTTTCAGGTAGGTTGCAAAATCAAAATCTCACTCAGCAGTAAAATTCATTACTGATGTTGTTATCGATTACTGACAAAAGGACGATAATGACAAAACTCGTGACCAACGTGTAGTTTTTGACTCTCGATGTTATCTTTAACATCTCTTTATGATAATATGCAGTTCAGGGAATCCATTTCGGTCGCCCAGGGCCCCAACGAGACGGTAATTAACTCTTCACTGCAGAATTCGACTTAATAGATTTCGTTCCGGTTGGCGAAAGACTATTTTATTCAGCTCACGATATATAAATATTAAATAGTGTAAGTTAGCGTGCTTGGAATCAGAATCAGGCATAAATGTGCACACGCAACTATAAAAATAGCCACTTGCATGCATAAACAAGAGTAGTACCGATAGCATACCTTTATATCATGAGGAGGTGAAATTTTCAGTGCCAAAAATTAAGCATCTATCCTTGATCTCTGCTAACATCGTTGGAATAAATAACCCGTTCCCCAGAGGGGATAGAGAAGCATTGGTACCTTATGTCGTAAAATATACTCTTGACCAGTTTCAAAATCAAATCACGCCTATTAACAAAAATCCTCTTAAATATTCACACAAATTTCCTCATGGCAACCGTCACTTAAACACCGTTTTCCCTTGTATAAATCAACCCCGACATCAATTACTTTTACACTGTATTGAAGGACTGGCTATCAGCAGCGTTTGACCATAGCAACATATTGCTCCAGAGGAGGATAAATAGAGGAGCTCTTTGATCTCCTTACCTCATGCACAAAATATTGATTTGCAATGCGTTTTATTCATATTTCCTTCTGTCTTGAAAAAGGTTTTCATATTTCCTTCTGTCTTCAAAAGTTTTCATATTTTCTTCTGTCTCCAAAAGGTTTTAAAATGAAGCCATTTAATATGGCGAAAACCATGCAGTAGTTATTTTTTTACCTGATGACCTGTATTTGCCATTTCTTTGCATTTGTTACGGATAGATATCTTTTACATTGTGAGCGATTTAGTAATATCGTATGAAAATCCATTTTAAGTTCGTTCTAGTCTGAGGAAAGAGCAGGTTTGATAGGGTGACACTCTGGGTCGGTTTGGTTTGCTATGTCTGGGAGCTGTGTTCAAAGCACCTGCCCGGCATTTGGGAGACAGGGATATTTTCCATCTCAGTAAACCCATTACTTCAAACCGTCCTGCCCCAGACACAAGTTCCCCATCCTAAAACCCCATTTTAGTTCAGGGAAGGTCAACCCATAACAAGTATAATGCAACTCTTTCACCAGTAAACGCACATCAAATCAAAATACTACCAGACCGAATGGTATAATATTCTAAAAATGCAGTTTTATGCATATATCAATATTTTTAATATATACGAGTACAATATCCCTATAATACGTCATTGAAACTTCCTCTTTTGATATATTTAAGCAAATTAATCTTAAAATATTCAAACTAGTGACCATCCTCCCTTGAAAAATTATAACAATACTCTACAATTAATGATTAAAACCTATCATCCGCCGTTCGTCTCTCTTAATTAACAAACTATGACTTTCAACCTCGTTTTCCTCATCAGAAACAATCTGTCCATATTCCTACTTATGAATACGACTATTCGATCAAAGTTTAAAGGGGTTTGCTATTACAGTCTGAGCCCTTTTTACCCTTTACTTACCAATGTTCTTTCTTTATCTGTATTTTCTTACCATCTTTACTCTCTCTCTGTTGAGTGGAAATTCCCTCGATTGTAGCCTCAGTTCGTCTAAAAAATTGTTTATCGAACCGTTCGCATCGACCCATAGTGAACACAAAAGACCAGCTTGTGGTTAGTCAGAAACAGTGGGTTGCGTATGGTTCTCCGCCCTTCCATGCCGGGTATCCATGGTAGCTTTAAACTGGATTGACGATAACTGGGCTTTTTATTTTTCCTTTTAGACATCTCCCATTTACCAGTTTTTCACCACTTCATTTACAAGCTGAAACTCACCTTATTTTGCTGGCCGTTAATTTTGCAGGCTAGTCGCAGACCAATTTTCTACAATGCATCCCTAATTAGGGGCTGGGAGAGGTTGTCACCCTTGCCAGGAGCGGGGTTTATTTGACATACTTGCTGCTTTCTTCGCCCCCTTTACCCCTTCTACTTCCTCTTTTTTATTACTCTTTACAGATCTCTCCTTACAAACTTTGTGGCGGGGATCGGTTACCTCGGGGCTCAATGACAAAAAATGACCAAATCTGGCATTAAAGCCAGAGATGACTGATTGGTTTTCGCTTTAAATTGCGGATGACTAAAAGAAACTTTGTGTAAGGTTTTGCAAAGATGGGATTAAAAAATATATTAGAATACCGCCAAAGGCTAATAATTTGTGAATAAACTTAAACTTTAGGAAATATTTTTCTTAAAAACTCTGATTTTATTTTCTCAACCCCAAGTTGTATTGTCCAAAATTAACTTAAGTGTCTTTGATCTCTATTGTTTCAACCGATTCCAAAATGATTCAATTCATCCGATTGCCTTCCAGACACGACCGAAATGGATGAATTTACCACATATTGACTAAGGAAATATTTAAAAATTAATATTTAAAAAAAAATAAAATATATCCTTATAAAGTGCAGACACATAAATGTAATTAGTTCCTACTGTAATTATCTCCAAGCACGGAAAATGTTAAATAACTTAAAGTTTAGTAGAAAAGTTAAATAATTTTGGCTTAATTCTGATCTTTTAATGTTCTCAAACCACGAAACATTCCGTTACATAGATGGATTAATCTCAGATTGTCTGAGACTCGGAAAACTGGTGTTTTGGTAATATTTAGCAAAATTGCGGTTATAATTACTGAAATTATTGTTAACATAATCCATGTTTCTTTTCTTCACATAAATGGTTGCATCTTCCGCCGATTAGATTGATTTATTATTCTTTATTTAAGGGAGTCTCGACTGGCGATTAGGTTAGTTTCGAACACGTTGAGCTCAAAGAAGAAACTCGCGGAACAGTTCAGGAGTATGGCAAGATTTAAGTGGGAATTTATTTTAAAAAATTGAAAACTCATGAGGACATTTTTGTCTGGTTTATTAAAGGGAAGATTATACAAAAAAGGAAATTAATGTAAACAAAATGTGTTTTTCTTTATATTAATAAAAAAAACATGGATGTGAGTGAGAGGTACTGTGTAAAACTTCTCTTTAAAAATCCAAGTTTCGAAACGAAGGTAGGATCGATTTTTAATATATAAAGTGTGTACACGATGTACATCAGAAGTCACAGAAAAAAGGAAAATATTATTGTTTTTGGTCATGGTGGTGGTCTTCTTCTTAAAGCCCATTCCAAACTTGTGTACGAGTAATTTAGGTAATAAATATCCCTGATCCTGCTCACTTAATTATCCCTGTTGCTGAAGTGTGTTTGTGATATGCACGGCTCAATATTATTTAGGATTGCAACACATTTTAGTCTTAATTTTTCGTCAAAACTCCGCCCAATTTATTGCCTCTTGCCCTTTACCTGCATCTATGATGCTTCGAGAGACGGTGTCTGGGTGGTAATAACTCTTACATCAGAAGAAAGGATAACTAATGAGTACCTCTTATAAATGATTGAATGTGAGACCGAGCATTAAACCTCTTGAGAAGCAAAATACCTTTAGATGTCACTAGAATCTAAAACTAATCTAAATAGCAACCAAAGATATGACGTAAAAATATTAGCCCTGAAATACCTAAATGCCTACACGAGGATAACCATATTTATCGAGAATTCAGTATTACAGATTTATTAAGTTATTGTGGGGAAAATTCCAAAGAACCTTGAGGATTAATATTCGACTAGGTTAATTTAAGTTAGGTTATATTAAACTAAACATTAATCATTAATAACTAGTCTAAACTTAATATATATATATATATATATATATATATATATATATATATATATATATATATATATATATATATATATATATATATATATATATATCGAAACTTTCTTGCAGTGTAGCAATTGCAATTATGCAGATAAAATTGCAATGTTGCAGTTAACTAAACTTTTATTTTAATTAGAATCACTGGCTTATCAATTGCCTTCTCGGGTATGGTATGTACAAGGAGCCTCTTCTTACCAATTGATAAATAACCTAGTTTTCTGCTACATTGCCATTTTAAATGCATGACTATAATTGTGATTCTGGAGTGGATTATATGAATTTTACATTCTCTCGATAAAGCAAATTGACACATAAATTTATTTTTACAATTGAAATGCTGGATTATGAATTCCCCTTTCCAGTATGTACCAGCAGCGTCTTCCTACGGACTAGCAAGAAGCCTAGTTAGATGCACAATTTCCCCTTTACTCCCAAAACTATTATTGCCACATTGCAAAGATAGACACTATAGAGATACTAGGCTTTGCTCGGTTTTAAAATTTATCATGTGCCCTCAAACGTTTGAGTCATTTATGGAACCTATGTATAGGCTGCCCAGACGTCCAGCATTGTACTGTTTTTAGATCATTTGTCCAGCAAAAATTACTACTCAATGCTGGACAATATAATGTCCAGCATTGGGAAATGCAGGTGGACATTCTGTCAAACAATCACAAGTAATTATAGACTTGACAACATTTGGCAACGCCGCTTCGAATAGCAAACTGTCGTGACTCAGTTCGGAGTTTATTTGAGTCATTGACTCGTTTGGAGTGTCATTCCTTATTATTTATTTCATTGAAATTCATTTGTCACTCAGTCATCCAGGGATTTTTCAACTAGTGTGACGTATCATATCAATTACCCTTTTGTCTTTAAGATGGCTCCAAAAAGAAAGTGTTGCTTTAGTGAAGACTTAGTGAACGAATATCTATTCATTAGAAGGACAAATACTGAGAGCGTGGTAAAATGTGACAAATGTTTTTCTCGCTTCTCAATAGCAAATGGATGGAGACGTGACATTAAACGCCATTTGAACTCGGATAAGCATAAACGAGCTGATGTCTGCGCATCATCAAGCAGGTCGTTAGAATAATTTTTAATAGGTAAAACTTTCGATGAAGAGAAAAAAAGCACAGCAGTAGCAGAAGGAACTTGAGTTTACCATTCAATCAAACACAACCACTCATTTAGATCCACAGATTGCACCTAAAAACTAATAAGAAAATGCTTCGATAAAAAATTTGCTTGCGCTCAGACTAAAACGGCAGTCATTTTATCTAATGTCTTTCAGCCTGATATTCTGCAGTCATTAAAAGATGATCTCTCACTTGCCAACTACGTAACACTTTACAGTGATTGTTCCAACCATGGTAATGTCAAAGTGTGTGTTTTATTGGTTGAGTATGTTTTGGCCTACAAATGGAGTTGATGTAAAAATAATAAAAGTAGCACGATTAGTCGGTGAGACATCGGAAATATTATTCAATTTGATATAGAAAATTTTAGATTCTCATAATTTGTCCAATAAAGTAGAGGCACTTTGTGCTGATAATACCAATTTAAACTTTGGAGGGTCATCAAGAGGTGGAAAAAATAATGTCTTTTCTAGACTACAGCAAGGTTTAGGGAAAAAATAATTGGTGTCAATTGTCCAGCCCATGTTTTAAATAACGCCTAGAAAAGTGTATGTGATTGTCTGCCTATTGATGTCGAAGTTTTAGTTGTAAAAATCTACTCATTCTTTTATATTTATACAGTCAGGGTAGAAGAACTAAAAGATATCTGTAATTCTGTTGATGTGGAGTTTCAACAGATTTTAGGATACAGTGAGACCAGGTGGCTGGCTTTGAAACCAGCTATTGAAAGAGTTCTTCGACTATTCAAGCCTTAAATAGTATATTTCTCGTCTCACAAACAATGTCCTACTATTCTAAGACAGTTTTTTGAAAATCTGTGTGCCGAGCCTTTTGTGTATTTTGTCCACAATCAGAGTGCAGTATTTCATGATTACATCCAAAAAGTGGAGTCTCCAAAGGCTTCTATGGCAGAGATTGCCTTAATTTTTAAAGACTCAAGGCTGAAATTGATTGAAAGAAAACGTGAGTCATTTTTGCCCTTAGCTGTGGATAAAATGCTGAAGGATTTAGAGAAAGAAAGAAATGATATAGAAAGATTTAAAGAAATTACTTTGACATTCTATAATTCACGTATAGAATATTTGAACCAATGGACTGTGCATTGTGAAGAGATGGAAAATTTCAACTGGAGTTTTCTTCGCAACTTAATCCTCTGGAGAGAAGTTAAAGAAGCACTTGAATTTATTCTTGCCAAGAGACCCAATTCCACAATAAATGATGATGGTCTTTTCGATGAAGAAACTTGTGTTAAGAATTTTGTCACATTAGAAAAAATTAAACAGTGGAATGATCGTGAAATTAAGGCTGACAGTAGATGGTTGGAAATATTTGCAAATATCAAAAGTCAGAATATTACATTTAAAAATATTTATCAGGTAGTAGAATTCTTTTTGAGTCTACCAGGATCAAATGTAACAACAGAGAGGGTATTTTCATTGATGAAAAACTACTGCGCAGACGAAAAAGCAGGTTAAATATAGATACTTTAAAAGCGGCACTATTAACTACATGCAATTATGAGATGAATTGTTTGCAATTTTCTGATTTCCTCAGCTCAAACATAAACCTCCTTGAAAAGATCCATTCAAATGCCAAGTACAATTCTATACCAAATTAGGTAAGTGAATATTGACTTATTAATAATTAAAGTTCGCTTGCTACTAAAATTACTTAACTTTTTTATTTAAATATATATATACATATATATATATATATTTAAATATATATAAAATATATATATGCAGATGGTTTCGTCCAGCATTGGGTTAAAAAAAATCTGGACAGCCTACCTATGTAGATGAACTTTAGCACTGGTATCGTTTTCTGACGGGATGCAATATAAAAGCGATAAGTTTGCCCTTACGTTAACTCTTGATGCACGCTTCTGACACTTTTAGACCAAATTTTATCTTTACAAAAGTATTATTCATCGGCATTAAAGCCTTTTGGTCGTACTACAGGTTTTACATCTTCATACAACCAATTTTCCATTATGTATTCACTGTACTCATCTATACAAGATGCGTTAAAATTTAGGAGCATGTTTGTACCACTTTACTTCCGGGTTTAAACTCATAAAAACATGTTCTCACAACCATTTTTTGTTTGGTTATCTGTTTGTATTTATTTCTCCTGATCACCCTCCATCCTGTATAGAGTATCTGGTAGATAATATTTTAAGTAAGTCGATGTTGGGGGGAACCCATGAAACCTCCTGAACCCATTTGTACCATTTAAAGAGTTCAATGCGTTTACAAATACTAGTTGAAAGAGTACAAATTACTCTCCAATTTTCTCAGCCACCTCATACAAAAGTGAACAAATCTACTTTTTTTATCATTCCTAGAAACGAATACGATACATGTAAAATGTTTAGTGGGTGAAAGGAAGATGGTAACCGTAAGACCTGATCTTTTACCAGTGAGGGAAAAACATAAACAAATATAAAGCCATGGGAGAGTGCATAAGTCCGCCAACGTCATTGCCCTAAAATAATTTTTTGTACTGGCGGAATGAATCCGGATTTCTACTACGCATCAGCTATTAGACAAATCATGTAAGATCTTACAGTTGCCTTATTCAGGAAAGCTACCCGTCGCATTAGGAATTATTTTTCTATCTTCAGTTAATTTACCAACCAAAAGCTGATTTTACCTAGTGGAAGATAAGTGATCTAGAATTGCGATCAGCAACTAGGTACGCCTCAAAATCTCATCAGACTCTTTTTTGGCCCAAAGCCAAGAGAGCTTTTGAATTCTCTTGTGCACAAATAGACAAGCATATACGTGTGAGGTCATAACATCGGCCCAACATGGAATTTACAGTTAATTAAACTCTGTGAGAATTAAAAAAATTAGAATGCTTTGTCGGATTATAACGAAAATAAAGCTAAGCTAATACTAGTACAGGGAGGCAAAACAAAATGTGAAGACAAAAGTACAAAAGTAGAAGAATCGAAGAAAAGCATCTGAGGATCAAAACTAAAAATTGACTGGTTTGAGAAAGAATTTTTGTGTAATCGAACCAAGGAATGAAGACATAGTAGAGAAAACAATAATATATGGGAGAGAAAGATATTTAATAAATAAATTGAGATGATACGAATGTGTATACAAATCCTTTGATAATGACTAGATGAGTAAAGTTCGCCAAGAAAGAGGAGAACACGGGAAAAGAAGAGGAAAAGGAAAAACCGTTTTAAAAGAACTCAGCTACTCCAAAGTAGCGAATTGAACCATATCTGGAGGAGGTGAAATATATGACAACTCCTTAAATTTAAAAAAGGCGAGATGCTTGTAAATAAGACAGCTCCAGATTATAAAGCAAATGTGAGAATAAAAAGAGAAAAAATAAATAAAAAAATAGAAATGAATAGAAAATCATGGTAAGAGATTCCATCAAGTCCTCTAGCCCCGAAATTTTAAGGATCTAAAAGGAAATTTCAATATAACGAAGGATCAGAATTTCTTACCATAAAAGTGAATTCTTAGCTGAATAATATTGAGAATAAACAACAGAACTATTAAGCAGTTCTCTACAAACTGCGTAACATATCTTAGAATAACGAAAAAAAAGAGGATACCAGCAAAGTCAATGGGGTTGTGTCCAAGGTTACAAAGCAAAAAAGAAAAATTATCAAATAAATTCTAACATTTTTACTAGCCTCCCCTATAACATCCCTATGAACAACTTTACCTCTATTCTCGTACGCCGGTCTTCATTTTTGAAATCGGACAAATCCATTCATCTTGGGTGATGGCGTCCATCCGCAACCTCTTCCATTAAAGGATTTATCATAAATATGTTTTCTCATCAGATCACTTTGAAGGGCGGGGAGGAATTCTGACCAAATGTTTCTATAAGATTAGGACTTGTTTAGGAAACCGGCTTTGACAGTCAGGAGACCTTCATTTGATGCTCAAAAAAAGCTTGGCCAGGGATATTTGGCTCCAACCTCTTATTAAAGGATCTTTAAACTCGTTATTTTGAATAAATGTTGTTTTATGTGGTCAATTTATGATAGACTTTGAAGATATTAAGAAGTATAAAACGGTATTTTAAATAAAATACTTCTTAGCATACACACTCTCTATATATATCTTTCTATATCTCTAACCACCCCTCTCTAACACTCGCTTTCCAACTCTCTCTCTCTCTATAACTCTCACATAAGCCATCTCTCTTTCTCTCTCTCGATCTATCCATCTATCTCTCAAACCATCTCCCTCTAACACTATCCCTCTAACTCTCTCTCTCTCTATCTCATGCTAGATAAAGAAAAAATTATCAATTAAGGTATTAACGATTATTTATTCGCTATATTGAAAAGAATATAGTTAACATGTTCGGTCCCCATGAATGACTGTACCTTATTTGGCAATCCAACATAAGCAAATCTAGGTCACTTCATCATTATTTCCATCGTCTAAAAATCCACAATACATAGCATTTATCTGTTTGCACGTGTCAATGCCAGATGTTAGGAGAACTGTGTAGGAGTAGGAATCAAGAAGTCACATTTACGCTCCACTATACTCCTTGAACACCGGCTACCTTAGGGAGAACACATTCGTGGACTTATCTTTTCGCGGTAATCAAGTTAGAGGCTTTGCATTCTAAAAGCCAGTAGTCCCAGACTTTTCTCTTTACAACTTATCTTTAACTACACTTGTCATCCTTGATATTCGCTACTTGCTTGAAGGGCCATACCTATTGCCGATGCAGATTTCTCATAGAATCACTTCACCTTTTTCCTGCGCCTTATATCATTACATACGATATGATATCCCATTTTAAGTAACCTATGGGTATCCATCTTTTCACACTATCCATCTAAAATATTTTCTGTAATTGATTTACTATCATGTTTTCAGTTCACAAATTTCTCTCTCGATTCATTCCTCGTTCTATTTATTTTCTCCCACCCAGCTACTTCTTAAGTTATTAAGTTAACTGCTTCCACTATTTATATTTTTCTTTCGAACTAAAATCTCTGTCATATATTAAAGTTATTAAAATACTCTTGTTTAGAATCTTACCGACCTCGTCATTAACATCCTCACCATTTCAAGTTCTCAAAAAACCCGTTATTTCTTCAATTATCTCCACGCAATTTCTAAGCCATATCATATAAGGTAATCTAAACAAACCATTATATAATTAAACTTGAACACTGGTTACTTTGGAGAGAACACCTGATAAATTTTCATATTTCATATTACAATCATGAATATGAGAAGATTTTAGAGAAGCGAGGATTTTTGAACAGTCACACGACTAATCCACATAATAATAATGTTCAATTTTACTTTTTTAAGGGAACCCACAAATGAGGGCTACTCTTTATCAAAAGGAAAGGAAATTCAGTCTTTCGAAGGACACAATAGAAATGTTTGCACAGGACACAACTTCCAGGAGACCGTTATTTATGCTGAATAGCTTATGTGTTTTCACATTTTTACTTGATTAAGAACTTATCTCACTCTAACGTTGGCCTAATTTACTGATTTAACACTCTTGTTTCTATAAAACGGTTTAATTCACTGTTATGATGGAATTAAAGGAAGGCTTTCACTGCCACGGTATACAATGAAGTAATAATTATCCAATTATTATTTCCATTATTTTTACACGGTGTCCACTGTTAATACTGATAGAGGCGATTTTTGTCTATTTAGATTCTGATCAACAAAATGAAGAGGAACCATGCAGAATATTTTTGGCAAAAACTTAATTGATTGACGTTAAGATAATTGAAGAAATAACTGGTTGTCAGAAAAATTGGAATAATGAAGACGCTAATATGCAGGTCGGTAGAATTCTAAACGATAGTATTTTAATAAGTATATATATGACAGAGATTTTCGTTTGAAAGGATAAATCTAAGGATATATTAAGCTAAGTAGGATTTAATATAAGTGGAACTTGAATTTTAAATCTTTCTTGCATGTTACTATTGTTCAAACACTCAGCACTCGTTATTATTGTAGGAAATAAATATCAACGTACAATAGAAATTAAATCTTTTTGAAAGATACGCAATTTGGTTAATATCTTTAGGAGCTTAGCTTATTTAGCTGTATCCCTTGTGATTATTACAATTAATTAAGTAAACTTGATTCGTTCTAAGTTGTATTAATACATATCTACACTTCTAACTTCCAAGCTAGGAAAAATATTTAATTTTATATTTATGTTGTGGCTGCCCTTAATTCTTAAATTTTTTATGCTACTCCTTACGCCTGGTGCATTTGTCCCGTTGAACTTATAAACCCATTTTCTTCTACACATGAGAAATGTAAATAGTGAACTACTAAAAAAAAAATTAAAAAAGAGATCAAATTTTAAGACAGACTTGGCAATAAAGATTGTTCGCATATGTATGCGTCTGAGTGTATATGTACATATTTTTGTATAAAATACCAATGAATTACCTATTCATTCAACTCATTTTTTAAACTTAGACTTTGCCAACGAAAATGTTTTATACCTAATTACAGGTCTTTAAAAACTGGTTTGAGGCTTTAGTTAAACGCAAAATATGGATCGAGAAAGTTGAACGCAAAAAAATGAACCAAGGATGTAAAATGGCTGAATTAAAATCTGCCAAATTGATAATACCCCGGTAAAGACTTAAAAGGTGTTCTTATCCGTTATTTAAAAAAATGCTTTTGTATAAAGAATCTCAAAAATAAACCTTAATGAGGAAAGGAACCTAGTAAATTGCTAAAAAAATATCTTGATTTGGTAAGCATCGAGCCAAACACGTGATAAATTTTCCCGTCAAACGTGTCAGGAAAAACCTCTATGTTAGGTAAATAAATAGATATATAAATATATAGATCTCAAAATTATACCCGAACTATTCCAAACTGTTCCTAATATAAAGGTTGAAGATTAAGATTATAAGGAAATATATACCACACACTCACTAGGTGACATATCACAATGGAAAAAAGGTTTAGTAAAAATTTGTAAAAAGTTTTATTTTAAAAGATTTCTATACGTCCTTGTAGAGCTCTGGAAAAAAGCTAAATTAGTGGACAGTACTCATCGATCCCAATGAAATTTTCCCATATCCAAAAAATGGAAAATTGAGAAAGATAACTATCCGACAAAATAAATTAAAAAAAAAAAAAGGAAATTTTTAATAATTTTGCTAAGTAAATATGAAAATATCGTTTAGGAAGAAGTCTTGAACTGAAAGATAAATGAGAAAATCTGTTTCTCTTATCCTGTAAAAAGCAGCATCGTTTGAAGTAATAAGGGAGTAAATAGTAACTTGTAAATCATAAACAAACAGACATGTATTTGTGGTCAAAGTGGCGATGAATGCGATGGGAAACAAATTTTAAACGAGTTAATTTTGTTTTAAATAAAGTCATGTATGTCTTTTAATCAATGGTGTTATGTACACTTCCTAAAAAAGGTAGAGAGGCTCGTGTTTTCAACTAAACAAACGGTAGTTTAGCTGGCGAGAAAAAAATGTAGATTGCGAGTTCGCTAAACCTATCCAAGGTCAATTTTGGTTAGATCAGAATGAATTTGGAACTAGCATCTCTATCCTATTTGGTTATGGCTGCAGTCACCTATGGGTGAAGAAGCGCAGAAGCCACTACTTAAGATACTTTCCTACCTCACCTACCTGTGCATGAGGAAAGGAAAAAAAACAGAAGTGAGATAGAGTATCAATGGAAAGCAGCAAAGAAAATAAAAGTACCAGTTTAGCATACTTTTAGATACCACAAAGCCGAATGGAACCATCGCTCTTGATCGACCACAGTTATTAACTTTGGGGCTATGGAGTTAGTCGTCGGATGGAGTCACTATTCCTGTTGATCAGCGACAGCTTCTATGTGAGATAGCAAGGAATGGTTTGGATCCCACGTTAAAATTAACGATACAAAACATAGTATTTCTTCAATCACCGAATATGTATATGTTCTAATCTATTTAAAAAAAATCATAGAATGGAAAGAACTCATAATTCTTTCCGTAAATCCTTTTCGCTTGACCATCCATCGACAGGGGGAGATCGTCAGAGGAGATAATTCAGAGAAGCTGGATTGTTGTATTTCGAAATCTGTAATTCGGCTCTGGCTTGAGTGGGAGCAACGAATTTTCCAAACTTGAAGGATTTGGCCGTCAATTCTTTTAGGATTTTACGCAATCATAATTGCTAAATTTGATTTATCAACTAAAATTCAGTCAAGGGATTAAATAAGGACCATCTTGAGAGAAAGAGAGAGGGGGCGCGAGAGAGAGAGAGGGAGAGAGAGAGAGAGAAAGAGAGGGAGAGAGAGGGAGAAAGAGAGACAGAGAGGAAGCGAGAGAGAGAGAGAGACTGAGAAGTTGGTGCTATTCTTATGGAAATTACCTTTTTAGTCCCCAAGATTTACATGAATCTTATGAAAATCGACTGAATGCTATGAATTCTACGATAATACTCATTATATAAGGGAATTATCCCCTGAGAATATATGACAACGTCAAACAGGCCACCAATTTCGTTTTGCTCTGGCTCCCTCTCTCTCCCTTTGGATACTGATTGCCTAATTCACTTTCCAACTTGAAAACGGACGGAGAATCACTTTGTCCTCTCTTCTTTACTGAACCGGCTTAAAAAGAGCCATAATCAGGATTAGGAGGCAATCGCCCCGTTTGTTATGTTCTCACGGAAAACTGAAAAGAATTCTCATCCCTAGCTATTTCCTTGGACACTCCTATTGGTCGTTGATTCCAAATTGTGTTGAAAGGGGCAGATTTCTTACTTACTGCCGATAAAGTTGTCAGTAAGATTATTCGACAAGTCAGAAAGCAGCGGGATCACCTGGCAAGGTCGTGGGGCAAAATGAATAGATTTTTTTTTAAGTCCGAGATGAAAACGAACAGGGATGATCGCCACCCGAAATTATTTGAAAAGTGCCTCGTATAGACTGGTAAAGTTAGGGAAAGTGAAAATATGTGTTAGTTAAATAGCCCGCAAACCAAAGGTGGGGGCTACTTATATCAGTAGTGAGGGAAAAGGCGCGTAACTCACCTAAACATGATTCATATCAACATTAGAGTCTAGCCCGGCAGCGGAGTGATATCAATGTAATATGAAAGAATGGAATTGATTCTTCCCAAGGCGGGAGAGAGCAAGGAGGAAACGCGTTTACAGTCTGTTGAATCTACGAGGAATACACCGTGTTTTAATGTGATGGAAATACAAATGTGCAAAAGCAAACGAAATATTAATATAAAAAAAATAAGAAATTAATTAATTAGTACCATGTTAAGATGGCGCTAAGACCGGATTAGATCTAAATGCTGAATCCGCAGTGAACAGAAATAAATAAAATTGACTGCAATCGATTAAAGTCAGTTTGTTTTGAGTTAGCAATCATTATTGGATCGTCTGTAAAAAAACGATCGCGCAAAAAGTTGTCATTGATCACCGCAAACGAGTATTAGGGTAACATGGCTCAACTAAAATCTGAGAATTAATTGCATGCCCGCACACATTCAATTTCCATATATATATATATATATATATATATATACATATATATATATATATATATATATATATATATATATATATATATATATATATATATATATATATATATAAGAAAGAGAAGGAGAAATTTGACGTGAATGAGCAGGGTCGAGTCCCGGCCAGGAATTTCAAACTTTCTTGCCATGGCGTTATTTGTCTTTTCAGTACAGATTGCATTCATTGAGCCATCCTTTGCTCTCTTTGATCCTAGTGTTCTTCCAATGTCCCTTTCTCTTACTTTTAAATACTCCTGTTTCTTGTCTCATTGCTCATTCGCCTCAACTTTCTCTTTCTCTTGTACTATATGGATATATAATCTGCAATAGAAGGTTTCTGCATCTTTCTTTCTGTCTTCAAAATGGTTTTGAAAGGCAGAAAATAAATATGGCGAAAACCCTGTGGTGGTTGTTACCACCCGCAGAACTTTTATTTGCTCTTTCTTCATATATATATATATATATATATATATATATATATATATATATATATATATATATATATATATATATATATATATATAAATATATATCTTAGAAGCATTTTACTTTACTTTACGCTTCTTTGTTTGTAGCATCAAGTTATGAATGATCCTCTGGATAACGTCGATCTTCCAGGAGAGCAAAGCATAGCGAGTGAGAGTAAATATGGAGAATAGAATAAAAACTCACGCATTTGAAGTCGTCAGAAGTTTAAGTGGCGAGACTACCATAGGGCAACTTTCACTTATCGCCGAAGCGTTGACGATATCGGCAGTCGTGAGATTTTGCTCAGCGGGCAAGTCATCAGAACAACGGCACTAATGTTTTCAGAAGAAAGACTCAGTATGAAACTTTACTGTGGAGAGTCTATTTATAATGGGAAGTCTCTTTAACTGAAGGGGGAGAAATTGAGTCTGCGGCGTAAAGGAGCATGTCTATGATGGTGAGTACCGTGCTTGCTTTCCCGTTCTATTCAGATTGCATTCCTTCATCTCGATGATTATTCTATGCAATAGGACTGATTGAAGTGGATGTTATTTACGATTATGCTTAGTAAGGACCTGCTCCGTTAACGCAGTGTGGATGCTCTTCTCTTTCTTCTATTTATAGTGAATTCCGTGATCGGAGCATTCAAATCCCAAACGTCAGAATTGAGTATCCTCACATTTGTGAAATAGCTATTTAAAAATATATATAACTAAAGGAAGATCCCTAAGCTTCATATATTTGAAGTTTAGGAATTCATTTGTAAATTGGTTAATTGACTACTAATAACTCCTTTCTCACTTTATTAATTTTTCGAGGGGACAAATCTGGATCCATTCGAATTATGTATATTTTACCCAAATAGTGATGTGATATTTACTCTGAATTTAGTTCAGAAAGTTACAATTAAATATATTATTATTTGATGATAGACTGAGATTTTGGGTATATTAATTTATAATTATTTTCGCATTTGGCTCTTTATTTCTTATAATTAAAAATCCAACCTAAAGTGTAAGGAAAAATATTATTATTTGGCATCACAAAGCTATTTGAGGATTTATAAAAATATGAATAATTATATCCTAGTTAACTTACATTTGTTCGAAACATTTCGAAAAATATGACATCAATAAATAGGCACCATATACTTGAACCCTGGGTTTGTAGGCTTTTTTATTTTGACCTAATCGAATATGTCCCTAAAGACAAGGTTATTCATACATTTATACTGAAATCTGTGTTATTTGATTTTAAGAGGGTGTGGCTGTTCATTAGACTCTTTGTATTTTGAGATGGTGAGGTATTGTGGAACAAGACAGCAAATAATAATTTCCATTTTCCTATTTTTTAAATTCTCGTGATTCTTCTCCCCATCTCTATTCAATGAATATTATTCTTCTTAGCCATGTCCACTACCATCAAGCAACAGGATAAGATTTGTTTAAATTTTACCACGGATACAGAACAGGATGCAAATTATGAATCAGTTATTAATTTTTTTGGTATACAAGATATATCAAAGGTTTTGACGAATTCCGATGACTTTCTGGGGGAGGGGTAGCTTAGATACAGAAATAGTTGATTAGGTTTGGTTGAGGATTAAAATTCGAAGATGTACTTTGGATCACTTAATCACTTTCTTAAACACAGAGAGATAAGCCATTTTTTTGACGGTTGGTGGAAGGACGTAACCCTCTCTGATGTTTCCTATTTAGAGGAGGCTTCTCCCACTCTACAACTTGGGCTCACGTTGACTTTGATATAAATAGTTTCTCACCTTCTTGTCAACATTGGTTACCTAATAACAGATATTGATTCTGTGATCAGACCGAAGATAGACTCTTTTCTCTGTTTTTACTAGAGCCTTCAATTGATAAACCAACAAACATTGGACATTTAAAGAGGGTGGCCAAATTATTTCACCAACAAGAACAAAAAGATTCGAATTTGGGTGGGTTTAATATATGAAGGTTATAATGACAAATATCAAGGAATAGCGGCTAAATGATACAGCAATGTTGCAACAGGTATAGTTGAATATTGTAAATGTTTACGTAACACATTTATTGCGTAATAGATCAAATTTAGGCCTAATTAGAGCAGCAATACGGCAAGTCATGCTATAAATGCAGTTACGCCAATTATTATGATTCGATACCCATATTTATATTTCTTTAACTATGTTTTTATTTTTATTCTAACTCTTGCATATGAATTTTCTATTGGTTTAAGTCATGTTTCTTTGAGTTAACGGATTTCTGTCAGTAGTACATGAACTTTGTTCTATTTTCTCATATGTAATCTGCTTTACCAGTTTTCATAAAACATACTAATTTTAAAGAGTTTATGAAAATATCATATTAATAATATAGTGCGTGTTGAGAATAGAGGCTCCTTGTGGCCATGTGGCCCGTTGAAACCACGAGGTCAGGCTCGAGGTAAGTCCACTTGAGCGAGGTCCATGGGAGCATTCAGAATATCGAACTGCTTTCTGCAATAAGCGAGGGATTGGAATCTCAAACGCGCACTTCGGTCGTCTTCCAGGGTGTTATCAAGTAACCTCGCGGGATTACTTCCCATCCTACAAGCGCCGTGTTAGTTCATGGAGAGATTCCCTACTTCCTTGGCGGAGGCAGTAACGGATCTGGTTGGTCCCTATATATTGTTGATCCCAATAGGGCATCGACACTATATGCCTGTCTCTTACAACGAAACAAGTCATTCTCGATCGCGCTCCTTTTTCTCGACGAGCCGAAGGCTAGAATTATACCGAAGGATATGAGCCCCAGTCAATTGGCCCATCCTAGGTTTCAGTACATTTCGTTTGGCACGAATACTCCTTCCAGTTAGTGTCACTACTAGAAGTTAAACTCCTCGTGGTTAAAGCCCCATTGAATTACCATCCGATCGCCTGTTTCATCTCTTAAAGCCTCGAACCCAAGCCAGGTTGAGACGAATTATCTGTGGCTATCCGGCCAGCCATCCTTGTCTGTGTTTGTACAAAGGTTCATATCGCCTTTCGACTCCCCCCCTTCCCATGGAGCCCGCTCTAAGTAGCTCTGATACGTTCGGTCTTTGTATACACAGAGTATCTATTGTCATTATTTCATTTGATCTATTTATTGTGTATGACTGTATTTATTAAAGTTTATTTTTGTATCTACATTTCATAAGCCTCATAGCCAGAGCCTTCATTAGTTAATATCGGCCACCTCTACTCACTCTTTTGAATTTAAAAAAAATCCTTCGCACTCGTCCTCAACCCCCTCACATCTATCTCCCATCTTTGTCGTAACCAGAGTAGAATCAAGGTCATGTGTTGAACTTGAGCGACCACGCTTATTGTGTAGAAGTGACGTATATGTCGGGGGCATTCTACGACAGGGTGCGTTGGTAATTTCTAGCCTAACTTTAATATAAAAGTAAATAACAAATAGTTTATTTATACAAATACATTTAACAAAGTTACATATTAAGGACTTGAAGAATTGTACTCTTAATTTTATTCAATAAAATTACCATCGATCTCAACTCGGCCTATAAACAGCGTCGTAACATACTGCAAGTTCTGCCATACTCACCTTGTTCAACTTGGAGAAAAATGTGGTTATTTTAGGTCTAAGCTCCATCTTCGTGATGTACCAAAACTTGTTGGTCTCTCTTTGGGGAACACAGTAAGCTAGCGGTTGTTTTGTGAGTTCTCCTCCTGGTTCTGAAAACTTCTCCTCTGGAAAAAACAAATCATGCGAGGCATGAGGGGATGCTTCACTTTGCTCACAAACTTCAAAGCACGTTCCTTCCGCTTGTTCATTGTTCCAGGAATTGGAGTCTCCTTTGTCGTTCGCGTGTGGCCGCTTTTGTATACTCATGGCTCCCACCTGAAGAAAACATTCTAAACTTATTCGCTCAGTTATTCCTTTGCATTTATCTTTTATGTCCATTATTTTTTTGTTTGTTTGTACAGTAGTATCGATTATTTTGTTTCGCCCAGTCTGAAATCCATAACCTCATAGATAGTTGATTTAATTCTGCCAAGTGTAGCTGTTGTCATAAGGAAACTAGTCACTCTTACGAGATTTATTGAAATCCATAGTTAAATTGCACCATTCGGGGCAAGGTCCAATTGCAGAGTTGCCCTGCGTGCTAACCGTTATCGGTTTTTGGACACGGAAAGCAAACGGTGGTCAGGAGATCTAACCTAACCTATGTACGACGGAAAGACTCTGACTCCACCTTGTCCCTGACTCTGAACCACTATAACTTGCTGTGATCGTTGTCAATGATGGTCTGCATCTTCACGACAAATTCTGGGATTCTTTTTGTATGAGAGAAGGTTTATAGTGAGGTTTGAGCCGCCAGAGCCTCAGTATCACATTTTGACTCATCTAACTCTTTCTTGATCACTAGTTCCGTCCTCAGATTGACACCGAGGTAGTAGATCTCCCGAAGTGAATAACATGCGGGAGGTTTGTCCTGTCCAAATTTTCTACGATTGAATTTAGCAATCGTATTGTTTGTACTATGAGGAAGAAAAAGAGAGAACTGACACTAGACAACACGCATGCGCGGAATTTAGAGTTGCAAATGCTGACTAATTACCCACCGTACTCTCTATTAATATCACTGGAAACTCGTATAAATACGCATTAATATTTACTAAAAAAATTTACTCACAACTTTCAAGAAAAACTGAAGACGACAAAGAAAACGATCTTCCACAATTGTTTTCAAAATTGAACTGTGCCTGGTCCAACAAGCATATAACTTACTCATTCGCCCTCCCTTCAGTTTTAGAATACGAAAATTATTAAACTATCTTCAAATTAATATATGGTTAACCGAAATATTTCTTATCTCAAATCATGAAGTCATATTAAAGTTAATGCCGTTTTTATACTTGGCTCTGTTATTTAAAAACTCTCTGTACTTCAATATCAACATGAATATGGAATAACTCAAGGCTGATGCAGTGCACAAAAGCATTACTGGTAGAAATTTCATTCCCAATAACACTGGTCAAAAAATATTAACTTTTTTTCTGCTGAGTTAAGTTTGAGACCTGTTCTTGGGAAATTCGGGGTCACTGAGTTTAAAAATGGCGAAGGTTGTCTTCTATCACGTCAAGTTTGTTATTTATGGACTGGTCCATATTGGTCCTACTCATAGTAGTAGGATATCTTACGGCCAATTGAACGGAAGTGGAAGCATTTGCTATTCTTCTTATTTTATTTTATATATGTATTTATACTCCTCTTTATGCACATCTAAATATATAAAACAATTGTGTATAATATAATTTTGTGTTTTTTCAGATTTGTTTTATGAAATAACATTCAGTAGAATGGTATCATTACGAAGGAAATGTTTGAAATCCCCTGACTCGTTTTACTATATATGTGGTTGTTTTACCGCACCAACTCATTGAATTAACATAAGTATCTTTGTGAAAAGAGTATTCTTGGCTTACTTTAAGATTAAATTTAGGGATCAGGATAATCCGTGGGACCCGCATGTTTCTAAACCCCGTGTGGAAAATCTACACCAATAGACAAAGAGCACAAGGAAACAACGAGGATTTGACATTTCTATGGTGTTACTGGAGCTAAAAAACCATGTCAACAATCGCTACTTATGTCTCACAAGGACTTCTGGTTATAGAAAGAAAACGCGACATAAAATGAGTTACCCAACCTTGATTCAGCAATTCGTGCAGTGCTTCATTCAGATGAAATTCGAGGACCTGTATTCAAGAAACTTCCTTCACTGGACGATGTAAGTGATAAACGGGAATCTGATGTAAGCAATGAATTTGTCAGTGATTTACACTTTGTAAATACATCGACCCAAGAACTTGGCAACTTCAGCCAATTATAACTAAATGATTTAGTTAGAGACCTAGGCCTGTCAAAAGAGTTAGCAGAGGTGTTAGCTTCTAGAATTATAGAGAATAATTTGTTGCAGGAAAAAACAAATGTAACGTTTTATCAGAACAGGGAGAGAGATCTCTTGGCATTCTTTAAAACTGAAGAAGATTTTGTTTACTGTTGTGAGGTGGCGGGACTGTTAAACGTGATGGGTGTTTCAGAGTATGATCCAAGTGAATGGAGACTTTTTATAGATAGTTCAAAGAAGATTCTAAAATGTGTGTTACTCCATAACACTAGCCAACAAATTTGAACTTTGTCTCTGCTACTTGAGTAAATGTTGTTGTAACTAACTAAGTTTGATACGCTGATTCCAGGTCTGTGCTCAGATTTGTCATAGCACGTAAGGTTCTTGAGTTATGCAACTAGGCTATTTGACTAACTTTGTCACCTTAGATGATTTAATGATATAATTATTACGAGTTTGAGAAGAATGAGACGTTTCTAAGCAAAAGTTTGGAATTGGGGCACCCTATTTGGCCTTATGTATGTTCTTTTGCAGAGTCAGGCAAAATATGTATTACCTATAAAAGAGGTAGTACTCACCTAGCTATAAATTTCTTAAAAAAATTATTGAGATCCTTGTTCTTGCGCTTTTACGTGGATATAGGATCCCCCCTTTGTAGAAACCAGCCTTAGTCACCCATCATGTTTTCGTTGAAGTGGCCTTGATACTTGCTTTCGATCATTGTGATATCTCGATGGAACCTTAACCCGTGTTCGTCACTAATATCACCCATATTAGATGAAAGAAATCTAGATGCGAATGCAAAAAATGCATCTTAAGAGACATCCGACACCCCATTCGTTGATAGGTATTTAGCATGTTGTCCACTAGTTCTTCATAGTTCTCATCCCTATGATTACTATCGAAGTTCTGCACTACATGAGCAAAAGAATCCCATGCTTCACCCTCAAGTGGAGTTCGTTTATTTCTGAACTTTCTGTTACGTATCAATTCTCTCATCTCTGGCCCTACAAAAATGCCAGCTTTAAGTTTAACATCGATTTTCTTTTCACCAAATTTTTCTTTGAGATACTGGAATCCATCAGAATCATGGGCCATTGCTTTAACAAAATTCGTGATAAGGCCAAGTTTGATACGAAGTGGTGGAAGGTAGATCTTCTGTGGATGTACCAAAGGTATGTGCTTCACATTGTATCGGCCAACTATGTGTTCTTCTCTTTCGGGCCACTTAAAGAAATAACCTTTTGATCACCACAGATATTCCACTTATGATGCGTGCGACTAATGAACACCTTCGAAAATAAATTTCATTGAGTCATATGTCTCTATCATCCCGACAATTAGTGCGACATGAATTGAAGGTTTTTTTGTTACCAGTGTGTAGCAACACAGCTTAGAGGCTAGCAGTGCTTGCATCTATGAATACTTCAAATTCATCAGATAAATGTTCGTTTCCTAGCTGATTCATGAGGCCATTAACATCTTCTTTATAGAAGGCAGCTAAGGCCCATGGCGTTTACGGAAAGTAGATATTTTTGCACCGTCCCCTATAAAATTCCATTGCTGTAGTTTGGAGCCCAACAGTTCTGCGTTCTCCTTTGACAATGCCAAATCTCTCACTAAATTATCATTTAATCTTTCTTAATTTATCAACTGGATCTTCTTTTCCTTAGAATCATCCTCATATATTCATCGTCATTGCTATCCTCCTCCTCAGGCGATGAATCATCTTTTTTAACTGCACTAGCTGATGGAGGAACTGGGATTGGCATCTCCATAGTATGGGGCACTAGTTTTATAGCTGACTTACAATCTGGATATACAATTTTTGACGTGTTCTTATTTTAGAATTCCGCAATATTTGTCATACAATACTAGCAATTAAAGACATGATTTATTGTCTCACGCCACACCATTCGTACAGCAAAAGGCATACCCTTCCGTTTTCCATTTAGCCACTGTGTCAGCCCCGTATAACACACAGTACAAGATTTGTGAGGTGCCCAGGGCTTGTCTTGGTCACAACTTTACAAGCAAAATAATAATTGTATGCAGTTTTCACTTTTTTAGCTAATATTTTCCGCTGGTTGCTTGGATTATATCTTCCACAGATATAACAAAAGTTGTCTGGGCTATTTATACATCCTCGCCGATTCATGTTTTCAACTTAGTTTGTATATATCCTATTATATACTTTTGTACAATCCTATTTCATTTACAAATTAATTGAGAGATAAATTTTCAAGAAAAATGCAATTAATCACTGCATGTAAATACCGTTTCAAGACCACTACTATAATGGCTAAATTTGACAACCTGATAAAGCAGGAGTGTAACGCAGTAACCAAACACACACAACACATTCTCTTACTACGGTAGCCGAAGCAACACAGCCCATAAATGTAACTAAAGAGTATGTGTGTACCTCAGAAGCCCTACGTGCTAGAACAAATTTGATTACAGTTTCGGAATCAGTATACTCGATTCAGTATAAATCACAAGCTAATACCCATGTAGCAAAATCATTGTTGACTAGTGTAATGGAAACTTGTTCGGTGCGATTTCTATTGGTCACTCTGTGCATTAAAAAGAGAAGCATGAATAGATAAGATCTGTATTAGATTTACTCAAATATGATGAACACAAATAGATCATATGTTTGGATCTGAAAATGGTAATATTTTTACTTGGCTAACAAGGAGGCTATACAAAATATTTGTGCTTCCTGTGTTTATTGGACAGCATAGCCAAGGAAAAACGTTGGGAACAGAATCTCTTGCCAGTTAGAGAAACTTTGACAGTTAAAGAGAAAAATATTATACACGAACCACATGTTGAGCGAGAGAAAATCGTCTTCCCACCCCTTCATTTTAAACTAGGTCTGATTAAACAATTTGTGAAAACTCCTAATGTAGAAGGTGATTGTTTCAAATTCATATGTCCACTATTATCTGGCTCAAGTTATGATAAAGTTAAGCTGGAATTTTTGATGGGCCACAAATCAGAAGGTTAATGGAAAACCAAATCTTCTCGAGTTCGATGACAGATATAGAGAAAGGAGCATGAGATTGATTTGTGGCTGTTGTGAAGAGCATTTTCATTAAGATATCATGATTATGTAGGAGAATATCAAAGCCAATGGAACACAAACATGATGGCAGACTACTGGAGTATTCAACGAGACTGTGTAAACATCAAACGCTCCAGATGCTCTCGTAAGCGAAAGTTTCTTCCATGAATGTATAAGTATCTGTATGATTGCTTGTGTTTCCTCCATTATATTAGGAAAATAACATCTATGTATTTCGTAAAAGGCGATGTCATCTTACAATGCATTTATCCTTTCAAATTCTTTTGACATTTTAAGTTATGGTTTGAAGCTATAACACTTAGGAAACAATCCTCACCGAGTAAATACATGCAGTACCTCCTAAAATAGGAATATGCTGTAAAATGAAAACCTGATGTGTTACAAAAAAAAATCGATGCCATATTTGAAATCAGCACGCCAAATGTATTTCTAAACAACCATAAAACATAAGTCAGCTAAAAGTGTGTTGACCCTTGTAATCATTCTACCAAGGGCAACCATTTAACTATATTCAAGACCAGAAGAACCACCTTAAAATTATAACAAGGTCTGCTAACCAAAATGTTTCTTGCTCTCACTTATTCTGATTCATGATCCTGAGACCTTTAAAACTTTAAATTATTTCCGGACTAACCTTGGGAGGATCTTGGCAATTTTATCATTCAAAAGAGAATGTAAAATAACATAAGGGTTTCAAATTTCGTTAGAATCGGCCAAAAGTTATGATTTTATTGCCAAAACAACATAATTCCCGGGCTAACTTGGGAGAACTTTGGCAATTATATTATTTGAAAGAAAATGTAACAATATTAGAGTATCAAATTTTGTTAGAAGCAGCCGAATAGTTATGATTTTATTGCCAAAACAATATAATTCCTGGGCTAACTTTGGTAGAACATTGGTATTCATATCATTCGCAACATAATGTAAAATAACATAAGGCTTTCAAGTTTCGTAGAATCGGCGGACTTGTTATGATGTTATTGACAAAACAATATCATTCTCGGGCTAACCTTGGGAGGAATTTGTCAATTATATCACTAGAAAGAGAATGTAAAACAACATAAGGGTTACAAATTCCGTTAGAATCGGCCGTATAGTTATGATGTTATAGTAAAAAAAAAAAATTCCCGGGCTAACATTGGGAAGACTTTGGCAATTGTATCATTAGAAACTGAATGTAAAACAACATAAGGCTTTTGAATTTCGTCAGAATCGTCCGAATATTTACAATGTTATTACAAAAACAAAAAGAGAAAAACGGGGACCGACCGACAGATATAGTGAGATGTAAAGTCTCACGCAACTAAAAACACAATTATGTACCTTCCATCCTAGGGTTTACTACAATAAGCTAATATTTAACCTACTTAACGCAAGGTTCTTTGGTGTTAACTGCAACGAGACATTCATACGTCCGTTTTTAGGTAAATGCGCGTCAAGCAATGGGGAGGGCGCTAGGCGATCTTCGACAGACCGAAGACTCGGCAGCCCCCAACAACCCCCTTCTACCTTGTACGGCTACCTATTTAGCTAATGGCTAGAGGAAGGATAACCTCGATAATAAAACCAGGAATTGGGGCGACTATAGGCGAGAACCAGCAGACCGGTGTTTCGGCAGCCCCCTGCAGCCGAGGAAGAAACCGGGTCGTCTTGAGTCCTCTCCTGCCACCAGGAATCTTCTTTCCTTGTTTAAGATACGGGTCTGAAGTGAGCACGCCTTCCTACTCGTTTAAATCTTGTGCAAGTTTGATGTCCTCAGCAAACCGAGCCTGACCAAGTCCCGCGGCGATGGCTGTCTGGTGGTGGGAGTTTGTCCGGGATGAGGGCCGGCTCTTAGCTGGGCAGCCGCACGTTGGGCGGCAGAGGCGAATATGTCCGTTCTATCTTTGGATTAAGAGTCAGGAGCGTCTGGCGTCAACCACCTCCGTGACTAAGCAGCCTTTTTCAGGCCCACACTGCTTACCCTCGAATTGGGGAGGGGCGTAGAAAAAGCTGCCTGAAAGTTGCCTGCCTCAAAGTCAGTCCTGGCGGGTAACCACGCTCGTCGGACCATTCCCACTATGTGGTTAAAATAATGAATATGATATAAAAGTCTTAGCATGGAACGTCCGTACCATGCTAGACTCTAACCTTCATACGGAAATACCGGCTAAACGCACTGCTTTAATCGCCCAGGAACTGGCTAGATATAATGTTGACGTTGCTGCTCTGTCAGAGACCAGACTTCCGGATGAGGGCAGCCTGAACTGAAGACCAAGGTGGTTACACCTTACACTGAAAAGGATAGCCTATGCAGCAACGCAAAATCCACGGCGTCTTTTGGGCAGTAAAGAATTCCCTTGTGCGACTGATTGAAGACACACCCATTGACGTTTCAGCAGGTCTCATGAAGATGCGAGTTCCTCTCACAAGGGATCAACATGCAACTATCTTCAGCTGCTATGTCCTTAACCTGGACAGCCCCAAGGACATCAAAGGTTCTGGACAGCCCTAAGGACATCAAAGATACCTTCTACGAAGAGATGGACGCGGAACTACAGCATACACTGATTTCAGACAAATTTATAGTGCTGGAAGACTTTAACGACCCAGTGGGCTCCTCCTACCAGGCGTGGGCCGGAGTTGTTGGCAGGCACGTTATTGGTAAAGACAATGCCAATGGCAATCGCCTACTTTCTCTCTGCTCTTAGAACCAGCTTATCATCACCAACACCATCTTCAAGACGAAGAAATTTACAAAGAACATGGAAGCATCTTCGGTCTAAGCAATGACACATGCTGGACTACGTGATCGTCAGACAGCGTGATCAGCAGGACATACTGCTCACCCGTGCCATGCGAGGTGCCGAGTGCTGGACGGATCACCGGCTGGTTTGTGGCTCTCTCTCCCTTCGCATCCGACCAGCTACTAAAAAACGACCCGCAAAAAAAAAAGCTTAACTGCGCCCTGCTCAAGGATAAAACTGTGAAAACTGATCTTGGTATTGCCAGCTCACACCATTTAGCTGATGCTCCCCTCTCAAAGAACTCAATGACTGTGTAGAGGGTAGTTGGGGCCACTTCGCCCCTTCAGTATATGTTGCTGCAGCGGAGGTCCTTTGTTACGCCCAGCGAAGGAACAGAGATTGGTTTGGCGACAGTATAGTTGGCATATGGGAGCTTCTGGAAGCCAAGAACAGGGATTATCAGGCTTTCATGAGTACCCCTTCTTCAGGCTACTTGAGACGACAGTGGCAAAGCAAGCGAGCTGTGGCTCAGAGAACACTTCGAAGCATGGAAAATTACTGGTGGCTTAGATTGTTGCGGATCTACAGGGTTTTGCGGATTCTGGAGACCTTCAGAACTTCTACAGCTCTCTTAAACAGGTGTATGGATCAACTAACCGCTCCCTTGCTCCAGTCAGGTCCCAGGATTGAACAGTCTTATTCACTAGCCACATCCAAATCATGGAATGGTGGAGGGAACACAACCGAGGTCTTCCCAATACTCGCAATCCCTGTGACCCCGCTCAGCTTGATGCCATCCTGGGCAGGCCCATTATTCACGAGTTAGATACCATACCATCGCTAGAGGAAGTCAAGAATGCGATACGCAGTTTGAAGAACAACAAGTCACTCGGTGCTGATGGTGTCCGCGGTGAGGTCCTCAAGCATGATGGCGATGCTCTGCACCTTCGTCTCGACGAAATAATCTCTACAATGTTGCAGGCTTAATGTGTACCGCAGCAATGTAAGGACGCCAGGATCATATAAATTTACAAGAAGAAGAGCGACTGAGCTGTGTGCGGGAACAGCCGGGGAATCTTCCTCCTGGCTGTCGCTGGGAAGGTCCTAGCGAAGGTGTTGCTCCTGCGGTTGAACAAATATATCGTTGATGACGTGTGCCCAGAAATTCAATGTAGCTTCCGCAGGTAAATAGGAACCATAGACATGATTTTTATGGCCAGACAAATATAAGAAAAAGTACCGCGAACAGCATCAGAACTTGTGTCTGGCATTTATTGATCTGACGAAGGCATTTGACACAGTCAACCAGGAGATGTTGTGGCGCTTCATGCGGAAGTTTGGATACCCTGATAAGTTCACAGCAAAGCTCGAGATTTTCACGATAAATGAAGGCGAGCGTGGTCATTGGAGGTGAAGAAACAGAGGCGTTTAACGTGGTACTTGGTATCAAGCAGGGCTGCATGATTGTTCCCGTCATGTTTAACATCTACCTTGCAGCAGCAAACATCCTGTTCCGTGAGAGATTCCTGCCGGGGCGGGGAATTGTTCTTACATAACGGCTTGATGGGAGACTCTTCAATCTACGCCGACTCCAAGCTCGAACAAGGGTCTCGCATAACGAAGTGTTTAAACTCCAGTACGCAGATGACTGCGTATTTCTTCTCCACTGCCATAAAGACCTACAAGAAGCACTGAACACCATCACAGACATCTACAACACTCTCAAGCTCCTCGTCATCAACTCTGACAAGACTGAGGTGATGTACCAGTGGTCTGGTGTTGCCACCCAAGTGAAGCCCGTAATGAACGTCGCTGAAGCTGAGCTCAGGACCTCTGCCCAGTTCAATTACCTCGTTAGTGTACTGTTGGCTGACTGTTATTTTGATGAGTCGGTCAACCGAAGGATCACCAAGAGATCAGCATCTTTTGGCTGGTTCCGCAGACGGGTGATACAAAACCAAAACCTTAGATTTGCAACGAAAGTCGCCGTGTATATAGCTGTGTGCTCTAGCGTGCTGCTGTATGGGAGCGAAACACTCATCCAATCCTGGAAGCACATCAAGCTCCTAGAGGCCTTCCACGCGCAGTGCATTAAGAGGATCCTCAACTTTACTTGGCAAGATCGTGTGCCTCATACTGATATGCTGGAGCGCGCCGGTGTACCAAGTATCGAGTGCATTCTCTTTGGCAGACAGATGCGATGGCTGGGGCATGTGCTTCGAATGTCCGCTGATCGCCAGCCAAGACGTACCCTTTACGAGCAGCTGTTGGGGGTAGACGCTCCCATGGTGGCCCGAAAAAGAGGTACAAAGCCCAAGATGAAGGGGCACTGAAAATCTTCGACATCAACCCAGACCATTTCGAAAACACAGCTGCTGGCAGGGGTGGGGGGCGCACTGACTGTCATTGTGGTGTTGCCAACTTTGGGGAACAAAGAACCAGACGGTGAAGCGAACGTCGCAGGCAGCGCCATAAGAGGGCGCTCCGGCATCCTCCACTGCCGGTGCGAGACCTTCGATGCCCTGAGTCTGGCCGTCAGTGTGGATCACGAATTGGCGCACCCATCGTTGGAGACCGCCCTGAGGAAATCCGTCATCATCGACCTCACTGGACTTCCCTAAACAAAGTAAGCAAGTAATATTTTATAAGTGGTTAATTCAATTTCATTGAATATGAGCTCCGTAATACTACATATACAAACGGCCTTCAATAAGTTTTGCCAGTCGCTAGGACAAAACAGAGGAAGGGGGGTGGCTGTTTGTGGGGGTGTTAGGAAAAGTTATGACAAGTCAGGACCTGCAGCCGCACGCTCCTGCCTCGTCTATTTAAGAAGCCTTCGCTTATCGCAGATCGTCAGTCACAAATTTTTCAACAATGTAGAAGGTTGAGTGAGCACCGCGCAGTGATCAAATTTTTGACCAAGGAAGGCAAGAATACAAAAGAGAACCATGAACGCATGGTTGCAGTGTACACCGACACCGCCCCTTCCCATGCAAACATTGCTTGCTGAAATAGGGAGTTCCGCCATGGTCGTGAATCCCTTGAAGATGACCTCGTCCAGAACGCCCGTCAGACATGACCAACGAGGACAATGTGGCCCGTGTGGAGAGGATAATCTTCGAAAATAGACGGGTAAAGGTCCAAGAAATCGAGCGAGAACTTGGAATATCACATGGAAGTGTTATCAACATCATCTACGACAATTTAGCCATGACCAAGGTCTCTCTCCGTTGGGTCCCTAGAAACCTCACGAAGCCTCACTTCCCATGATCGAACTTCAACGTCGTCAAAGTCCACAAGGCGAGAGTTGCACTAGCTGCCGTGCGCGAGGGTGGATTTTTAGGAGCTCAACCATACCCCCTACAGTCCAGATCTGGCCCCTAGCGACTACTTTTTATTTCACCATTTCAAGGCTGCACTGCGTCGACGCCGGTTTGGGAAAGATGAAGATGTCCAGCTCACCGTCCAGGAGTGGATTGAACAGCAGTCGGGAGATTTCTCGTTGTCGGGAATTTGAAACTTCAGGGACAAGTGGCGCAACTGCATTGAAGTCGAGGGTATTTATATTGAAAACTAATAAAACACTTTTCTTCATATCTCTTTTCCTTATATCCGAATTGCAAAACTTATTGACCGCTTCTCGTATTTCCCTAGCAAAAAATGATCTGATTCAATGTCTAGATGTTGTGTGTATCATTGCTGTAGTTTACTTTAGATAGCTTTTTTTCCGTAATCCTCGTGCTTGAATGATCGTGACGTAGCAACTAGTTTTATGGCAGATATTTAAAGTCTCTTTCGTCACGTTATTATTAGGCGATTTCATTGGGAAAAGGCAAAAATATATTTATGAAAACGGAGCGAACCAAGATTGGAGCATTTTAGAACATTATAAGGCACTCAGCGAACCGATATTTATATATACCCTCTGAAATGAGAGACACGACTAGAACCAAGTAGGAGCAATTCCTGAAACACTCAGATATTCACTAAGGCGATGAAGAAGAGGTTTAGGATCACCATATTAAATGCTGACAAATGATCGAGTAGTACCTGAATGTAAAGCTAGGTTGTCCAGCATCACTCGTACCATGACGGCGTTCATGTACACCTGAGAAAGCGGATTCTCTACTGTAACCTGCCTTGAACCAGATCGGATGATGTCTTCAAGTTAGAAAAGGAAATGTGATCTAGAGGGGGGCGGGGCTGACACCAGCGTTTCAATGACTTTAGAAAGGAAAGAGAGTTTTGAGATTAAGCGGTAGCTTGTAGGGTCATTTTGGTTTCAAGTTAGTGTCTTTAAGCTGTGGGCGAACACACCGTATTTAAAATCTATGGTATCACAGTTTTACTTTCTCAGAGGGATGTGTTAGGGTGGTGGAAACGTTGGAATTATTTGGTACCGAGGAACAAAGGCAGAGACAATTCCAGAAAACATTATGTGGCAAAGTAGTCCATAGAGAGGACTATTTCTCTGGATGCTGGATTTCATGTTTTCAGTTTTCAGTATGTTGCAAAGTAGTCCATAGGGAGGACTATTTCTCTGGATGCTGGATTTCATGTCTTCAGTTCACAACTTGCATCTGCCTCTATACTTATACACACAATTAAATCTCCTTCTGAGTATAACTTAATATGATACTTGTGTATCACGAAGGTTGCATAAGGAAAGTTGACTCTATTAATTTTCAGCTTATAAATTTATGTAAAATCAATTTGATAAACAATTAGATTAAATAATGAAAATATTAAAAAAGAAGCAAAACACCTGTTACAGATTTCCCTTAAAAATAAAAAAATTCAAAACCATCAATAAAATTTAATTGCTCCATATACATTATACGATGAATGATCACAAAAAGTAACATTGAAAATTCGATTAATTATCATATATTAGATCACTGCTCCACCCTGTAATACATTGAAATGAAACTATGTGCGAATCAATCTATTAAATATTCATAAAATTTATATGATACTAGTACATACCTTATAAACTATTTTGTCACGGTAGGAGTCTAGAGCGATATAAGCAAAAAAAAAAATTGAAATCTAAATATATTAACTTGGAACTCCATCTAGCAAATTAATCCAATATTGCCTCCCTTATCAAGTTTCATTTTATCCTGTCGAAGCGCCACACCATAAAAATAGTCAGGTCTCGGCTATAAAATCTTTTTTTAATTCAATAAAATTTAAATAATATTCATTTTAAACATAAAAACTAGAACGATATATCATACCAAGTCGCATTTTATAGCGTTATGCCATTATCGACACCTATTAGTATAAATCACTTCACTATTATATTCATTATGACTATATAATAACATATTTTACTATTCTGTCAGTTGTAAAATAGTTTCTCCATTATTGATTTCACTAATTTGATTTTTAAGAACATTATTCACTTGTTTTCTTAACAATTAACAACAACTGATTTGCATTCTGGAGAGAAGAGAGAAATTAAGATTTGTCCGAATTATGTTTTAACCTATTTACTATCTCTTTCAGAATCCTTGTTTCATCTTATAAAGGTTCTTTCTCTAAGGTCGTTCAATTTTTAAATGTAAATAAAACAAGTTGTGTGTGATATATGCACTTAATTTATTTTAAATTTGAAACTACATTTTATGGCATTAAGTGTGGAATATGATGTCGTTCAAATGTCCCCCGCGGCTTCGCTTGGTGGAACGTATTCAGGAGGCCTAATTTTCGATGACTCTGTCGCATAAATCTGGCTGAATTTGCTGGATGGTGTTCGTTATGTTAACTTTGAAGACATCAACTGTTTGCAGATTATTCGCATAGACCTGCAATTTAAGGTAGCACCAAAGAAAGTAGTCTAATGGCGGTAAATCGCATGATCTCGGTGGCCAGTTGACGTCGCCGCGCGAGATGACCCTGCCCTGAAATCACTGGTGCAAAATGTCTATCGTGGCGTGCGCAATGTGGCACGTAGAGCCCTCTTGTTGGAACCACATGTCGTCGGTATCTATATCAGGCATATAATTCAGTTGGGGACACAAAAAGTTGCTTATCATCGATCTGTAGGTCTCGCCGTTGGTGGTTATGACAATCCCATCTTTGTTCTCAAAAGAATACGGACCGATGATTCTCTTACACAAAAGTCCGCACCAAACATTGACTTTGTTGGGATACAATTCGTGCTGGTGTATCTCATGTGAATTCTTTTAGTTCCAAATCCGACAATTTTGCTTGTTCACAAATGCATTCATCCAAAAATGGGCCTCGTCACTGAAGATGATTTTTGGGGGAGAATTTGGGGCAACTTCCGATTGCTCTAGAGCCCAATAAGCGAACAAACGGCGTTGTCTATAGTCGTTTACCTTAAGTTCCTGGGTAAGTTGGATTTTGTACGGGTGCAGACCCAAGTCCCTACGCATAATTCGCCATACTGAAGTCGCAGAAATGCCAAGTTCTTGTGAACGACGAGAAATTGACTGCCTAGGATTTTCCCATACACTCTCATTTACCGCAGCGATGTTTTCAGCAGACCTTGCGTTTCGGCGACGTACGGGTATTGGTTGATTGTTGATCGACCCTTTTTCCTCTAATTTGGCCACCAAGCGTCGAACAGTGGATTCGACAGGACGATTGCGGCGAGAATAGAAATGACGTAATGCGTGGAACGTTTGTCCAACGGAGCACTGATTTTGATAATAACATTTGATGATTTGTATACACTGTATAGACTAGGAGATAGTGTAATGCCAAAACTGCCTCACATTCTTTATGAGAACGAAAAACAAAAAATTTAACCAATTGAATTGATATCAAGGATATACATATATATTAATTGACATGATCAATAAAACAAATGCAAGAGAGATTCATAGACTTCTTTCTTATAAAGGGTTTTTCAACAAGGACGCTCGAGATTTTTTAGGCGATAGTGGACAGGTTGTTAAAGCAACATCTGGCAACCTCTCTGTGAACTGTATAATAGTACTTGGCAAATCACAAATAATTTGTGATTTGCCAAGTACTATTATACAGTTCACAGAGAGGTTGCCAGATGTTGCTTTAACAACCTGTCCACTATCGCCTAAAAAATCTCGAGCGTCCTTGTTGAAAAACCCTTAATAAGAAAGAAGTCTATGAATCTCTCTTGCATTTGTTTTATTGATCATGTCAATTAATATATATGTATATCCTTGATATCAATTCAAGTAGTTAAATTTTTTGTTTGTCGTTCTCATAAAGAATGTGAGGCAGTTTTGGCATTACACTATCTCCTAGTGCCCTAAAATGGTAACTATATTATGTGTCCTTACTGTGCAGAGTTCTCCCATAGGCATTGCCACTAGAACAAACGAATTAAAAATTATGTTTACTATAATGTTCTCTACAAATCCCTATTCTCTTCTTGTTCTATTCGTCGGAAATTAATAACCTAAATACTACTGTAGAATCCTTTTCTAACACTTTTCATAACATATACAATGTACACTGACCTGTTCACTCCAAGTTTTTCCCTACTTAACATACATAGTTCTCGTCCTTGGATTACCCCAAATCTACCTAAATGCATTAAAAATAAACCTAGATTTTAAGGAGTAAACCTGAGCAATATTTCGTTTACTGCCTATCACTTAGAAAGGATCATTAACTTTAATTTTACCCCTGTCCAAAATAAATCTCATCAAAAATTCTGATCTAGCTTCCCCGATAGCCAGTCCGCATGGAAAAAAAATAAACCCTAACAAGAGATTTTTACAATCACTCTAATTCTAAGCTTATTTACAATGGCAAACCTCTCGGTAATCATCCTGAGATTGCACATGTATTCAACACTTACTTTAGTACCATTGATACGAATTTAAATTACTGCATCCCATTAGCCTATATCTCCTGGGTGAGCTACGTGCCTACAACAAATACCAAATCCTTGTTAGTTTTTCCTTATACTAATACCTAAGTAATATCAACTATTCTAAAACTTAATAAATGCCTCTTGTTCCCAGGCATATCTCCACTTCCTTTATAAATTTAACGCGGATATGAGTAGTACAATATCTTTTTAATGAATCTTAACCACATGGTATTTTCTCTTCTTCCTTGATATTTTCACAAGTTACACAAATCTTTAAATTACGTGGTAATGACCTTAAAATTAATTACAAGCCCATCTCTTTATTTAAAGTAAAGAATATTAACATGCTATGTATGGTCAACATTGGCATATGGCTGTGAAGCATGGACACTTAAGAAGAATATGGTGAAAATACTGTCGGCAGTAGAGATGTGGTTCCTGCGAAAAAGGATGAGAATCCCGTAGACAGATAGAATTATAAACGAGGAAGTATTGAGAAGGGCCGTTACAGAGAGATGTCGGTAAAAACGTGAGGAGGAGGCAACTAGGATTTGTTGGATACATCCTAAGAGAAGACGACTTTGAGCAACGCTACCTATTGGAAAGAATAGAGGGGAAGCGAGCGAGAGAAAGACAAATATCAAAGCTTATGGACACGATTCTTCAACACCTTGGCGATGACAAAGAACCGTGAAACTGATCAGACTAGCGGACCACAAAGGAAGATGGAGATCCATGGTCGCCAACGTTACTTGACTGGCACTCCAGTAATAATGATAATAATAATAATTTCTTCACTGATCACTTCATCCAAGATATTCCAAAACTTATGCATAAAGAATTTGTCATTTATTTCTGATAATAAAAATGTTATATCCTCATCTATGTGAATTCCGTCCAAAGGTTAGCAATACTGACTTCATTCCTAAATTTATTATAAAAAAATTACGATACTCTAATTTACTCACACTCAAATATTTCTGATTTTTTTTCTCATAGTTTTGGATAAAACTAATCGCAATGAGTTTCTCAATTATATAAATTGGTCTATTAGTTATAGTCACTTCTTTGGTTTGAAGTAAGAACGTCTCCCAGACGTGCCTGATGCATTCTGAAGGTGGCTACTCATTGCCTTACTAACCGTATGTACCATCACTGCGTACATTGCCGTTTTCCTTAATACATGTATAAATAATCACAACAGAATTGTTAGAAAATTCCTAGCCAAAAATCTATGTTTAAACATTACTTCAATAAAAATTATTATTGCTCCTAATCCACATCTCTAAACTCCTTCCAGGTATTTGACTTTGGTTTAAGATCTAATGAGAAATCCTTGAATGTGCCAAATGCATAATAGAGATAGGTGAGCAATTTCGCCCTGCGAAGCGTCCATCCCAAAGAAGAAAAACCTTTAAGTGAACTAGAGCAACGCCAAGCATAAAATTATCTTAGGCTCGAAGAGAACAAGCAGATTGATTGAAGACCAGAAGAAGACATGTAAAAGATGCCTGAACCCTCAAGACAAATAACTGCAATCAACCAATTCATCCTACCAATTATTAGTTATAATATTTACATGATAATGTAAAACTGATAAAATAGGTGTTAAAACTATACAAATTTTTAATTCAACAAGGTATTATACCGCAACCAATGCCTACCAAGGCTAAACATTGGATGAATGGTAGGATGAGAGTTGTGAATTAGAAGAGTTCCCCATGGAATTCGGTCAATAATGGCGTTCTTCCGTATGTTGACAATACTATATTGGGTAAAATTTAAAAATTTACTGATGCTACAAAATTAGTTACGCAGGCATTATACACCAGTGACTGAGAATTTACCAAAAAATGGATAGAGTAGTTGAGTGGTCGAAAAGATGGCAGTTGTAATTCAACGTGGACAAGTGTAACGTAATTCACATAGGTCATGATAATCCGCGAAGAGATTGCAATATGAGTGGTCAAACTTTAAATCCAGCAAAGATAGAAAAAGATATAGAACGATATTTAGGTATCTCAATCTCAAATAATCTAAAATTTGCAATACAATGTACTCGAGATTCACAAAAGGTGAATAAGTTTCTTAGGTACATATCTAGACATTATGTATTTAAATCAAGGTATATCCTTCTTCCTTTATATATAGCGCTTGTAATACCTCATATGGAGTATCCCGAAAAATTCTGGTCTCCAAATATACGAAAGGATACTAGGAATTTGAACGTGTGCAACGTCGAGCGACTAAAGTAAATCTTGAGCTAAGAAATGAATCGTATGAAGAGAGACTTAGTAATCAAAATCTACTTTCTCTGTTAGAGCGGCCGTTACGCCGCCAACTTATTAAATCTTAAAATTACTAAACGGTTTCCTTTATATAATTTATGAATCAGTATTAGAGTTACAATACAAAGCACTCACGATAAATAATGGATTCAAGGTAGTGAACATTTTTTTTTTTTTCGAGCTAATCTGGCGACTGCCTACTTGGGCATTAGTCGTCGTATGAAAACTAGCCTAGTTCTAGGCTACTTTAAAATAAAATTAGAGAGACAAAAAAACACCACAAAAAGGGGGAAATGAAGCAAGCTGGTGCGTCGGGGGGAGGTCCTTCCGGCGCAGGAGCGTGCAACCTGAAGGGAAAAAAGAAAACAAATGCAAAAAAAAACAAAACAAAAACAAACAAACCCTGCTTAAATAATAGGGAGAAGGCCGGCCTTCCCCCAAAAGTCAACAAGTTCACCAGTCAATGTGCACGCCCTCGTCCCGAGTACAAGGGTCAGGTGGTAGCGATCCCACCCATCCCGGCACCGAAACAGGTAACGTGCGCGAAGATCACCCAGACTGGGAGATTCGACAAGACTTTGCCGAACAGTCTGGAAGACGACGCAGTCGTCACAATAGAGCGCAGGCGAGCGCTCCATCAAATAGCGATGCGTCACACAAGTGTGTTCGATTCGGAGACGACAGAAAGCGACCTGAAACCGTCGCAGCATTGGGGGATAGGTACATGGGAACAGTCGCGGCGCAATGGCACGCAACATTAAGTTCCCTTCGACCGATGCCCATCTTCTTTGCCAAGCAATCTGAAGAGCTGCCCGCATTCCTGCCATGTAGTCGGTGTGAGAAAGAGCGAAACGCTGGTCCGGTCACAGAGTCCTCGCAGACTCTTTGGCGCCCGCATCGGCGCGATCATTCCCGCGCAATTCCTACATGTCCAGGAACCCAGCAGAAGATAATCTAGACATCTGCACGGCTCACCAAAACCGTGGCGTCACGGATATCGCGAACCAGGGGATGCGGAGATTCCAATGCCCCGAGAGCACTCAGGGCGCTTTATGAGTCGCTATAGATCCCAACCCGACCTCCGAACCAGGCACGTCACGTAATCTCCCGTACCGAGTGGTGTATTGCCACCAGCTCGGCCGTGAAGACAGACGCAGCGCCTGGCAGAGCCCCGCTGGCTTCAAACAGAGGCAATACGGCGTGGAAGCTGACCCCCTCTTCGGACTTGGAGCCATCCGTATACACTGGCATGGTTCAAAAAGGGGACACGAGGTGTGCTCCAAAAAGGTCGAACGCAATATTACCGGTGCCGTACAAGATTTGGAAGCAGAGGCGTGGCGACAAATAGCCACATTTGGTACCCTCCAGGGTGGCGTCCTGGGCAGAACCAAAGGTGCCACCGGCCCGAGAGCTATATTTAGCTCTCGAAGGAGTTTCCTGGCCCTAAACCCAAAAGGCTTAGGGGATGACTGGCGTCTCTCGGCAGCATAGGCACCGTCTAGATCAGCTGCGGATGCAGTTGAAGCTGTTGGCGACTGAGGGAGGTGACGTGCTCGCGCGTACAGGCGAGTGATGCACTGCACGCGGCGCAGAGCAAGTGGCATCTCCCCAGCATCGACCAACAGGCTCTCAATGGGGGAAGTGCGACAGGCACCGGTCACAAGGCGAGGCCAGTGTGGTGGATCGAATCCACCTTCCGCAATAAACGCTGCGCTGCGGATGCATAAAACTCGCATCCGTATTTGAGCTTCGGACGAACAAAGGATCGAAAAAAAAGTAAGGCAATAGCCCTATCAGTGCCCCAAGCGCTGAACGTCACGGAACGGAGAATATCCATGACGCGGGTACAAGAGACCCTAAGGCTGCGAATATGAGCCTCCTAGGTGAGGCGTCGGTCGAATACAAGACCAAGGAAACGGTGCGACTCAACCACATCCAGGCGCACCCCATTAAGAAACAAATCTGGGTCAGGGTAGAGCCGTGGATGGCGGCAGAAGTGCACCACCTTAGTCTTGGCCAAAGAAAACCGAAACCTGTGCGCTTCGGCATAGCGAGAGACCCGGTTCAATGCCTGTTGGAGTCGACGCTCCAGAGTTGGCATCTGGGCCGTGCCAAAAGAGATTAAAAGGTCGTCCACGTAGAGCATAGCAAGAACATCTTCTGGCAGCAGCAAGGTGATGCTGTTGATGCTCAGGGCAAAGAGTGTGACACTGAGGACACTTCCATGCGGGACACCCTCTTCCTGCTCCTGTGTGCCGGAGAGAGCTCCCATCACCCGTACACGGAATCAACGATCTTGCAAAATTCAGATATAAACATTGGGAGGGGTCCACTTACCCCCATCGTGGGGAAATTCTCCATTATACCGTATCGCCATTCGGTATCATAGGCCTTCCCCAGATCGAAAAAGACCGTGGCATATTGCTGTCTACGAAGGAAAGCCTCGTAGACGGTATTTTCCAGTCAAAGCAGAGCATCCGACGTGGAGTGGAACTTGCGGAAGCAGCACTGTGCAGAAGACAGGTGGCTTCTGCTGTCCAAGAAAAAGGCCAGTCTAACATTTACCAATTTCTCCATCAACTTGCACACGCAAGAGGTTAGAGAGATTGGGCGGAAACCGGTCGGAGTAGAGTGATCTCTCATCGGTTTGGGAAAGGCAAGCACAGTAGCGATTCACCAGGAATCTAGGAGAAGACCCTCCACCCAGATCATGTTGAACAAATCTAACATAAAGGCCATGCCTCACTCACCCAGGTGTCGAAGCATGGCGTAGGAGACATCGTCTAGACCATGGGCGGTGTCCGCGCAAGAAGCAAGAGCGGAGCGCAACTCGCTCCCAGTAAACCTGTCTTTAAAGGGTTCTCCGCCTCAGGAGGTAAAGTCCAGCCGGCGGCCTTCTGCGACATAACGACGTGCATTGAATGCTAGCGGAGCAGCATCCCGGCTAGAGAATGCGGAAAAAGCGGTCGCGAATGATTTCGCCACGGACGCGGGGTCCGAGATTGCGGTCTCATTCTCCTGGAGAACGAGAGGGAGGTCCTGCGAGAACTTTCCCCGAATCCATTTGACTCGCCTCCACACCTCTGCTAAACGGGTCTTCCCGTTAAGTGAAGACACGTATGCCCGCCAAGAAGAGCGGCGGGCGTGCTTCGAAATATTCCGGAACTTAGCCCTAGCCCAACGAAATACAGCGACAGTGAAATCGTTCGGGCGGCGCTTATAGCGCATGTAGGTATAACGCTTCTGTTATACCATGGGAGTGGTCGGCGTGCAAAACGGCCAGACGATTTTGGAATAGTTGTCAGGCCCGCGGCGATGAGGTTGCCGGAGAAGAACTCAACGTCCTCATCCACCTGACCTAAACTCCTCAACTGAGATAGAGAATTTAGTCATTTCCTGAAATGCAGGCCACCGCGTCCGCGCCAAGCACCACCGAGGTGGGCTTTCAGGTGGCAGTTGCCCTGAAAATGATATTTGAATGGGAAAGTGATCAGTACCATGAAGGGCATCGACCACCCCCCAATCGAAATCAGGCTGTGTATCCGAAGAGCACAAAGATAGGTCAAGGCAAGAAAATGAAGCGGTTCTCGGACAGTGATGCATAAACTCATCCACGTTTAGGACACCCATCTCAAGCTCTTCGATCAGATCGGCAAGGAATTGTCCCCTGGGATTTATGGAGTAATCTCCCCAAAGAGGATGCCTCCCGTTCAGATCTCCGAGCAAGAAAAAGGGCCTAGGGACCGTGCCACGACGAGGCGGAAGTCCCCCGCGTCAAAGTCAGCTGACGGTGGAATGTACGCCGAAATGATAGTATACCTCCTATTCAGGTGCAGCTGCACAACCACTGCCTAGATGGAGGCATCTAAAGAGAAAAGAAGAACGGAGACATCATGCCGGGTGTAAACCGCGCATCCCCCAGCCCGGCTATCCCGCGGTGGTGGGGTCGCGAGACCCTTATACCCTGGGAGGGCGGGCAGGGAGTACGCGCCTAGTATGGTCTCCTGCAAAAAGATAGCTAACGGGGAACGGGACGAGATAAGCGTCCGCAGCTCCTCCCAGTTGGACCGGAGTCCACGGCAATTTCATTGAATGAATATGCCCTCCAGGCCTAGCTCTGAGGAGACGCGGGGGCCCTCCTCGAACAGAAGACCCTCACGGGAATTGCCGTACGCTTCTTAGGAGCAGAACCCGGGGCGCTGCTGTCCGGACAATGCGCTGTCGCCTTCGAGGACTTATTGGGGGAGGTTGGGCTCGCCATGCGAGTCTTTGTCTCCCTCCGCATGGAGACCTTAGCCGGGCGTTGCGGCTTCGGAGGCGGGGAGCCCTCTTTTCGAGAAACCACCGTCTCCGAGCCACTCCCTCCACCACTAGGCGTGGGCGAAGGAGCCAAAGCTCCTTTGTTGCTGTCCTCCTTTCGGGGGACAGCTTTAGGAACCCCAGGAGATGGCCTAGCGACCAACTTCAGGGTTGTTGCCTCCTGTGAGTCTAACGACTCGATGGAGGCGCGTGGCCGTTTCGCCTTACGTGAAACGGTCACGCTGGGGGAAGAGGGAGGAGCCTTGGTTTTAGCCGGGGCTGGGTATGAACCCTTTTTGCCATCAGCTTTACCAGGGGAGCGATCGGGTTGGGTAGAGCCCGCAGAAGGGCTCCGAATGGGCGCGGAAACAACCTTGCTCGTTGGCCTAGATGGGCCAGGAGCAGAGGGTGCCTTTCTAACTATTGAGGCATATGACGTCCCAGGCAGAGCCGGGCGCGCCAGGACCAAGTCCTTAGCTACGCGGAATGAGAGTCGATCCTGGACCTGAAAGGCCAGGATTTCTTTTTTAAGGAGATATGCACCACATTGCTTCGAAGAAGCAGGGTGCGGCTCTCCGCAATTGACACGCTTGGTCACACACGATTTCGACTTATCGTGTGTGACCTTGGAGCAATTTACACAGACTTTGGGTGACACCAACTTTGCACGTCTTAATGAGCGATTCGTATGGCCGAAGCGGTGACAGTAATAGCACTCCCACGGCAGTGGCACGAATGCCTTCACGCAGTAGTGGTACTAACTGGCATGCACCGACTTAAGGAGCTTGTTAACAGTCGAACGTGACGAAGAGTGTAGGGGTGGGTCTCGAGGCCCCTCCATGTTTTCTCATCACACGTTCGACCTTGACCGCCCCATGGTCGGCCAGCTCTAAGATGATGTCCTCAATGGAGTATTCAACCAGTTCCCTCACATAAACTACTCCTTTTACAAAGTTCATGGTAGAGTGCGGTGTCACACTCACCGGGGTGCCATGAAGTGTCCGAAGAGCCCTTATCTTGGCCGCCTCGCCGGGATTCGCCGCATTCGCCACAAGGCTCCCGTCGGAGAAACGGGTCACATTCGGCTCTCTACCAATTGCACTGGCTAATACTCTCCTCTAATGGATCATGTTACCCTTGGACAACATGGTGCCATCAGTGGAGCGAATAATGAGGAAGCGCTTGAAGCCAGCGGGCTCGAAAAAGCCAGGTAACCTCTAAATGAGGGGCTTCGATGTCATCCAGGCTCCGCCCTGTGCACTCTTGGTCTTAGTCTTAGTCAGGGGCTCCGCACACGGGGGGGGGGGGGGGTAGAGGAGCCGGATGTGCCGATCTTGGCTTGGTCGCCTACAAAAGTAGCAGCATTCCCATCCGTCACCGCAGTCCTAGCGGATGGAGAGGAGCCCCAAGTCTTCTTGGTCTTTTTAGTCTTTTTCTTGTTCTTTTTTGGGAGGAGGGCGGGGAATGAACCCGCCGCTCACATCTGCCAGCAGAAGTCCCCAGGCCAGATGGACCGGCTTCAGCCAGGTCCTTTCCTCGAAATGGAGAAGGTCGTGGCAGTCGAAGGGGCCCCTATCGGAGGAGATCCCTCTCCTCCTTGTTCTGCCTCAGAGACCCCTTCCGTTTGAGGAGGACCTTGCATAGGGACGGATTCGGGTTCGGTGTTTGGCGCCGAGCATGGATTTCCCCCCATGAAAGGCCCTACCCTCTAAGGCTGGGTTTCGTCAAGGACCATGACTATCACAGGAGGGGCTTTCAGTTGGTCATCCCCTCCCAGGACATTGCAGGTATCCTTGGCAGTGTCGCCAGTCTTGTGTGGGGAGGCACAGGCCTTGACCCCGGCAAGGTTTAAAATTCTTGCAAGCAGGTCTTTTAAGGGAAGCGACCGAAGGGACCTGCCTTCCCTCTCCCCCCTAAGGGGGTTTGCCCTACCGAGCTGCTTACACGAGGGGCGGTCGGCAATGGGCTGCCTGCTGGCTTTCTTGGCAGTCCTCTTGAAAAGAAAAGAAGCGACTGGAGGTGCCCGAAAGCACCTCCAGAGAAGGGGGTGAGGGGGAGTCACCTGCACCCGTAGGCGAAGGAGAGGAGTAAGGGTCCCCTGCGCAAGCACAGGGGAAAGGACCTCTATTTTTTCGGTGGAGCTGCCCGAGGGCTGCTCCGTCGTTGTTATAAGGGGAATTAAGTAGGGATGTTTTTTTTTGCATCATTGGGCATGGTGACCGTCTTTGTTTTACGGGACGCAATCGCTCACCACCTCTCACAGTAGCCTTCACTGCAAGAGGTGCTTACAGGACCGGCAGAGCCAGGCGCCGCCATTTGGGATCACCCCTTCCGCCTGGTGGCCTGGCAGTCCATCAGCATGGCGGCTCCACCTTGAACACGGCGTAAAAAAGATAGATTTTGAAGACGAGAGGAAAAGGGATGTGAAGAAGGTATGGGCGGGGATAAAGCAGGTTGTTAAAAACCAACCACCCCAGACCGGAGCTCAGGGGTCAGGGAACATTGTCTCCTCTTCCCTCAGCCCCGATCCGGGACGGTTGGCTGAGAAAAAGGTCAGCATCTACCCTGTGGAATTAGAGGCTGACCGGAGAAAGCTGTGGAAGAGGTTGTTTAAAAAGCGACGAAGTAGTGGAGAAATACAGGCTATCTGAAGGAAGGAAGAGTGGCTGAGCTAGGGCCGGACGGAGCGCTGGATCCCGTCAGCACGGCGGCCAGGATGGCAAATCGCCGCGCACCTTACGGGGTCAAGGTAGTGAACAGAATATTTAATACTCCGCTAGCACAAAGTTTCTTTTCGTATAAAGTAACACAAACATGGAACACTTTGCTAATCCATGTAATGGATAACATTTCAGTAAACATTTTCTACAATGGAAGAGATAAAATTACTTTAAAATATAACGGAAAAAGGTGTTAATCAAATTTCCTTTACATTTCCTCTCTACCTTTTACCACGCCTTCACCCCTAACTTTTACATATTCCCTTCCCTTGAAATATTTTTAAGTGGATCTTAAGATCTTTGCTGGTTCATATCTCTGTTAACAGCCCCACAGAACAAGTATAAGAACTACAAATAATCTACATAGTTCACAGGATCACATAATGAGACTATTAGCCAAACATCAAGACTCACAACTCTCATAACAAACACCCGTCACAAAACTAGTAAACCTACTTTGGAGCTAATTCATTAATTAATTAGGAAAGTGGTCAAAGAAAACACCCGAGATATATTAATTTTTAGGAATAGCCGAAAGAATCGTTAGACCTCTCCAGGAAAAAAAGAAACAGAGAAGAATAAACATTAATGAGCCAGAAGATACGTAGTTCTTAAGAGCTCAATAAAATTTATATTTATATAGACCCAGAGGCATGAGCTACGAACGTTTTTCTAAAAATATCCTGAATGGTTGCACATGACCAATGTAGGTACTGTCACGCCATAAAAGAAAGAGTGAAAAACTCATCTTTTGATTTTAATCACTACTTGCAGAGGCCACTACAAAAAAGCCATGATTTGATAGGCAAATCCATTCGCTTTGGAATTTTAGATGAATATAGGGTAGAATGCAACTCTAAAGTGTGGCAATGAAAGAAAAATCATATATTTTAATAAAATCACCCCCTGGGCCAACTTAATTTATTTATGAATTTGCCAGTTCTCTTCTTGCTCGGGCAAAGAGAGCACAACCTCCTATGAGCAACAAATAAAATTTAACATTACACTAATCAATGACAAATAATTTATATAATATAACTAACCATAAAAATAGGTAGAATAGTAGAAAAATAAAAATAATTAAGACGTATGGTACCAGAAGAGGTACCAGGCAAAACCTATCTCAGATTATGGCATTCGGCAAAAATTGTGGCCCAATTTCTGAGGAATGAGGCAGTGATCTATTAATCAAGGAAAGTTTCTAAACCACTGTGACGTAAAGAATGAAGAGGAGAAGGCCAGGTTTCTATCCTTTTCAATATTCTTGATAATATCAATGTTAATAATGGTGCAGTGATTTATTTGGAAGAAAAATGCAGAAAACATTTCATTTATTTTGGCGTGCTGGCCACATTATTGAATTAACTTTGCCTCATTTTATTCTCATTATAGAGGGATAGATGATCCAAGTAATCTGAGCCTATCGGTAAATTTGCTGATCTTGAAAACTGAAAAGCCCCAATCAACGTTTGTCGCATAGCTTCACCTGAAAAAATTCACGGGGATGAAATGATCATTAATATAACTCTAGGTTCAGCGACATTTCCATGAGTATTTGGTGGGAATCAAGTCTGTTAAAGTGTCTGTCAAGTTTATTTTCAGAAAAGTTAATCATATAATTCATTCTAGATGTAGCTAAAAAGAGCTGTTAGATTTATTGGTTTTATACAAGAACGAAAAAACCTAGTCCAGAATTGGTGATAATAATTGTAACTTTCATCTACGAGATCTATGGCCAATATGGTTATTTACTAAGACATTGGCATACTTTTATCATGCCCTTATGGTGTACATACTTTATGATGATCTAGGGTTTCCAGTAACAGTAAAAGTAATCAAAATTTAGTTTTCCATGTCTTTCTATGGCATCTGAGACATTATTTGACTATCTAATAGCTAGGCCTAATCAATATTACAAAGATAAGGGAGTGTAACTTATTCTCAATGTAATGTGAGAGAAACTCTCCTTCTCGCCTCAGTCTGAGACATGCTCAAAGAATTAGATTCAACCTGATGCCAGAGACGAAGGTGGATCCAGATCAATGGAAAGATTTAGTTGATATCAGCAACATTAGAGATCATTAGTCACCAGTGTTGAAGTTTAAAGATGAAGGAGAGATAATAAAATTATCCCAAGTCCTTTCAAACCACAAATATTCATGATCCATAGCCAAAGTGTCGAAAGAACTTTCAAAATGATTTCACAATCATCAAAAAAGCCTACTGGAGAAAAAGTATTCGCTGATCTGTCTGATAAAAAAAGAAGGAATGTTATAATAAGCCTTTTTTTCTAAGAAATATTATGAAGTAAGTATAAATATGTCATCCTTAAGTTCGAATAAACAGAAACTATGTATGAAAGATATAAAACTTATTTTCATCATTTTATAGTGATATTATTATTTAGATTGAGAAATATATGTTTATCAAGTCAAGCGATGAGAATTTAATGTATTTCTTTTTGTTTTTATATAGTAATAATATGATAAGATAGAATTTGAAATATTATCAATATTCATAGGCATAAGTTTTGTGTTTGCTATACTTTTTCATATAAGAAAATGAATATAATAATCAGACCTTGCATTTGGTTTTTGTTTGTTGCATGATGAATTACACAAAAAAAAAAGCCCAATCCCAATTTATTTATAAATGCAGTCAATTAATCCGCGCAGTGAATATGTATTTACAATGCTGTCCTTTGTTCTTCAGGACTGCTTCAGTTTGTTTTGACAACAAAATTTGCGATAATATCTTGACTGATATTGCTTCATTTTTGTTCATTACGTAAACGCTCCTAACTAGGAATCTTTCAGAAGATTCAAACAAGCGGAATTGAGAATATCACTTTACTGAGGGTTTTCAACAATACATTCTTTACATTTCCTACAATGGAACCTATACTTAAGGGTCTTCTTGGTAAGATGAAACTTGTTCGTAGCCCTTCTTGACTTGAAAACTTTCTCGAAACGTCTCCGCATAACTGTGCGTGCCCAAGCGTTCACACTTGCTTCTTTTCAATCGTGAGCAAGCTTAGCAATGGAGGCAACCCGATTTTTGACCTACGACCTTACCAGGAGGCGAACTAGACGTTGATTTGAAGTTCTTGGGCGTCCAGAAGCCTTTTTCGCATGAGTGAAAATAGGGTTGCTTGATAAAATACAGTTAGCAACTATCTCCTTGTATTTCAGGGCACTTTGGTGCAGTGTAAAAATGGTTACACGTTTTTCTTTGAAAGGATCCATTTCTGTAACTAAAAAGATTCAAACATTCATTTTGACCACCCAAAATTAAGAAATAGATTATAATTCCACAATATTATTCATTTAACCCATATTTGACATTATTTTATCCTTTTCATCTACATAATATCAAAGCTCCGAGGACTGAAAATAACCACCTTCAGGAACAGGACCAGAGCGCGATTTTAGATTTTAAAATGCTGACTTTTAATAAATCTTCAATAATATAAAGGTAAGAATACTTAATTTAATTGCGTAATGGTTAAAAACGAATACAATATATATTTGAGTCATGAATTTTGCCCATGATTGTATAATACTTAATTCAATTTACATTTGATCTATAATATTACCTGCAGGTGAATATTATAAACAATTAAATAAATTTACATTTTGTAAGCTATCTCCTCATATAGAATAGTTGAACCATTCGGGGGATATAAAGAACCCTTTCAGCTCAAATTGGATGCATCTTTGGCTAGCCGAGATATTTCTTTGTAATATAGGGAGTAAATGTAAACAAAATCTGCCTGAAGTTTGTGCCAACTATTTAATTTGTGTGTTTACAACCAGGTTTTCCTGTGCTTGCAGGACACACACAACAGGGTATCCTGAAGTCGGAAAGCTCAAAAGAAACGGAAGAAAACAACTTCCGCAGCACATCTCAGTTAGCCCAGAGTCTTCTGCATCTCCATTTAAGGGTTTTGACCTCCGTCCCTATCATAATTGAGCTGTGATTCACAGTTTGAGGAAGAATTCCGCATAAGTATAACTGAAGGATGCTCAGAGACATATTAGCTCTATAACTTTTTATTGATGCTAAGGCTAACGAGGTCTTATGGAAGAAGGTTCGTCTCGGCACTTGAACCTCATTCTTCAGCTGCATTGAGTCCTCTTATGGCTAGAGAGGTTCCTTGGGGGTCGACACTTCCTCTTTTATGTCGGATGGATTCGCCAGTTTTATGCCGTTCAGCTTTGGGCATGAAAAATGGAGCTGATACTCGCATATTTTTACCTTCCTTCCGGCAGGTAGTTTTAGAAAAACGCTCGTGGTGGGTTGAGGATGCACCTTCCATGGATTAACTTTCTAAAATTATCGTCTTGCTGTCGGAACGTAGACAGTTTTTATTGTCGAATTGGTTGTGTGGAGCAGTGTTTGCGCTCTTCTTGCTATTCACGTAACAGATATAGATTCTTGTGGAATTAGGGCCTGTATTAGCGTTCCTGGCGGGTGTGAAAGCCACCATGTTCATATGCCTGGAAGAATCGGCAAAAGAGGGTACTTTTTAGAGTCATAAAAAGTGCATGGGTGCGTAAACTGCGGCAGGACTATCATTTAGCCTCTAAATGATTCTTGGTTCCAAATTTGAAGGTCCAAGTCTTCCTTTTCGAGCTAATATGAACGCAATTCTTTGAGCAAGCAAACATATTTTAATGTCCAAGGATTTATACTCGTTTAAATAAATTTAGGATGGACCCATTTTCGCATGTCGGTAGAATATGTTTTTGAGAAGGGAGCGATGGTATTGATAACATCTTCGCGATATGCCACGAAGTCCTTCACGAGGTAATGATACCAGCGATCACGCACCAATTCCCTCACATATCTAGGATGAACGTGACGGAAACCCCCTCCCTCCTTCATCGACCCTAGCTCAAAACCAACTTCGCCATGGTCATGCACCCTTCTCGTAATACATATAGTCATTAGTGTGAGGGAATGCCCTCGAAAGACCACCGTGAGAGGAAACACCTTGGCGATACCCTTCTATTCTTTCAAGACCACGTGAGCTAGCGTGAGAATTTTAGAAAGTCCAGGAAGAATCCGTCACTCGCTTAATCACCCATCCCAGTTGTGTTTGTTTTCAGACGCCGATCGTCCCTCCCTCCCCTGCGATAACGCCGGGCGCGGTCATATTAACCCTATCCCCGTATTGCGAGGCGAGTTTGATCGTCTGGAACGATACGTTATCATGAATTATGTGTGCTTAGACTGGCGCCAAGAATTCCTTGGCGACGCAAATTCCTGAAACGTCTATCAGAGCAGCCACTTGGGTATTTAACCAGTAACTCACCATCTCTCGAGAAGTTTGAAAGCCTGCCATTCACTCCGTCAAGACTACCCCCTGTTTCCCGTGACCCTCGCGTAACTCGTCATCGTACCTCGTCGAGATCTCGTCAGCAGATCTACCTTCGTTAAGCTTTGGCCCCTGTTCAGAGGAAAGCTGTCGAGCCATCTTCTTCTCGGAAAGTTGTGCAGCCCTCTCATCTTTACCACCCATTCAAAATTCCCGTTCTTTCGAGACTGAGACTCCATGCCGATCAACAGAATCGTTTCGAGTTGAGATTTCGTCTCTCTGTAGCAGAGGAAATTTCATTCTTCATCACGAAGTAATCCAACCCTATCTTCGAGTCCTCCTAGTCAGAACTCCCCAAAGTATCTTGTTGAAGACGTGCGCCGTTGTCTTCCACCCCCTATCCAATTTGAAGGTAAAGCTATCGTGTATGGTCATCCCCAGATTACCTCGTTAATATTCACATAATTTATTTAGCCACCATAAGTAATTTATTACCCCTTTTTTTATATATATAAATTGCCCCCTTTTTGTTATATATAAATATTAAAATTATATTTTGGGGTATTTTCTTTATATATCCTTTGAACTACAACTTGGCAAGCCATTAATATAAACCTGGTCAACCGTAATTCGCACTCTTTATTAATCGCCAGACATAACTCAAGTGGCCTGTGAGCAGCTGTCTGCCCGTACTTGTGTAAGACTTTGAGCGCCGAGCTAGTCTAGACAGGTATACCTCGACAATTATTATATCAATTGACTTGAATAGACTATCCCTTAAATAAAGTTCTAGGTAGGGTAGGAGTCAATTGCACGAGTGTAACATTGAGTGTCCCTAAAATTCCTAAATTTGAAAATCGGGGCATGATTGGTAACATTAAACAGAAGGGTCCCGTTTCAAGAAAAAAAAGAGGTTCGGTTCCTTAAAGAGAAACGAAGTAAAGCTCTAATGTTGATATAAGAATGTCCATAAGACAACTTTTTTCCATCAGTCAACATAAAAACATAGAAGTGTTTAAAATCGGTGGAGGGGTTCGAAGACCATCGGCAAGTTATGGATATCGGACCTTGACTTTTAAGTCTCTGATCATGTTCTTTTTTGTAAAGTATGATATACGAATGACGGTCAATAAGTTTTGCAATTCGAAAATAAGGAAACGAGATATGAGGAAAAGTGTTTTATTATTTTTCGATATAACTACCGTCGACTTCCATGCACTTGCGCCTCTTGTCCCTGAGGCTTCGAATTCCTGACAACCAGAAATCTCCCGACTGCTGTTCAATCCACTCCTGGACAGCAAGTTGGACATCTTTATCGTCCCCAAACTGGCGTAAACGCAGCGCAGCCTTGAGCTAGCGCAATAAAAAAGTAGTCTCTAGGGGGGGGGGGAGCTCATCTAATCCGCACTCGCGCAGGGCAGCTTGTGCAACTCTGGCCTTGTGGACTTTGACGACGTTGAAGTCGATCATGGGGCGTGAGGTTTCGTGAGGTTTCTAGGGACCCAACGGGCAGAGACCTTGGTCATGGATAAATTGTCGTAGGTGATGTTGGTAACACTTCCATGTGATATTCCAAGTTCTCGCCCAATTTCTTCGACCTTCACCCGTCGATTTTCGAAGATCGTCCTCTCCACACGGGCTACATTGGGTTCGTTGGTCGCGTCTGACGTGCGTCCTGAACGGAGGTCATCTTCAAGGGATTCACAACCATGGTAGAACTCCCTATTTCAGCGAGAAATGGTTGCATAGGAAGGGGCGGTGTTGATGTACACTGCAACCATGTGTTCATGGATCTCTTTTAAATTCATGCCTTCCTTGGTCAAAAATTTGATCACTGCGCGGTGCTCAACCTTCTCCATTGTTGAAAAATTTGTGACTGACGATCTGCAATCAGCTACTGCTTCTTAAATAGACGAGACAGGAGCGTGCGGCTGCAGGTCCTGACTTGTCATAACTTGTCCTAACACCCCCACAAACAGCGTTCCCCTTTCCTCTGTTTTACCCTACCGATTCGCAAAACTTATTGACCGCCCCTCGTACATTTTTCCCTTTTGTTCCCCCTTTCAGAGAGGGCCTTTAAGTTCGGACGAACACGCCTGACTTGGTCTTTCCCCTTCATTGAAATAAAGAACTCGTTCATTCTTCTTTTTCCCATTGAGGGACTTAGTCCCATTCGAAAGGACCAGCTTTGAAGTGGGATCTCATCATGTTCAACAAGATACTCCCATCTGGGGCGAGTCGTCCTTGGTCCTAGTACCAACAGCTCTCTTTCTGGTACTAAGTGTCCTTGCTGTAACCTCCCAAGATACCTGGTCACGGAGAACGTAAATATGCGCTGTTACGCTAATATGGATAGGTGGAAGCAACAGGAGCGCTGGCGAAATGACAGCGAAGCAGCAAGTTTGAGGGATGCTCCCAGAGCGAATATGGTGGGAAAGGCAAAGCCCCTTTACCACAAGACTATTGAAACGGAAACCTTTTCCTCGTGAGCCACCGAATTATTCTTATCTATCAGTCGCGTTGTTTTATTTGCTACATCAGTCAATTTTTTTCTTTTGGGGGCGGTCATTAAAACCATTGTTTTCAAACGGGTTTTAAACACAACATATATCCGCATTCACTGGGGCCCGATCCAAATTAGGGGCATAGGATGCTGTTTAAACCGGCTGATTACCATTAAGGACCCTCTTTGTCGTCACGGGGGCCAAAGGTTCTGCAACTCGACGCACAAGCGAGAGATACGAGTAAAAGAATTTGGAACAAAAAGAAAGATTGGGGCATTAGAAGGATTAGGGATAGGGCAGAGTTCATGCACGTTAAAAGCCACTATCAAACCGTAACAAAGAGGCAAGGGAGCTACACCAACCAGTTCCGTCTCCGACATGGATGAATAGATGAAAGCCGGTGGACGACTAGCCTACAAATGGAATCGCTGGCAGAGATATATAGGTGAAAAAAGTCTTGTCAAAACAGAGTAAAAATGGGTAAAATATAAAGAGCTACATATAAAAGATATAACTTAGATAGTTAGGATCTTGTTTGAGAATGCCGGGAGCAGAGAGTCCAGAAGAGCGCGCCACTTTTTCAGGTACGGGGTCAAACAAACAACTCGGGCCCCAAATGTGGTGAAGTTATAAGGAAAAATATACCCTTAAACCAGACAAAGCTGTTTTGAAACCGCGCTACAAGACTTCACTGATTGTTGAATTACCGCAAATAACTATTTGCTTAACAAAACAGAACGGGAGATAATAATTAAATCACTCTCTATCTTCATTCACTACATAAAGTGGAGCTGGAAGCTGAAAGATGCATCTTATTGTGGTGGTGGCGACCCCACCCCAAGATTGACAGTGGGTCGGGGACCCTCACACCTATTCCAGGCCGCATCCAAGCTCTCCGGACCATCGCAGGAGCAGACCTGCCGCTTCTCTGGGTCTCTCCCAGAGATCCACCGGGCCCAGGTCTGTGTGTATCTGTAGGCAGTTGAATAGATGTGTGGCGTCGTGTATCTGTTTTAGGCATTTAGAGCACTTTGATGTTGTATGGGTGGTGGGAGATATTTTGTGTATGTATGATGTCAGGAGTGGTGATTTGTTCTTTCGTATCTGTGCTTGTATTCTTCTGATCTCTTTTGTGAGTGTTTGTTCTGAGTTGGAGGAGGTGCACTTAATATATTGTTGTGGGTTCTGTTTGTTAAGTATTGTTGTGCGATCTGAGAGTGGATTGTTTTCATGTTTGGTTTGATTGTGTCTTTTTTTGTTGTGTTAGGTTATGTGTCTAAGTTGGTGGTTTAGTTGTTGTTGTTATCGAAAATCGTCTGTTTTTTGTGTCGGTGATTAGAAGGTTATCTGGTGGAGGGGATGATTTAGATGTTGCGTTTTCTGCCTGAGTTTTGATGCATGTAGTTTTAGGTGATTTTTGATTGGTAGGATGTTCGTCTAGTCGTATAGATGTTGTATGTTTGTGTCAAAAGTGCATCCTGTGGTAGTTTTTGGTGTTAGTTTCTGAAATGATTAGGGACTAGATTTTGTTAGCGTATTTTATTACTGGTTTTGTGATTGTCTTGTTCGTGTTAATGGGCATTTCCTTGGTTTTCCCCCAGTGTGTAAGTTGAGTGCCTTTATGACTTTGAGTATTTTTGTGGCCTTGACTATTGTGTTTTGTATGAGTTTTGAGTATGTGAGCTTGGGATCGAAAGTGAGGCCAAGGATTTTCGGTTCTTTTGTGGTGTGTAGTGTTGTTTTGTATGTTTAGATTTAGGGTTGTGTTGTATTCTACAGGGTTTGTTGTGAAGAGAGGGGTCATTGTTTTGTTGGCGCTTAGCTTTAATGAGTTTTCTATTATCCATGTGTGTATTTTGTTAAGGGAAGTTTGTATCTGTTGGGAGTGCATGCGCAATATATAACCTTAAGTCCTAGCCTTGTCTTAATTTTGAGTCATAGAAGATAAGGTTACTTAGCACTTGCCTCGCAACTGTTGGCGTACTACTATCTCGTGGTCCCCCTGCCTTTAACTAAAGGTACGTCCAACGACCGAATGATGGGCGGTATAACCTGGCCAACCCCACTGCATTGTGGGAGCCCTTGGAAGGGCCAAGGCTTCAGGAGTAAACCTGGAGATCAAATCTGCACGGTGCTCGTGCAACTTTAAACTGCTACAGTCGTTCGGTATCATTTCTTCGACACTGGACTCAGCAGGGGAAAGTAAAGATGGTGGAGTGAAGAATGTACACCTACTTTCACCTTAAACATCATAGTGCAAGTTATCACTCCATGCATTGCTCATTCATTATCAAAATTATCCATGTATGGAGTTACGTCGTTATCGGCAACGATGAACAACATTAAGCAGTAAGTACGAGTATCTCTTATGCAGCAGTTTCTGATTTGTTGTGTGAGGAGAGTATTCTGATCTCGATAGCGTAGGTGACAATTTTTACTGTTTCTGGGGGAGTTGGTATATCTAAGATGTAGATGTTGAAACTTGTTGGAGAAAGTACTCCTCCTTGGGGACTACGGATTTCGTGTGTCTGTGTTTGGATTTTGTGTTTTGTATTTGGGTGTATTGGAGTCGTCCCTAGTTGTAGTTTGCAATGCACTTGATGAAGATGGTGGCTATAGTGAGTCTGTGGATCTTGTTGATTAGTTTTTGTAGGTCTACTGTGTCGAATGCTTTGGACATGTTGAGGGCGACTACTATGGTTCGATGTGGTGGAATTTTCTTGTTGAATCCATTTGTGATTATGTTGTTTATTGTGTGTAATGCTGTGATGGTTGAGTGAATTCGTTTGAACCCATGTTGATGAGGCGTGTTTGGGATGTTGGATCCTATCATCATGGGAGCCAATGAGCTAGCGAGAGCAATTTCACTGACTCTTCATTATCAGATAACCCCCAAGATCTCAGAAATACAACTGCAAGCACTAAAATGAAGAATATATTTTTAAAAATATATACCTATTCAAACACATTGCTAAGGACTGGTTTACTCTGAAAAAGAACCCCACCCATACGTAAACACATATCAAGAGTTCATAAGAACCAAGAAACTGGATCTCTTTGTCCATCTACATACTCTCAGTAGAAAAATTACCGCTCTGCCTTCAGATGTTATTTATTCATTTACCAGGAAGCTTATAATTAATTTCCTAGTCATCGAATTCAGCGCTAGAGGGCTAGTTATCTCGTTCTTTTAATCTCTTTTACTAATCCTGTTCTTTGTTCTTATTCATTAATTTATTCTGAGAGTCCATCCCTCATTGATTTCCGAATTAGCAATTCCTGAATTGACTAACCTATTTTATCCATTTCATCAGGATACTTAACGAAACTAGTTATTCTTGCTTTTCACCCATCTATAAGTAGTAATTGACTAACTTTATGTAGACCTAAGACTGTATTGTATGTTCTCTCCCATTCACACAGTTATATATTAATGTAATCACATCAACGTTTACAGGCTTCCTCCACAATGTTTCACGGTATCAAGAAAAGAGAACGCGAGGTTTGCGCATAGCTATGGAGGATCCCAGGGATGGCGGTCAATAAATTTAATATTTAGCACGACAACGAAAGGTGGGATTCATTTAATGGCAAAGGTTGGTTCTCCTCATTTTTATTTTCACTTCACGTCAATCTAGACCTACCTGCTTACAATAACATTGTGTTTATCATTGGTGTTGTACACAGACTTGTGGAAGATATGACTTTTTAGAGGAGGTGGCCTCTTTCATTTTATTTTACTCTCTTTTATGGTAGGTCGAATATGTCTTGCGCCGGGGGAGAGGCGTTCTTAACCACAACGTAGGAGCGCGCTTAATTCTTGTTGCTTTTTTACTTACTTGTTTTGTTTTGGGGGCTTGTTTATTAGCTTTTGTTTCTGCGTTTTTTATTTGTTTTTACCTGTTTTTTAGTCTGCCTAGTGTTAGGCTGTAGAGTGATTACGGCGACTTTTTCTCTAGTAGGCAGTCGCCAGATATGCTCCTAAAGTTAAAAAGAAAATTAGCATTGGTACATCGTTTACCTCCCAATACTTCGTAAGTCTTTTTTATAACTCTTAAAACCCTCTTTCACCCTTTGCTGAGTCTAAAAGGCGCAGGAAAGACTAAGGAGATTTAAGAGAATGCAAAAGATGACCAAAGAGAAAGCACCAGTTTTTCTTGGTGCACTGGGCTCTGGCGGGCGCGCCGCTGTTCAAGGTTTTAATTATTGCAGAGGTATTGCCCCTGCAACACCATCCACCCTCTTGCAGTGGATGCTTAGTAGGTGCCCATTTAGTCAGCTTCAAAATCATCGCTTTCAATTTGCTATAAAAATGAAGAAGGCAACAAATGAAGACTAAAGGGATTTAAAATAGTGACAACACAGAATACATTATAATGACAATTGCTGTTTTTCCATTACTAATATTCCACAAAATAATAAATATCGTTGGCTTGAATTTGTTCGAGATTTGTTGTTTTGTTTGGCTTTCAAACAGCCATCATCAAAACAGATGAAAAGAAGCTAAATAGTGACTACTTATTAATATCTTGGAGTATCGTTGCCATATTCGTACTTTGCGATCTGATGGCGTTATGTTTTTTCTGTAAAATACGTTAAAAGGAAACAGAAGAATTTAATTAAAGTTTTATTCTATGTACAATATTAAGGTAAACTTCAATGCACCCAATGATGGTTTGCGTTTAATATAGCAATGAGTACCCACCTTCACACTGCATCTGGTACGCCTGGGGGAGGCTCCTTATACAAGGCAAACAAGTGACTGTACCCAATATAGCAGTCTTTGGTATGTGTGTTTGTACATTTGAAGAAATCTCTCACCTCTAATGAGTTTCATGTTTATTGGTTATTCAATCGAGTTGGGTTAGGTTAGGTTAATCTTATACCAAGATTGCAATGATGGATTTTAAATTTCCCTTATTTGTTTTCTAAATAATTAAACCATAAATTCGCTCCAATTGTAGAAAAATGTCCTTAATATGTGTACTGGATTCGATAAAGTTCTAATGTTCACTATATTACATATACTCTTTTTTCAGAAAGGTTCTCCTTAATCTCAAAGGCATAGGTAGTCTCATGAATTATCCTTTTATGCATACTTTTTAAATTCAGCCTCTGCCTTAGTTACGAGACCAATTCGATAAGTCATTTTACCCTGGTTAAACGTAGCGCAATTTCGCGCTCATAAAACCTGTATTGATTGTGCTTTTAATTTATTCCCGCAATTTTGGACGCTATTCATGTATATATATATCAAGGCTTTCTCAGGAACAAATGTTCGCATGATTTTTATGACGGTGTGAGGTTACGTAGATTGAGGAGAGGGGAATATCGAACTCAAAAGATTTATAATGTTTGTTAAGAAGTCGATTGAATGTGAAGATATTTTTATCTCTGCCTATGAATCTAGGTCGTGTTACTATAAGAGTGCTCTCTTAAAACTCTAGCTTTATCGTACGAGTGAATATAATAAATATAACCTGGTATGACCCCAAAGCTAGTAGATAGATAACCACTTTATGCGGCTATTTCAGTAAATCACAACTCACAAAATTCCCAAATAAATTCACTACATATGATGGGAAACAAAGAAATCATGCCGAATTCAAAATGTAAATAGTTAATTACATTATTCAATTTAGGATTAAATTGCATAGTGTGCAGCAGTAAATTGCGCTCCTTTGACAGCAGGCACTAGTTTCCCTCCTCTTTAACTGATTGCTCAGTATTAAGAATGGTACCTTAACACTACTTTTTGATAATTATCGCTGCAAGGTGGCTTTATTTTCGACTTCTTCTTTGAATGCTTTTGCACATGATCGCGAGATGACGAACTCTTTTAACGAATTAATGGAAAGTATGAAATAGCGAATCTGATTAAAAAATCGCAGTATTTATCTTTTGGATTTTCTAACGTGCTTCCCTTTGCTATGAGATCGAGTGAGACGCTGGAGCTTAGTATTCGTGAAGTACTTAAAGGACACTCAATTTAGATGTAAAATTAGCGAAATAAAACTAACACATTTTAACGCCGAGGAGCAACCCATGAAATGTTTCAAATGGCGAGAAATTTGCAGTATGCAGTCAATAACCAGAGTGAAGTAAGACACAAGCAACAATTCTATTTAACAGAGAAGGTTAGTATATCCCCAACCATCTATAAGATAATAGGATAATTAAGTTTGTTAGAGATATTAAAATATTGTTTGATATTTAAATCTTTTTAAAGTGTAAACCTTAAGAGTAAAGGAAATATTGGTCATTTTAAGATGGAGCACAACGCCTAAAAGAACGACAAATGTATAGAAAATACACTATTGATGATTTTTTTGTGAAAAATCAATTATACTGTAACTGTCTTAATGCCATTGCTAAATTTTATATTTATAGATAATATTACGAATACTTGGAGTTAAAGTAATTAATCCCAACTCACAGGTCAATATCATAAAGGCAGTAGTTTTTACAACCTCCTTAAACCGATGCAACGTGAGGTAGCCTTCCACTTCTGCATTTTTACAATACTTGTTTTTTACAAATGTTATCATTATCGTCATCTGATTCCATTCTGGGGTTTCGTTATTTAATGCCTGATTGTAATTCATCAAGTGTATGGTGCTCTTGACTTATTTTAATCACATGAACGTATTTATTGTACAGCTGGCACTTATGTCTCAATGTATTTTTTTAGGTGCGTGGTGTGTCTGTGTTTAGCCTTCGAAATGAGATAATTTAACTTGTTTTTTATCCCTACTTCTGCTCGAAAGAGTAGAAACAAGATCGATACTTTCAATTGTCTCAATTTTATTAAACAGCTAAGCTTTAAACAATTAATAAGTGCTAATCTAATTTTAAAAGGCAGTATTTGTATGTTGAAGCATGTTCACACTAAATGGCGTATGAAATTTACTGTATGTGCTTTTCTAATGGAGTTTTGACACATTTATATAAGGTTTTGTAACATTGATTAGGCTAAGATTAAGAAGAGATTTATAAAGAGGGACCAAGCTAATAATTTAGCTCAGAAAATCCACTAAATTTTGACATGTGAATGGTTTACTTGTTTGAAGCTTTCACGTTAGGAGGTAAAATATTTAAAACTTTCAGAACTATTTAACCTTAATTTGCATTGTTTGCGCATGTAGTCGTCACAATAGCTAAATATAATTTTGCACGTCAAGATCATTATTCAACCTAGATCTTATTATAATCATGGTTAATTTTTTTAAAATGATTCTCTCTCATCTCGAACTGAATATATGGTGAGATACGAGACCAGCTCAAACCAACATGCAATCTTGGATGCATTGCAGGACAAGAAATCAAGTGGAAGTTAAGAAGTGAGGCAAAGAAGTTCTATTACTCCATACTACACAAATAAAAGTAAGTGCTAAAATCATCATAAGTATTTGTCTAAGTTGCAGTTTGGTAAAAAATAGAACAAATGACGCCATAACTGTAGCCAAAACCCATATCTATTTATATTAAATGTATAAACAAAAATATGCAAATATGTACACTTATTCACATTCATAACCACAATCTAAAAAAATACATAGGGAGAAAGAGAGAGGGACACGAATACATAGGCATGCAACGACGCAGCAGAAGCCAAGTTAAAAGGGTAATGAATTTTTATTTCAGCATTTCCTCCTTTGTTACATGTGAATAAAATAGTTTCAGGGTTTGATAGCTCGCACTAAATCGTTGTTCCTTCATAAGAACAATTAATGAATACTTCACGGGCATACTTTTATTTAAGGAATATATATATATATATATTTATATATATATATATATATATATATATATATATATTATATATATATATATATATATATATATATATATATATATATATATATATATATATATAATAAGCAATAACATTCTAGTCAATGCGGTTAGGTAAGGGTAATAATAAGGTTCCTTAAACATCTATAGAAATCTCCTGGAGTTCCTCAACCCTCTCCATGAACGTTACCTATACGACAAGGCAACCATCCACTGTGCCCCAAAAGAAAATTTCAGGAAGCCTTTTGTATAAGCTAACGTTTAACTTCAAAGGAAAATGGAGAAAACCTGTTTTTAGCGTGGATCTTTGCCTTCTAATTTCTTTTTTTATAAATAAACAATAACGTTCTATTCAATGCGGTTAGGTAAGGGTAATAATAAGGTTCCTTAATCCTCTAGAGAAGTCTCCTATAGCTCCTTAACCCTCTTAGGGAGCGTTATGTATACGACAAGGCAACCACCCATTTGCCCCCAAAAGGAAACTTCAAGAAGCCTTTGGTATAAGCTAATGTTTAACCTCAAAAGAAAACTGAGAAATCGGGAATTTTAGCCGTGGACTTCGACCTTTCTAATTTTTTTTCATAAATAAACAATAAAGTTCTGAAGAAGGATGAGAAACTCTAGGAGACTTCTCTAGAGGATTAAGGACACTTATTATTACCCTTACCTAACCGTATTGAGTAGAAAGGGCAACAAAAAGCTAATGTTATTCATATATATATATATATATATATATATATATATATATATATATATATATATATATATATATATATATATATATATATATATATATATATATATATATCTGTATATATATACTGGGTTTTTCTAAAATTCTGTTGCACTCGGGGTTTTTTTATCTTTTGAGAGGTTTATGTGTGTGATAGAAAAAGTTCCGTCAAACACTCATAAAGTTCTACTTCTCAAGAATGTGTCATTAAAACGTCATTTTCATTGTTAGCATTTGTGTCGAATTGGAAATTAAAAGAATCGGGATCTGTGCCCTCCTGTCCACGGGCAACAAAAAGCTCAACAAAGCCAAGTGGCTCATTGTCAGCCAAATCACCGTCAACAGAGTCACGGAGAGGCTCAAGAATGGAGAAGACTTCAAAGATCGACCACGTTCAGGCAGACTTCAAGGTGTCAACAATTTGGCGATGAGAAAGGCCTTCGAAAGTGCTCCGAAGCTCAAAATGACTACGCTGGCGAAGAAGATAAACATTTTTGTGTTCACAGTTTCCAGGGCCGTCAAGGAGGAAAGTGACAAGATCTTGAGGTGCGTGGAAAGGCCTCTACTTACTAATCGTATGCGACAACAACGATGGGGGCGCTGTTGGCGCCTTTGCAACGACTTGAAAAGACATGGCATTCGAATTCTCTTTTTTCCGATAAAAACCCTTCACGTTCAATATGGTCATCAGCAAACAGATCGACCGCGTGGTAAGGTAATGCCAGGCCGTCTCCAAGGGCTGCAACGTGTCAGCGATCAAGCAACTAGCCTCATTGATGATGCTGGGCCTGGTGATTTCGAATGGCAAGAAGATGCCGCCGGTTTGATTTGCGGCTTGTTAATTACTCACCGAAGCTGATTACAGGAACATCTTGGCCACAAAATTCCTGCCCTTAGTAAGATAGAATACGTAAAAAGTGGACTAAATCTTTTAGCAGGTGTCCTGTCCCACACAGCCAAGACCGTGCGAGAGTGGTTAGGGTCGAACATGAACTTCATGTCGAATGACCTTTGGCCACCGCAGTCCCTTGACCTCAACCCTATCGATTAAAGCTTATGGGCACATTTTGAGGGGAAGGCCTGCAAGGTCCGCCACAGAAACGTCGACGAACTGAAATACTCCGCTAACGGCGCGTGGGCCATCATTAGGAACGACTTCGTCCGTAACGTGTACGTGGCCTTCAGGTCTCACGTACAGCGCATATTTGCTGTCGATGACAGCCACATTAATTAATATTACAATTTAAACTGATATTTATAAGTTAAAACAATAAAGACGTTTAAATGCAACAAAACTATCATTGTCTCATCTGTTAAGAGCGTCGTAACAAATGTAACAGTAATTTTAAAATACTCGGGATATTATATATATAAATATATATAAGTTAGGTCAACAACGACGAAGGAAAATGAAACACGGAAGTTCTGCGAGGCCTTTCGGCTAATCTTCCTTTACAAATCAGACTAAATCAGAAAGAAACATAAGAAGAAATTTTCACCAAGAAGACGCAAACACGTATATGACAGATGGGGACATTAGGATTATAAGGGCATTAACAGGTACCTGGAGACCAATCCTATTAAAGAATTAACCTACCGAAATAGAAGGTAACCATTGAAAAACGGTTTACCAAAAAATTGAGGTGGACTCTCCTCCGTAGTTTTGGATGAAAATTTAATGTTGTCACCACTTTAGGATATGGTTTAAATTTCTCTATCCCATCCCCCCCTTCAAGTTTTTCCATTGCTAAAAGTTTTGCCAATTTAGAAAAATTCAATGATGTACCTAGTGATTTAATTTCTATTATAAAAGTTTGTGTTTATCAACGCTTGGCTAACTCTGTCCACCTCAATTGTCCCATTCGTTTTCGTCGTGCTTTATCGACTCTTCGAAAAAATTCTTCCCTCCATATCACTAAAGCTGATAAATCTGGTAATATTGTAATCATGGATAAAAATTCCTATCCTAATAAAATGAATGTAATGCTTAATGACCAAGATACTTACCCACCTGCATTAAAAGACCCCACTCTTCAAATTAACAGTGGCTTTCATAAAAATGTACGGCGATTACTTAAAAACTTTCCTGATTTAATTTAAAAATTTAAGTCTAGTAACGCTACCATCCCTTATTTGTACGGCTTAGTAAAAACTCACAAACCAAATTTGCTATTACGCCCTATTATAAGTTTTGTTGTGTCTGTTTTATATTCCCTGTCTAAATGGCTTACTTCATTTCTTACTCCACTAGTTGGTTCCATTTCTCATTCTCATGTCACTAATAGTTACGACCATATTTCTAAACTTAATGCTATTCATTATTCTAATGATTTTACTCTTGTTAGTTTTTATGTTTGTTCATTATTTACCAAAGTACCCGTTAAAGATCTTTTCAATTTCCTTAATGATCATTTGCAAAATTATGACTTGCCGGTACCCGTTACTACATTCATGAACCTCATTTCTCTTTGTACCAAAAACTGTAAGTTTTCGTTAGAAAGCAAATATTTCCTCCAAAAATTCGGATTAGCCATGTCCTTTCTAACTTATATAGGGAGTTTTTTTTAAACAAAACTTGCCCCGATCGTTTGGTACAGGTATCTTGATGATGTCATTTGCATGTGGCCTAATCCCAAAGATGTTAATGTTTTTCTTACCAGACTCAATTCTCATAACATAACATAACATAATTTCACGGATGACAAAAGCCACAAGGGCCTATCAAAGGTCATCTGCATCCGTCAAAACACACCCACAAAAAGCACCATCGCCAGGGGAAGACAAAATCAAAGTCCCTCACAATATAATATAACAGATGACAAAAGCCACAAGGGCCCATCATGGGTCATCCGAATCAAACGGCCTCTTTTTTAAGGCACCCAAACTCCCAAGAAAACTACATCCAGAGGATTGCGTCCAGAAACAAGGGTATCACTAATCAAAGCTTGTCAAGAACTAAATCATTTAGCTATAGATATATACAAACAATATTAATATATACAAAACTTAGGAACCATCACAACCTTCCCTTCCCATAAACTCATCCAACCTACTCTTAAACACATTTAAATTTGGTCTGCCTACTACCCTCCGCGGCAATTTGTTCCAGATGTCTTCCACTCTATTGGTGAAAAAATATTGTCTTAAATCCAGCCTACACCCTTGCTTTTTAATTTTCAAGTGGTGACCTCTAGTCCCATTTCCATCATTTAACTCAAAAACTTGCTAACATCCAATTTATCTATCCCAGAAAAAATTTTATAGAGCTCAATCATATCTTCTCTCACACACCTTTCGAACAAGAACATATCTAATACCCTCAGTCTATCTATATTTTCAAGCTGCCTCAGGGAAAGAATAATCTTTGTTGCCCTCCGTTGCATTGACTCTAGAAGGTTAATATCGTGTCTAAAATTGGGGACCATGCCTATATACAGTACTCTAGATGTGGCCTAACATAAGAGTTGTAGAGTTTAAGAATAACCTCCTTACTTTTGTAACTGACATTTCTCTAATGAAACCCAGCACTCTATTTGTCCTATTTCTTGCTTCAATACACTGCTTAGAAAACCTTAATGACTTATCTATTACTACTCCTAGATCTTTCTTATCCTCTACTGAGCTCAACCAATGCCCATCCATTTCATAGTTAAATTCTCTATTATCTTTTCCCATGTTAATAACTTTGCACTGTTCAAGGTTGAAAGTCATTTGCCACTTATGTGCTCAGGATAACAATTTATTTAGATCCCCCTGCACTTTAAAATTATCATCAATATCTTCTTTAACTCCAGCTGCTAATTTGGTATCATACGCAAAAATTGACACTTTATTATTAACTGCCTCCCCAAGATCGTTTATATAGATGACAAATAATAATGGACCGAGAACTGATCCCTGAGGAACCCCACTGATAACATCCCTTCACTCTGACTTTACACCATTTAGCATTACCCTTTGCTTCCTATCTTTACGCCACTCAGCTATCCAATTTGAAACACCGCACATATCCCCCTTATCTACTTGATTTGTTACGAACTCCAGAAAGTTTAGTAAATTAGTCAAACATAATCTACCTGATCTAAACCCATGCTGAGCATTACTGATTAACCCCTCCCTCTCTAGATGTTGGCAAATCCTTTTTTTAACTATTTTATCAAAAGATTTACAGACTACAGGAGTTAGGCTAACCAGTCTAAAGTTATTTGGATCCTCTTTATTACCCTTCTTGAAAATGGGGACTACATTCGCTCTCTTCCAATCCTCGGGTATTTCTCCATATTCCAGTGACCTAGTATATAACTTCTCCAGAGCTATTGAGATACTTTCTACCCCTTCTTTAAGTATTCTAGAATGAATATTATCAGGGCCGGAGGCCTTGGTAGTATCTAACTCACCTATTAGTCCTTTTATCATCCTCCGATCCACACTAATGTTAGTAAACACCTCTTTCCCTGACCCATGAGTACTATACATAAGACTATTTAGTTTCTCCTTTGTAAATACTGATGCAAAATGACCCTTTAGTACCTCAACTATTTCCTTATCAGTTTCTCTCACAACCCTTTCATATTTGATAGGTACTATTTTAACTCTGCCAGACTTGTTATTAATTTTATAGTAACTAAAGAACTTTCTAGGATCTTTGTTGCTATCCTAAGCTAATTTAATTTCTGACACCCTTTTGTTTTTCTTTATAATCTTATTTAACTCTTTCCTAGCCATTCTATATTTACTTAAATTCTGAATATTATTTTCTACCTGTAAATTTTTTATGCCCTTTTCTTCTCTGAAATTTTTCTAGCTATCTCCTGATTCCACCATAATGGTTTCCTACTTTTGTTCCGAATGGCCATCATTGGGATACATTACTCTTGGACTACATTTATTATATGCTTGAAATTATCCCACATCCCATAAGAAATTTTTACACCTGAATTCTACATCCCAGTCTAACAAATTTAGCAAGCTTCAAAGTTTTACATAATCTCCTTTATGAAAATTTGGAACTTTTACAGCATTCTCGGTTATTTTACCTTTCTCAATTCCCAAGTTAAAACGAACTATCTGATGGTCACTATTTACCAATGCTTCCCCAACAGTCAATTCTTGAACTAAATGATCACTGTTAGAAAGTACTAAATCTAATATATTGTCCCCCCTCGTTGGCTCATTAATAAATTGATTAAAAAATTTATCATCAAAGCATTCTATGAACCTGCTACTTGTTCTATCCCTACCTATCATATTTTCCCAGTGCACAGAGTTTAAGTTGAAGTCCACAATAATAACTGCATCTGTTTCACATCCCTTACTTATTTCCCTTATCATTAGTTCATCTATATCATCAATCTGCCCAGGTGGTCTGTAAAAAGCTCTCAAATGCACCATTCTATTTTTAATGAACCTAATATCTAACCAAAGTTACTAAACTCCATCCTTCTTTATTAAAGTATTTAAACTTGAAACAATGTTGTTTTTTTATATAGATAATTATTCCTCCACCAATCCTACCTGTCCTTTGACTAATGTACATATTATAACCCTGTAAATCAAATTCACTTATAGTGTCACTAAATTCTATTTCATTAACATATGATTCAGTAACACATAATATATCTATATCCTCATCGCTAATATAACTAAATAGCTCATTCTTTTTGTTTCTAAGACTACGAGCATTTGTATAGAAACAATTTAACCAACCTATCCCTGAAGTACCTCTTCCAACCTGAATGGCCTCACCTCTATCGCCTTGGAATCTATTTCGGTTATCTGCCAAGTACATTCTACTTTCAGTACTATAATGTCCTCTCATAATTCCTTGACCACTATTAGAATATAGTTTCCCGCCCGCAAAGACCTAATAACACGATCATACTCCTCCCAAAACACATCTACCCCGCTCCTACTCAAATACAGTCCATTCATGGCATACATTTCTTTTATTCCAACAAACCTATCCCAGACATCCACAAACATGACACCTTCCATTTCACACATCCTCCTCACATAATCATTCAGCCCAATCGCACGAGACATCCATTCTACCCCAACCTCCATTCTTGGAAGCACACCTGTCACAACACCTTTCATTCTACTTTCTTTCACCTTTTAAATCAACCTCTTTTACCTCTCACGTAACTCACAGGCACTCACTTTCTTCACATCATTCACTCCTACATGTGTAATCACAACTGCATCCCTTGCACAGCCAGACACCAGCTCCTCATACCTATCAGACAGATCTCTCACTCCAGCACCCGGCAAACACACCCTCAAACCATTCAATCTACTTGCATTCAACTTCCTATCTAAATATCTAACTGGTGACTCACCCTTTACAAGCACTTCAGTTAGACTCCTATTTCTAACCCCCACAGACCTAACTCCATCCCCACTCCTATTCTCATTCAAACTACCAGTCACTCTACCTCCACTACCCCCCTTATCAGACATATCACTTCCAGTTACTTCCTCTCTTAGGGCACTGAATCTATCAGTCAAGCTAATAGGTTCTGTGTCCCTCTGACTCACAGACCTATTCTCCCCCTGGCTAACCACCTCAACAGAGGCAACCCTATTCTCACAAAGAACAGGAGAAGCCTCCCTAGCTTCACGTTTCCTAACCACTCTCCACTGTCCCTCATCCTCACTAGGCTTATTTCTAACTAATCTAAGGGGGCTAACTTCACTATCCCTAGAACTATCATATCCCACCTCCTCCCCTGGCCCTCTACCTTCACATGAAACATCTATCTGGCCTACCTCACCACCTAACCTATTCCCAGCCCTAGGCCTAACACTAAGTTCCCTCCCGAGCTCAGAAACTAACCCCTCCAGCCTACATATCCTGTCTAAATCCTGCATTCTCATCCCCTCTAAATCTACAATGCATTCACGCAGCCCACATACAAAACATGTATACCCCTCACCAACTACACCACAACCAATGCATACATTCCGACACTCATGCTCACTTTCATCCCCGAACTCCCTCACTTATTTAAACAAAGAAAGAACTTAAGTAGTAAGAAAAAAAAGATCAACTTAGCTTTCGCTGATTCTGTGGCAAAAAACTGTAGAAAGATCCAGAAAAATTAATCAACAGACCGAAACGAGATTTAAGGCACAACACAAATCCAAATCAGTCGCTAATTAAACCGTTAATCTAGAAACGAGGTTTCAAAACACTCTTTTAATTTATGTACTACGCACTTTCCCGCGCAAAATAATGTAAACAAAAGAACCTGGCTGAAAAATTAACAATACTAAAGAACTTCGTCATATTAACCAAATATACGATTTAATAACTTAATACTTATGTTAACTATGTCACTAGACTATACGTAATACTATTTTGCGTAAAAAAAACTTCTACCAAAGACCAAAGTATAGCAAATAATCGAAATATTCTGAGAGCTCTACGAAACACGTGCTGCCTGTTCGAACCTCAATTAACTTTACCCACAAGAGGGAAAATATTAGAACCCTCCCCTTGCTTGATCTTCTTATTCATAGAACTCATACAGGTTTTAAATACGCTATCTTTCGTAAGCCTACTAATTCAAATTCTTATATTCATTTTTACTCTTCTCACAGCCCTAAAGTTAAACGTTCTGTTTTTTCTTCTATGTTTCTACGGGCATTACGTGTTGTGAGCCCGGAATATATGGATTTGGAATTTTCCAATATCTTTGAAATTGGCCATAAACTTTTTTACCCTTACCCGTTTCTTCAAAAGTTTCTTTCTTCTGCTTAAAAGACATTTTATCAAACTGTCCCTACTCTCTCTTTTAATAGTAATAACATTTTAGTTCTACCTTTTTCTCTATGTTTTAGCGATCTTCCCCATCTTTTGAATAACTTTAACATTTCTGTTGCTTTTAAATATGAGACGACAATTAGGAATTTATTAGTACGTAATAATTGTAATAGTTTGGGAAGAGTTTATTCAGTTTAGTGTCCTGGTTGCCTAAGTAAATATTATGGACAAAACAGGTAAACACTTTCTGTTCGCATAAATCAACATAAATAACGGGTAGCCAAAATGTTACTTCACATTTTTAAAAATTAATAACACAAAAACTAATTAAGTTATAAAAGTGTGTCATATATAAAATGAAAGAGAAGATCTCGGATTTTTATCATTTAAATATAATATCCTTCAAATGTTCTCCATTATTGTTAAAACAAAGGCGGATTCTTTGCACTATATTTTCCATGACATTTTCCAAAACATCAGGAGTGATTTTGTCGATTTCTTCAATGATATTTGGTTTCAATTCTTGAAGATTATTAGGTTTATTTACGTATACCTTTTCTTTAAGGTATTCTCGAAGGTAAAAATCTGGAGGAGTAAAATCAGGTGATCATGGTGGCCAAGAAACGTCAACTAAACTTGAAATTTTCCCACCAAGGAAGGATGCTCTTAGTGTTGCCATGGTTTCTCTCGCTGCTTGTGGTGTCATCCCATCTTGTTGAAACCACATATATCGTGCATATCCAAATCTTCCAATTTTGGCAATAAATAATCTTGTATAATTTCTCTGTAAGTGTCCCCTGTTACCGTCAATGTTTTTCCGTCAGCCTCCTCGAAGAAGTAGGGAACAATGATTCTCGAACTAGTTATTCTGCACCAGACCGTAACTATCTGTGCATGGAGAGGCTGCTCGTGAATTATCATAGGGTTTTCAGCACACCAGAATCTGAAATTTTGTTTATTAACGTATCCAGTAATGCTAAAATGGGCTTCATCGGACGTGATTAGGTTCAAGGTAAAAGTCGGATCATTTGTTAGTCGCAAAAATGCGGGTGCAAAGTTTATTCTTTTTTGATGGTCTGCAATATTTAATTGTTGAGTTATTTGAATTTTGTATGGATGAAGTTTCAATTCTTTTGTTAGGATGCGTTGCAATGATGTTCGAAAAAATTCTTAGTTGACTGGAACGTATCCTAGTTGACGTTTGTAGCTGTTGTTGAACACTGGCAAGACACGCTGAATGACACCTGCATTTCGCATAGATCTTGGTCTACCAGCGCGTTCTTTATCACCTATAGACCCGAAATCTCTGAACCTTGATACCATTGCAAGAATGCAATGCTTCGAGGGACTGTTTCATTGATTAAATGCTGTTTTAAAGTCCCTCTGCACAGTAACAATTGATCCATTATGTTTTAAAAAATTAGTCATAACTCTTGCTCTCTGTTCTTTGCTGTATCTTGCGATTCTGGGAAAATAAGTAGTTGGGTATTATTGTGTATTATATTCTTTATATACGTATTATAGATACACAATAAAAATGTGAAGTAACTTTGAGACCACAATAAAACCCTAAGATCTCCTCTTCCATTTTATATATCACCCACCTTTATAACTGAATTAGTTTTTGTGTTATTAATTTTTTAAAAGGTGAAGTAACTTTTAGGCCACCCGTTATAATGTCCGAAGAGGGAAAGATAACAGTGCTTTCTTTGTCCACATGTCAGATAAGGACCATCTAATTAACTGGAAATCGGCAAAATTTATTTATCGTTTCAATGACCTTATAAAAACAATATCATTGAATGTGCTTTTATAAGCCAATGTGATAATTTAAACCTTTCCCCTGGCTTATATAAAATAGATGCTATTATTAAAAAACTAATACTTAAAGAAATTAGTTCTGACTTTTGTCTTTAGTTTTATATACAATCTTTAAATATGTGGCCCCATTTTGTTTTTGTTTTTTTAATTGTCACTGCTCTCCTATGTACATTGTATTTTCCCCACTCTTTCGCTCCTCGTGTCTTATAATCTCCCTCGTTAGGCTATCTCCATTTATTTTAATCTGTTACCCTTTCGTCTTATCAGTTTGACCTTACTACCACCTGCTTCTTGTTATTCTTAATGTGAATCTTTAACTTTTCCCTGCCGTCTTCCTCATTGGTGATTTCTTGTTTTTGATGCGGTCTTTTATTCTTTTCTTTCCTATATATACGAGGGGCGGTCAATAAGTTTTGCGAATCGGTAAAGCAAAACAGAGGAAGAGGGGTGGCTGTTTGTTGGGGTGTTAGGACAGGTTATGACAAGTCAGGACCTGCAGCTGCACGCTCCTGCCTCGATTGTTTAAGAAGCAGTAGCTGATCGCAGATCCTCAGTAACAAATTTTTCAACAATGGAGAAGGTTGAGCACCGCGCAGCAGTGATCAAATTTTTTACCAAGGAAGGCAAGAATGCAAAAGAGATCCATGAACGCATGGTTGCAGTGTACACCGACACGGCCCCTTCCTATGCAACAATTGCTCGCTGAAATAAGGAGTTCCGCCATGGTTGTGAGTCCCTTGAAGATAACCTCGGTCCAGGACGCCCGTCAGAGGTGACCAACGAGGACAATGTGGCCCGTGTGGAAAGGATGATCCTCGAAAATCGACGGGTCAAAGTCGAAGAAATCGAGCAAGAACTTGAAATATCACATGGAAGTGTTATGAACATCATCCACAACAATTTGACCATGATCAAAGTTTCTGTCAGTTGGGTCCTTAGAAACCTCACGCCTCATGATCGACTTCAACGTCGTCAAAGTCCACAAGGCCAGAGTTGCACAAGCTGCCCTGCGCGAAAACGGATTGGAGGAGCTCAACCATCCCCCCTTACAGTCCAGTTCTGGCCCCTAGCGACTACCTTTTATTCCGCTAGCTCAAGGCTGCACTGCGTGAACGCCGATTTGGGAACGATGAAGATTTCCAGCTCGCCCGTCCAGGAGTGGATTGAACAGCAGTCGGGAGATTTCTGGTTGTCGGGAATTCGAAGCCTCAAGGACAAGTGGCGCAAGTGAATTGAAGTCGAAGGTAGTTATATCGAAAAATTATAAAACCCTTTTCCTCATATCTCGTTTCCTTATATCCGAATTGCCAAACTTATTGACTGCCCCTTCGTACCTCTAATATAATATTATTTCTTGTAGTTATCCTTGATAGGGAACTTAATAAAGTTCGAAGTACTTGGAAACACCATTTCATTTTTCCTGCTGGATATTCCATTCATATATATATATTAATATATATATATATATATATATATATATATATATATATATATATATATATATATATATATATATATATCCAATATACCGCAAAAAGAGAAAACGGAATAACATTTTCTTCGAAAATAGTTATTTCTTACTTGAAAGAAAGAAAAACGAAACACAGACATTAAAACAAGAGGATATCATAACCATCATCACTAACTCTATAATTTAAGAAGGAGATTTTTTGGAGTATTTGAAAAATAATTTCATCTTAGTTTGGTTATGACTTATGTTTTTTAATCAAAGTTATTTCTAATAATTCCTTTATAATATAAAAAACAAAATGGTGAAGTCAGAAATAAATATCAGAATCGAAATTTTGTGATTTTTTTAAAACCCAAAGAATTACAAATGTAAAAGTTCATAAAATTTATTTTGATATATCTTCTATTCTTTCATAACTATATTTTACGAACGTGATATTTTGAAAGGGGGGAAATTTAGTTTAGAATTACTTTTAAAAATTTTTATAATTGGCGAATTTCAGAAAATTTATAAAAATTTAACCATGGATGCTTTTTTTTAGATTTTAAATTTTAATCTTAGTAGCGAAGCGCAAGCCCCCCTCCCCCCCTGTAGAGGGCAGTGGCGAAGCCATTGCCTGGTTTGATTTAAAAAGAGATTTTGATTATAGCAGGTTCTCTGTTCACATTTCGTGCATGTCGCAAGATGGCAACTATAATAATCTGATGCGAAAATATATCATTTCCTTCATTCGGTGCAGTGGTAAAGTAAGCTAATGAAGTCATTTTATTCTAAAATTGACATTAGTCAAGAAGGGTAATTTAGGGTACAGTTTATGAGATGGGGAGTAATGAGAGAGCAGGATTAAAAGCAAAGATTTCCAAGATTGTGTCAAGAATAGAGAACTTAACGACTGAAGGGGTGGCTATTCTTGACATGGGAATTTGAGGGTTCGCTAATCTTGACATGGAAATTTGTGGAGTAGTTACTGTATTCTTGACATGGTAAAATTTGCTTTGCTCTTCACTATTCTTATTAGTTATTCACAAGTAGTTGAGTTTGTAGAAGTATTTGATCACAGAGACAGAAAACCGTTTTTGCGGATAATCGAAAAAGTGTTGAGATTGATCAATAATTATCCATAGTGTTGAATGGCGAACCAACAGAAATCAGACGGATATTTCAAATTAACAGTACATTACACAAAATTACTCTACACTTCGTTAATCCACATACAGAAATTTATACACAACAAATTAAATCGTATTGAGAGAAGACATGAGAAGAAAATAAAAAAACAAGCAAGGATAAAAGAGCAAATTTCTTCCAGTTTATTTACAACAGTTCATGTGAATGGAAACAAATAAATTAATCAGGTTAATTAAATTTTTCAACTTAATTGTCCCTCATTTCAGTTTTAATACATTAGTAAACCATTTATTTTCATTAGAGTAAAGATCAGGTAGGAGTATGTTTATTTTTTCTTTACGTGATATTTATATTACGGTTGCTATGATTGACATGGTAGCGTTTGGGGGTCAGTATTCTTGAATGGTAAAATTGGATTCACTTTTCTTCACATGATCCGATTTTCTTTATCTTGTGTAGACACCATGGACTTAAAAACGTTATTGACGTTATTGTGAGTACTTTTGCATTACCCTGGTATTTTTAGGAATTTTCAAACACTCAGGATAAGAGGCTCTGGTAACATAATACTCTTAAGTGTATATCCTACCAAATTAAAGAAATACTGCAGTTAACATAACAAAGAAAAGTCTTTTATAGGCTTTTCTCAGCTATTCCGATTCAATCTCTGGTCTTATATGACGCAAGAAAATAAAGGCACATGGAAAGGTCCAAATATATCTAAACTTTGGCATGAAATATTCATATATTTGCGCCCTATGTGATCTCCTGATTCTCCTATTATTTCTTTGATTGCCCCCAAATTGCAGATGCTAAGGCTAAAGGTTATTGAACAAGTTTCCTTAGTACTCTTCCGCAATACTCATTACTAGTCAAATGGACACCTTCTTGCCTTATAACCTTTATAAGGAGAGCATCGTTTCGAAGCCATATGTCTCAGAATGATAAAATTTCTGGTTGTTTCTCGCTTTCTTTAAACTATATTCTCAATATATGCGCATACAGATATTTTAAGAGATTGCCGGTAACCGCCTAAATCTTCTGCACAAATTTCTACCACCTACAAAATTGCTTATATAAAACCGTCGTAAATTTATTTGATTGCATGTTCTTGAATAACTTGATAAGAAGAATGTTTTTTAATTTGCCGTCATTTAAATTTAAGTTTATTGATGTAACTTTCTTTTAATAATCTTGAAAGCAGCTTTTGTTTGCTAATATGATACATCTTTAACGAACAATGAACGACCAACAAAGTTTAGAGAAGCGGCATCAGGTAAATTTTCAAATCTCCTTTGTCTAAATCCTACCTTTCTCATGATTTCGCATTACAGGTTTCATAAATAAATGTCCATGGCATTTCACCTACTTAAAATTAGCGACTCAGATCTAAAGCTTTTACCCATAAATGAAAAGGGGTAATTGACATTAGCAAAGCTAATTTTACATGTTTGATGAGAGAGACGAATAAATTAAAATTCTTAGATAATAATTTTAGTCCTTGCAATATTTCATATGCTGACCAAAACGCGTTAACGCCATGTTTTACTTAAGTAAGAGGCTTGGTTTGATAACAGCAAAATAAATTCTATGTAAACGTTAAAATAAGAATTTATAAAGGAAAGGAAAAAAAAATTCCATTTACTATTTCATACACATATTCATATATTATCTACTTGCAGGCACCAAGAGAGGAATAGGCACCCTTTGGCAATCTGCTTGGACTATTGGTATTCTTTCCATTTCTTAAATACCTGTTCTTTGCAAGAATTTGATTTGCTTTCTGCAATTACAAAAGTTATTTCTGAACCTTAAGGAAACAACGTTGGACCACGATGTGTAGTACTTAATGGAAATGTGCAAAGCCTAATCAAAGGTAAAAAAAATGTTCACTAAATTTAAATTTGTTCGAGCTGGATGATATAGGAAAGCGTCGCATGTCGCTTTCACATCGCATAAGGATATGTACGTTCTTTGCTTACTCATCCATCAGAAAGACTGCGCCGGAGTCACTTTAATGGCATAACAGCCTTTATATATTCTTTAACTATAGGCTTCGTGGCCGTGTGGTATGATGGCAATGTTCCTTTTATCACTACGGGGGAGGATCTTTCGGAGATTGGCATTTATGGACAAACGAGGTGTGCTCCCAATATACTAAGATTCTGAATGGCCTTAATTATGGTACCAAAACTGGTAATACAAATATGCCATATTTAGAGGTTCGAATGCCTCAGGATAGTAACTTGTCTCTCGCTAACTCTCGTTCCGTCTCTCTCTTGGAGAGAGAAAATTGTGACCAGCGTGAGGTTTGGCGATGATTATATGTATGTTTTTTTTTATCTCCTTCAATTATATTTGTTACCTCTCTTGCAATCACCGGGACAATTTTATAATTACAATCAGAATTTTTTTGCGCTTCTGATATAGTAGTTTTTGTTCCTGTTTTGGGAAGTAACTGAATTTTAATATTTACTTGCTTTCAAAATATGATATTTCTACAATACAAATTGTTTTTCTGTCATAATTCATGGTCGTGAATGATATAGGAAGAAACTGGAATTAGTGAGAGTATGAGCCAACATATTTGTTTGAATCATGAGAGGAAAGAATTTTTCGCGACCGTTGGAAAGGATTTGTTTTTATTACTACAATTATAGCCTTGGTATAGAAATGGAAAACCCAATCCATAATAATAAGTATCTCAAACAAAATATACGACTTTACCAATTATTTGCGCAATGGCGGAATATTTAGGAGATGCGAACATCAACCATTTGATTTTAACCCAAAGGCTCTATACATCTATACAGTATCACTCCAACTAACCTTACCACTTTACGAAACCTCAAATTTAAGGGAATATGTGTCTGATTTGCAAATTTTGTAATTTATATGAAAATGTATTGTTAAATAATTATTTATATAAAATTAATAAACATTTGTTCAGCATATGTAATTATCAAAATCAGTGAATTGTCTGTCTTCTTCAGTGATAAGAACTTAAGACAAAATGAATAGATTTTTTAATGTCTCCAGAACTTTAAATAGTTTTGCATCTAAACATATGAATAAGAGAATTTTGAGATCCTATATTTCCTAGCCTTTTAAAATATTAGTGAGCAAGAACGGTCTTGAGAACAAGTTAGAGGAAGTTCATAACTTTTTAAACCAAGTTAAAGACGCTCGCAAACGAGCGTTACTTGTCCCACATTCGGGCGTTCCTTTTTTTTTGTCATGGGCATTTCTTGTCGCAGGTTCGGAAGTTCCGATTTTTGTCACTTCTACACACAGGCGTTTTATGAAGAATGACGCACGGAGGAAAGCTGCCTTTGTTTATGTAGTAATAGGATCACAAAAGAGCGTAAAACATATTTTCTATTTCTGAAATCAGCACTTCAGTGTTGTGGGCCCTGTGGCGGCTCGTGTATAGCCACTGCAGAACTGCAGCACCCCTTATTTCCACTCAAAATTATCGATAACATTCAATATAATGAGTCTTTTTTTTCTAAAATTCTTTCTTTATACTTGTACATTATATAATCTGTAGCTTATGAAAAAAAACCCTCCTTGTATAGAACTGTGTTATTCACAGATTCATGGACGCGGTGTCTGGCTATCGTAGGTATGCTCACATGTCTGAGATAGGTAGCTGTACGCTAGGGAGAGAAAGCACTGTGACTCACGCATAGCCGACTCTGGTGTGCTGGTGGCAGGTAGTGTTTCATTTTGACTCCGCGTGTGTTGTGCTTAAAAAGGTGTTTATAATCTTGAATGTGATAAAGTGTAAAATTTGATTCATATTTTTTTAGGTTCTTTTATTAATTAATTAATTAATTGAGCTACTGATATTTATCTTGGAAAATACTCTTGATGATGTTCTTAATGAAATTATATGACTGACAAAAGTCCTCTTGACAATTGCCATGACTACATCAGAGGAAGATGGCTGCTTTTCAACCCTGAAAAGAATAAAATAAATTTTGAAAGACTAAAAGCATTTGCAGTGCCTTCAATGGAGAAAATTATTCAGTAGTCATCCAGAGATCAAGAAGAAAACAATGAATCTTTTTGCGCAAATTAAAACAAGTAGAATGGATTCTTTCTTAAATAAATGTATCAAGCTTCAACTTCAAAAATTTAGGCTATTAATAATTAAGAAATGTTTAATATTGTTCTGTTTAGGATTTGATCAGGTTTATCTATCAATTTTAATTAAATATGTTAATTTCCTTTGACATAATATTAAAACAAAGCTAAAAGAATTCTGATGCAGTTCCAAAAACTGTTCTTCCGCAAAATTGTTATTGCTCCAGTGTCCTTAGCTGAGAAGCAGCCCCAGACATGGAGAATCTCCTAATGCTTTACCGCGGGCCTGACAAGGGTGGCGAGAAAGAGTTATCCTTTTATTCTACTAACGATGGATCTTCCAGAATCTTCAAACAAGAAGAAAGGAGCTTTATCAGAGAATATCACTTTGCTTTCGGCTTCACCGGTTTATTCTTTATATTTCCTACGAAAGTTCAGCCTCTCCATAAAGTACTTCTTTGTGATGAGAGGATTTTGCACGGCCTTTCTTGACTTGAGATCTTTGTTAAAAGTTCTCTGCCCACTGCGCACTGGAGTGTTCAAGCCTGCTTCTTTGCAATCATGAACAAGCTTGGCAATGGAAGTCTTCACCGAATTGAAACATGGCTGCTCACAGGATTTTAACCAGTCTTTATTAAATCATTATGATGCTAAATATGGTGCTCCTTGATACATTACATTTGGCAACCATTAAATTAATTTATTTGTACTAAAATATTACTAAATAGAAAATAATTACAGAGAATCAATCGTATAACCAATATTTGTCAGCATTATATCCTTTTGATTGAATAGCAAAGCTTCAGGGACTGAAACTCGCCTCCTAGAGGAACAGAACCAGAGCGCAATTCTGGATTCAGCGAGGAATGCAGTTCTATTTTATTATTTTTTAAATAGTTTCTTTTTAATAAACATTAAATAATTTAAATATTAGAATAATTATATCTGTCACACAAATTATAAAAACGAATGAAAAATGTATATTGTCAGAGGGAGAGAGAGATTCAAGCGGACAAATAGGCCGAAGAGTGTATCTCACGCACGAACGAACCTTCAAACGGCGTATTTCGGTAAACTTCCGGAGCGATAACGAAGCGAGACGAGTTAAACTGGAGCCCGGAACCTAAATCAGCGAGAGGGAGCTAAGTTTTTCCCCGCTGCACCTTGAATTGTAGTGGGACTCACTTCCGACAGCAATCAAGATGATTCATTAAAACCAACCAAAGGACCCAACGTGCAACTTCACAAGCGACTTTCTGTTACCCTAAGCACACGCAGGCAAGAAACCAGAACTACCGCAGTAAATGACGTAAGGACTCATTCTGGAATAACGTGCTTCGCTCCGTGCCCTGCAAGGATACTCTCTCGAACAACCACTAGAGGCCACCCCCTCCCCCCTCTTATAAATTGCAAGCCTATAAGCTTCACCTTATCATCTCCTCCCACTTCCTTTCGGGAAAATATTGTGCTACTCATAGCTCGTGCCGAAGCATTTAATTGTAAATTAATTTCCTTTGCTGAACGATTAGTTTTCTCATAGTGTATAAATTATTGTTAAATTCTGTTATTTGTTTGTATAATACTAAAAATTATTTTTGTTTCTTTTGTTTAAATTCCGGAAGCACAAAAAAGCCAGTAATCTATTTCCTAATTTGGCCAACGGAATAAACGCCCTCGAATATACTCCGTACTTAAAAGGGGCTTCCTCCGCATCGCCTAAGAAGGGCAAGCGAAGGTCAGTGAAATCTACCTGACCTACGACATAATATATATATATATATATATATATATATATATATATATATATATATATATATATATATATATATATATATATATATATATATCATGTGCGACTTATTTTACAAACCACACATGACAGCCTTTTCTCGGGTCACTTCAGTCACGTAAAGACTGCTCAACGATTTGTTAAGTACTTTTATTGGCCCGGGGCGTCGGAGGAAAAGTTTCGCTATTGTAGGTCATGCGATATATGCCAGAAAACTGCCATTAAGGACGAGTTAAGCCAGCCCCCTTGCAGAAGGGCCCTGTAAACTAAAGAACCCTTCTCCCGAGTAGCAATCGACTTGGTTGGACAAATCGACCCATCTAGTGAGGGCCATACAATGTCCTCACTTTGGTCGATTTTGCAACCAAATTTCCCGAGGCTGTCACCCTTCAAAAGATCGACAGCATTCGTGTGCCGGAGCCTTATCTTCGTCTTTTTCCTTGTTGGATTAGCGAAGGAAATACGAGGGGCGGTCATTAAGTTTTGCGAATCTGTAGAGCAAAACAGAGGAAGGGGAATGGCTGTTTATGGGGGTGTTAGGAGAAGTTATAACAAGTTAGGACTTGCAGCCTCACGCTCCTACCTCGTCTATTTAAGAAGCCGTAGCTGATCGTAGATCAGCAACCACAGATTTTTCAACAATGGAGAAGGTTGAGCACCGCGCAGTGATCAAATTTTTTACCAAGGAAGGCAAGAATGCAAAAGAGATCCATGAACGCATGGTTGCAGTGTACACCGACACGGCCCCTTCCTATGCAACCATTGCTCGCTGAAATAGGGAGTTCCGCCATGGTCGTGAGTCCCTTAAAGATGCCCTCCCGTCTAGGACGCCTGTCAGACGTGACCAACGAGGACAATGTGGCCCGTGTGGAGAGGAGGGTCCTCTAAAATCGACGGGTGAAGGTCGAAGAAATCGAGCGAGAACTTGGAAGTGTTATCAACATCATCAACGACAATTTGGCCATGACCAAGGTCCCTAGGGTCCAGTTAGGTCTCTAGAAACCTCACGCCCCATGATCAACTTCAACGTCGTCAAAGTCCACAAGGCCAGAGTTGCACAAGCTGCCCTGATCGAGTGCGGATTCGATGAGCTTAACTATCCCCACTACAGTCCAGATCTGGCCCCTAGAGACTACTTTTTATTCCGCCAGCTTAAGGCTGCACTGCGTGGACGCTCCTTTGGGGACGATGAAGATGTCCAGCTCACCGTCCAGGAGTGGATTGAACTGCAGTCGGCAGATTTATGGTTGTCGGGAATTCGAAGCCTCAGGGAAAAGTGGCGCAAGTGAATTGAAGTCGAGGGTAGTTATATTGAAAACTAATAAAACCCTTTTCCTCATATCTCGTTTCCTTATATCCGAATTGCAAATCCTTTTGACCTCCCCTCGTATTGTCTGACCGAGGCCGTCAATTTAATTTCCATTTGATGGAGCAGGTAGGAAAACTACTCAGGGTATTCCCTATTTACCACCCAATTTTTTCCTCGCCAGAAATGGTATGTGTGTGCGAGAGGCTGAATGGGAATCTCAAGGCCATTTTGCGGAAGATTTGCGCCGAGCAGCCAAGAAAATTGTATCGTTATCTGCCAGTGGCTCTTATTTCTTATAGAGAGATACCACATCGCACTCTGGGGTTCGTGCCATTTGAGTTACTTTACCGAAGAAACATTTGAGGCCCCTTAAGAATTCTCAAAGAACTTTTCACTAACCAAAAATTAAATCGCGAGGTACAATCATTATACTAGAATGCCAACTTCAATCTGAATAAATATAAGGATTTTTTAGACTGTAATTCCAAAGTTTAAAGATTTAACCCCGTGAGGAAGTTCTGTTATTGCTCTCGACCGACAATAACAAACTGCTAAACTAATGGAAGGGCCCCGACCAAATAATAAAGAAACGCGGTCCCGTCGATTATTTGGTTGAAACACCCAAGGGGAAATATCATCGGCGCGCAGGAGTTAACCAATTATTGGCTATAGACGAAGAATCGGCCTTTGAATCAAATTACCCTCTGGACCCCTAAATTTAGTACATATTGCATGCGTAGAACATGATAGAGAATACCACTTGCTCGTACCAGATGTGATGGAATCCTCGCCTACCAAGCCCACGATAAGCGTCCAGTTATCGTCCACTCAGATAAACCAGCTCACATCTCTCCTAAATCAATTTGGTGACGTTATCTCAGACATCCAGTTTGTGCTACTTAGTTTGTGCATGATATTCAATTGACTACTCAAGAGGCTATTTATTAGGTTCAAGCCGTATCCATTACCCGTGAATTTAAGAGACGCTTTTAATACCGAAGTTCAGAAGTTATTAAATTTAAAGGTAATCGAGCCGTCAAAATCTGATTATTGTTCTCCCTTCGTCATATTGAAGAAACATGATAATTCCTATAGGATGTGCATTGACTTTAGGAAACTAAACGCCATTACCGTGTTCGACGCATAACCGAGTCCCCTTATCAACCAATATCCATTTGTTTGAGAAAGCGAAGTACCTTTCAGGGCTGGATTTGTGTGAGGACTATTACGAGATCCCATTGCGGGAAGATGTTAAAAGGTACACCGCTTTCCCGACGGTTGGTTATCCATCTTCTCCCCGCAGCTGCCTCCGCTTGCTAGCAACACTTAAAGTCACGTCTCCGCCGGCAGTATCCTTTTGGTATCCGTCTGTTGAATGATTTCCTGAGAAATGTCTTCAGATGTCACCTGTGTTTATGTTCCTGTTAGGGTTCTGATCGTCTAACTTAAGATAAAATATATATGTAAATTATTAAAAAATATTTTCTGCCGTCTTAAAAAATAGAAGCACGAATCAAAAAAGATCAGTTTGATGTTCAAACTTGTTGATTCATTTGTATAGACTCAATTGTATTACAAAAATAAACTAAAATTATAAAATTCACCATTGATTCATGTCAATGGCTTTGCCCAATGAAAGAATCACTTTCATTGGTGGATAAAAAGACCACAATGCAAGAATACTGAATAAGAGGAGAAAAGTGGTAATTTAAGAGCAGAATAGGAAGAAAATAAAACTAGAGTGAGAGAAACTATGAGAGAAATCTGGCAGAAGGCGATCAGAATAAGAGCAACATAACTGTGTAATAACGACAATCTCATGTTGATACCTAACTTTTTTGACGTGCGGTTCTTTAACATAGCAGAAAGAAAATTAAGAGAAGTGTTTGGTCGCGTTTTAGGCAGCTTTAACGGTTGGCCGCCTCTCAAACATGTTTGTTTTTAACCTTATCCATATTAAATAAGCATTAATAACGCACCTCGTCATTAATGTACATATTTATCTTATGGTCTATGCGGATTATTGAAAACAAATATCCTTCTAGGTTTCTCTAAGTTTTACATAGTTTCAGTGTGCTTTATTTGTTGATTCTGCCAGTTAACTATTAGTTAAAATACGTAAGATACATAGATTAGAAACTTTGATTTTTAAACATCGAGACATGCTGCTTTTGAAAATGTAGTTAAGCATTTCTAACACACTCCAGTTTATTTGTTTCCTTTTATGTATTTGTACTCAGCTTTTTTCTAGCACGTCTATTCTTTTCTCCACAGCTTACCCCCCAGAGAAGTAAAATTCCACTGCTTAGCTGTAATAAGATTTGCCTGCTGATTACGATTGAATTCATCTACAGCTACGTGGCAACTTGTTTGTGCAGTCACCATTGAGACAGTGCGGTGAGTTCTATTTCGTTATATGCTGTTTTTTTAGCTTTAAAAGCTGGTAACTATTCCATCTTATTGTTTTATTTACATAGCTATATATTTCCTTTGTTTCAGATCATGTTTGCTACATTTGGGGTAGTTTTACCATTCCAAGTCAGAGGGCGAACATCGGTGCATTTGACAAACAAGCATATTAAGCATATTTTAAAGTAAAACTTGATGATCAAGACAAGCCGTGGCCCCTCCATAAAGTGTGCAGGCAGTGTGTCGAGAGTTTACGGATGTGGACCAAAGGAACACGTGAAAGGTTGCCATTTGGTAACACCATGGTTTGGCGAGAGCAAAAGGAGCATTGCAAAGACTGTTATTTTTGTTTAGTGAAAACATCAGGATTTAACAAGAAAAATAAAAGTAAAATAGAATATCCTAATCTCCCGTCAGCTATAAGGCCAATGCCTCATTCAGCTGAAATTCCAGTGCCAGTTTTCGAACAACTACCTCCTCTAGAAGATCTGAGTGATGTTGACGAACGCAGTGACAACAATGATGCAGATTTCGAAATTCACGAGGATTCGGTTCGTAGGGGATTTGATCAGCACGAGTTGAATGATTTGGGCCTATCAAAAAGAGCTTCAGAAATTCTAGCATCAAGACTGAATGAGAAAAACTTACTTGAACAAGGAGCGAAAGTATCATACTTTCGAACCAGAGAAAGTACATTTCTGCATTACTTTCGAAGTACCAGAGGCTTTATGTATTGCCATAACATTCCTAGTTTACTGAAGGAATTAGGGCTTTCAATCACAATCCAAATGAATGGCGAATGCTTATTGACAGCTCAAAGCGGAGCTTGAAGTGTGTCCTTCTACACAATGGCAATTTATCTAGTGCACTTCCAATTGGGCATTCTGTTTGTCTTTGTGAAGAACATGGAGATATAAAGAGGGTCATTGAGTTATTGCAATATGACGAACACAATTCGATCATCTGTGTTGACCTTAAAATGGTGTGCTCCCTTCTTGGTCAGCAACGTGGGTACACAAAGTATCCCTGCTTTCTCTGTATGTGGGATAGCAGAGCTCGAGGGAAGCATTGGGGTGAGACGAATTGGCCTCTAAGATCTGATCTTAAACCTGGAGATACCAACATTCTACATGACCCACTTGTTGACAGGAAGAATATAATATTCCCACCTCTGCACATAAAACAAGGTCTCATGAAGCAGTTTGTAAAGGCATTGCCAACTGATATCAACTGTTTTAAGTACATCATCTTGACATTTCCTGCTCTGTCAATTGAAAAAACAAGGCCGGTGTGCTTGTTGGTCCACAAATTCGACAGCTCATCAAAGATGTACAGTTCACCAGGACTATGTCAAACTTTGAAAATAATGCTTGGTTATCATTCAAAGACGTCGTCAAAAACTTTCTTTGAAATACACGTGCAAGTAATTAATCAGAAATTGTTCAGAATATATTGGAGAGCTACAAAGCGCTTGGTTGCAACATGAGTATTAAACTACATTTTCTGCATTGCCATCTTGCCAGCTTTACGGATGATCTTAGTGCTGTTAGCGACGAGTCGGTGAACGGTTTCACCAAGATTTGAATGTTATGGAAGAACGTTATCAGGGTAGATGGGATGTACATATGATGGCTGACTATTGTTGGAGCATCAAACGGGATAGTCCTCAAGTTGTACACTCCCGAAAGAGCTATAAACGTAATTTTTTACCTTAACTACTTGCGCACAATTATAATTTTATAATTACAGTAGCCATATCCTTTGTTAAAACATAATAGTGTTAAATAAACATTGCAATCATGCCTGTTTCTTTCATATTTCATTGTATCTCAATATTTGAAAAAGTTCAAAAACTTGACGTGATAGAGAAAAACGGAGATCAGTTTTGGATTCAGCACCGAAAAATTGGTTAAAAACAGCTGTCAGACCTAACTCAACAAAAATTGTGTTCCCCAGTGTTATCTATATGATAATTAGTGTGCCTTCCGCAAAAAATGTTATCTATACTTTTCTTTTGAAAATTTGATGCTCGTTCCATTTGTGAAACGGACTTCTGATAATTATTATCTTGGACTGCATTTCTTCTCCGTGTGAAGCAAATAATATGATGATATAAAAAAATAGGATACACCAATATCTCAAATCAATTATAATTGACTTTTGTTTCCACTCCAACGTCCTGCAATCACTTTTGGCGACATTGGATTACATTTTCTTTCATATTTTCTATTTGTATTTTATCAATTAATGAATAAAAACTAACTGACAATGTTACATTATACAATATGTAAGGGAGTACTGAGATATAGATTCAATTAAATTTATCCTGAAGTTAAATTAATGTTTACTGATTCAAAGGCTTTTTGTGTAGTCTATGAAACCCATGTAAGGATCTATATCAGAACACTTTGTTCTCTGCAACAATTTTTGAAGGATCAGGTGACCATAAATAAGTATTAGAGTTTCTTTTAAAACCAGCCTCTGCCAGAGAATTATTACATGAAGTGTTTATGTGATTCTGTTGGGTCTGACTTTTTTAATTTATTTATATGTTGCTAATATGAAACTATGTAAATGGCGTGTAGCTCTATAATTCATCCTGTCACTTTTTTAATGAAATACCATAGAAGCGTTGTATAGGTTATTTTAATTTTAATTTCCGTTATAAATGGTATTCCAATAACTTGGACCGATTTTACATGTGAGTTACGTCTAAGCGTTTAATGATTTTTCTCATTTTTTTCAGATTCAACAACTTCAGTCTTTGGCAATTTCAAACATAGAAAGATTAACAATCAAATTACGTGTTAAATTTATTGAAGCCTATTACGAAAATGGACGTTCAAACAGAAACGCATTTCGGGCACTTTGCGATTTTTTTAATCGACCAACCGTGAATACAATTGGAAAAAATTGTTCGTGTGACTAAACGCTTTTAGTTTTCTTTGTTTGGGGTCATCTCAAAAGTAACGTCTATTTTAACAAGCCAAAAACACTTCAACAGCTGAAGGATAAGATAATAAGTCACATTGGTGAGATCGAGAAGCAACTATGCAGAGACGTCATAAAAGATTTTGACCATCGAGTAGAGGTGTCTCGCCGAAGCCTTGGCCGAAATTTAGGCGATATTATTTTTTACACATAATTGCCATGACTCAAATAGCATGATCCAATAGTGAAATCAATAAATTTTAACCAATAACACTGTCTTATTTACTGCTAACTTCGATCTGTCTTAATGGAACACCCTTTATATTTTGAAAATTTACTAGCCAAGTAAATCAGCAAGATCTCTCTTTCTTTTAGTCTGCGTTTTGCGTACATTTGTTATCATATCTTCAAAGGTGCTTTACCATTTATCCTGCCTTTAAATGCGTGCTTAATTTCGTTCTTCTTTACTTGGTCGACGGTCTCCTGATTTATTGAGAAACTGCAATCCCGTGTAAGCCATCATACTTTTTCTCAGATCTCTCTTTCTTTTAGTCTGCGTTTTGCGTACATTTGTTATCATATCTTCAAAGGCGCTTTACCATTTATCCTGCCTTTAAATGCGTGCTTAATTTTGTTCTTCTTTACTTGGTCGACGGTCTCCTGATTTATGGAGAAACTGCAATCCCGTGTAAGCCCTGATACTTTTCTCACAGATTTCTTTAATTATTTTTCTCTATTTGTGAACTTTTACCCTAAAATTTGCGTTAAATCCCCTGGTCTCATTGTTATTTACCTTGATGTACATTATAAAATAGATTCGTGGAATATTATTCAGTTGTCAATAAGAATTATCACTTAAATATTATGTTAATTAGAGGTCTGATGATGTAATATGAATGATATTTACTATTTTTTACGTCTCAAGACTTAGTTTATTTTGTTATGAGCTGACCTTTTCACATAGATCTATTTTTATCTTGTTAAAAAAGTAATATGTAGTTGCTAAATATGTTGAACAAATTGATATTTGCTATGATGAGTATTTATCTAATCATAATTTTTGTTTCATTAGTCCAAACCACGTTTACGCTCTGCTTTATCTGTTTTGCAAGAATTAATTTACTAGGTACGTATAATTTTACGCCATTGGCAATTTCTACTAATCTGTTTACATGAATCATTTTTTCTCGTCCACTGTCAAATTCTCTCTCGTTTGAATATAGTATCTTTATTCTCTAATCCTTGTATTAAATTAGACTAGGAATCATCTTGAACTGATTGTTCCCTCAAGTGTGTAAAATCGTGAGTGCTTCATCCAAGTCTTCCAATTCTTCATCTGAGTGAGTTGTTATTTTAATTTGAATCGCAAAACAACTAGTAGATCTACTGCAGCTACATTATGGTTGCCAATTCTACAGCTTACAACCCCTTGAGGGCTTAAGATGTTGTAGATGCATACGCTGTAATTATTGTAGGGGCACCTATTTGATACTTTAATATTTTAAAGAATATATTGAATATTATGATGATAATTTGTGTTGTGAGTGGTCTCCGCGTATGAGGAATGCTACGTCACTAGTGTATGTAATTGCCATTTCTACCTTTATAAAGAAAATATGATCGTTTTCCGATCGTACGAGTTAGTTTCTTCTCCTTTCCTGCCTACCTTTTGAGACAATAATATTCCATGATGCTCTTCTAAATTGTGGAACTTAGTTTCGCGAAAATAATTCTCTCTCCATACCCTCTCTAACTCTGACCGTTCTTTCACCTTTAACTTCCACCCTTTTTTACTTGAACTGGGCTCGACTGGATAATAGAGACTTAGCTGGCTCGTAGTCTTGATTAGTGTACGTCGGGAGTTTCGCCAAATGTTGGAAGGCAGTTCATCCAACCAAGATATGGTTAGCTCCCTCTTCTCTTTAGTTTACCTTCCTGGCGTTTTAAAGGCCTGTTTGCCCTCAGGAAATAAAGGCTGCGCTCTGGGGTTTATCATCATAGAGCTGGTAGGCTAGTGAACCCACGGCATTTTCCCTACCGACCGGTTGGTAATTAGTGAACAAAGGTTTTGAAAATGCAGCGTTCTCCAATCCTGCTTTCCCGACCCACTACCTGGGGGTCATACCTGGTATGAATTTTTTCCCACGCAGACTAAAAGCAAGTAGAATATGCATATCAAATTATGATGCAATAATGTAATAGGAGAGAGCAGCTTGTTCTATCTAAAAAATAAGTTTTTCTTCTCTCTTTCCTTGCAGGTCTAGGTTGTAAATTTGGTGTTTGTAGAAGTGTAAATATATTTTCAGTTCACTGTGTATGTTTTATGCTCCCTCCTTGTGAGAATATTTTATGATAGACTAACCTATTATTATATTCTTATTACAGAGTTCAAATGTATAAATATGTTAGATTTTTGTATTCCTTATATCCTTTAATATACTCCGTCTGCTTGTTTAAGAATAAGAGCTATGTTGGTTAAACTAAAAAAAGTCCTAGCGCTGTCTTAAATATTTGAAGATATTTTCAATTTTTATCAAAGGAAGCGCATGAAATTTTGATGTTTCAAAATGCATAATTAGATCAAACATAACAGTTGAAGATATTTTCAATTTTTATCAAAGGAAGCGCATGAAATTTTGATGTTTCAAAATGCATAATTAGATCAAACATAACAGTTGTTTCTTACTGATCCTAAAATTAAATATAAAAGTTAGACTTTTATGAGTATATTTAATCATTATGTTTGAAAAAAAGAATTTAGAATTCAATTTCGGACCTATATATGTACTCTAGCTCCTAACTCACCTAAAGAAATAAATATAACCTGTTGGTGTTCCGCTGGATATTGCTTTCAGAAGCTAAACCCCTATAAACTCCCAGACGCTTACGGAATATAAAGAGGAAAAGAAAAGAGCGTGTATCAATATCAAGAGAAAAGATCAGCCAAGAGCATTAGAGAAGAGAGAAAAATGCCTTTGATTGACCTCAAAAAGATATAAAACAGGTTTAATGGCCTTTCAAGAGAGTTGTTAACTTCTCGATTCTTCCTTTTCATCTTCTTTAAATTGTAATTTTGCTTCTTTATTATACATAAGAAGGAACGGACATGAAATAAAGTAGTGTGGCCACCCTAAACTACTGGTGGTGTAGAACGTATTACAAGCAATCTACAAAATAAGAGGCACAAGAACTACAATAGTAGTTCCTTAAAAGTATAACTTGAACGTACATACATATACTCCTTAGAATGACTCAGTGAATTTTAGATATGATAGATCAATATAAAACATGATTTACAGGATAATACTCGGTCAGCCTTAAAAGTGAACATGCTCAGAACACGAATTGAAGAAATATATTTATTGCCTCTAAGGTAGGGTGATACTGTGACTTCAATAAGGAACAAGAATGCTCAAAAAACCTGCACTAAAACAAGAAACCAAGCTTTAAATTCCATCTTAAGCAAAACCTGCCCCTAGTTGGCATTTAACCTTTCTATCAAGAAGGATTTCAAATTCCTCCCAGCGTTTCTACTACTTTTTATTCTGTGAATTGATGTATATCTATTAATGAAAGATAATACCAATAATTCTTCTCATAAGAACAAGACAAGAACCTTCCGTACATAGACTAACACTGTTGACTTGTATATATATATATATATATATATATATATAATGCCAGCAATTACCTCGATATGCAGATGGTATCTGGAATAATCTTATAAGAATATTCGATGAACATATCAGAAAGGGCAGTGTCAAAGTAATATTATTGTTATACTTGTAAATTGTATGCATTGTGCAACCATGTGATGAAATTTCTGCGGCGAAGCACCAGATTTGAGATCTTATTCACAAATTATATTAATCCATCATACTTTACATTACTGAAACAATCTAAACTATATACAATACATTTTCACAATAGAGGTAAAAAATATTTTATTCAACTTTTATTAGGTGATTATCCTCCTTAGCCCCTTTTGAACGTTAAAACATTAAAGAATTTGGAGGTACAAAGTTTTTAGTTGTGACCTACGGGGTCTTTACGAGTTAAAGTTTGAGGTACCGTAAAAGGAAAAGAACTTAAGAGTTAGTAAGTTAAACGAGAATTACTAATTCTTTGATTACTTCAATATTTATTTACTTCTATTCACAAGTGAGTTAAAACTCAAACTTGTAGGTTTTTGTCCTCAAGCCAAATTTTTTATTATGCTATGCCCCTCCTAACAGCAGCAACAACCCTTAGTAAGATTCATTATATCAATTTTGTCATTCTGTATCCTATTTAGCGCTACCTTCCTTTCCACCTATCTAGGTTTAGTCACGTACGACTCTATATCTCACTATGTCGGTCAGGCCCCGTTTTGCTTTTTCTTTGTTTTGGTAATAACATTGTAACTCTTCGGCCAATTCAAACGAAATTTGAAATTGTTAACTTTTCTTTTACATTTTATTTCTGATGATATAATTGTAAAAGTCCTCCAAAGATAAGCCGGGGTATTATTTGGCAATAACATCAAAAGTATCAAGACAATTCTAACAAAACTTGAAACCCTTATGTTGTTTTACATTCTTTTTAGAATGATATAATTGTCAAAGGTCCTCCAAAGATTAGTCCGGGAATTATTGAAAGGTTTGAAGCTCGTAAGGTCATAAATCAGAATAAGTGAGAGCACGCGACTTTGGTCAGTAGACCTTGTTTCCTTTGCTCTATGCTTCACATTGTTCTCGTGCTGATTTGAAAATATTACACAAATTTACGTTTTCGTCTTAATTAATGGGTACAAAAAATTTTCCGATTTACCGAAAAATATTTCCTAATTCATAGAAGATATCAGATACTCGTATATGTAGAATTACAGATAAAGAGTTTGATAAAAATATTGGAAACATCGATGCATTGTTTTAATTTTATCGTTAGCACAAAGTAAGCCGCTTTAGGTGTGCGAAAACTGCTCTGTTTATATTAACAATCATTTAATAGAATCTTATCGTCATTTTCTATTCAATCAAAAACGGATAATTTTATTTCATAGAAACTGACTTGATCCCTTTTCTGGTTGATTTAATTTCAGATTAACCGTAACCCATTTATATATTTATGATCATGTTGTTTGTTTGCCTTTAGATATCAAATGAAAACCAACTGGCACCATTTTAAATGGGTCTGTTCAATTAGTTTTTTATATACATTTTTTGCGCATTTGAAAAAGTTTGATTCTCCCAAGAGAAATATACACTAAAATTTGCATTACTCTCGCTGTTTATTGCGTGAATTGGTATAGGGACTATAATTAAATATTAAGATTATTTACATAATTACACAGTTGTGTGATAGATGTAAAGTAACTAAACTTAGCATACATTTATCCCCAACTAATCTAATGCGAAAGGTAATATTATATAATCTATAATAATAAAAGTTGAAATTGTTTTTTTAATGATAATTTAACATTTCAAATCAATAATTCCGACGTATTGTTTTTAATGAATTAGTAAACACGTGTTGCTTATTTCATTGACAGCTTGTTACCTAAAGTTTACACTTTCTAATCAATCGCCCGTTACACACAACCACAATTTATATCATGGGAGAAACGGGTTTTTTTTTAAATCAAACCAGTTTCTCTATGTTTATAAAACATACAAATTATGTGTAATCTTCTCAACACGCAATCTTTCTCCCAAAGCAGTAAAAGCGTTTATACGCCTTAGAAAGCGAGTTTCTTAAATGTTATTAACTCTTTGTATCCTAAAATTATTGATAATTAAAGATGAGATGCGTTGCTAATTTGTATTTACGCTTTCGGTTTGAAAAGGTGGTAAGTGTAATATATCAAATATTACAGGACAGATATAGTACTTTTTATCAGCAAGCACCGTCGATAATATAATTTGGGGGACGGTAAATACTGCATTTTATAAGAAAGTTTGGTATTGATTATTTCTTCAACGATATTAAAACAAATATTTATAACTCAAAATATAACTAAGGGACGATTATCAAAGAATTTAATACCCTTACATACTCGTATCCCGGCTTTTCCCAATTTCTAACGAGCAACCGACAGACTAGGCGGTGCCTTATACCACACGCACATCGTTGTTCTCGCTCTTACATAACAAAAAAATATGGTCAAAAATAAGTAACATAATGAAATGGGAAAAATTCATTTTTTAACCAAACAAACAAAGCAAATCAGTGTATGACTTGTAAACACTTAGGAAAAAGGTTGTTAGCATAAACTCGCCTTATATTATATTATATTATATTATATTATATTATATTATATTAGGGTAAAAAATCTAGAATTCTTCCAAATTGATTCAGTGAGCACGATCGGGACGAGGCGGTGGATGTGGTGTACTTAGACTTTCAGAAAACCTTTGATAAGGTACCACACCGCCCCCTTTTCCGGAAAGTGCGAGTGCTGGGCATAGACGGAAAAGTAGCCGGCTGGATCGAGAACTAGCTAAGTGGAAGACGGTAACGGGTGGTGGTGAATGGACAGGCTTCTGAGTGGGTGCCCGTTACTAGCGGGGTTCCTCAAGGTTCTGTCCTGGGAACACTAGTATTCATCATCTACTTCAACGACATGGACGGTGACATGGTTGCCAAGATTTCCAAATTTTCCGACGATACCAAGCTTGGTATGAACGTTACAAAAGATAGAAATACTGTCCACCTGCTGGAAGATCTTGGGAAGAGTGGGGAGTGGTCGGACACGTAGCAAATGCCTTTTAACGTGGGGAAATGCAAAGTAATGCATATTGGCCACATAAACCCCCAATCTCAGTATATCCTTAAGGGCACTGCTCTTGAATTGAGTGACCCTGAGAAGGACTTGGGTGTAACTATCACTAGCGACCTCAAGTTCTCTAAACAGTGCATCGAAGCAGAAAAGAAAGCTCAAAGGATGTTAGGCTACATAAAGCGCCAGTTTGGATACCGTAACAAGGAAATAGGACTTTGTCTGTACAACTCCCTCGTTCGGCCGCACCTGGAGTATGCCGTACAATTTTGGAGTCCTTCGTTTCGAAAGGACATCGCAAGGTTGGAACGCGTACAAGCTAGGGCAACCAAACTGATTCCCTTTATCCCACATAAAAGTTATGAGGATAGACTAAGGGAATTTAATCTGTTACTGCGTGGTCAGCTCATCAAAGTTTTCAAAATATTTCGAGGGTTCGACAATGTTGACTACCGGGATATTTTCACACTGAGTGAGAACAGAACGCGCAATCACGGCTTCAAACTTGAACTGAAGCATTACAACCGCAATCTGTGTGGAAATTTTTTCACCTACAGTATCTGCGGTAAGTGGAACGCACTTCCAGTGGAAGTTATCAACAGTGAATCTGTTGACCAGTTCTAGTCAAGACTAGACAAAGTCTTGAAAAGTGGCCGTTTAGGGACGCAAAACAATTGAGCAGCCATGTGCCCACTCGATTGCTAGTCCAAAGGTACCCTCTTTGAATGGACCGTTAGGTCTCCTAGGGTACTCTTTCCCCTTGTAACTCCTTGTAATAAGTAGTCAACTTTGGTTCCCTCAATGCTTAGATGTGCCTTAAATGCTAAGGAAATTCGGAATTACTCTCCTCTAATAAACATTTTTGGCCAAGTGAAACTTATTCTATATAACTCCAAACTCTGTTGAATTTTCGGACTATCATTTTCTACATTATTAGTTAATACATGGCGAAATGGTAGATTAGATCTTGAAAATGCAGAAGAGTTTAGGATCCTACTAAAGTTATCAATTTGTACAAACAAACCAAACTTATCTTTCAGATTGTAAATAGATTAGTTAGGTCGTGTTTATCGAATTATTTTGATGCTATACTTAACGGCCTGTGAGAAGGTTTAATTAATAGTTTAACTTTACTTAGGGTATTTCTACCTAAATTGTTTGGATAAACGTCACTAAGGGGTATCCGCAATCATATTCTCTTTAATGAATCTTTCTTCTTTGAGAAGCATTATTAAGTGAGGAATCAGCATCACAGATTTCAAAGTCTGATCTATTCTAAAACAAAACTATATTGATAGAAGGACTGCATCCTTCGTCTTCCTTCCTGGTAAACCTCAAAGGTAAATGTGCGACGCGTTTGTTTTCAATAATGAATGTGGCCTCCCTCAAGATAAGAATGGAATTCGCTGGTAAGCCAACAGGTACCAGGAGGCTGGTACTTGTTTTGGTTCAACGTGCAGAATTATTAGTGATACAGTGATTTATCACCATAAAGCGTGTATGGAGGCTTTCTTAACGAAAATGGATAGCAAAGGTCATCTACGTGAATGAACTTAGGCTGCATGGGAGGAATCTCCCAAGTAAAAATTGAAAAGACACTTTTTAAATGGATGTCAAGAGTACAGGCTCTGGTTGACCATAAAGGATAGCATATTGAACCATTCACTAAAATTTAAATTTAGTTTAAAATTTAAACATTTTAAAGCTTGCGATATATAAAATAAAACATATTTTCTTCACAGTATTCATTTAAAGGCCAATTGACTCGTAAAAAAAATAAGACGATGTGGAGGTATCCTCTTAGAATAATATTATTTCCCCACCTCCTAAGATATTACTTAGGGAGAGAAAGCGAGCCGTTACTCCACTCCCCCCCTCTCCAGCCTCACCCTTTTTGGACTCGCCGCCAGGTCTCCCTCAAATTCACACCGAGGCTACGTCTCGGCCGTCTTAATCTTCCCTCCCCCCATCCCTCGGGTCGGAAGATTACTTTGTAGGATTCGCCGTGAACCACGTTTATGGCTCCCGCCGCTGGTCGCCTGTCTGGCCCGCTGATCCCTGCCTTTGACACCTCGCCGCAAGGAGACGCTAGAGTTGTCACGCCCGATAACGTAGGTTATAGAAGGTCTGAATCTCTCTCCCTGTTTTGAAGAACTCCGGGTATATATGCACCCGCTACAGGATTACAGACATATTTGGTTAGATGAGACCTCATGGAAAGGAGTGCAAATCAACGAGCTCTCTCCCAAGAAGTGTTAGTAACGTTCGCAAGCCACGGAAGAGATGGACATGACACCCGTATCTTCGGGTCTGGCAAAAGAGTCTTGTGAGGCAACGTCAGCCTTTCTCATCCACCTTCGAATCAAAGATTGGAGAAGTCTTCCTCCAAAGTTCTTCTGCTGACCTCTTAAGGACAAGAGGCACGTTAGCTTGCTCAAGCCAAGTGTGAAGAATTCATCTCCCCCCCCCCCCTTCCCTTTGAAGTTCGTCCGATGACCTCCTGAGGACAAGAGTCCCGCATCTCGCAAAATACGAGTTCGAGAAAATAGCCCCACCCGCTATGGGTTTTATGGCTACCACCCGTGAGTAATCAAGGTCACTAAGACCTACTCCAAGTTTGTCTCACTTTACTCTCGAGTTTCAAAGGAAGTAAATCACTCATTACCCTCAATCTTCCATTATAACCATTCCCTAACCACGGTTATCAAATTAGTATTCGGAGCTTAAGTCCATCTTATTTATCTACCCTTATATATATCAATATTTATTGTTGTGCCTTTTATTTAGTGTGTATTAAAATCTATGTTTTTGTCATTGTGTTTTTTATATTCCTTAGTCACGCAGCAGCCGCTATCTATTCAAATCGCAAGATTAGAACAATATCAGTTGTCGCCTTACTTTGGCCATACCTCGACAGACGATTTTTACCAGGAATAATATTTATAGATAAAGGATTCATTTTACATTTGTTTTTATTTCATGTCCTTAGCTGCAATGGTTAATGAGATATTTTTTCTCTAAAATCGGTCCATTTTAGTTTTATTTGTTTTAGGGGGGAGGCAACCTGTACATTGTATGCGCACATGTTTGAGACAGGCTGCACCTGCGGATTATACTATATGAAAGGAATAGAGCCAAATCACTTTAGAAAGGATTACACTGACAAAGAACGATAACGTTTTCTGAATTATATGAACAGCTTATATCGGTATGGAATTATTTTTATTATAGACAAATCAGTTTATTTTTATCGTACATGTTATATGTAATTAATTCATACTTTTATTTAAAAAGAATTTATCTTTACCCGGGCACTCAACTTAACCTAGGTTTGGAACAAAACGAGTTTTTCCTTGTTTATGTAAATGAACTCTTGTTTGAGTTGGCCATAATTATAGCCCTATAACTGATTAGAACAAATACCAGTCAAGTCATTAACTTGACGGAAACAATGTCATTACTAAAAGGAAATAGGAATAGATGAAAACTAATGAGAGTGAGAAATTATAAGTGGCGAAAGAAAAGGATAATAATGGGAATAAATCTTGTCTGAAATATCTCCCGTGCCATATGAAAGTGAATGTTAGAAAATCGCTCCAGAACATAAGAATGACGGGAATTGCTATTATTTGGCATCAGCTAATTTACGTTTGCCCAATCAAGGTTTAATCTATTGTAATTAAAGCCTTGTAAAACAAGTTAGGTTTAATTAAAGGAAATACCGAAAGCAATCTCCATTAACTAGATAGCAAATGTCTTATGCACATCTTCAAAAGCTCTGAAGTTTCGTTGCTCATGAATTTAAAAGTCCATTTTCTTCATTTAATTGCTTAGGATGGTTTTAGAATGTTACAGATGGAGAAGATTTTTCCTCATTCTTTAGCTCTGCCTGTTTTCATAAACTTTGTTATTATAATACTATGTAATGAACTATTTGTCAAATGTTAGAAATAGTGATGGATCAAAAGTACCTTCAAATACTTATGTCAGGTAACAGCCCAATCTGTCCGTTACCATAATTTCAGTTTTGTTAAGGATACAGACCGAATAACTGACGGTCAACTGATTCAATTTTCATAAACTTGCGTTAGTATAATTAACAAGGTAATTTCAAGCAATATGTTTAAAAATCTTTTGTCTGTACAAGTGCGTTCTGTTCTTGTTTCATTGCGGCCCCGCAAGGAGATATGTTTACGTGGCGGAACGGAACAGGATCTAAATATATGAGCCTCGCGCGATCCTAATAATCCAATTCATCTCCTCTTTTTCCTTGGTAATATCTTCCAAACTTTTTCATCTGTTCGAACTTTATCGCGCATTTTACTAACCTATTTATTAAAAGCTCTCTAGCAGAAATGTTAACGATCGTTTAACCCCATTTCTAAATGAAAAAAAATGTTTCATTTGAGAAAGTCATTTTATTACTGAATGAATTAAATTTCCCCATGGGAGGATTTGAGGCCAATGTAAATGCTACTGACTTCAATGCTATAACGAACGCCACACGTCTTTTATTTCTGTGAATAAAATATGCTATTTTCAAAACTACGAAATTATATGTTACTGTAGCTTATTTAGGTTCATACGAAGGTTGAAGTTTAAGTAGCCAATATGAAAGTAATCACTTTGTTTATACCCTTCACTTGCAACTTTTAAAATGGAATAATTTTGGGTATGCCTGTGATATCAACTTAGCAGAAGTGAACCTAAACTTTATTCTTTTCTGATCTAGAATTTTCATAATGGTGTTGTTTATCTTACTAAAAGTACCCCCGTTGGCATAATAAAATACTTTGAGATGAAAAATGAGAGGAGGACGTGTATAATTTAAAATGCCGGTTGGTAAAAAAGTTAAATATCTTGATTTATTGTTGTGTGGTGAATGAAGCTAATCATAGTATGATGCGATTATTACGGTTATATGAAGTACCTAGTTAGAAGAATATAATTATATATCCAGACATGCATACGCATTGCCTAAAATTATTATGTGAACTGTGTACATAGAAGAAATTATAGAATCCAAAGTAACTTCAAAGTATTTGTTTATATATATATATATATATATATATATATATATATATATATATATATATATATATATATATGTAGGGGAATCGTCACTTCCCACCCCCCCGTCCCGTTCACTCTTGGTGCAGTCCCAAGGCGGTTACCGCAAAGACATCCGGCCCAGGCATCAGCGAGTCAAAAGCGTAACCGCAGCGTGTCACAACTTGGTGCCATGAAACACCCGAAAGGTCAAAATGTAAGATCTCCCCCAGGAGAGTGAGATCCAGGTTCAACACAAAAAGGAAATTGGAGACGTGTTTCTCACAATCTCGAAGGCTAACGAGGAGCCGATGTTTGACTTCGTAGGAAAAACCGCGTGGAAAAAGAACTCTCCTGGGGCCATCCTCAAGCCCCCCCCCCTTACCACTCCCACAGTGGGGTGCGAGGAATAAATGAGGAACTCTGAGGAAAATCGTGGTAGTATACGTCAGTCTCTAGGTGACGAAGTCTTTGGATCAAACCGAACTACCGAGACTGGAGAGGTAGAGTACTTGGCTCGCCAGACCGAGAAGTACACTGCAAGAGAGGCAGGGCTACCTACCTTAAGGGGCTAAGAAGAAGCTCATCCTCGAGCTAAGTCCCTGGTTATCAAACCAAACGTTCAGTTAACTTTGTTAAGTTCAACTTACTCTAACCAGAGAGACTCCTCATATCCTGGTGCACCTTAAACACCAGGGGTATTCCTCGTCCTTGAGGAATTAAGAAAAGAAAAAGGAAAAGGCTCCCCCTCGAGCCCGTTATTCGGTGGCCATACCAAACTCCTAAGTTAACTTGGTAAGGAACCAAGTTCAACTTATTCTCTTCAGAGAAATCCCCCTCCGTTCTACTTGCCCTTGAAGAAGACTGGAACTAAGAAGAACCTCATCCTCGAGCTAGTTCCTTGGTTACTAAACCGAACTTTAAGTAACTTATTCTCGTCAGAGAAACCCCGTCTCATCGATCTTCGCCCTTGAAGAAGACCCTCCCCGAGTTCAGTCCTCATCCATAAGGAAATAAGTAACGAAGGAGAAAAGCTCCTCTTCGAGCTCGTTACTCGTGGTCACACCGCACTCCAAGTTAACTTGATTTAAGAACGAAGTTCGACTCACTCTCGCCAGAAAGACCACGACTGCCTAGGTGTTGTATAAAGCACCGTATTTGTTCTCGTCCTTGAAGAACCTCCCGGAAGAACGTGTGGACCCCCCAGCTGCCACCCTCGCCAAAACAACCGTGTGATTTCGCCCAGCTACATCTGGCAAGACGGCACGCGTCGTGAGTCAATAACATTTCTGAGGCCTTTTAAACTCCAGACGAGTCTGTAAGCCTAATTCTTATATTATTGTTGTGTGTAGAGAAATTAACCAATTTTTTGGGGTAAACTAATTTAATTAATTCTTGTTTATGATAATATTCACAGTATTGCTGTAATTAATGGTTAGATGTTGTGTATTCAATAGTTAAAGTTAAAATATAAGTTAATTTTGGGATTATTTTGCGTTTCTCTCGATATCCTTACGTGTTTCGGAACGGCTCTGTTCGTTAAGATATTCAGATATCAATATATATTAGACACTCTTAGCACTCTTAGAATAGAACAAAAAGGGGGGGCATTCTACGACATAAATATATATATATATATATATATATATATATATATATATATATATATATATATATATATATATATATATATAAATATATATATATATATATATATATATATATATATATATATATATATATATAAATATATATATATATATATATATATATATATATATATATATATATATATATATATATATATATATATGTAGGAGAATCGACCCTCTCCCTTCTCTCCCAGTTAAGACATGGAACGTTGAACGCAAAACATCTGGGCCAGGCACCTTGGGTCAATCTCGTAACCACAGACTCTCGCCCCTCGTTCCATATGAAAAGCAGAATGGTTTAAACTGCAAGGTCTCCCCTACGAGTGTATATTCAATTTCACCTCAAGTACGAAATTGGAGAAGCGTTTCTCTCAAGCTCGAAGTGCCAGCTGGACAAGAGGTAAGACTTGCTAAGAAGACCGTTGGAGTAAGAACCCTCCTACGGCCCGTCCACAAGCCCTCCCCTGCGTCCTCCCCCTACACCAGTGGAGTGACGAGGTGCAAATAACAAACACTTGGCAAAAACGTGGTAGATTCCGTGAGTCAACCAGGCTACGAAGTCCCCTGCAAGAGAGGCCGGGCTACCAAGAGAAGGGATTACGAAGCAGCTCATCGTCGAGCTAGTCCCTGTTTATCAAACCGAACTTTAAGTTAACGTGCTCAAGTTCAACTTATTCTTGTCAGAGAACCCCCTACCCCCACTCTCCTCGCCCTTGAAGAAGATCCCCCCGAGTACAGCCCTCGACGTTGAAGAAGATCCCCTTCCCCAGTACTCTCCTCGCCCTTGACGAATTCCGAAACGAAGAAAAAAAAGCTCCTCCTCGAGCCCGTTACCCGGTGGTCACACCGAACTATAAGTAAACTTGGTTTAAGAACCAAGTTCAACTTACTCTCGTCAGAGAGACCCATCCTATCCTGGTGCATCCTAAAGCACCGTGATAGTACTTGCCCTTGAAGAAGACCCCCTCGAGTACCGTGTGCCCCCTCCCCATCTGCGACACTTGCCAAACTCCCTTGTGACGGTCAAGTTTTTCCGTCCGCCGTCAAACATCGGGTCGTGGCACGCGTCAAACAACCCACCGGATTCCTGAGGTGTCTGGGCTCATTGAGTTCAAGGTCAGACTCAAACCCGTGGCCGGAGGGAACAAGGTATTTAAACTCCAGTAGAGACAATTAGTATATTTTTATATTAAAGTGAGTGGTGGGATAACCATCATTTATAATGTCAAGTAGGTCAAGTTAAAAAGCCTTACTTAAAAACTTATTTAAGTCATTATTGTGTATTTAAATTCGTAATATTTCTATGGTTTATGTTTATTTTGCTTATGTGTTTTAATTAAAGTTTTAGTTTGTTTTAAAAAAAAAATTTATTCTCTCCTCGATTCCTACGTTCGCACAGGGAACTTTTGAAGTTTAAAGAAGTCAAGACTCTAGATAATAATAATAAAATCATATATAGCACTCTTAGAGAGGTATAACGTTAGTCAAGGAGTCTTCTTTTTTTGTAGTATGTAAACAACCCCTACTTACCAACTCCTTACTTCACTCAGTCCTTCCTATACTAAGACAATGTATATATATATATATATATATAAATATATATATATATATATATTAATAATAACAAAATTAGTAAGAAGCGACGGCTAATTTTGTATTAGCCATCGATGTCGTAAGGGTGCCTTTCCAAATATTTTAAAACTTTTAATGAATTCCCCCCAATTTATTGAAAATTATTAGTTTTATCTTTAGAAATAAGGCATCCTAGTACTTTAGCTCAAGATTTTATTAGAATAATTCGGAATAGAGACTTAATCACCCTTGCAGTCTAGCATATCTACTACTTTGACCATCGCCCAGTTTCTATTCTCTTTTTGCTTTGTTTTTCTCTCTTACACATTTTTTTATCTATGTAACCTTTTATTATAATATGTACACTCATTATTTCTCGTGTTATTCTTTATAACTTTTTCAGCCATTTAGTATTATAATATATAAAATGTTTTACTGCAATACCTTAATTTGTCTCCGAAGTTGTAACCAGTAATATCGAAATGCGTCATTTTAATACAATTTTCTGCTAAACTACGACATTTCTAGAAATAAAAATCTCCTTTTCGAAGAATTTCGATGGATTTATTTACAGGATAAATTTAGATTTAAAGGCAAACATATGACAAATTGATTTTATCGAAAAGAAAGTGATCAATAAAAAATAAGCCGTCGCTTTTAACACTAGTTATCATAATTGTATAATGACTAAATTCACAAACGCACACATGCATAGATAAAAACTAATATTATTTTATTCTTTAGCGAGGTAAATTTATATAGAATCAGTTGCAAAACCTCAGACAACAAAAAAATGTTTTCAAATGCAGACCAGTTGAAAACATTGGACAAGTTATAGTAATTAATATGTAACGTGAATACCTTTATTCTTGATATTGCTTTGAAATCTACCAAAGCAACGAGCAAACTCTGTACACTCTTGCGCAGTAATGTTGCTTCTTCAATCTTGAAGAATTTCACAGAACTTTGTAAATGTTTTCTTATCACTCCTTTAGAGCTTTTTCCCCCCTAGTTAATAACCATGATGCGCTAGGCATCCAGGAGCGATTTCCCTGACATGATCGTGTGAAAATTAAGGTTTGGGCTTCAAGGCGTTGTTTTCAAGGTCAAATATATAATGCATGATTTTAGTTCAGCTTTTTGCACTGAATCTGAAAATCATGCTCATTTTACCCAACCAGGTCAGGTTTTTGAAATATGAGCACATACCAAAAACTCCTATATTTACAAATATTTGTTGTGAGTGAAACACATAATAGCAAATATTGGACCGATTTACTCACAGAAGGTTTACAGAATATTTTTAATAGATAACATGAATAGCACAAGGCACAAAATAAGCTACTCATGGATGAATGGTCTCTTCAGTGACCTCCGATTGTGCCGAGCAGACACCACATCCCTCTTAAGGCACCAACAGTAGTCAGCCAGAAAGTTCACATCCCATTGGCCTTGATAGCATTCCGCAATGACACGGATGTCTCGGTGAAAGCGCTCACCCTGTTCTTCACTGAAGTCTCCGCAATCTTCTGGAAAATAGTCCAATTGGGACCGAAGAAAGTGAATTTTTACTGACATACTCGTACGTGCACCAAGTTTGCGGAAATTCTCAACCATCTTCTGGTACTGAGGACTTCTGTGGTTACCAAGGAAGTTTGCAATGACTAACTTAAGGGAGAGCCAGGCAGAGAGTTCGGTATGATTTAATGAATCATCAAAACTAGTCTTTTATGAGTTCTCTTATCTGAGGACCATCAAATATACATGCCTTAAGCTTATCCATGCTGATTCGTTTGAACTTGTGGTTGCGGAAGGCAAATCCTCAACCTTCTCTGTCCAGTACTTTTACAAAGTTCTTCATTAGGCCGAGTTTAATGTGTAAGGGTGGAAGTAACACCTTTCTCGGTTCAACCAGAGGGTGGGACAGAACATTGTGTGACCCGTGTTCTAATCCTTGCCTTGATGGCTACTCTTGTCTGACATAATGCTGGTCATCAGCCCGACTTTCCGAAAAGTACAAAAAGCATGGATACTTTGTGTTTTAATCTTGAAATCCTAGGATGTGTCCAATAACTTTAAGATCTCCACAAATATACCATTTATGTTCCTAGTAATTGAGATCAAACAACAGACGTTCCATGCTGTTGTGGGATACTTTCCTTTCAGCCGAGTATCTAACAGAGATTGATGAAACCTTATTTCCGTTATTCAGAAGAACTGACTTGAGACTTCTGTTAGACGAGTCAATAAAAGTCTCCATTCCATGGCAACCTATTTCATACCAATTAATTTAATCAGTTCAGCAATATTGTTACAGTAGATCAGTGAAAACGCTTCATCGAAAAGAAATAATTTTCTGACTTCGCTCTCGCGTTCCCGATACCAATAGAACGTTGTTCCTGGGGAAAGCCGATGTTTCTCTCGAAGACGAGAACTCAGCAGCTGGGCAGACTCCTTAGATAGGTTCAGGTCTCGTGTTAAGTCGTTGAGTTCGGCTTGGGTCAATGGCACCGATCGGTTCTCCTCTTCTGGCTCGTATGCACCACACTCACCTGTATCAGTCATGTAAGTAGATTCGGAATCAGAAAAGAAAGTATGCCGAATGGCATACTCTTTCTTTTCTTATTCCTCCAATCCCGTAGGTTCTTTACACATGTTTTGCAGCAGATATGGGAAGCAAATGCATTATCCTGGCCCCCTAGTTTGACTCCAAAATAAGCGTAATAAGCCTTATTCACCTAATCCGTGATTTTCACTTGACGCTCTGGAAGAACCACGTATCTGCAGATGGCAAAAAAATTTGTTAGGATGGTTCTTACACTTCCGATCCATCGTACTGCACAATGAGACCTGAAAAAATAGAGAATAACTAGTTATTGAAGGTAGCCCATGACCAGCTATGGCAAAAACAAAGCCCATATACGCTTGGATGATAGCGCCATTTAGGAAAAATATGCGGTAATAATAATCGAGTGTATCTTAGAAACCAGACATGACCAAAGAAAATCAGTGATATTTTTTAATTCAGCACGCAAAAAGGATCCTAAATAAGTTGGAAAATCCTTGACCTTTGAAAAAAGTTTTGAAACGCAGGCCAGTATAATTGAATGAGAATTGATTGAACAAACTAATTTTTACATTTTAGTGTATTCACTGGTGCGTTTGACATAAGTACTATGTTTTTATTGAAACTAAGGCTCAAACAGTATAATTTTTTACTCTATTTAAAGATCTCTATTATTTCCTCAGCAGCAGTTCGCCTTCCGCTTGGGATGTTAGTCCTTGGCGAGATTTTTCGTTTTAGACTTGCCATGTCAATGACTAAGTCCAGGGTCAGAGCTGCCAGTATTTCAGTCTCTCCTTTGTTCCCCGTCTTCTTCGCCTGTGCTTGTAAAACTTTGTTGAGTGGCTGTAGATTTGCTCTTCTGTGTAGTGTTCTCTGCGATATGCCATCCCTTCTTCTTGTATGGTATATTATCAAGGAGGCTTTTTTTATTATCCCCTGTATTGACCTCAGCATGTTGATCATTGAGGTTTGGGTGACTACCGCTGGGTATATTAGCTTGGATCTTACGTAGCAAAGGTATAGTTTCCTTTAGGTACTCCTGCTTATTTTGCGGAAGCGGATAAGTTTCGCCTTCCACCTTCGCTAAGTTGATCCAATTTTCGACGTGACTTTTATGCCCCCGGTTGGTAAGCTTAAGCCCGAGTACTGTGCCATCCAGTGATTAAGGGTGGCGTCGATAGCCAGCATAAATGTCGTCGTGTATAGTGCTGTTCATGGAAAAGTGACGAAGTTTTGTAGTTTGTCCTTATCTTACATTTACACTCGTACGTGCTTATGATTTTGATCTTCGTTGGCGTCTCAGCGGCTTGCACTAGATTGTTGTTGTAATTACTCGGGACAATCTGCGTGATGTCATCTGCGAATTGAAGATACATCGCGTCACCCTTGAGTGATCATGTTAGATCTATCGTGAAGATGCTATACATTAGAAGGCACTCCATCCTAGAAGCTGAATTCCGGTCACTTGTGGACCTCTATCTGTATCTGCGCTCTTCTTTCCATCACATAGTCACAGAGGATCCTTTCAATGACTGCGTTCAGCCGATGTCTTAAAACTCTAAATTGCAATCCCTTCAGCCAAACCTTGCCAAAGGCTTTCTGTACATCTCTGAGGACTATGTCGACATACTTTCACTCCACCCTGGATTTGGCTAGCTTTTCTGAAAAGAGAGCGAGCGCTGCGTCGGTTCCTCTTTTTATACGGAAACCGCGATGCTGCTGGTTGAACACTTTGTTCTCAGCTAGCTAACTCTCCAGCTTGTTGGCATTAATCTTTTCAAAGATCTTGCCTATGAATTCCAGGAAGGAGATAGGCCTGTACTTTAGGAGCTGGTCGGGAGGTCTGTTCCCTTTCGGGATAATATAACCTTTGCAAGTTTAAAGGCATCGGGGAAGTAGCCGGTGTTTATGGCTCCGTTCATTATGTTCAAGATTTTCTGATTCGCTTGCGGTGGAGCGTTGGTTATGTGTGCTTTTGTTATTCCCGACCAACCTGGAGCCTTTTGTTTGAATGTTTTGATGGCATCATCGAGTTACTGAATAGTTATTGCCCTTCCGTGACCTGTCATTTTCCTTACTTCGGAGACGTGCAGGTACGGGTAGTTCTGCTTAATAACTTCATTCAGCTCGTCAATGATCTCGCCCTCAAACTCTAAGTCACACTCTTCGTTGTCCTCTGGTGTTATTGAGAAGACTTCTCTCAAGTGCTCGCTGAATCGTACCTCGAGTTCTGGTTCCTTGATGTACGATTCGTCTTCCTTGATTCTTGTTTTTTTCCGTCGTACTAGTTCCCCTGAGTCTCTTTGTCTGTCTTCAAAATTTATTGGGATTGTCTTTTTCTTCAATATTGTTTATAAGCTGTCCCCATATCTCCGTCTTTTTTTTCCTGATTATTGGTGTTAGTTTAGCTTCGGGGCGACGCATCCCGATTACTATTTCTCTGGTCGTCTCCGTACGTCTCAACAGATCATATAGCTCCATATGTTTCCTAGCCAAGTTTCTCATCTCGTTTGTCCATTTGGGCAGTGGAAGAGTGCTGTACAATGTTTCAGGGACGTTTGCCCTGTCTGACATGATGAGCGAGTTTGTTAAATGCTCTAGTTCTTCATCTATCTCCTCGAGAATTGCCTCTCTTAGTTCTGCTTGCTCGTATTCTCTTAGTATTTCCCAGTACCTCTCCAAGGTGGCCCCGACGAAGGACTTTCTTGTCGTTACCGGAAACTGAATAGGCGCAAGGAAAGTCGTTGTAACGATAAGGATGTGGTCACTCGGGATAGAACGTCCCGGAGTGCTATGATAGTTGAATGGGAGGTTGTAGGTAGTCAAAATTATGTTTGGGATCGTCGCTGAGCTTGATTTTACATATGGTGGAAAGACGGGTGCAACTCTTTATAGCCTGTCTTGGTCTAGTAAGAGATTCAGAATCCTACCTATTTCGTTAGTCCTAGTGTAACCTGCCGCACACAGGTTAGCGTGAAGGTCACTTTCGAGAAAGACTTTTTTCTGGTGACCAAACAGTGTTTTCAAACTGTGTAAGGGTAGGTACTTTCTCTTTGGAGGTTAGTATGCTGCCGTTACTACAAGATCCCCGACAAGAGTCAGGATCTCTATCGCCAAAAAGGACTCCTTAAGCTCATGTAGGTGGTTGAACTTGAGGTCTCTCTTTATCGCGATCACAACCCTGTCGCACCTTTCCTCAGTGCAGTTTTTGTTAATGAGGTCTAGTTTTAGATTTTCATTTACTGTGTTTTTGTGTCAAGCCCATGTTCACTAATAATAATGATGTCCGGGTCTGCTTATTTAAATATATTCTTGTAGACAATGTCTTTTCCTGTGCATCCGTTGACGTTCAATGTTATTATATTTAGTCTATTATGTGTCCTTTCCATGTTAGTCTTTGTCGGTTGTCATCTCTTTTAGTGTTCACTTTTTTCTGTTTTATCTTCCCGTTTTGTATTCTTATGAAGTCTTGCGGGGTCTAAGTTTCGCAGTTTTCCTTACTGAATGTAATGTTGACGAGGTAGGCAACTTCTTCCACCATCTTCTCGTCCACGTCAGCAGTATACCCCATCTATATCTGCCGGATCTTACTCCTTCGCAGAGACCTTTCGTGGTCGACCTTTTTGGAAATAGGGAGTCTTCATTGGCGTAGATCTTAAGAATGATATCATTCCAGTCTATCCTGTTATTTTTATTCTTATTTGCTTATTGTGATTTTGGAGGTGTTTCTATTTCGCTCGCCGAGCTGTCTGTTTCGGTCTCCGTAGTTGTCTCTTACATTTTCATATTCAATATTTGGAGTTTCATTTTATCTGGGCCTCGATACGTGGGAGTCCAGTCATTTCGGAGGTTGAGTTTCAGTTGTCTTTTCCTCCGTTGCATCTTGGTGCTTTCCTATTTTGGAGCTTTCTCCTAGGTGTTTATTGGGGACCCTCGGGGCGTACTCCATTTGGAGGATGTCCTCAGATGCTGGGTTCTTTGTGAAGCCCATAGGGTTCATTCTATTGCTCCCAGCATGTTCTTTAGTTCTTTCTTAAACGTTCCTGGCTTCATTAAATTTCGCGCGTGTGCGTACATTATATATTTCAGTATCCTGACCCGCATATCGCTGTCTATATTTAGGTAAACTTTCTTCCCCTCATATTCGTTAATTGCTGCTTTTGCGACCTGGGCGTATGCAATATTTTTCTTTGCCAATTTTGCCTCTCTCTTCTCGTTTTTTTCCGATGATTTCTTTTTTTAGTGGGCATACCATGTCCATTGCCTTGTGTCCCATCTTACAGTTGGCACATATTGCCTGAGGGGTCTTGCCTGCCTTCCAATTGTTTCCCACCTCGCCGTATCGTGAGTATGTTTCTTGTTCTTCTTTACATTGTCTGGTTGTGTGGCTTTCCATTTTAAAACACAGGAGGCACGTTTGGATCACAATTTGGTCGTTGCATATCGGTACATCGAAAAACTGGATCCCTATTTCCTTTATCTTCTTCTCCATTATTGTTTCGGCGAATATCTCTTTGAACACATGGTCGTATTCATTATTGCCCTTCGGTTCTTGAATTTCACTACCTCAAGACTTTGGCCCAGCTGTGATTTCTTACAATTTCCGCATTTTTTTCCTTCCCGTGGTTTCCGATCCACCGGTACAGTCTTCTCCATATTATGCTTGGATGGGTCATGATTTGTTCCGGAATGCTTGGTTGGGGGTTGATTCTCCTAGTGGTTTCGATTGAAGCTTCTCTTGTAATAGCTTAGAAATCGCTTTTCTTCAAGCAAATTGCGACGTCTATCAGTCTTACCAGGGAGATGTTTAAGGTCCCATGAAATAATTCGAACATCTTTCCTCTTTCTGAACTCTCTTGGCCTTGAAGCGTCCATGTTGTGTCGGAGAGCTCGATGGTTGTGGCTATAGAGCTTTGGGTCTTCCTCTCCTTTATCCTCTTTTTTGCGTTCTCCAGGCTTGCTTTGCTGCGTTGGATTCCTTCTTCCTCCTCCATTTTTGTGTTGGGCTTGCAGTTGTGTCCTTTATCTGGTATCCCCATTCCCGGTGTGGCACCACCTTCGAGATTGTGAGTGGCTTTGGTGGGATGATGATGATAAGGGAGAAACCTAGTGGGACCCTCTCAAGGTGTAATTATATGGCGGAGTTTTTGTTGGTTCGGGCGGAATCAACCAACGCTAACCGGAAGTGCCGCCCCTCGAGGGTTTGGGTATCAGAACTGCAGCCGGCATACATAGATACGGTTGCAACATCTATCTTTATTCCTGGCTAGGTCCCTGGGGATTTCCCCTGAAATTGCACTGCTGCCCCTTTTCCAGAAGCCTGTGAAACTGGGTTGCACAGTGGGCTAGTCCTCACACCTGCTTTACCCGGTCCCCCCAATTATGCCATTCACACAAAAGGGAATCGCTGGAACGAGGTGATGAAGAAGGCAAGCACTCTTGCTAGTGCGGCGCCACCATGGAGAGGGAAGGTGGGGAGCTTAGGCGTACATACTGTCACTTGAGTGCCCGATGAATATTATCTTCTTATTTGAGTTCCCCGTAAGGAGAAGGTAAAGTCTAGATCTTGAAGCGTTTTAGTGGAGTTTGCCGTTTTTCTTGCCCCCTTACCGGTTCACTTGAGAGTAACTCTTCAGCGTTGTTTTACTGTTTAATTTCTGTACCAATCTATATCGAATCAAAATTGATGGTATATTGCACTCTTTAAAGGATTTTGGATAGTAGTATATAAAGTAGGTGAATATATAAAAGATTTTAAGATGCGATGCCCTAGTAGGAGGGCATCGCAGTCTTTTTCCTTTTTGTTGTCGTATTTTACTTATTTTGTTATGTGTTTTCTTTCATGTATTGTTATTTTTTACGTGTAGCAGGCGTGTTCTTCATATTGTTCTTGTTTCAAATGTTGTTTTACTTATTTTTGTTGAAAATTGTTGAGCATTCAAGCCTTTTTAAGCTTTCGGCTCGGCAATTTACCTGCGTTTTAGGGTTTGGTTTTATGTATTTTTTGTTTTTTACTTTACCATTGTGTTGTATCTTCGGTGTCTGTTAGGTGTATAGCTCTGTCATGTTTTCTTGTGTTTGGTGCTGGGGAATCGGGTGCTTCTTGTAACTTTCCAACGGAGTCGTGCAGGAATATTCATTCTGCCTCCTATTTCCCGTAATTCTGGTATGACATCATTAGTAAGTGTTAACCAGACCCTTCTTCCCAGTTTCTTGGTGAAGATGTTGATAGGGTCCAGTTTCTTACTAATATGGAGATCCCTTTGACGGCGGTGTTCTCGTCTTCTGACCTTATTTATCAGTAGGGATGCTGTATTTTGCACTCTCTGCAATTTTCTCATTGAGGAATTGTTTGCTGCTTGAATCACGACTGCGGGATAGATGAGCTTAGCCGGACATACATCAGGTATATCTTCCTGATGTTGGCCGAGCTAAGATCTCTAAACCTGTATAGCTTGGAGATTTCTCTCTTTGCCGGATTCCGCCTCTCCGTGTAATGACTCGCGTATCCGTGATCGGAGAATTTTAGGCCCAGGACGGTGCCTTCGGCGGAGTAGCCGTATCTCCTCCCCTCAATGTTTATGGGGTCCGTCAACGTTCGGCATATTGGGACGATCTTGAATTTGTCCCTGTTTGTTCTTATCTTCCAGCGTCTCTCGTACTGGTTGATGTTATTAATTTCCGCTATTGTTCGCGTTGCCTGTTCCCTTGCTTTCCTCACCGGGCACAGGACGATCTAGGTGATGTCATCTGCAAACTGCAGATACATCGTGTCCCTATGCACCGGGTTTGGGAGGTCGATGGTAAAGACCAAGTAAAGCAGAGGGCTCAGGCAACTTCCCTGAGGAACACCTGACTTTAGTTCGAACTCGGGTCCTCTGTGTCCGTCTATCATGAGACATGCCCTACTGTCCATGACGAAGTCACAAAGGATCCTTTCCAGGACCGGATTTAGCTGGAGTTTGAGGAATTTGTATTGCAATCCCTCCAGCTAGACCTTGTCAAAGGCCTTCTGTACATCCCTCAACACAATGTCTACATATTCGCACGGCAATAGGCTATTTTTTTTCGTTAGGAGTGCTAGGGCCGTCTCGGTGCCCCTTTTTTGGCGAAACCCATGCTGTTGTGGGTTGTGCGCTTCTAACTCGCTCAGTTGAGCTTTTAGCCTGTTCGCTATGATCTTTTCAAAGATCTTGCCTAGCATCTCCAGAAGAGAGATTGGGCAAAAGTTCACCACCTGGTCCGGGGGCTTACCTCCTTTCGGGATGAAGATGATTTTAGCCATCTTATACCCGTCTGGAAAGTAGCCTACATTCAGGGAGGCATTCATGGTGTTTACCAGTCCCTGAATGATTTGCCTCAGGGCATTCACGAGATTGCATTTCGTGATCCCAGACCAGCCTGGTGCCCTTTGTTTGAAGGACCTATGGTGTTCATGGTCTCTTCAAAGGTTATCGGGCAACTGTGGCCAACCATCTCTCTATCCTGAGACACCTGCGGGTGTGGATGATTTCTATGTATCATTGTGCCGAGTTCATCTAGTAGTTGGTCTTCGAAGTCCAGGTCGAAGTCGTCGTTCTCCTCAGGGGAAATAGCGAAAATCTTTTTCCAGTGAGTCCTGAATCTTTTTTCGAGAGACTCTGGATCCTCAATGAGATCTTCTTCATCTTTTAGTTTTATCCTGGCTTTGGTAGGCAGTCCCCTTAGTCTTCGGACTGTATTCCAAAAACTCTGTGGACTGACTTCCCTATCTAGTCTACCAATGATGACATTCCAGATTTCCTGTTGTTTTTCTGTCATAATGAGTTTAGGTTCCTCGCTTAGTTGTCTTATTCTGGCTGTCCTTTCCCTATTTGGGCCTGTCCTCCCTATTTCCTCGAGGATCTCCCTGTGTTCCCGAGCATTGTCCGTCATCTCGTCTGTCCACCTAGGTTGTGGGAGCATTTTATAGGAGATCCTGGGGACGCATCTCTCGTCGGCTTGTACGAGGAGATTGGTGATGGTGTTTATCTCCTCGTCCACCTCTTCAAGATTGGCGTCTCCCAGGTCGGCAGGTTGTTATTCGCCGAGCATCTCTCTATATAACTCCCAGTTAGCTTTCGCGCAACTCTTCCTAAGTGGCACTGGCATGAGAATCGGTGCCAGCGAGATGGTTGTTAGAATGGGGACATGGTCGCTTGGTACCACAGGACCGGGCACGCTGCTGATGTTAAAGGGGAAGTTACGGCTTGCCAATACAACATCCGGTTTTGTTGCCGTATGTTGCGTTAGGTAAGTCGGTAGGTCTGGTCCTACTCTCTGGAGTCTATCTCTCTCGATGAGTAATTCCAGGTTCCTTCCCATCTGGTTGGTGTGACTGTAGCCTGAAACTGTGCAACAGGCGTTTAGGTCACCACCCAGCAATGCCATTTTTCTCCGTCCAAAGATGTTGTATAGGTTAGGAACGGGCAGATATTTACGGCAGGGGGGTTGGTAAGCCGCTGCCACTGTTAAGGATCCAACTAGGGTTGGGATTTCCACAGCCACAAAGGACTTCTCTAAGTCTGGAAGTGTTTTGAATTTTATGTTCTTATGAATAGCGATAGCAGCGCCATCGTATCTCTCTTGTGTGTGGTTCTTCGTGATTACAGTGTAGTTCGGTATTTTTATTGTGTGTGTGTCAGTGTTTACACCGTGCTCAGATATGAGTATCAGGTCGGGATCCACCATTCGGAAGATGTTTCCGTATATGATGGATTTTCCAACCCAACCGTTCGTGTTAAGTGTGAGTATCTTCAATTTGTTGCTGGTGTTTTCCATGTTGTTAAATTAGTGTTTTTGTACTCTAAGTGTGTTTATATGTGTGTGTGTATCTTCCTTTTTTCACTTTCTTTCTTTTCTCTTCTTTCCGTTTCTTATTCTTGCGAATTCTGCTTCACTAATTGTGAGGCAGGAATCCGTGAACAATCTTATCTTCGAGGTCATGAGCGCCTCGTCAACTATAGCCTCTTGTATTCGAGCGTCGAAACTACATTTCAGCTGCCCAGTTTTTACCCCTTCAACTATCTCCCTTATGGTGGGGTCTTCTGGGTAAGGGGTGTGCTCCGTTTTGAAGAAGAGCATGTTAAGCTCTTCTCCATCTAGGGTTTTGGGCAATTGGGAAGCCTTACCCCTGCTTGAGCTTCTTGCTCTTGCTTTGGGGGCTGGGGCTTTACTGTTTCTTCGTCTTCTGAGGACGACGCGGAGCTTGCGAGATTTCCCTCTGCCTCCTTTATCTTCCTCGCAACTTTTTTCGCCTTTTGCTCTCTTTTCTTCTGAGCTTCAATCCTTGGGTCTCTGTTGCTAGTTTTTATTTGGGGTGCTTGGGTTTTCCTTTCTTCACTTGTTGTTTCTTTCGTTACCGGTGGAGGGAATGGGGTTGCTGAGGCTTCTTCTTCGGGCTCATACTGCAGTTGCAGCACATCCCCCGATAGAGGGTTGTCTGGGAACCAGAGTTCCTCTAGACCGTTCCTCTTGATCATGGTATTAAGCTCAGTCGAGAAGCAACCTGGATTTGTTAAGTTCCTCACGTGAGCGTACATTATGCACGTGAGGATCTTAGTCGAAATTTGGCTCCCGACCTTCAAGTAAGTCCTTGGGGCTGGGGCACTTTCGTTTGTTCTAGCAGGACGGGGATCTGGCTGCTTGTGCGTAGGAGGTGTGAGCTCTCCTTACGCCCTCCGCCTTTCTGTTATCCTCCTTCTTTCTAACTAATTCTTTCTTTTACGGGCATGACATAGCCATAGCTCCGTGTCTCAATCCACAATTTGGGCACCGTTCTTCCTTCGCCTGGCCTTCTCGCCAGCCCTGACATAGGACACTGCATTTGAAGCAGGTGATTATCTGCTCCTTGCAGTCCTTCGTCGCGTGTGCTTCAAGTTTGAAGCACCTGAAGCAGATTTGGATAGGGGTGAATTCTTCCCTTTCGATCTGCCCCCGCTTATTTTTGCATTGAATAGCAGAATGCCATTCTCTTTTGCCTTTGCTTCCATGGAGGTGTCGCTGAATACAACCTTAAAAACATGGCTGTATTCCGTGTTATCCCTCCTGTTCTTAAACTTGACCACTTCAGCGATTCTTACCCATGGTTGGTGCTTTTCAATTTCCTCCTTTATCTCTTCCTTAGAATGTTGGCCTATCCATGGGTCTAACTTTCTACAGACCACACTTCTGTGTGCCTGTATCTGGGGAGGGGTAGTAGGCTGGAGGTTTATTCTTTTCAATATTTCGACTGATTCTTCTTTTGTCAGTATTTCTATGTCCCGCTCTTTTTCACAGATTGCGACATAGCCTGACGGTCCGTCCAGCAGGCGGAGCACGGCGACAGTTAAATCCTCGAATAAGGTTTGGAAGACCGTTTCCTTATCCGGTTTTTCTTGGCCCGCCAGCGTCCTTAGCGGTACTCTTGGGGCGTTCGAGTCCGCCATATCTGAGGTGCCGCCCCTTGAAGAGGGGGTGCACTTTTCTTCTCGGTGTCCTTTATATGTTCTTGTTGATGAGGCTCCTATATGTGTTTTTCAGTGAAATTTATATTTGTAATTTTATGATTTGGAGTTATTTGCCTTGGGGAGAAGAGCGCCCCCTCTCGTTACCCCACCACCTAGATGGAAGAGAATTTCCCTTTAGGATGGATGATAAGATGGATGAGATGAGCCGGGTGGGATCCTCTCAGGAAAGTGATTGTATGGCGGACTTATTGACCACGCCGCCCCCCCCCCCCGAGGGTTTTGAATCGCGACCGCTCCCCAAAATAGCATAGAGACGGTTTTCACCCTCTATGGTCCTGGAAGGGGCCTTCGCCGTAATTAGCACTGAAGGTTGCAGTCCGTCCCTTAACCGGAATGTTTCGGACATTGTTCTCTACTGTGGGCTAATCCTCAAACCAGCTTCCTCCAATGCCCCCAATTATGCCAATGCAACTGCTCGGCATAGTTGGGACGAAAAATGAATGGCAAATCCTCCTCACATCTGGCAGCAGGTCATTTGGGGGGGGCAGGGCTGGGGGCTTAGGCAGTCATCTGCCTAAGGGGGCCCTCTAGAAAAGAAAATGATGAGGTTAATGATGAGTGAATGATGGTTAAAACGTCTCTTTCGTGACAAAGGCAAATTTCGGAGGGGTTGAGGAAAATTTGCCCAAAACCTTTCCTCCTTTGCAGCTTCTGAGGTATACTGCCAGTGAATAATTCAAGATTTCCGAGCAAACCCGAATCAAAAGAATTAGTATTAGTATTAGTTGTAGAAAGTTATGAAAAAGAGGGGGTAGATAGTGAGTAAAGAGAGGGGGGGGGGCAAAAGAAAACTGTTTTGGGGGACATTTATCCGGCGAGTGGAATTTTTTAAATAACTTTAATGTTCCATTCCATCTCGTACCTGGGTGTTGACGGCCGGCTTTCCTTCATTTATTAAGATTGCTTCTAAGATGTTCAGCCTAGCTTTATTTCCCTCTTTTCTCTAAATTGTGTCTCGGTGACTGAGTTGGTCTTTCCATCAAAGTCAATTGATTTCTTCTATTTTCCTCAATAGTTAATCTCTTTCACAATTTCTCCGTATATTTGGCATCTGTTTATTATAACAATTAGTAGCTACCTTTACAATATATTAGGCACGCCTTGGGATGCTCTCCAACCACTCCAAGCAACAAACTGTATCTAATCAAGAAATCTAAAAGCCTTAAACAGAACCATATCAATTGGCTAGTTTAACCTTCACTTTTGCTGCTGAAGTACAAGGGAGCACGCCTTATCTTACAGTAGTAAAGTACACATTTGTATTTATTGCTGTTAAATTATTCTATCGGATACAGTCACTTGATCGGCGTGGATGAAGAACATTACCCAGGCGAGCCTGGTACAGTGTAATGGCGGATACTCATTGATATACTCGCCACATACAACCTCAACATACACTGCAGTATACTTTAGTAAGTTTGACAGCACTATCCTGTTGCATGATGAACTTTTTTTCAATCAGAGATCTCCCAGACAGAATTACGTGACACTGTATAATGGAGGGATATACATTTTTGTTCGGATTTAACGAGATTCGGTAGAAATATCTAAATCCATCTCCTGCGCCCCAAACCTCAATCCCAAATAGCATTGCCAACATCTTTTACAGTTGGTAAAATGCTGCCAGAATTCATATTTCACCAGATCTTCTCCCTGCAAAAATTCATCGTTGTGAGTTGAATATCTTAATCTTTGACTCATACCTCTTCATTTTTATGTTATTTTACCAATAACAGTCGCTTTCTCTTATTTATTAAACGCTAACGAAGATTCTTGTTGCATACTTGTTTTATATGTCCACTTCCAATAGCCTGCTCTTCGCTAACTTTAGCAGCGATTACAGATGCAGCCTTAAGGAGGTTTCTAGGACATAAATATATTTTCGTGCTTTAAAAGCCTTTTGTCGCCGCTCTGATCGATTCATGCCCTTCTTTTTCCCATTTTCCTCAAATCTCTTGAGAACGAAACAAGCAAGAATAGGAAATTTTTCTTTTCTTTCGCAATTTCACGGTAAGTTAGAGCCTCACAACTCAAAGTCATGATGCTTTACCTCTTTATAATAGATTGCTGAATATTTGAGCCCATATTAATAAATATTTGTATAAACTATGATCAATGCAGCATTTCAGTAAACATTTTTTAACACTTCTTGTGGTCAATAAAAGCTCATCGTGACAAGCAACATGGCTTTCGTTGTTTACATTAAAAATGTATGAACGAAGTGGCAAATGTGAATTATATTTACATATTTCAGTCAGATTTGTCTTCGGCACGCTTTACTTGAGTGTAACGTAATTTCAGTTTGATTGAATAAGTCTATATCTGCACTATATGCAAGCTTATATTTAAATAAAGTTTTGAAAAAGCACTTGTTTTAACTTTATGGAATTTGAAAAAACCTTAATTGTTAATTTGAAATAAATAAAGCTAAAAATATATATGCATGATCTAAAACTTTTTAACGATGTAACACACTTACCGATTAATTATTCTATTGTATTCACCGCTTCAAATCAGGCCCAGTTGATTGTTGTCTCACTCGAACAGGATGGATAATTTAGACTTATGATTTTTTAGTGGTTTATTAGAAAATTAAACTCTTTTCACTTAGGAAATTAATAAAATTAATTGTAAACAAAGCAATGTCTTAGGAATTAAAATTTAAGATTGACTGAGGACTACTCAGTGGTGGAAAAGTTAATTAAAGAATGGGTAAATAAAAAGAATTAGTGAAAATGAAATCAGTTTAAATAGGAAGAAATAACATGATGCAATAACAATTGTTATAGAGGCCAACCAATCGCAAATTAACAGAAAAATAGTTTTCATGGAAACAGAAGATGAGTTGGGTATTTTATAAAAGGAGGCGTAACATTTTTTTTTTATAATAGTGCGTTGCCATCCGTTCGAGACAATTATTAACTAAATGGCTGAGATAGCTTACAATGTTCCTTTTTAAGTTGATATACGATGGAAGTGCTCTATTAAAGACAGAGATGATTAAGACAAAACTGTAAGGAGGGTAAGGGATTAACAGTCTAGTATTATAATTTAACCTTGAGAAACAGATTCTTTCTATTACAGAGACCAAGCCTTTGAGAATGAATCCTATACATAATTACATAATACGCAAATTCAGACGATAAATTAATTAGGTCATTGATTATTCCCGTTGTATATACAAAATGCAAAGAGATTGGTGGATAAAATGATAACAATAAATTGTGAAAATAAAACAATAATAGGTGAGATTTCATTTGTTCGTAATAGTATAATTATTGAATGAGGGGAATATATAAAAATCATGAAAATTCGGTGAGGCTAACAACGATCAGGACAGTCATATGACGTTTTGGTCCTGATGTCTCGTTGGGATGTTATTAATTAAGCTGGATTACAAATTCGATCTCACTGAATTCTGTGAGTGCGTTTGTGGAAATAATACACGGGTCGTTATGGCTGAAGTCACCGTGAGAGGAAAGATAGGTTTTACTTTACGATTATGGGCTCTAAATTGCCTCTTATTTCATTCTATCACATACACTTTTTAGTGAGATGTATAAGGGTGTGTGGGGGTATTGCATACTTGCGTGTCTTTGACGAAAACATGAGTACACCTTTCTAATTGTTCATGGGTGTACGTCTCATGTTGTGTTAGTTCCAGACTAAAATATGTCCTACATTATTTATTCTAGATTTTAAGCCCAAGGTGAAATGATTTTTGAGTGAATCGTTGATGTAGAAGCCGCAAACTATAGTCGTTCACCACCTGGGCAGGATAGTATTGATTATCCGATTTAAGGAGAATTGCGTATGGTTAAGAAATCCAAATAGAGTTTCTCTAGCCACTTGTTTATGACTGCCTTTTACGAGAAGCATTGACACAGGATTCTCAGTGGTGATATAAATTTTCTCTGTCGCTATCTGCAGCAATAGTTGAATAAACAATACTGACTGAAACGGCAAAGAATTGCCAGGTAAGAGTTTTACTTGGCATGCTGAATCTTGATATGAAGCTCCTGAAGAAAGAATTATTTGTGAAATACAGGCTTACTATGGGATACAGGCTTACTATGTCATCAGAGATACAGCGGAAACTGTAGTCGCAAGTTGCAATAATTTGGGGGCATGAGGAACAGCGCCAAATCTCAAACTTGCCTACGCATTCCTTTTAGAAAAAATGTTCCGACATCGTCTTTAAGAGTCAAATGGTTTCCTATATGACCCAAACTATGAAAATGGTCAAACATTAACTTTTTAAACGGAGCTGTGAAGTATGGTATCAATAAACCTAGAAAAAGATCGCGAAAAATAGTCAGGTGAGAGAAGGTCAGAATTATTTTGTGTAGATTAAGCGGAGTTAAAAAATCCTCTGCAAATTGATCAATTCATCATCTGTGGATTTGGTGCTGGCGAGAGATTTGTAATCCACATTGCAAATGGAGTGAGTAATCATAGGTAAAATTAGGTTGACGGAAAGGGCAGGGTTGTTACTTTAGGCAAGCCAGGATGAGTGTGATTGATGATGGGACAGTTGCGTGTCTTCTGCGGTAATTGAGGCTCTAGAAAATGTGTCGCTCGGAATTTACATACCTTTTGATATATACTATGTAGGGTGGGGTGGGAGAACATCGACCTATTAGTAGAAAAACCTGCATAAAAAATTAATTTTGTACCAGAGCGAGTGCAAACTGTGCCCAAAACAAACTTCACAACACGGCCCACCTATGTTATACTCATAAATCCTCAAATCAAAAAATAAGTGTCGTTATTGCAATTCAAAATTTGGGGGGGACCTCGGTCGGTGTTCCCCTAACGCAAGAGAACACCGACCCTTATTTTTGAAGCTCATAAAACCAGAAATTTGGGGGGGCCTGAAATCAACATATCTGATAACCCAAGCCACCACCTAACATTATTAAGTGATGAAATAAAAGATAACCTCATAAAAAATTAACATAAATTTTACAAAACAAAATTAACTCTAGCAGACAAAAATAATTTCTTGAATTTTTATGAAATTATTAACAACTATTTGAATCAGAGATAGAAGTTAAGACACCTTAAAGTATATTTGAGCAACTTATAGCCTAATTACATACAAATAGAGGGAATTCACGCATCGGTGTTCCCCCACATGTTGTCGGTCGATGTTCTCCCGCACCACATTTTTTTCACAACAATGCCATGATGGCCACTTCGAAAGGACGCACGTCATTTCACTCGATAACATGTCAATATGGCTAAATATCTTAATGAAACCTAAATCAAAATAATTACGCCATATTTACCAATGTGAGACACTACATGAGAACGTGAAAAATAAAAACAGACACATGACAAATCAATTTTCTTACCTGGTAAACACAGACGTCGTGATGATGGAAACCTGTTGCCTCGTGTTGTTCACTAAGGATGGATGCTGTGTTGGTAATGATTAGCGACGGGCAATTTGAAATAGTTATTGTACCAGAGGGGTCAATCGGTGTTTCACCTCCTCGCCCTATGTTATTAGCAAACTATCTTATGTATTTGGGGGTACCTGCCTCTCATGCTGAATGCTCTGTTGCGTGGGAACAGAATGCACCTAATATTGCACGACAATCTGTGTGTTTATGCTACTCCATTCCTTATAACATATGCCTGAAACATTTTATAGCTTTTTTATGAATATTGAATAATTTAGTTCTATATCTTTGAATGCATAACTGAGGTAACCTAGAACTCCCCAATCCACATATTACGCTTGCTCTGAGATTGCTCCTACTCCAATGTTTAAAGTGTCAATTAGAGTTGGGGGAGGGGGCTTTTTGGAAGGCGGGATACCAAAGAAATACATTCTGATAAGGCTATTTTATTTGCTTAATAGCGTATGCTTCATAGTAGTTTCATTTTAAAGGTGTAGCTTTTGCAATTTTCAAAGCAAAAACATTCATATGCGATACAAAGGACAAGAGGCAATTTACTAAACTCTAATCTCCCTTCACATCTATGTTCACTTTGGATAAAACGACCAACATAATATTACTCATGATGCATTTAAAGAAGTCCTTAAGATGGGATTTACAATTCAACTCAATTAATTACATTCAACTAAAAAATCAGGACCAAGATGTCGTATGAGTGACCTGATAGTCGGTCGCTTCCCTACACTTTTCTCATTCCAATAATTGCTCGTCGTTTAGAAATAATCGTACTAAAAAATGGAATCCCATCTATGATTGATGTATTTTCACCTTTTATTTCTATCATTGCATCGCTCTATCTCTTGAAATTGTTAGCGAGGGGAAGATTCAACAATTAAATTTATTTATCATTTTAATCTGCGTATTCTATAAAGCTGCATTTTCTTCATTGTCAAAGTCTTAGTGTCTGTACAGTTAGAATATATATATATGTATATATATATATATATATATATATATATATATATATATATATATATATATATATTCACTATGATTTCTTCAACAAAGCTTGAGTTTAATATTAAGTAATAAGGACATAACGAAGAAGGCAGGTCCCATCTTTATTCTCTACATTTCGGGTTATTTCTAAACCCATCTTTAGGAGCTATAAATCAAATTTGAAATCTAAACTTTAATTTATACTACGGCACAAGTAAAATATAATTAAAAATTCTCGTAAACAGAGATAAAATACTAAAATGAACATTATGTTAACGAAAAACAAATGAACCCAAATACTAGCAAGTTATAAACATTGGGAAAAATTTGAAACAAAATTATATTAATCACTTGATTAATACAATTTTGTTTCCAATATTTTCTACTGTTAATACCTTTAGATTCAAAATTTTCTTTATAGCTCCTGAAGATGGGTTTAGAAATAACCCGAAACGTAGAGAATAAAGATGAACCCATCTTCTTCGTCTTGTCCTTCTTACTTAATATATATATATATATATATATATATATATATATATATATATATATATATATATGTATAATATATATATATATATATAATATATATATATATATATATATTTATATATATATATATATATATATATATATATATATATATATATATATATACACCCAAGAACTTCACAATAGCTTGAATCCCTTATGGTTCATTGAATCATGTAATACTCCAGAACCAGACGAATTTATTATTGTTCTAATAACACCAGTAATGCTTCAACAAAAACCTTTATTATATTAATTTTGTCTCCACAACTTTCCAAACTAAAAAAACTTCCCCACTAAAGCCAATATTAACAAGGGTTTAAATATAACCACACTATAAAAATGTGCTTTTTAAAAACCAAATCTTGTAACCAATAGTCTGGTATGTATCTTATTGCATGCAGCAATTCCACTAAATCTTATCTAGGAGAAATTGAGTATTTTACTAAACACATAGATGCACATTGGGTGGATATAAGAAGAGTAAGTTTATCTCCTAGTTTTTTCAACCACACGAGTGAATGTGATCACCAAATTGATTTTACTAATACCAAACTAGTATAGAAGTCGATAATTATTTCAAAAGACGTATAACGGATCAATATCGATTGAACAAATTACAAATTCCAATATGTCTGAGGCTCATTTAAATTTAACAGTCATTCAAAGTTCTCTCGCCCAAAACTTCTTTGAAAATCGTCACAAATTTACCTGTTTCCTATATGTATTCCTTTCTTTCCACCCGCCTTCTATGTGATCCTTCCCCATCCAGTCCTATATATAAAGAACTATCAAAGATACCCAGCGTCGTCCTGGCATAAAATCTATCTTGAACAAATTAAATTCTCTTCTTGAGTTAAATTATACAATTAAATTTGGTTGGTATAAAATATAAAATTTATTTTATACTTTATACCAACCAAGTTTGACTTGTCCTTGGATAAGCATTCATTTATGATATAAAGGGGCTATTTTATTTCTATAAATGTACAGGCCAAGTTAAACTTCTATTGACCTAAAAGTAAGAACCTAGATACTAAAAGAAACTGCCTCTCCCTTCCATTTTCTCCATTACGGAAAGGTTTAAATAGTATTCTTTCCCCTAACCACACCACTTTTAAATACCCTTCGACAATTAAAAAATCATTCCCTACCACGAAACCTATAGAAGGAACCAACGAAGCAGGAGTCTATTTAATCCATTGTAAAGAAATTAACTGCCCTTTATTTTACATAGGCGGAACAAGAAGAAACTTGGATAAGATAATGTACGAACACAAAGGAGACATTAGACGGGGAAAAAGAGCCTCTAGTCTTTTCACGCACGGTAAGAACATTAATCACCCGATATACTTCCCACAGGTCAAACTAATCTACCAGTGTAAGGACTTCCTCAAAGAAAAGGTCATTGAATCCACCCTTATAGATAAAATTCCCAACTTTATCCTTTCGGATGGACAATCTAAATGTAGCCCCTACGTCAAAGATATAATCTTAAAAGATATCCTTAATCAACAAAAATCACAGCCTAGGATTAAGAACTCCCATTGGATCTCTGTAAACTATATATATATATTCCTTGCTTGGTGAGACTTCATGTATTCTTAGTGTTCGAATGAGGCTGGCATGGCAAACTCTATGCCGAAACTGGTCTCGAGATAATAAACTACTGCGCACCTCCACAGAGGTTTTATTTACATATTTGGAATCTGTCATTGGATTTAAAAATTGTTCATAGATATATATATATATATATATATATATATATATATATATATATATATATATATATATATATACATACATAACGCAGAAAGAATATGATTTCCATTGTTTAAATTATGACGCTATTATGTTAATCCCTTTGCTTCCCCTACAGACGTTTCTTAATGATAGGCAGAATATTTTGTCTCCACAACTAAGCTCTAAACATTGCTGTAATTAGCGCAGAGCTAATATCCAGGCAACTTTATCACTTCATTCGTATAACAATTTAGCACGGCAATAGCCTTGAAATTACTAAAGGTTCCTAGATGTCTTAATTAGAATAGATTAATCTTATATCGACATACAAGCGGACATTGTAAGTTAGCTCAGCCATTTAGCTACCTATTGTCTAGAAAGGATTACAATGCCCTCTATAACAGAATATTCTTCCCCTCTATTATAAACTACTCAATTCATCTTCTCTGTCCCATGTTAATCGTTTTCCTTAATTTATGAATAGTTGATCTTTGGAAACAAATAACAACGCTCCAGTTTATTTCTAACTATTTAAATTGATATCATTAGTAATTTATTTTATCATTAGTTTTCATTTACCCATTATTCACACAACTTTTCAACTACTCATGTCAACCTTACACTTTGTTCAAACATAAACTTTGAGTTTCAAAGCAAGTGTTTTTTTGTAGAGTTGAGTTTAGTTAGTTAAAATTTAAAGAGTGTGATTTTCCAATAAACCACTTAAATCCACAAATCATAACTATCTACCTCGTTGGATACTGACGACCATCAACAAGGCTTGAGAACAGGCCGCGATCACACAAGAACAACTCGTTGGTAAGTAGTCTGGTTTCATTCTATTTTAATCTTGGCTATCCACGACAAAATCCTGGTTACTATTCTAGAATGACATTTTGCACAGTTCCATAGCCAATAAACACCGCTATCTCACAGCAAGGGCTGGCTATTCTCCGTCAATATGTAAAAATATATAGCACAACGACCAAACAAAGTCACTGTAAGTACAGTTTCACTAGCCGAATTTCAAATTTATTCTTCAGCATTGTGTTTCATTCAAGTTGAATTTTGCTTTAGCTTAGAGAGGATAACCAATGATTGACATAAGTTGAAATTACTGTAGTATGTAACCTCATCATGGGATCGAGAGTGTTTCCTCCATCTTAAACGACGCAGATAAACCCTGAATTTCCATCTTCCTCAAGAACGTAGGCATTGAACGTCATGTCACCAAAGGAAGGACAATAACGAAGATTCTCACGTGGAAGCCGATGAGACATCCAAGTTGCGTATGATAAATCAGCAGATTCTCCCCCCTCCTCCATGACCTGTGGACAAATTAATCCCTCGCCAGAAAGGAACCTCCAGTCAATCACATGATGCCTCGAGGCCAGAATTGGTGCTAGACGAGCATCTTTCCAAACACGTATCTGAAACAGAGTTAATCAGTTCGGCGCCAGGATTTTCCTTGATACAACAGCAGGGATCGGAGGCCTTTTAGCAACTTAGCCAGCTGAGTATATATATTCAGAGTCCCCCGTTACTTGAAGGTCTCGTCGGCTAGATTAACACCGTGAATTTTTGACCATCCTCTATAGGCAAGTTCGTGAAGGGGTTTCTTCGAAGAGTTCGGCGAAATACTCCTCTCATCCCGTTCACGAAAGTACGTCGCCCCGTCCGAGTGCACTCCTTCAAGTCTAAGTGTATCTCGCTACTCCGCCCACGAGTAATTCATCTTGCTTTAACCTCACCTCGCTCTTCCTTGTGGTAATCGACTCTATTTCAAGATCTCATCCCTGCGCTGCAAAATCTTCTCATCCCGTGCAATCCGAGTCTTGGTTCTGTCATCATTTCCCCTCTCTTTGAGAAGCTAGTACGCAAGGTAAAGGTCTTTTCGAACATTTTTTTAAGTCCTTCCTAGAGGTTATTCCCCTCTGTCCATAATTTGTTAATTGCCGAGTCTCATTTTTATTTCCCTATTTGCAGTAGTCCATGTCCGATCTTTTCATTGCAATTGCATAATACCTCAATTTTGATCCGTGTATATATTTTTTGGTGATTACTATTTCTTTCTTGTTGTAATTAAATCATTTATTTTTGGTTAGCCTCTTTAAGTAACTTTAAATGAATCCTGGAATTCTACGAACCCTGTAAGGACAATCTCAGGCACTCACGTAAGCCCCCTATTGTTTGATCTTCCCATTGAACTGGAGCGAAGTCTACCTCCCCCACTATTCATTCAAGCGCGGCCTTTCAGCTTTCGGCCGCCTATTTATGCGTGTACGAACCCACGGCCTAGGTTGTACACCCATAATTCCTCGATATGTATATATATATATATATATATATATATATATATATATATATGATTTTCCTTTTCCAAGAACATTCAGGTTATTCTACGATAGTGAAACAAATCTTTAATTGGGCCTTTTTTTTTTGTGTGTATCCCCAGAGACCGTAAGTTTCAATTTATTGTTTGATGTCCATTTATATATATATATATATATATATATATATATATATGATTTTCCTTTTCCAAGAACATTCAGGTTATTCTACGATAGTGAAACAAATCTTTAATTGGGCCTTTTTTTTTTGTGTGTATCCCCAGAGACCGTAAGTTTCAATTTATTGTTTGATGTCCATTTCGGAGACGAGTCGCTCCTGAAATAATCTGGTTAATCCCCTAGCAGGATTAAAAATTTCCAAACCCCTTTGATCATACAGGGTTAAATTTATAGGAAATATATTTGTCAATTTTCTATAAAAGTTTGCGTTGGTAAGAGACCCAAGAGCGTAACAGTAAGTTCTTTTCCCATGCCACGGTTAAACGAGCTTTTACGCTAAGAGGATGTCTTCCTTTGAACGCTTCAAGAGCCAGGATAAAGCTTTAGGTTTAACTTGCAAGGAACTAATTGCATACGTGCAAGAAGGGAAAAGAAACAAAAGGGTAGAAAAGAGAAAAAGGGAACAGCAAGAGATTGAAAGAGAAAGGGAATAGCCAGAGGTAGAGAGAGAAAGAGAACAGCAAGAGATAAAAAGAGAGTAGCGGGAGATGGAAGAGAGAGAAAGAGTTCAGCAACACGAACGCGAGCTCAGTCGCAACCAATTTGAAACCCTTTTCGTCACTTCAAGAACCGAAGCCCCACTGTCCCCATCCGTTAAGTTAGCAGTATTCAAAGATGGTGAGGATTTTGGTGTATACCTCACGGTTTGGAAAAAATATTTGAGGTTAATGACTCAGGCATACAAGCCGATGATGTCGCCAGGTTATCTCCCCTAGTCGATACTCAATCCGGGAATTTTTTATTTCCCTTCCCGCCGAAGCAACTATAGATTATTCGACTCTTAACGCGGAACTCTTACCTGCAGTTAATATAAGCTCAAATTTTACCGGTCGAAGTACCGCCACTCAAAAATTCAGCCCAGACTATCATTACGTCAGTTCGAATTCATTCTGAAGAGGAACTTCAATTTCTGGTTAGATTCTGCTCAGGCAACCCCATGAATATAAGTCTCTCGTTTATTTCTTCCTTAGGGATCAATTATTGGCGGCGATAACCACGAAAATCCGCGCATTCATGAAAGATAGGCGATGCACTACTTTTAAGGAATGCATTAAAGAGGTGGATGCTTACCTTGCCAGTCACAACCTCTATCCAAAGGACTCGAATAAAACACATCCTCTTTCCCCCCGAAGTAAGACTAATAACTCCCGGTTCCCCCCAAAAACTCTCCTAGTTATATGAAAATCACACCCGCCCCCCCTTCCCAAACCAAAGAACCGTCCTCCGTCTGAGCCGAGGGATATCAAGCCCCTCATTACCTCCTCACCTTTGTCGGTGTACCCCCGAATAGCCAGTGTGTAGTTTTGCTTGTGGCGCTGAGACCCACACCAGAACGTACTGCCCTCAAATTTCATAATTCCGATTGGCTCATAACCATAAATTTCACCAAATTTGCGCTGCACCAACTTCTCCTGCCTCTCGCCCGGAAGACCCTGCAATTCTCTGGTCGGATACTCCCTCCGGACACAAGCCAAAGACATTAAATCATTTAAATCTGACTACAACCTGCCTATTAGGGTGCTTAAAGTTCCTTTATTTGCTTAGAAGAGGGAAAAGTTGTGTGAACTAAACTTGTTTGCCGTTGAGGTTAATTATAATTTGGGTAACTTGAGTTTAATTGTTATGCAATGGATAGTAAAGAACATTACTTGAACCTCCCCCTTGTACCGATCAAAGGTAGTGGTGATGTCTTTGTGCAACAGATGCCTCATAGTCTACTTCGACTTTCTGGGGTAATTTTTTATGCCCTCAACCTGTTAGCGAAGTCAACCGTACTAACCACGTTTTGCCAATGAGAATGATTCTTACTTATAAACCGAATTAAACGTCCACGCTAGAAACTAGCATCTCAATTTTGACATGAGTACAGCAGATCTTTTAGTTCTTTTATGAGCTTTGAAACTGTCAAATTAAGGCTAAATTCGAAAAAGGATTAAAAAATCTACAGTTGGTTAAGTTGCGTTCTCAAACATCTGACTGGAAAAGAGAGTTTGTAAGGTTCGAATCATTGTGGCCAGCTAAAGTTGTAGGGAAAAATACCTGCCATTCCTTCTACGTTGGAATCTAAGACGTTCAATCCTCGACAAAAGGAATCTAACCTTCAAGTACAACGATCAAACGCAAATTTTCATACCAGATATTATTTTAATTGGCAATAATATAGTTTATTAATTTCAAGCTGATTATAATTACCAATTGAAAGAAAAAGACTTCAGAAGAATATTCTTGGCTTACTCAAACAATTTTAATCGACACGCATTTGTACAACGGATATGACTTTCTTCTATACAAATTTCATTGCATAATAAATTATCGGTTATTTATTAAATAATGATAATTGAATATAGGTTTTATTGTAAATTTTACTCGTATAAGCTCCTATTAAACATTATTTTAATGTTTAAACTTTTATAAAAGATGATTTTAGTCCAGAACAGGTGATAATATTACTGAAACGTGTTAATATGAAACGTACTTTTGTGTAGAGGTGGATCTATTTTACAACTGACATACAGTTACTAGGGGAGCAAAACTATATCTATTTTTACGTTTTCGCGCTAAAGATCTCAGAAGAGTGACTATATTTCTCGCTCTCTTATGTACAGTGCAGAGAGAAAGAGATGGAGAGGTAATCAAACAAAGAATGAGAAACGTTGGCAGACAAGTAGAAAACAAGATATGAAATTATTTATACTAAGAAACTTATTCGTAAAATGAAATGAAGAAGGGAAAAAGGGTTTGAAATGAAAAATATTTTTGTGGTAGTTTATCGATGAACGAAATAACCTGACTTAATCGTGAGGGTCTTTGCTTCGCACATATGCCCATACAGTAAATAGATAGATTCATCAAGAAAAATTTGAGTTGGTTCTCTTTTTCCTTCCAGGTTTGGCTCATTTTTTCATGAATAAATATTTCTTAATATTACATCTAAAACATCAATCTGGATCATTATTATAATCAATATTACCTGTTTCTTTTCAATGTTCGGTAAGTGAATCCTCAAGAAGTTTCCAATGCTCACCGATCAACACGAGAATTTGTTATGTTGCTTCTGACATTAGGCAAATTTGATATCGTCACCTCCATTAAGATCAAATTCCTGGACTTTTTATGTATGAAGTCATCAGAAATATGAATTATTTAACCAATTTCTGATTGATTGTTCAAGCAATGTTTCTCTTCTGAAGACGAGGCAAGCAATGATAAAAATGAAATTTTAAATACCCTCTGATTTTACGTGAGTAGTATTCTAAAGGTCGTAGAGTCTATCTAATTACTGAGTATTGCAAAATTCCTGTTACACTTATAACGACACTCAACAAAGAACATACAAGAAAGGTTTTGCTGCATTTTATTGTTTTAACATAGAAATATGTGTTTAGATTGTAATATTAATCTATGTAACCGGCCTTGGCGACGAGCGTGCGCACCGGGCGATAACTGAAGGCCACGCAAACATTGCCTATAAAGCCCTTGTTCTTTCTGGTCCAGACACGTGGTTGAAGAATTTCTTCAGTTCGTCAACCTTGATGGGGTGGACCTTGAAGGCCTTACCCTCGACATCTGCCCACACGCTGTAGTCGAGCGGATTGAGGTTGTGCAACTGTATGGCCAAAAGTCATTCGGCCAGAAGTTTATGGCCGACCCTAACCATTCTTGCGCGGGATTTGCATGGTGGGCCGCGCACCGTCCTTCTGCAAGACGTAGTGCGCTTTATTCGTGATCTTTCTTACCCATGGCAGAACTTTCGTGGCAAGATGACACTGTAATCGTCCTCGGTGAGCCTGCAACAGGCCGCAAACCGCAGCAGCAGCATCTTCTCGCCATTCGAATTCAAAGCCACGACGCCTAGTCTCATCAAGAACGCCATGGGATTGGCCGTGGAAACGTAGCGGACTTTGGGGCATTCGGGCAGAAGCTTTCAACGCGTTTCTTCTGCTTGTTGATGATCGGATCGACCTTGAAGGATTTTTCCTAATAAAAAATGAGAATTTGATTGTTATGAATCTTCAAGTCTTTGAAAAGGAGACAACAGCACTCGTGACGTTGTTCTCACCATAAGGTTGGTGATCAGTAGCCTATCCATGCACTCCAATTTCTTGCTGCTCTCCTCATTAAAAGCTCGAGAAATCGTGGCCATTGAGATTTTCTTTTTCGCGAGCGCTGTCATTTTAAGCTTTGGGACACTTTCGAAAGCCTTTCTCACAGCCAAACGTTTTACAACCCCAGATCTCCCTAAATGAGGCCGATATGTGAGATTTTCTCTCTTTTGAGCTTCTCAGTGACTCTGTGGAGGGTCCTGACGTTGAGACACATGGCTATGTTAGACTTGTTGTGGCCCACGCATAGGAGAGCAGAGTGCAGAATTCTTAGTACTTTTTCACTTCCACGGTGACACACTTGCATACAATGCTAAAGAAGTATTGGAAAAATAGAACTTAATTTTGTTTGACGGAACTTTTTCTATTGCACACGTCAATCTTTCGGAAGATTAAAAAACCGAGTCTAAAAGAACTTTTCCAAAACCAGGTATCATGGAATTTTCGTGAATTTGCCAATAGAAGACATTTTCCTCAAATCATACATTGTTCATTGAATTTTGAGTAGTAAGAAAAGTATAGACATTAAGCTAGAATACTATTATAACTGCTTCATAAATTACTTACATGGCTAATACATTTTAGTCAATTAGTTGTACATAATTTTGCAGCTATAGCATTGAATAGTTTTTCCCTCTAAATAACTGCTAAGAGGGTAATAAGAGAATAACACCTCCTCTTCTTTAATTTCATCCTCATCTACTGTGTCAGTTCCATATCGACAATATTCGTGTGTGTACAAAAAATCAATTACATTAAAGTTTTCGGAAATATATAAGATTTCTTGTTGAACTTTCATATATTAAGTGAACTCTCCCCGAGATCTATTTATGATCAATTTGCAAACACTAGGAGTTCATCCGTACACTGTTCAAAGGTTTAGACTTGAAAATAACATCAATTTTCATTTTCACTCTTCGTTTTTACCATTACTTCCTTAAAGAAGTTAAACTATATGAGGTGGGGTTAGTTGCCAGATGTTCTTTCTTTTTGAGTCTAATTTGGGTTGCGATTTAGAGTCTCATGCTCAGTTTCCAATATTAAATTCTAGATCTCCCCCCTAGAAATAAAAACAGCATTCACAAATGAAATAGGCAAAATGCTACTAAACTTAAAACAGTTTTTTTTTATTTTCCATCTATAGATCGCGAAGTTGGCCAAACGGAAGGTACAAAATATTGTAAATGCACCAATGGTTTAAACATAGCTACTTGGTCCAACTTACCATACACGACGATTAATAATAATTCACTGATCCAAACTTAAGAGGCTCGTTAATATATTTACTCGAGTGGAGTAGTAAAGGAGTTGTTTTCTTTTTGCATATCCTGTTCGAAAGACTCAAATTCATAACGAGAATGAGACAATAGATCAGATGTGATAACAGATCTTTTCGGCATTCACACCTGGACATTAGCCGTCTTTTATTCTCATCTACTATTTTATTAAATATATCCTATTCTACTAGAGATAGGAACTGATCTTATTCCTAATGACTTTCTAGGAGATCATGAGTTCGTAAATTTTCTTCTTCTTATCTTAATCAAATTTGGTCCAATCCATTAACTTTTTTGTTATTTCTTTGCTTTGTATAGTATACAACCAGTAACTACCAGTAGGCAATTTTCTCCCAAAGATTTGAAAATCACCTTAGGTAAATTTGAGTAAACATATAATGATCGAAAAAACAAAGTTTACTACAAATGTTCATTTTTATATTTAATTCTTCTTAAGCGGATATGCCAAGGTCCTTGATAGGTAATTAACAAAGTGCCTTTAATAAATTTGCTGGCCTACTTAACGAACATTTTTTACCTAGTCACTATTTTTATACCAATTTTTTGTACTTTACTTACATTTGGCAGCCGTTTAATTGTAATAATAATAAAAATATCAATAATATTCCTAACTTAAGTCTACCTAAACGTCTTCACCCACCCTCACCCGTGATTCATTGCAATTCTACCTGATTTTAGCTTTCTTTCGGTTTGTTTTTTTCAACAAAGACGCGAAAGTGGTGCGTGTATAAAACGAGTCAAATTTTAGAAGCTTATTTCACCTATCTTGTATAGGAAGATTGAGCTATAGCCGGGTACTGTGCCAGACTTGGCGGATATGCCAAGGTCCTTGATAGGTAATTAACAAAGTGCCTTTAATAAATTTGCTGGCCTACTTAACGAACATTTTTTACCTAGTCACTATTTTTATACCAATTTTTTGTACTTTACTTACATTTGGCAGCCGTTTAATTGTAATAATAATAAAAATATCAATAATATTCCTAACTTAAGTCTACCTAAACGTCTTCACCCACCCTCACCCGTGATTCATTGCAATTCTACCTGATTTTAGCTTTCTTTCGGTTTGTTTTTTTCAACAAAGACGCGAAAGTGGTGCGTGTATAAAACGAGTCAAATTTTAGAAGCTTATTTCACCTATCTTGTATAGGAAGATTGAGCTATAGCCGGGTACTGTGCCAGACTTGGCAATGTTAAAATCAGTTACAGCCGACTTATTGCGATTTACTGTCGCCTCTCAACAAATACACCTGTTGGGGGTAATTTCTCGTCTTCGCTACTCTTATCTCAGGTAATTCAAAGCATAAAATGAACAGGACGATGGAGGAAGTAGAGCGAGTGACACGATCCAAGGCGAATGCGTTTTGTCTTAGAAAAATCGGAGATGAATATCTCATATATGCCAAGCATAATAGAAAATTCTTCTTCTTCTTCTAACAAGATGTTAAATATATATTGCTCGGATTTTACATTTAATTCGAAAGATATCATCTTGCTTCCTGAGTACATTTTGCACTTATGGTCTCCTTACCTGAATAGAGACCGAGCTTTGTCATTAAGGGTGCAAGGTAGGAAAACTAAAATTATTTTAAGCTTAGAAATGAACAATATGATTAGTGTGTTTAAAATACTACGAATTCATCAATATTAATTAAAAACCTCTGATAAGTTGGGTTAAATAGCAAACACTCTTTAATATAAATATAAATAGGAAAATAAACAATCGCTTGAGTACTGCCATACCTCTAAATTACATTAGCTATAACATCACATAAACACGGAATAGTTTATACTACCGAGTATTGGAAACCATGTGAGTTAATATGTTTTAAAAAAGACTTGAAGAATTTTCAAATAATACCGTCAATTAAAATGTTTGAAAAGCAACTTAAGTATTTTAGAAATATTGTAATTTCAAAGTAAGAAAAACAAAGTTGATTGTCAACTGAAGAATAAGACTATCAAGTAAAATAAAAAAACACATGACATTACTAATTCACTTGAAAACATTTGTTTTCATTCTTCTCTTCGTACTTTACACTAAATGCCTATTCTCTCTTGTGATTTGAATATGTGTTTGAACAATCTTGTATCTCTTTCCAAAGGGTTTTTGCTCTTTTGCCTTTTCCTACTTTTGTGCCCATAGGTAGGTATATTCCACTCAATATCTATAAATTGAATGAGAGGGATATAAAAAGGTCAAAATGCGAAAGAGACTAAAGTGTTCTAGTAATTTCAGAACTCTTGCCTAGAAACCAGTTCATTAGTCCTAGCAATCGAACTAATAGGTTATTGGGGTTTATTAGGAAAAATAAATGAATATAAATACTGATGTCATGCTATAAATGAACCTGGTCTCAGGTAGGCCTCATGTTAAGGCTATCGCGGAACTCGGTTTTACAGGGCCCAAGTAAGATACACACAAGAAATTTATACAGGGTTTTTCATTAAGGTCGCTCGATTTTAAATGTAAATAAAACAAGTTGTGTGTGATATATGCACTCAATTTATTTCGAATTTGAAACTACATTTCATGGCATTAAGTGAGGAATATAACATCGTTCAAATGTCCGCCGCGGCTTCGCTTGGTTAAACGTATTCGGGAGGCCCAATTTTCGATGACTTTGTCGCATAAATCTGGCTGAATTTTCTGGATAGTGTTCGTTATGTTGACTTTGAGGACATCCTCTGTTTGCAGATTATTCGCATAGACCTGCGATTTTAGGTAGCCCCAAAGAAAGTAGTCTAATGGCGTTAAATCGCATTATCTCGGTGGCCAGTTGACGTCGCCGCCGCGCGAGATGAGCCTGCCCTGAAATCGCTGGTGCAAAATGTCTATTGTGGCGTGCGCAGTGTGGCACGTAGTGCCATCCTGTTGGAACCACATGTTGTCAGTATCCATAGCAGTCATATAATCAAGTGGAGGCCACAGGAAGTTGTTTATCATCGATCTGTAGTTCTCGCCTTTGACAGTTATGGCAATCCCATCTTCGTTCTCAAAAATATACGGAACGATGATTCCATTAGACGAAAATCTCACCAAACAGTGACTTTGTTATGATACAATTGGTGTTGGTGTATCTCATATGAATTTTTTCCGTTCCAAATCCGACAATTTTGCTTGTTCACAAACCCATTCATCTAAAAATGGGCCTCGTCGATAAAAATGATTGTTTGGCAGAATTTGGGGCAACTTCCAACTGCTCTAGAGCCCAATCAGCAAATACACGGCGTTGTCTATGGTCGTTTACCTTAAGTTTCTGGGTAAGTTGGATTTTTTACGGGTTCAGACCCAAGTTCCTACGCATAATTCGCCAAAACTGAAGTCACAGAAAGGCAGAGTTCTTGTGAACGACGAGAAATTGACTGCCTCGGATTTTCCTGTACACTCTCATTTACGGCAGCGATGTTTTCAGCAGACCTTGCGTTTCGGCGATGTACGGGTGTTGGTTGATTGTTGATCGACCCTTTTGCCTCTAATTTGGCCACCAAGCGTCGAACAATGGACTCGGCAGTACGATTGTGGCAAGGATAAAAATGACGTAATGCGCGGAGCGTTTGTCGAACGGAGAACTGATTTTGATAAAAACATTTGATGACTTGCACAGGCTGTTCAACGCTATAACCTTCCATCTTGACTTGCAAAGTACTACTAAACAGTTCACAGTGAGGTTGCCAGATGTCGCGTTAACAACATGGCCACTATTCTCTGACAAAGCTCGAGCGTCATTGTTGTAATACCTTTTAGAAGACCAGGGATCTAAAGACCTACCAGAAATCCACCAGAATATATCAGGACGGTTCTAAATTACGAAGTATTTGCAAGGTGTTAAATGAACACACATAAAACTATTAATTGTATTATTTACAGCCAAATCAAAATTAAATAAATTGACTGGTAACAAATTATACTGGAGTACATCAAATAATAAGAAATTCACAAATTCTTATCACCATCTAACGAACACTAGTCGTTCTAACCAAAATAGATATTCACGTATACAAAATTGTGTTCTTTGGATAATTTGTTAAATCCGAGACGACAGGCGCCGTTGAAGATGAAATAGGCTACGCTACTCTTGTGACAGTTGTTCCCGGAATAACCTCCCTGTTTACGTCCCTTACCCGAAGGTCCAAAGTTACAAGAATAAAACTAATAAATTTAAAAGGAACTTAAGAAGAAAGAAATAATCCAAAATACCTGATACCAGAGCATTGAAGCAATAACCCACGTCGGAAACCTTGGCGAAAGAGGCTCGGTGACGATGAGTGAATTCGACCCAATCCACAGGGGAGAATGCGATCACGGTCTTTGGCGAGAAGAAACCCACAGACAGCGATATTGGGACGAAAGGCTTTGATACCACGGGGAACGATGACTCGAAGGCCCAAGGATCCGAAAGAAGGAAATAGAGATGACAGAATTCCCCAAAGAGCAGAGGTCGAGGTGACTAGGGGAGAACTTTCACGTGCCTAGTGTGAACTGATTCCCAAAGGAGAACACTTGCAAGTGTAACTGGAAGAGCACAATTCGATGCAACCGACAGAGAGGCAGCGACAAAGCTGAGTGGAATCAATAGCGAAAAATCTTTGCTGCACAAAGGAATTCAGTACGGGTCTCCAAAAAATGAACAACGTTAAAGGTACGTGACGGAAAAAGTTTCAGCGTAGCAATAAATGCAGAATCCTCGCAACGGAATAACTTAAAAGGTCTCCCGGCTCCATTTGTATCCTTCAGTCTTAAAGGGGGAAAAGGGAAGCGGGGCACAAGGGAGGGGGTGGATGAGTCGCTTCCCCTAGGCAAATTAGGCTGGTAAGTTACAGAGGTTTAGGCCAAAAATGGTAGCCTCGAAGCCGCTCGACCTGCTATAAACACCGTAAACTATGATGAGCAAGGCAAGGCATGGAAATACGAGGGCCTACCCTTTAAATCATTCCCGGGACAAAATTCTACTGGAGAGTAGATAAAAAGAAGAAAAAGGAAGGGTAAAGTATATCCACGGAAAAATATATACAATAATTACATAGGGGACCTACTTAAAAAATCAGCCCCTAGGTTGTCTTTTCCAGCGATGTGGACAACCCTAAACCTATAGGCCTGTAGGGCTAGAGCCCACCGAAGTAGTCTGTCGTTCTTGCCCTCTAATGTTGACAGATAGAGGAGAGGCTTGTGGTCAAGCTCCAAAACAGACTCCTTCTCAAAGGTAAACCTAAGGTGAATAGGTACTCGATACTTTTTTGACTGTATACGATCGGTGGTCGTCAAATTAATGTCATGGGAGAGGGTCGAGGGGCAACCAAGTTCATTAGAGAGAACAACTTGGTACACACCCATGAGTTGCAGTAGTTGATATAGCTGATCCTGGTGCAGTGTTCCAAACTCGGGGTGTTCAGACGATGCTTAGTCCTTACCTCCCAGGAGCCATAATTTCCGCCAGGGTGGAAGGTTCGTCTAGAACTTCTACTCGCTGCACCTGGGCCCTGCGATGATATTTTTTCAAAAAGTTAGCATGATAGAGACGGGGTCCACAAGGAACCTCGATGAGATAATCTACATTACCCAGCCTCTCACGGGCCATTCCAGGCTACGAGAAGTTTACTGGTGTCACTGGGCTGGAGAACCAGAACTTCATCGCCCGGTCAGAATTACTATTCCTGTGACTTAAGGTCGAAATAAGTCTTGTACCTGGAACTGCTGACTTCGGCATGTTAGGCAGCAATTTTAGAACATTCGGCCAGCTTTTTTCTGCAGCTCGATGACGTACTCAAAGATGGTCTGGTCGTCGTCCTGGAGAGTTCGATCTCAGAGAACGGCTAGTGGGCCACGGAATGAATGGCCATATAACAACTCAAAGGCAGAAAACCCAATTCGAGCACTCTGAAGTTCTCTGATGGCAAATAGGGTTCGAATGAGGTACCTGTGCCACTCTCGAAGCTTCCTTGAACACAACTTAAGGTAAATAGCCTTCAAAGGAGCATAAAGTCTCTCGATCTTTCCGTTTCCACTGGGGTAGAAAGGTGTGGTGAAGATAAGTTTGACACCCAGCAGCTTGTGAAGTTGTTTCATAAGGTTACATGTAAATTGAGTCCCACGGTCGGATAGAATTTCCCCAGGAATTCTCACTCAAGAAAAGATGATAAGTACGGCTTCAGCGAAGGACACATAATCAATATCCTTCACTGGCACAGCCTATGGAATCCCTGTGACAAAATTAATTAGGGTGAAAATGAACCTGTGACCGTCAGATGATGGGAGAGAAAGAGGTCCCACCAAATCAATGGCAATTCAGGTGAAAGGCTCACTCACGATGGGCATGAGGTGAAGAGGCACCGATCGCACACCTCCTTTGGTCGAGAAGCGTTGACAATTATCACAGGAACGGCAGAAAGCACCAATGTCAGAACCTATTCCAGGCCAATAGAATTGATCTGTGACCTTTAATTTGGTTTTCCTGTGGGAAAAATGGCCAGCCAACGGGCTTTCATGAGCAACTGATAGATGACCGGGCGACACTCACGGAGGGCAAACCATGTCGACTTGCCTACCTTATGGGGATGGTCAGATATTAAGCATTTCCGATAAAGAAGGCCGTCAACCTTGACGAACTGGTAACTAGCCCCGTTTCTAACTCGCTCGATCTCTCCAGAAGCGGCTTCAGCACGAACAGCAGAGAAGGTTCTACAAGAAATTTGCAGGCGAGACAAGTCATCAGGCGTCACAGAAATGGACTGGAGAGCAAGCAGAGCTAAGGGGTGAATTCGTTTAATTTTTCCTGCTCTGGTCTGGACAGCATGATCATGGTTGAGTTTAGGTGCAGCAGGAGTTTCAGTGACAATGGAAGAAGTTCTTGTTGGAATAAGGGTTGCAAATGACGGAGGTGGAGCTGGAGAAGGTAAAGCTGTAGAAGCATCAAGGTCCCTAACTCACGGAATGTTTCCAACCAGTACACCAGCGAATTTAATTGGTGCTCTAATAACGTCCGTCAATCCTTCGAAGTAAAGGCAACGAAGGTAGCAGGAGACGAGGGAAATGAGTCAACTCGCCCCAAGTAGTCGGCCATGAAGACTTTCTTACAGGTGGTGGCGTCAGTGTCTGACAAGACATCCTCAGAGACGACTACGCAAGAACAACCAGTGTTTCTGATAATGATCGAAACCCAGGCCCCGTTAATAGTACCAGAAGCCTGGAAATGAGGGACACTTCGGTCGGAAAGACAGAATCCCACCTTAAAGGGTTTCAACGAAGACGAACCATCCCTGAAGGCACGGGGATTTCTTAGGTACTGTGGACGAATGTGGCCCACTTCACCGCAGCCATGACACATCAGGGTGGGGGAGGAATTCTGTAAAGTGCTCTTAGCGGTGGATGAAGTTGTCTTTCCCTTCGAAGACGGGTTGGACGAACGCACAAACATCTTAGGGTGAGAGCTAGAAGTTATAGAAAGGCTGGGTGGAGCAGAAGTCCAATTATCAGCAAGCTGGATTGCTTCGAATAGAGTAGAGGTTCGTCGTTCCTTAATGAAGGCGCCCAGGTCAGAATGGAGGGAAGAAAGTAATTGGTCCAAGATCATACATTTCTTGAGCCTATCAAAAGTGTTACCGAGGCTGGAGGCTTCGAGCCATGCCTGAAATAATGGGGCTAGGTGAAATGAAAAGTGCTGAAAGGTTTTCCCCGGGGAAACCTTAGCGCTACGAAACTCGATACGGTAGCCATCCGGAGTTTTATTGAAGCCGGTAATAAGGGGTCTCTTCAAAAGATTGTAGTCCTTGGTGACATCAATCGGTAGGGAAGTATAAAGCTCAGCAGCCTTACCGATGAGTAGGCTTACTAATCTCAAGGCGTAACTCGTGGGGTTAACTTCGAGTAATTTGGCAACCCTCTCGCAACGGTTGAGATAAGAAGTAATGTCCTCTTTATCATGTAATAGAGGAAGTTTAGGTCGACTCACCGCATCAGTAAACTGAACAGAAGCAGACTCCTGGAGGCGGAGATTCGAGCTAATTCAATTTCCTTTTCTGCTTCGATCTCAGCAAGTTGAAGCTTCCTATCCTCTTGCTTCCTCTGGACTTGACGTTTTTTCCTTTTTGATTGGCGGTCCTTTTCACGTTCCTCACGTTCAAACGCTTTTTGTTGGAGGACATACTGAGAAATTTCATTACCAGTGAAGCCCAGCTTCACAGCCTGGTCCTTACGCTCTTTAATGTGTGTCATAATGACAGGAAACGTGAGTCAGTAAAAGAAAATTAAAGTTGAGTCGAAAATGAGTCATACGAAAAGGTTAAAAACCCCAAAATAAGTGAACAGGTTAACTCTGCAAAGAAGAAAAAATGAGCGTTATGAATACCAACGCAAAAATGAAATGACACGCAAGAGTTAACTAAACAGACAGAAGAATGCTAAATAAAAGGGGGGAAAAATAATTTTAAAAAAGTTAAACACACGATGGGGAACACACAACTCACACGCAAGAGGGAATAAACAAACCTCTTTAAAAAAAAATGTTGCTCAAAGTAGACAAATGTAAGTAGTACAAAGATAAACATGGCAAGAAAATACAAACAACCGTGAATACGAAGCGTATGGCAAACCTCAAAAGACACCCCTGCAAGTGTCAAAAGATCAATAAATTAATACAAACAACGACTAAGCAGAGCCGTGAAAATTGAGGCAAAGGCAAACCTCGGTGGCACAAAGGCTAACAAAATCCTATGCACAGTAGGAATTCACTTGCGGGTCACAGAAAGTGAATGCGCGTTCGAGGCAACTTAATCACCCAAGTGAATAAGCACCACAACCTAACCTGACAACCTAAACTGGAAAAACCAAATACTGGATAACTAAATCCAGGCCAAACCTAATCCTAGCAAGGTCGCCACGTATGTAAAGGCTATCGCGGAACCCGGTTCACCCAGACCAAATAAATTACACACAAGAAATTTATAGAAGACCAGGGATCTAAAGGCCTACCAGAAATTCACCAGAATTTATCAGGACGGTGCTAAATTACGAGGTATCCGCAAGGGGTTAAATAAACACACATACAAATATTTACAGTATTATTTACATCCAAATCCAAATAAAATAAATTGACTGCTTACAAATTATACCGGGATACATCTTATAATAAGAAAAGTCACAAGTTCTTATTACCATCTAACGACCACAAGTCGTAAGTTACAAAACTTTAGACCAAAAATGGTAGCCTCGAAGCGGGTCGACCTGCATTAAACACCGTAAACTAGGATGAGCAAGGGAAGGCATGGGAATACGAGGCCCTACCCTTTATATCTCATCTTGCTTATGCTCCGCAATTTTGGTCACCATTATATAAAATGGATATTGCTTTGCTTGTTTCTGTGCAAAGAAGAATGAATGAGATGATTCATGTGTTGAGAAATTAACTTATGTTTATAGGCTTTTGTATTATCGATTACTATTACTCTTTTGCACAATTCCCTCTGTTTTCTTCTTTCCAATTCTATAAAACAGGTTTTAATTATATAAATACATGGTGATGCTTTACCTTTAATCTAGTATTTTTCAACCATTACTCTACCGGATTTTCAAAATGTTCTGTTACACTCGTATTTTTTTTTCTTTTGAGAGGTTGGCGTGTATGATAAAAAGAGTTTCGTCAAACAAATTTAAGGTTCTTCTTTTTCAGCACGTGTCACGAAAACATCTTTTCCATTATTTGCAGGTGTGCTGAGATGGAATTGAAAGGAACCGAGAACTTTCCTCACTTGAGCGCGGGGCACAACAAGTTCGACTTCGTCAAGCGGCTCAACGCCAGCCGGATGACCGTCAACAGAGTCATGGAGGGACTCAAGAATGTGGAAGACCTTAAAGATTGACTTTGTTCAGGTAGCTCTCAATATTTAAACAATTTTAGCTGTGACGACCCATCGAACTTGATAAAAAAAGGAACAACTCGAGGCCATGGTGTCCAGGAAAGTAAAAGAGGAGGGTGGCAAGAGCTTGAGGTGCGTGGAAAGGCCTCAGATCACCGACCGTATGCGAGATCTACTTCGGGAGCACTGTCGTCGCCTTCTCAACAACATAAATATCAACGGCAATCGAATTTCCCTTTTCTTCTGATGGAAAAAAAACAACTTTCAAGGTCGATCCGGTCATCAACAACTTTAACCACCGCGTGGTAAGCTTTGATCTGGACATCTCCGAGGCCCTCTTCGTGTCCACTACCAAGCATCGGCCTTCTTGATGATGTTCAGCATCGTGGCTTTTTATAGTAACAAGATGTAGCCGGTCTGGTTCTCGGCCCGTGACAGGCTCACTGCAACTGATTAGAGAAGATCTTGGATGCGAATGTCCTTTCCTTTGTAAGAAAGCCCGAGTATGTTTTTCATCAGGAAGCTGTCCAAGCTTACGGGGCCCATGCCGTGCAAGAGTGATTGGGGTCGAATATGAAGTGGTCAAAGGATTTTGTACGTTATAGTTGCCCGGTCTCAATCCCCTCGGCTACAACTGTGGTGGACTGCAAGTTCCACCACAGCAACGTCGATGGCTGGAATCATCCGTCAACCGCGTGTGCACCAACATGAGGAAGGACTTTGTCCGCAAAGTGTGCGCGTCCTCCAGGTCTCGCCAAGAGTGGCCACATTGATTTAAAATTACAATTTAAACATATTTATATAATAAAATAATAAAAACATCGCAAACGGGATTAAAACTATCATTGAGGCCTTTGTTGTGAACTTCGTAACGAGTGAAACAAAACTTTTGCAATATCCGGTTTTCTCCAGGCCGGTAGCTTCTCATTTATCGGAATTTGTCCCTGATAATGTCCAAGCTTCATTTCATCGAACCGCAGATAAAAAAAATGTTATAAAGAAAGATATGTGTATTTCAAAAAAATGATGCGTCCAAAAAATAAAGAAGCATAACAACTTTCCGTTTACAAGCAAAAATTCTTAAGTTTGGCAAATCTGGCCCACATTCATTGTAGAATGATAGTGATGGCATTACTCATTTATCAGGACGGTAAGACGATTTAACTTCGACACATTTTTCAGAAAGCAGGTTGTCCAGTGGAAGAGTTCATTACTGGCACTGTCCTTAATTTCGATGCATTTTAATTGGTCAAAATGTAGGACTTCACGCATGATTAGGCTCCCTCAGGAAAGCAAGGCCTTCTAAGCTTCGAAAAAAGAGGCGAGCTCCATAAACCACTCCAAGGAAAGATCGCCTGATGAAACGGATGTGGATTAAAGACCGATTTGTGACAACAATAGGTAATTCACATCAAGTTTCCGACTATATGGAACTGAATGATTTTAGCCATAATGCCTCGGATCGCTTGAGCGATATGGGACTCATAGCATGCTTTTCTGCTAAGAAACAACTCATTAATAATAAAATAATTATTCTATGATAGCCTTTGCTACTGAGCTTGTCCTATGGAGTGCTGAAAACTAGAACTGTGTTTTCAAGCAACGAAAACAATATTAATTTGCCAATATCGGATGGAAAGCAACAGGTAAGGCATCTTCCAAGTGAAAGATTCAATCACACATGCACGAAAAGACGGTTTTGACGTGGCTTTTACATAAAATAAATAAACACAAGAGTTACATAAATCTGCATCAAGATTATGTAATTTCATCTCTCGGAACATCGGAACTACATAACCTGTTTGCGGTTATTCCTCATTTAAACGTCATATGAGACCTAAAGAAGAAAATCAGCGAGAAGGTTATGTCGTAGAAACCGATGAATGTCGGTTTCTAAGACATCATTTTAACATCAAAGTATAAAATTTTCGAAAAACATGTAGATAATCCTAGAATTTCAGTGTTCTATAAAAGGACAAAAAGGTAGATATGATTAAAATTCTATTGTATTTATAGGAAATTGGAAGTTTAACAAAATTGACATCCTCTAATGTTAAAATCCTTTGTAATTTTATATTTACCTTTTAAAGCAAAACCCCACCAAAAAAAATCAGGCTGAAAAATTATCCTTATTACAGTTCTCGTTAGAATGTCCGAATCCTCTTCTTAACTCATAGTCATGTTAATCCGTTTGCGCGATTAAGTTGTAATCTATCCTTCTTCGCTCAGAGCTAATTTTATTCTCTCATTCTTAAGCTTTGTTTACATGTTTACATTTCGCTTCCGATGTGACAACTATCGGTTCTACTCTCGATGGTCTCGGCGGGAAGAAAACAAGTGGCTAAATTACAAGAATTTTTTTTATACCTCACTGTTTTATTTTGGATTCCTTATTGCGATGTTTAAGCTTAGAGTTAATTAGAACTGAAGGGAATGCTTTTTATTGTTCCAAGTTGATTAATATACGGTTTTAAGAAGAAATCATGCAATCTATGTCCCGACATGCTTTGAGACCAGGATATATCTCGTAAATCTTCTCCTTTAATTACCCTTTATTGTCTCTCTTTCTGTTTCTTTCTTTTAATTCTAGTCTCTATGTTAATTTTTATACTCCAGCTTCTTTAGTACATGAGTTTGATCCTTCTGGTTTCAAACATGTTTGACAGTGCTTTGTTAGGGTTGGTTGGCAGCCAGATTTAAAAGAGTTATGATGGTATCTCATCCAAATTTGGGGATTGTTGCAATTTCTCTTTTATAACAACATTCTTTTCTTGTATTGATGATGCGATCTTTAACCTTTGCAAGTGGCGTCAATTCTTATATTTCCATTGGTAGAGGCAGAAAATTGGTATATTTACCTACCACGATCTTAGGTAAGGATAAAAAAACCCCGTAATCCGAAGTAAGTTGTTTTCGTTTTTTTTTCAATCCATTCGATGAAATTAGGTTTCATTAAAATTCTAAGCCTTTTTTTCTATTTCTAAAGCAGGTATATAGCTATCGCCATATATTCCTCGCATGGCGAGTGAATTCGCATGACTCGAAAATTAAATTTACATAAAGATCAGAATGACAATCAATGGATAGCTAGAAGGTTCCAGGCTCGGCGGTGGACTTGTTGGCGCAGGATGCACGGGTTGTATTTTCATTTTCAGACTAACCAGTGATAGAAAACCCTTCGTAAACACCAGGGGAAAAATAACAGTTTTGCGTAAGGGTATGCAGCTATTAGTGCCCCATGGGGGACGCTAGTATTCCATCAACAAGGTTGTAAAACAGAAGAAAGAGTGAGTATGTTTTGCAGTGAAGGCGGGAAGCAGAATGAGAGCTTTAGTGTGATTTTTTATCTATATGTTGATGTGTGTACTTAAGCCCGCAGTGGTAGGTATCAGCGCATCCACCGAATTGCTGGGCTGATTCTAAGCCAGCTGACATTAAACCAAACACGTGGCCTAAATTCAAGGTAAGCAGAAACAGTAAAACTGCTGCAATTGATTTTAATAATTACTACTTTTCGCCGACAATTGACTTTATAAGGCGTTCATTCTAAAATGAATTGTGCCAGCTACACAGTCTCTGACTACCCTGAATTTACCTACGGCACGTGCCTTGACCTTAGAAATCTAAGGCCTTATCAACTAGGCTCGAGAGAGGTCCCATACTCAAGGGTTTTTTAATGTAAAGCTCTGGAAACTTCGCAAGAGACGATCATTATTGTTATAATTACCAAGAGTTTGAGAGAAAACATGAAGTTGGCCGATTTGGATTACGCAGATGATATTGTTTTAATTGAAGAGAAGGAAAAAAGATAGGATGAAGAATAAATTTTGCGAAAACAGAAATATTAAACATGAATATGGAAAACCCGATAGCGTGCAAAATAAATGATAAGGATGTTAATGAAGTAAAAAAAATTAAGTACATTGGTACTATTGTATCAAAGGATTGTTCTTTAAAAAATAAGTTTGAGAAAAGAATTAGGAAAGTTAACCAAGCAGTGGGCATGTTGAAATCTTTCAATACACACTAAGATAAAAATTTATAAAAGTATGGTGAGACCAATTGTTATATAGGGCAATCACAGATGCAAAATTTGGGGCTTTTGAAAATAAAACGTTGTAAATAATATTACGTATACGATGGAAGGATAAAGTGACGAATGAGAGTGTTAGAGAAATTACGAAAGTACAACCGGTAGAAGAGTATGAGTATGTTAGATTGTCGCGATGGAAATGGATGGGGGCATATTTACAGACGAGAGGGACGATATGTGCAATATGTACCAAAATGGGAGGCAGCTGGAAGAAGGGAAAGAGGTAGACCGAAGGAAACATGGATAACGACGATGAAGAGAGAGGCAGGAGATAGTTTTTGGATGACGAATTGGAGGAGATTGCTCCGGATAAGTACTGGTTGAGAGAAATTATTAGGGCCTTTTTCATCCCTTGAATACCATTGGAGATTGATTGATTGATTAATAATGAAAGCGACACGCGTATCTTCACCACCAGACCATTAAAGATCTTGAAAAGATGTTTTAAAGAAAATGCCGTTAGGGGAAATGAGCGGTTGTCCCATAAAAGCAACCTAAGCAACAAATCAATGAAACGTGATAAGAAGCAAGGGAAAGCTTAACTCTCTATAATGGAGGCAGGTTTCATTGCTTGGTAAATCTTTAAATTTTTGGTTTGCTTTTTCTTGAGTAGTATTCGATGGTTTTAGTAAAAGCAATTTTCTACTTCAAAGGAACATTTTGTGATCAGTCTTCCTTTTCAATAAGGCCAAATGCATGTTATCTAAATTCGCACGTTTAGCCGTCCTCAAAGACAATGGTTTCTCTCTACCAGAGCTTCATTTACTCTTTTCATAAATGGTATTTTTTCGATAGAACAGAGAAAATATAGATTGTTTTTTTATTAAAAATTTGTGATTTTTTCTGAATAGGTTTAAACTTTCCTCGAGCGATATTAAAATAATGCTAGTGTTACGGCCTAGGGCAAATCTCAAAAGACAATCACTATCTAAGGAAACGGCATTTTAAAGAAAAAGAAGCACGTATTTGAGGGTGGAGAAAGATAGATAAAACTGATGGAAAGAAAAAGAGATAAACCGTCAAATAGGAGAAAAAAACATACAAACAGAAAAAAGGAGGAAAGAAAGACACAATATGAACGTGGCGAGGGATAAAAAACGATGGAAAGAATCAAATACAAACAAACAAAATGTGCAAAAGTGGGAAGGGAGAAAGAAACGATGGAAAGAATGAAACACTAACAACCAAAGAGTACAAAAAGGCAAGAAAGAAAGAAACGATGGAAAGAAATCAACAGGTCCACAAGCAAACAGTAACAAAGGGAAAAAGAGAGAGAAATGATTGAAAGAATGAAACACAAACAAAAAACGGTACAAAAATGGAGGAGGGAAAGTAACGATGTAAAAAATGAAACACCAACAAACAAACAATACAAACGTCAGCAATACAAACGTCGCATGAAGAAACAAACGATGAAAAGAAAGAAACTGAAACATAAATACAAGCCCTACAAACGTGGCAAGAAGAAAGAAACAGAAACATACAAACAGGCAGTATATAATTAGCAAGAAAAAAGAAAGAAAGGAAAGATATAAACATACAAACAAACAAACCAAGAATACGAAAGAGGCAATAAAAAGAAAAGAACTTAAAAAGAGGATTCATCACATTTTTGTTCGTTTAAGCTTGGACCCATTCTTTCAGACCCTGGCAAAGCCTTGTTTAAATATCTTTTGGTACTACTTTCCCCTTTTTGTCTCAAGCGTTTAGTCGTGCTAAGCTCTCCATCAGACATGTTAGTACCACTTTGGTCCTGTCTTCCTTTGGAAGTCAAACTCTGTTTATATGCAACTAAACGTCAACATATTAATTTTTTTTCTCCAAAAATTGTCCAAGGAAATTAAGTAGCGATATTGGCCTGTCCTTTGCTATACCAGTGTATACATTTCCAGGCCTGCAGTTGAAAATCATTGCAACAGTTATAAGAATGGATGGGACGTACCCTATATATACTCCATGCTGAATTGGATAAGTTTGTAACAGTTTTTATTGCTTTTTCCAGAAAGTAATGAATATTTGTTTGGTTAGTGCTGGTTTGTTTGATGGTCCTGCCGGGTCTAGTTTTTTGGCGTTCGTGACACTACTCTGAGTGTGCAGCTTATGGTCAGTTTGTTATTATACACCTTCATTACCTCCTTTTTAAATTTTACATTGTAGGTGGCGTTATTTTCTCTTAATATGTCAAATATTCCTTCACACTGTCTCCTAAATAGTAGATCGATTTCGGTTTCTATTTGTTGGGCGTTTTTCCTTCTTTTAATCCCTGCCTCTGTTAATTATTATTCTGTTGATGAGCTAAAGTTGCTCCACCTTTATCTATTGAGTTCAGGTGGAAAATGGCAAGGTTTTTTATACTATTTTGTGGATGTGTTTAGAATCTATGTCTTATATAGTAGATTTTATCGCTACCGTTTCTTATTTTATTTATTCTGATTCTCTGCCTATAAGATATCTTGGTTCTTATTACTGGAGATCATTTTCTCTTCCCCCCTTTGGCTCTTTTGTAGTTCTTTTTTTCTGCTTATCCATATTAGATGTGATGATATTGTTATCATTATGTTAGAATAATCTGATAGGAAGGATAGTCCAGATTGTATTTTTACGTTCTAGTAGAAGGTGCTGTTTGTTAATATTATATCTTTTTTGGTTGTAATCTTGGTCTATACTTTAGACAATAATTTGCTAGCTTAGCTCCTCCAAATTTCTTGATATCTTATTGATTCCAGTTGTACAGTTTGAGTGCAGTGAACCTGAATTTAGTTCTTCGATAAATATCGCTAGTTTGCCCTCGGTGTTGCTTTAAGGAAAGTTGGTCATTGGAGATGTAGTTTCTCCTTGTGGCTTGCTTTCTCCCTGTGCCTACTATGTGCCGAGTGTATTTCCCTTTAGATTGCTATATAGCTCTAGTCTAGATCATTTATATCTCTATATATTATATTTTTACAGATATCTATTATCTGTAATAGATATGTTTCCTTATTATAACTACTCTGGGTCCTTTTGCCCCCCAAAAAATCGTTCCACTATTGGTCCATCTGTATATATATATATATATATATATATATATATATATATATATATATATATATATATATGTGTATGTGTGTGTGTTTGTGTGCGTGTGTGTGCTAGTATTTTTTTTACTTCCGTAACTTAGAATCATCATGTTTTGCATAAAATAATAAAAATGAGAATTCACTTGAATAGCGGATATCTCTTAAGAGACAGACAGATACCAGTTTTAGTGATGGTGTGGGCAGACGTAACATCAACTGATCAACAGACATTTCTCATTTTGATTGAAAAGGAAATAAAGATGAATCAATCTGTTCATATGGACATGTTAAAGGAGAATGTCATCAGCTCGGTGATTGCTACATATATGCACATATGTATAATCACTGATAAAATAGGGAAAGAAGTAAAGTTGCTTTTTTAAAAGAAGTAAAGAGGAATTGTACCCATTTAGAAGCATGAAATTAACCATATGACCATGGGACATATCGGTATTTAACCTGGAGATTTAAAATATGCCATCGGATTTGGCGCTAGGTTGCGCTATCTAGTAGCAAAACCCTCATTTAGCAAGTTAGCTATTCAAAGGCACTTGTAAGTGAATTTAACCATGGGAAACCATCAATGCAAAAAACATTTACCATCTTATCACAAAACGACGGAGCTCAATGGAGGGAATTTCCCTCTTGTTCATGATTGAATCATTGGTTTTCGTCATTGATCGAGGTCAGCACATACTTTTTGACGTCAGTTCTTACTCTTTATTGTTGACACTCCGCCTGCTCCAATTGTTTATCGCAGTCCTAGGTTGGATATGTGTGCGTCGCTACTGCCATTGCCGTCTTTGGGTTGCTTGCGATTCTATCGTCATCTATTCGTTTGAAGTCTTCGGAGTCGTAATGTATCGACGTTGTTGGGCCTTTGCCTTGTTGTCGTCACATCTTTGCCAACGTCACATACAAAATCAAAAAGGTCACATCGCTGCAAAAAAAATCTGAATCAAGTTATCGCCATCGTCAAGCCTTCTCTCTCATCACCTGTGTTTTCTCCATCGCCACGTCTTCGACATCGAGAAATCTTCTCCAATGTCATTTTTGCCACCCTTGCTTTTTTGATAGTTTTGTATATTTATATATATATATATATATATATATATATATATATATATATATATATATATATATATATATATATATATATCCAAAAAGGTACAGTAGCATACGTGTAAATATAGGGATAAACCACAGTAATAGGACTAATTATATATGCGAAACCAGGTTTCGACGGAGACATCCGTCATTGTCAGTCGCTAGTGAATAAGTGAGGTACAGAAGTTGCTTAACGTACAAACACACAAATCAGTGGCGCTAAGATGTAATATGTGAGAATGTGTCGGCATTTTTGAGAAAAGGAAGTATGAATTTCTTGCTTTAAAGGTATTAGTATTGAATGCCTGTCGGACGTATTAATGTTGGGAATTTCTCTTATAATTGCCGATTCAATTAAGCGTCGATATATATAATTATGAGACTTATAAACTATTTTAGCATTATCAATATCAATTTGATGATTTGTATTGGACATATGTAGAAGTAAACTAGAGGAAAGAGCACCACGTCGCATATCGCATTCGTGTTCATTAATTCTCTTGGATAACACTGGTCTGCGTCAATAATGTTCCTGAGGGTTTCATAGATGATTCTTAATGAAATTTGTCTTCTTAATCCAAATCAAGCATTCATATTGCTCTATCAGGTCTAGCTCTTAAGATACAGATCAAGCTCCCTAGATGGCATTAGAGAGCTCAGTCTCTAGCTGACCGCGAGCGCGAGTGGTTGTGTGTTGCTTGCTCACTCTCCAACTAAGTGTTGGTTTTTTAATCCATGACTTTTCTCATCTATGAACAGTGTTTAAAGTGTATTTCTAAAACTTTATTTATCTTTGTGATTTTTTTGCAGGCAAATACATTAGAAAAACTCCTTATATTTCATAAAAATGAATAGAAAGTGTAAAAAACAGTCCTGATAGATTTTGTTTTGTTTGTGGAAAGGTAACTTTTAGTGATCAGCAATGCACTATAACGCCGTTAGTAAAGTTCCTTTACAATGCATATTTTGGAATAAAGCTAGGTGATCAAGACAAAAACTTTGCTCCACATATGTGCTGCAAAGCCTGTGTCATAGCCTTAAGACGCTGGAGTGAGGGCAAAATGAACTGTTTGTCATTTGGTGTACCTATGGTGTGGAGAGAAGGAAAGGACCACATTACAGACTGCTATTTTTACAGGACAAATCTTAAAGGTGAGATAATTACTTTAACAATATAGTCCTTGACAAATCTAGAAATGTTTATACAAATCTTTTGGTAGCCTATTAAAATTGTAATTGTGTATAAAAATAGTGTATTATGCTGGTAGAAAAATTGTGGTTAAATTGTATATAAAAATTGATTGTATTTAAAAATTGTAAATTTACCTGGTATGAAAAATGTGTATAAAAATGTGGAAACGAGGGTCGAGTGAATTAAAAGTATGTAAATTCAGTATGCGAAACTTTTTTTCAGGTGTCAATAAGAAGAACAAACACACTGTAGTCTATCCTGATGTTCCTTCTGCCATTAAACCATAACCACATGGTCCAGGAGTTCCAGTTCCTTCTCTACCTAAAAATACTGAGCTACAAGACAATATAGAAGATATAGAAGTGGATGACACTGACACTTCAGGGACATATCAGCCTACGTCTACAATGACTTTGCCAAGACCACTCACTCAAGGTCAATTAAATGACTTGACTAGAGATCTTGATCTTTCTAAAGAGAACGCACAACTTCTTGCATCCCGCCTTAGTGAGAGCAACCTCCTCTCTCAAGAAACTACATACTTTTGGTTCAGAAATAGAGACGGAGAGTTTCGAAAGTTGTTTGCAGTTGATTCTTGCAGCTCTTTGGTGTATTGCAATGATGCAAAAGGTTTAATTGAGGCACTTGGCGTTCCTTACCATCCAAGTGAATGGAGGCTCTTTATTGATTCTTCTAGCAGAAGTTTGAAAGCAGTACTCTTAAATATTGGCAATAAAATGGCATCTGTACCTATTAACCATTCAGTTCAGTTAACAGAAAGCTACGAAAATATGAAAGTATTGATTAATACAATCAAATACTCTAACCAGAACTGGTTAATATGTGGTGATCTCAAGGTAAGATATATTTTACTTTATTGAACTTGTTAAATATTTCAAGGAATGTTTGTTTCTAAATACCAATGACAGAAGGATATTATACACATATTAGTTTCTCCCTACCCCTAATAAACTTAGGGAAAATTGCCTATGCAAAAAATAGAAGTTCTTAGAAACCATGTACATCAATATGCATCAATATGTTTTCTTTCAGGATGTGTGCCTTCTTCTTGGGATGCAAGGAGGCTACACAAAATATTCATGCTTCATGGGATAGCCGGGCGGATAGTCTTCACTATAAGCAAAAAGACTGGCCATCTCGAGAGGCATTCCAAATTGGCTGCCACAATGTGGTAGCTCAACCTCTAGCCCCTCCTAAAAATGTTTTACTGCCTCCTCTCCATATAAAGCTTGGCCTGATAAAGAACTTTGTCAAAGCACTGAATAAAGAAGGCCAAGCTTTTAAGTATCTACTGCAAAAATCCCCACAGATCAGTGATGCCAAGCTCCATGCAGGCATATTTGATGGTCCCCAAATTAGAATTCTGTTAAAGGACAAGCATTTTCACACCAATATGGAAGCCAGTGAACAAGAAGCATGGCAAGCGTTTAGTATGTAAAGTAATCGACGGTTTTCTGGGAAATAAAAGAAGCTCAGAATATATCTCACATGTAAATGAGCTTATTAAAAGCTTCGAAAAAATGGGAGCTCGCATGTCGCAAAAAATGCATTTTATCCAGTCACATCTTAACTATTTTTCGGCAAACTGTGGAGATTATAGCGAGGAACAAGGAGAAAGATTTCACCAAGACATAAAGACGAGGGAGACAAGATATCAAGGACGCTGGGACATCAACATGTCAGCTGACTATTGCTGGTGTCTTAAACGCGACGAACCAACATCGCTTCACAAGCGGAAGTCATCAAGGACTTCTTTTCTTGGAAAATAGTTTCTTTGCACTCCTGGGTAAGCTCATAAGTAATCTGTAAGTTTAAAATGAATTAAAAGAAAGTCAAATTGAGTCGGTATTTTTTTATTACAAGTAATTGTAATTTATTAAATAACTTTTATATAAATAAGGGATTTTTTTCAAAAATGGCCCTTTTCTAAAAAAATTAGTGCGCTGTATCTCAAAAACCAGACCTTATTGAGCAAAATGAATGTCATATTTCAATTTAGGAGAACAATTTCGTTAGAAATCACTAAAGAAACCCGCAGGAACAGAAATCCTTTTTTCAAACGCAGGCCTGTGTAATCTGTTGCTTTCACCGATGTATAATTCATTACATGATTTGCATAGAATAACATAAACTACCTGTTCTTTATCGATCGATCTAATTTTGGATAGGCTAAATCTGATCGTATTCTCGTATTGAAAGGCAATATTGATTCTGTTAGTACGTTCTAACTTTTTGAAATTGATTAACTGGGGGGAGTATGGAAAGGTAACATTATATTTGTCGCATCTGTTTTCCTTATAATTAGCTGGGGAATAATAGATGGTCCTGGCTTTATAGTGACACTTTTCTATGAACTAAAGGGGATATTGCAGTTCAATGAATGTTTAGATGATTGTATTAATTTCGTCTTACAAGAAAAAAGCATCACAAATTCGATTTGCTCTAAGTAACATGGAAGAAACTACAGACCTTTTAAGAGATACATTGTGACACGAGAAATAATGAATATAAGCATTAGAATTAATTGGTTTCCGGTAGACGGAACAATATGATTTGTCGTTTATTTTGGATATTTTTATATTTCCACAAGCGGCAATAAGTTGTTCAGTTCCCATTCTACTTTAAATGTAATAGTTGGGTGGATCTATTAAATTGCTCAAAGAATGAATCTAATCTATTATCATTGATGGGCTATGTGGCACATATATCGTCTACATAGAGGAACCACGTTATGGAAATTGTGTAAAATGGGGGAAAGGAGGTGCTTTTCAAAATCCTCCATAAACAGCTTACATAATATGGGGGAAAGGAGATTGCCCATACTCATGCCATATTTCTGCCTATAAAAACAATCTTCAGCTCTAAACACATTGTCCGTCACACACAAACGAACTAATTTTACAACTTTATTACACTGTAGGGGTAATGTTAGGTTAGACGAACTTGCCTTTGGGGATGTAGTTTCTCCTTGTGGCTTGAATTCTCCCTGTGCCTACTATGTGTCTTGTGTGTTTTCCTTTAAATTGCTATATAGCTCTAATCGAGATCATATATATCTGTGATAGAACGGGTTGAAGCTGAGTTAATTTCAACTTCTATCACATATTAATTAAAACCACGATGTTGCCCACGTGCATCTTTGATTCGAAGCTTGACGTCTTATCACAGCCACCGGATGTCAATGTTTAAACAACGAGGTTATCGTCCCCCCGTTCGCCCCCATACGCCGACCTCGCCAGATTGAGTTAGGCTTATGGGCAGATAAGGCATTGTTCTCCGGCTCGGCTGTGCGTTCCCTCGAAGCTCCCACCCCATTGTCCCCCACGCCAAGGAGATGTCCTGGCTATTTATATGGAAACTTTACTACTAAGATCAGATTGGAGATCCAGATTTTCGTCGCGAAACATCACCACGACCATCTCTCCCTTTGTGCGCCAAGGGACCTCGACCTCGAGATTCACTATCACTTGTCCAGAAGGAGGACAATATCCCTTAAGCGCCAAAGTTCGAGCCTTTGTGACGCCAAGTCCCCAAGGCTTCCCCCCCTGTTGTTCAGAGGAGAACAGCATTAGAACAGCCATTGTTCGTTCGAGCCCGTTGACAAGAAACGGTTCTTACCCTTCCCCCTTGTTGTTCAGAGGAGAACAGCATTAGAACAGCCATTGTTCTTGAGTCCGTAGACAAGAGACGGATCTAACCCTTCCCCCTTGTTGTTCAGAGGAGAACAACATTAGAACAGCCATTGTTCTTGAGCCCGTAGACAAGAGACGGTTCTCCCCCCCCCCTTTGTTCAGAAGAGAACAACGTAGAACAGCCAATGTTCTTCAAGCCGTTCGTCGATAAACGGTTCTCCTTCCCAAGACGCCACGTCAGGATCCTTTTATTCCCCCCCTTCGGCTGGAACTCGCCAGCGGACCGAAATTCCTTCAAGCCGCCTTCCACTGCACCACTAGCGTAAAGTTACGTAAGCCAAACGTCACCTTTGAGTACTTAACCCTTTTGTAAATTCTATCCTGTGCTTTAAATGGTTTAGCGAACCATCCCATCTCTTTAACTCTATATTTGTTTTACCTTTTTAAATCCTTTAAATCCTCGGATTAGCCGAGCCCCCACGACCCTTTCCATTCTCTGTTTATGTCAATATTTTCCGTTTTTGTGTTTGTTGATAGTTATTATTAATAAAATTCTATTTTATTAATGATAGCAATATTATTATCCTTGAGCTCAGTTCCACTTCTTAAGCATATCGAAGATACATAATATCGGCCGCCAGACATTAACGCACTCTAAAGATAATTAAGGAAGTTTCCTCAACGAATAGTGATATTTGGTATCGTCGGGAGTCATTCTACGACATATATATATATATATATATATATATATATATATATATATATATATATATATATATATACTATTTAAATTTGGTATCAGGTGTGTAAGGTTTAACGCTATATCTTTGCAAACACTGGTCTCAGTCGAGTAAAGCATAGTGTTATTAGGTATAATAATAGAATATAGTAGTTCCCTTTTGTTTTAACGATTGCTATCCCCTTTTTTTTGAAACTTAAGAATCTGGAGTAGCTCAAGGAACTGTTATAATAATTTGTTTGTGTTTTTTTTGTGATTTGAGTCATTGGTTATTTAGATTGAGAAACCAAGTACGAATAGGTCAGTGCCCATATTTAGGTAGGCTAATTCTATAGAGGCATTATTCTTATTGCGAGGAATTTTAGTTGGTTGACTAGTGGGCCCCCAAGTGCAAAGATGACTCAGTTCGAAATCTGTAAAGCGCAAGGAGAATCCTTGGGACTTTCTGGAAAAGAACTAATTAAGTACATAAGAGAGGAACAGATAAGACAAGTTGAGCTTCACCATCAGATTGAATTAGCTCGGATTGAAGCAGAATTTCAAAGAAAAGAGGAAGAAAGAGAAATACAACGAGAGGAACGAGAAAGAGAAATACAACGAGAAAAACGAGAAAGAGAAATACAACGAGAGAAACGAGAAAGAGAAATACAACGAGAAGAACGAGAAAGAAAAATACAACGATAAGAACGAGAAAGAGAAATCCAACGAGAAGAAAGAAGGAAGGATTCGCGCCCCTTCCCAGGAAAGCTGACAAAGTTTCCGAGCCCCGTAAAACCCCAAAACTTCTTTCCCCCAAACCAACAACGGGACTCCAAACCTCCCGTTAAGATTTCTCCTCCATCTCTCTTCCCGAAGCGACCAACCATATGCTTCACCTGTGGTGAAGAAAACCACATGAGCTGGAATTGCCCCAAAAATTCTAGGCTTAGAAGCGGACCAGCCCACCAAGTTCACCAGATTAATACAACCCCGGCTCCCCCGGTGGTACAGACCCAAGCAGAAACTTCTCCCCCTCCGTCAGGCCACCAGGTAAAGTTGATTTTTGTTAAAAGTTCATCGGGAACTTTGAAATATGAGGAGGGCAGCGTGGACGGCTGCCGAGTATCGACTCTCGTCAGGGAGACAGGATGTACGTGTTTCATCGTGTCCGACGGACTCCTCCCAGTGGCCTCTAACCACACAAAATTTGCGGTGGTACATGACCACCTTGGGCCGGCGAACCGATTCCCTGTCCTTAGATGTTACCTGCAGTGTCAATATTATGATGGCTGGGCTGAAGTCATTACAGCACCCATAAAATTCTGTTCCGTACTTATAGGACAGAGCCTCCAAGTAAGTTTCGACCCTGTGTTTCAGGCCGCCCTTCCTCGAGGCCGAGATAAGAAAGAAGCCCAGGAGCCCGTCCCCATCAGAACCCCGATACCGTCCGATTTCTCGGAAACCCTTAACGAGGACTTTAGGACGGCACAAAAGGAGTGTGAATCACTAACACCCTTAGGTGATAAGGCCCAAGACAAGGACACGGAGACTGTCCGTGGACCCCAAGAAAAAAAGAAACCCCAACGCGCCCATGGAAATACCTTCGTAGAACTGGACGAAACATCGGCGCTTGAAGAAGATTACTCCGCGGAGTCCCTTAATGTAATCCAGACAGTGTGCATCCAACCTGATGCTGATTACCCTCCTCCTTCCCTACCAGGCTAGTCTTTGGAACCCTCTGACCTGGATAGTGACGCGCAGCTGACACCACGTCAGAAAAGTCAGCTACAAGAACTAATTAAATGGAGTCACCATTTACCCGCCCTATTAGCTCTTTTCGAGCGACTGCGTGAAAATGGCCTCACCATTGGCCCCAGCAAATGCCATTTTGCCCACGAAACCATCAAATATTTGGGTTTCAAAATAGGACAAAGCAAGTTAGGTCCCCACGAGAACAAGATTAAGGCAATCGCCGACATGCTCCTCCTGATTACAAAGAAGCCATTAAGATCGATCCTAGGATCAGTCTCTCCCTATCAGCGATTTGTTCCAAATTTCGCTGCAACTTCGGCCCCCCTATGCCCCCTTCAAAAAAAGAATTTCCCCGATCGTTTACGTTGGAATGATGACGCTGTTTCCCATTTTAATCAGCTCAAGAGTAAGTTCATTTCTGCCCCCATTTTAAAGTTGCCCAACCCGGAAAAATCCTTTGGGGTTAAGACCGACGTGAGCAACGAGGGCATTGGAGGTGTACTCCTTCAATACGAGGATGACGGCACGAGTCATCCAGTTGCATATGCTAGTCGTCAATTATTACCACGCAAAAAGAGATATGCCACTATGGAAAAGGAAGCTCTATCAATTATCTGGGTCATAGACAAATTCAAGATGTACTTGATAGGTAAAGAATTTCAAATAGGAACCGAACACCATCCGTTAGCCTATATTAGGAATGTGAGACACTCAAACGGCCGCATCATGCGCTGAAGGTTACTCTTGCAAGAGTATCAGTTTGAAATAAATTATATAAAAGGTTCCGATAACCAGGTCGCTGACGCCCTCAGTAGGAATGCGTTACCGAATAGCGTAGAGTAAGTGTAATCATAGGATTAGTATCTTCATGTAGGTATATACCGTCTTGTACGACTTAAATTAAGATTCTCTTGTAATATAATAAATTAATCTATATGTCTGAATTTTGTAACGCTCAATGTCTAATTTTTTTTTGTATGTATATATATTTGTACCTATTAATTTACGTATAAATTATTTTGTCCCGTATGTACTAATTTTATATCATTTCATTGTTTCATGCCTTTTTTTCTTTGATTAAGTTGTATTAAAGGTTATTTTCCCCTGTAATCTAAAGATGAAAATAATCATATGTATTGAGGTAATACGAGTTATGTGCAGGAAGGTACGGTTGGTACAAGAAAACGAGTTCCCCTCAACGGAGCTCTATCGTTGTCCCTTGTCTCTTTTTTTTCGAAGTGACAACTTCCCCCGGAATGGAGGGGTGTGATAGAACGAGTTGAAGCTGCGTTAATTTCAACTTCTATCACATATTAATTAAAACCACGATGTTGCCCACGTGCATCTTCGATTCGAAGCTTGACGTCTTATCACAGCCACCGGATGTCAATGTTTAAACAAGAAGGTTATTGTCCCCCCGTTCGCCCCCATACGCCGACCTCGCCAGATTGGGTTAGGCTTATGGGCAGATAAGGCATTGTTCTCCGGCTCGGCTGTGCGTTCCCTCGAAGCTCCCACCCCATTGTCCCCCACGCCAAGGAGATGTCCTGGCTATTTATATGGAAACTTTACTACTAAGATCAGATTGGAGATCCAGATTTTCGTCGCGAAACATCACCACGACCATCTCTCCCTTTGTGCGCCAAGGGACCTCGACCTCGAGATTCACTATCACTTGTCCAGAAGGAAGACAATATCCCTTGAGTGCCAAAGTTCGAGCTTTTGCGACGCCGAGTCCAAAAGGCTTCCCCCTTGTTGTTCAGAGGAGAACAGCACTAGAACAGCCATTGTTCGTTCGAGCCCCGTTGACAAGAAACGGTTCTCACCCTTCCTTCTTGTTGTTCAGAGGAGAACAACATTAGAACAGCCATTGTTCTTGAGCCCGTAGACAAGAGACGGTTCTCACTTCCCCTTTGTTCAGAAGAGAACAACGTAGAACAGCCATTGTTCTTCAAGCCGTTCGTCAAGAAACTGTTCTCCTTCACAAGACGCCACGTTAGGATCCTTTTATTCCCCCCCCCTTCGGCTTGAAATCGCCAGAGGACCGAAATTCCTTCAAGCCACCTTCCACTGCACCATTAGCGTAAAGTTACGTAAGCCAAACGTCACCTTTGAGTACTTAACCCTTTTGTCAATTCTATCCTGTGCTTTAAATGGTTTATCGAACCATCCCATCTCTTTAACTCTATATTTGTTTTACCTTTTTAAATCCTTTAAATCCTCGGATTAGCCGAGCCTCCACGACCCTTTCCATTCTCTGTTTATGTCAATATTTTCCGTTTTTGTGTTTGTTGATAGTTATTATTAATAAAACTCTATTTTATTAATGATAGCAATATTATTATCCTTTAGCTCAGTTCCACTTCTTAAGCATATCGAAGATACATAATATCGGCCGCCAGACATTAACGCACTCTAAAGATAATTAGGGAAGTTCCCTCAACCAATAGTGATATATGGTATCGTCGGGAGTCATTCTACGACAATATCTCTATATAATATATTTTTTCAGATATCTTTTATTTCATCGAGCCGTTTTCCTGAGTTGTTCTTGATGTATATGCAATAGCCTGCTATTTTCTAGAGCTATTTTCTATTTATCTATGTTTCCTTATTATTACTACTCTGGGTCCTTTTGCCTCCCCCCCCCAAATCGTTCCACTATTGGTCCATCCGTATATATATATATATATATATATATATATATATATATATATATATATATATATATATATATATATATATATATATATTTATATATATATATATATATATATGTGTGTGTGTGTGTATGTGCTTTTTATTTTTTTATTATTTTTTTCTATTTCCACGACAGAGAATCATCATATTTTACATAAAATTATAAAAATGAGATTTCACTTGAATAGCGGATTTCTCTTAAGAGACAGATACCAGCTTTGGTGATAGTGCGGGTAGACGTTCAGACGTAACATTAACTGATCAACAGACACTTCTCATTTTGTTTGAAAATAAGGTAAATATGAATCAACCTGTCAATATGGAAATGTTAAAGGAGAAAGACATCAACTGGGTGATTGCTACATAAGAAAATGCCGGTGTAGCCCTTTAATAATTTGAAAAACCCTTCCATCCAGCGAAAAATGTTCAAGACTGGTTCCAGAAAAATTTTAAGATTTGTTCAGACGAAGTTTTGCCTCCCTTTACACCATATTTGAAACCCGTGGACTTCGGCGTGTGGTCGATACTTAATGGGAAAACCTGCACCTAATCACAGCAAAGTGATGAAGTTCTGAAGTACAAAATGGAAAAATGCAGTGAGGAAATATCACTTGCGTTCATCCCGTACGGGCCACTGCAATGTGTTATGCTAACCTCAGCGCTGACTCCACTCAGTGTCCTTTTTTGCCCTAGTTTAGCTACTCATCTTTCTTTCACTAACATATATTTTTCACCTTTTTCTTCCTACTCTCCTCATCTACTTCACCGCAGGAGGATAGTCTCTGTGTTCAGTTACATTTGGCTCTCTAGGCATGAGTAGAAATTTTGGAAGCCCCGTCATTGGCATGCTTGGAACTTTCTGAGGGGGCTGTGTCAAGATATTGTGCTACCACCTCGTTCCGTCGCAGCATTCTTTTTTATATGACTATCCTTTCAACCCACTCTCTATGCTTTTGGAGCTGAGCAGCTACCCCATGCGGGGGTAGCTGGTTGTAAGTAACTAGGACTAGAGGACTCTTGGCCGGTGGGCGCGAATAATGAGAAGAGCGGTTTTCACATCAATTAACACTTCCCTGCAGGTAATGTGATAACGACGTCGCAGCGGCTGTTCTCTTGACCCAGAGGCTGCACTACTTGTGTCGGGCTAGGTTTACTGCCTTGTTAGCTGACAGGCTAAATAAACGTCTATGGTCATGTCTGTTTTTGCCACAACAGATGTTTAGATCTTGGCTGTCCTGCCGAGGATTAGTATGTATGACTACGAATATCTGTCCTGTCGTCCTGCCTCTATGACTGCTTAGTTGAGATTTTCATCATTTAGGGAAGGTCCGTCCACTGGGCAACTTCTGGTAGGCGTGCATCGCTGCACAGGTAAGGATCACCAACATAAACGCACACAGGGTAACCTACTTAAAAGTTGAAAAACCAAAGACATAAACGCACACAGGGTGACCTACTTAAAAGTTGAAAAACCAAAGACAGGAGAAGTGGGGGTGGTTGAACGCGAGTTATAGCCCACCCCACCAACGGCCTTTTTTCTTCTTTAGTGGTCACAAATGAAGGAACCCTCGTGTAAATGTTCAAAAGTTCGGAATACGTATCTCTTTCTTTCCTACGAAGAACATAATAATAGCGGCACTGCGGCCAGTGGTGGCGCTTTCCGCTAACTTTCTGATTGCGGCAAAGGGGTTTCTCCTTTGTCATATTATGAGGTGCCTCTGTGCAGCCATACATGTTTTACGGAGGTGGCTCACCCTTGCTTTCTCATGGACCCCTTCATAACTCTTCTAGCGGAGAATGCGTTTCTTCCTTTATGTTTGATATATTCGGGAGTTCCCGCTCACCCCCATTTTACAGGGATTCCTCTCAGCTACTACCAATTGCACCGGTATCCCATTCTTTGCCCAGGGGCCCCACAAGGGAAGCGCCATCTCAGTCGCCGCCCTTCCTGCTGTAGTTCAGTGACCCATCGTACACCTCGTTGATCCGAGGTTTGTTTCTTTGATGAGACTCATCCTGCCTACTCACCCTTTCTTCCCAATGCAGGTCGCCATGCGAACTCCAGCGGCGTACGTGACGGGTCAGAGGCCCTATATGTCCCTGGTCGTGATACCTAACACCTGTCTGAGAAAATGGCCAGTTAGAGTCCCCCCTTTCTGAAGTGGAGCCAACTCACAAGGAAAGAGAAACACACCTCGCCAACGTAGTACTACCTTGACGGCCAAGATCTTTTCCATTTCAGAGAAAGAGCTTGTCGAGACAGGTCCCTCCGGCCGTCAGGGCCGTTACAGGAATAGGGGGAAGCGGGTTCGGTCCACGGCCTCCTCTCCAAAAATAAAAAAATAAGAAATATTAATCTAAGAAGAAGAGTGGTTCCTCTCCTTTCCATGTGGTGGCGGGAAGGGACAGGTCTACTACTGATTCGGCGAGCGATCTGGTAAAGACTGGCACGTTCGGCACCGAGCCACCTTTCGTCGGGGATACCCATACAAATACCATATTTGCAAGTGTGGTGAGTAGAGCATTGATTAGGTCGGAGACTTCCACTCAGAGAATACCTTGTAAAATCGAGGTTGCTGGCTTCAAACGCTTCTTAGCAATTTGCTCCACTGATGGCAGTAGGTTAGTCCAAGTCAATATGTTCCATAACAGGACAATATTATTTAGACTGATTATAAGAGAGCCGAACTTGACCCTTTCCTCCGACAGGAGCCTTCTGGTGAATGCGGCAGACCCTTCCGATTAGGCCATGTTTAGTGTTTTTTGGACATTAAATGGTGGGCCAGCTAATGTGACAACGTATTCTAGCAGAATTTCTTCAAAGTGGTGTTATATGCATACTCACTCATGGACTATACCTTGAAAGACATTACGGAAGAACTGGCTGCCGAATTAGCAGTCGTGGTTGCAGGTATGATGACAAATGAGGGGAGAGGGCTCAAACACACCACTACACTCTTTGTTATGTTCGGGCGTGACGAGCTCCTTGAGTTGGGGCATGCAGGTTGGTATCGTTACCGTGTGAAAGCATTCGTGCGTCAAGGTGATACTACTGTAACTGTTTCGGCCATACGAGTCGCTCGTGTGACGTGCAAAGTTTGGTGTAGTTAATTTTCTTTAATTTATCAAAAATAATATACGATAAGTTCATATACCAGTATGTATGGCCACGTGTGTAAATTGCGGAGAGCTTCACCATACACCCCTTTAAAAGTGGTACGTATCTCTTGGAGAGCTCAACAAACTTTGATAATTCATGCTTCTACGGCCAACAAGCTCCGGAACTTTTCCTTGTACAGGTGACCCGTATCTCTCTGAGTCAGGCCTGGATGGCATATTTCTTCAATGGAATATCAATGGACTCAAGACGATTTGGAAGAGCTGCTGAGGCTCATAAACTATAATTCCACTTCAGCTAACTTTCTGCAGAGGAACATGCTAGGCGTGTACCTCATATCCACTCTCCTGGGTTATAAGGGTTTTGCAATCCTACCACTATGGGTTTGAGGCCGAAAAGAGGATATGGGATTTACACTCTACATCAGGGCTGGGAAAACTTTTTTTAGCCGTGGGCGAAAATTTCAAATGAAAGAATACGGCAGGCGATAAATAAAATTTAACTCTGGAATCTTTGTAAATGTTTAAATTTATTACATGGTGCGATAGGGTCATGCATTAATATCTTAAAAAATTCATAAACAGCATTTTTATTGATTGCCACCACGGAAAGTGGAATATAATTAGAATTTGTGAATACAAATACACCCTTGGCTAAAATAATGGGGCAGGTATAAAAAAAGTAATAATATGATTGAAAATCATTTACTTCATACTTGACATAATACAAATAAATGTTTTTGCGTATATTCTAGCGATAATCAGTATTTGATATGGCTTCCTTTTGCTTTTATAACTGTTTTTATGCGTTTTTGGCATACTTGAGACTAAGTTGGAACAGATGGTTGGCTCAATTTTCTGCCACTCTTCATCAATTTTTGCTGTTAATTCACTTTTTGTGGAACATTTGTGCACCCTCACTCTTGTGCCCGTGTGTGACCACAAATGTTCAATTGTGTTGAGGTCTTGAGATTGAGAGGGCCATTCTATCAGCTCACCCCTTTCTTTTCAAACCAACCCTTTGTCTTGTTGCACGATTACATCATCTCGTATGTCATCATTGAACTTTTTACCCTAAGAAGGCTGATAAACCTGTTCTAACATGCGGGACAACACATCTCAGATTATAAGATACCCGACTTTCGACGAACATAAGCAGCTCCAGGGGTCCCAAAGATCTGAGGAGAAATTTTACTTATTATTGTTGGTATCCAATTTAAATGTGTACAAGGGTAAAAAATTGGTGGAAATTAATATGGAAAACCTACCTCATAGTTGCTTCCATCAGACGAAACAACTTTAGCCCAATCATCATCATCAGTCCAATCGTCATGCTCATTTGCCAAACACAATTGCTTCTTCTTGTTCACCTGGGGCAGCCAGGGTTTCTTTCTAGCCTCGCATCCTTTGAGCCCAGCTTCTAACTAATAACATTCTCACTGTGCTTCTTGATATCTTTGTTTGTTGCTACCCGAAATTCAGCATCTACCTTAGAAGGCAATTTTTCTACCACCCAGAGATGTCCTTTTCAGCAACCTCTCTTCCCTTGTAGTCGTCCCCTATTGCGAGTTTAACCATCCCAGTTTCTGAAAGAATTATTCTCATCGTACTTTTTAATAGTTCTTTGGGCACCGTTGCTCTAGCATTTGAATTTTCTTGCTATTTTGAGCTCTTTGAGCTTCAGGAATTTATTTATTTGGAGACTTTTTTAACCAAAAATTACCACTTGCAAATTCAAAATAAGATAATCACTAAAAAAATAGGAAGAAACGTTAATATCAAACATTGACTGGCAGAAGGTTGCCCTAACTACTTATACACAATATGCAAAAGCGCACAAAAGCACTTTTAAAATAAAACGGAGGACACATCAAATATTAATTTTTTATCGAATATACGCAAAAATGTTTATTTGTATTATGGGAAGTATAAAATAAATGAGTTTCAATCATGTTCTCTACTTTTTCATACCTGCACCATAATTTGGCCAAGGCTGCATATTAATGAGGGGGCGATGAAAATTCGGCATTCGGGCGAAATTTCGACGGCGGGCGAGGATTTCCCCATCCCAGCCCTACATGATGTCTCCGTTATGCTGCTCGTATTTGCTATAAGTACCTCCATTTAGACAGGTGCAGTTCAGCTACACCTTGATAGGCGCTATGCGAAGCAGTCAACACTAAACATGTTCCACATTTCCTTGTAAATGCACCTCTCACCCCATTTGCCCTGTGGACTTCCGCCCCGTCATGGCCCGGTTGAAGAGAGCCTAGCTCCTGCTCGGAGATTGTAATGTGGACTTCCATTCTTTAGGGGACTACACGATCAATCTCAGGAGTCAGGTCCTTGCCCATTTGACCACCTAGCTGGAGATAACTTCCTAAATGTGGATATTTTGCATCACTTCTGGAGAACCGATCTAATTTCTTGCCTCGATCTGCCCTTGTGCTCTCAACATGAACATCCTGATTTGGGATGGGAGGTAGACAATGAAATCCTTTGCAATTTCTTTTTCTGATGTAAACCTAAAATCATCCAAATGGTTCTGTAAGCCCCCAAACAAGTAATAATCAGAAGTAGCAAGTTCAAGAGAATATGGATGATGAAGTAATATTTCCCAACCAAGCTCCTCCAAGAGATCTTTGTTCATTCGAATTGTCTGGGAAGGGGCATTATCATGAGGGAGGATGGTACCCTTCTGTTGACTATGGATGGTTGCCATTGGCTCGAGGCATCCTTGATGAAGTAGATTGCTTTAGAGATTATAATCAGTATTTGATTGTTTTCTAACAGGTCGAAAATGACAATTCGTTTAAAAAAGAACCATACACTCAACATGATCTTTTGGGAATGAAGTCCTCCTCTCGGTTGTTGAAAACTTTTGTTTCCTCGACTGATCCATTAATGGCGGCGTTTATTGCCTGCCCGAAAAGTGGTTCCTGAAAGTGTCGTGAAAGCAATGACTCACAGAGAGCAATAGGCTGTTGCAGAACCTTACCAAACGTTTTCATTTGCCGTAAGACAGTCTAAGGGGTTAGAGTAAATTGCTCTATGATTTGCCGAGAAGGTGGAGCCTGAATGACTGTGACAGTAGCTTCCAAATCCTCAGAATTACGTTATTTTAGACGGGCTTCTTTTGGTCGGTCTTTTAGATTAAAATCCCCACTTCTTAAACAGTGAACCACCGCCTGCAACTTCATTCCTTTACAATATCACCCCCATAAGTGCTCTGCATAAATTTTACGCTATACTTACATTTGGATTTTTATTAAACTCATTGAGTAAAACATGTCCATGTCTAATGTGATCTTTATATGGGAGGACATAAGGGAGAACACCGCAGAAGATTATAAAAAATATTTTAAAAATCTAAAATAAAAGGTATAAATTATTGATTGTAGATTTCCTGAGCGTTGAATAGAGGCACTAATTTAATAAATACTATAAAATACTTTATTCTATCAAATTGGACATTTATATATATATATATATATATATATATATATATATATATATATTATATATATATATATATATATATATATATATATATATATATATATATAGGCACGTGCCATCAGTAAATTAATGGGAGGTAGAGAATGTGAAGCTGCCGCAATTCTTTTTATGCAGACCCTCTTATAAAGTAAATTGTCATCAAAAAGCAGGAATGGTTAAAATTAATTGTGGCAGTTTCACAGGTTCTGCCTACCCTGAATTTACTAACGAAAGTGCCTGATATACATACCAGGGGTGGTCAATAAGTTTTGCAATTTGGATATAAGGAAACGAGATATGAGGAAAAGTGTTTTATTATTTTTCAATATAACTATCTTCGACTTCAATGAACTTGCGCCACTTGTCCTGACGCTTCGAATTCCCGGCAACCAGAAATCTCCCGACTGCTGTTCAATCCACTCCTGGACGGCGAACTGGAAATCTCCATCGTCCCCAAACCGGCGTCCACGCATTGCAGCCTTGATCTGGCGGAATAAAAAGTTGTCGCTAGGGGCCAGATCTGGACTGTAGGTGGGATGGTTGAGCCCCTTGAATCAGCACTCACGCAGTGCAGCTTGTGCAACTCTAGCCTTGTGGACTTTGACGAAGTTAAAGTCGATCATGAGGCGTTAGGTTTCTAGGGATCCAACGGGCAGAGACCTTGGTTATGGCCAAATTATCGTGGTTGATGTCGATAACACTTCCATGTGATATTCCAAGTTCTCGCTCGATTTCTTCGACCTTCACCCGTCGATTTTCAAGGATCCTCCTCTCTACACGGGCCACATTGTCCTCGTTGGTCTCGTTTGACTGGCGTCCTGGACGGAGGTCATCGTCAAGGGACTCACGACCATGGCAAAACTCCATATTCCAGCGAAAAATGAATGCATAGCAAGGGGCGGTGTTGGTGTACACTAAAATCATCCGTTAATGGATCTCTTTTGCATTCTTGCCTTCATTGGTCAAAAATTTAATCACTGCATGGCGCTCAACCTTCTCAATTATTGAAAAATTTGTGTCTGACGATCTGCGATTAGCGCACCTGCTTCTCAAATAGATGAGGCAGGATCGTGCGGCTGCAGGTCCTGACTTGTCATAACTTGTCCTTACACCCTCACAAACAGTCAGGCCCCCTTCCTCTGTTTTGCTCTACCGATTCGCAAAACTGATTGATCGCCCCTCGTATATATAAATGTGTGTATATAGTATATATATATATATATATATATATATATATATATATATATATATATATATATATATATATATATATATAAAAATATATAAATAAATATATATATATAAAGGGGCTTTCAACAAGAACGTTCGAGCTTATTCAGGCGATAGTGGCCATGTTGTTAAAGCGAAATCTGGCAACCTCACTGTGAACTGTTCAGTAGTATTTGGCAAGTCAGGATGGAAGAATATAGCGTTAAACAGCGTGTGCAAATCATCAAATGTTATTATCAAAGTCAATGCTACGTTCGACAAACGTTCCGCGCATTACGTGATTTCTATCCTCGTCCCAGCGACGAGTCCCATTTTTGGATGAATGGATTTGTGAACAAGCAAAATTGTCTGTTTTGGGACGAAAACAATCCACATGAGGTACACCAGCCATAACCGTCAACGGTGAGAGCTACAGATTGATGATAAGCAGCTTCTTGTGGCCTCAACTAGATTATATGCCTAATATGCATACTGACGACATGTGGTTCCAACACGACGGCGCTACGAGCCACACTGCGCGCGCTAAGATAGACATTTTGCACCAGCGATTTCAGGGCAGGGTCATCTCGCGCGGCGGTGAGGTTAACTGACCACCGTTATCATGCAATTTAACGCTATTAGACTACATTCTTTGAGGCTTCCTTAAATCGAAGGTCTATGCGAATAATCTGCAAACAGAGGATGTCCTCAAAGTCAACAAATCGAACACCAACCAGCAAATTCATGCCAGATATATGCGACAAAGTCATCGAAAATTGGGCCTCCCGAATACGTTCAAGCAAGCGAAGCCGCAGCGGACATTTGAACGACGTCATATTTTACACTTAATGCCACAAATTGTACTTTCAAATTTAAAATAAATTGCGTGCATACGAGGGGCGGTCAATAAGTTTTGAGAATCGGTAGAGTAAAACAGAGGAAGGGGGATGGCTGTTTGTGGGGGTGTTAGGTCAAGTTATGACAAGTCAGGTCCTGCAGCCGCACGCTCCTGCCTCGTTTATTGTCTTCGTTGGTCACGTCTGATGGGCCTCCTGGGCCCATCTTCAAGGGACTCACTACCATGGCGAAACTTCCCATTCTAGGGAACAATGGTTGCATAGGAAGGAGCGGTGTCAGTCACAATTTTTTTAACAATGGAGAAGGTTGAGCGCCGTGCAGTGATCAAATATTGATCAAGGAAGGCAAGAATGCAAAAGTGATCCATGAACGCATGGTTGCCGTGTACACTGACACCGCTCCTTCCTATGCAACCATTGTTCGCTGGAATAGGGAGATTCGCCATGGTCGTGAGTCCCTTGAAGATGACCCCGGCCTAGAACGCCCGTCAGACGTGACCAATGAAGACAATGTGGCCTGTGTGGAGATCAGGATCCTCGAAAATCGACGGGTGAAGGTCGAGGAAATCGAGCAAGAACTTGGAATATCATATGGAAGTGTTATCAACATCATCGACAACAATTTAGCCACGACCATGGTCTCTGCGCGTTGGGTCCCTAGAAACCTCACGCCCCATGATCGACTTCGACGTCGTCAAAGTTCAGAGGAGCTGCTGCTGCTGTACAACCAAGATCCGGCAGGATTCGAGTCGTGCATAGTGACAGGTAATAAAACCTGGTTCCATCACTGGGATCTCGAGACCAAACTCGAAAGCATGGCCTAAAAGTTTAGGGGTTCTTCGGCCCCCATCAAGTTTCGGACTCAACCCTCAGCTGGTAAGATCATGACCGCCATCTTCTTTGATTCTGAGGGAGTATTGATGGTGGACTATGCGCTTCGAGAAAGGACCATCACAGGCCAATATTACGCCGAGGAACTGGCTGGGTCGAAGAAGTGCATCCATCAGAAGCGGCGCGGCAAGTTGACATGCGGTGTCCTGCTTCTCTACGACAATGCTCCTGTCCAAAAGGCCAGAGATGCACAAGCTGCCCTGCACGAGTGCGGATTCAAGGAGCTCAATTATCCCCCCTACTTTCCAGATCGGGCCCTAGTGACTACTTTTTATTTCTCTAGCTCAAGGCTGCACTGCGTGGACGCCGGTTTGGGGACGATGAAGATGTCCAGGTTGCCGTCCAGGAGTGGATTGAACAGCAGTTGAGAGATTTCTGGTTGTCGGGAATTCGAAGCCTCAGGGACAAGTAGCGCAAGTGAATTGAAATCGAGGGTAGTTATATTGAGAAATAATAAAACACTTTTCCTCATATCTCGTTTTCTTATACCTGAATTGCAAAAGTTATTGACCGCTCCTCGTATATCCCACACAACTTATTTTATTTACATTTAAAAATTGATCGTACCTGTAAATATAGGGATAAAACCAAAGGAATAAGACTAATTTTATATGCAAAACCAGGTTTCGACGGAGACATCCTTCATTGTCAGTGGCTCGTGAACAAGTGAGATAGAGAAGTTGCTTCATTTATAAACACACAAATAAGTGGCACTATGGTGGAATATGCGAGAATGTGTCGGCATTTTTGAGAAACGGGAGTATTAATTTCTTGCTTATCAAGGTATTAGTATTGAATGCCTGTCGGACGTATTAATGTTGGGAATTTCCCTTATAATTGCTGATTCAATTAAGCGTCGATGTATATAATTATGAGACTTATAAACTATTTTAGCATTATCAATATCAATTTGATGATTTTCATTGGACATATGTAGAAATAAACTAGAGGAAAGGGCACCACGTCGCATATCGCATTCATGTTCATTAATTCTCTTGGATAATCTGTTGCTTTCACCGATGTATAATTCATTACATGATTTGCATAGAATAACATAAAATCCCTGTTCTTGATCGATCGATCTAATTTTGGATAGGCTAAATCTGATCGTATTCTCGTACATCGAGTATCATCTTCAGAGTTACAATGGGGAATTATTACAGAGCATTCAGTTTATATATCTTACAAAATGTATTAACAAATTTTAGAAGTGAACCACTGGGATATTGAAGCCGATGGAGTCGCTCGACTACTTCCTCTCCTTAATACTAACCTCCGAGAAATCTACATTTCACTTCCAGCCGAGGCTACTCTCGACTACTCCTTCCTCAGGTCCGAATTATTATCGGCGGTTAATATAAATCCCGATTACTCTACGACAAAGTTCCGCCAGGTGAGAATAATCTCCGGCCAGACCTACGATCAATGTTGATTCACCCTCCAGAGAACTTTCCAGTTCTGGTTAGACTCAGATGAAGTCAACCGCGACTACGAGTCCCTAATTGATTTCATTCTATGGGATCAGTTGATGGATGCACTACCCTCTGAAATCCGCACATTTGTGAAGGACAGACGCGTGTCTTCTTTCAAGGAATGTTAGAAGAAGCGGATGTGTACACATCAAACCACCATTTATACCCGAAAGACCCCTAAAAGTCTCATCCCCCATCGTCCCAAAGTAAAAATAACCTTTCCGAATTTTCCCAGAGAATTCACCTAAGTTTGTGAAGGTACCTATCCCTTTACACCCAAGTTCCATTCCGCGCAAGAATCGAGGGAAATTAAGCCCTCATAAATAATACCCCAGCGTCAGATTACCCTCGAAGGCCCATAATTTGTTTTTCTTGCGGAGTTCCCGGCCATGTGAGGACCCACTGTTCCCCAAACTCCCAATTTCTTTCTGCTCCTAGTCGCCAAATCCACCAAATAAGTGCCTCTCTCTCTTATCCGCCCGCTCGCCAGCAACTTCCCCTACAAGCAGTACCCTGTGACAGCAGGTTAATTTTATTTTCAACTAAAGCTCCCCTCGTGGGCTTGAGCTTGAAATGGAAGTGTTAATGGTTGCTGAGTGTCAACCCTCGTAAGAGACACCGGATGCACTTGCTTCGTCGTCTTTAAAAAGTTTCTCCGTCCACTGTGTCCCGACCACGATAAATTCTCAGTAGTCCATGACTAATTGGGACGTGCAAATCGGTTCATCGTGGTCCGTTGCTATCTTGAATTCGAATACTTCACTGGTTGGGCCATAGTGATAGCAGCCCACATTAACTTCTGCGCCGTGTTGATCGGCCAGAGCCCGCAGCTCTCCCCTAACCCCATCCCTCAGTCCCTCATCACGAAGGCCCAAGGGCTAAAGTACACTGTTCCCTCCATGTCTTTAGAGCCCCCTTATGCCCGAGAATTTGCAGCCACTAAAAATGAGATTTTTGCAAGCGCTCAAAAGGAATGCCCCACTCTCCAGTCCTTGTGAGAAATAGCGAGAGTGACAAACGTGGATTTTTCCGTGGGAATTTGCCTACCTCATTAGCGACCGAATCCTTAATCGCTCCAGTTTGGATGAGGATAAAACCCCCACTCGCCCGTTGTGTATTACCCGATCACATTTCCTCCGGCTCTCACACGATGGATTGAAGGCTGGTCACTAAAGTCACAACAAAAAGGCTCAGAGAAGCTTCCGTTATTTCTTCTGGCCCGGTGTGCAAAAGAAATTACCGAGTTTTGCAGGTCGTGTGACATTTGCCAGAAAAAGGACGAATACCACCTGTCCCCCTCCAGAAAACAGGAATTGTCTCGGAGCCTTTTTTTAGAGTGGTCATGGACGTAATCAGTCCAATTCACCCCCCGTCTAGCGAAGGACACTCGTACGTCCTCACTCTTGTTGCCTTTGCAAAGAGATTCCCCGACGCAGTCTTCATTTAGAAAAATTGATAGCGTGACTTGTACAGAGGCCCTTATTTCTATCTTTTCTTGCGTCGGCATCCCGAAGGATATATTGTCCGACAGAGGTAGACAGTTCACCTCTGAGCTAAGGGAACAGGTAGGCAGGCTCCTTACGCTTAAGCCCTTGTTCACCTCCCCTTTTTACCCCGCCGCTAACGGCGTTTGTAAAAAGTTGAATGGCACTCTGAAGACCATTCTGTAAAGTTTAAGCCATGCTCAGCCCCAAGAATGGCACCGATACCTTTTGGGTGCCCTGTTTGCCTGCAGAGAAATCCCCCACAGAAATTTGGGATTTGCTCCCTTCGAGCTCTTGTATGGTCGAAATATACGCAGACAAATGAGCATTTTGAATGAACTTTTTCCTAATCCCCGCCTGGATGATGAGATCAAGTCCTCGTATTCTTACGTGCTAGATCTTATGAACCGCTTGGAAGAATGTGCCGATATATTGCACACAAATTCGGACCTATTTTGAAGTTAGGTCCAAAGAAAGGCGATTTAAGCCCGGTATAGAGGTGCTGCTCCTCCTACTCATGGAGACAAGCAAGCTCTTACCGTAATGGAAAGGCCCTTTCCCAATCCTAGATCCCGCGGTCCCTTAGATTATATAATACATACCCCCTTAAGGAACAAATTGTTTCATAGGAATATGCTTAAGCGCTATCACTCTTGCGCATGCATTAATAATATAATTACCCTTGACGAAGAGGCAGTACTGGAAGCCTCTATCCATCTGAGCTTCTTAATTTAATCCAAACTGTATAAGTCGAAGCGGACAAAAACTACCCTCTCCCTTCGCTCCCTGGTTCCCGTGTTAAATCCGCCCCGGAACTCAATTTAAACCACCAGTTGGAACCCCCTCAAAAGACGCAGTTGACTCTTTTGTTAACTGAATTCCCCGATGTAATTTCTAAGAACCCTGGTTGTTCTTTCTATTTTGACCATTATATAGCCCTCACCACCCAGGAGCCTATTAGATCTAATCCCTACCTCGTGCCCGTTCACTTACGCCCTCCTTTGAATGCGGAAGTGGAAAACTTGCTAAAGTTAGTAATAATTAACCTTCCACGTCGAATTATTGCTCTCCCATTGTTATGGTCAGAAAGCCGGATCAGTCTTTTCGTATGTGCGTAGACTTTCGAAAGCTGAACGCCGTAACAATTTTCAACGCTGAGCCTATCCATTTGATAGACCAGAGCTAAATCTATTTGAAGAGGCCAAGTGTATTTCAGAAATAGACTTGTGTAAGGCCTATTATCAAATCGCACTTAAGGATAGTGCCCGGAAATACACCGCATTTCCCACAGAAAAAGGCCTTATGCAATTTTAGCGCCTACCTTTTGGTTTAGTTACTGCATGCTGTGACTATAATTGAATGATGCGCATGATACTGGATGGGCTAAGTAACATTTCCTCTTATTTCGATAACGTTTACGTGGCCACCCGTACATAGGACCAGTATCTTATCTTTCTACAATCGCTCCTGAATAGGCTTCGTGAAAACGGCTTCATTATATGTCCTAGCAAGTGCCATTTCGTCTATAGCACTATTAAGTACCTGAGTTTCCAAATTGGTGAAAATCAAATGCCCCTCAAAAATAAAAGGCAAAGGCTATCACCGACATGCCCCTCCATCGTACTTAAAAGCAATTACGCTTTTCTCTGGGCGACATCCTTTGACCGACGTTTTTTCTTGAATTTCTCTCCCTTAGCGTCCCCCCTTAGCTCCGTACTATAGAAACGTTCTCCGTACCCCCTCGCATGGAACCCCAAAGTGACCGCTCACTTCCATCAGTTGACGGAAAGCCTAACATCAGCTCCCATCCTGAGACTCCCGAACACGAACAAACCTTTTGCGATACGAACGGTTGCTTATAATTAAGGCATAGGTTGCGTCTTGCTAGAGTATGAAGAAGACGTCAAGAGTTACCCCATTGCGCACGCTAGCCGGAAGCTCTCGTCACGCAAAAGTAACTACGCGGTCATAGAACCTGAAGCTTTAGCGATCGTATGGTGTGTATAGAAATTCCAAACATATTTGTTAGGTAAGGAGTTCGCGATCGAAACCGATCATCGCCTATTGGCTTATTTAAATAATTGTAAAAGTCAGAACAGAAGGCTTATGCGTTGGAGTTTACTTTTAATGAAATACCAGTTCCAAATAAGGTGCATTAAAGGGACATATAACTGCGTTGCAGACTCTCTAAGTAGGAATCCGGTCGAGGATTCTTCCCCTGCGAAATAAAATGTGTTAAGCATTGTACTCCCGTTTACATAATCGACTCTGTGTAATCGGTTTTTTTTTATAATTCTAGAACTCCGTCTTAACCGTGTATGTTTATGTTTCCTTGGTTTTCATGTAAAATTTTGTTTCCTTTTGTACATATTTGTCTTTTGTGTGTGTTTGTTTTGTTTTTTGTTTTTGTGCATTGTATATGCGAGGAATATATGGCGATAACTATATACCTGCTTTCGAGATAGAAAAAAACGCTAGGATTTTTAATGAAACCTAATTTAATTAAATAGATTGAAAAAATGGAAAAAAAACTTACTTCGGATTACGTTATTTTTTATCCTTACCTAAGATCGTGGTAGGTAAATATACCAATTTTCTGCCTCTACCAATGGAAATATAAGAATTGACGCCATTTGCAAAGGTTAAAGATCGCATCATCAATACAAGAAAAGAATGTTGTTATAAAAGAGAAATTGCAACAATCCCCAAATTTGGATGAGATACCATCATAACTCTTTTAAATCTGGCTGCCAACCAACCCTAACAAAGCACTGTCAAACATGTTTGAAACCAGAAGGATCAAACTCATGTACTAAAGAAGCTGGAGTATAAAAATTAACATAGAGACTAGAATTAAAAGAAAGAAACAGAAAGAGAGACAATAAAGGGTAATTAAAGGAGAAGATTTACGAGATATATCCTGGTCTCAAAGCATGTCGGGACATAGATTGCATGATTTCTTCTTAAAACCGTATATTAATCAACTCGGAACAATAAAAAGCGTTCCCTTCAGTTTTAATTAACTCTAAGCTTAAACATCGCAATAAGGAATCCAAAATAGAACAGTGAGGTATAAAAGAAATTCTTGTAATTTAGCCACTTGTTTTCTTCCCGCCGAGACCATCGAGAGTAGAACTGATAGTTGTCACATCGGAAGCGAAATGTAAACATGTAAACAAAGCTTAAGAATGAGAGAATAAAATTAGCTCTGAGCGAAGAAGGATAGATTACAACTTAATCGCGCAAACGGATTAACATGACTATGAGTTAAGAAAAGGATTCGGACATTCTAACGAGAACTGTAATAAGGATAATTTTTCAGCCTGATTTTTAATGGGTGGGGTTTTGCTTTAAAAGGTAAATATAAAATTACAAAGAATTTTAATATTAGAGGATTTCAATTCTGTTAAACTTCATAAAATGAAAGTGATTAACTCATTATTATCCAATTTCCTATAAATACAATAGAATTTTAATCATATCTACCTTTTTGTCCTTTTATAGAACACTGAAATTCTAGGATTATCTACGTGTTTTTCGAACATTTTATACTTTGATGTTAAAATGATGTCTTAGAAACCGACATTCATCGGTTTCTACGACATAACCTTCTCGCTGATTTTCTTCTTTAGGTCTCATATGACGTTTAAATGAGGAATAACCGAAAACTCGTACATCACGTCGATATTTTCTTCTTCCAAGAACTGCTTCACCGTCATTACTGTGTGGAATGGAGCATTATCATACATGTAAACAGGTTATGTAGTTCCGATGTTCCGAGAGATGGAATTACATAATCTTGATGCAGATTTATGTAACTCTTGTGTTTATTTATTTTACGTAAAAGCCACGTCAAAACCGTCTTTTCGTGCATGTGTGATTGAATCTTTCTTTTGGAAGATGCCTTACCTGTTGCTTCCCATCCGATATTGGCAAATTAAAATTGTTTTCGTTGCTTGAAAACACAGTTCTAGTTTTCAGCACTCCATAGGACAAGTTCAGTAGCAAAGGCTATCATAGAATAATTATTTTATTATTCATGAGTTGTTTCTTAGCAGAAAAGCATGCTATGAGTCTCATATCGCTCAAGAGATCCGAGGCAGTATTGCTAAAATCATTCAGTTTCATATAGTCGGAAACTTGATGTGAATTACCTATTGTTGTCACAAATCGGTCTTTAATCCACATCCGTTTCATCGGGCGATCTTCCCTAGGGGTGGTTTATGGAGCTCGCCTCTTTTTTTGAATCTTAGAAGGCCTTGCTTTCCTGAGGGAGCCTAATCATGCGTGAAGTCCTACATTTTGACCAATTAAAATGCATCAAAATTTAAGAAAGTGCAAGTAATGAACTCTTCCACTGGACAACCTGCTTTCTGAAAAATGTGTCGAAGTTAAATCGTCTTACCGTCCTGATAAATGAGTAATGCCATCACTATCATTCTACAATAAATGTGGGCCAGATTTGCCAAACTTAAGAATTTTTGCTTGTAAACGGAAAGTTGTTATGCTTCTTTATTTTTTGGACGCATCATTTCCTTGAAATACACATATCTTTCTTTATAACATTTTTTTATCTGCGGTTCGATTAAATGAAGCTTGGACATTATCAGGGACAAATTCTGAAAAATGAGAAGCTACTGGCCAGATGTTAACGTTAGGGAATAATTGTTACAGATAGATTTACATATCCAAGTGTGCTAGAAATTTTCCTCAATATAAATTTTAGTGATTAGGGCAAAATGTCACTACCTATGTTCTATCATTTTTTCTATTACTATCAATGCACTTTGATTAAAACATTTCTTCAAAGAAATTCAAGAAACACGTTACAAGGAGCCAATTATTCTCACAATTACGGCCTGGAGAAAACCGGATATTGCAAAAGTTTTGTTTCACTCGTTACGAAGTTCACAACAAAGGACACAATGATAGTTTTAATCCCGTTGGCGATGTTTTTATTATTTTATTATATAAATATGTTTAAATTGTAATATTAAATCAATGTGGCCACTCTTGGCGAGACTTAAAAGACGCGCACACGTTTCGGACAAAGTCCTTCCTCATGTTGGTGCACACGCGGTTGACGGATGATTTCAGCTCATCGACGTTGCTGTGGTGGATCTTGCAGTCCACCAGAGTTGTAGCCGAGGGGATTGAGATCGGGCAACTATAACGTACAAAATCCTTTGACCACTTCATATTCGACCCCAATCACTCTTGCACGGCATGGGCCCCGTAAGCTAGGACAGCTTCCTGATGAAAAACATACTCGGGCTTTTGTACAAAGGAGAGGAAATTCGCATCCAAGATCTTCTTTAATCGGTTGCGGTGAGCCTGTCACGGGCTGAGAACCACACCGGCTACATCTTCTTACTATACAAAGCCACGACGCTGAACATCATCAAGAAGGCCAATGCTTGGTAGTGGACACGAAGAGGGCCTCGGAGATGTCCAGACCAAAGCTTACCACGCGGTGGTTAAAGTTTTTTCCATCAGAAGAAAAGGGAACTCCGATTACCATAGATCTTTATGTTGTTGAAAAGGCGACGACAGTGCTTCCAAAGTAGATCTCGCATACGGACGGTGATCTGAGGCCTTTCCACGCACCTCAAGCTCTTGCCCCCCTCCTCTTTTACCATGGCTTCGAGTTGTTTCTTTTTTTATCGAGTTCGATGGGTCGTCACAGCCAAATTGTTTAAATATTGAGAGCTACCTAAACAAAGTTCATCTTTAAGGTCTTCCACATTCTTGAGTCCCTCCATGACCCTGTTGACGGTCATCCAGTTGGTGTTGAGCCGCTTGACGAAGTCGAACTTGTTGTGCCCCGCACTCAAGTGAGGAAAGATCTCGGTTCATTTCAATTCCATCTCAGCACACCTGCAAATAATGGAAAAGATGTTTTCGTGACACGTGCTGAAAAAGCCTTTCAACATAAGATAATTTCTCAACACATGAATCATCTCATTCATTCTTCTTTGCACAGAAACAAGCAAAGCAATATCCATTTTATATAATGGTGACCAAAATTGCGGAGCATAAGCAAGATGAGATATAAAGGGTAGGGCCTCGTATTCCCATGCCTTCCCTTGCTCATCCTAGTTTACGGTGTTTAATGCAGGTCGACCCGCTTCGAGGCTACTATTTTTGGTCTAAAGTTCTGTAACCTACGAGTGTAATCGGTAGATGGTGATAAGCTTTTCTGACTTTTCTTATTATTTGATGTAACCCCGTATAATTTGTAAGCAGTCAATTTATTTTATTTGGATTTGGATGTAAATAATACTGTAAATATTTGTATGTGTGTTCATTTAACCCCTTGTGGATACCTCGTAATTTAGCACCGTCCTTATAAATTCTGGTGAATTTCTGTTAGGTTTTTAGATCCCTTGTCTTCTATAAATTTCTTTTGTGTATTTAACTTGGGCCCTGTAAACCAGGATCCGCGATAGCCTTTACATGAGGCCTACCTGAGGCCAGGTTAATTAATAGAATGACATCAGCATTTCTTTTGATTCACTTCTCCTAATAAACCCCAATAATCCATCAGTTCGATTCCTAGGACTAATGAACTGGTTTCTAGGTAAAAGCTCTGAAATTACTATAAATTATAAATTGAATGAGATAAAAGATTTTTAAAACGCATATTCAAATCACAAGAAGGAATGTGAATGATATTCTGGTTTAGGCATTAGTGCAAAGTACGAAGAGAAAAATGAAAATAAATTTTTTTAAGTGAATTAGTAATGTCATATGTTTTTTTTTCTTATTTTCCTTGCTACTCTTTTTCATCAGTTGACAATCAACTTTGTTCTTCTTACTTTGAAATTATAATATTTATAAAACATTTTGACTGACGGTATTATTTGAAAATTCTTTAAGTCTTTTTTAAAACATATTAACTAACATGGTTTCCAATACTCGGTAGTGTAAACTATTCCGTGTTTATGTGATGTTATAGCTAATGTAATTTAGAGGTATGGCAGTACTCAAGCGATTGTTAGTTTTCCTATATATTTATTTATATTGGAGAGTGTTTTCTATTTCACGCAACTTAATCAGAGGTTTTTAATTAATATTCATGAATTCATAGTATTTTAAACACACTAATCATATTGTTCATTTCTACTTTGCGCTTAGTGACAAAGCTTGGTCTCTATTCAGATAAGGAGACAATAAGGGCAAAATGCACTCAAGAAGCAAGATGATATATTTCGAATTAAATGTAAAATCCGAGCAATATATATTTAACATCTTGTTAGAAGAAGAAGAATATTCTCTTACCCTTGGCAAATATATGAGATATTCATCCTAAATTTTATTAAGACAAAACGCATTCGCCTTGGATCGTGTCACTCGCTTTACTTCCTCCATCGTCATGCTCATTTTCTACTTTGAATTACCTGAGATAAGCATAGCGAAGACGAGAAATTACCCCTGACAGGTGTATTTGCTGAGATGTGAGATTAAATCGCAATAAGTCGTCTATAACTGAATTTAACTTTGCCAAGTCTGGCACAATACCAGGCTATAGCTCAATCTTCCTTACAAGATAGGAGAAATAAGCTTCTAAAATTGGACTCTTTTTATGTAGGCAGCCAAAGACCCTCTTTGTTGAATAAAGCAAACAGAAAGAGAGCTAAAATGAGATATAATCGCAATGAATAACGGGTGGGGGTGGGGGAAGACGTTTTGATAGACTTAAGTTAGGAATATTATTTGTATTTTTAATATTATTATAATTAAATGGCAGCCAAATGTAAGTAAAGTACAACAAATTGGTATACAAATAGTGACTAGGTAAAAAATGTTCGGTAATTACGCCAACAAATTTATTAAAGGCACTTTGTTAATTACCTATCAAGGACCTTGGCATATCCGCTTAAGAAGAATTAAATATAAAAATGAACATTTGTAGTAAACTTTGTTTTTTCTATCATTATAAATTTACCTAAGGTGATGTACAATCTTTGGAAGAAAATTGCCTACTGGTAGTTACTGGTTGTATACTATACGAAGCAAAGAAATAACAAAAAAGGTAATGGATTGGACCAAATTTGATTAAGATAAGAAGAAGAAAATTCACGAACTCATGATCTCCTAGAAAGTCATTATGAATAAGATCAATTCCTATCTCTAGTAGAATAGGATATATTTAATAAAATAGTAGATGTGAATAAAAGACGACTAATGGCTAGGTGTGAATACCGAAAAGATCTGTTATCCCATCTGATTTGTTGTCTCATTCTCGTGATGAATTTTAGTCTTTCGAACAGGATATGCAAAAAGAAAACAACTCCTTTACTACTCCACTCGAGTAAATATATTAACGAGCCTCTTAAGTTTGGATCAGTGAATTATTATTAATCATCGTGTATGGTAAGTTGGATCAAGTAGCTATGTTTAAACCATTGGTGCATTTACAATATTTTGTACCTTCTGTTTGGCCAACTTCGCGATCTATAAATGGAAAAGAAAAAAAACTGTTTTAAGTTTAGTAGCATTTTGCCGATTTCCCTTGTGAATGCTGTTTTTATTTCTAGGGTGGAGATCTAGAACTTAATATGGGAAACCGAGCATGAGACTTTAAATGGCAACCCAAATTGGACTTAAAAAGGAAGAAAATCTGGCAACTAACCCCACCTTATATAGTTTAACTTCTTTATGAATGGAAATAATGGTAAAAACGAAGAGTGAAAATGAAAATTGACGTTATTTTTAAGTCTAAACCTTTGAATAGTGTACGGATGAACTCATAATGTTTGCAAACTGATCATAACTAGATCTCGAGGAGAGTTCACTTAATATATGAAAGTTCAACAAGAAATCTTATATATTTGCGAAAACTTTAATGCGAATGATTGTTTGTAAACACACGCATATTGGCGATATAGAACTGACACAGTAGATGAGGGTAAAATTAAAGAAGAGGAGGTGTTTTTCTCTTATTATCTGCTCAGGAGTTATTTTGAGGGACAAATGATTCAATGCTATAACTGAAAAATTATGTACAAGTAAATCACTAAAATACATTAGCCATTTAAGTAATTTATGAGTAGTACTTTTGGTACTACTCGGCTATAATGAACTCTTTTAGAGTAAAAATAAAAACAACACTAGGCTGCCTCATCTGTTACAAACTCGAGCCAAGTTTGATAGTACCCCAAAGTTTCAGTACTTCCGCTTGTAATTAAAGGCATGACACGTTATTTTATATCTAGGAAAATAGAAGTTTATAAATTGATGGTAGCCCCCTTCAGAGAAATTGGAACTGCGCCTGCGAGAACTGACAAAACTATAAAGACAATATTTTCATATAGTAAAGTAGGTAAGAAGAGCAATATTCCAAATTCAATGCACATTGTATGATTTGAGGAAAGGGCCTTCTATTGGCAAACTCACGAAAATTCAATGATACCTGGTTTGCGAAAAGTTCTTTTAGACTCGTTTTTTTTTATCTTGCATTGTGTGCAAGTGTGTCGAAATGGAAGTGACAAACTATCGAGAACTCTGTTCTTCTGTGCACGTGCCACAACCAGTCTATCATAGCCAAGTGTCTCAATGTCAGCCGAAGGACCCTCCACAGAGTCACTGAGAAGCCCAAAACAGAGAAAATCTCGCAGATCGGGCTCAGTTAGGGAGATCTGGGGTTGTAAACTTTCAGACTGTGCGAAAGTCTTTCGAAAGTGTTCTAAAGCTTAAAATCACAGCGCTCTCGAAAAAGAACATCGCGGTGTCCACGGTGTCCAGAGCCTTCAATGAGGAGAGCAGCAAGAAATTGAAGTGCATGGAAAGGCTACTGCTCACCGACATTATGGTGAGAACAACGTCACGAGTGCTGTCGTTTCCTTCTCAAGGACTTGAAGATTTATGACAATCAAATTATAATTTTTTTCTAATGAAAAATGCTTCAAGGTCGATCCGTTCATCAACAATCAGCACAAACGCCTGGAAAGATTCGACCAGGACGTTTCCAATGTCCGCTACGAGGCTAGGCATCGTGGCTTTGAATTCGAATCTCAAGAAAATGCTGCTGTTGTGATTCGCGGCAGGTTACAGGCTCACTGAGGCCGATTACAGTGTCATCTTGGCCACGAAAATTCTGCCGTGGATAAGATAGATCACGAATAAGGCCCAGTATGTCTTGAAGCAGGATGGTGTGCGGCCCGTCATGCCAAGACCGTGCAAGAGTGGCAAGGGTCGGCTATAAACTTCTGGCCGAAGGTCTTTTGGCAGCCACAGTTGCCCAACCTCAATCCATTTGACTACAACTTGTGGGCATATATCGAGGGTAAGGCCTATAAGGTCAGCCACATCAAAGTTGACGAATTGAAGTCATTCGTCAACCACGTGTTTGGGCCAGAACGACCAAGGACTTTGTACGCAATGTTTGCGCGGCCCTTAGGTTTCGCCTGGAGCGTACGCCAGCCGCCAAAGCCGGCCACATCGAATAATATTACAATGTAAACACATATTTCTATGTTAAAACAATAAAATGCAGCAAAACTTGCCTTGTGTGTTCTTTGTTGGTGTTGTTATAAGTGTAACAGGAATTTCACAATAATCGGTAATTAGATAGACTCTACTACCTTTAGAATACGACTCACTCAAAATCAGAGAGTATTTAGAATTTCATTTTTATCATTGCTTGCCTCGTCTTTAGAAGGGAAACATTGCTCGAACAATCAATCAGAAATTGGTTAAATAATTCATATTTCTGATGACTTCATATATAAAGAGTCCAGGCAGTTAACATTGATGGAGGTGGCGAAATCAAATTTGCCTAATGTCAGCAGCAACGTAACAAACTCGGCATTGATCCTTGATCATTAAGAACTTCTTGTTGAGTCCCTTAACTAGCATTAAAAAGAAACAGCTGATAATGATTATAATAATGAGCCAGGTTGATGTTTTAGATGTAATATTAAGAAATCTTTATTTTTGCAAAAATGAGACAGACCTGGAAGGAAAAAAAGGAACCAACTCAACCTTTTCTTGATGAATCTATCTATCTACTATAAGGGAATATGAGCGTAGTAAAGACCCGCACAATTAAGTTAAGTTATATCGTTCATCAATAAACTACCACTAAAATATTTTTCATTTTAAACCAATAAACAAAAAGCGATGTTTTTTCCTTCTTCATTTTATTTTACGAATAAGCTTTTTAGTATGAATCATTTCGTACCTTGTTTTTCTACCTGTCTGCTGGCATTCCTCACTCTCTGTTTGTTCATCTCTCCTTCCCTTTCTCTCTGCATCTGTACATAATAGAGCGAGAAATATAGTCACTCTTCTGAGATCTTTAGCGCGAAAATGTTGAGTGAATATAGTTTTGCCTCCCTACTAACTGCATGTCAGTTGTAAAATTGATCCACCTCTGCACAAAAGTACGTTTCATATTAACACGTTTCAGTTATATTATCACCTGTTCTTGGCTAAAATCATCTTTATAGAAATTTAAACATTAAAATAATGTTTAATAGGAGCTTATACGAGTAAAATTTACAATAAAACTTATATTCCATTATCATTATTTAATAAATGAGCGATAATTTATTATGCAATGAAATTTATATAGAAGAAAGTCATATACGTGGTACAAATGCGTGTCGATTAAAACTATGTTTGAGTAAGCCAAGAATATTTTTAGGAAGTCTTTCTCTATCAATCAGTAATTATAATCAGCTTGAAATTAATGAACTATATTATTGCCAATTACGGTAATATCTGGTATGAAAATTTGCGTTTAATCTTTGTACCTGAAAGCTAGATTCCTTTTGTCAAGGATTGGACGGCTTAGATCACAACGTACAAGGAATAGGATTTATTTTTTCCTATAACTTCAGCTGGCCACAATGATCCGAACCTTAAAAACTCTCTTTTTCAGATTCAAATGTTGGAAAACGCAACTTTACCAACCATAGACTTTTTTTAGCCTTTTTCAAATTCAGCCTTAATTTCACAGTTTCAAAGCTAATAAAAGAACTAAAAGATCTGCTGTACTCATGTCAAAATTGAGATGCTAGTTTCTAGCGTGGACGTTTAATTCGGTTTATAAGTAAGAATCATTCTCATTGGCAAAACGCGGTTAGTACGGTTGACTTCGCTAACAGGTTGAGGGCATAAAAAATTACCCCAGAAAGTCGAAGTAGACTATAAGGCATCTGTTGCACAAAGATATCACCACTACCTTTTGATCGGTACATGTACAACTACAAGGGTGGGGAGATCAAGTAATGTTCTTTTCAAACCATTGCATAACAATTAAGCTCAAGTTACCCAAATTAAAATCAACCTCAACGGCAAACAAGTTTAGTTCACATAACTTTTCCCTCTTCTAAGCAAATAAAGGAACTTTAAGCAACCTAATAAGCACGTTATAGTCAGGTCTAAAAGATTTAATGTCTGACGGAAGCTGGCGGAAATGTGTAATCAGAATGCTAATCCAAAATCTACACAAAATAATGATGCATTTTTAATTACATAATTAATGGAATGGTTCACTATCATAACAAGTACAACTAAGGTATTGCCAGAAAAAGAACGCACAATACATAGTCCGATACAGTGCCTCTTATATTAATAGTTATAATGAGGTTCCTTAAGAACTCAAAGTAATAGAAGCTAGCTAATAATTGAATTATTAATCGAAAATTTCAATTTAAGACCTCGACGCTTAACTTCGTCAGTCAAAAATGACTTCTCAGGCAGAGCTTCAAACGAAAAATAGAAAGGGAAAGAATTGTTGTCTCGCTGACTCATTTGAGCTTTTGAAGGGAAAGTTTGTTGTTTGTGATTAATGTGCGTGAACCAATTACGTCATAGGCGCAAGGAGGGTAAATGAAAAACTTTTTAGTGAAAAAGAAACGATGATGGATAAGCTATTTTTGCTACTTATTTTTTTTAAGGATTTGTTTTCACCTTTTGGTCAATTCGCTAAAAAATATCCTAGAAACGTTGGGTGAGATACATTTTATTTGGAAAATTGCTGCTTTTCAATTAACATGAAAGATAATAAAAACTGATGCTAATTATTGACCTGTAAAATTAACTGATGGTATCGGGAAAATCTTGGATAAGGGTAGCTTATTTGATTTCTTAGAGAATTTTAATTCTCAAATCATATCATGTTTATGTTAGAAAAAGTTATGTTCGTCTAAGTTTTTAAGTTTAATAGGTAGTAAAATCTGACTAATCGTTCGAATGGTAGCATCGACGTGGATTTCATTAATTTAAGGTGTACTTAGTGTCTCGATATATTACTTGACAAAAAGCTAATAGATAAATTAACGAAAATATTACTTTAGACGAATATTTCAAACTGGATTGCAAAGTCAATGAGCTAAAAGAAAAAGATAAATTAACAATATACTACTGTAACCAAATGACGGACAATTCAAAGAGAGAGAAAAACAACTTAAAATGATTAGAATTATAACATTAAAAGTAAATATGATAAAATAAAAATTAACCTTAATATCTACTACATAAATAGGAAAATAAAAAATCTAGTTCTAAGAAGAAGGTTAATACCAGTTGCCATATCTAAAATATTCCATTTGGTATACAATTTAACTGCCCTAACAATGGAAGTAAATCCATTGAAACATCCTTCATTGGTTTAACGACAGATAGCTTGCAAAAAAGACGCAAACAGCCGCCCAATAATGGGAAAAATCAGATCAGATTTGTAAAAAAACACCACATTCGCCCAACAATAGCGACACAAATACAATACAATAATGCTCTTTGAAGCAGTGAGCATAAGAGACAAAAGAGCAATCATTATCACACAAAAAGATAGTTTCACAAAAACCCTAAAAATATTTTCAAACAAAAAAATTAGAAATTCATAAATAATTTCAGACCAGCGTGACATTAAACGCTCGCATGAAAATTAGCCAGACGTAGCTTGCGAATGGTTGATGTAACTTCACTGGCATATTGTGAAAAATTAATCTCTTTATATAGCTAAATGGCTTTCTTTAAAAATCCTCTGATTAGGAAAACACGAACATTATATATATATATATATATATATATATATATATATATATATATATATATATATATATATATATATATATATATATATATATATATATATATATATATATATATATATTAGTGTAGTTGGTAGCAATCTTTCCTGAATGCAAATTTTGTTGAAGACCACGGTGTATTTCGTCCTAATTAACTCCCTTGGGAACTTTCTCTTTTTCTAACTATCTTTTTATTCCATCTTGTAGATGGTAGATTAATTGCCCATTATTCATCTCTTTTTAAAATGAATGTGTTTGGCAAAAAACAAACTAAATTGCTAAGCTTTCGATCTTATTCGATCATCTTAGGAGCGTTTTGGTATGTTCTTGCCTCCTTTACCGATGTCATGAGTGGAGTGAGGTTGACAGAATGAAAGGTATAAAAGGTATATTTAGAGACAGAAATACAATAAGTTTTTAAAATATTTAAATTTTTAATACATATATGAAAAAATTAATGGTAATGGTGGTGAAAAATTTTGTTAAATTAGCGGAGAAGAGTAAGATATGAGTATAAGTAAGAAAATAAAGGGGTTTCCCCCTGAATTGTCAGGGGATCATATATTTTTAATCTAAACGTTAGTTATTTTTATCTTTGATATTACACATAAATAGGGTTTGTTTTTGTATAAAAACATATTATTTAATTTTGGAATAGGTTGTTGACATTATTATTAACATTGTTAAATTTTAATACAACTACGAGTATATACCATTGTTGGTCGCATTCAATCACTGTAGTATTTACATATTTATAATTTGAGTTATTCTTTTATATGTTATTTTAGACATGTCTGGTTATTTATTATAAACATATTTTAATCTCTTTAGTGTCATTATCTATTCACGTTTTGTTAATATTATTTAATTCTCTCACTTTAGATTATTTTTCAATAATTTATTTTAATCACTTGTTTTAATCACTTTATTATCGATATTTATTCGTTTTTCTACTTTATTCATTCACTTTCCGTTATTATAGTCACTTAATTATTGTTATTTATTCACTTTATTATTTAATTTTCGCCCAAATCACTTTATTATCATTATTTATACATTATTCTACCCTTTTTCGTACTATAGGTTATCATTCAATTTCCGATGTTTTTTGGCCACTTTTTAACTTTTTGTAGGTGGACATATTGACGGTGTGAATGCACGAGTCCGGGATTAACATCGCGCGCTCCATCAGTAGTCCTATTTCTTTCGGCGAACAAGGTCTTTCGTAGGTCCACTTGTAGTCGCCACGGTAGATGCCTTCGAGCAACTTTTCTACATTTCCCGTCGGAGGTCTCCACACAGATGCGCAAAAGACTTTGAGATTCACGTTCTGGGCGTCGAAGAAGAAACCATGCAATAGGATACCCCTTTTCTTCCTGAGGGATACTCCAGGATAGCCTAGGATTTCGGCTTCATCTTCTTCTGAGTTTTTTTCTACTTTTTTACTCTCTTCCTTCTCTGTTTCTACTCTCACTTCGTTCTTCTTCTTTTTCTTTGTCTTTTTTTCTTCGGGCTCTTTTTTGAGTTTTCGTTCTTTTCCGTTTCTTCTTCCTCTGTGTTTTTGTTGGTTTTTTGGATCTTATTTTCTCTGTTTGTGTCTTTTTACTTTTCGTAGTCGACAAACTGAATATTTAATATTTCCTGCGACGCGGGGTTAGGCGGAAACCACAGCTTTTTCTCAACAACGTTCTTTTGTAGTAGACTGTTTAATGCGTCCGACATGGTACCGGGGTTGGCTAGGTTCACCAGGTGAGCAACAATGACCATCGTCATTATTTTTCTCATACTCACTTGGCATCATCAGATTTGATGCCATCGTTTCGGTTACCCTGGTTCCTGTAGCCACTGCTGCTTCCGCGTAATTCTTTGCCTTTGCTTCCTTTTCTTTTTTCGACTTTTCGTGTTTTTCCCGGATTGCCTCTTTGTGGACGGGACACCTCATGGCCAAGGCCCTGTGGTCCCCTCCACAGTTTGCACAGCGTATTTTTTCTGAGACACACTCCTTCCTTCTGTGTTCTGGTCTTGAACACGGCAAAACGATTTTTAAGGGGTATTTATTCCGCCTAGGTTGAGCATAACTTTAGAGGTAATGGGCCAGTCTGGTGAGTGGAATTTTAGAATAATTTTAATGTGCGATTCCAGCTTTCCGCTTGACTGTTGATGGCCGGCTTATCTTTGTTTATTAATATCGATTCTAAGATGTTCAGCCTAGCTTTATTAACATATTTTATTTTAATAACGGTGCTATCAACTAGCATATATCTCGTTAGGTTAATGTGATGAGCACTCTCGATATGATTTTTAGGCCCTCCCCTTTGTAGATGCATAGTTAAACGTCTCGAAAGTGTAGTAGTTGTCATACCAATATATTTTGAGTTGTTATAAAGCTTTTAGTCTTTATCGGGGCAGATGAGCTCGTAAACTATGTTGGTTGACTTGAGATTCGAGGAGTTTAGGCAGCTGTTGTTTTTCATCAGGAGATTGCTGGCTTTTTCTTTTTTTTAATTATCAAGCTCATCCCACATAGGAAAAGTTATGCGAAAGCTAACTTGGAGCTATATATAGAGATACTTAGCAAATATCAAACAGCTGAACTGGAAGACGACAATATCCGAGAGTTAGATGAGCAGATAAACTCCATCAATAATCCCCACATTCAAGCCGATGAGAGATGCGTCTCCAGGATCTCCTATAAAATGCTCCCACAACCTTGGTGGACGGACGAGATGAGGGAAATCGCTCAAGAACATAGAGGAATCTTCGAAGAAATAGGCAGGATAGGCTCGAATTGGAAAAGGCCAGCCAGAATAAGACAACTAAGCGAGAAACTAAAACACACAATCACAGAGAAACAGAAGGAAATCTGGAATGATAACATTGCTAGGCTGGGCAGGGACGACAGTTCAGTAAGTTTTTAGAACAACATCTGAAGACTTAGGAGACTGCCCACTAAAGCCAAAACACAAATGAAATATGGAGATGAAATCACTGAGGATCTAGGGTCTCCCCAAAAAAGATTCAGGACACAGTGTAAAAAGATTTTCGCTATAACCCCTGAGGAGAACGACGACTTCGACCAGGAATTCGAAGACCAACTGCTCGAGGACCTCGGCACAGTGATACATAGAACACACCGCCACCCGAAAGTATCTCAGGAAAAAGAGATGTTTAGCTACGGGTGCCCAATAACCTTCGAAGGGACCATGAATACCATGAGGTCCTTCAAGCAAAGCGCACCAGGCTGGTCTGAGCTAAAAAAAAATAACCTCGTGAATGCCCCTAGGCAAATCATACAGGGACTGGTTAACACGATGAATGCCGCCCTGAATACAGGCTACTTTCCTGGTGGATACAAGATTGCTAAAATCATCTTCATTCAGAAAGAAAACAAGCCCCCAGACCAGGTGGCTAACTATCGCCCGATCTCTCTTCTGGAGATGCATGGCAAGATCTTTGAAAATATCATAGCTAATGGGTTACAAGCTCAACTGAGCGAGTTAGGAGCGCATGACCCCCAACAACACGGGTTCCGCCAAAAAAGGGGTACATAAACAGCCCTGGCGCTCCCAACAGAAAAAAGTAGCCTATTGCCGAGTGAATGGGTATTATGTAGACATTCTGTTGAGGAACGTGCAGAAGGCCTTCGATTAAGTATGGCTGGAAGGACTTTTAGAAAAAAATCCTGAACCTCCAGCTGGACCCAATTCTGGGAAGGATCCTTTGTGACTTTGTCATAGAGAGAAGGGCATGTCTCATGATCGAAGGATACAGAGGACCTGAACTCGAACTCAACGGGGGCATTCCACAGGAAAGTTGACTGAGCCTACTGCTTTACTTGGCCTTTACCATCGACCTCCCTACACCGGTGCACAGGGACATGATGTATCTGCAACTTGCAGATGACTCCACCAAGATCGTTCTGTGCATGCTAAAGAAAGCAAGGGATCAGGCAATTCGCATAATAGCGGAAATCAATAACATCAACCGGTACGAGAGAAACTGGAAGATTAGAACTAATAGAGTTAAATTCCAAATCGCCCCACTGAGCCGCAAGTTGACGTGGCCCATCATCATCAATGGGAGGAAATACGGCTACTCAGCCGAATGCATGGTTCTAGGCCTATGCATGTGATGCCCTATTACTAGGGTAAAATACCCCTTCCCCGCTTTATATTTTACACACTTTTATCTACTACTATCCCACCATCTACTAAATTGAGTATACCATCTCCTTCTTTTATTCGAGTAACTGATCGGATTTCTTGGGCATAAGTTAGCAACCGGCATAGGCAAAAAAGTTTTGGTAAGGCGGCAAGGTCTGGCCAAAATCTGCAAGTAAATGACTCCATAATCGCTTCTTCTCGACGACCAAAAAGCTACTAGAAATGAAAAGAAGAAGAAATAGAAGCCACAAGAAAGATAATATCCTATTACTACTACACCATTTCACCCCTTTTTCACCATAATTTTCATCATCTTTTTTTTAGGCTACACTTTTAAGAAGATGACCGAGTATAACCATCACCTCCTCTCTCCGCTTCACAGCGGCCCCATGGAGAGAAATCGTCGTACACATCGCACCCAACTATTTCGCTCCCTAGAGAAGACATAATTGGGGCATTGGAGGAAGCTGGTTTGAGGATTAGCCCACAGTGGATGACAATGTCTTGAAGCTTGACTAGACAAGGAACAGACTGCAACCTTCGTTGAGAATCACTGCGGAGGCTCATACCAGGACCTCAGAGGGACACTTAACTGTCTCTGTGTATGGTGGGAGTAGTCGCAATTCAAACACCAGTGCAAAGCGGCGTTGTCAATGAGTCCGTCAGTAGTCATTCCCCGGGAGGATCCCACCTGGTCTCAGACATACTCAATCATCCATTATCTCATCATAATGCGCCCTTATTACACTCATTCCAACATTCACCAAGGCGAATACCTCCTGGGTCCAAGGCTGCTCAAAAAGCGTGGGGAGGAGAGTCACCCTAAGAAAACAATAATTTTAATACACACATACTACTCACCAAATTACACAGCCCATAAGAGATGTCTGCTTAGCCTACGTGCTTGCCTGACAAGGACCACGAGGGGGTTACCCTCAACAACATGGCAATGTATCTGGCCACAAGAATACCCCTCAGGGTAATCAACGGCCAGGCCAAACCGGAAAGAGGTAAAGTTTTCGAAACTATCTTTGGAAAACTCAGGGTCGCAGTCATTCGCCTTATAGACATCTCAACCGGTTACTTGCCGATCTGTGACGATTGAGACGATCATCAAGTAATATGGCTTCTTCGCATTCCAGGAGATAAACTTCCAGCCCGCAGTACCATTCTAAATCCAGGCCCACCGCATCGTGATTTGCCGTCGACTCGATCACAGGATAGGTGATCGCACTAAGGAGGAATTAGCAGAAGAGATAGATGTCAATCAGAGCTGGGCAAAAGTCTCAGAAATTATTAAGTTCAGAAACCGAAGAAAGAACCAAGAATACACCCATAAATTCAGAGTGATCTTCAAGAAAACGTAGATGGCCCAGAAGGCCAAAGAGAATCGTCTGTTACTCTTCCATGCAAAGATCAGTGGGGGCCAGATCGAGCGTGAGGAATTCACGCCGGTGCAGATGTGTTTCCGCTGCTACAAAATGTAGCAACACTCTACAAAAGATTGCCAAGAAGCAGAGGAGACCTGCTCCATGTGCAGTGAAAGGGGTCACGGGGGGAAAAACTGCATGAAGACAGACAAGTGTGTCAATTGTGGACAGGGCCATATATCACTAGCCATGGCTTTCCCCATGAAAAGAAATATAAGTAAAACAAAACAAGCTGCAAAGAACAAAGGAGCAGGACAACTTCGTATTTGCAAGCAGCAAAAATGTCACACCCTACACAATCCCCGACAAAAACATACATCAAACTTGAGAACTAGGAGTCAACGAAGATTCTCACTTGCATTCTTTATGCGCACGTAAGAAATCTCACGAATCCGGGCACGTTCTCAAGTGAGCTCAACCTGATGCTCAAGAAGAACAATCTGAGTGAGAAGTGGTTCCCAAAGAACCCTCCCTCAGGAGATGTTCTACAATTAAAATTCTCCCCAAAGGTGAATGAAGAGGTAGTTGCAGCAGCGTCTACCTACCCTACTGAAATAATGGACTCACACCACGAGGATCAAGGACAAGAAACACAGGAACCCACCAAGAGACACGACCCCAGAATTGTAGCGAGAAAAGCGAGAGAATAAAAGGCGAGGAAAGCTGTCACAAACGAACAAAAAAGAAGGGAGCGCCAAACTACGACTGATGCAGACTCGGACAGCGACAGTACCCTGAGCGAACCCACAAAAGAGGATAATATTAAAAGGGAAAAAGTAAGAAAAACAAGCACAGGTACGACGGTATGGAACTAGGTCTGAAGGTTTACGCTTCTGACAAGACCCTTTTCCCTGAACAAATATCCCTCACGGTCATCACCAAAGGCATCAAAAACCAAAAACTATAATGGACAATAACAGAATCGGAAGACGAAACTGAAGTTGCGGCAACAGTCTACTCAGGTAAAATGAAACTCGACAACGCCTCCATATTTACGATCTCGGCCATGGAATACAAGAAGACGAAGAACCAAAAGGTATGTAAGCACAAGGAAAAAGCAGCACACTCTAGAAGTAGACACAAAACATAGAGAACATAAACATCTTCTTGAAAATTTTAACACTAAACACGAATGGATGGTTAGGGAAAGCGAATGAATATAGCAATGTAGGGAAATCGATAATCCTCCTAAAAACAGAGGCCTTGTTCGGTAACTACAACGTCCTGGCGTTAGGCAGTGTAACCCGGTTACTTCTCCCTCCCCCTCTCTCTCTCTCTTTGACCTGCGGGCCACCAGACGCCTCTTCAAACCACGAGAAATACGAGTCATCAGATTTCTGTGCTAGCAAGCATAACAATATGAAGGGAAGGAGATTAGGTGGAATAACATTGGGTAAACAGGCACTATTTCCCCTAAGAGTTGGGATCGAATTTCGCTTCATAGACGAAATAAAAGGGAGCGCGACCAAAAGCCAGAAGATGCATTTAGGGCTAAGTGAAAGACGCTCGGAGAAGAGTCGTTAGAGGAGCGAAGTAATAAATAAGCCCTTATCCCCCCCTCCCCTACCCCCATTGGGTTGGTGAAATATATGGGCTGATAAATGGAAAAGAACGAAGAAAGATCGAGTTAGAGATCGACACGACGAAGTCTGGCGGCAGTGCCCAGCAATCAAAGAAAGGAACAGAGAGGAAGCTCACGCTGAGCCAGTTCCTGCTGATCACACCGAAAATTAACTTTTGTATTGAGGATCAATCTCATACATCTCTCGTCAGAGAAATCCCCGATCTCGGTTTGCTACAAAAACCAGAGATATTCCTCGCCATTGAGAAATACCCCAAAGTGAACTCCCTCAAACTACCCCATTCGTCAAAGGATTAACATGTTTGCTCATCGCTCGCAGTACAAACCATTTCAAGATTAATGCAAAGAATGGAAAAAGCGTACCTTTACTGTCATGTTGCTTAGATCATCTGACTAAGACTACGTGCTTAACGCCATACGTCGCCCTCACCGAAATCACCTGTTGCTTCAAGCCCGTCTCCTCGCCAGTTAAACAGCTGGGTGTCTGTAAACACGTTCACGCTCCTAACAGTAAAACCATTCTTCGTCTACATTAGATCCCAGGCCAAGGTCATTCTTCAGCCGGATTCACGTGTATTTTTTTAAGGTAAAGAAATTAAATTATTTTTCTATGTCAATTTGCGTCCAATAGTAAAGTAAGCTTGTGGTCAACCAATATTTTATATTCGTTTTGTTTAAATCAGTAATTCTATCATAGACTCGTTTATTCATAGATGTATAGGTTTTTTTAAAAACTTCACTTTTTATGTTCCACATGGCACTAGAAAACCTCAAAGATTAAATAACGTAAAAAAATAATATTGCACTCTTAGATATAACGTAATCAAGGAGTTATTTAAGTACGTAACAAATCTACGTACACACCAACTCGGCCCATACAATACTACGATAGGCAACATATTCAGAAGGGCGAACCCCGACATTATCCTAATAATTGAATACGGTATCAACACGAATAACACACGGATAAAATCCCGAACTACCATGTTTTGGCAAATAACTCCACACAAGATATATTCGATGGTGCTGCAATCGCCATAAGAAGGAACATCACCTTCAAAAGTCTACCAGAACTTGAATCGTCCTTTGTAGCGGTCAAAATCCCTTTTTTGGGGGGAGGGGACTCACGATTGCAGCAGCATTCCAGCCACCTTGCCGTCCATATTTGTGTATCAATAATCTTCTAACCCTAACTTCCCACCGCAGGAATGTATTCATAGGGGGCGATCTCAATGCTAGACTGGAGGCCTCAGGCAACTCTACAACAAACAAAAGATGCAGAAACCTGCAGCATGTCATTGACCCGGATAGGCTCGAGAGAGCTGGGCCAGAATTTCTGAACTACATCACTGAAAGATCAGCGACAGCCCCGGACATAATATTAACAAGCACACACTTTCCTTTCAACCTGGTTAGTATACCTGACCTCACGGTTCCAAGCGACCATATCTCCACCATGACCACCATCTCTCTTGCACCTATCATGCTTCCTATCTCACCCAGGAAAAGCTTTGCAAAAGCAAACTAGGAGCTGTACAAGCAAATGTTCAACAGCTTTAAACAAGCCAACTTAATCGAAGCTATCCTGGAAGAGATTGACGAAGAAATAAACCGCATAACACACCTGATCATGGAAGCGGACGAAAAATGTATTCCATACATCACGCACAAAAGCCATCCGCAATCTAGGTGGACCGAGGAGATGCGAGATATTGCCTCAGAACATAGAAAGATCTATGAGGAAGTCAGGCAATTTGGCTTAAACGAAGATCACACCAGAAGACTCCGACAACTCAGAGAAGAACTCAAAGAGCGGATCAACGAACAACAACGGGACATATGGGACGGAATTATCGAGAGGTTCGACACAGAGCCGATACCCCAAAAATTATGGAAGGATATGAAAAAAACTGAGAGTTATGCCCCCAAAGAAGAAAATAATGCTGGAAGAACATGGGGAAATCATAGAAGATCGAGAGAGACTCAAAAGAAGGTTCAGGAGGTACTGGCGACAAATATTCTCCATCCCGCCAGAAGAGAAAGAGGATTCCAACCTGGAATTCAAACACCAGGTGATTGACGAACTCAATATTCTAATCCAATTCACGCATCCCCATCCGCACGTTTCCGAGGAGAGGAGAATGGAAGGCGACGGACGACCGATCACTGCTGAGGAGTTCCCGAGCACGCTCAAATCCTTCAAGCAGAGAGTTCCTGGCTGGACAGGGATTATCAAAAACCATCTGGTCAATGCTCCCCCACGCCTGCTTCAGGGCATTACCAACGTACTGAATGCGGCACTGAACACTGGTTACTTCCCTGACGAATACAAGGTGGCAAAAGCCATCTTTTTACCAACGGGAAAAAAGTTTGCCAGGATAGCCGATGGACTACAGGCCCATCTTCCTCTTGGAAATCTTCGGCAAGATTCTGGAAAAGATCCTAGCCAACAGGCTTCAAAATCAACTTGATGAGAAGGGGGCCCACAACCCACAACAATACAGGTTCCGTAAGAAGCGTGGATCGGACAGTGCACACCATAAATATATATACAGTCGAATTCGCTTAAAAGAAACCCCGTTTATTAGAAACAGCCGCCTATAAGAACAAACAACGCTATTCCAGAATTAAATCCCATGTAGCCGTAATAAATTCATTCGGATATAGGTAACCAGAATCCGCTTACAAGGGGTAAAAAAAGTACATAAATAAATGTGTTTTTCCCTTACGTATAAATATGCTACTTAACGTAAAGGTTTATATTGTATCAACAACTTAACAACTTACTATAATAGTTCATGTAGTATGTAATATTTATGCTCTGTAGCTCTGTTACGTTCTGTGGTGCTCGGCTCGTACTAGACATATGCTCATCGTGAACGTTGACTATTTATTTTTTATTTATCATATTACCCTTACAAATGTCGAGAAAAGAACTTCATTTAGAATTAAATGAAAAATCGAAATTTAGGACCAAATTAAAAGTTATAATGTAAGCTTAAATTCGTCTTAGTTGTCTGAAGGCTTAGATATTCCAAAAACTTTACTTTCACGATTTCGGAAGAATGAAAACGAGCTTCGCATTACAGCAAAAGTGTTTCCCACGACGATGGAAATAAAACGTCAGCATAAAAATCTCGAAGTCGTAAATGCAATAAAGAGATGGTTTGAAATCATTATCAAGTTAGGTGTAAGGCTTAAAGGTGAAATTCTTTAAAAAAAGCCAAAGTTTTGGCAATAGAGCTGGAATAGCCAAAGTTCCAAGCACCTGATGGGTGGTTTTAAGATTTAAATCTCTCGATCAACTAAGCTACAAGAAAGCAAATGGAGAGAAGGTCAGTGCAAATTTACAGCTAGATAGAGATTGGAAGTTTTAAATACTGCCCAAACTTCTAGAACAATACTCTACTAATGACATCTATAATGCAGGCGAGAAAGGATTGTACTATCATGCAACGCCAGTTGGTTCATTTACATTTAGAATGAAACTGTGATGGGCTTAAAATCAGTGAATGACTGTATTACAGTATAAGTTTTTGCTAATATCTCTGGAAGTAACAATAAACAAGAGAGGAAGTCCCTCCAGTGACCTGCGGCGTTTTGTGATGAGATGATAAATGGTTATTTCATTGATGGTTTTTCGTGGTTTAAATCACTTACAAGTGCAATTGAATGGCTAAATGAGGCTTCTGCCACTCGATGGCGCTTCCCAGCGCCGAATCTGATGAAAGGTTTGAAATCTCCAGGGAGAAAAAACGACGCCTAAAATAAGTCGCACATGAGAGCCGGGAACGCATAATGTTTGGGCCTCGGTGAGATCTCCCTTGGAGTATATGCGGTAGAAGAGGTTATCTTTAATGATGAAGGAAATTTATTTGTCATCTCTAATAGACTCTTGCGTCTTATTTTGTGCCTTAGTCCACAGAGGACGAAGTGATTCACACTCCTTCTGTTTATTATCAAAGTGCTCGTTATGACATTGCTATATTCTGAAGCCCCGAAGATACCCCTGGGGTGAGAGTGCTTCCAAATCCTGCTTCACTTGTGAGCGAGTGGCCACGGGTTGAGCCACCGGGGTGAAGAAACTTTATGGCTCTGCCCAATCAGAACAGCACAAAACTTAATGGGGGGCTGCAACTACTTCGGCCCAGCCAGTGAAGTAGGCGCAGTCTATATGGCACTTAACGATGGGAAACCGATTAGCGCGTCCCAGGTAGTCATGCATGATGGCGAAGAGATCGTGATCCGGAGCTACAGGTTGGAGTTGCTCATCCGAGACCACGATACACGTGTAACCGGTATCTCGGACTAGGGTGGAGATACGGCAGCCGTTCAACGTACTAGTCTTGAATTGAATGCCCCAAGGGGTGTTTTTGTTAAAAAAAGTTTACCTGGAGGCGGGTGAGACCTGGTTCGTTGGAAGAGAGTGTTTCCGGTTAAGAAGGGGTCTGTAAAAGGGTGGTTCTCACGTGGTGAACCTGGTGGGAATAGTTATTCCTCAAGTGAGAGTTTGGAAGGCAATTTGCTTCGACATGATCGTCGGTTCGGCAGGAATAACACATAATAGTGCTCGTGGGGAAGGCTGACTAAAGGTGATTAGAGGGAAAGGCTCGACTCCACGATGATGGGTGTTCGAACAGACTTCTGCTTGGAATGGCCTGTCATCTTGACAAAGTTTTCCTTATTGTGAGGAAAGAATTTATGCTTATTTACCTTTGATTTGGGTGATGATGGTTACACTTTCTTCCCTTCGTTGGGGTAGCAATTGTGGATTGCTTCATAGACATCAGCCTCTTCTATGCACTCTTTGAAACTAATGCATCTTTAGTGGTAGACGAACGATCTGATTTATGTTGATATTGATACTAAAAGTTGGTCCTTAAGAATAAATTCGATCATAGCTTTGTAGTCATGGGGCACTTTTGATGCGTCAAGCCAGAAATTAAGGTGCCGTTGTAATATGTAGCCGAAGTGTCTGAAGGTTTGATTGGGCCGAATTCTGCAGTCTAAACTTCACACGGTGAAAGTATGGGGTGATAGTATCGGCGGCAAGTAGCTCGGTCTTCAACGATGAATAATGACTTGTTGCTTCTGATTGTTGGGAAATGAAAATATCCATCAGGGGAGTGTTCAGTATGGGGAACGATTTAGCAAAGGCGTCTGATTCTATGTCATAGTGATTTACTTGGAAGATCTTCTCGAAGTGAGTTAAATGTGAAGTAAACTCTTCCCCTTCTTTGAAGACAAGCAGTTTGACAGAAGCGGGCTGTTGGATTTTGGTCTTCGAAGTGACGGATAGGGTTTCGTTTCTCGCCCTTGTCATCTATTATTCGTGCGAACGAATTCTTTCCCTTCCTTCCCGTTCTTCTTTCCTTTTTTTTCTCCTTCTCTTTCTTTCTCTTCCATTTCTCTTTTCTTCTCTTTCTTTTCTCTCCTCTCTTTCTGTTCTCTCTTCTTCCTGGATATAGGACATTAGGTCCTTGCCAGTTAGACCCAGAGATTCTCCTTGTGCCTTAAAAACTTTCGAACGAAGACATGATGTATCCTCTCTTTGCACTAAAAAGAAAAATGCACGCACACCCAACAATAGTTCGCAGTGGGTTTGTCAAACCCGAATTAAATCGTGTTTTACTGAACGTACTTATGAGCACGGACGAAGTGCCACTGGGTTTTATTCGACTCACTAGTAAAAACACCACAAAAACAGATGCACATAGAATTCTCTTAATTTGCGCGATGCTAATTCTGTCATTGAGGCGAAGAAGCCTTGACGACTACCCCTACCCTAGTTGCGTCAAACAAATCGAACAAATACAATTCTCTGAATATTTCAAATGGCAGAGTACACGGGGCAGAAATAACAAATATAATATTCCGCTTGGGAAAAATAGTAATGCACAGTCACAATAATCACAAAGTAATTAACTTCAAATATTTACCGGGATCGTGTAACTAAATTTGCAAATAGTTTTAGCCAAAATTTATTGTTTCCTTGATATCCAGAATCACAATCTTAAAAGCCTTTAAAGAAAACCTTTTAACGACCCTTAAAAATCTATCAGCAGTTTTATTATATATATTATTATTATTATGTCGTAGGTCAGGTGAGTCCTTAGAGCAACAGGAACCCAGTTCTAATAAATCCTCATGATTTCTGTTTGGATACCTCGTAAGCAGTTCCTACGACCTAGTTGAATACTAATTTGCTCGTTTCCGCGCCGAGAAATATACAAGGCTTCGCCTGAAGCTTTTTTGTTTGCTGTCGGAAGTGGGTCCCACTCCGATTCAAGACGTGGCGAGTAAAGGCTTAGCGCCCTCTTGCTGATTTGGGTTTCGGCTCCAGTTAGACGTGTCTCGGTTCGTTATCATCCCGGAAGTTTACCGAAATATGCCGGTTGAAGATTCTTTCGTCCGTTAGATACCCCCTTTAGGCTTCTTGGTCTGAGTGAATCTCTCTCTCTCTCTCTCTCTCTCTCTCTCTCTCTCTCTGAAAGTGACTTTATCGAAAGCTCTTTGGTAATCCAAATGAAGTATATCCATCCCTCGTCTTCCGTCAAACTCGCTCTCATCCTGTTAAAGAATTCTAGCGAGTTCGTGAGGTACGAGTACTCTCTTCGGAAACCGTGTTTGGTGTCGCTAAACAGGTGCAAATCCTGGATGTTCAAGTATCGGAAGAACCTCATAAGGTTTTCATTGCAGAGAGACGCCACACAAACTTCTTCGTTTCACTTAGCCGTACGCACAAGTGCCTTTACCCTTCTACAATGAGTTACTTAAGCTTCATGATGCGCTTCATTTCTACTTCTCCTTCATATCTTGTGCGCTTTCTTTCTACCATTAATAGCGATGGCAATTTCTTGACTAAACCTTCTTGAGGTGAATGTTCGCTAGTCTGACAGTCTTCGATGGATCGAATTGAGCCTGACGCTCCTTAAAACGATTCTGAGGTCTTCCCATTTGAAGTTAGTCTTGTCCTCGTTAGATGGTTGTATCTGGCCAAGTGGCCTCCGGAGTCTCAAAGTCAGCACGTTTGATATCAAATTTCCGTGCTATTTCATTCCTTCCTTGCTTACAGGAGACACATACACCGAACCTGATCATATTGTCGTCACTACCACCTAGACACTCGTCCACGGACACCTCAGACACGAGGTCATCTTCGGTGGTAAAAAATACTAGATTTAAAGAAAGATCTAGAGACAGTAACACAGTAATACTGAGACATCGAGAGACATACACAGACCCAGGGACAAACAGACAAAGACAGACAGATAGCAGATAGAGAAAGAAACAAAGTGTGTGTGTGTGTGTGTGAGAGATAGTTTTTTAAATTTTAAGAGCCCATCTAGCAAAAGAGAAAGATATATATATATATATATATATATATATATATATATATATATATATATATATATATATAAATATATATATATATAGTTTTTAAATTTTAAGAGCCCATCTAGCGAAAGAGTCATTTTGAAGAAATTGCAATTAAAGGGATTTCTAACGGTAGATCTTTATAGGTCCACTTTTTCATCATTTTAAGAATGGCGAAATTATCAGAAATCGTTGGATGTTATTATTCTTATTATTAACTAAGAATATAGCATTTGGTAAGTGTCGTTCTGGGGGTATTGTAGATCTTCATTGCTTTCCTCTCCTGTAGTTCCACGCTATTTGTCGAATTTGACAAACGGAAGTATAATTATTTTTTTGTCCTTCTGGTTAATCGATGTAAGATTTATGAGTAGGGAAATTCGGTGACACTTTGAGATACGGGTCAATTCAAACTTTAATTATATGAGGAGAAAATTACCAGAAAATGTAGTGATCATGATAAAGATCCTTGCAGTAAGAAACTTGGTTGTGACAAAAGCGTTTTTTGCACTAATATATCTACATAAATACCCATAGTTTTACAAAGGTGGTAGAAATAAGATTATCTTAAGAATTACTATACAGTATGATTAATATATTGTAAATTAAAACTATAACAAGCATTATGCGTAGAAGAGTAACGCCAATGTGTAAAGTTAAATTGGTTGGACTGTAGATAATAAAAGTGTGAAGAAGATGTAAAGTGAAATATAAAAATCATAAATTTTTAAATCACAGAGAGAAGGAACAGCATGTGCAAATGATTACGCGTATGGGATTTTTTAAATAGTGTCCATTGGGGGTGCAATTACTTAGTAAGGGTATGGGGGAGGAAGTATGAGTGGACATGGAGATAGAGCTCTCTGGAACAAATTCAAGATGGGTAGTGGAAGGGTTGTGACTTGGTGCATTAGAAAAGGAAGAGATAGGTCAAAACCCTGAACTGTTAAATACTGACGTGGAATGTGCAGTAGAGAGCATAAGAAATACTTACTTAGAAATAAGCAATAATGTAAATGAGTGTTAAAGATATGCAGAATCATCCATATTAAGAGCCATATATTTAGATGAAATGAGTGATTGCCAAGAGTTAGAAAGCAGCTTATCACGTTTTTTGCGATGCAACCCACATATGGGTCTCAGCTCACTTCTATTTTGCTGCAATGCGACCCACTGATGACTCATAATCTATTATTCATTTCTTTTTTCATTTTTCACTTTTCAATGGTATTAAGTTCCACTTCTTTCTGTCACCTGACAAAGAGATTTAGAAAAGCTTAAAAAAAAAGCGTTTCATGAATTTTGTTTTTTAACATGAAGAATTCGATATTTAAAGTGAAACATCGATGCGAAATTATAACAATATTATGGAAAAACTATAATTAAGCTCAGTAGTAGCAAACTTATATTTTTAAAACTAAAAGAAAGTTCCTTTTAATTAATTCTCTAGGAAAAATCAACAAATATTTAACTTGTGTGCTTGCAATTGAAGCATGAAATGCAAAAATATAAGTTTTCATCACGTTTGTTGCGAAAGGTTGATACATTTGTTTGCTTTCTTACATGCCTCATTTCGCGCTTTTTTGCTAATATTATCTCATAGCAGCCCCTAAACCTTTTTCTTGTTTTATTTTTGGGAACCTTGGATTCCATTAGTTGATGACCTAAATTTCTAGTGTCTCCACCAATGCTGGTCTTCTTTTTTTCCTGTCCTAGTTGTTTCTTTTGGGGTACCACATGTATAAGAAAAAATTAGAGATTCTTTGAAGGCACGAAAAGATATTTTCTTATCTGAAAAGTCTTTGTTGTACAATACCCAAGCATTTACACAAGATGTGCCAGCTAGTAATTCAAATGCTATTTTTCTGTACCATTTTCGAATTTTCTTCAGTGGAGTGTAATATGCAGATATTTACTTGGTCAGAGACGTCCGGCCCTTGTTTGTAGTATTGTAGTCTTGAACACTTTGGGGCTTCTTTATAGGTTCTCCACTACTTGAGGTATTTTCAGTTAGAACTAGACTGTCATCATGTTCTGGAATGGTGGATATAGTCAGAACCTTCCTTTTGTCCTTCCAGTTAAACACTTTGACAACTAACTGATTTGCTTTCTAACGCTAATATTTCACCCTTTTTGAATTTAGCATTCAGAAGTTCTTTGAGGATATTTTTTCTGTTTGCTCTTAGTGTGCCACAAAGATAAATTTTTGTTGAAAGGAGTTGTTCAGCTAACATATTAGTGTTATAATATTTCTCAGTATATATTATTACACCTTGGTCAAGATATCGTCCTATTAGCCTCATGAAAAGTGATTCTGTACAGGTAAGGGGAGGGCGACTGCTTTCTTGAGCACCATAAACTTCCAGAAATTATAAAGTTTGCACCCATAGTTATGTCTTTTTCACGAGAAAAATAGCCTAAAAGACACACGCCCTCTAAATGGCACCATAGTTTTATCAATCACAACTTCTAATCCTAGTTGATAGACTGCCTGATAATTTTCAAGAATTGCATCAGCCAATTTCCTGATTTTATAATCCCTTCTGTTATTGCTTGGATGCCATCTTTGCCAAAATGTATCATTTGTAAAAGGACCAAAAATCGATCTCTTTGCATTTTTGTAAGCACCAATTTGTTCTCTTTGACCAATAAAGTGTTCCTTCTGAAAGAGGCACTAAACCCATGTAAATAACAATTCCTATGAATGTTTTTATTTCTTCTCTATTAGTCCTGACCCAGGCTTTCAGCCTAGAGATTCTACTTATAAAATTTTAGGCTATAATTTACTCCGTTTATCGGTTTGTTTCAGTAACAATCAAATCAAAAATATTATCAGTTACCATTTGCATATTAATATCAATGGGCCATACATTTTAATCAGGTGACGAAGACGAAACTCTCAAGAAAAGCACTTCTCCTTGAAAATCAAACCTTCGATTCTTTGAATTAACTGGTTGCCATTGGACATCAGACACTAAATATTGTATCTCATTTTCATTATCCTCAATTTCTTCATTATTTTCATCACTCAACATTGAGTCCTCAGTTGATTCGGAAACACTGTCATCCAATTAATATTCACTGGCAGAATCCATTGTGGTCGATTTTCACCATTAGAAGAGTAGTCATCATTTTGGGGGGAAGTTTCTGACTTATTAAAAAAAGTTGAAGGGTCAATTCTGAAAAAAAATACACATTAAAAGAAACATTTTAATTTGCATATAGCTTAAATTGAATATAAACAAGCATACTAAAGGTGCAATTTCACTGAAATAAATAGGTTACGCTCAGTCTACTGCACCTTTTATTCCTGTAAAACCACCAAAGCTAAGTTATCCTATATTAGGTTGGGTTAGTTGTTGAATCGGAAAAGAATTCGAATACTCTCCGTCAGGATAGTAACTCAAGGTTCGAAATCCACGTGAAGCGTAAATCTCGAACTGGTTTCAGGCAAAAGATAGCAGGCAAAGTCACTTCAATTCAACAGCGTCCATAACCAAATTGGTGAAATAGAAGTGTTAAAAATAGACTATATACAGTATAGAACTTTAATAAATACCTAAATAAAATAATAGTGAAAGCGTAGAGACGCTAAATTATAAAAATAAATACAATAATATAAATTAAATTACGACCCACATATGTTTCACATTGTATAATCTAAAAATCTGACATGATTTGTAACGAGTCCCATATGTTGGTCGCATTTGACAATCAAAGCTGCGGCTTATCTTGGGGTCGCGTTGCAGTAAACTATACCTATGTGTTAAAATGAAATGTGCACCAATAATGAGTCGTGCCTTTTCTTATTTCAAAGGAAAGAGAATTAAAAGAGAAACACAACGCCCTCCAATCTCAAGAACAACTTGCTCGGTACTGAAGTTATGGGAAAAAGAAGTATCCCGCAGTAGCGAAAAGACTCGATTGCCAGCCGTCGCAACAAACGTGTTAAGAAGCAGTTGTAAGGAAGATGAATAAAAATCCGAATAGTAACAGGAAGTTGCCCTGGAAGAGAGTGAGAATGGTTAAAAAAAGGAGAAAAATGGTTGTTTGGACACCAAGAACAAAAATGGCATGGTGCTTGCGATCAATGAAGAGGTTAAAAGTAGAGTGTTAAAGTAATTTGACGGGTAATATAATGGATTTATTTAACTCCCTGTATATGGATCAAGAAGAATACCCACACCTTGCTAGTGCATGTTATAAAGGGTGATTGAGATCGAATACAGGGTCGCTGACTTGGGAACCTCCGCACCCGAAAGTTGTATCCGATGGGCATAAACAATACACACTGAAGATAATGGGCGGTGCTATTGCGGAACCAGTCCGTCAGTCTAGCTGATCCGCGTCAATATGTAAGCAGAGTATGTCAGTGGAATGTGCCGAGTGTATGCGATATACGGAAGAGGAGAGTTGCAGTAAATGTCTTTAAAATGTGGAGATGGGATATATTTGCTTTATGTGAGGGAAAAGTGAAAGAGAATGAAGATTTTGTGTGAGATAGAGTGCAATTAGTTGTAAATAATGCTAGACAGAGTACACCTGGCAGTGCAGGGCTTTTAAATGAGGAATCTCATCATTCGATGTGAGTTCAACGAGTATGTTTGCGAATTTGCGACTTGCTAGGGTGAAATTGTACTTGGTTGAAGAATATGGACCTCAATGATTTAAGTGAAGTTGAGAAAGATAGGGTTTTAATAATTTGGAATGAGTGTTGGGCTAAATTATAAATGGATATAGGTTGATGGTTGTAAGAGATAGGAATGGAAAAATAAGTGAGTGAATGAGCGGATAATTGGAACTTTTGATACAACCCAAGTTAATGTAAATATAGATAGCGTGGTAGACTCCTGCCGTGAAAGAATCTTCTTTGTATCAGACACATTCATCCTTGGATGTGCATAAATACACATGTATTAAACAAAGGAGCGAGTAGTAGTTAAAAATATGATTAATCTGTGCTTAATAAGAAAGGTTATGCTGCAGGGTGTATCTGATGTGAAATGTTTGAATTATGAGTATGGGATTATCTTTTAACATGAATGTGCTCTGTATGGGTAAATAGATGGTGACTTGATGCATAGATGTGAGGAAGATCGAAATGAAGAGGACTTTAAGATGAAAGTTGATTAAATCCTAGAAAAATTGGAGATTATGTGAGAATTTTTGCGAGATTAAGAGATGGAATGAGTGCTAAAACTGATATATAGATAGCGTGGTAGACTCCTGCCGTGAAAGAATCTTCTTTGTATCAGACACATTCATCCTTGGATGTGCATAAATACACATGTATTAAACAAAGGAGCGAGTAGTAGTTAAAAATATGATTAATCTGTGCTTAATAAGAAAGGTTATGCTGCAGGGTGTATCTGATGTGAAATGTTTGAGTTATGAGTATGGGATTATCTTTTAACATGAATGTGCTCTGTATGGGTAAATAGATGGTGACTTGATGCATAGATGTGAGGAAGATCGAATTGAAGAGGACTTTAAGATGAAAGTTGAGTAATCCTAGAAAAATTGGAGATTATGTGAGAATTTTTGCAAGATTAAGAGATGGAATGAGTGCTAAAACTGAAAAAATAAAGCGAAATAGTGAATTAGGAAATGACGATAATAAACGTGTAGTATAAAGCAGAAAGAAGACGTACTTGCAATACTTAATGGATATGCAGTTAAAATGTAGACAGAGAGGAAAATGAAAGCAAAAGAAGGGATAAAACAGAGTCAGACTACAAACATGAAGCATGAGAAAAAAAAATGAGTGATCGGAACAGGAAACTATTCTGGAAAGACGTAAAGTGGGTAAATAACGAAAAGAAGAATAATTGTGTGAACATCAAGGACAAGATTGACTGGGTACTTGTCAGCAAAGAAGAGGTAATCATAAGATGACGAGAATTCTTTGAAGAGTTATATGAAAGGATATGGAAGAGGATGCAAATGTAATTATGATTGTCTTCCTCTGTGTAAATCGGGCGCAGGACCGAATAGAGAAGAGATAAGCATGGCAGAGGTTTTTATTACTGTGACAGGTCTTAAAAATTAAAGGCTGGTGTAGATAATATAGTCGCTGATATGCAAAAGCTGGGTATGATTTTTTTATGGAATGAGATTGTTAACTGTGTGGTAAGGAATTTGAAAGTGGAGGACTTGCTGATGACTGGAAGGGTGCAGTAATATGTCACTGTTTAAGGGTAAAAGGAGAAAAGCAAATTCAATAAATACATTGGGATAATTGTGTTGAGTGTCTGGAAAAATTCAGATTGTGCTTATGAGAAAGATAACTAGGTGGTTGGAGAGGAGTTTGCAAAAAGATAATTAAAAAAAAGAGCCAAAAACATCATAAAAAACACAGGAAGAAATAGGAGAGGAACTAAATAATCAAATAGTACGAGCGGCAGGATAGAGACAACATATTTTGCTTCCTAGTACTAAAAACAAAGCGGACCAAAGGAAAGAGGAGAAGATTTGCGTGTAAACCAAATAAGGAAACCGGATTGTGACAAAATTTCCCAAATAACGACAAACTCATCGGTTGTGACTTGATACTCACAAGGAATGCCGAAACTAACCAAAACGTGTAAATGAACAAAAAAGGAAAAGCAACATGAATAAAGAAGAGAATTAAACAAATAAATAACCAAGTGACATGAACCCACACAACAGATACAGAAACGAGAATAATGCTACAAAAATCACAGAAACTCGAGTTATTAACATAGCTGGCTAACAAATAATGCTAACAACGGTTGGAACGCCTATCTCATAAACACATAACATAATAACAAAACAACCACATAAATAAACAAACAGACACACTTTCACTCTAACTTATTTCGAACTTAACTCTAAAATTAGTTTATAGTACAGAGATTAGCGTGACTTTCGCGCAACTTGCACCTCTCTGCAAGCCTCCAAATTCCTTCCACTTCATTCATCTTCCTCCTCTACCGCTATCCAAAGATGGACCAAACACTAACACCAGGGACAAGTACAGCAAATCGTAAAAATTAAAAGCTAAGAAAACATAAAAACAGCGTGGTCCGGGTCCCACGTTAAGCAGGTGCACAAACTAACTTGGTCAACTTTCAAGCCTTTGACTTTATTTCAGTCTGTCTATCCTTACTTCTTTCTTCTTCCCCTCCCTCTCTCCCCCTTCACCGTGCTCTTTTCCCTCGGTGCCTTCAGGCCCAGAGGGAGGAGGGCGCCGGGGAAACTCTGGGGAACCGGGCCTACCCCCCCTCCACACCGGGCACAAGGATCTAAAACTTTTTCTCCCACTTTCCCTTTCATTTCATTTCATAGAGCAGTGTTTTCCAAACTTTTTGGTCTTAACCCTGAACATAAATTGATTTTGGCTTGGCAACCCCCACCAGGGATGAAATATTGTTTTAGTTTTATCAAATTGAAAGAAGTTTACTGAATTTTGGTATAAGTTACGAGTTAATAAATACAATATAATATTGATTGAAGATAAGTGGAGACAAAGTTTCACACTCAAGCAAAGATAAACAAACTTTTACTGTCAACTATAATACTGTTTCATGTATGAGCCCTTTTAACTATTCAACTAATATTAACTGCTGAAAATATACATTTACTTTTATCCAATATATTTTACGGACATTCAATGTTATTTAATAAAAAATATATTTTTATATCTTTGTTGATTTAAGGATATTAAAGGCATATTTTCATATTAATGTAATTTATTGAAACAAAAAAACAAGCAAAGAAAATAAACGTTTGGCTGGCAACTTCTTATGGCTTTTCATTGAAAAAATGACAAACAAATTTTTTACTGAGTTCCTTGATGTTCCCTCATATTATGGACAAGTTCCTCCAAATTTGGCTTGATGTTGATGGAAAGAGAACAGCGCATATCATGTTTATGATCCAGACGATTCCTTGCTTTAGTTTTGATCGTCACAAGAACTGAAAATCTTTGTTCATTTGAGCCCAGAATTCAGAGTATGAGAGAGTTTAAAAATGTTGCTTCTGCACCTGATTGTCCTGGAGATCTAAGAGTTCTTCTTGAAATCCTAAAATATCTTCTCCAACATCACTGTAGATCACACCGAAGACATTTCTGACCCAGATGGGTTGAAATACATCAACATTTTCTGGCCAATATTTGTCCATTCCCTCTTGAAGCTTTTGAAAATAATCTTGGAAAAACAATTTAATGTCACGAAGTTATATTTATTATGAATCTTCCAGCACTGCACTCAGCTCTGAAAAAGCAGCTATTTTTCTGGTGGCTATTTTTTCTCTCCAAAGTGCAAGTTTCTTCTAAATGTTGTATTTTTTTCACTGATGTATACCATAGTTTGATTTCGGCTTTGCGTGTCTAATCTCAATTCATTTAATTGCCTGAAGATGTCGCCTAAATATGCTAACTTCTTAACCAAGAAGCATCTATGAAAAGTAGTCCAACTTATCCTTCTTGTCTTAGGAAAAGGTTTTTTTTCAGTTTTAAATTCAATAACCCTTCAAGCATGCAGCCTTGAGACAGCCAACAGGCATCAAAGTGGAAAACTAAGTCCTGGTGATGTGTTCCCATCTCTCCACATATTTTAGGGAAAATGCACGAGTTCAAAGCTCTGACCTTTATAATATTCAAAATTTGGATAACATGATTCAGACGTTGAGAGGCCAAGTTTTCTCCATGTAAGAAACATTGAATTATAATTATGAATTGAGGATTTTCTCTTTTAACCTGAGTGACAAAACCTACTCGATTCGCCATCCTTGACGATGATCCATTAGTACACACCGCCAAACAGTTCAACCAGTCTATTTTATGTTTCTTGAAAAACCTGTCCACCATAACATAGACATCTTCTCCTCTGCTGGTTCGTGACCGGGCATTACAGAACAGAAATTCTTCCAGAATTCTTTCATCTCTTCTTTATCTGACAAAAACCATGAGTTTAGGTTCGCCAGCAATATCTACAGATTGATCTTCCTGCAATAAAAAATTACCTGCTTTTTTCAGTTCCACAATTAATTGATAGAAAATATCATGACATGAGATTAATTCAACGTTTGATGCTGTGGATAGAAAGTGGTACAGACTAAATTTTCTTAACTACATATCTTCCACAAGTAGTTTTCGCCATAGCGAATGCTGCTGGTTTTACTAGCTCCTCTCCAATGTTGTGAGAGTTTAGGGATCGTGCAATATACCATGCCACTTCAAAGGATGCCAAAGAAGCTTTCCCCAAAGAAAATTCGAGACTAAAGGAGCATCGATCCGATTTCGTTTTACCTGCTCTCCCTTATCTTTCCAGTAACTTATTGTCTTTTAAATAAAGTTTTGATGAACTAAAATAGAGCAACGTTTTATTTTGTTTTCCTTCATTGATTCGCTAAGACTTGCAGAAACTGAACACATTGAGTGCGGACATTCCCTGATCTATCTTTCAGATGTGTGAAGCCGTATTTCAGAAATCAGGTTTATATGCCAAATATTGTTTGCGCTGGGACATCGTTCCCTCTGGGATCCATACCTCAAATGAGTATAATATATACTCATTTGGCGGAAGCTACAAGTATTGGACTTGATCATACTCGTATATGTTTGGTTTAACCTTCATTTATCATACTATTTTCCTCTCCCAATAGGAATGACGATTTATATTCTACAATTATGATGTTAATAATTATGTTTGAGCTAGTTTTACATCTAATATTTATTTACTTTATTTTTTATTATTTTGTAGTCATCTCGTGGCCCTCAAGAGCCCACTTGCGATCATCATTTGGGTCGCCACACTGGGTTTGGCAACCACTGGCTAGATGCTTTATATATTCATTTATACAAAAATAACAAACTAAACGTTTTCTTTATGGAGGAGCTTGGTTATTTGATTTGTGAAGTACAATAGTGTGCAAATCAGTTCGGACAGTGGTGAAAAAAAAAATTATTTGATAATTGTTGTTTATATTTGAAAAGAATACGTCAATGATAAGATAAATGGTACATTTAATATGAAATATGACTGCACTTTGCTTTTAGAACCTGCTTTACTCGCTCTGGCATAGATTCAACCAAATTTGAACACATTTCTCTCAGTTCTTCATTATGGTACCAGGCATTAATAACAGCACAACCATTTTCTGCATCGTCGAACAGTCGGTTTTATCGATTCTATTCTTTTAATTATAGCTCATATATTCTCGATAAGGTTTATGTCAGGAGAATTACCAAGCTAATCTATAACGTAAGTCCATTTTCTTCGAAGAATTTGCGCATTATTTGGGAAGTCTGGCACAGAGCCAGTCCTGCTGGAAAATACTGCCTCCATCGGGAAAGTCTTTATGCATCCCCGCTCTAGGCCTTTAGCGCTAAAACAACCCTAAAACATCTTCTTAGCTGGGTATTTTGGCGCCTGTTGAATGGGTCTTGGCTAAAGTGATTCATCTTTGCTTTGTCTAACTACCACTGACCTATGCCCATGTACTTCAAAATGCGCTTCCTCTGAAACATAACTTTCTTTCAGTAAGCTGCCTTCCATTCAGCATACTTGCGTGCCCAGCCAAGACGTTTTGTCTTCATAGCAGAAGTCAATAATTGTTTACGTACCAGTTTTCTAGCAAATCTGCTAAATTTACTGAGCCTTTGCCGGACGGTTGAAAAAGAAACATTTACACCAACTAAAGACAAATCACTTTGGAGGTCTTCACTGGTTTTCTTTGGATCGTTCACACTATTTCTGATGAGAGCCTTATCATTGTAAAGTGTTCTCTTTCGTTTTCTTCCACATTTTCCTTCTTGCGGTGTTGAATGCTCACCAGTGTCTTCAGCTCTTTTCACAGTGTCGCCAACAGTTGACTTTTCTATATTCATTTCATCAGAAATCCGTCAGATGCTAAAACCAGCATGATTTTTAAGAACTATAATACATGCACGCTTCTTGGGTGTGATATCTACAATAAATTTATAGTCTAATAATGATTGGAAGGTGAATATTGCGGCAGAACCAAGTACACCACGGAGCACGCTCCAGGCAATAATCATTCACGACAAGCTCTGGTGTAGCACTGTCGGGCTTAGTGTTTCTAGGGAACAACAAAACAGTTGCCAGATGTTACCAATACACTATTTTGCACGAAATACAAAAAAAAACTTCATTAGAGTTGAAAAAAATTAAGACATCTTATGAAATAGTCCAAAAATTTGTTACTGTCCTAACTAATTTGCACACTACTGTAAATTGGCATATTACACTGGGCAACACAATTTTTGTTGATATAGATCCGACACTTTTTTTCACTAACATTTGGCCTCCGAATCAAAAAATGACCCAGCTTTTTCTGGATGACATCAACTTTTTGAGCTATACATAAGATACCCTCGTTTTGTATCAAATCCCATAAATGTACCACGATATAACAAATTTGTATCTATTTTATAGAATGTATTACAAATTTACATTGTAAAATAATAAAAATTGCTAAACTGTAATGTTTGTACAAATTTATTTTGTCCTACAAAGGATAATGTTAATGAAAGTCAAATTGTGTCTAAAAAGTTAAGGCCAAAATTTACGCTTATGCTTTTACTGGAGTGGAAAATATGTGGATAATTTCGATTTACACTTTAACAATAGTCAGCCAACATATTTTCACTCCATCACCTTCATATCGTTTGGAATCCTTCACCTTATTTATCGCTCACTACACTAAGGTGTTAGTAAGATGGCTATGCAGAAAATGAAAGTTGATACTGATGTTGCAACCGTGCGTTTTGTAGCTCTCTAATAATTTCAGGATATTTTGAATGTAATTATTTGCTCGTGTATTTCCCAAAAAGTTCTCGACAACGTCTTCGAATTATAACCGCGCATTTATTTGTGGAGTTTTGACATTGGAGTTTTGAGCTGGTGAATCTGTGGTCCATTAAACACACCATCCCGGATTTTTCAATTGATAGACCAGGAAATGCCATAAGAAGGTACTTGAAACATCCGCCTTCAGTTGGCAATGCTCTAACTAATTATTCATGAGACCGAGTTTGATGTGCAGAGGTGGGAATACAATTTATTTCTGTTAACAGGAGGCTTATATAGAATGTTAGGATCACCAGGTTAGAGGTCAGATCTGGGAGATCAATTTCTCTCCGCCCAATGTTTCTCTCGAGCTTTGCTGCCTTCCACGCAAAAAAAAGCAGGGAAACTTTAAGTACCCACGTTGCTGAGCTAAAAGAAAGCATATCATTTTAAGCTCAGCACAGATGATCCAATGGTGTTTGTGATATTACAAAAACTCAATGAATCATCTCTTCTCTTTATGGCTTCATTTTTTTCCTCGAAGACTAACAGAATGCTCAACTGGGACTGTATCATATTAATTGTTATTGTAGAGGAGAAGACAATTTAAGCTCCGCTTTGAGCTATAAATGATCAGTTTCCATTCAGTACAGTTGTATAACGGAATTACCGGTTCTTTCAGTGACCCCTGCATGTTATCTCAATACATAGGGTTAACTGTTAATTCAAAAATACTTCAGAAATGAACTTTCTTTGTATCGAAAGTAGGATAATTTCACTCCTTTTTCAAGCAATTTTTTCTGTTTCAGTCTTGATGCTAGGAGTTCTGAAGCCTTTTTTGATAGTAAAATATCTTGTGCCAAATCATTCAAATTGTGCTCATCGAATCCGTTATGAGATGACTCATCTTTAATTTCAAAAAATGCATCATTGCTTTCACTCAGTTATTCATTATGAACCAAATCTATAAACGATAGTGGTTGAACGAAAAATAACATGGCGTTTTCAAAGGAATGATGGTAGATTATGATACTTGATTTTAGGTTTCTTTTTCTATTTATATCCTGAAGTCCTTATTAAACAAAAGTAACAGTCTGTGCAATGAACCCTTGGCTCTTGCCCGATCATAGGCATACCAAATGACAACTTATCTGTTCCCTTGGTGTACATCCATAAACTCTCGTTACACTTCTTGCACACCGTTTGAGAGGCCCAAGACTTGCCTTGATCACCAAATTTTACTTTTAAATATGTAAAATACGTTTAGTTGACAATTTCGCTTATATTTTCCTTTTGACTGAGAATGTTAAAACTAACGTAGATATAAAAAAACGAGCACGTGCTTTTTACAAAATAAGTAAGTGGAATTAAGAAGGAATAATGTAGGAAATAAGTAAGTGAATACAATATAAGTCAAACGGTCACCCCTTGTATACAGATTTTATGTATTTTTTTTGCAGAATCCGAGAGTACTCCCCTATATAGAGCAGTACACAACCTCTCACTGCACTATCTTATGTGTAATATATCAGATATTAGTATTGGGAAAGGTATCAGTTCTAGTGATCAAAAATTAATAGAGTTCTAAATTAATATAAATTGTAACGAGGATAATAATGATATTAAATTGCCAAATTTTAAACGAGCGGAATTTAATGGCTTCAACCGCAAGTTTAGAGAGATCAAGTGGGATCAAACGTTAGGAAATGTTAATCAATCAAATTGAAGGATAGGAACTGTGCATACAAGCGTCACAAGCGTAACTCATTTGAAGAAAATAATAAAACTTACGTAGCCCGACGAAGGGAATGTCAAAAGGAAATACGAAGCACTAAAGGAAAATATGAAATTCCAATAGAAACCCGAGAAAGAAAAGAATAGGATTTATCAAAAATAACAGTAGCGAATTAGTTTCGAATAGAGAAAAGGTGGCCAATATATTAAATATCCTTTTGTATCGGTATTTATAAACGAAGACGAACATAATATGCCACGAACGAACGACGTGATAAACTTTAACGAGCATAGCCTTGTAAGCGATATCAAATTCTTCGAAGCAGAAATAGATTTTTATATCAGTAAGTTAAAATCCGGTAAATCTCCAAGTCCTAATTAAATATATCCGGCGCATTTAAAAGACATTCGAAACGTGTTAGTGGGACCGCTAACGAATTTTTTAACATATCTTCAGAAAAAGGTCTCGTGCCATTCGATTTTAAGCTAGCTAATATAACTGCTATTTTTGAATAGAGAACTTCCCATAAGTTTAACATACATCGCAGGTAAATTAATGGAATCCGACATTCGAGATAGTATGATCGATCATTTGGAAGCGCATAATCTATTAATGATAGTCAACGCGGCTTTAGACAGAAATGTTTATGTTTAACTAGTCTTTAATAATTTTATGACAGCATGATTAAAAGCTATGACGAAAGTAGATCATTGGACATAGTTTAATTACTCTTCACTGAGGCATTCGACACCGTTTCTCCCAGATGATTACTAAGTAAGCCTTTAGCAAATGTAATTAAGGAAAACCTCTTACAATTGATAGAGTCGTGGCTAAGTAATCGTAAGCAGAGAGTAGTTTTAAACGTTAAATTTTCTGAGTGGAAAAATGTGACTATTGGCGTGGCCCAGGGATCTGTGTTGGGACCATTGCTGTTCCTTAATTATGTAAACGATATGGACACCGGACTACTTGGTAAATTATCCAAATTTGTGGACTACTCAAAAATTGGGCGTAAAATTTTAAATAAAAACGATATTAAATTAATTCAACGGGATCTTGATAAAATATTAGAATGGTCTAATTAGTGGAACATGAAATTAAATTTAGACAAGTGTAGAGTTTTGCACCTAGGTTGAAATAAAAATCTTATCTCCGTGACCGAAGAAAAAGATTTACGGGTGTTGGTTTCAAACGAATTTAAGTTTAACAAACAGTTTGACGAAGCGTGTAAGAAGGCGAACCGAATGCTTGGATTTATTGCGAGAAGTTTTCACAAAAAACACCAAGATATAATCATACATTTATATAAATGTTTAGTAAGGCCACACCTGGAATACGCGATACAATTATAGTCACCTTATACACATGTAATCATCAATAAAAAAAATCAAATTCAAGGGAGGGGAATTAAAATAATTGCCTCGATTAGAAATAAGTCGTATATTGAAATATTAAATATATTAAAACTACCAACCCCTTCAAAACATGGCGATTACCAGATGAGCTTATCGAAGTATTCAAAATTCTAAATGAATTTGAAAACGTAAATTATGAGTATTTTAGGTACGACCAACTCTCGAAACTAGGCGATTAAGAGGAGAGCTTATCGAAGTATTCAAGATTCTAGATAAATTCAAAAACGTAAATTATGAGTATTTTAGGTACGACCATGGTATCACACGAAACAACGGTTTTAAACTAAAAGGACAGAGATTTCAAATGAACATAGCTAAAAAAAATGTCACCTTTAAAATCATCGATAAAAGGAACGAACTCTCCGCCGAGTCAGTAAGTGCTAGTAGTGTGAATAGTTTAATAAAATGACTTATTTTTCGAATAATGATATTGTTTGAATACGGAGCCCTGTTGTGGATTGAATGTCGCGTGTGAAAATCGTGGCAACAATTTACAAAGGAGGACTACTAACGTATTAGTATAGAATTGAACTGTCCTTTGAGTGGACTAAGTAGTCCTTGCTGACTCCATATTACTATGTAACTATACAATAGTGACTCCTCTACGAGTTACGTTCAAAGTGTCAATGAAATTAACTAATGAAATAGCAATTAATAGATGGTAAAATAATAAAATTAATTAGCTGAAAAGTCCTATTACACAGGGAACAATTTTAATCGCATTTTCTGCCAATTATAATTTGTTTTTTTTATCCTGATTTCCAATATATAATCCATATTTACCTACATGCTATAGTTATTCTGTAATTACTATTTTCTTGTTTCCCCAAAAACTGCCCTCCGGACGGACAGAGAGGGTGCTAGTAGAAATCAAATACTTCGCAGTACATAGTAGAGTAATAAGTGTTATTGTACAAAATATTGAGATTATTGTTTTTTTTCAGGTCTCATGTTAGAGTGAAGGCTTTGTCAAGAGCAAATTGCGTTAATAATCCATACACATTCTGCTACATACGTGGCTCTTACATGCTAGTTTGTCAAAGGCGCAATATATCAAAATTTGTGATCCGCAATTATAAGACATATTTTGATGTTCCTCTTGGCGATTAAGATAAGAAGTGGACCACGCATGCTGTTTGCCATAGTTGTGTGGAACATCTTCGTAAGTGGACGAAATGAAAGACAAATGGTCTTCCTTTTGGACTCCCTATGGTATGGCGAGAGCCAAAGGATCATGTATCGGACTGTTATTTCTGTCTGGGGAATACTAAAGGGATTGGCAAGAAAAATCGGCACAAGATTGACTATCCCAACATTCCCTCGGCGATCCGGCCAGTTCCGATTTTCAGTGGATATGCTTACTCCAAGGATTAAAATAATGTACCTGATATGGACATCCAGGGAATGGATTCAGAGTCTGCAGATTCATCATCAGATGCTGGCCAGTTATTAGCTCCTCACTGTTTCAATCAAGAAGATTTGAATGACTTGATACGTGATTTGGCGCTCTCCAAGAAAGCTGCAGAACTTTTACTCTCCAGGTTGAGTGAAAGATATATGCTTGATAGGTCAGTACGGATATCCTATTAGAGAACAAGGGAGAGTGTATTTGTTAAGTATTTCTCTTAAGGACAAACAATTTTTATACTGCCACGATGTTCCTGGTCTGTTTACTGAGTTGGGACTTGGCACCTATAGCCCTGCTGAGGGAAGACTGTTTTTGGATACCTCCAAGCGTAGCCTAAAGTGTGTCCTTTTGCATAATGGCAATGACTTTGGTGCAGTTCCTCTCGGTTACTCTGTCTATCTGCAAGAAACGCACGATGACATAACAATGGTCATGGATTTACTTAAGTACCATGAACACACTTAGATCATATGTGTAGACCTTAAGATGGTCAACTGCCTCCTTGGCCAGCAGAAGGGATATTCAAAGTTTCCATGCTATATCTGTATGTGAGACAGCCGAGCCCGTGATAAACACGGGTCCACAAAATCAGGAATGCCAAACATTGTTAATGAGCCAATCGTTAGTCCAGAGACGATCGTTTTCCCTCCACTTCATCTCAAACCGGGATTGATTAAGCAGTATGTCAAGGCGTTAGGCACTGACAATGATTGTTTTCAGTACATAGTATCAGTGTTTCTTGCTTTGTCATACGAAAAAATAAAAGTAGGAGTATTTGATTGTCCCCAAATCCGAAGACTTCTGAGTGATTCTAGATTCGTGAACACCATGAATGAAAAAGAGAAGGCAGCCTGGCTCTCATTTTCTGCCGTTGTTTGTAACTTCTTGGGAAACAAAAAGCGCATAAATACGAGGATCTGGTTACTTATATGCTTTTAATAACGTGATCTAGGATGCAACATGAGTGTGAAGCTGCATTTTCTAAATAGTCACCTCGACCGATTCCCGGAGAATCTGAAAGCCGTGAGCGACGAACAAGGGGAACTCTTCCATCAGGATTTGATGAGGATGAAAGAGCCTTACCAACGTCACTGGGATAGATACATGATGGCGGACTACTGCCGGAGGATTAGAAGATATCAGACAGAAAAGACTTACAAGGGAAATAGTTACAAACGCAAATTTTTGCCCGATTTAAATGAAGAAGAGGTTCTTCAGCCTGATGTACGGTCATTAATAAATTAGTATCTATTTGATTACAGTATTTATAATCCTAATGTGTAAATCAATTTTCTTCTTATATGCAATGAAATGTTTGTCCAAAAAAACCTGCCTCACTATAAATAACGCAAAGGATAATTCAATATTACATCAGGGAATGATGATAGGCGTGATAAAATGAAAATTATTGTATAATATTAGTTATTGAAATTACGAAAAATCTGTAGCATTTAAAAAGAATCTTTTACCGGCTTCGGAATCGGAATTTTCACCGCCATGATACAGCTGCTCAGGAATGCTTCCTCCACTGATATTCGGTTATAGATGCTTAGCAGAAAGGTCGTCTCCTCTTTAGAAGATGTCGAATTATTGCCTAGGGGATGTCGTCGTGCCCGGGGGAGATGTCCTGAAAGATTTCTAAGGCCTCTTTTAAGTCACCTGTGGTGAAGGGCACATTGTATGACTCTCCATCTCTGAAGGAGAAGTCAATGTCCTTCCGTTCTTTTCGAGGTCGTCATATAGCCGAAGGGGAAGTAGTGGGATACTGAAGCAAAGAAGGTGCCAAAGGCTTTCCTTTCAGGGGGGGGGGGTCCACTGATGGCTACATTTCACCTCTCTGTGTCATGTCATTTTACCCAATCGTTGCTATATCTTTGAAATTGTTGTGGACAGCGAAATGTAGCTCACATAGGATCGCCAAGAGGGGCGTCGAGCTGACTTTATCGTCCGCTAATAGTGAGCCCTAGCTCTGTGGGCATATCAGCCAGCGGAGATGCCCATTTGGCAGCTGGATAGTCCTGGTTCCACCAGGGAACCGGAAGTCATGAGAAATTTCCAGCTGTGCAGAGGATGCTCACTGATGCGGAAAAGCAGAGGCGGGATGTGATATATTCCACTGCCGCATCAACAGTACCAAAGTCTTCTGCACAGCTGTCAAAGTTGCAGGATTTCACAAACTTCAGCCAATCTGCACGGAGAAGATACCACTTTGAGAAAGAAGTAGTTGGAGGGGATATCACGGCCTTTAGAATTATAAGATAGTTGTCACTTCCACATAGATCTTCGTACGCCATCCATGTGAAATCCGCTGCTATACTTGAGCTACATAGAGAGAGGTCTATGTCAGTGGATGTGCCGTTTCAGTATAAAAATGGCTGGACTCAGCCGGGTTGAAGACAACTAAGAAGGAATCCCCGCTGCTATTGCAAATTAAATTCCCACAAATAAAATTACAATTGAAGTCCTCGAGTAGTAGCAATTGAGGACACAGCTGCCCAACAAGGTTTGTTAGGTGCTGAAGTACAATTTTGGCACTTGGTGGTAGATAAATAGAGCATACTGTGTAGTCTGCGACTAGAAGGACGCGTCCTTCCACAGCCTGCTGGCAGGATTGTAATTTTATTTCTTGGGAGGAGTCATCACGACGGTGAAAAAAAAACGCCGCCACGATGTCCCCCACCACCGGCAGTAGAGGTTTGCAGCACCTTATATCCCGTGAGGCAGGGACAATTTCCCTGCCTCATAATTGTCTCTTGAAGGCAGATAACTGTTGGCGAGAAGTCTGCCACCAAGGTGGCAATTTCCTCCCAGTTTGCTCTTAAACCACAAATAGTGCACTTAAGGATTGTGGCCATGTTTATTTCCATCGAGATTTAAGGATCACTAGGCCTGTCGCTTTGGCCGATGTTCCTGCAGTGAAACTTAACTTTTTTTTAACCTCCCCCTGAGGTGAAAGTAAGGAGGGGGTAAGGGTGGGAAATCTTCTGTTCTTTTCTTCTCTGGACTCAGTGGTCCCCTTTGGGGGGGGGTCCACTGATGGCTACATGTCACTTGTCTGTGTCCTTATGAAATTATTGGGGAACTTTAACTCCCCAGGGCACGACAAGAGGTCATCCTCCTTATGTAATGTAGAGCAGAGCTTCAGGTCAAAGCCGGTATCAGTGTTGCTCTCCTGCTTCTTCATATCGCAGTTACTTGACATGTTGTCGGTGTCTTGGTCTTTGTCTGCAAAGGCTTCTGGAGTTGTGGAAGCAGCAAATACTGCCTCATGCTCCCTAGCCTCCGGAACGGGATGATTTTAGCCGGTGGTGGCACCTTCACAGATTCCAAAGACTCTAAAGAGGAGAGACATCTCTCCTGGTGAGAAAATCTTGTAGACATGTCCTTCTTTGGCTTGAGCTCTGGAGCCTGGACTGATTCGACCGATGGCCACTCGGTTAAGTTTGCATGTGTCGACTCTGCCTCGTTTTCTAGGGCACCAAATTAGTTCTTAACTGCCGTCACAAAAGATGCACCTTCTGGGAGCAGGACTGTGGCATTCTGTTTTGAGAGAGCAGCTTTTATTTCTTTGGCAGGGCGGCTAGCCTCGGTGGAGAAAGGTGGAGAAATATAAAAAAGGATGGGGTAGATAAGAGCAAATAAAAGTAAAAGGGAGATAGGAATGTCTAAATTATGTTTTTGGCAATATTTGTTGTTTTTATAAAAAATAATTAATAAATACAGATTAGCACATCAAATGTTGACCGTAAAATCATAGCTAAAAGCATAATAGGACAAAAGATGGATGTAAAAGGATAATGAATTTTGAGCTAAGGCTCGGAAAAAAGTCAAGGTGGAAAAGAAACATTACGAAAATCCAAGGAAAATCAATTCAAAATTAACAAACGTAAGTAAAGAAAATTATGTTAGGATTAAAAATAAAACGACGGAAATAATTGTCTTTTCAGAAGTAAAGCCAAAATATTATAAAGGGGAAAGAATATTGGGAATATAAATTTTAGGTTACAATATATGAGACTGTAATTTAGGAAAAAAGGAAATGGTCGAAGTTAGTTGTAATATTTAAAATCATCTCTTAAATATAGCTAAACAAAACTTGAAAATAAATATGTTTAGTAGCAGTGAATGGAAGTAAATATTTGGTAATTTTAAATGACTTGATTCTGCAGCGCAAGAATTTTTCCACGACGATATCTTAAAATGCCATAAGAGAGCTTAAGTTACGCTCGCGCGTTTTTTTAATGTTAATATCAATTATTTTGTTCGTCAACGATTTAAAAGATAAGGATATTAGGTTCTTTAAGCATGTTTAGTAACACGTTCTGTTGGTAATATTTTCTGGTGTTAATCTCTAAAATTACCAACCCAAAACAGGCTTATATAACTTGCTACCCTTTACCCTTATTCATGACTGTTTAGAACGAATAAAAACATTCACTGTTACTTCCGTAACCTAAACAAATTTTACCCAGCCCAAATGAAAGAAAGTGAAAGTTATTGAGGGGGTAGTATAAAGTTCTTTTCGATTCAAATGTAAAAACACCGAAAACCCATACAAATTCGATAACATACCCTCGATTGTCCTTTCGCTGCCCTCAATTTGGCCTCGTCTATTTTCCACAGTTTCCTCTGGGTCGCCGATTTTCTCCAATGAATTATCACCTCCCGCACATTGGACTTGCAATCTCTTTCTCTATAAATTTATGTTTAAAAAGTAGGTTAATAAACTTAAATATATCGTCACAAAATTGAGAGAGGATTTCTATAGGAAAAATGACTGTGTTGGGGCGAGAAAAGGCAAAGAATTCCAAATAGATTGTGAAACGCCAGAGCGAGCATAAAATAGTCTGTCTGATAGCATTTAAAGTTGGGGTCATCGAAGAAATTTTTTTCATTGCAGAATATGGGTTGAAATATTGCTTTTTCTGGCTTTATACATAAATTTTGATAGACTCTCTCCGCTATCAAAATAGTGCTGTTAGGACACTACTACAACGAACTAAAGAATCATTGCATTTTTTAGTAGCCTAAAGCGCGTTTTTTTTCTTATTCAAAATTCTAAAATATTTTAGATTTTAAACAAATTTTAGTAAACATTTTCAGAAGTCAAAATTCTACTAATAACAATGAGTAAAAAGTAAATACCTTGATATCTTAAATAAAATGTACGGATCATACACAATTAGTAATCTCAGTGGATTTAAATTGACGATGTAAAAATGGAAGAATAAATTTCCAATAGCAACGCGCAATTAAAGTAACTGTAATTTTAATGAATATCTTAGAGAAGCAATTTATATAAGCGAGTGAAGGAATCTACTCGATGTCAAGGATTAATTGAAACAAGCCATATTGATTTAATGTTTAAAAATGAAAAAAAATATATTAAAAAAATTGATGCAGAATAAGATTTGGCTAATATTCTAAAAAATGTGAGGCAGAAAAATTTGCGCAATGCAAGATAAAGCAAATTGTAATGAAAAATATTTTGGTTCTTGAACCTGAAATCCAATTTGCAAACAATGAATGGCTGGTAGCAGAGATCAGCCGGTTAAGAAAAAAAAACATAGAGATAAAACATAAAAATAGAATAAATAATGAATACGGAACAAATAAGAAAATTATGGTGATCAAATGGCGACGAATGAGTACGTTAAACAAAGAATCAATTGAGAAATGCAACGCGAAAATTAAATAGAATCAAGAAAAAAAATTTAACAAGATATAAAGAAAAACAAATTTAAAGGTAAACAAATAAATGTAAATATACCACAACGGAGTGGTGGAAGGAGATGCATGAGTTCAAAGACCTTGATAACCTGAAACCTAGGCGAATGGTACGCCCTCTTAGACCCGGTGCACTGTAAATTGAGGTGCCAGGTGTAACGTGGGCTAACATGATGCAGCGAACATCTGAAGGATTGCGTAATCTCCAGCCCTTAATGTTCACATGAAGATCTACAGCTATATATCTTCCCCACAATCTTAATTTTCATCACCACTCTGCTTAGAGATTCTCAAAGCAAACTTTCTCCAGGAGTTTCTCTCGTTAGGTAAAAACAATTCTCTTTCGTCATTTTTTGTCCATTTAATTCCCTAACTTGGACAATTATTTTCCTTTGTCCAAGCAATGGATTTTTCAGTTATCTTGACGAGAGAAGGAGATGAAATGCCAGGTGCTCAAATTAAAAATGTACAAGGAAAAATAATTATTGATAAATTACAAATACTGAAGAGATTAAAACAAAATCTTAAAATTAACGACTCCCAGGACAGGATCATCTGACCCCAGAATATTAAAAGAAACTATTCTAGCCTCGGTATCACCTCTGGATTATGTCTACTTTTTCAGGAGAAAATGAAACATTGCCTTTTGGTTGGGAAATTTCCATTATTTTTACAACATTTTTCTTAAAGGGTGATAAAAGAAAAGGTGTAAATTAAATGCCTGTGTCTTTGGTAGGTGTTTAAATAGGTCTTATAAACCCTTACAAGAGAGAACCTCAGAAATTTCGTAACAAAGAAACATATGGTCAGCAATTATGGTTTCTCGATCCTCGAGGAACAGTTTGAGACCTTGAATAAGTACATAAGTCCCTTAAATATGAGACTTCAACATGAACTAAGGATGAACAATTTTAGAGACACATTTAATATCCGTGTTACAGTCTTAATAAAAATTTTTCGAAGGATTGTGTAGTTTTGAATCCAATATAATATAAATATCGCTTTTGAGGTATAAAGGAAAAAATATATAGATTTCTCTATAAATTACAGAATGGTCCATATATGTAATATATGTATACACACGTATTAATTTCTTAGGAAAATTAAGGATTTTTCGTAAAATTAAAATTAATATATTTTATTAAAAAAACAAACTAAATGTGGCTTCTGAAAAATAAATAAATCTGTATTTGTAATCTATATATTAGGTTGAGGGATAAGTTTTGTTGACGTGATTTGTGCACATATTAAGAAACAATAATTAGTAATGAGAGCAAAATTTGCTCTCGAGCTTTTGCTTAGGCTACGTCTTGAAGTTGAGTAATAAGTCATTGCGGTTTATTTAAAAGTTGTATTAATTTAATTTTTGTTCTGTACCCTCAAAATGGAATGTCAAGTTGAAAGAAAGGCGCCTTTTCGACAATTTTGTTATTCATTTTCAATTGAGACGGGAACAATTCAAACGCAGCCAAAGCTCGTCGCGATATTCGTGCTGTGTACGGTGAAAATGCTTTATCAGAAAGGACAGCTCAATGGTGGTTTTCACGTTTCAAAAACGGTAATTTCAATCTTAATGACGAAGAACGTTCTGGTACCATTAAGATGAATGAAGATCGATTGAACGACCTTCTTCATTAAAATCCTCGTCAATCGAATAGAGAATTGGCTGTACAATTGGCGTGTGATCAGAAAACTGTAGTGAATCATCTTCATTCGATGGGAAAAGTTCATAAACTCGGTGCATGGGTTCCGCACACTTTGAGCGAAAGCAACAAACTTCAACGCTTCACGATTGCCGCTGGTTTGCTTGCTCGTCACAAGGTTACTCGTGGATATAAGGACAGATTTCTTCACCGCATCATCACTGGCGACGAAAAGTGGTGTGTTTATCTCAGCATGAACCATCGAAAACAATGTCTAACCCCAATAAAAAACCACTTCCGCAATTAAAGCAAGGACTTCATCCACAAAAGACGATGGGGTGTGTGTAGTGGGATTGTGAGGGCATCATTTTTTATGAACTCCTTACGAACAACGAGATTGTCAATGCAGAACTCTACGTTCAACAAATATATCGACTCACTGAAGCTATTCGTGAAAAGCAACCTCATCGACGTCATGGAGTCCTTCAGCAACACGACAATCCTCGTCATCACATTTTCAATATGGCAAAAGACGTGATCCAAACGCTTATTTGGAAATCCTGCCGCATCTTTCATATTCGCTAGACTTGGCTCCATCGGATTTCCATCTGTTCCGATCGCTATCCAATAATTTGCGTGGTGTTTCGTTCAATACTGATGTGGAATTAAGAACCTGGTTATCCGAATTCTTCGAGTCAAAATCCAGAGAATTTTATTGCAGAGGCATCGAAAAAATAGCTGAGCGTTGGGAAGAAGTCGTAAATATTAACGGAGAATACATTATTGATTAAATTGCATATTGTTATCATTGAAAATGAAGTTTTTCTAAAATTGTTAATGGTAATAAATAAGTTTGATAAAACAGCAAGAACCTATTCCTTAACCCAATAGAAAACGGATCCCAATAACTACGAATGCCATTCGTAAACTAGGATCCACAATTCAAATATTACTATACCATAACAATAGGTACTTAGGGGAATTTTGGTATTTCCTACGGAATATAAACCATTTTAAGACAATATAAATGAATAAAATAAACTCGGTTTCCAGATTATGAAAAATAAGCCATCTTCACAATATTTTCTCTAAATCTCTCATATGCTCTTATTATCTATGAAATTTTACATGGAAACCAACACTACACTTATTGCATTCAGAAACTGCCTTTAGATACACCATACATGCCACCTCTTCTTTTCTTTACCATCCGTTTCAACCTTTACAATTATTTCTTTCATCAAACCTGATATACAAAGGACCCATGAACAACAAAAGCTGTCTTCCTATTTGATTGGAGGTTAACCATACATTTAAAAGTAATCAAGCCCCATTCAAATTTAAATTCTAGTGTGTTTATTCTTGCCCCCATCTTTTTACGCATAGTTAATAAATTTTAAAAGATTACTTAAAACAACCATGTGAAAATAGTGAACCAATAGTTTTTACATCTTGACACCTAATATACATTCACATTTTAACTTTGTCTGTCAGTACCTTATAAATAGGGATTATATTCACTAATAACTTTTTGACATTTGTGTTAAATGAATTCTGTATACATATTTATTTATTTTAATACTTAGTCAGACCTAGTTTTGTTTAATAACAACCATTATTCTTCGTCGCATTGACTTCTCAAATTTCTGACACGTGATTTCCCCAATCACCTTGCAATTTTCCATACATTTCTCTTTTATTTGGACCTTATTCCTTCTCTTTGCTTTTCTAAGCACTCACCACAAGACTCCCATTACATTTACGTCGGGACTCTGTGGTTGGCAATCCTTAGTTCCGATTTTATATCCTTTAAACCAATTCATGGTGTAATTTGCTGAAAATTATGAGGCATTTTCATCCTGAAATATAAATTCATTTATCGGTGTTTTCAGATAAATTTACTGAATACAGAAAAGCGGATTTTTGTTGTGATAGCTCGTATCAGAGGAGAAAAATTTAATGAGTACAAGCCACGTGCCCTTCGGTACCCATGTAAATCCTGAGATCACCACATGGAGTGGGAAATCATGGCTGAGGGGCTGATTTCATCTCCACCCACCCCATCTCCGCACGGCCTCCGCTAGCATTCCGGCTTTCCACTTGAAGATTGAAATCTGTTAGACATTCCAACGAACGTTATCACGATTTCCTCTGCCCCGAAGAGTCGCCAACTTTTCCACAAATTCGCGCACGCGTTAAGAACCACCTCACCAGGCGCCTATATAACTTTTCGACTAGGTTTAGAGAGCAGCACTGGTAGACTTCCACCTACTCCGACGAAAGAGCTAAAGGACGCTCTCTCCTACCCCCCAGCGGCGAGTTCGATTCAAGTTGAAGGCTAAATTGATCCGTGAACTCTACCCTAGCAAATCGACAAGCTTCAACATCAGTGAACGCTGCCTTAGTCAATCGGCAATGACTTGACAAACTGCGAAGGCGACAAGTGCTCTCTCGTCTGAACCCAGAGTTAAACCACCTTCTTCCATCGCCTTCATTTTACCCCAACCGGCCCCTTTTCGGAAACGAGCCAGTAAAGTAATCATAACCATTGCCACCTGCTGATTGATCTTGAATCTGGCTTACCCAATTGCTCTATTATTTGTCTGAACGCCCCAGTTTAAAATCACAATTTAAATCATTAAACTGAATCTCATCTCTTTAATCCCTTGATTAACCTACCTGATTGCGTGTAAACCTTTAACCTCGCCTGGGCGACCATTCCCTTTGAACCCAATTTTTTATGTAAATATATATATATATATATATATATATATATATATATATATATATATATATATATATATATCATTTTGTTGTTAGTAAAGTTATATTTTCGTCATTATCTTTCTTTTGTAAGCCTAGCACGTACCAGCTATGAGTTAATCTTTGGCCAACTTGCAATCTGAAATATTTGTTTAAAAGGACCCCGAAAAGTTAATAATAAACCATCCCCAATAGACTCATAACAATTTCCCCTTTCACTATTGGTCTTCAACCTACTTCAGCCCTAAGCCCCAAAGTACCTCCTACTTATATATAAATATAGAGTCTGGCCATTTCACGACAATGTAATAAAATTATCAAGGTCAACTCAATTTTGCAACAGAGCCAAAAAGAGGTATTCTATGACGCTACAAGATAATTAAAGAAAATTTTATTTCAATAAATTGCTACTTTATTCTGGTAAGTGATTATAGATAGACAGATAGGTTAATGAATATAGAAAAAAGTAACGCATTTGCGATATTTTTTCTTGCTAGAATCGGAAACATTATTATGCGAATTCAAATAGGTCAACTTTGTGAGTCAAGCAACACAAGGGAAAGATATGAATCGAAATGACAAAGGAATAGTAAACAATTGTGAGTAAAATAGAAATCAATTGGAAAAGAAAAGGATGCAGGGTATAAATTAGAAATATCTGTTACATAAGAGGGTCGGTCAATGAGTTTTGCAATTCAGATATAAGAAACGAGATATGAGTAAAAGTGTTTTAATATTTTTCAATATAACTACCCTCGACTTCAATGCACTTGCGCCACTCGCCCCTGAGGCTTCGAATGATCGACAACCAGAAATCTCTCGACTGCTGTTCAATCCAATCCTGACGGCGAGCTGGACATCTTCATCGTCCCAGAACCGGCGTCCACGCAGTGCAGCCTTGAGCTGGCGAAATAAAAAGTAGTCGCCAGGGGCCAGATCTGGACTGTAGTGAGGATGGTTGAGCTCTTTGAATCCACACTCATGCAGGGCAGCTTGTTCAACTCTGGCCTTGTGGACAGGGGCATTGTCGTGGAGGAGCAGGATCCCGCGTGTCAACTTGCCGTGCCGCTTTTGACGAATGCACTTCTTCAACCCAGCCAGTTCCTCGGCGTAATTGGTCTGTGATGGTCCTTGCACGAGGCGCATAGTTCACCTTCAACACTTCCTCAGAAACCCAGAAGATGGTGGCCATGATCTTCCTGGCTGAGAGTTGGGTCCGGAACTTGATGGGGGTCGGAGAGCCTCTGTTCTTCTAGGCCAAACTTTTGAGCTTGGTCTCGGGATCCGAAATGATGGACCCACGTTCATCACCTGTCACTATGGGTGACTCGAATCCCGCCGGGTCTTGGTTGTACAGGAGCAGCAGCTTCACCGAACTTTGACGACGTTTAAGTTGATTCTGGGGCGTGAGGTTTCCTGAGGTTTGTAGGGACGTAACGGACAGAGACCTTAGTCATGGCCAAATTGTCGTAGATGATGTTGATAACACTTCCATGTGAGATTCCGAGTTCTCGCTCGATTTCTTCCATCTTCACCCGTCGATTTTCGAGGATCATCCTCTCCACACGGGCCACATTGTCCTCGTTGGTCACTTCTGACGGGCGTCCTGTTCGGGGGTCATCTTTAAGAGACTCACGACCATGGCGAATTTTCCTATTCCAGCGAACAATGGTTGCATAGGAAGGGGCGGTGTCGGTTTACACTGCAACCTTGCGTTCATGGATCTCTTTTTCATTCTTGCCTTCCTTGGTCAAATATTTGATCCCTGCGCGGTGCTAAAGCTTCTCCATTGTTGAAAAATTTGTGACTGACCATCTGCAATCAGCTAGTGCTTCTTAAATAGAGGAGGCAGGAGCGTGCGGCTGCAGGTCCTGACTTTGCATAACTTGTCCTAACACCCCCACAAACAGCCATCCCCCTTCCTATGTTTTACCCTACCGATTCTAAAAATTATTGACCGCCCCTCGTAGGATACAAGGTGTAAATCCAGGAAATATTTTTTCCAAAGACAGAACTCTTAAAAAATCAATGATACTGAACGAAACCTTGCCTAAAAAGAATAACGCCTTCTTCTCTAGCTAGCATCTATGGGTGTGAGGAACGTTGCTAAATCTGCGGTGAACACATGTCGGTAAATTTAATTGCAGGTGATTTAGTCGGCAAATTAATGTGCGTATTCTACTATTATTTTACGTCATGCGTCCTTTTCTCGTGGAAGAGATCTCATCACCTCGTAGACGAGAGTGTATATACCTGGTGTCCCAGAAAAAATTAACTGTACTTTGAATTAGCATAACTCAAAATTATTAGAGAATTTTTAGGCTTGCCAAATGTGTTTCATTGACCAACTATTTATCTGTCAATTCTGGAAATTTCATTAAATTCCCTTTTATGATATTGATACACTAATGGGTTTAGTAAAGGCTATCAAAAATATGTTTGCGCAAGGAAGTAAAATAATGAAACGAAGCCTAGGAAGGCTAGGCCGCCGTGCACTTTCAAGAGAACCTAGGAAGCCTGGGTTGCCTAGGTCTTTGTGCGATTTTCCAAGCACAGCTTAGGCCCTTTTACAGTGGTTTTTAAGCCACGCTCTGGTATGGTCTCGTCATTATTGCTTACTAAGCAAATGAAAGCGTTTCTGTGTAAAAGTTTACTTGCATAGAACCTTATTAACCATGCAGATAACAAATAAATTAATGCGTTATTGTAGTGACAAACTTTATTAGGACTAGGCAGTATTAAACAAGTACAAGATTCATTAGAACAACGTTTTCTACGTCGGCACCCACCAATCAAGATCACACTTTGGAAAAAGGTTCGCAAATACTAACATGAAGGAACATCCTTAAATTTAAATAAAGGTGGTTTGGGTCGTATGAGAACCATAAGAACAACAGAAAATATCGTAAATGTTCACATGACACTTCTTCAAAATCCACATGTCTCAGTCAGAAAGAATGGATTACAATGGTCAAAGTCATCATTTAACCACATTATTAAACATGACTTAAAATGGCATCCCTATAAGATGCATGCAAGACACCAGCTTTTTGAAACTGATTTTCCTTTTAGACAATTTGTCGAATGGCCTCCCCATAAACTTGCTCGTTTCTTGGAAAACATTGTGATTGGTGACAAGGCAGCCTTTTTCATGAATGGAATGGTAAATAGCCATAAGATTCAGCAATATGCGCCGCTGACACCCCGTCCCCCCCAGCATTCAACTTTGACACACGTATTTTTCAGCAGAAAGTATCTCTGTGGTTTGGAATAGGCGGGAATGTCTATCTTGGCGGCCCATTGTTTTACGAGAATAACTTGAATGGTGCTGCTTACCTGAGCATGATCAACGAAAGGATCTTTTCGGAACTCCGCCAGATTTACGGCAATCAATTCAATAGACTTTGGTGGATTCGTGACGGCACACCAGCTCATAGACAGCTTGCTGTAAGAACAAAACAAAGAGAAACGTTTTACAACCGCATTGTCACGCTAAATCATGCAATTGAATGGCTCTCAAGATACCCTGACCTAATACCGTGTGATTATTTCTTATGGGGATATCTAAAGAATAAAGTGTATTCTACTCTACCACAAAGCATCAACCAGTTAGTCAAAAAAGTTGTTCAATAATTGCGATCAAAGACGCAACTGTGCTTGGAAAGAAATGGAAGACATGTGGTAGGAAATGATACCTAGAAAATTAAAAAATGAATTTGTATTACCCATATGAAGAGGTGTTTTTGTTAAAAATGGATTTAGATATATTTGTTAAATTTAAAGTTGGAAGTTTCATTATTTTACTTCCATGCGCAAACATAATTTTGATAGCCTCCACTAAACCCATTAGCGTATCAATACCGTAAAAGGGAATTTAATGAAATTTCCAAAATCGACAGATAAATAGTTGGTAAATTTGTTTTGTTGTACAAGACTCAAAAATCTCGAATTGGTTTTGAGTAATACTAATTCAAAGTACGGTTAACTTTTTTCTGGGACACCTTAAATATATATATATATATATATATATATATATATATATATATATATATATATATATATATATATATATATATATATATATAATCGTAATTTATTAATTTCGTGGGAATCTTGTACGTAGTAAGAATATGAAGACCCAGGAGAATTACACTAATCATTTATTGGTCAGACGTTTTGGACCTTCACTAGGACCATCATCAGCGACTGATCAACTAATGAGAACGGGAAGAAATATTAACAATAACAGTTAAAGAGTTAGAAACATGCATTATAGAATGGCTAAATAGAGTGAAGAAGGTCAAGGTAAATTTCTAAAAGTGAAAAATATTGAGAGGAATGTAAAAACAAAATTAACCATATATAGAATTACTTAATCCCATCAAATGGAATTATGAAATGATGGGAAGAAGGGAAGTTTTAACATAAACTGACTTGAATATCCAAAATTGAAGGTAACTGGAATAAATAATAAAATAACCTATTATATATAATTATAAAAAAAAAACGAAAACAAATGTTAACGAATTAAACAGAGGGACTAAACTACCCTTTATCGTAGGAGTTGTGAAATCAACTAACTAACTATAGAAAACTACTAACAAGAATTGTTTGGTCGGTTGGTTGGTAAGTAAATAGTTCAATTGAAGAGGTGCAATTTTTAAGTTTGGGATTTATTTTATTGATGTATAGCGACTCTAAGACTTTCAAATCGAGAGAAGTTAAGGCTGAGGATAAGATGGTAAATGAATCAGGATTAAGAGGATGTGGGGAATAATCCGAGTGTCGCCTGATGGAAGAGCCTTCATGTTTAGAAATGGGGATACCCTTTCTATGAGACAAACCTAAGTGCTTTGCGATCCTGCCGTGGAGTTGTTAGCTAGTTTGGCCTATATAATGAACGTAGCAGGTCGTACATATATAATTGTAAACTATACAGGATCGCTAGCCTACAGAAATTGGCTCCTTATGGACAAAAACAAGTCAACGATACAGGGTTGGAATGGATACAAAAGAATTGGCCTTGAGGGAAATGGTGTTTGAGGGTGGAAGGAAGAATGTGTTAAACATGGATGTCAAATGTTCGAGACAGGATAGTCTAAGGAAAATCATCTGCATAGATCTAGTAGTAAGAATGAGTCGAGGATAATATATTTTTGAGAGAAATTTGCATACTAACTGATCGAAGATAAAATCGGGGGAATAATTAAAATTGAAGAAATCCCTTTGATAACTCATTTCGTCATGAAAAAATAACCAGTTAGAGAAAATATGATAGGCTGTAAAAATTTTGTCTTTTAATGCTGGATAGTTTAAACTGAATGATAGAGATACTGAAAAATGTTTACCCAGTTTAGTAGTGGTAGTTTTTTTGTAAATAGATGTATTATAAGACGAATCCGCTCGAACAATGTTGACATCCAAGAAAGAGAATTTGTTGTCCTGTTCTGTTGCCATAGAAAACTTTATGTTAGGATGTTGTTTGTTAATATAATCGAAAAGTAAGAGTGCATGATCCCTGTGCTTAAAAATTAGAAAACAGTCATCTATAAATACTTTAAAGACAATAGGTTTGAATTCTGGAGGACAGTTACCCAGCCCCCCAGTTTTGTGGTGACACAAAAAGTTGTTGGCAAAGGAGGGACCGAGTGGGGGAACCCATAGCCATGGCTTCGTGTTGTAAATAGAGTTCGTTGTCTCGTTCTGGGTCAAGATGCGATGTCAGAAACATATGCACGAAAAAGGTTTCGAAGCAGTTTACTCAAAGCTGGGAATCGCGCTTTGCAGTCTTAAGGATCAGGCCTACGCGTACATGGATTTTAGTGAGTCCTATCAGGACCTGGACAACTTTCTCAGCGAAAAGTCGCTGAAAAACTAAATGAGATCGGTCTTATACCAAGGTACCCACTCTTTTGAAGAAATCAAAAAGGAAATTTAGGACAAACAGAAATGGCCAAATATCGACGAGGCATGCAAATTTAAAAATCGCGTAGGCAAATGACACATACATGTGTTCAAAGTGACATTCCAGACAACTGAGATGGCCGCAAAGGCAGCTGCAAACGGGTTGATCATGTTCAGCTCAAATGTCTCCGCGGTGGCATCGAACGTGAAAAGTTCGCTCCCTTACAGATTTATTTTTCATGCTATGCCATGGGAAAGCATGCCAGCAAAGAAGGAGAGTTGTGGTCCGAGTGCGCGGAAGGGATTGCATGAATCCAAACAAGAAATTTTTAAACTGTGGCAATTCCCACCGCATATTCTCAATGACTTGCACAATTCTAAAAGCGTTGATAACGGATAAGAAGAAGGCGATGATCGAATAGAGAAATATAAGGGCTACAACTACGTATCCAAAGGCAACGAAATGAACCGAGCAGGAGAAGACCATGTCGCAAATCGACCAAAATATGACACCAGATCTTATAATGTGCATTTTACATGCCCATTTCACAAACATCACGAAACTGAGAAGTTATGCTATTGAACTTAATAAATTGCTGGTCCACAATGGTCTCAAACGATGTGGTTTCCTAACAATCCACCATCATAAGACCTATTCCACGTACAAATGAAAAGCATGAAGCAAAAGGTGCTGAGGTCTCGCTTGTCTTCTCGCGACCCACGCCTACTCAAACAAGATTTGGCGGAAAATGAGGATTTGAAAATTGAAATTATCGACCTATCAGGAGAAGCGACTGCGACAAAGGACATTAAAATTGAGGCAGTAGCAATGGCTACTGCCACGACCTCCATGCCCTTCCAAAATACTCTGGACCTGTGCATGAAGATATATCGATCCCCATCCGCACCAATTCCAAGAAATTCCAAGGTCAGTGATTTGAGTGAAGGAATCATTAAAGGTAAATACAAGTGGGATTTCAATGCCGACATCGAGGAAGAAGAATTATTACAAGCTTTAAAAACAATGTATGAACCAAATCTGCCCAAAATCCTGCTTCAATTTAAAGCAGGATCAATTCGGGAAGAAAATATCGAGAAGCCCAAGATCCCCTGCCAGAGAAATAGGAGCTAAAGTCAAACAACATAATCATGATTAATCATGGCTACTTGTACTAAATACATTATGAATTAAAGGTATTCTCGCTCAACATAAATGGTTGGAATGCCAAAAGTAGAACGTATAACAAAATTATAAGACCTTGCGATCCCGACATTGTACTCCTATCTGAACATGGTTTGAACGGAGAAACCGAGTATATAAAAATATACAACTATGAGGTGCTGATGGCTAGCCACTCGAGAAAAGTACGATGGAGTAGTCATTGCCATTAAAAAAACGGATCAAGTTTAAGGAGATACAGGATTTGGAAGAGTCCTCTTACCTAGCTAGCTTAAGATCTGCATGACATATGTTGACCTGGTAATTGTGGTCAGATACCAACATCCCAGACGTCTATACCTTCTGATCCCAAATTTCATGTGGCTCTTTAGGGGAGAAGTTTCAACATCTTGATCAGAGATTTAAACGACTACAGTAGGAAGGTCGGCTACAGTACAGCATTCAACGGAGCTGTAACTCACTGAGCCTCTTATTTGGCAGAGGCATAGTACAAGGATAAGGACCCGACTTCGCCACTTTCCACATGGCAAGATCAACGACCACACCGGATATAGGGTTAATGAATCGTAACATCTCTCTGAATCAAGTGACCATTCTGGGCCCTTTCGCCCCCATCAGACCATATTAGTATGATCACCCACATCTCCACCTTCTCAATCGAAGTACAAATTTCTAAACGTAGGTGCTTGGCATGAAACAACTGGAAAACATACCGTAAACATTTGCAACATGTGCAGATTGACCAACTACATGGTGCCTCACTGGAAAAAATTTCAAAAAACTCGATTATTTTACGTAAAAGATCTTAGAGGCTGACAACTTAGTTGCCCCTTAGACTGAGCACAAAACTTTACCCGCTCCAATTTGAGACCTAAACATTTAAGAAAAAATAGAACAACTGTAAGCAACTATCTATTTTATTCATATATATGGGATTACGGCACGTCAGTACCAGGAACTACAAGATCTGAGGAACGAGATAAAGCATTTCATAATGAAGCAATCAAGTGAACATTGGGACGAACTGATAACTAATATTGATGCAGAAAGGAAGCCTAGAAAATTCTGGAGTCAACTAAAAAGGTTGCGGGGCACTCCCCCTAAGAGTCATATAAAAATCAAAGTTAATGGCGTGGAATTCACAGAAAACCAGGACATCAAGCGTGAATTCAGGATTTATTGGAGAAATGTTTCCGTATAAGCTACGAGGAGAACGAACTCTTTGATGAAAGGTACAAGGAGCAAATACTTGCAAGACTTTAAGTGCTGGAGGCTGATCTCACACCGCATCACTTCCTGGACGGGATACGTCTCGCGGCAGAAGAAGGAAGACCATTCTCCGATGAAGAATAAGAAGCAGCCTTGAAGAGCTTTGAACAAAAGGCGTCAGGGATATTTGGCCCCCCCAAAAAAAATATCCTCATAACGTCAACGAAGCTCTACTTAAGGTATTTAATGCCTGCCTCAATGTCTGCTACTTTCCGGACAAGTTTAAAGGAGCCCGTATGATATTTATAGTAAAGCTTGGCAACCCAAAGAAGGAAATTAGCAGCTACAAACCTATCTTTCTGCTAGAATTCATGGGTAAATTATTGGAAAAGCTTCTCAATAACAGACTAAGAACCTTCCTAGAAACTAACAATCTATATAATAACCACCGCACGGTTTTCGGGAGAAACTTGCTACAGAAACGGCTCTGGCATTGATCACTAAAAGGATAGCTATCGTGAAGGCCAGAAATGGTAATGTTGACAACGTACTGCGAGATGGGTCCTCGGCCTTTGACAAGGTGTGGCTACCGGGGCTAAAAAAATCAGCGATCTCTGTATGTAGGAAAACTTAACAAGAATACTTTGCGACTATCTGGAAGATCGATAAGCAGTCGTAAGGTTAAATGGCTTCGAAAGGGAACTATTCAACTTAGAGTCAGGGGTACCAGAGTGGGGTTGTCTTAGCTCTCTATTGTATACGCTGTATACCAGCGACCTGTCTTAGCCTGACCAAGACCTCTTCCAGTACGTTCAGCTGGAGGATGACAACGCACAGGCCATCACCAGCATATAATAAAAAACCTGTTGACGTTGCAAACAGAGCAAGCGGGGAAATTGGAATCATTAACAACTTCGAAAAATGAAAAAAATTAAGAATAAGGCTGATAAGTTCAAGATGTTAACTATGGAAAGTTGGACGAAGGCGGAGGTGCTGGTGCAGGATGAACTTTACGTTTACTCCAGAGAAGGCCGGGTACTAAAACTCAGACGGGTACAATGACCACCACAAAAAAAAGATCGCCGCTGCCACAAGGTCAGTACGGGCTCTGTATCGCTTCAAACAACTCTCACCAAGCAAAAGGAGGAAACTAGACAAGTTTTTAGTATGGCCGATCCTCCTGTATCCCGCTATCCCCCTCCATACCCTGAGCAAGTGCGCCATAAAAAAAGCGCAAGTCCTTTAGAATAGAGCTATATGATTCATCACTAACGTCACCTTGTGGAATCACATACCCTTACAAGTCTTATATGAAGCAACAGATATTGAACCCATCAATGTTACCCTAAATAGACGAGCACAAAATATATGGCAGAAGAGTTACCGAATCATGCTTGAAGAAGTGCTGAACCCAATTAGACTACCAAATGAGGAACTACCGAATTTAAGCTTTAAACGAACATTCAAGAGCAGTCAAATGCTAACCTTACAAGAGCCTCACCTGATTTATTGACAAATTTAACAGAATATTAAACGGCATATAAAAATCAAAACTTACAAACAAGCTAAGAACAAAAGATCCGAATTGGACAAACTTTTATAAAAATAAATAAATAAACAAATAAATATAAGAGCCGAAAAGAACAAACTTAAATTTTAAAAAAAGAACCGAAGTAGACAAACTAACTTTAAAAAAGTAAATAATTAGAACAAATAAATATAAGTAATATATAGGTAAAATATAATAAATATAAGTAACATATATAAGTAATAATCTCCAGTAAATTTATATTATGTCTTCATGAATAACAACCAGACTAGAAATGAAGAATGACGGTAAAGATGGAAGTGTAACATCAAGAATAGCATCATCTACAAGAGCTCTTATTACTAATGACAAAGGTTTGAATGCTTAGTATCCAAACGCCATTAAAACAAATTAGAATAAATAAGTAACTAGTGAGGTAGCCAGACAACCTAGCACATGTACTTTCATAATAAAATACCACTTTTTCCATTTATTCTCTACACTCAATCAACACACCTTCTATCGTTTACGATCGTTAAACGTTTATATGCTCATCGAACTTGGTGCATGCCCCTCCAGCAGCTTATTCAGAAAATCAATAAGATGAACAACGCTTCCCTAAATACGGGCTAATTCCAGGACGGTCTAAAAATGGCTAAACGATTTTTATACTAAAAGAAAGAAACGCCCCAATCAACTGGTGGATTTTAGGCCAATATCCCTCTTAGAATTTGTTGGGAAAGTCTACGAGAAGCTTCTTGATAACGGGCTATAAGAACGGCTAACTAAGTTAGAAGATAGCAACCCTCTGCAACACAGGTTTCGAAAGAAACGAGCAATAGATACAGTCCTCTCCTTACTGACGGAAAACTCTCGTGCTGCATAGCTGAAGGGAAATATGTAGACGTATTTAATCAAGATGTAAAGAAAGCCTCAACAAGGTCTGCTTGAGAGGTTTGGAATACAAGGTCTTTAGCCTTTAGCTAAACCCGATCCTGGAAAGCGTTATCTGTGATTACATCATAGAGAAGATAGCTCAAATCTCGATCGAGGGCTACAGAAAACCCGAGTTCGAAGTTGAGGCAGGTGTTCCACAAGGTGGTGGAACACCCGCCAGAGTCCAGTGCTGTAATTAGTCTACATATTGGACCTACTTGCTCCAGTACGGGATGATGTGATAGACCTGCAGTTGGCAGATGATATCACTAAAATCGTCACCAGTTCCCATAGGAACACTGGATTTAAGCAAGGGAGACAACTACTGAAATAAAGAACATCAAATGATACGAAAAAAATGCGGAAAATGAAGACCAACGGCCAAAAAATCCTGATCCTGCCAGTAAAACGACGGAAACTTGATGACGTCATTGTTAACGACTAAATCTACCCGTACACCAATGAGATCAGGGGCCAAGGAATGCGTATCACCTAAATAAGCTATAAGGCGCATATTAACAACAAAATCTCCCTAGCAAGAAGGGAGCTTGAAAATATTTACAGGTTCAAAAGCCACAGCGTCAATAACATCATGAAGCTATACACCACCTTGTAAGCTCAACACTGGTGTGCCCGGGAGTGGTAATCCAGGATGCAAGCTCTGCCTCTCTCAAGCAAATGCAGAGAGTGCAGAACAAAACTGCCCTGCTTGCAAATATCTGGCCCGCGCAGGATGGAACATATTCGGCAGACGGAACTGCACGCAAGAGCAGGACTGAAGCTAGTGAATATGGAACTCAAGAGGATAGGGAAAAAACTTGGGAAAAGATAAAAGAACAGATACTCCCGACAATAGACCACGACATTGAAATTCCTCGACCTAAAATTTGACTCCTCACCAGGAGAGCCCTATTCCCAAGTAGAAGATTATGATTCCTGGAAAACCAAAATGAAATTTTCACTTAAAAATAAGACAAGAACCAAAGTTGATATTATTAAAAGAGGCAAAAGCCCACTAATAAACGACACAAGTCCAAAATAAAAAGAGAGAAAATGTTATACAATAACAAAAGAGGCGAAGAGCCCAAGAAAGCCCCGGAGGGACGCAAAGGTGGGGACCCCACTCTGGGTTGGAGTAGCCAGGACAGTTCGGAGGACCCTGTTAGATATTGTATTTATGTTAGGTAGATAAGGGTGACCCAGAGAAGAATTCGGTAACGTCCCAGAGATAAGGCTTGAGAGTTTTGGAGCTAGCAACATCACCTCCTTGGGACCATTATGGTCGACTTCAATGGTGCGAAGCGAGTATCGCTCCAAGTTAAGGAGTGATAGCAAAAAATCTGCGAGAAGTTGTATACTCCGAAATGGGCATCACTCTCTGTAGACTGAACGACGAGTTATACGAATACATGACAGCCTGCAACAGAATTCAAGATCTAGTTACCTACTCAACATGAAATCAAAAGAAAATTTTGAAGAGATTGGCCTCGTTCCTAAAGTTCTTCCACATGTAGTCCCTCAAAGATTGATTATCTTCCGGCGCATTGACCCTTGTGATGGATCACAAACTGCTGAGGAGATAAAAATTGAAAACGACAATAAACAGAACTGGGCCAAAATCGAAGCGTCGTTTAAATTTAAGAACTGCGATAACGAAAAATATACGCATGTTTTAACGTCATATTCCATAGGGCGGAAATGGCTACAAAGGGATCTGAGAGCGTATTAATTTTTTTCAACTCAAAACCCTTTGCGAGCTGCATAGAATGTAATGTTTTTGTCTCTTAAAAATCTGCTTCTCATGCTCCGCCATTGAGAAGCATTCCACCAAGTAATGCAAATATGAAGGCAAGGTATGTTAGGATTGCGTTGATTCGGGACACACATGAAAAGAGTGTACGAACTCCAACTAAAGGTGTTTTTACTGCGGTAACTCTCATCGCAGTCTATCAATGACTTGCCCATTTAAAAAAAATGATGACAAATAATAAGAAGCAATTGATGGAGGAGGGAACATAATAACTAATACCACGTATGCACAGGCGGTGAGGTAAACGGAGCAAAAATAAACTATGCTACAAATTAACCCAAATCTGAGACACGTGATAACGCCATGAAACCTGGCAGTTACTTGAGTGAACTAAACAAAATGCTGGTCCACAACAACCTCAAACCAATGTAGTTTTGAGATAACTCATCGTCGGAGGAACTAATTCATGCCCATATTAAAAGTATAACGGAAGTGGCCTCGAGCTCCCAGCAAAAATAAACGAAACATAACGTAAAATACAGACTCTCAAATGGAAATAAGCTACTCATCCAGAGTAACTGTTTCACCTAGGGCAATTGAAATTTAACGTGAATCTACTGAAACTGCAACTCCGATAACACCATGCGTACTAATCAAGACTTATGAATGACGATTTTTGGTTCACCGTCGGCGTTAATACCGAAATTATCCAAAGCTAGTAATATAATAGAAGGAAAAGTCAAAAAAAGGTTTAAGTGGTATTGTGATGCCAATATCAGTGAGAAAGACTTACTCCGGGCAATAAAACGAGGCGTGATGGAGATGGGCCTCGAAATTTGTTTCCACTTAAGTCAAGACTAATTCAAATAGGAAAGATCATGAAGGTGTGATCCAAAGCCAGGGTAAGTCAACAAAATTCAAACAATTATATTAGAATTAAATATGGATACTAGTTTTAGATATATCAAAATCTAAATTTTTTTTCCCCTCAACGTAAACGGATGGAAGCCCCCAAAACAGAATAGATGATGAGAATATATATCAGTAGACGCAGATATCAAACTATTTTATGAACAAGGTCTAGACGAAAATAAAGAATATTTAAAAAATATAACTATAAGGAATTAAATTTAAAGAAATACAAGGCCTGGAAGAGTTATACCTATCTATTAACTCAGTTTGACTCACGATGATATTGTGGTGGAAGTTGAATACCAGCCACCCGGGCGACCATATCTGACAGTCTCCAACTTTCTCCAACTACTTAGAAGAGACACCTCAACCAGCTTAATAGGAAATCTCTTTTTATATTTTAGAGTGGCTGGGTACACCACGGCGTTCACCGATGACGGAAACACGCGAAGCCTCATAATCAACAAAAATAGTATAAAGAGATGTACCTGATTTTGCTACTTTTCTCACGGAAAGATCGTAACCTACCCATGGCATGATACTAACCTATCCTAATTGATCCCTGAAGTAAATGATGACTCCAGGCCAGTACGCTCCATCAGACCAATCAGTATGATTAAGTCCATCTCTACCACTCCGATCCAGGTTAAAATTCCAAGATGCAGGTGCCTGGGCAAAGTTAATTAGGCTGCATAGAGAGAACATCAGCAGAATATACAGAAAGACTAGATAGATGGCGCTTCCTAATAAGATATGGATGAGTAACTTGGTCACTTGATAACGAAAATCATGGAGGCTGACCGCATAACTTTACTGGACGGTATATAAAACACTCCCAGCTCCTAGATGGGACATAAATATTTTAGACAAAATGAACCAACTAGAAGCACTTATTAATGAAAATAATATTTAGGGGAATATAGTGCATTGCTATCGGGAATAGAGAGAATTGTGAAACGAAAACAAATAGCTTATCAGGAAGAAATTGAGAGGGAAAGGGGGCAACATCAGAGCGAAAATCAATGCTAAAAGAGACCCCAAAATTTTGGAGTCAGATAAAGATATTGAGAGGCACTCCTCTAAGAATCAGAGTCAATGGCAATCAAATTACAGAATACCGAGAGATAAAATTAAATTTCTGAGAAAACCTGCGAAACCGATTAAGAATAGAGAATAGATAGAGAGGATGAAGAGAACTTAGATGCAAAATACGAGGAGGAAATATTCTTAAAGCTTTGAATCTAGGTGATGAGCTCAAATCGCACCATGCTCTAGATGTGACACGTCTTTCGCGAGGAGAAAGAGGGACATACTTTACTCACAAAGAAATTGAAGCTGCTCTAAGAAGCTTGAAACAAAAGGCACCAGCAATAACTGGCATCACAAAATGCACCAACTGAATGCCTCCAAATATAACAATGAGGCATTATTGAAACTGATTAACACCTCCCTTAAGGTTGGATATTTCCTGGGCTAGTCAAAATGGGCCAGAGTTAAGGGAAATCTTCTGGACAAACTCCTAAAAATAGGCTAAGGAATTATTCAGACGCCAAAGATCTTTAAAATAATTAGCAACATGGCTTCCGGAGAAGATTCACCACAGAGACGGCATTGGCATCAATCACTGAAAAAATTGTCATCGCTAATGCTAAAGACATGAATGTAGACGTGGTGCTGAGAAACAAAGCCTCTGTGCCTTTAGTGAGGTATGGATACCACTGATTAAACAGTAGATCAATTATCCCATTATGGAGCAAAATATAAGATTTTTAGTTGAAAAAAATAATGGTGAGAGTAAAATAAAAAATTCTCCATATGTACTAGATAAAATTTATAGTGAAAAATAAAAAACATTAAGGGTATGAATGCAGTGACAAGTTCTCTTAATATACAGAAGAGGTCTTGAATAACCACAAAATAGCAAAAGAAATATAAAAGAGACCCGATAACTGAGGTTACCGGACGACTTGGTACATATTTTCTCTTCGTAAGGACACTTTTTATATCTATTTCCTATACAATGTTATCCCGAAAACTTTATTCATCATTGATCGTTAAACTACTAATAAGCTATCCCAGCTCAGATTGAACAATGAGATGAGAGACAGCAAAGGAGCATAGCGAACTCTATGGCTAGCGAAGGCGAAGGTGACCAGCAGAGAAATAGTCACCAGTATGTGTCACCTCGAAGCAGAGCTGACCTAAGGAATTAGGGCCAACAGACTAAAATGTGTGACCAACACATAGAAAAAAATAGAAGACAAGAACAATCCTAAAAGATTTTGAGACAAATATAGAAACGCAGTGGAACAAACACAGGGGAAAAAATACGCATCAAGGAGGACCAATCATACATCGAGGATACAGAATAATTCGAGGTACAATTCAGGAACTCTAGAGAGGAGTCTTATCTGCCTGGAGTTTGAAGGCGAGGTTATTAACAAACTGAATGCAGTAATTAAGTGGACCTATCAATGCCCGCACGTTTCCGAAGAAATGGAGATGATAGGACACGGCAAGCAATAACTACTCAAGAACTCACCGATGCGATCCCATCAAAGCCTTCAAACAAAAGGCTTAAGTTTGGACGGGAGTAAAAAAAATAATATAACCAACACACAACCACAAGTGCGTGTTGAACAACGGCTGCTTTCCAGATGCATTAAATCTTCCAGAGTTTATATTCATTCGGAAAGAAACAAAACCCACGACTAGCTCATAAACTCAGGCGTATCTCCATCCGGGGTTTCGTTAGAAATATTTTAGAAAATGTCATTGTCAACAAACGACAAAGCCAGATAAGAGAGAGAGAAGTGGGACACTTCCAACAATACGGTTTTTGAAAGAGAAGAGGAACCGACACTGCGCACGCTCTCTTTACAGAAAAGTTAGCTAAATCCAGGGCACAAGGGAAGTAAGTAGGCGTTGTCCTCAGAGGCGTACAAAAGTCTTTTGACATAGTTTGGTTGAGGGTTATGCAATATAGATTGTAAACTTTCAGTTGAATCCTGTCATTGAAAGGATCCTCTGCGACTACCTGATGGATAGGAGAGCCAACATACAGATAGAGAGACACAGGGGGCTGGAATTCAGCCTTGAGGCTAGAGCTTCCTAAGGCAGCTGTCTTATTCCTCTACTGTATAGTATCTATACAATTGACTTACCATCACCAGTTAAGGGTGAAGTGATGCTTCTCTAGTTCGCAGATGACATCACTCAGATTATCCTGATTAAATGAAACAACAACAAACTACAGCGGAGATCGAAAACAAACTCGTTCGAGCAGAAATGGAATATAAGGACGAATGCTCAAAAGTTCTCAATTATCCCCATGAACCGCAACCAGTTGGCCGATATTTATTTTGGCGATCAACGCTACCGCTACTCTATGGGAGGTACGGTACTCGGTCTCAAGCTGACCAGCGGTGGATATAAACAATCCAGAGCTGGAACTTAGCAAACTGTTCCGCTTCCGCGAGCTGATAAGAAACAACTTAAGGAAGCTTCTGCTACTTGAGGTCCAAATTGATATACCCGGCGGTGGTCACCCATACCGCAGAGCTCACAGTCATGAGAGCAATGCAGAGGGTCCAAAACAAAGACTCCGTGAGGATAAATCATACAAGAAGTCGAAAATTTGTAGCACAAAGAACATTACACAACAGAGCAAAGATATTAACGTTAAACCAACTATTGCACTTACATGCAAAAAGAGACTTGGGACAAAGTAAAAGCCGAGATACTACCAGGGCTAGACCATAACCTAGTCATTGACCTAACGAGACTAAAACACAAAATATCAAGATCGTCAATCTTTTCGAGCGGCAGACTAACTGGTGCAGAGATCATGGCAGAAATTTACAAATAATAATAAATAGAAAAAAGGCTATACTAAGCAAAGGTTCAGCACAAAACAGAAATAAAGGAATGCCCTCCAGAAATACATCATAAAATTTAAAAAATAAAAATAGAGAAAAATTATGAAGAAGTATTGATTGAAAAAACATATCTGACTAATAAAAAATATATATAGTTTGCTAAAAAGAGCGAGATAGAGAGTCCCTCTACACCAGGGCAAAATATTATCGAGTTTTTCACACCACTCTTTGCTTTCACTATTCATATCTCTTTCACAACTACTTTCCATCATCACTGTCGTCTGCTCATTCCCTGAAAATGTGGACAGCTACTGTAGAAACGCACACACATTTGGACACTCCGCCCAGGTCAACGAGGAGACTAAAAAGTGCATTTCAGATCATAAGCTCCGACCCGCGCTTGAGAAGAAAAATAAAGAGGTCACGCCCCCTTAAGCAAGGGAACTATAAATAAACGAGCGTAAACATTATGGATAAAGAATTAGTAAAGTCATTTGGTCGGATAGACACAAGTAAAGGCATCTTCCTATTTAGATTATTATTACTAGCATCACGAGTCCGTTCCTGGTCCTTAAGACCTGTCGTTTAGCCTCAGCTACCCCAAACATTAGTAAAACTTACATACAGCCGCATATGACTCGATCTATTTCACTTACGCCTAATAAGGTAGGCCCTATTCAAGAAGAAAAGCCTACTTACTTATCGTCGCTTTCCTTTCGAGTCCTTTCTGTTAACCCGAAATAACCAAAGCACCCTCTGAAACCCAGCCTATAAGAAGAATTTCAGTGAAACCTTTGTAGTCAGACGAAACTCAATGGGTAGACCTATAACAGTCTCCTCCATCGCGGCAACCAAAAATCAAAACCAAACAAACTACACCATTAATACTTCTTAGTTCTCCCTCTTCCATTTATTGGAAACCTCTTCGGCAGGACAGGGAAGGCGAAAGGAAAAATGGACGCGTCAGACCATCATCAGGCAGGACAAGGAGAGACGGAGACCGTGAACGCCATCCAAATCAAGCCACCCATGTTTAATGCGGCAGCAGTTGCAGGTTGGTTTAAAATTGTGGAAGCCCAGTTTCACATTTTAAGAGTAAATAACACGGAAACTAAATTATTTCATTATTTTGGCTGCACTAACTCCCGAGACCGTCGACCGACATCCAGCTACAATCCTATCTAATCAATATTACCAGCTCTTAAGGGCTGAAATAATTGTGCTCTTCGAGAGGACTAAACTCGAACTCTTCGACGATCTCATTTCCTCTTCAAACTAACCAGTCGACATTTTACCAACTTGTAAGAAGTAAAAAGAAATGGTCTACAGGTAGAAGTTGGGGAGGAGCTCGTGTAACACAAGTTTTCCAATCCCGACCAGCTAACATCGAGCCCATAATTGCTACCCAAAAGGAATTAACCCTGGCTCAGCTAGAAAAGCTTGCCGATGAACTAATTCCATTCTATAGAGCACAGTGTCGTAATGTTAATGATAGAAGTAACTACATGGAACGTAGTGCCACTTCTTTGTCCGATATATGTATCCCCAATTTTAATAATAGAAGTGATACTTATGTAAATGATGTTAATACTACGGGAAGTGCCAATTTTATACAGCGTAATCATTAATGATCACGGTGCCTATAATATACCGATAGGATTGCGAGTCCTTCGAGGGAACCAAAGACCTATTGTATGCCGTTCACATTTATAATTTAGTGACAGTGCGAAAATCTGCAAGCCTTGGTGCAGGTGGCCAAAGAGAGAAGAAGGCGTTTAAATGTAAGCTTCCTCAAGGCCATCCTCGCCAGCCCAATCGAAAAACTAGCAAGGCATGCCATTGCAAGCGTGACCGCTGGTATGCCGTCCGTCTTCACCATCGCCGCTAAAGTGAATAAAGTAAAGTGCCAGTTTCTATTTGAACGGGGGCGAGTGTATCAATAATTCCCGATAAATTGGTGCAATCGGGTAAATTACGTTGATCTAGTGTGAAAATTACGACTGCTAATGTCAAAAAAAATAAAAGTGCACGGTGAGGTACACGTGGATATAGTTTTTCCTAGTCTTCGCCGCTTATTCAGGTGGTCGTTTGTCCTCGCTGGTACCATATCGCCTTTATTGAGAATTGATTTTCTGAGGCATTTTAATCTCTTGGTGGATTGTGTGCGCGGTATAATTATCGACAGCCAATCTAAGCTCATATCAGACGTGAAACAATCCGGGAAGCCTGCGGCATTTTTAATCATTAATAACCTAAAACTCCTATCGCCTGGTTTCAAGGCCGTGTTAGAGAGTTATGTTGCTTTATACAGCTCCGCGCCCACTCATCCCTCCGAACCTTTGCCTAACTCAGTGACGCACATAATTGAGACCAGAAGTGCACCGCCGATATATGAGCAGCCGAGACCTATTTCAATGTAAAAGCTGCAAGTTGCCAAAGCAACATTCGAAAACGCTATCGAAGGAGAGAGTCGTGCGCCTGTCAAAATCACCATGGGCCAAATAAGTTGCCGGGTGAATACAGAGTAGTCGGCGACTTCCGGGTGCTTAGTGCGATCACAAAGCCCGCCAAGATATCCATTGTCAAGAATTCAAAGTGTAGCAAACCACCTCCATGGAAAAACATTTTTTTCAAGGTTAAATCTAGTTCGTGCTAACCATCAAATCCTTTTGAACCCTGTGGACATAGAGAAGGCTGCGGTGATAACGCCGTTTGGTTTATGGGAGTATGTGAAGCCACCCTTTGGCCCCAGGAATGCAAACTGCACATTCCAACGACACATGAATATATTGTTTCGGAGATTAGGGTTCGTTTATATATATATATATATATATACGACATCCTGATATTTTCGGACAAGCTGGAGGACCAATTGGAGCATTTAGATCAAGTTTTCAAAATCCTGGTCGAGAACGGTCTGAGGATGTCCCTGGAAAAAATGCGAACTGGCAAAGGAGGAAATTGATTTTTTAGGGCATCATATTTCGGCGGAAGCAATTTGCCTACCGGCCAAGAAAATGAAAGAAATTGGGGGCATGCCTTTAACGAAGGACTACAAGAAACTACGACCCTACTTGAGCATGTTGGGATACTACCGAAGGTTGATTCCCAATTGTGCCACGATTACAATCCCGTTGACCGAGCTTGCGCGCCTGCAACCTACGGCTCGTGACCTAGAATGGAACGATGATGCACAAGAAACATTTGAAAGTAGTTAATCGGCTTTGATTACTTCCATCAAGCTCTGTTACCCACTGCCCAATGATTTGCCATATCAGCTGGTAAGGGATTGCTCCTAAAACGTAACAGATTCTGACCTTCCTCAAATGGTGAACGGATCGTCGTGACCGGTAGCATTCTTCTCGAGCAAGTTAAACCGGACGCAGCAAACATACTCCACTTAAGACAGCTAGCTCCTAGTGGCGTATCTTACTGTGATCCACTTCTGATACATGATTGAAGGTCGCCATGTTACTTTATTCCGAGACCACAAGACACTAGTATCGCTCTTTTCGTCGCCATTGAATGCCAAAAGAGACAGGAAGCAACCCCATTGGACGGCTATTTTGGAGTACGTCAGCGATATCCCCTATATGCGAGGTCAGGCCAACGTATCGCTGACTGCCTTTCGTGCAACGTCAATTCAGGCCAAATTAACTTGTTTGAATCTCGAGCTTTGGCTGCAGTGCAGAATAATTACAAAGAAACAAAAGAGCTTCGCTCAAGACTAAATTCTTTCCTTTATCCAGGGTAAGCTAAACTAGGGTGTGAAATAACATCAAAATAACCACGACCGTTCGTCCCTACAGCGAGCAGATGGACTATCTTCAGTCAATTCCACAATTTATCACACCATACGATTAAGGCATCACTTTGTATAATTAAGTTTCGATACTTCTGGCCTAATATGGATAGGGACATTCGCTTGTGAGCATTGAGTGCCTCTCATGTAAGTCCTTCAAGATCGATCGCCACACAAAATCTACAATCCTAGTCATTAATATTCTGTTCTCAAGATTTGAAACAGTGCACATTGATGTTGTTGGACCACTTCCACGTGCACACTCCCTGGTCAATCCTACCCGTCGCAAAATCGTTATCTCCTATTGTGCATTTATTGAGCTACAATATGGATCGAAGCGTTAAAGATTCCGGACGTAAGTGCTAAAATGGCCGCGTTGGCTTTCCTAGTTGGATGGATTTCCAGATTTTGAGTCACGTTGTGGTAACCGACAAAGGAGCCAAATTCAAGACCAACCTATTTAAGGAATTAACAGCCTTCGTTGGATTTCATTGTCTCCGCACCACTGCGTACAGCCCATCAACAAACGGAATGTCGGAAAGGGCACAGATAAATTAGAAGTGATACATAATTGCCCGTTGGCAAAGCTGAATGATGGCCCTTCCTATTATCTTCTCGGGCATTCCCTCCTTGCCTAATGACTCTGGATTTTTGCCTTTCACAGCAATAAAGGGACTACAATATTATGCCAGAAGCCCTTGGTTTCATTCTCGTCATCGAAATCCAATTAGGAATTCATTAAAAAATTAGCCACAACCATGGCACAAGTCGATTTCACACAGGCAGCCCGAAGACATCTGCACTCAGTGCCCAAGCCTTTGGTACGAAAAGGTTTCGTGAACCAACTCATGTATGGGTCCAAATAGAACACGTTCGTAAACCGCTAGAAGCGCCATATCCTGATCCTTTCCCAGTGGTCGAACTCGACGACAATGTCTACGAATTGGAGTTCCCATCAAGGCAAGAAGTTTACTGTCCCAGTGGTCAGGCTTAAACCGGCGAGGTCTCCTTCCTCATATAGGTGTAATCTGCTGAGTAATCAACGACGCTAGAGGACACGGGCAAGAGCCAGGAGGATAACCTGTTGCACTTCACCTCAGGGAGAGCCTGAAACAGAGGACAATGACGCCGATGTTAGTCGACGAGAAACATCTTCAAGCACAGGAGAGAACAAAGACAAGCCGGACGTCTTCAAGCGCTCTGGTAGAGAAGTTATGTTTGCCAGAGAGCCATTATTCCTCTATTTTTGTATCAGGTTAAGGTCATCATTGCATTACCACGGTTTATTATAATAAAAGAGAAAGAGGTAAAAAGGTCCGCACGCCTTGATATTTTGTAACTTTCCTGTGAACCAAACTGTATATATATCATGTATCATAGCTGCAACATTTGTGGAAATTATAGGGTCTAGTTGAAAGGCGTGATTGCTAGGTAAATAATTGCGGAATATAGTATAATCATAGAGTTTAATTAAAAGCCCAGGACGGTTGGTAAAAATCTTTATGCTAATGAATATCCAAGCCATGTAAGAGTGTAGCAGCGTTAATACAACAGATTATTTACCCCAAGTCGATTGCAAGGAAAGAAAGACTGTAACACCCTAATTGCAGGATAGGTAGGCCCAGTGATGAACCCCACAAATGGGTGCTCGGTGGATCTATGAAATCCTGAAAGTGAGTACACACATTAATTAATTAGATAATATGCAATGTAATAAGTAGTAAACCAATGTAAAATAGATAAATATTTATATCACGATTTTACATTTATTTGGAAAAGCATAAAAGAGGAACACACATACATATACACACTTTGGAAAAGCATAAAAGAGGAACACACATACATATACACACAAAGGAGCAGCTGCAGGACAAAAGGATACAGATACTTGATAAGAATGGGAGCCGAGCAAATATAGAGTCATATTATTATTACTAGCATCACATGTCCGTTCATTGTCCTTAAGTCCTGTCGTTTTAGCCTCAGCTACCCCAACATTAGTAAAATTTACTCATGGCCATATACGACTCGATTAATTTCATTTACGCCTAATAAGGTAGGCCCTATTCAAGAATAAAAGCCTACTTATCGTCGCTTTTCTTTCAAGTCATTTCCCGTAACCCCGAGGTAACCGAGGCAACTTCTGGAACACAGCCTAGGAAGCAGAATCTCCCTGAAACTTTAGGAGTCAAGCAAACTCGATGGGTAGACCTAAAACAGTCTCCTCCATCACGTCAACCCAAAATCCAAACAAATGAAATACACCCTTAATATTCTTAAGTATCTACTTAAAACCTTTCCTTAAACTTCTTGCGCCCCATACCTGCACAATAATTAAATAACCTGCTCTGAGGGATATTTCAGTACAGCCTACTTGTTTATGAATTAGGGTAGCCTCCCAAATTCGAAATCAATAACCAGTTGTAAGTCTAAATTTTTGGTTTAAAGTTCTCTCAATAATTAGTAAATACCTTAAGGAAGTTGTATTATTTACAGTTCAGTCTCCAGACACATATATCAATATACATACCGGATATTTTCTATTTTAGAAAGTAAATTTCCAAACTGCGGCCCGAACTCTTCCAATTTCACATTCAAAGAAATCGCTAGCGAATTTTCCTTCATACTCGACTTGTCGAGCGAATAAGAGTTCTCGATCAAGTCTCTATAAACAAAGACCATGGGGCTATATGTAATTTTGTGTGTCAGACCGAACATGAATTGTTCGAATGCAATGGACAACCTGAGAGTAATACTCCATGAGAGAAGCACATTTCGCCATCCTAAGCACCAATCTGTCCAGTTTCACAGCTCTTACGAAGAGGATCTTGTTCACCTTCTTCACTTTGAGAAACTGGGCTTGTGGTCTGATGGTGTCGCCATCTTGAAGATTAGGACAAAGATGTTTTCATTCGCTTATGTATACACACGGTCATAACGACCTATTCAAAAGGAAGCTAATATAAACTTTTAATAGCTCCAAATGTGAATTCATTATCGTAAATTATGATGATACTCAAGCCATTCTTCATAAATTTAAAAAAGTTCTCCACGATGTTAAGATTGTGGTTTTTTGGATGATTTGTCTGCATTGTGCTCTCCTATCACTGTGGAAGCAATCATACAGGCTATAGACACAAAACCTGAATCTCTAGACAAATGATATCCCACCTCCAATTAATTGATCTACACCAAAATTTGGTCCTATTATAAAATTGATTTTCCTTACCTAAGCTGCTGTATATCTTGAGATCCTCTTCCGCCTACAGGTAGATGGCATCTTTGGAGTTTTTTTGATCACTTTGTGAAAGATGCTGTTTCTAAACGAACCATTGACTTTTCAAGAGATTCATGGACTCAGGCAACTCTCCTAATTGGGATGGGTGGCTTAGAAATACGATTGACACAAGACTTTGCTCTCCCTGAGTACATAACCTTTTAATGCGAGCTATTCTTTCACTAATTAGTGGTATGGCTCAGGTGGACAGGATGGTTGGAACTATGACTTTGAGCCTGAAAATGAGAACCGCTTGAAGCCGAAATGTTGGGATCTACCTCTTGCTCTCTCCAAACTGAATGGCCTCAAAGAGCGGGCTGAACAGGTTGTAAGAGCCCGTCTACTAGCCGCCGGGCATCCTAATAGTGGCTGTTGGTTGTTAGCCATCTCGGTCCCATCTTTGGGAACTCAGTTGGATCGCGAAACCCTTAGAGTTGCAATAGATTTGAGGGTGGGTGCACCGATTTGTGAGCCACATAGGATTTAATATGGATCTGGTATTGATCCGCTAGGTCTGGGCCTCTTTTCATGTCAACTGGTTGCTGGAAAGATACATATACACTGCCATCAATGCCGAACCCTGAAAAGAGCGGTCTGGCCAGCTGTTTTGGATGCAGTTAGACTTGACCGAGGAGATGGTAAGCTCCCGATGGGATAACAATTTTTCCTTTTAGAAATGGAAAGAGTCTGCTTTGGGATGCGACATGTATCAATACTTATTCTGAGCATATTATTAACAGGTCAGCTGTCTCTGTAGCTTCAGCTGCAAAAGCTGCAGAAAATTAAAAAAGAATAAAGTATTTTGCCCTGAATGAGAGGTTTCTATTTGAGCCAATGGCCATCGAAAATAGTGGGGTAATCCAAATGCACGAGTCATTGAAGAAATTGGTTCTCTTGCCTAGGGAGGCTGGATGGTTTGAACAGAGACTAAGTATTACTGTTCAGGGTGGCAATACAATTAGTATAGTGAGTGGGATCCAAGTGACTCATGGTGTTGGCCTGGACTTTGACATCTGAGTTTTATCCTTACCTTTTCCACCTTTTCTAATAAATAAAGGTCATTTGATCCAATTTTTTGTAGCTAAACCACATCCAAAGATATGACGCTGTCCACTTCAGTCTATGGTTGTGAGTCAGCCTCATATTCTCATCCGGCTATTTCCGGTAGGGGATTATTTCTAAATTGAAAAAAAAATACACCCCAAAACCTGTTGATCTGCCACTGATCATACCGGATGGTTTAATGCATATATTTATTACAAAAGATTAGAGATGAATCAACAGGCAGACATTCAACATAATTTGGATAATTAATCAATAATGAAATATGATTCTATAAAAATATTCACAAACTATGTATACCTGATAAATAAAAAAATACGGAAATAATTAGTTAGCCATTATTAAAGTTTTCTCTAGGATAATGAAGAAAATGAAAACTTGGCAGATTTTATGATAGACATTTATATATTTGAATTAATATTCTGATTCTATTAAGATTTCAAGCTTTTTTAAGAAAAATATGACAAACCCTTTAATTTAGTTAATTCATTGTTCAAAGAAAGAACCAAAAATTGTACGTATTGTTATTTTGTTTATTGTATATTCATACTAAGGACTCAGTTTAACGTGGAAACTTATCAAAAGTTAATACAGTCTAGCACTTACATTTAAGTGTGTCCATGTGGAACTAAACTATGGGAGGTTATATTATGGGACGATAATAGTAGCTCTCTCTCTCTCTCTCTCTCTCTCTCTCTCTCTCTCTCTCTCTCTCTCTCTTTCTCTCTCTCTCTCTCTCTCTCTCTTTCTCTCTTGTAGTTTCGTAGGTTAGGTAATCAGTGTGATCGCAGATTCCTTTAAAGGTAAAGGAAATTTGGAGCAGGATTCAACTTCTTTATTTGGTAGGAGCGTGGATTGGTCTTGATGTATTTACAGGAAATTAACTGCCGATAACTCTAACTCCAACTGCCTTTAGCGACAAAATGCTCCTCTATATATAGTTATTATACGTAACATAAGCTATACAAAATTTAGCCAATCAGGATTAAGTAGATTTTAATAACAAATTTATGTGAAATGAAATGAAATGAAATGAAAAGAGAAGTGGGAAACAAATAACAGCTCTTCCGACCCCCCCCCCCCTCCCCACACCCTTGGCCCGCATGGAGCGGCCGAGGAAAGAGGGGGGGTGGGAAGGCCTGAATAAATCAAAATTTATGTTTAATTTATTCATTCAGCTTTAAGATAAATTTTATGTTTTACACATAAGCACCGTAAAAATTGACCAATCAGCGTCAAAATAGATTTTAAGGAACAATTTACATTCACTGATTTTCAAATATAAGCTTATTGAATTTTTTCAGGTCCCATGCTGGGCCTGCCTTGCTTGCATGAGCAGACCCCCCTCCCGCTTTGACAGCAATCCTTTACGGATAGTTATTAAAAGTGAATTTTTAGCGAAAAAGTGAACAGCGTGACCCTACTTGTTAGTAGCCACAGGATACATCGAAATTCAGTGGACCACTTGCTTTTCGAATTAATATACGGCTAAGGAAGAGATCTTCGCACCTTTGTGGACACGGAGATAAAAACCTTCCCCGGCCCGCCCGCTTGCCAGGAAAAAAGTCATTTGAGGTAAAGTAAAAGATTTTTTTTGGACATTGAACCCTCTTTTTTCTTTCTCACCTCTTTCCTGTCAAAAACAGAACAAAAAGTGAACACAGTGAACACTACAAACAAATAAACTGTAACGCATCGTAAGATGCACATATCATGAGAGAAACGTTACGAATTACCCTTCGGGTCCTCTCGGAGGGCCCGAAACCCGAACGTGAAAAGGTATTTGAGACGGTTTATGGATCCTTACGAATTGCTTTGGTACGACTGGTAGACCTAAACAATGGTTACTCGGCTATCTGCGCGAGGGAGGCTGATTGTGAAGCCTTGACCTCCGGGAAAGCCGTTGAATGCCTCAAGACTATCAACCTCAAACCGCAAACACCACCACAAATACGGACCCACCGCAGTTTAATCTGCAGGCGCCTTGACCCCTGGGTTGGGAGCCACTCGGCTGACGAAATTAAAACGGAAATTGAGAACAACCACGACTGGGCAAAAGTAGCGGAAGTTTTTAAATTTAAAACTTACACTCATGTTTTCAAAGTGGTATTCGAAGATACGGCTATGGCTCAGAAAGCAAAGGATAATGGACTGCTTCTCTTCAACGTGCGAGTTTGCCCAGAGCAGATGGAACGTGAAGAGTTTGTTGATTTGCAAATGTGCTTCAGGTGCTACAAATACAACAAACATACCACGTCCAACTGCCCTGAAAATAAAGACCTGAAATTGTGTTCCATTTGCGCCGGTCGTGACCATTTTTGGCGCGAATGCAAGAACAATACCACCAAATGTCTTAACTGCTCAGGCCCTCACCGGACCATGTCTATGGCATGTCCAATTAAAAAGCAGGAATTGAGCAATCAAAGCAAGCTTAAGCGTGAATCGGAAGAGAAAAAAGCAAACTCCACCTACGCTAAAGTAGCCAAAGCCGCCATCGCCGAATCCAACAGTCAAAATCAAAAACAATACTTGCATATCGAAAATGAGCATTCAACCAAAATTATGTGCTGCATATATTATGCACACATACAGAATATAACACGCCCCGGTACTTTTGCCACAGAAGTGAATCGCATGCTCGTGAAAAACGGGCTTAGCGAGATGTGGTTCCCCGATAACCCCCCTTCAGAGGAGGTTATGAGAATAACCGTTGCTCCTCAGTGCCAAGAGAAGTGCCAGAAGATCCAGACCCCAAACACAGCCATCTCACGAGACCCCCGACTGAACAAACCAAAAGAAACATTAACACAAAAACAGGCGCCACTCACCCCCAAAAAATCCACACCACAAGAAACAAATACACACACCCCCACACCCACACCAACAAAAGAGGCAGTCAGACCCAAGGAGACCAGGTCCCCTAGGTCAAGGAAGATCTCAAAGACTCGCGGCCCACGGTCTACCTCCTCATCCCGAGGAAGGGAGCACCAGCTTAAATACCACTCAAGAGGTTTTAACCTGAAATTGTACGCCCCTGAATCTGCCCCATTCCCAACCGAATTGGACTCCCGTGAAGTGTCGGAAGGTCTTAGGACCGGAAGATACAAATGGGAATGCTCCGATGAGGTACCGGAGCGACAGGTTGAGGAAGCCCTCTCTCAAAATAAAGTTAAGCTGGCCACGGACTGTTTTTATACAATTACCGACACTGAATTTAGGAAAAAAAGAAACGGCAGGGAGCGCACCCCGCCCAATACACCACACGGGGCTAAAGTAGATCGCGAATAAGCGTCTACTTTAACTCCATACACTAAAAGAACCTACATTACTCAAAATGACCAACAGACTAACAGTAATACAAATGAATGTTAATGGATGGGACGGAAAAGGTTCCATTTACGGCAACATTCTGCGACAAAGTGACCCCGACATTATACTAATTAATGAACACGGAATGACTGATCATAAAGAAATAAAAATTTTTCAATACGACGTCATTAGCAAAAATCATAGTCAGGAACGGTATGACGGCTGCGCAATAGCCGTCAAAAAAGGTTTAAAATACAAAAGACTACCCGACTTAGATGAATCTTACCTTGCCATTGAGGTAGGCACTACCCTGGGGGGTCTAGTCGTGGCCACGGGGTACCAACCCCCAAGACGCGGCTATGTACCCCTGCACAACCTTCTACAGGTCTTCAGCCATAAGAAAAATGCAATCTTTGCTGGAGATCTGAACGCAAGGTGTGCAGCGTCAGGGTATACTTCCTATAACAATGCAGGTAGAAACATTGAAGTCCTACTTGACAGAAATTACGGGACGAGAATCGGACCAGAATTCCCGACATATATTACAGGCTATGCAGCAACGAAACCTGATATTGTTTTAACCAGTATCAGGTTTCCATATAACTACTACATTGAACCAGGCCCCATTATTCCAAGTGACCACCAGGCAATTAAAATCACAATTAGCGTAAACCCCATTCAGATTGCAATCCCAGAACGCAAAAGCTATAAGCAGGCGGACTGGGAAAGCTACAAAAATTATCTTCTAAATTATACCCCAGACCCTTTAATTGACGCTAATTTAGAAGAAATAGATGAAGAGCTGGATAAGATCACCGACCTCCTTATAAAAGCAGATGAAAATAGTATTCCCCGTATTAAATATAAAACCCTTCCAGCTCCTATTTGGACCCCCCCCATGAAAGCCCTGGCCCAAGAATATAGGGACCTGTCCGATGTAGTAGCGCTGACAGGCCCCAACCACAATATCCATAGACGCATAAGACAGATAAAAGACGAACTCCAGACATTCATTATAGACGAACAAATACAGGTATGGGACAGACTAATTGAGGGACTTGACATAGAGAGAGACTCACGGACCTTTTGGCAGACATACAGACGTTTAAAAGGACAACCCCCTCAAAAGAAAGTTGTACTCAAACATGACGATAAAGAAATTGACGAAAATACGGAGATTGAGGAAATTTTTAGGACTTTCTGGTCCTCAATCTTTAAAATTACCCCCGAAGAAAACGATAACTATGACCTCGATTTCGAAAATAACATTATCGAACAACTAAACACACAAATACATAAAACCTCCCCTCATCACTGTGTGTCGCAGGAAAGAGCGATGGAGGGCTATGGGAGTAAAATAACTGCCCAAGAGCTCTCCATCGCACTAAAATCCTTTCGTCAAAGAGCACCGGGTACCACGGGGCTGACCAGGGAAAATTTCATTAAGGCCCCGCCTAATGTTCTGAGTGGGCTACTTAACATCATGAATGCCGCTCTGAACACAGGCTATTTTCCCGACCAGTGGAAAGTGGCCAAAATGATCTTCCTTCCCAAATCGGGAAAGCCCCCGGACTGCCCCGCAAACTTCCGTCCGATATCTCTCTTAGAATTTGCTGGCAAAGTCTTCGAGAAGATATTGGCAAACAGGGTCAACTCTTTTCTTGATGAAGCCAACCTGCATAACGAGCAACAGCACGGCTTCAGAAAGAAAAGAGGGACTGACACGGCACTAGCCGTTATTACGGAAAAGCTTGCAAAGATCAAGGCAAGTAAAAGGCATGCCGACCTGGTGCTCCGCGATGTCAGAAAAGCATTTGACAAGGTTTGGAAGAGAGGCTTGCAATTTAAGATCCTGCAAATAGGCCTCGACCCCATTCTTGAAGGGATTCTATGCGACTATATAATGGAGAGGAGAGCGTATATACAGATCAAAGAGCACAAAGGCCCCGAGTTCGAGCTCGAATCTGGGGTCCCACAAGGGGGGTGTCTTTCCCCCCTTTTATACAACATATATACACGTGACTTACCACAACCTCTTTCCGAAGGTACGATATACGTTCAGTTCGCTGACGATATATCGCAAATTTGTACAGCCGCCTACGTTCACAGGGAATTTATGGCGAATAATACGGCTAGGGAGATTTCCAACATCAACTCTTTCGAGAGAAAATGGAAGATTTCGACCAATGCCCAAAAATTCAAAATAATTCCCATGTTTCGCAAGACCTTTAATAATATACGGGTAGAGGGGGAGAGAATCCCCTACTGCTCAGAAGGGACGGTCCTGGGGCTCAAAATCACCACAGGGGGATACAAGTGTCATATCGAGCGGACAGTCGCGAATAGCAAGAGAGATTTGAGGGAGTTTTATAGGTTCATGGACCTTACTCGCTCAAATAAACTCAAGATATTCAATGCGTGCATCCGTTCGAGACTCTTGTACCCCCCGGTGCCGTTGAACGCGAGCGCCATGACCCACATTGCGAAACTACAAGTCATCCAGAACAAAGCGGTTCTACTTATTACAAATACCCGAAGAAGAGAACATAAAAGACAAAGGGAGCTCCACGCCTCGGTTGGATTAACTCCGATCAATGTGGCGCTCCACGAGAGAGCTAAGAGGATATGGCAGGCCATTGGCGCCCGCTTGACCCCTGAATTCTCTCGTACACACTTAGAAATCGAAGCAGACCGACAAAAAAGACCTTTTAGAAGTAGTAAACTACAGACAGACAATGACGTAATCCCAAAATACACCTGACAGATCTGACAAAATACGAAGTAATTCGCAGGTTCCTTTAGAATACCTAATTCAAATTAAAAATCAATTGTAAAACGCAAAATAAAGTAAATTTTCACTTTCACTTTTTCAAAGTCATATTAATTAATTAATTAATTAATAAATCAATACCCCTCAAAAACTTTTAATAAAGTCATAGCGGGAATGAAAACCCCGCCAAAAAATAAAGGCTTGAATGCCTTAAGCAAAACCAACCGATCAGTAAGATCGTAACCATAATTAAATTAAACATGTTTAATTTAATTATATAAACTATGGATTATAATCCATAGTTTATCAAAAATACACAAAACAAACACAAAGAACACAACCAACCGTACATTGACAGAGCTACCCTTTCACCAGGGATCTTTTTATTCTTTCTCCTACACACTATCTATTCTTTAAACTCACCCTTTAACCACTTTACTCTCTTACTATTCTCTCTCTAATTCTACCTATATTTTCATCTCTTATTTTGTCCAATGTCCAGGTCCCATGCTGGGCGAATTTTTCGTATACAGTAGCACTGCCTTACTACCTCCTGAAGAGCGTTGTTATTCACGCGTGCATAAAGAAAGAGAGACTTTTGAGCCTTCGCCATCTAAGAACGCGACTCTGTCCCTGGTGTCTTTAGGAGCCCAGTCGAACTGCAAAAGATTTCATATATCTTTTTCGCTGCGAAGTAGAGGAAAAATGATGGGCTAAATACCCTCGTTGCTCCCGTCCAACGACCTGCGTGTGAACCTGCTCGGATGACTGCCCTTCATTAATTTCGTCTTAACTATGTCGGCCACTTGGAGTGGCATAATTAAGGGCTTGCGTGGAAACTGGTTTGAGGCCTATCCCACAGCAGAAGCACAAGTCAGAAATTCTCTCGAATTTGGGGCAAAACTGCGAGTCCCGGACGGAGGAGAAATCCTCATCGCCCGGGGGACCCGGCCAGAATCATAGAGGGAGTTACACCCGTCTCTATGTAGTTGGATGCAGTTTTGGCGTACGTACCCGTGAGGGGGTGGCACAAACTTAGCGGTCGTTGATTCGGCCGCTATGCATTAAGTCCACCAAGCTCAACCCTCTGAGGTCCCCACTCGAGAACCATCCCCCATCCATCATCCCCCCTCATCCCGGCACCATCCGAGCGGGGAAACAACAGGAAACTGGACGGGAGCACTTTCTCTCGCGTCGTTTCAAAACCAACCCTTAACTTTACCTCCTTTTTCACAAATCACTTTTTTCATATACAAAATTTTCACATATCATTTTCACACATAAAAAATAAATCAAGAAAGAAGAGTGAAAAGAGAAGACGTCGGCGACGATGGAGGCCCTCCCTAAGAGGGTCCCCCTACGGACCTTACCTGGAAACAAGACCCCCGAGAAAAAGACTGTTTGCGAATCCTTATTCGCAAACTTAAGGATTGCTCTGATAAAACTAATTGACATTCCCAACGGTTTCATCGCCATGTGCGGTGAAACCAAGGACATCGACCGGCTCCTTTCTGACGAAGGGGCCGAAGTCCTCAAGGAAATGGGCCTGGAGGCCAAAACCCCACCAGCAATCTCGGCAAATAGAAGCATCATTTGCCGTAAAGTAGAGAGCTGGGTTGGCGAAAACTCACCCGCTGACTTAAAAATGGAAATCGAGAGGAACCACAGTTGGGCGAAAATTAGGGAAGTGATCAAATTCAGAGATCACACCCACGTTTTCAAAATCACCTTTAACACGACAGAAATGGCCCACAAGGCGGCAACCGAGGGACTCCTCATTTTTAATATGAGGATCCCTGGATCGAACATCGAGCACGAAAAATATGTCAATATTCAGATGTGCTTCGTTTGTTATGCCCTCGAAGAGCATACAACCGCAAATTGTCCCCAAAAAGGAACAACCTGGTGCAGTGAATGTGCCACGCAGGGTCATCGCTATGACGCCTGCAAAACCACCGAAAAGAAATGCATGAACTGTAAGGGGCCCCATCGAACGATGGCCCTGAACTGCCCAAGGAGAAAGGAGATAATTAAAAGAAAAGAAGAGGAAGAGAAAAAGAAAAAGACTCAAACCTACGCGAGCACCGTAAAGAAAAGTGAAGGGATGGCCTCAACATTGGCAACCCCCTCACCCGTGATCTTCACAAGTGACCTTAGTGCGAAGATCTTAATTTGCATTACCCATGCAAATGTGGCAAATGCGGTCAAACCCGGATGCTACAACCGGGTACTGAACGCACTGCTAAAGGCAAACAACCTCCCTTCTATCATTGTTCCTGATGACCCGGAATGCTCTAAGGCATTCAAGGATAGTGTCATCGGAAACAATAGCACCGAAGCAAAAGCCACGGGACTTAAAGACATAATTGAATCTCCCCCGTCGGATGATTCAGAAGATGAAGCGAATGAAGAAGATGATACCACTTCTTCGGATAGTGACGAGGGCCCATGCACTCGCACTAGGGCAACAAAGAGTCAGTCCAAGACTCCCAGCCCTCCCCCGAAGAAGGTAAAGCCTGGGCACCCCAGACCCGCCCCACAGGCCCCCAAGAGTAAGAAAAAGAAGAAACACAGGTAACTCATCTTACCATGGAGCGGAACTCACTAAGAATTCTGGAAATAAACACCAATGGCTGGACAAACAAAAGAACTCTCTACGGGAATGTGTTCAGGGAAATAGATGCAGATGTCATCTTGATTTCTGAACATGGGGTTGACACTCGTAGTTCTGAAATTAAGATCTGGAACTACGACGTGTTAATCACGAATTACTCTCAAGAGCGGTACGACGGTGCCGCCATCGCCATCAAAAGAGGGATCAAGTATAAACCCATAAGAAACTTGGAGGAATCCTATCTTGCAATAGAGGTCGAACTCGATATAGGAAAGCTGGTCATCGCCACCGGGTACCAGCCGCCGAGACGAGAATATTTGCCAATCCATTCTCTCTCTGGCCTATTTGGCAGAAGGACCCCCACCATATTAATGGGGGACCTTAATGCCAGATGTCGGGATTCTGGGTACAGGACCTTCAATGGCAATGGAAGGTGCCTGGATACTATGATGGACCGGAACATGGTCCATAGAATAGGCCCGGACTTCCCAACCTATACTCGAGGAAGAAGTGCCACAAAACAAGACATTTGTCTGGCTAATCGTCAGCTGCCGTTCAATTACTACATGGAACCAGTCCAGGTGCCATGTAGTGATCATATAGGGATCCTACTCACCATCAATAGGAACCCTATACAAGTCCCAGCTCCAGTCAGAAAAGACTACAGGAGAGCCGACTGGGCACGGTACGCTGGTCTCCTCGAGGCCTATCGCCCACCAGATCTGGACGAGGCAATTCTCGAGGAGATAGACGAGGCACTCGACGACCTCAACGAACATCTCATTATTGCAGATAGGGCTTGCATCCCCAAAACCCAGTTTAAAACCATCTCCTCATACAGGTGGACTGGGTATATGAAAGAACTCTATAGAGAATTGAGAGTTATGTACGAGTTAAATATAACAAATGCAACATTTGACTCGCTACAACGAAGTAGAGAGATCAAGGAAGAGCTCAACCAGCTGATCCTCGAACAACAACAGAGACAATGGGACGATGCGATCGAGAGCCTCGATCAAGATGCATCCCCCAAGGACTTTTGGAAGAAAGTCAAAAGTCTCAGAGGATCACCCGGAAAAAAGAAGAAAATGGAAATCCAAAAAGAAGATGGATCCATTGAAACTGCAGATAACATCATCGAAGAGATATTCCGGCGTTATTGGGAAAAAATCTTCAGCATATCGGAAGATGAAAACGAAGATTTCGATATAGAGTTCGAAAATAACATCGTAGACGAGCTTAACACGGTAATACATCGAACGCATCCTCATCACCAGGTGGATAGACTGCGTGACGGAGACGCCGAGATCACAGAAGAAGAGATCCTTGGCGCACTCCGCTCATTCCGACAGAAAGCCCCAGGCCAATCGGGGCTTACGAAGCTTAACTTCGAAAAGGCACCAGCCAACGTCATCGAAGGAATGAGACGAATTTTTAACGCATGTCTGAATACAGGGTACTTTCCAGATGCTTACAAAACAGCAAAAATGATCTTTTTGCCCAAGCATGGAAAGGACCCTACGTTGAGAGAGAGCTACCGCCCAATTTCACTCCTGGAATTTGGCGGGAAACTCTTTGAGAAGATCCTCAACGGAAGACTGGTGTCTCACCTGGAAGAAAACTCCCTCTACAACCCTTGCCAATTCGGGTTTAGAAAGAAGCGAAGTACGGAAATGGCAATTAATGTCATAACGGAAAAGCTTTCCCAAGCCAAACGGGACAGGAGTTATGTGGATATCGTTTGTCGGGATGTGTCAAAGGCGTTTGATAAGGTGTGGCAGCGGGTCATGCAGTATAAGATCTTAAGGCTGGGTCTAAGTGAAAACTTAGAAAGAACTCTCTGTGACTATGTCATGGAGAGAGCGGCGTATGTCAGTCTAGGGTGCACGGACGGACCAAAGTTTCCGCTCACTGCGGGCCTCCCGCAGGGGGGGTGTCTGTCCCCTACCCTTTACTCGATATACACCGCGGACGTCCCAGACCCTGTGTACCCCAATTCCCTCAATATTCAATACGCCGATGATTTCAACCAGATAATCGTATCTCCATGGAGGCATGCGCCGTGGCAAGCTCGCATGACAGCGATGGAAATCGCGAACCTGAACAACTACGAGGCTCAGTGGAAAATAAGAACAAACCAGGAGAAATTCAAGGTGGTCCCCATTGGACGCACCTCAAGGGCAGACGTGCGTGTGGGGGATACGCGATACCCCTACACCAACGAATGCAATGTACTCGGTATGAAAATCACCTCTACCGGGTACAAAAAGCACGTGGAAGAAAGAATTTCTCGAGCCTCGTCCGCTGTCAGAACTCTATACCGCTTCAGAAATCTACGTGAAAGCAACAAGAAGAAGATCTACAATGCCCTTGTAAGATCTACGTTGCTTTACCCCGCCTCCACCCTCTCATGTGTCTCAAAAACACAAAAGAGGCGTCTTCAAGTAGTGCAAAATAAATGCATGTACCTAATAACGGGTACACGCAGGCATGAAAGAAGACGGCAAGAAGACCTGCACAGAGAGGCGGGGATAATTCCCATTAACAAGGTCATAGAAGAACGGACCCGGAAAATGCAGGATCTGGTTAATCGTGAACTGAGTGATGAAATCACCCAGATGATTAACCAGAACAGAAGAGCTGAATGTCCCCCCAGATTCCCCAGCTCCGCCAACCGAGTGGCTGGCGGAGATGAAGTGCCGTTCTATGCGTGAAATGAGATAAAGGAATACCTGTGAAAACAACATCAATCACAAGAATAAAGAAATTACTCGAAACCCTACTATGACAAGATACCAATAATGACAACTTTACCAAGAAAATGAAAATGAAAATCCAACGATTACGAAGAGAACTTCGAAAGAAGTAATCTACAAAAGAAGAGAGAAGAAAGAAGAAACAATTATACTACTAAAATACACATACAATAAAACAATACAAATGCACGCACTTAAATATACTAAAAACATGTACAAAACAGGCAATGCACAACACAAACCATGAAAATACTAAAGCTGCTGAGACAAATGGCTTGAACGCCATAATAGTTATAATTTTATAATTTTATAAACTTATAATTATAACCAAAAACCCAAAACAACAAAAATGAACACACACAAGCAAGAAAATAATAAAAGTGATAAGTCTGATCACCAGACCCTAGGCATCTCTTTGCACCTCTTCCACACTTTTTTTCTCTCTTCTCCACTTGTCTATTTTCTCTGTCCCCCCCCACACCCTATCGTCTCCCCTCACGTGCTCTCGCACTTACACACAAAGTCAAAGTCAAAGTCAGGTCCCATGACTAAGACAACTTTTGTCTCCTACTCTTTTCTTCGCTGTCCTATCCTAAAACTTTCTTCTTCCTCTCTCTCTCTCTCCTATCCGCCGTACTCACAGTGCTTGGAGCCTACTTTGGCTCTAGACAGTGTGACTATGGGGGTCTACAAAGAATAATGGGGAAGTAATAAAGAGGAGGATCCCTCCTAATTTTCAGCTTTTCCTTCTTCGTCTTCCTCTTCGGATTCCTCCAATGAGGGAGCTTCGATGATCGACTCAAGCCCAGATTTGACAGTGTTGCTTCTTATGACTGATTCCTTGAATACTTTGGAGCATTCAAGGTCTGCAGGCATGATTACTGAAGGGAGATTCTTTGCCTTTAAGAGTGCATTGAGGACTTGGTTGTAAGAGTCAAGCTTCACGGCAATAGGCACATTTGCGTGAGTAATGCAGATCAGAATTTTTGCACTCAGATCTGCTGTGATGTTCCGCTGTGCAGGTGCAAACCTGCTGAGCGGTTCGATAGAGCCATTATTTGAAATATAGAAAGGGATTAAATACAAGCAAATAAGAAATATAGAATATCCTACCTTGCGATTGATGTCGAACTCAATATAGAAAAGTTGGTCATTGCTACCGGATATCAACCGCCAAGAAGAGACGTGTTACCAATTCACACTCACATTGGCCTATTTGGCAGAAAAGCCCCCACTAGATTAATTGCAAGAATCCAGTTAGGGATCTTCAACGGTATAGGAAGAAGCCTGGACCTATTGCTAGACAGAAATATTGCCCAGGGAATAGCACCGACTTCCCCACTTTTGTCAAAGGAGGAAGTGGCACAAAACCAGACATCTGTCTGGCGAATCGTCAGCTGCCGTTCAATTACTACATGGAACCAGTCCATCTACCATGTAGTAATTATATAGGGATTCTACTCACTATCAAGAGTAAACCTATACAATTTTCTGTTGTATTCAGAAATAACTACAGAAGATCAGACTGGACACGGAACACGCGCCTTCTCGAGGCATACGATACGCCCAACTTGGATGAGGCAATTCTCGAGGAGATTATCGAGGCACTCGACGAACTCAATAACCATCTCATCAACGATAAATCCAAGTATAGGACCATCTCTACCTACAGATGGACCGAATACATGAAAGATTTATACCGTGGGCTGAAATTATTGTATGAGATCAGCATCAGGAATGCATCAGTTCACTCACTGCAAGGAAGTAAAGAAATCAAAGAAGAACTCAACCAGTTGATCCTTGAACAACAATGAAGACGATGGGGGAATGGGACGATGCGATTGATAGCTTGGATAAAAAAGAATTGGGGAAAAAAAGATCAGAAGTCTCAAAGGATCGACTAGGAAGAAGATCTAACTACAAAAGGAAGACAGAAACACTGAAACGGAAGAAGGAAAAATTGAAGAGCTATTCCTTAGTTATTGGGAAAAATATTTAGTATAACTGAGGAGAAAAACGAAGACTATGACCTAGAGTTTGAAAGCAACATCATAGACGAGCTTAACCACCAAATGCACAAGACGCACCCTAACCACCAGGTGGATAGACAGCGCGACGGAGACGCCGAGATTACATAAGAAGAACTACTCGGCGCGCTCCACTTATTCCGACAAAAAGTCCCAGGACATTCGGAGCTTACAAAGTTAAACATTGAAAGGCACCAGCCAATGTCATTGAAGGGATGAGAAGGATATTTAACGCCTGTCTAAAAGCGCGATACTTTCCAGATGTTTATAAAACGGCTAAGATGATTTTCTTGTCTAAGTGCGGAAAGAAGCCAACGTTGAAGGAGAGCTACCAGCCAATTTCTCTTCTACAATTTGGCGGGTAGCTCTTCTAGAAACTCTTCAACCAAAGACTGCCTTCTCACCTTGAGGAGAACTCCCTCTTCAACTCACATCAATTCGGGTTTAGGAGAAAGCGAAGTACGAGATGGCAATTAAATTCATGACGGAAAGCTATCCCAAGTAAAACGGGAAAGAAGTTACCTGGACATTGTTTGTCGGTGTGTATGAAAAGCGTTTGATAAGGTGTGGCAACGAGTAATGCAGTACAAGATCTTACGACTGGGCCTAAGTGCAAACTTAGAAAGAACTCTCTGTGACTATGTCATGGAGAGAGCGGCGTATATCAGTTTAAGTTGTGCGGACAAATCAAAGTTTCCGCTCACTGCGGGTCTCCCACAGGGGGAGTGCCCGTCCCCCACTCTCTACTTGATTAACACCGCTGATATCTCAGCTACTGTGAGCCCCACTTGACTCAACACTAAATTTGCCGATGATTTCAGCCAGAAAATCACTTTTCCATGGAGGAATGCGCCTTAGCAAGCTCGTATGACAGCAGCAGTAATTGAAAACCTTAACCTCTACTAGGTCCGATGGAAAATTTGCACGAACCAGGAAAAGTTTAAAGTAGTCGCCATAGGCAGGAGACTACTATACGATGTCAGGGTGGGGGATAGACACTATTTTTACACCACCACGAGTGCAATGGTCTCGGAATGAATATTACTTCAACCGGATACGCAAAGCACGTCCGTGAAAGAATCACCAAGGTCACAGCTGCAGTCAGAATTATATACACGTTCAAAAATCTCTGGAAAGGCAATAAAAAAAAATATATAATGCACTTGTAAGATCGACGCTGCTATACCCCGCTTTCGCCCTCTCGTGTGTCTCTAAGACACAAACGAGGAAACTAAAAGTGGTGCAGAACAAATGTGTGTACCTAATTAAAGGTACACTCAGGCGAGAAAGAAGATGCCAGGAAGAGCTGTATTTGGAGGCAGGGTCAAGTCCCATTAAAGTTGTCATAGAAGAACGGACAAGGAATATACAGGAACTGGTTATTTGAGAATTGAACGATGATATCGTCTAAATGATCAACCAGAACAGAAGAGGAATAAGTCGCGCCAGATTTCTAAGCTCCGCTGGGCTTTTAGCTGGCGAAGCAGAAGTGCCGTTCTACGCATGAGAATAAGAATGTTTTTACCCAAACCAATAAAACCAAGCGAGAAAAGAAACCTAATTACGAAACCTTACAAATTTCTACAAGAATTAATCGAATATCCACAGCAAATTCACCGATGTAGATCCAACTATAACGAACAAGACATCAAAGAAAAAACAAAATACATGATTTATACTCACTACAAGATATACATAAAAAACAAAGACACTAAGCATAATACTTAAAGTGATTAAAGTAATTTATTACTACAACAGAAAATGGGCATAACATATTCAATAATTTCAATATTTTACAGACAAATGGTTTGAACGCCATAATAATATAAACTATCTCAAATACAATAAAGGAACCACAAAACACGAATATATTTAAAAGTAATAGTCCTGATCACCAGGCACTTAGCATCTCTTTGCACCATACCAAACTTCTTTCTCTTTTCACCACTTGTCTTTTTTCAGCTATCTTTCCTCACATACTTTCTTTATCCCCTACCCACACCTACCCACTTACATCGTTCATAGTTCTGACTGATAAGCGACGCACTGAATTTGGATTCTTTTTTACAACGGAGAGCTGTAAGCACGCTAAAGGAAAAATTCACGTTTCATTAAAGTTCACGTTTACTTCAAGAAAAAATAAATATATGCGCTCTCTGGACTGATTAGGAATTCCTCCTGTTTCCAGTGGGCAGGGCGCTTACCCTAAAAGTGTAATTTATCCCTAATTCCTCCTTATTTTACCCTTTTACTTCCACTTACTCACCAACTAAAAGTGAAATATCACGACCTCCGCTGCGCCCAGAGCCACTTAAAGTCAGGTATAGTGAACCCCAGAAGGAAGCTCCAATAGAATGCGCAAAGAAGGGTAATCCTTAAGACCACGATCTCTTAGCTTAGTCCTATTTAGGTAGGGTGGCCGTGAAGCACTAAAATAACTAGGGAAACAGAGAACCATAGGCTGTTAAGTGATAGGGAACCTTTTTCACTGTCCTTTTTTTACAGATTTCGAGAGGAAGAAAGAAAACAATCATAGGCTTCGGAGGAAGGAACGAAGAAAAGAGCGCCTAGGTGCACGACTAGCAAAATGATGGGGATTATCCCCTTTTAGGAAAAGGAGCCAGCCTGGAAGGCCTACGAATACCTCTATGGACAATTCGCCAGGAGACCAAGCTGGTCAAGGGAAAACTCTGCAAGACATTATTTGGACAGATATTAGTAAATTTCGCAAAAATTATCGAGATATCAATTGGCTAAGTGGTAATTGCCAGCAAGGAAAAAGAAGTAGGAAAAATAGTGTTCCAGGAAAGAGAAGAGACACTAAAGAGAATAGGACTAACCCCCCAAATTCCTCCCCAAATAACTGCAAACGAAAGCATCATATGCAGTAAAGTCGACGCTTGGGTGGGTTCCCGTGACAAAGAAGAAATTAAAGAATAAATAGAAAAAAAATCAAGAAGGCATAAAAAAAAAGAAATAATTAAATTTGGCCATCACACACATGTTTTTAAGATTGTCTGTGCAAAAACACCTATGGCGCAAAGATATTCTAATGACGAATGCTCATGTTTAACATAAGAATTCCACAAGAGAACATGGAGCGCGAGAAACATATTAATATTTAAATGTGCTTTTGCTGCTATAATATGGAGGACCACTTGACGCGTGACTGTACTGAGAAAGTAACAATATGTTCTGAGTGCGGACAAAGAACCACGAATGAAGACAGTGAAGGAAGGTACTAAGAAATGCGTGAACTGCCATAGGCCACATAAGACTATAGCAATGGCATGACCCAAAATAAAGGAGATAAAAGAACGAAATGAAAGAGAAACGCGAAATGAATAAGAAACTAGAAGAAATGCAACATGGCATGAGTGGCTAAAGCAAATGCGAAGCAAATTCAAGGAGCAGATACCCATCTACCTGTGCCAGAAGGGTCATCAGCAGAAGTGCTCACATGCATACTCTATGCTCATGGGATGAATATTAGATAAGCAGGCACCTTCGCTACGACACTCAATACAATGCTAGAAAAAAATGGAATAAAGAAGATGTGGTTCCCTGACAATCCCACTCATCTCAAATCCTTAAAGTCAACATCGGCACCAACGAGCAATGAGGAACATACTACTGAAGAAAATACAATTTCAAACATGTCAGTCTCATCAGCAGGCGCTATTGGCGTCTCTTCTGAACATTAGGAGCCTAACCAATTAGTCAGTGTATAGCCATGACCTCGTTGTTAGTACTGGAGTTTCCTTTTTTGGCCTTACTAAAACCTGGATCGAGTCTGATTCTGGTTCATGCACTACCCTTGCAACCCCTCCGGCTGATTCTTTCTTGCATGTTCCTTGAAACCACCTTGGAGGGGGAGTTGCACTGATTTCCAAATGATCCTTCTCCCTGAATCTTCTCCCCTCCCCCCCTCTAGCAATATTGGAGGCTCTCATTGCTGTGTCGCGTGCTGTGCCCGCTCTAAATATTGTCATCCTTTATCACCCTCCCAGCTCGTCTCCGGCCTTATTCCTCGAGGAGTTCAGTAACCTACTCTCTGACCTATCATCCACCGGTTCTCTCCTTATTCTCGGTGACTTCAATTTTCCTAGCCACAATGAGACTTTTCGCACATTAATTTACATCATCAACCTGTTTTCTCTTACACAGCATGTGTCATCCCCAACGAATATACATAGTAATACCCTTGACTTAGTCATCTCACAACTCCATATACCTAATCTAACAGTAACTGACCTTTTTAATTCTATATTCCTGACCAGCTACCTACTCGCTCGTCCCGTGATCCTACTCCTTCCCGGCGACAATGGTCAAATGATTCTACTTCGCTCTTTAACGATGTTGTTTCTGCCCTACCTCCTATTGATACTGCTGCTTCACCTGATCAAACCTTAAACTCACTGCGCCAATCAATACTCGCCTGCGTTGACGTGCACGCCCCACTTATCACTCCTTCTTCCAACCACCATCACCGCGCCCCTTGGTTCACCATTAAACTCCTTCGTTCAAGGAGGCCCTTACGTGGCCATGAATGTGCCCTTCGTAAACAACGCTCCCGTGGGCAGGACACGACCAACCTCTCACTCGCCTATCGCCTTGCTACTTCGACTTATTCTTCCAACTTAAAATCAGCGCGTGAGGCTCATGCACGCAAACTTTTGTCTAAGAGCACGAATGACCCTCGCACTATCGTCTCATCTGTCGGATTTCATTGCCTAGCCTAATTACCCCCACCTCTCATTCCATCAATCCCTATACTCTTTCTAAATTTTCTTTGATAAAATTCTACACTTTCACGCCATACTACCCCAGTCGTCTGAACAAGCACATGCTGTTTTTCCCGACCATAATCCATTGACGCTTAACGTCCTTACTCGGGCGTTCTCTGAGGAAGTAAATATCCTGATCTTACGCTATAACAAATCTGGATCCTCTAAGGACGTCTTTCCACCCAAACTCCTCCACCAAATTCTCCCTGCTGTCATCCAACTGATTTTCCATCTCTTTAACACTTATCTTGTCACAGGGGTGGTTTCATCTTCCTTAAAACATGCCTCAATTCGTCCTATTCTTAAAAAACACACCTTAACCTCTCTGAACCATCTAGCTATCGCCATATCTCACAGCTTCTATTCCTCTCTAAGATCCTCGAAAGAGTGGTTTTCTCTCACCTTAATGACCATATTTTTAACTGCAATATCGATGAAACGTATCAATTGGGGTTCAAATCGGAGCAGTCTGCTGAAATCGCTCTTATTAATGTTTCAGACGGTTTACCTAGAGCTGCCGATAGGGGTTGTACGTCCATTTTAGTCCTCCTAGACCTCTCCTCTGCTTTTGACACCATCGAACACTGTCCTTCTTTATCGTCTTCAAACTTTCCTTGGTCTCTCAGGCACTGCACCTGCTTGCTTCTGCTCATACCTCTCCCCCCGTACTCAGTCGGTCACCCTCGATAACCTTTCCTTCGAGCCCGTGCCCATTCATTTTGGGGGGCCTCAGGGCTTAGTCCTTCGTCCCCTCCTCTTTCACATCTACTTACTTCCTCTTGGCTCCCTTCTTCGCGTTTGGGCCTGTCCTTCCACCTCTATGCTGATGATACTCAAATATACCTTTCATCATCTCTTGTGTCTTTCGCTCATTCAATTATCAAGCTCCTTTCAGCCTACACCTCCATAAGCGATTGGCTGTCTGTCAATTTTCTCAAACTTAACCAGGATAAAACTGAAGTCCTCCTTGTGGGTACCGCTTCAATGGTGGGGAATACTAAAGCTCTCTTCCCCTCCCTTAACCTTGAGGAAATCAATGTTGCTTACTTTGTTACCCTCAGTAATCTTGGTGTTATTTTCAACGAGCAACTCTCGTTTAAACTGCACATCTTACGTATCTGTAAGGCTTTCCTCGGTTTCATCCGCAACTTTTCACGTGTTTGATCCCATTTTGATCGAAAAAGCCTTGAGACTGCTATTCATGCCTTCGTCACCTCACGCTTAGACTAATGAAATTCTCTTCTAGTGAACCTCCCTTCTTCCTCACTTCGCCCCTTACACCTAGTTCAAAACTATGCTGCCCACTTCCTCCTTCGCTCACCCCGGTTCTCTCCGTCGATGCCTCTGTTAGAGGAGCTACACCTGTTAAATATTCACTTTCGTACACACTATAACATTCTTCTCATCACCTACAAGGCCCTAACTATCGAGGCTCTACCTTATCTCTCGTCTGCGCTCTCCCGTCGTCAAACTCCTCGGGCACTCCGGTCTAACCTCGCTCCCATCCTGAACACTCCTCGTTCTGACCTCTGCTCGATGGGTGACCGTTCCTTTTCATTTTGTGCTCCTAGAGTCTGGAATGCTCTTCCTGCCCAGGTCCCTCCCTCCCTTGCTACTTTTAAACGTCTCCTGAAGACTCATCTCTTCAGAATTGCCTTCTCTTTCCTGTAAACTTTCTCTACACTCGCTACACAACCTGCGCTCTGTGAGGGCTAACAGCCCTGAAGGGCGCATTATAAATATTCATTATTATTATTCTTATTATTATTATTATCTCGTCTCTACATGCATCCTAAAGAAAATGTAACCTTAGGACCAATGGAATTATTTTCCTGTTAAAATTACTAATTCCGATAACCAACCTTTGGTAAATTTTCATACTGTTATCACTGATAAGGGTAACATAAATAGTAATGTTCTTTTATCCCAATCTATTGTTAAATCTAACGAATCCATGATCCCTATAGTTTTTATATATAAAGGCTATAAGTCTGTTGCCCTTACCAAAAACCAAGTAATTGGCCATGCCTTTGCTGTAGTTTCAGATGGCAACCATAGCCGTAATATTAATCGTATTACCGATTCTACCAACTTAACCCTTTTAAAGTTAAAATGTAAATATCGGAACAGTCTCCAACACTCCTTTCAGAAGTCCCATGATCTCTAGGACCCTCGAGTTTTGGAAGCACTTCTTGTTGATCTGTTAACTAAAAACAAGGATGTGATTACTCTTTCTGGAGACCCATTTGGACGCACCAATATAGTTTCCATTGAAATTAATATAGAACTTGTTGCAATGCCTATTTACATCTCACCCTATTGCACTCCCCATTCTCAATTAAAAATTGTAGAAGGACATGTTAAGGAGATGCTTGAGCGTGGATTCCTTCAACCCTCGATCAGCCCCTAGTCTGCTCGTATGATGTATCGTATCAAAGAAAGTGGGAGCACACGCTCTTTCATAGACTTCTGACGTTTAACTCAAATTACTGTCCCTGATCATTTTCCCCCCAAATCATGTGAGATTAAACCCCTTTCGTTAATTTTTCATTGGTATCTTGGTAAAATGTTTTTCGGTACCTGTCATTCCTGTACATTTGGGAACTGTACAACCATACAAAAGAAATTGTTTTCCGGAAAATGTAGATGTTTGTGACTGTTTTATTTTCTATCTGTTCCACTTTCTCATAGTTTTGGCTATGCTAAGTAATCTTTCTTATGCCATAAATTTATCCTCCATTTTTTAAAGGCTCCTAATTCAATCATATTCCTTTACTTCGAAGAATATTCTTCATGTAGCCGCTTTCTACCTTAAGTTTTTATTAGCGTATTCCTTTTTGCTGTTTTATTCCTTCCCTGAGTGTATTGTGACCTTGAACGATATATATTCGTCCAATTGTTTATTTTGTTTCACCGCTGTCATTTTCTATGTTCTTCCTCGCATTAATCCCAATTTTCGTCTTTCTACCCGAACTAATTCCCTTTTCTGTCTTTTACCAACATTATCCGTGATTATTCGTTGTTCAAAAAAATATATATTGTTATCTTAGTTAGTTTTGTATCTTCCATTCACTTCTGTTACGTTTGTTGATTTTGCAAGTCCGTTCGTTCTTTAGTATTCACATTCTAAGTATTTTTCATAGTATTCTTCTATTCTATTTATAAGGCGCAGTTTTATACGTATGGTTCATTTTCCCCACATTTATATTCCAAGCTATCTTAGCGCCTCTAACTGCCTTCATTTATGCTTGACAAACACATTCAATAAGTTGCAAATGCTGATGCATCATTTCCTAGGATCCATCCATCACTCATACCTTGCACTTGCTGTATATAATTTTTTTCTTCGATTCATTGCCATAATCGGCCGTCATATCAAGCAATTCTTGCAGATCTCTTATCATCGTTCATTATAATCCCATCATCTGCGAATCTTAGACAGCAGATATTTATATCATCTATCCCCATTCCTCTTCTGATACGCTTAAATCTTTTTAGTAGTTCATCAATGAAAAAATTGGAAAAAAATGTGTGTAGACATGGTACATAACTGCCTCACTCACATATCATTTAGCATTCATTCATTTTCAACCCGTTTAAAAAAGAATCATTTTTACCCAATTGCTTAAATAGAAACTCTTAAACAGATTCGAAATATTCATATGCCCACCGTTTCATTTCGTCTGTGTTATCCACTACAAAAGCGAAAGTTTGTTGTTAACCGCGAATCCATTTTTTCTCTACTCAGCATTGTAGCGAGTATTACGCGCTCTTATTTCTACTAAGTTCGTTCGATTTTCTTAAATCTTAGTTAAGGATTCTTTGTTTTAATATTTATGTTATGGAATTTCTTAGTTCAAAGCGTTCGTTCACTTCGAACTACTTTTACTTGTTTGCTTATTATGACATTTTCCACCCTCATTGCATAACAAATACGTGTTTGTTGATTTCTTTCATCTGTTTTTATATCTTTATTTTCTGCCTGAATAAGATTTAATTCATTGGGCGTAAATCTGTCTCCTACATTCATATCTATTATTTGTCTATTATTTTTAATAAATGAATAATTTTATATATAACAACATTTAAACTTTAGTTTTGTTGTTTGATTTCACTAACCAATTTTTTACGTACGACTATTTCAGTTCTTTCTTTTCTCGGAAGAATTATACAAATTCTCTTCCGCGATTGGATTACACAACCTTCCTTTTTCTATATCTTGCAAAATTTTGTCACAATAATCTTATTGGTTTGTATATAGTTTAAAGGCCTTGCGAATGTTTTTGTAGACTTTAGCACCTCTCTAAATTATTGAGCACCACCTTGCGCACTTTATTGAGAACATTCATACTCTAGTTAAAGAAATCAAATTTTCATCTCCACTGTAATACTAATAGAAATATTTAGGTAGAGGAAAAGTACTGAGAGGACATGCAGACATAATTTTATATGTTACTGCGCCTTTAACAACCAAAGAAAATTTGCTAAAATTTCAGAAACTATTACGACCCTACTCCAAATATATCCTCGTGTCTGTTCACTCACAAAATGTAAATCATTCCTCCTTCTGCCAATCTAGACGCTAAAGCATGGGTCGGCCCGGAAAGAACATTCTTGAGGTCACAACAATTGAGTTCAAGTTCAGACTCAAATCCGATTCTCGTGGAATCTCGTAAAGTGTTTAAACCCCTGGTATCTGTTTCGTTGAGGTCAGCTGGGGGTCAACCAAGACTATAAATTCAATTATGTAATTTAGAAAACCTCACTTAAATTTGTTTAATTCATTTCTGTATATTTAGTGTGTTAAATTCCATTAGTTCATGTTTTTAATTAAAGTTCTAGTCTTCTTAGAAACATTTTTTTATTCAATCCTCGAAATGCTGAGCAAGGCACTAGGAACCCTCAAAGATTAACGTAATAATAATATTGATTCTAAAGATAATAATATAATAAAAAAATATAGCACTCTTAGAGAAAAATCTTATTCACGGAGTTTTGTAGTACATAACCATCCCATACATACGAACTCCATCTATTCACTCGGTCCTTCCTATACCACGACAAATATATATACGAAGTTGAACCTATATAATATGCTAAACCATGATCATTGTTTAGAAGCAGGTTTTTCACAAAGTGAAAATTATGATTTCCTTTAAGAATAAGTGCATATAGGATTAGACGAGATTGATGTATACTTAATATTTTTATTGTTTGCTGTTTACTAAAGCAGTATTTTTTTGTTTTTTGTTTATTATATGCTAAAAATTCAAATGCTTTAAATTCTATATTTTGTATTTTGGGTAGTTGCTTTTAAACATTATAATTTTTGGTCCAGGTTTGGGGTTATTTTTTAGTTTTGCTTATAACTGTAAATATTCATTTTGTTTTAAAGGTGAGCAGCGTAAGGATTACATCCTTACATATAATCAAACTCTAACTGTACTATGTTAAAATATTATAAATAATGATGATGATGATGATCAAACAATAATGTAATAATAGTAACAATGATGATAATGACAATAATGCTAATGATAATAATATTAATAATGATGATAATGTTAGTGATAATGATAATAATGGTAAAGACAATAATAATGGTAATGGTTATAATAATAATGTAAGTAATAATAATAAAAATTAAAAGATTATCAGATAGGCATGAAATAAAAGCTTAGAAATTCACACAAGTACATTATCATCCAAAGCTAAAAATGCAGTTTATGACGCAGGCATTCCATTTTCCCAATCCTCTTCTTGCTGACTAAGCCTCCCTGCTTCAGCTAACTCCTATTGCAAAAATAAGCAATATTCCCTCTTAAGTATCCAAATTCTTTAATACTACCGACTAATTTCTTGTGGGTTTTTTTTTTGCAAAAGACATTCATAGATAAACCTTCTCTGGCTCCACCTCTAATCAGCTAAAATTATATTCTATTGGTTAATACTAACGTAGTATTATCCGCTATCTTCAATCAAACAAAATAAAATAAATAGATAAAAAACAAAACAAACAAAGACAAGTAGTTGATAAATTAGTATAGCAAAATTAGAATGGATGATTATCTGTACTATTACCTATCATAATCTTCTCTCTCTTACAATAACTATAGTCTTAAAGAGAAACAAGTTCAGCTGAGAAAAATTCGCGTGCTCTCAATTATACTAATTTATGACCTTATAACCTTAAAAACTTTCAATAATTCAAGTACTTCTCTTATGAGGTTTTGCCATTTATATCATAAGAAAGAATATGTAAAATAACATAAGTATTTAAAATTTCGTTAGAATCGGCCAAATAGATATGATGTTATTGCCAAATAAGTTCCCGGCTAACCTTGGGAAGACTTTGGCGAAAAAAGCTTTCGAAAAAGGATGTAAAATAACCTAAGGGTCTAAAATTTCGTTAGTATCTGCCAAATAGTAATGATGTTATAGCTAAAACAAAATAATTCTCGGAATAACCTAGGGTAGTGGTGGTATAGTTGGCGGTGGTGTAGTTGAAGGTGGTGGTGATGGTGTAGGTAGTGGTATTGTAGGTTGTGGTAGTGTAGGTGGTGGTAGTGTAAGTGGTAGTGGTGGTAGTGTAGGTGGTGGTGGTAGTGCAAGTGGTGATAGTGTAGATGTAGGTGGTGGTGTATGTGGTAATGTTTTAGGCGGTGTAGTTGGTGGTGTTGTATGTGTTGTAGGTGGTGGCAATGTAGCTGGTGGTGGTCTAGGTGGTGGAAGTGTAGGTAGGGTGGTGTATTTGTTGTCGGTGTAGTTGTTGGTAGTGCAGATGTAGCTGGTGTAGGTGGTGGTGGGGTAGGTGGTGTACAGTACCTACGACGACATTCACCCGCAAGCAAGATTAACATCCGAGTTCTGCAGGACCCAGATACAGGCACACCCTAAACAGGCAAAATAGCAAAAGCACTCTCTCACCCTGAACAAGACTATGATCTTCAAACCAAATGGCAGAAAATACACTCAAATCTGCAACTCCAAACGCAAAAACTAGGATTGGTTCGATGAATGTGCCCTTGGAATCCACCAGCTGCTGGATAACAAAAATAAAGCTAATGAAGCAGATCTAGCCAACCTTCAGTCCATTACACTCAAAACACGATTCAAGAACGTCAGAGCTGAAGTGCAAAGAGAGCTAAGAAAGATAGAAAATAACTGGTGGCATGAAAGACCCCAGGAGCTGCAACAATTTGCTGACACCAATAACACCCATGGGTTCTATGATGCAGCGAAGAATCTTTGGGGGCCAAGGAAACACAACAGCCATCTGGTAAGATCAGCAGATGGAAACACGCTTTACAAAATCAAATAGGAAATTGTTGCTAGATAGGCTGAGCACTTTAAACCCTTGCTCAACTAGGCAAACCCCACAACACTTCGTCGTGAATGCACTGCCAAATTCACCAACATTAGATCTCCTCGATGAAACACCCAATCTAGATGAGGTACTAACTGCCATCAGAGGACTAACAAACCACAAGAGTCCTAGACCAGATGGTATCCCAGTAGAAATATTCAAGAAAGGAGGTTACCTCTTGAAAGTCATACTACACCAACTTATTAGTGAGATATGGACAACGGGAGAGGTGCCACTAATGGTAAAAGATGTTAACATCGTGACCATCTTCAAGAGAAAAGGTGACAGAGCTTCCTGTGAGAAGAGCATATGCATGTTACTCCTCTCGATTTCTGGGAAGATACTTTCTAAGATCATGTCGCGCATATGCTCTCATATTACAGAACAGAACCTTCTTGAGAGCCGTTGTGATTTTAGAAAAGACCGAAACACATCAGATTATGGTCTTTTGCTTGCGCCAAATACGGGAGAAAGCAAGGGAACAAAACAAAGATCTGTTTGTTAGTTTCATTGACCCAACAAAGGCATTTGACACCGTCAACCACCTTCTGCTATGGAACTTCTTATTAAAGGTTGGGGTCCAGCCAAAATTCCTTACCATCCTGAGACAGCTACATGAAGAAATACAAGCCCGGGTACAAGCCTGTGGATCATTATCAGAACCCTTTAATGTGGAAGTTGGAGTCAAACAGGGGTGTGTGCTTGCCCCTGTTATCTTCAATGTTTACCTCATTGCTCTCATCAACCTGGTCCATGCTGCCCTACGAAGAGATGCAGGTATTACCATGCAGTACCGTCTAAATGGCAGTTTATTCAACATCTGTCGATTCCAGGCCAGAGTTAAATTTTCTTCCACCCAAGCAATAGAACTGCCGATGATGCTGAAGCACTTCCAACCACACTAGATGCTCTCTAATCCACATACTCTCCCATGGGTCTTAAAGTCAATGCACAAATGACAGAAATCTTAGCAGAGTGCATAAACCAACCACAAGAACCATATCACTTTAACATTAATGGTGATTTTATCAAAGTGATATAACATTTTATTTACTTAGGTAGTGCGATCTCCTCTAACTGTTCAGAGGAACTCAGCAACGCAAAGAAGGATAAACCTCGACTGTGCTGCTTTTTGCCGCTTTAGAAAAGAGTTTTCTCAAACAACAACTTGAGAACAGACACCAAAGGTGCAGTTTACAGGGCTGTTTTCTTATCCATCTTGCTGTATGACTCTGAACGTTGGATAATATACAAACAACAGGTCTGCAACTTAGAAACGTTCCACATTGGGCCTCTCCATAGGATCCTAGGCACATCATGGAAAGACAAAATTACATACGATGAAATATATCACAGAATCCAAACCAGCAGTATAAAAATCCTCCTAGCACAACGACAAATCTGCTGGCTGGGTCAAACCATCAAGATGTCAGACCACCGACTCCCGAAACAAACTCTGTAGGGTGAAATTGAGGAAAACAGAAAGGCAAGAGGCCCCAAGAAGCGTTACAAAGACCAGTGCAAAAATTTGCTTAAGAAATGTACCATTCAGTTTTAACAACTCTCAATAATTGAAAGAGAGAGAGAGACAGGTCTTGAAATCATCTTGATCAAAAGGACTATCCAAAATAGAAGTAAGGAATTCAAGAGGAAGAGCATAAAACTGCTGCACGCGACACCAGCGAAAAGGAGCAGTACCTTTGGAACAATATCCATGCCACGGATGCGAGAACATTTGTGGATCACGAATTAGACCTTCGGTGGCACTAACAGAATAACACCTGATCTAGACTTTCATCATCAAAATGCAGAACAACAACATCATCACCATCGATGGACCGCCAAAAGTAAGTATGTAAGGTGTATTTGGAGGTGGGAGTGGTTTGGCGGTAGTGGTATAGGTGGTTGTGTCGCTTATTCCAGTAGTGATGATGGTGTAGGAAGAGTAACTGGTGCAGGTGGGGTAAGTTGTAGTGGAGTAAGTGGTAGTTATGTAGATGTAGGGGGTAGTAGTGTAGGTGGTTTAATTTAGGTCTTGTAAGTAGATGAGGTGAATGATGTGGTGTTGTATCTAGAGTAGGTGGTGGTAGTGGTGGTGTAGCTGGTGGTGTGGTTTATTGTGGTGAAGCTGAGGGTGGTGTAAGCAAGAAGATGAAGCTTGTAGTGGTGTAGGTGGTGGTCGTGTAGGTGGTGGTCGTGTAGGTGGTGGTCGTGTAGGTGGTGGTCGTGTAGGTGGTGTAGGTGGTAGTGGTAAGTGATGTAGGTGTTTGTAGTACAGGTGCAGTGGCGGGTTGGTAGCCCTGTAGGTAGCGATGGTGTATATAGTCGTGTTGTAGGCAGTTGTGGCGAAGCTAGTGGTGTCGGTGTTGTCGATGGTGTAGGTGGTAGTGGTGTATGTGCTAGTGTAGCTAGAAGGGGTGGAGGTGATGGTGGAGGTGTAGGTTGTTTAGGTGTATGTTCTGTAGGTGATAGTGATGTATGTAGTAGTGGTGTAGGCGTTTTGGATGAAGGGGTTGTTGTTTTAGGTGGTTTTGAAGTGGGTAGTGCTGGTGTAGGTGGTAGTGGTATAGGTTGTAGTGGTGTAGGTGGTGGTGATATAGATGGTGTTGGTGTACGTGGTGGTAGTTTAGGCGATTATGATGTAGGTGGAGGTGGTGTAGGTGTGGGAGGGGAAGGTTGTGTGGTTCTGGTGGTTTTAGGGGAGGGGGTGCCGGTGGCGGGGGGGGGTGTAGGTAGCATAGTCGGTGATGGTTGTGTACCTCGTGGTGGGTATCTGGTGTAGGTGATGGTGGTGTATGTTGTGTTGGTGCAGTTAGCGTTGGTGGTGGTGCTGTAGGTGACGATGTAGTAGGTCGTGGTAGTGTAGGTGACTATGGAGTAGGTAGTAGTAGTGTAGGTGTTGTATGTGGTGTTGGTGTAGGTGTAGGTGCTGTATGTGGTGTTGCTGTGGGTGGTGCTACAGGTGGTGGTGTAGCTCCTGGTGTTGGTAATGCAGGAGGTGGTGTAGGTGTGGGAGGGGAAGGTTGTGTGGTTCAGGTGGTTTTAGGGGAGGGGGTGGCGGTGGCGGGGTGGGGGTGTAGGTAGCATAGTCGGTGATGGTTGTGTACCTCGTGGTGGGTATCTGGTGTAGGTGATGGTGGTGTATGTTGTGTTGGTGTAGTTAGCGTTGGTGGTGGTGCTGTAGGTGACGATGTAGTAGGTCGTGGGAGTGTAGGTGACTATGAAGTAGGTAGTAGTAGTGTAGGTGTTGTATGTGGTGTTGGTGTAGGTGCTGTATGTGGTGTTTCTGTAGGTGGTGCTACAGGTGGTGGTGTAGCTCCTGGTGTTGGTAATGCAGGAGGTGGTCTAGGTGTGGGAGGGGAAGGTTGTGTGGTTCAGGTGGTTTTAGGGGAGGGGGTGGCGGTGGCGGGGGGGGGGTGTAGGTAGCATAGTCGGTGATGGTTGTGTACCTCGTGGTGGATATCTGGTGTAGGTGATGGTGGTGTATGTGGTGTTGGTGTAGTTAGCGTTGGTGGTGGTGCTGTAGGTGACGATGTAGTAGGTCGTGGTAGAGTAGGTGACTATGGAGTAGGTAGTAGTAGTGTAGGTGTTGTATATGGTGTAGGTGCTGTATGTGGTGTTGCTGTAGGTGGTGCTGCAGGTGGTGCTGTAGCTCCTGATGTTGGTAATGCAGGAGGTGGTGTAGTGGTGTCGGTGTAGGTTGTGGTAGTTTAGCTGGAGATAGGTACTGTATGCAGTGGTGTAGATGGATTTGTATGTGTTGGTGGTGTAGTTGGATGTGGTATAGGTGGTTTATCCATGTTGGTGGTGTAGATGGGGTATCTGTGGTGCAGGTGGGGGTAGGGTAAGTGTTACAGATAATGATGGTGTAGTTGATGTAGGTGGTGTAAGTCGTGTAGGAGGTGGTGGTAGTGGTTTATGTGTTGTTGTAATTAGTGGTAGTGTATTTGTGGTACGTTGTTTGGGGGGGGTGGCAGTATTGGTGGTGTAAGTGGCGTAGGCGGTTCTAGTGTAGGTGGGGTTGGTGGTGGTGGAGTTGGTATTGGTTGAGGTGGTATTGGTGGAGTTGATTTAGTTTGCGGTGGCTTAGGTGGTAGTGGTGGAGGTGGTGTAGGTGTCGGTAATGTAGCTGGTGGTGGTGTAGGCGTAGATGGTGCAAGCCCTGGTGCTGTATGTGCTGTTGGTGGTGTTGTAGGAGGTATATGTGGTTTTGGTGTAAGTTGTGAGGGTGATGATTCGAAAGAGAATGTAAAACAATATGATGGTTTCAAATTTCGTTTGAATCAGCCAAATAGTTACGATGTCATTACAAAAAAAATTTAGAAAAACGGGGACCGACTGACCGACCGACTGATCAAGATTGTGAGAGGTAAAGTCACTCGTGACTAGGCGTTGGTGTAGGTGTTGTATGTGGTGTTGCTGTAGGTGGTGCTGCAGGTTGTGGTGTAGCTTCTGGTGTTGGTTTATGCAGGAGGTGGTGTAGGTGTGGGAGGGGAAGGTTGTGTGGTTCAGGTGGTTTTAGGGAAGGGAATGGCGGTGGCAGGTGGGGGGGGGTAGGTGCATAGTCGGTGATGGTTGTGTACCTCGTGGTGGGTATCTGGTGTAGGTGATGGTGGTGTAGTTGGTGTATGTTGTGTTGGTGTAGTTAGCGTTGGTGGTGGTGCTGTAGGTGACGATGTAGTAGGTCGTGGTAGTGTAGGTGACTATGGAGTAGGTGGTAGTAGTGTAGGTGTTGTATGTGGTGTTGGTGTAGGTGCTGTATGTGGTGTTGCTGTAGGTGGTGCTGTAGCTCCTGGTGTTGGTAATGCAGGAGGTGGTGTAGTGGTGGCGGTGTAGGTTGTGGTAGTTTAGCTGGAGATAGGTACTGTATGCAGTGGTGTAGATGGATTTGTATGTGTTGGTGGTGTAGTTGGATGTGGTATAGGTGGTTTATTCGATGTTGGTGGTGTAGATGGGGTGTCTGTGGTGCAGGTGGGGGTGGTGTAAGTGTTACAGATAATGATGGGGTAGTTGATGTAGGTGGTGTAAGTCGTGTAGGAGGTGGTGGTAGTGGTGTATGTGTTGTTGTAATTAGTGGTAGTGTATTTGTGGTACGTTGTTTGGGGGTGGTGGCAGTATTGGTGGTGTAAGTGGCGTAGGCGGTTCTAGTGTAGGTGGGGTTGGTGGTGGTGGAGTTGGTATTGGTTGAGGTGGTATTGGTGGAGTTGATTTAGTTTGCGGTGGCTTAGGTGGTAGTGGTGGAGGTGGTGTAGGTGTCGGTAATGTAGCTGGTGGTGGTGTAGGCGTAGATGGTGCAAGCCCTGGTGCTGTATGTGCTGTTGGTGGTGTTGTAGGAGGTATATGTGGTTTTGGTGTAAGTTGTGAGGGTGATGATTCGAAAGAGAATGTAAAACAATATGATGGTTTCAAATTTCGTTTGAATCAGCCAAATAGTTACGATGTCATTACAAAAAAAATTTAGAAAAACGGGGACCGACTGACCGACCGACTGATCAAGATTGTGAGAAGTAAAGTCACTCGTGACTAGATAAGCACGTGACTAAAAATGTATTCACTTTGGCTTATTTGTAAGAAATTTCAGCCCCATTAACATTATAATAAAGTTAACTTGATAGTTATTGTAAAAACTGTGTTCACTGCTTTATTTAACCATTGGCTTATTGTAAAAAAGTCTGCTAGCCAAAAAGTAGCGTGCCCTCACTTATTCTGATTTATGTCCTTACGACTTTGAAAATTTTCAATAATTCCCGGAGTAACCTTGGGAGCATCTTGGCAATTATATCATTCGAAAGAGAATATGTAAAATAACATAAGGGTTTAAAATTTCGTTAGAATCTGCCCAATAGTTATGTTATTGTCAAAACAAAATAATTCCCGGGATAACCTTTATAGGACTTTGCTAATTGTATCATTCGGAAGAGAATGTAAAACAACATAATGGTTTCAAACTTCGTTAGAATTGGCTAACTTGTTACAATGTTATTAAAAAAAAAGAAGCAAAACGTGGACTGACCGATATAGTGAGATGTAACGTCGCCCGCCACTAAGAAATCAAACCTTTCTAAAAGCTTATTAAAAGAAGGATTAAATTACTGTATATTAAAATATAATTATTTTTAATTAAAATGGCTGGCTTTAATTTTTTGTCACACCTCATTTATGGAATTGGAAAGGCGACAACTGGTCACACCCTAATTGTATAGTCTAGAATAGTATAGCATAGCACATTATAGTATAGTATATATAACATAACAAATTATTACATAGTGGTACTTATCATATTATAGCATGGTATAACATGGTATAGTATATTATAGCATAACATAGTCTAGTATAGCATAGCCTATATAACATAGTATTGTAAAGTATAATATATTATAGTATATTGATTATAGTATTTCCTAGCATAGTTCAGCATAGCATAGCATATCATAGTATAGCCTAGTATTGTCTACAAAACTATAACATTTTATAGCATAGCCTAGTATACTCTCGAATAGTAGCCTGGCAAAACCTAGCTTACCGTAGAATAGCCTACCATAGTATTACCTCAACTAGCATAATAAAGCCTGGCATAGTATATACTAGCCTAGATTGCAAAACAAAATAAATCCTGCCTAGCTTAGCCTACCATAGTATAGTATAGCATAGTATAACAGGGTAGATTATATCATAGCATAGCCTACCATAGTATGGCTTAGCCTAGCATCAGATAGTCTAGTTTAGCCTAGCTTAGTATAACCAAGTCTAGCATATGATTCCCTATAATATTAGAACTTATCATACCATACTCTAGCGTAGCTAGCATAGTATAGCCTAGCCTTACATAGTATAGTTTAGCCTAGGAAAATATGACTTAGCGTAGACTAATCTACCCTAGCCTAGCAGAGAATGTATAGTTAGGCCTATCTTTGCCTAGAAACAATAGTAAAGCCTAGCCTAACAAAAAATAGCATAGCATAGCCTAGTACAGCCTAGCATATATAGGATAGTAAAGCTTACCATAGTATAGCTTATCATAGAATAGCCTAGCCTAGAATAGTATAGTATAGCATAGCCTAACTTAGTATAGTTTAGAATAGTTTAACATAGTATTTTCTAGCCAATCCCCGAATAGCCTAGGCTAGGATAGCCTTGTAAAGCCTAGCGCCTAATATCCTATTTACCATAGCCTACCTTACCCTAATCGAGCTTAGCATAGTATAGTATAAGCACAGTATAACTTAACCTAACATAGTTTAACTAGTCTAGCATAGTATAGCCTAGCTTAATATAGTATATCCTATCCTGTTCTAGCATGGTATATCTTGGCATAACACACCCAAGCATAGTCTAGCCTATACTAGCCTAGCATGGTACACTATATCTAGCCAAGTCTAGCGTAGTATAGTCCAGTATAGCCTTGCATGGCATAGCATACCTTTGTATATCCCAGCCTAGTATATGATTGCATAGAATGGCCTAGAATAGCATAGTATACCATAGAGTAGCATAGTATACTCTAGCCTAGTATAGACTTGCATTTATAGCCTAACACAGTATATATTTGAATATACTAGCTCAGTATAGTATACCTAAGCATATCACAGTGTATCCTAGTCTAGCCATGCTTATCAAAGTATAGCCTAGCCTGCCTAGGAAAGAATAACCTAGATTAGCGCACCCTACAATATTATATTAAAACTTAGTCTACCATTGCTTAGCTTACCCTAGTCTAGTATACCCTGTTTTAGTATAGCCTAGCTTAACCTAGTTCACTAGAGCCTAGGCTATATATCCCATCCTATATTAACCTAGTTAGCTTATTCTAGCCTAGTATAGTATATCATAGCCTACCGTACCCTACTAGAGCCTAGTTAGTATATCATAGTATTGTCTCACCTAGACTAGATTATTACGTCTTAGCCTAGGGTTCCATAGCATGCATAATATAGCCTACCCTATCCTAGCAAGCCTCGCTTATCCTAGCCTAGTAGAGTGAAAACTAGCCTAGTGTAGCATAGCTTAGTATATCATAGCCTAATATAGCATACCATAGCGTAGCCTAACCTAGTATAGCCGGTCATGCCCTACCTAGCCTAGTATAGCTTAGCCTAGCCTAGCCTAGCATAACTTAGACTAGCATAGCATAGCATAGCATAGCATAACTTAGCCTAGCATTAACTATTTTAGACATGTATAGCCAATACTATATTATTATGCCCTAGTCAAGCGTAGTTTATTATTGTCTATCATAACATATGTACTATATGCTATCCTATCATAGCATATTATAGCCTGAATTAGCACAATATATTTTACCTTTCTATATTATATCTTAGCATAGCTTAGCATAGTATAGCCTATCCTATAATATCCTAGCATAGCTTGCCTAGTAAAGTATAGTATATTATAGTAGAGTCTAGCAGAGTATCGGCCGAATTGTTATGATGTTATTGCCAAAAGAAAAATAATTCCCGGGCTAAGCGTGGGAGGAATTTGGAAATTGGCCAAATAGTTACAAAGTTATTACAAAAATAAAACAAAAAAGCAAAACGCGGAACGACCTACTGACCGACAGTACTACCTGTGAAACCTATACTACCCTCACCTAAAACAGGGGTCGCCAAACTTTTTTCGCAGTGGGCCAGATAACTGAGAGTATGACGAGCGCGGGCCGTATAACCATTTTTCTCAATTCAATATAGTGAATACATTAAAAATAAAGACCAGTAAAATATTTATCTACCAATACACAAAATACACAAAAAATAAAGACAACAAACATTTATTTTCTCAAAAAGTTATCAAAGAAGGCGTCGTTAGCAATAAGATAGTATTATCACACCCAGTGCGCAGATATCCGAGTCTCACAAACTAAGTAGCAAAAAAGGTTAGTAAGATTTGTGAAACTGGCGTTTTGCTTAGAAGATATCATCAAAATTTGCTTTGTAATTGCTGCATCCAATCAAGAGAATTGCTTTCAAATGTACATCAGTCAGCCTCGTTCGATGTGCTGACTTCACATACTTCATTTTTGTAAAGGTTTGCTCACAGATATAAGTTGCTCCAAACATTGCTGCCATACTAGAGACAAATCTCTTCAACTTTGAAAACTCATCATCAGGTAAGCAGCGATAAAATTCAACAAGTTATCCTTATCTGTGTTTCTCTTTCAACAATTCATTCGCTTGCAAATCGATGAGCTCCAACTGTAGTTCGACTGGCACGTCTTCAAGGTTGCAATCAAACGGATTCTGGAAGAGAAGAATATCACTCTCAATTCTGTCGAGATATGAAAATCTCTCCCAAAAATGCTTATTTAAATCATGAATAATCTTCTTCTGAAACTCAAAGTTGACATCTGCGATTCCAAAGCAAAACAAACTCTTTGAAACACTGAAAATGAGAGAAGATTCCTCCTTCCAGTTCTGCTTCAAACAAAGATAGCTTTCTCGGAAATCCTTTGATGATTCTTTGATGATTTCGAGTTCAATTCATTCATGTGGGATGTGATGTCAACCAAAAATGACAACTTTGACAGCCAGCTAGGATCTGACAGAAATGGATCAGCTCGATCCTTTCGGTGACAAAAATATATATTTCCCTTCGGAGCTTATAAAAACGAAACAGGACTTTTCCGCAGCTGAACCGCCTCACTGCTGTGTGATAAGGCAAGTCAAAGAATTCCGAATCAATTTCTTGAGGAAAAGCTTGGAACTGCCGGTAATTTTCCTTGGCGACCTGAATGCTCGTTCCAGGCATTTAGGATATACCTCAGATAACAGGATGGGAAAGAACCTACATTTAATAATAAATTGGGGTATAGTGATACAAGCTGGGCCAGAGGTTCCCACGTACGTCACGGAAAGAACAGCTACAAAGCCGAAAATAATATTAACCAATAGAAATTTTCCCAGTAGAAGCTGTCAAACTGGGTCTTGCGTTCCCAACGCATCACAACTCAAACACATTATTGCTGTCACTAAGTCCAATCCAAGTACCATGCCCTGTTGGGCAACAATATGCAAAGGAGGAGTGGGACAAATTCCCAGAGGTGCTGGGAGACAACCAGCCATCAGTTATGGAGATATTGACCCTGAGATAGAAAGGTTAGAATGCGAACCATGGTGTCAACACTGCCTCTGAGCAGAGCTTGGAGCTAGGAAATAGCAATCTTCTGGTGACCTTTCCATTTCCTGCCTGTGGCAATATCTAGCCCCTGAGTTAGTTCAGGTGTGTTTTCTAGAGTCTAGAATAAAGTAAGCATATTAAAGTTGCCGATCAAAACACTCCTGATCCCAGTTGGTCACCTGAAATATGAACCAAGATCCTAGAACTAGAGGCAATTAATCAACCGATGAGAGACATAAGGCCAACTATTGAGCTATACAGGGGGAAACGTGAGCTCCAAAGTGAAGTAAGCAATCTGATGAGGATAGAGAAACAGAGGGTATCGGAGGGTTCGATTAATAGACTAAAGAATGAACGGAACTCGAGACAATTCTAGTAATCTGTCAAATAATTACAGGCTACTCCCCCAACGGTACATAACGAAAGTAGAGGAAATAGAGGAGCTGTTCAGGGACCACTTGAGTCAGGTATTTAACATCACGAGTAAAGATAATGAGAATTCTGACGCAGAAAACGAAACTATAGAAGAACTGACCCTCCATCTAGGCTCAAATTCTATAGAGCAGAATGATTAATCACCTAGAGACCAACCGTATGTTCAATCTTCAACAATAGAGATTCAGGATAAAGAAAGGTACTGAAATGGCCTTAGGGCTGATTACAGAGAAGCTTGCCAAAGCAAAGAGCGAGCGCAAGAATTTTGACCTAGTAGCGCGTGACAGAAGGGCCTTGTAGAGGAATCGACCCTCTTTTTTCTCTCCCAGTTGAGACATGGGACGTTGACCGCAAAACATCCACCCAGGCACCTTGGATCAATCTCGTAGCCACAGCCCCTTGCCACTCGTTCCTATGAAAAGCAGAACGGTTTAAACTGCAAGATCTCCCTTACGAGTGTATATTCAATTTCACCTCAAGTACGAAATTGGAGACGCTTTTCTCTCAAGCTCAAAGTGCCAGCTGGACCAGAGGTAAGACTTGCTGAGAAAAACATTGGAGTAAGAAACCTCCTGCGGCCCGTCCACAAGCCCTCCCTCCTACTCCTACCCCAGTGAGGTGACGAAGTATGCATACCAAACACTAGGGAAAAACGGGGTAGAATCCGTGAGTCAACCAGGCTACGAAGTCCGCTGCCAGAGAGGACGGGCTATCAAGGGGACTAAGAAGCAGCTCATCGTCGAGCTAGTCCCTAGTTATCAAACCGAACTTTAAGTTAATTTGCTCAAGTTCAACTTATTCTCGTCAGACAACCTCCCCTCCACTATCCTCGCCCATGAACAAGAACCCTCCTCTCCCAGTACAGTCCTTGCCCTTGGAGAAGACCCCGCTTTAGAGTACACTCCTTGCCCTTGACGAATTACGAAACAAAGAAGAAGAAGCTCCGCCTCGAGCCCGTTCCCCAGTGGTCACACCTAACTCTAAGGTAACTTGGTTTAAGAACCAAGTTCAACTTACTCTCGTCAGAGAGATCCCTCTTATCCTGGTGCATCCTAAAGACCCCCTCCCCGAATACTTTCCTCGCCCTTTAGAATACTTCCCATCCCTCACTATCCTGATGTAGCACAAAGCACCGTGATAGTCCTCGCCCTTGAGGAATTCCGAAACGAAGAAGATAAAGCTCCTCCTCGAGCCCGTTACCCGGTGGTCACACCGAACTCTAAGTTAACTTGGTTTAAGAACCAAGTTCAACTTACTCTCGTCAGAGAGACCCCGCCTATCCTGGTGCATCCTAAAACACCGTGATAGTTCTCGCACTTGAAGAAGACCCCTCTTCCCCACAAATACCGTGTGGACCCCCATCTGCCACACCCGGCAAAGTTCCTTGTGACTGTAAAGTTATCTCGTCCGCCGTCAACCATCTGGTCGAGGCACGCGTCAAACAACCCACCGGATTCCTTAGGTGTCTGGGCTCATTGAGTTCAAGGTCAGACTCAAACCCGTCGACGGAGGGACCAAGGTATTTAAACTCCAGTAGAGACAGTTAGTATATTTTTATATTGAAGTGAGTGGTGGGTTAACCATCACTACGAGGAAGGGGGGGGTCAATAAGTTTTGGAATTCGGATATAAGAAAACGAGATATGAGGAAAAAGTGCTTTATTATTTTTCAATATAACTACCCTCGCGTTTAATGCACTTGCGCCACTTGTCCCTGACGCTTCGAATTCCCAACAACCAGAAACCTCCCGACTGCTGTTCAATCCACTCCCGGACGGCGAGCTGACATCTTCATTGTCCCCCCAAACCGGCGTCCACGCACTGCAGCCTTGAGCTGGCGGAATAAAAAAGTAGTCGCTAGGGGCCAGATCTGGACTATAGGGAGGATGGTTGAGCTCCTCGAATCCGCACTCGCGCAGGGCAGTTTGTGCAACTCTGGCCTTGTGGACTTTGACGACGTTGAAGTCGATCAAGGGGCGTGAGGTTTCTAGGGACCCAACGGGCAGAGACCTTAGTCATGATCAAATTGTCGTGGATGATGTTGATGACACTTCCATGTGATATTCCAAGTTTTCGCTCGATTTCTTTGACCTTCACCCGTCGATTTTCGAGGATCATCCTCTCCACACGGGTCACATTGTACTCGTTGGTCACGTCTGACAGGCGTCCTGGACGGGGGTCATCATCAAGATCACTGCGCGGTGCTCAACCTTCTCCATTGTTGAAAAAATTGTGACTGACGATCTGCGATCAGCTACTGCTTCTTAAATAAACGAGGCAGGAGCGTGTTGTTGCTGGTCCTGACTTGTCATAACTTGTCCTAACAACCCCATACACAGCCATTCCCCTTCCTCTGTTTTGTCCTACCGATTCGCAAAACTTATTTACCACCCCTCGTATAATGTCAAGTAGGTCAAGTTATAAAGATTTACTTAAAAACTTATTGAAGTCCTTATGGTGTATTTAAATTCTTAATATTTCTGTGTTTCATGTTTTTTTGTTTTTGTTTTAATTAAAGATTAGTTTGTTTTAACAATTTTTTTATTCTCTCCTCGAATCGCTACGTTGGCACAGGTAACATTTAAAGTTTAAAGAATTCAAGACCCTAGATAATAATAATTAAATCATACATAGCACTCTTAGAGAAGTATAACGTTCATCACGAAGGAGTACGTAAACAACCCATACGTACGAAAAACCTTCCATCACTCTGTCCTTCCTATACGAACGACATAATTATTTGGTGTCAATGTGTGGCGTGCTTCCTATAGCACGACAGGCCTATATGGTGTTGGATGCTATGAAGGCCTCGCCTTAATACAAAGCAAGGGATCCCACAGGGAAGATGTGTGAGAACTACCCGCTTGACACGATCCCTTTTCATAATGGGAAGGAGGATGACATTAAGGATACTTCCCGGACAGACTGAAAGTGACCAAAATAGTTTTTGTGGCCAAACCGGGCAAGTCATCTCACCGCTCACTTTTAGAGCCTAAGTATTGGTAAAAATTATATGCAGAAGATTGGTTAATCACCTAGAGACTAACCGTAAATTCAACCCCCAACAGTAGATATTCAGAACAAAGAATGGTATGGAAATGGCCCTAGCGCTGATTACAGAGAAGCTCGCCAAAGCAATGAGTGAGAGGTAGATGGTGGACCTAGTGGCGTGCGACGTGCAGCAGGCGTTTTATAAGGTGTAGAGGAATGGTCTCAAATATATACTGGTGAAGATGGAGCTTGGGGAGAAAATGACCGGGCTGTTATGCAGTTTCATTAGCGACAGAAGGGCCTTTATGGTGTTCAGATGCTATGAAGACCCCAACTTTATTACAAAGGAGGGGCTCCCACATGGAAGCTGACTCTCCCTTAATCCTATACAGACTTTATACCAACGATCTGCCGTTTTATCTTAGCCAAAAAAGAGCATATGCACATATTATTGTGACCTCAACTAGAACAGCAAGGAAGGCGGCCAAGAATACAGCAAGAGAGATCCTGAACTTAAATAGATACGAGAAGAAATGGAAGATAAAGTCAAATAGTAATAGATTATTAGTAAAACCCATTAACAGGAGAAAGGTAGAGATGATTATAGTTGAGAACAAAAAAATATCAATATAAGGACAAAGCTATAGTATTGGCTCTGAATGAAAAAAAAGCTGAGAGATAGTTGGGAGGACAGACCGATACTAAGAGAGGGAATCAAACTGAAACTTCAATTCCCTAGTAGCAAGAAAAAGATAAGAACGAATCCAATCCAAAGGTTTGTGTAAGCCTGCGACTAATGAGGGAGAGATAATCGGTTTATACAGTTAATGAAAATTATACAGAAAAGTTGAAATCCAATTTAATATCGATTATTTAGTCGAGAGAAAAAAAGCCAGAAGGTAATAATAAGGAAGATTATATGAAAGTACTATCCAGTCACCTGGAAACTACACACACAGGCACATCCCTACATATACTTCTAATTTCAACATTATACTGGCATATCTACAACTAAATTCTACCTTCATACACCTTAAGAACCTTAAGAAAGGTCGATCGACATCCAGTTATTTCCTGTTCTTACTTTGAGGACAGGTCCACGCTCCCGCCGAATAGAGATGTTTGAATCCAGCTCCCAAATTCATTTTACCATTTGAGGAAACTACGATCACCAATTAGCTAGCCTTGTAAATACAAATCAGTAACGGAGGAATTTACATTGGCTGCTTAACCCCTATATCCAAACCACACCAACCAATTAATGCCAATGTATAATGCAAACTTTAGACTTAAGACATGCCGTCATTTACCTTTATTAGTAAAGTCATTTTTAGAGTCAGAATTTTCTCTTATTGCATTTTATTTAACCATATTTTTTTATTAAATTTTCATTATTTTTTGTTTGTGAGACAATACCATGTTGGTTTCATCAATTTCCACTCTCTTAACTTGTGGCACCCAGAGTGCAAGGAAAGTAGGCCAGTGGCAGTGAGGCCCCTGCACAAATGGGTGCTCAAAGGATCTAATAAATCTTAAGATTGAACACACACATTAACTAATTATGTAAAATGACAAAAAATAAGTAATAATGCATTGCAAAAATAGAGGAATACTTATAAATGTATATTTATAGAAATGCATAAGAGAAGCGAGAAAATAACTGGTTCTCACACGGCTTCATCACACACCTACATGCATACGGAAAGGAAGAGATGCAGGAAAAAACGATACCGAGGCCTGATAATTAATAAAGACGAGCAAATCCAGATTGAGATATGCTTTGGCCGTCAAGTTTTCGTGAAGGATTCAAAGGAAAATTAAACAGACATCACCTCTTAGGATCTGCTCGAAGAGCACACACATCTTTGAATTCCTCCCAACGGTCGGTGAAAAAGATAACAAGTGAGTTTTATATAGTAATTAGCTTCGCGCCGCGCTTTGAGAAGAAAAGAGAGGTCAAGCCCCCGTAAGCAGGGTAGTTATAAATGAACGAAGGAAGACATTATGTGAAGTCAAGGGGAGATCAGTTAAATCATTCAGCCGGTTAGACTCAAGTAAAGGCACCTGCCTCCTCCTTTGGACCACTTCCACCATGCACACTTCCTAGACAATCCTATCTGTCGCACAATGGGAATTACTACCGTTTATTGATCGGATTACAAGATGGATCGAAGTATTGCCGATACCTGAATTAAGCCATGAAACGGTTACGTTGGCTTTTCTAGACGGATGGATCTCCAAATTCGGAGTCCCGATATAGGTAGTAACCGACAGAGGAGCCCAATTCGAGTCTGAGCTTTTCTAAGGAATTAACAACCCTCGTTGATTTTCATCGTCTCCGCACACAGCGTACCGCCTTTCCAAAAACGGGATGGTCGAAATAGCACACAGGACTTTGACGTGCTCCACAGGGGCCTCTCCGTAAGGCTGGCTGAAGGCCCTTCAGATCTTCCTCTTGAGCACTCGCCTGTTGCCTAATGACTCGGGATTTTCGCCTTCCACAGCGGTCACCGGGGCAACACTATTGTACTCCAAACTCTTGGCTTCATCCATGTCATCAAAAACCTATTCAAAATTCATTAAGGAATTAGCCACGACCATGGCACAAGTAGAATTAACACAGGCAGCCCGAGGACACCTGCACTTATTACCCAAGCCTTTCGTACTTCAAGATCTTCGTGAGGCAATTCATGTGTGGGCCCGAATAGATCGCGCTCGGAAATCGCTAGAAGTGCTATATGCTGGCCCTTTCCCAGTGGTCGAGCGCAACGACAAGGTCTACAAATTGGAATTCTTCGATGGCATAAGGGGCACTCTCTTAGTGGAAAGGTTAAAACCAGCGAGGCTTCCTTCCTCGTATAGTAATAATATGCTGAGTAATTAGCGACGCACGAGGATACAAGCAAGGGAAGGGAGAATGACCTGTGACACATAACCTTATAGCAAGCATGAAACAGAGGACAACGACGTCAAAGGAAGTCAACGAGAATCCCTTACAGGCACCGAGGAGAAAAACGACAAGCCGAATGTCTTCACATGCTTTGGGAGACGATTTACGTCTACCAGACACATCGTTCCTCTATTTTTGAATCGGATGGATACCATTGCGTTGCCATGTCTTATAAAAAAAGGAAAGAGATGCAAAAATGTCCGTGCGCCTTGATATTTTTTAACTTTCCTGCGTACCAAAGTGTATATATTTCATGTATCATAATTGCAACTTGTGTAATTATAGAGGCTAGTTAAGTGACCTAATTATTAGGTAAATTATATAAATATATATTGTAATTGCGGAACATCACAAAATTATAGAGACTATTTTATAGGCCCGTATTTTGGGGTAAAAATAAATATATGTTAATGAATTGCCAAGCTCTGTAAGAATGTAGTATTGTTAATACGACAGAATGTCTCCCCCTGGTCATTACTTAGTAAATATTTATCTAACTTATTCTATAACTCGGACGGGATTCTTCTGTGGCGGCCAAAGTGCAAGGAAAGTAGGCCTGTGTCACCAATATTGCGGAATAGATAGGCCCAGTGAGGAACCCATACAAATGGGTGCTCAATGGATCTATGAAATCTTAAGATCGAACACACACATTAACTAATTAGATAATAGGACTTGTAATAAATAATAAACCATTGTAAAAATAAAGAAATACCTATGTCATAACTGTAAATTTATTAGACATGCCCAAGAATGGCGAGCAAATAACTGGTCGTTCTAACGCGGCTACACAACACACACAAATACATACTCATTGGAGCAGCTGCAGGACAAAAATATACCAATACTTGATAATTAAGGAAGCCGAGCAAATACAGTGAGATATGCTTTGGCTGTCAAGTTTTCCTGAAGGTGTTAAAAGAAAAATAGACAGTCATTTCTTGATAGGATCTGCCAGCCCCGTCTAAAAATGTACACGGATACTCAAGTAGCAAACATACACATAACTTCTGAACTCCATCCATCGGTTGGCGGAGAGGCAAACAAACGAGTTTCGTATCGTTAGCTCCGCCCTGCGCTTTGAGAAGAGAAATGAGGTCACGTCCCCTTAGTAAGGGGAGTTATAAATAAACAAAGGAGAAGACCATGGGCAGTCAAGGGGAGATCATTTAAATCATTCAGCCGGTTAGACTCAAGTAAAGGCACCTGCCTCGTTCGTTTAGTATTACTGGCATCACAGGTCCGTCCCTCGCTCCTGAGTCCTGTCACCTTGCCTCAGCTACCCCAATATTAGTAAAACTTACATAGCGCCCCACAGAACTCGATTTATTTCGCTACGCCTAATAACGTATATGCTATTTTCAAGAAAAAAAACAACCCTGTTTATCGTCGCTTTCCCTTTGAATCCTTTCTGTTAATCCTGTGGTGAACGAGACACTTTCTGGAACCCAGCCTAGAAGCAGAATCTAGGTAATTAAACCTTTGGAATCAAAGAAAACGCGATGAAGGAATCAAAATATAGTCACCCATCATGCCAATTGAAATCCGACCAAGCCTTTTGAGGTCTTTAAATACCGTTACGTAAACCTCTAAGGCCACCAACGTCCCCCTGCTTCCCTTTTAAATCACCATTGACAAACTAAAACCCTTTAAACAAACCAATCCCACCCCATAAACTATCCATTTGAAAGATGATTCACATCATAATATTTTTAAAAACCTGCAATTTACCCTTAAAATGTAACTTTAAATCTGCCTAAGAATTATAACTAAAAAAAAGCATGACATAGACAGTTCAGAAAAGCATAGGGAAGTACTATGTACATCTCAAAAGGCCAAGGTGTTCGTACAACTATATTTGAATAGTTTGCAGCAAACTCGGAGAAATTTTAACAATTCGACGTCTTCTACAATCAACATTAATTTCTTGAAAACTTAATAGGAGTATGACTCTTAATAAGTTTACGGTTCTAATTCTACAATAGACAAAATTTGGCCTGAAATCTAAAGTTCCTATTTTAACTGGTCAGTTTGGGAACTTAAACAGCTAAGGGGGTCCTGATGCTACATATGATGTTTGCATTATCTCTCAAATGTATTACTTCTATCCAATTAAATTCATTTTCTTTATTCAGCCATGGGAATGAGGGCAATATGCTAGTAAATATTATCAACCCTGCAAAGAGTCTTATACGATGAATCAGAACGTCAAAAAGAGGCAAGGTGATCGGATTTCAGTGAGAATACCGACTCTGAAACCGTTCATTTCCTTATTGTGTTTGCCTATAAAGTGTCTACATATCGGCAGAATTTAGCCTTATGTGTCAACATTGAGATTACAACCATATCCACAGCCTTAACAGGCACGTGGCGTAGTGAGTAAACTCAAGATACTCACTCGGTCGAAATTTATAGTGTCAAAAAAGAATGAATTTTTAAAATTAATTCCAGCAGCTTCATAGTTTGAAGGAACGAGAATTACTCCAACTCTTTAGCTTCCAAAAATAACAATTGAACAAAGTGATTCTCATTTTCTTAAAGGTTTATTTAGTGCTCCTGAATTTCCCCCTTTGCTTCGTTGTTTTGGAACTATCAACAACATTCTTCGATAATAAATACATACAGACGGAACAATTTATATAACATTAAATTATAGTGATTAGGGAACGTTTGATTTGTTCCCTCTTGAAATATCTTCATAAAAAAAGGATGTACTGCTGACCTTGAATTTTTCTTGGCACTATCCTGGACTTATGAGAAAACAAACTATGAATCTATCACGCTATATTGAACTTTGAATAAAATTTCTCAATGAATCGAGACATTAACTTTCTTTGATATTACTGTTTCTATATTTTTTATAAGCGCATATAAAGGTTCAGGAGAACTATGCACCATCCAGGTCCAAAGAACCACGAGTACTTTTCTCCGGCTATGTAGCCATTTACCCTCCCGCCCCCTCTTCTCTTCTGCACCTCTCTCGATCCTTTTTCCATGATTTTTATTTCCTTTACACCCTTGCCTGAGCACTATCCCATAACACTCATTGATCCCTTCCATAATACCCATTAAATAATCCAGTAATACCCATTGATCTTTTCCTTAACCTCATAATATTGATTAGGTGCTCCCGTATTATCTAATGAGCGCTTCTGTATCCCCCATACTATCCCGTATGCTCATATTCAGCCATCAGTGTACCAAGACACTGCATGGCGAAGAAGATGTGGCGGTCGGCCCCTCATATAATGTGGAACTTTCCTAAAGAATCATAGAGTCCTCTCCCAACAAAACAGGGGTCGGGGAAAAGAATGTTCCGGCTGCCATACCTATTATTCCCTCCCCAGAATAAAACATCGTTTTGGACGGAGAACAAGAAGCAGCCAGCTGGCGCCCAGTGTACTGTGGGCCATCCCTGACAACCCATTGAGACATCCCTGCACACAAATTGAGCCCTTCATGAGGTCCTTCGTAACAAACATCGAGCAGTCCCTAGAGTAAGGCTCTTTTGGTAGACAACAGGCGGCGGTCGGTGACTCATAGGGACACCCATTGAGCCCTCCATGAACATCGGTTGAGCCCTTCAAGAACTACCGTTGAGCCCTCCATAAACACCTATTGAGCTTTCGACCAACTCCAATTGCCCTTCCATGAATGCCATTTGAACCCTCCTGGAACAACCGTTGAGCCCTCCCTAAACAACCATTAGGTCTTACCCGAACACCCTTTCAAACATCCGAGAACAACTTTTGAGTCCTCCCTGAACACTCATTGGGCCTTCCAAGAACACTCTTTGAACCATCCGGCAAAATAACTGTTGAGCTCTCCCTGACCATCCATTGTGCCTTCCACGAACAACCTTTGAACCCTCCACGTACACCCGTTGAAGCCTCCCTAAAAAACCGTTGCTCCCTTCCTGAAAGTCCATTGAACCTTCCACGAACATCCGTTTAGACCTTCATGAATACACAATAAGCCCTCCAAAAACACTCACTGAGCTCTTCCATAACATTCTTTGAGCCATTCCTGAATACTCTTTAAGCTTCTCTAAACCTGCCTTGAACCCCCGCGGTACCATCTCCAGATTCTACTCGCCATTGCCTTAGAATTCTGCTCTCAGTTTCCTCCTCTCCTCTTCCATCCTTCTGTCTCTTGATATTGTCCTGTTTGGCTGTTTGGAGCACGCTAACTAGACTCAATCCTGCTTTAATCCCAAATATATTTTTTAAATAATTTCAGTTCCCCTAACTTAAATACTTCTAAACTTTATTTTATTAATAGCTCAGAAATAGCTGTATTAACACATCATTACACAAAGCACAATGCTTGATTTCTTGTGCAATTTTGTACAAGACTACTAACTCATCGACCTTATTTTGTTAAGCGATTTACTCAGGTAAAGCAAAACTAGGACATCATCACAATGAATAACTTTATTTATAAAAGTAGGCGGCGAACATCAACGCCAATAAGAAAACTACCCACCCAACCCATTCTCTTTATACCTCTCAAGCAACAAACTCTTCATCTTTTTCCACTCCAAAGTAGCCTTCATAGTGATGGGAAGATATACGCTGTAACGCATCTCCACATAATCAATTCCCCTTTTCGCGGTCTTCCAACCATTTGCATACTTGTTATTCACTCTCTTAAACTCTCAACAGTACTATATTTCCATCTTTTGTTCCTACATACCTATACAACCTTCGAACACTGTCATTCAGAACTTTGTTCGCACCTTTGGTCGCTGTAATATCGTTCCGCCATCAAAGAACCGAAAAATTGTCTGTGTGCCTGGTTCAAAATCTTTCGGGTTTTTTTTAACTTTAGTAAAGGAGGCCAACACGTGGTGTATTAGATGAGTTTAGGTGGCGCATGAAGCCCTTTTGATTGTCAATCTAATGGTTATTATTTATCTACGGTAATCATTTTTGTGTGCAATTTATTAATTTTTGTAGGATTCTGTGCGCCTTTTCTAAAATCTGTTCTCTTTTGGCAGTCGAAAAGCGGCAATGGGCAAAACAATTTGAATACCATTCCGTCGAAATCGTACTCTACCTCGATTTGGTCGAATTTTGGCTTCCGACCGCCCCCCAAAAATAGATAGACTAAGATTATTACAGGTTTCCTTTGAAAAAAAAGTATATTTATAAACTCACTTTGCATTTGCATGCAACACATTAAAGTTCTCTCAATGACCTTCAAATCAAACTAATTGCTTTGAAAACTAACTTAATTATAAAAACTACTTGTTTAATGTAGTATTGTTGTCATAATACTTTTAAAAAAATGCTTGAGTTAGGGAAAAGAGCTGACGAATAAAACACTGAAAGCCTAAATTAATAAAAAAAACTACATTTAATCATATGATTAATATAAAACTAAGCTAATGAATTAAAGTAGTATTAAGTTTCAACTGACAATTTTTTCGGGAGATTGTTACAAATCAATTGATCTCAGCGTCGTTTCTCGATTGGCAGGTGATGCGTTTTCTCTTAGAAATATACCATTTTCCTTGACTCTCAGAAATCTCTCGGTCGCCCGTCGTGAGAAACCAGAAACAAGCTCCCTAATTAAATAAATAGACTTTTTTACCTTATATAATATAAAATGATAACCTTACCGTTTCTCTGAAGTTATTCAAGATTTAAGTTTGTTCCTACATTGAATTCAGTAGTATTTTCTATAAAGATCCTCGAATAAATATTCAATTTCCTAGATTCCCTTCCGTTAAAAGGGTCATTTTCATATAAAGCTGCTTAAGAATCAAGGCACATAAAATTGGAGGAATTGTAAATATTTGTAAAGATATACTTAGTTTTCCTTAAAATATTTTTTTAGAATAAAGGAACCAGACAGGAGAGGAAATCTGGCCACGGAACCTTAATTTGAATGAAGTCAGAGTATTAACCCGCTATCTAAAAATGGTTTTCTAAATTCCTAGCATTACAAATATAAGGTACATACCATGCTTTTGAGGGTCGGCTTGCCTAGAAAAATTTTCTTTGGAGAGAATAGTTTCTTCTTGGTTGCACGGAGAAGGAACTAAGGAAGAAAGAGCGAATTGATATTTTCTCGTATTTGATCAGAGCTGGCTTAAGGTAGTGGACAAACGCCGTGCTAGTCTTTATATAAAAGAGACCATTTGGGGTGCATGTTTGCTTTTTATCAGTTTCTTTCCCAAATTTCCTGCTACATTTGGCGTTCAATCTTCCTTCGACTATTTTCATTCTTTCAGTTCCTGATGGTCAAATTAACGCAATACCATGATTGATCCACCGCCGAATTTAACTGTAAGGATCGTGTTCTTTGAGGGAAAAGCTGCACACATTCTCTTTCAAACTAACCGATTGAATTTCGACCGAAAAGTTCTATTTTCGTTTTATCTGACAAAAGCATTTTTTTCCAGAACGTTGCCGGTTTGCAAACGCCAAGTGCCACTAGATAATAGATCATAAAGAAGCAGCTTTCTATTTATTTTTTCATTTTCTACCTTCGACTCCACTTGTTTCGATAACTTACTGCAGCTCTGTATGACTAGCCTTTGGTTTATCGCATAATGTTCTTGTAACCTTTAGAGCTGCACGTTCAGTTAACTTTCGAGGGTGACCTGAACTATCGAAAGGATGAATTGAATTACTAGACATCCAGTTGTGTATTATGATACCACATAAAGATTTATGTACTTAAAGCTGTACAGAGATCTTCCTATACCTAAGATCACTTTTACGGAGGGAGGCAATGCGTCACGAAGATCTTGACTGATTAGTTTGTTTTTCAACAAGATGAAGATGCTGAGGGTTGGACTATCTTGTACGGAATGACTCAGTAACCTTAAACGATGACAAAAAACTCGCATTAAGTTTGGAATATTCTAGATATTAGGAAGCAAATTGGGATTGGTTTTTAATGATATTTTACAGATGTAACTTATTTATATGTATTTATATGAAAGTGTTATAAACATTAGCGTTGTCAAATTTGACTATTATCATTTCAAACTTTTTCTTGTTCAACATTTAGCTTTTCTATCATTACATTGTATATATTACATATAGTTATACTTGCCTTGTAAATTTTATGAACCTGCGTTAAATGAAGTATGTAAATTTGTAGTTGTAGCAGTGTGTTGTAAACTTTTCCGACACAGTATATATACCAGATAGGGTAAAAGTCCTGTTACACTTGTTAGGATGCTCAAAACCTAGGATGTAATGATAATTTTGATACAGTAAGACACTTTTATTGTTTTAAAAAATAAATATATGTTTGAATTGTAATATTAGTCAATGAGGCCGCATTCGGCAGCGAACACGCACTCCAGGAAAGAGCTGAAGGCTCGCGCACGTTACGGACGAAATCTTTGATAATGATAGCCCACACGCGGTTGACGGAGAACTTCCGCTCGTCGACGTTAGTGTGCCGGGCCATGCAAGACATTCCTTCGAATTACGTACACACTCCGTAGTCGAGGGGATTGAGGACGGGTGAATGAAGCGGAAAAATGTCCTGCTAAGAGAACTTCATGTTTGACCTCCGTCGCTCTTGAATGGTCTTGGCCGTGTGAGCTAGTGCACTACCCTGCTGAAAGACATAGTCCGACATTTAAAGGATCTTTCTCGTGCAATGTAGCAATTTAGTGGCCAAGATGTCCCTGTAACCTTACGCGGTGAGCCTGTTAACAGCAGATATATTGTAATGGAACGATACAACCGCGCATGCTGAATGTCACGCGAACGTCAAACGTGATTTTTCGTTGATCCCTCTCCCTCAAACATTCGCTCTCATTTAGTCTGTTAAACATGTCACCATCTATGGTGAAAACCAAGTCAAGCAGGTTCTCACCTCTCGTTGGGTCATCAACCAACTGTGCCAAATAGATATTGTCAGCAAGGTTGACGAATCCCCTCCCTTATTCATAGCACGATCTATCTCCCCACTCAATCCCTTAGCTGTTAAACTCACGACTGTCTACAATCTCGGTTTCTCTCACAGATTCAAATCTGACTCCTTTGACTAAGTTCACGGCCTCTAAACTAACAACAACCGATATGAGGATCTACCTAGGTTCACATCTACCCCAAATATTGCACTTACCGCGGTTTATAAATTTTGGATGGTATATGATTACTCCGCCACCCTCGCGACATTGTCTCATGATTCAATGAATCTAAGCTTCTACAATAGCTGGCCACAATATATATGCGGCTGTCACTGGCCAACATGGCCACATGTCCGTTTCACTTGTTTTGTATAAGTTGGTAATAAAGCTTAGGACTTTAAGGGAACGCTGATTATTTCGAATGTTCCGTAACCTAATGCGTTTCCATGCAGTTCGGTTTCTGCAGAGTTCCTCACGATGGGCTCGCAGATCCTCCTCGATGGGAGAGGGCTGCATAATCTCTTCTAAACGAGGTATATTGGGTTGATCAGTGATATGAATCCCCATACTTAACTCTCCACTGGGCATAGCGCCATTTTTTGGGTGGAGGGAGGTCTTGACTCGACCGTTAGATGCCCAGGAACGCTTGCATTGCTACTTGTCACGTTCTTCTCTCTTATCGGACTTATCTCAACAGTCCGAAGGCAATCTGGTAATCAAGTCGGTCAGAGACTTCTCACCTCTACCGTTGAGTTCTACTTCATTTCAAGCGTGAAGCTTGTCGCATCCAAATAAACAGGTCAAACAAGTCTAGAAATTTTATTCTTATCAAGGTTCAGAGGTATCCCTCCCGATCAGTAATAATATCCAGAAGTTTGGTATATGCATGATCACTAATGAACTTTCGGTGAAATATCCCTAAACTAAGACACTTGTCGGTCTTTGCGCGAAAATCATATGCAGTTCCCCTGCCATTCATTAGGATACTTTCAGTATTTCCGAACATACTTCAATCTGAGTAGGAGATCGTTTCCCTTCACCATCGAGACTAGGAATGATTTTCTGGCGAATATTTTTACTTTCTCGACCTCCTTCCCAAGTACATCTTTGCACCTACCCGTATGCCAAAGGAACTCTAAACTGTAGCCCTGCCTGTCACCGATGTGGTTCTCAATGCGTTTGACTTGGAACCCTCCTACTAACCAATACGTATTGCACCTTCCCGCCCGAGAGAGGATGGAAAAGCGATTTAGGATCATTGCTGGTTCCTAAGTGGTTTCAGAAGCCTACTTCTTCTTCCGTACTCCATAGAATCCTTTTCTGGTCTTGCCAAGTTATTTATCTCTATATTTCCCAATTGTTCGTCATGCTTGCTCGTAACACCACCTCATCACCTCCACCAAGAGCCTCTGCTGCAGCTGCTATCTACAGCTTTGCTTTTCTCCTCTTCTCTTTCCTACGCTTCATCTCATTGGTTTTTAGATGCTCGTCAGAGATTTCTACGCGATTGTCAGGAACAGTCCTGAAAATGATGGCAGGGTTGCAACTTCGGACGAGATAAGACCCAATTCAGGCTAGGTCTGACAGCGCGAGTTTACCTCTGGACCATCTAATAACGCTACAACTTCGTTCAGCATAGTTGCGCTTGGCAATATAGGGTTTTAGTCCCGCCCTCGTCGCTATTACGGTATCTTTGGGGTGAACCACAGCAATAGCTTGCGCCTTGTTCTATTTTTCTTTCTCCCCTGCTTCCCAATTCCATACACGAAGAAGCTTTACTATCACTCCCATTCTTCCTAATTCACTTGGCACCTACCCTTCTCGGCCCAGAACTAATCAGTTTAGTTCCTATATCCCTATCTAATACAGCATAACCACTCACTTGACCTAGCCCTCCCACCCTTTCCCAACTTCCCAATGCAATTACTACCCTCAAATATTGGCGCAAAAATTTATGCTTCCAACACGGATCTAAAAGGCCTTTTGAGTATTTTCTGCTTCCTCCTAAAGGTCAGTAATCAGATTTATCAGCTCAATCTACTAACGAAGACAGTTCTTTTCTAGTTGACCGACGAGGCTCACTACGGCCATCTTGCAGTGGAGATGTTCTTCTACATCTCCAAGTTTTCTATTCATTCTCACCTCAACTTCACAGAACATGCATAACTGTCGTGAGTGGTGCAATATAAGTTACCCTCCTTATAATTTATATACCAAAGAGCACCTTCGCACCGATACCCGATGGTGTTTAGCTTTGGGGCACGTGTTATTCTGTGTTCTATTACTAGAGAGAACAAGAACGAAGGAATAAAGAAAGTTAATAAGTTAAACGAAAACAAGGTGGATTGAATAAGGTGAATGACGAGCCAAACAATGGACTTCATAGTAGAAAGTAATACTTTTAGTGAAAGAAAAATGAAGAAGGAAGGAGAATAAAGGAGATCAGGTGCAAAAAGTAGAGTGTATGATTATATTGTAAAAACCTGAGTAAAAAATGCTGAAACAAGGCGAATGAAAAGAACAAATGCAAAAACAGCAGTAAGGGTGATTGAAAATTTTGAAGAATGTAGTGATTTTATTGCTAAAATTTGAGTGAAATAAATCAAAAATAAAGAAGGAGAATTAACAGGAACAAAGGCTATAAGCGAAGAGATGAAATGAATAAACAGATTTTCACAAAGTCCAACCACACGTCCTGATTAGCCGGAAGTCAGAAAGATAAGGAGGCGTTTGAATTTCGATGGTATTTTTTTCGCAGGAGATATTAAGTATTCAAGGATAGACTAAATTATATTAAGATAAAAATATTATAGCGAACAGAAGAACACTGAGGAAGAAACCAAAATGAGAATTTAGTGAGAGGCTTAAATAAAAAAGGGAAGAGAAAGAGAGAGAGAGAGAAAGATGGGAGAGTGTCAAGGAAGAGCAGGAAGGGGAATGGGGGCGGGGGGGGGAGGAAAGAAGGCCTAGCAGCTCGGAGAAAGGCACATTATATTTCAAAGCTCAACTCTTCGCAGGATATGACACACGCTCTTTGTAAGCAGCAAACCAACATTACTGCTAAACAATTCCATTTTCTTAATTATTTCTCAGAAAGTAAAAATGCTGTGAAGATCAAAATCATTATATACATAATATTACATGCTTCCAGTGCCATCCACTTTCCAAGATAAGGGGTAGAAAAGTGTAAGCCTGCCACTGGTCGTAAACGCAACAAATCAACCGGTAGTATTGGTAAACTCTTCAAAACAAGTAATAGTTTTTTCCGTCTATTATAGGATTGAATAAGTCTCAGTAAAATATGCAATAACTCCCGAGTTACATTCTATTGGTAAACCCTCTTTGGGATAAGCCCTAGCTCCTTCCATATAATTCTTATTTAAAAATCTTGTTAACTTTAGATCGAGAGAGACAATTTGAGCAAATCCTGTTAGTATAAATATTACTTGAAGTCAAACAACTCCGTTTGCTCTCCCCTTTGCGTTGTACGAGGTCTTTGACTAAGAAAGACCAGCTCTAAGTCTAGTCGTTGTTATCAATTAGGTTCACTCGCTCCTCTACTACGATTGGACTCGTCTCAAGAAAAGTAATTCCACGTCAGCAAATCAACAAGTATTCGTTGATTTTTAAAAAAGATTTCGTTGCACCGGTTTCCTGCTGCCTGCTCACCTTGCTTGAGCTCCCTGTCTATCGCCTGAGGCTCTCGGGGGCCACCACTGGTCATTTGCGTCACAAACCACAATTACATATCCAATAGGGAGAAGACTAGTATTATTATTCAATTAGAACGTCCTATTGGGATTGTACTTACTTGTCTTTGTTTCCTAGTTCCTTTAAAACATGTAATGGTTTGCTGGTTTGTACACTAATTCGAATTTATTGAGAAACCACCTCTCCGTAGAAATCTTTTTAACAAGCTTGGTTATAACGACCATTCATATTAGACAATTCATTGATTCCAATCGGATAAGACGAAAATGATACAGTAAAGCTTTATATGCGGTAATGTTAACAGGTTTGTCTTTGAAATGTAGTGGTTTTGTCATTTACATTATTAAATAATTTTATGTTATGTACTAGTTGTGTCATTTACATCATTGAAGGCATTTATGCTATAGTTTTAAAATCGTCCAACAAATGTACGGGTTAGCAAAGTTTGACAATTTTGTGAAGGATATATATATATATATATATATATATATATATATATATATATATATATATATATTTATATATATACTTTAGACAATAATAACCCATACAAGAGGTGATAAATATCTATATAAACACCTACCGTCCGAGTTGTTCATCTGGCCGGCTTTGTCTACAAAGCAGGACACCAAGCTTGAGTAAGGTTATCAACATACTCCTTCCTTTCCAGAGACTAAACTTAGGAATTTTCATTAAATTTTAAATTTTCAGAAAGTTGAATCCTTCTGCTCGATTTTCCGTGCGATTACAGTGTCAACTGTTCAATTTAAATCATAAAAGATTACTACTGTCAAATTCATTGTCACATATCAGGTTTCACCTCTATCTAAAAGGTTTTCAGTGAGTGATTCGATTTCCTTTGTACTTTTAACTTTCCTCTTATTATTAAGTTCTATATGGAAGTATACCTCGGGGTTATTGTTCGGATTATTAAATTCTACATATTGTGTGCCTTACCTTTTATGAGCATCTCTCCTGAATTCCAACGGCCCCAATTCCTAATTTTAATATAGACTTCATTTCCATAGGATTGATTTAATACACGCAAAAATACATTTACGTTTATTAGGTAGGCATTTGTTTGATAATGCATTTGTAATTTCAAATATACATTACATAAATATATAGAGTAAGTTTCAACAAGTTATGGAGACCTATTGGGTATAAGTTCTATCGAATTTTTTCTCAAATTTTGCCCCCTAACGCTGAATATATTGCCATAACAGTCAAATATATTATCAATCTATGCGCCACACAAATATAAATAAGAAAAGGTTTGGCTACATTGAGGTTAAAATTAATATCCGTTTTGGTGAGTCTTTAATGATATTTTACATTGTCTTATTTCTATTATATTCTCTAACATTCAGATGATAATAGGAGCCATTTAGTTCTAACCTAAAATGATAAGATAAATACATGTAAATGAAAACCTGTACAAATATAAAAAAATAACTTACATTTTAAGAAAGGTAAGTAGCTTCTGGGCATCAAAATATATAACAAACACTTTGATATTCTAAATTTTTAGGAATGCCCTAATAAAATAATGAGAAGCAAAAAGTAACTAAATATTTTAGAAATAATTATTATAGATAAATCTAGTCGTCCAAAATATCGAGATAAATCCAGAGAGAAAAAGAGAAATTTGCAAATCGCTCGAAGGATTATACGTCAATGATAACGATGCCAACAGCGTTCCAATTAAACGTACAATTTTATTTATAGTTAAAGCATCATTAGCATGATCTTATATACATTATACTTTATCTTGAAGAAAGTCTGATTCCTTAAATGCAAAAGAACCTAAACTCTATGGAGATATATTTCACGAGAAATGTGCATCTAAGCTTGACTTACATAAGCTAATGAAATAAAAAATATTAATGACTTTCTGATATTAATTGAGCTGGTGACAAAATGAACTTCCGTTCCATCTTAGTCACGGAAAACGAGAATATAAAGACTACAAATAAATAGAGCGATACTCATTTCTTGGCAGATCAATGTAGGGAAATTAAAGAAGAGCTTCTGTGAGAGCTGCAGACGTTTAGTGTTGGAATGCTCACTTTTTGTAAATCTCTTGCAAATAATTCACACAGTATTCCATATACAAGGAATATGCAGTGAGAGAAGGGGTAGGGTATAATGAAACGAGTGAAAGATTGATACGAATGTCATTACTTCACTGTCGGGATTTACCTGAAAATGAATCACACTGGTAAGGTATTAAACGCACGCTAGCGTGAAATCCGAATGACTACCAGGAATTAGATCGTCATATAAGTTTAAAGGCGCACAAAACACATAATATATAAGGTTCAAATCGATGACATTTAAATGTTTACTTTGTATTTTTCTCTCCCTTATCCTTTCTTGAGGGTTAGTGTGTTTTCATTAATCTAGCAACAACTTTAAATATATTAGAAATATAAATTTCCGTGACTAGGCTTATTTTGACCACATATCTCTATACAATTTCTAATATATATCACATAAACTGGTCTAAGAAAATAGAAGGAATTTGACAAGTGGTTTAAAAATGGATGTGAATTGAATGGTATTGTAATTTTTGTAACTCTTTAGAGAAAACCGATTAAATCTATATGAAAACCGCATTTTTAACATAAATCCATTCAATATGTGATTTATTCCTCAGAGATGTGTACAATCTCCGGAGCATTTTTTTGTTTCCTTAGTTGAAGAAACAGTACTTGTTAGATTGTGATTATTTATTTGCTCATTTTGTCCCTGGTAGAGTTTAAACATAAACCAATATTCTTAAAATTTAGCGCTAGTCATCCTTGTAGGAATACCTTACTCTTAACAATTGTGACCACAGCCATAACGTGATTATTAAACTGTCTTCAAGTCTAGTAAGGTCCAATTCTGTGCATTCATTAACTACTTATCACATTTTGAAACTTTTAGGCATAAGTATACATGTGCCGAAACTTTAAATTATAAACTAAAACCACATACTTTGTCTCTTTACTGTCCTTTTTCTCAAAGAAAATAGAAAATGATTAGTAAACCCATGATATATTAAATAAAATACAGGTTTAATTGGTCATATTGCCGTTTTATCTCCAAAGAATAGTATTAAACTCCGTTTGTAAAAATTATGTTTAGATCATGAATGGATCTTTCGTTAATAATAATAAAATTAAAAGAATAAAAATGAATATATTCTGTAATCGATATTCTGGATACGATTGAACTACATATAATTGATTAGTTTTTTTTATACGTAGACGAGAAGCCAACAAAAGCTATAGTGAAAAATTGCTACCGTAATTCAGCCTATAAAATAATTGGATTATTTCATATCCGAGTGGAAACTCCGCTTATAAATTTAGCGAAGTTAAGCCACAGCGGATGTGGTTAGTCGTTGGATGTAGTCACGATTCGGGTCGACTTCTCAGTAAGTTTAATAAGCTGTAGATACACACGGCTCTGATCCCAAATTAAACTGCAGGTTCTTCCTGAGAAAAAAAAACTACATCATACATGAGTTCAGATCGCTGAGACCACTTATGACAATTTCTTTATACTGATTTGCAAAAGAAATAATGTTTTCCTTATAGACCATTTTTTCCGGTGAATAAAAATAGGTCGAATACTCTACTTGTCTTACCAAACACCACCAGTTAAAGATATATTCTTGTTTTAAACTACCCTTCCTATGTGTGTTTTAAATAATGCAAAAGTAATTCTCGTTTATTGGGTGTAAAGCTGTGTCTAATCCTAAAGCCCTGCTCAAAAAGGCCTAACGAACTTATCTTCATACTCTTGTACAAAAAAAGACCAGACATTTCTGCTCAACGCCGTCACTCCCCTCCAACTACATCCTACTTTTATTCAGAAGTATCATATGCTATCAAAATATTCTTATATGAAATTATGCACAGAATCTTAGTTGAATGTAAATCGACCGGGCTTTGCGATTATTATAATAAGAATGAGTAAGCGACCTTCACGCTGCATCGGGCTCGACTGCGGGACGCTCTTTTCAAGACAAGCAGGTGACACTATCCAATAGATCAATTTAACAGCTCTAAAATGCACTATATCGATTGGTCTATCGGAAAGTATCAATTGCTTGGCGTGGATGAAGAGCGTCACACCCGAGTGTGCCCGATGTAGTATGAGGGTAGGTACTCATTGTTATATTAACCACATACCATCACTCCTCATAGTGGAGTTTACTTTACTATTGTCCTGGGTTTTACAAAATTAAGTATCATTATAAATATAAACAGCCGAATATAGGTGGTTGAGTTCGAAATTGAAAGACCATGGATATTAAAATTACGCCTATTGGTATTTCGAGAGCCTTGTAAAAGAAAGAGAATAAAGTTGCCTTTAATCTCTTTCTTGCAAGTGGTGTGTAAGTTCGAACAAACATAATTAGAAGTAAGATAAGATAGTGAAATATATTTGGAACTTTTCCTTAACACATCCTTTAAGATTACATAACAAACCTCGCATGACATTATTCTAATAAAAAATAATTGGAAAGTAAAGATCGGTAAATTATTTTTTAGTAATTAAATCTTATTTACATCTAGGCATTCCATCTAGACCCCACTTTCACTTTGCCTTTGGGCAATTAAAAGGCAGAAGTTAGGCAGTTCTCTCTACAGAGAGGGTGGGATTAGATCGCTCTTCTTACAATAAAATTTCTCCTCCTTATACACTAAATCTTTCCAAGATATTTGATAGATAGGTTTTAGTGGCCGAAATTGAGCAAATTAGGGTATTGAATTTAATATTTAATTGGCGTTTTACGGGGTAGGAAATGGTTGTCTCCCTATCATATTTCCTACACGTTTTTCCATTCTATAGCAATAATATATTAATAGGCAGATATTAGCAGCGTGTAATAACTATGATGAGCTCTAATATTCCTTATTCCTAACTACATTGGATAGTGCAAAAAGAAATATAAAAAAATAAGGTTCATTATTATAAAAATAGTTTTAAATACCACCTAATATATGCATCTATCGTACAATTTTAAATAGGTTACGAGAATTTTTGAGGTCATCAAATCTTACCATCGAAATATATTTTTTACACTGACGACGTCGTCTAACAATGTAAATAATTTCACTCAGCTCAGGTGCAGAAATATACGTAGCTTGCAAGCTTTAGTCTTTGAATAATTTTGTGTTCAATCAGTCTAAAGTGCTCGCTGCATTTGAATTATAAAATGTTTCTCGATTACCTTGACGATCAGTTTGATACGGAGAATATAATAATACTATAGGGACGGGAATAGTCGAATTAACTTCCAGCACATGACACAGATGTGCTGAAAATTTCTCTTTTTTAATGCATGCCTTTCGACTAGAGCGAGAATTATTGATAATTTGAGAAAAAACTATAATAATATCACATTGATGGAAGGGGATTTCTGACTTCAGAAGCAGGAGACCAACATTGATCGATATTTAGAGGAATGAGGACCTCGTTGGTTGAAAGAATTTAGAATGAGGAAATCGAAAATTGCTATCAATCCCTGAATACTGTTCAAAGCAAGGTTCCATGGGATTCTTGGGGCTAAAATTAAAATTGAAGGGCTTGAACGGAAAAAGCATTTGGTTCCAAAACCCTGGCTGAAATGAATCAGTAGGGGGCTGTCGGCCACTTAACATGTTTACTGGTGGGGGGCAAACAGTTTGTCTGCGATTAGAAGCCTGCATGTATTGTTTCTGATGTTGTTGACTGTGCTGCTGCTGTTGATGGCGATGATGAAGAAAAAGCGCTGTCGACCTGGAAAGGTTTTCGAAAGGGGAGCCAATGAGGGATGAAGATAACCAGCCTCTGTTATTTACATATGAAAATGCATCCATATGAGAAGGAAATTTCATGGAACTGACGTTTCGTTCTAGAGGCGCATTCAGAGCAGAAAGTCCATGCAGTGGCTGTGATGGCGCGAAAGAGAAAGATTGAAAAGAAGAAGGAATAGAAGAAGAAGAAGAGAAAGGAGTTGTGGGGGAAGATCGGCTAATATCTATCGGAGTGACCATGAGAGATGGTACTTTCTGTGAGTCATCGTCATGGTCTTCGTGGCATGGTTCATATTGAGTGGGAGAACATGAATACGTTTCGAAGTAAGAATGGCTCACCTTCCTTTCTGGCTGGTAACATAAAGGATGGGGAGAGGAAATAGGTTGCCTGACAATGGGCGAACACTGCTGAGGAGATGACGTATGTGTTGGCAAAACTTCATTCGCAGATGGTGGGGATTCTTTAATAGGATCTTGAAGGAAACTGCGTAGGGGGCTAGTGCTTTTAAAAGGAGTCGAGTACGGTTGATGATAGAGCTGCGATTTCTCATTCTCGATTAATCCAGGCTTCAAAGATAAATTCTCCATGTGGATGATGGACACTTCCTTCTCAGCTACCCTCTGTGAAGAGAACAAATTTAGTTATGAAAAATAGAAGATTTTATATAAGTTATTAAAATTTACATCGGAATTTTTAAGTAACAACGCTTCTATGTTGATTTATTAAGAAGGAATTTCAGTTTTATAAATAAATATTTAACATTTAAGAAATTTGATTGTTAGATGTGATTGAAGAAACATTTGCTCATGAACAAATGCTTAAGTAGTCTGTGTGTTTTTATTATTAGGAAAAGGAATATGTAATTAACAAACACATATTCAATACTTTATAAAGGAAAATTGATAGAAAAGAGAAAGAAAATAAAAAAGGAAAGCGATGAAAAATATTAAAAAAATAAGTAACATGAATAGCTAGATTTTTTTTATAGTAAAGGCTCCTCATTCTAATTACAGGAACTTAGAGTTTTCTGTAAGTTAGAGAATATAAGAGAATTGAGGAGGAGATACAACGGAAGTAAAAGGCACCTAAAATAAATCAAAGACGACAAGTAAATAAATATATGTTAGTAAACCCAAGACGAAAAAGAAGAATATAAATCAGGATGAGATAGGCAAGAATATCACTTCACGGATTTACCAAATTGGAATAGTAGCAGTGCCACACAATATAATTACCCTACTGTCGTAGGTTAACTCCGAACACCTTACACCAGATTAATATAGATAACGTAAAACAAGATCAAGTTTACCCTTTCTGCTTGACGAGTGTGTGGGAATTTTACATTATAATCAGAGTGCAAATTAACTGAAAGTAGGTTGGCCAATAGTAGACTATCTTGGAGTTCCGAGATAACATAAAAACAGGTACCAAAATAACGTTACTAATATGCAAATCAATATTATTTTACAAGGTTGAAAGAAGTTTTAAAATGAGCTATACACACACTAGAGGCACACAGGCCTCAGCTGTTAAGGGGGTGAGAGACGTGGTGAGGACGGCCACCGTGAAACAAACGGACAATATTGACCGAGGGAGGCTCTAACGACTTTGAGCGTAAACTAAGCCGATGGTGAGGCTTACACTTGGGGAAGGGGGGGGGAGCAGAGAGAGATCACTTGCACAGGAGAGTTGCGCGATGCTATTACCCTCGAAGATTTGGCGCGACGGAGTAATCCTTGCCTTGGATTAAAGTTCAAACAAAAGTCTCTGGATAATGACTATTACGGTGGTGAACTTAAATCTTGTTTTCGAGTATCACGAATCGAGATTGAGCGCGCTGCGTTCGAGGAGCGGGAGAAGCGGGTCGAGATAGACCCAGGTGAATTAACCAGGATACCGGGAGCTTGAGGGATTCTGCTGGAATGATGCAGAGTCCAAAGGGACGTGAATAACGGGTACCGACGGGGGCGGACAAAAGATACTGACGGAGCAGGGAGAAGGGCGGATACTGCCTTCCATTGAACATTGGACATTGAACATAAAAAGTGGAGAAATTAGATAGATAGAGAAATAGTTAATTAGTTAGTCAAAGGTTTAGGGGGGTGAAATTTGGGAATAAGGGAGAGATAAGATAGTTAGGTCCCTGGGGAAAGGGTATCTCTGTGTTTCTTTTCGCTAGTGTATTTGTTGTTTTACTTTCATCTTTGTTAATTTAGCTTCAAAGCCTTTAAAGTTTTCTAACATTTGTGGTTAGTCTGAAATATATATATATATATATATATATATATATATATATATATATATATATATTATTATTATTATTATTTTTTTTTTTTTAATTTGATCAAATTCTATGACTATTAGTTTGTACAAAAAACATTTGTACATAGTAGTTTTCAAGCCTTTTTGTGTGCGTATTCTGTGACATTGTCGATTGTTTTTGTTACCTTTGGGATATATTGCTTATTCGGTAGTTTATGCGTAGATCGGGTCTTAGTTGTGCCGCGCAGCTCTTATGATGCTGGGAAGTCTTTTCCGAGCCTGGATCTGTAGTAGGGCGGGAATTCCGAAGTGATTCCTGACGAAATATGGGTCAGAGTTACTCTTCACTTTCTGCCAAATATTGGGGGCTCTGGTACCTAGGACTTTTTTTATCGCCCTGATGTTGGCTTCTTCGTCTAGTGTCTGTTGGCGTTTCCTGTCCCTTTTCCTTGCGTTGTTTATTATCAAGAATTCTTTATTTTGCACTCTTTGCAATTTCATTTTCCAAGTCTTTGGCATGGCCGCTAGTCACATTGGGGGGGGGGATACAGTATTTTTGGTCCGATGTAGGCAGAGTAAATTTTCATTTTATTGTTTCTTTTTAGATTTCTGAATCGATATAATTCTCTTACATCTTGACTCATACGTGCAATTATGCCATCAATTCGGTCCTTATATCCCCTGGCATTTATTTTTAGGCCTAACATTGTGCCTGCTCTCTTGTATGGATATCTCTCATCCTCTTCATAAATTGGGTCTATTTAATTTCTTTGGACTGGAATGATGGTAAACTTGTTCGAATTAGTTGAGATTTTCCAGTGGCATTCCTATATACTTAGGTTCTCTATTTCATATGCTGTCATCCTTGCCATTGTCCTTTCATTTTTATATGGGATATACAAAGATTCCTCTAGCCTAGGACTAGGTAGGTCTCTAGGTAATATCGAGTAGACCAGTGGACTCAAACACCCACCTTGGGGAACGACCTCTTCCAGTTGAAATTCTGGTCCTTGGTACTCCCCGATCTTGATGAATGCTCTTCTGTCCATGACGTAATCACAGGTTATTTTCTCCAATCTGGGATTAAGTCCCAGTTGGAGGATCTTAAACTGTAGTCCTCTGCGCCAAACTTTATCGAATGCTTTCTTGACGTCAATAAATACTAGATCAACGTGCTTCCTCTCTTTTTCTATTTGGGATAATTTCTCTGTTATCATCGCCAGTGCTGTGTCCGTACCTCTCTTCCTTCTAAATCCGTGTTGTTAACGGTTGTACAGGTTATTGGCTTTCAGGTAGGATTGCACTCTGTTGTCGATGATATTTTCTAAAAGTTTTCCTCCAAATTCGAGGAAAGGGATCGGGCGGTAGTCTGCTGGGGAGATTGGGGACTTCCCCGACTTAGAAATGAATATCATTTGTGATATTTTCCAGGCATCGGGAAAGTATCCCATATTGAGGTCTGCGTTCATGATGTTAATTAATCCTTGTTTTATGTTGGGTGGAGCGTTACTAAAGTTTGCTTTCGTTAAGCGTGAGTGTTCTGGGGGCAAGCTGCTAAAACTTTTTTCGATTTCGTTTAACTCCTGTAGGGAGATCTTTTTTCCCGAGGCCCACCATGAAACTTTCCGCTGTAGCGCTATTGAACGGCTATGTTCGTTCTACTACTTTATTTGACTGGTCTGATATCCCGTTCCCGAATTCTGTGTAGAAATTTTCTTCCTTTTCAGGGGAAATTTTAAACATATTTGACCAGTATTCTCTAAATTCTGCTGCTATCTCTTCTGGTTCAGTAATCACTTCACCTTCCAGATTTTTGATATTTGTTTCTCTGTTTGTTGGCTTTCCTCTAAACCTCTTCACTGTTTGCTAGAACGTTCTGTTGATTACGTCCGCTAAGCCTCTGTTTTCTTCTTCATTAGCAATCATTTCCGGTGTCCATTTTGGAGCTGATAAGATTTTATATTTTATCTTTGGGATAGTATTTCTACCTGCCTCCAATATTTTCGTTGTAAGGTGGTTTAGTTATTCATCAATTTCTTCTATGGGAGCTTCCTCTAGGCTTGCTGGGACGTAGTTCTGGCAAACGGCCTGGTAGGCCTCCCAGTCGGCTCGCGCATATGACTTCCTTTCCCTTATTGGTATTTGAATTGGGCTTGCTGAGAGTGTGATGGTTAATGCTTCGTAGTCGCTGGGTATCACAGGTCCGGGGCGATGTGATAGTTGTAAGGAAACTTTGAGCTTGTTAATACTATGTTGGGCTTAGTTGCACCTCTCGCTAAGTAATAGGTCGGGAACTCTGGTCTAATACGCACTGCTATCTTTCGCTCTAGTAGAAGTTCCATATTTCGTCCCGCCGCGTTGGTCCTGGTATACTCAGCGGCCTTGCATCTCGCGTTTAAGTCACTGGCAAACATTACCGTTTTTTTTATGGGCAAACAGCTTCAAGAAGTTGTGGATAGTAATGTATCCCCTTCTTGGGGGGTTGGTATCCAAGAACGATAGTTAGGGGCCCTATGATAGTTTGGACCTCTATTGTACGTATGACTCATCTAATAGAGGTAGAAGTTTGTGCATGAGGCCATTTCGGATTGCTATCTCCGCACCATCGAAGGCCTTATCTGTATGGCTTGAAATACAAACTTGGTACCTGAATATTTTCATGTCTTTGCTTTTTGTGTTGATATCATGTTTGGATATTAAAATAATATCTGAGTCAAGGTTCTGAATTATGTTTCCATACTTGGAACTTTTTCTTGTCCACCAATTTACATTCATGTACATTAAATTTAGGTTCCTATTTGCAGTGTCCATTTATAAGAATGTGTCTTCTGTTTTCCTTGTTGTTTTGTTTAACCTTGGTTGTACCTTTCTTTAGTCTTCTTTTCAGTCTTGCTTTCACCCTGAGGTCTAAGGAGGGGGTGTTCTGCATTTAGCGTTAACATTTTTATTAAACTCACGCTGAGAGATATTGTGGAAAATTTCTGGAGTATATTTAATTTTTCCTTGATAAAGGGCCTCTTCGACCTGGTTCTCTGGCATTTGGTCTTCGATTGCCATTTGATTTTCTCGTTTATTTATTTCCTTGGTGATGGCCTTAGCATGGTGTTCCTTGGGATAGAGTGTGTTCCCTGTAGCAAAAGTTTGAGATTTATTCTTTTTGCATTTATCTATTGTTTTTTCCTCGGGGTAGACGTCGGGTATCTATACCTCTGTTGGCTGTTGGTCCTCGTTTAGTCTCTGTTTGCACATTCTGAGTTTTTTCCTATTATTTGTTCTTGCTTTGTCTCTGTTTCCATCTTCTCTTTCTCGCTTTTTGTGCAGTAATTCCTGGATCTCTGTAGTTATAGGCCTTTCCTCCTGCTTGAGTTGATAGTTGACCCTGGCTAGATTCAACAAATTTAACTTTCAGAACTTCTTCTGATGGACGATCGTCAGGGAACCACATTTGAGGCATTCCGTTGTTTTTCAACATCATATTTAGTTCTCTCTTGAACATCCCTGGTCTTGATAGGTTCACAATGCGGGCGTAATAAATACAGGACATTATCTGCGTTGAATTTTCGTTTTCTACGTGCAGCACAGTATTCTCCTTGGTTGTTTCTGCCTTGGATGCTTTTGCCACCTAGGCGTCTTCTTTTTCCTCTTCTGTTCTTCTTCCTGTCCTTTTTCCTTTTTTTTCTTTTTATTATGTTTTTCTTTAAGGGACATGTGAGTGCAAAGGTGTGGTGGTCTCCGACGCAATTGAGGGACCTTTGCCGCTGGCTATTGCAGCTCCTCAAATTATGGTTATCCGCACTGCATTCAGAGCCTTTTTTGGTGTTTTCTTTACATGCTTTTGTGGCGTGGTCGTCAATGCGGTAGCATCTGAAACAGATCTGAATCTCTGTGAACTCCCCCCTCTCTATTTGATCGGGAGTGATTCTTACATTGAAAGCCAACAGTACTGTATCAGTGGCTTTTTGAGCCATACCTGTATCACTAAATACAATTTAAAGACATGTGCATGTTCTCTAAATTTGATTACTTCAACCACTGTAGCCCAGCTGTGCGTCAGTATTTGGGGAGGGATTTTGGGAGCTAGTCAGATATTTTTCAGAACGTTCACTGACTTTTGTGCCGTCAAGGCTTTTACGTCCTTCTCATTTTGGCACAGTGTTACATAGCTTTGAGGATTATCAATTAATCTAACCAAAGCAATAATGAGTTGGGAATATATTGTTGCGAAAACTTTCCCTTTGTCGGGCTTTTTCCTGGTTAGGGCTTTGAGAGGGATTCTTGCAGTTTCCCGCATGTTTGTAGTGGAATTAGTGAACCATGATACCCTTACTAGTGTATTAATAGAGGAAAAAGGAAAGGGCGGGGGGTGAGGGATATTATGACTTGCCTACTTCTATGTAATTATATATACTGCCTTCCAACTCTGGCGCCGTAGGATTTATATTCGTCGAATGGGGTTTTCACCCCTCCTTCTGAAGCGGAGGGTTTTAGGGTCACACGCGAATAGACTCGGTCTTTTAGCGCGAGCGCAAGATGTTTCTTAAGCCGGCGAAGCGAACTTTGTCTGACCTCAGATGGGACTTTCTGGGCTCTCACAATTGTCGCAGCTTTCTGTGATGGCCGCATTTCAGGTCATCGCGTAGTCTCGGGGCGCCTCATAATTTCGCACCTCCATTAGCGCAGACAAAAGGGGTCGCCTAGGTGTCTGCGGTCTCTCCCTCTATTGTAGAGAGGAGCGGCTTGTATCTTCCCTTTTCTCTCTGTGATCTCTCACACCTACTTATCAAGATTCTGCTAAACGTATCAATGATAGTTATTGGGTTATATTATCTGTCACCTGTAGCAAGATGTTAAGAAATCATTTCAGCTCTATTTCAACGCGAGTTTGAGTAACTGCAATTGCAATAATCCTTCACTTCATAGAATAAGGTAATGATAGTATTTGAATTATAGGATGTCAAGAAATTAATGTAGATTTTATAAAAATAGATTGCTTTTTAATATGCAAAGAAAATTATATTGCAAGGAAGTTTCCATATTCATTGACAATGTTTCTACCTTGTTTAATTAAGCAGTGAATTTCTTTTGTAAAGAATTCCTTTCGTTTTTTATGAAATACATGATTTAAAATAATTCTCCACATCTTTCATATCAGAGTAGACTTTGCCATTTAGGTATATAGTAATGACTCAAATAAAGTGTAATCAGATAGTCCAAGGTATGCTGAATATGGGAGATGAAGTACAGCTTTTCAAATAAGGCTATAAAGTTAGCCTTATTATTTGATTTTTACTTTAGTGAAAGGTAGATATTATTTTATCTCTCACGATGGCAAAGCAAGTTTATTTCTTATATTAGGCTATCATGGAAACACTTGATTGGATTAAGTGTTTTATATGTCAATCCGGTATACAGAAAAGCTATGTAAAAGCTTAAGATCCCCTATCATCTGTAAAGCTGAGAAATAACCCTGAAATACTTTGTGCATTTTACAAAGATGTTATAAATACCATCCAGAAGATGAAGTATTTGGGTGATTTGCCTGATTCTATACCTAGTATTAAGTGAGTTTAAGTGATGGTAACAATGATGGTTGTACTCAGAATGTAGTGCAGCTGATGATGCCGTAACCAGTAGTGTGACAGGTATGGCATTGAAAATCAAAGGTTGAGAGCGTAAGTAAAAGCTGAATTCAGTGTGTCTGTGAGTTCAGTAAAACATCGCATCAATGACAAGTACACCAGATAGGCTTTAACCACACTTTCAACATCACCATATGTACCGAGTGAGAGGAAATGAAAAGGTACTGAGGAAGGCTGCATCCTTGGTTTGAATAGAAAAATGAAAGAATGTGTTCGGCTGGTGGCTGACAAGTACATATTGGCTAATCTCGCCTTTTCAACATGGTTGCTATTGATGGGATTTATCATTGGCCATGCCTGACTAGCACAAGTTTATGACCGGCTGTAAGGCATCTTGTAAATAATACATGTAGTAGCTGTCCTGCATGTCCCTCTGTAGATCTCATCGCTAATTTTCACCTAGTGGTCCCCATATGTAAATGAAATGGAATAGAAAACATATTGTAGTCATATTTTTTTCAGCCATAATTCACATGTAGAACATTTAAGTTGTTATTTCAGTGACTGGACTTTTGAACTCATGAAGCCATATGTGTTTAAATAAAATTTGCATATTTGCCTAATTAGCAAAATAAATAAAAACATTGTTTTTTGCCTTGAAGACCCATTTAGTTGGATTCTATGTCTCTTAAAATTTGCACTTTGTCATCACTTTTGTTCTTAATACAAAATAAATCTGTATACTTAAGACAAAAAATGTGATTGATCTCATTTGTCCCTTTGGATAAATTTATTTGAATACCCTGAGTTATTTGCTTACCAAAGGGGCATTTTTATGATGATATTAAGTAAAAAGTCAATCTCTCTACTATTAGCCTGTACTTTAGCAACACGCGGAGACAGGAGCGCGAATGTCACGATGAGTCCGATGATTTCTATTTTTGCATGTGTGATTGTTCTTCTTCCGGTCTACAATTCATAATATAAAAGTGAAGAGACATTATAAATTTCCTGACAGGAAAAATACATTTTAAAATACAATACTTACATTTATTGGTTGCTCGTTGGAAGTTGGAGTGGTAGGCACTTCTGTCTTTTCTCTGTGCTCAGTGTGCCTATCGAAAAGATTATTCTGTCGTTCTTCATTTCTGAAGTAGACATATTCTTTGCCATTTTCCTGCTTCGACTTTTCAGCAATGGACTGTTCCGATCCTATTAATTCAGAGTCAACTTGGGTGGTAATTTTTGACCGACGAACTCTCTGTTGATGTTTCATAATTTCTCTTCGTTTAAAAGTAAGAGAACAATATTCACAACTGCAATTCATATAGCGGCATTGGTGATTGCGCTTCAGAGTTAGGATGTTATGATTCCTGCACTTATCGCAAGCTTGGCTTTTGCTGGATCTGGAATTAGATTTTTTTTTTAATAATCTTATTTTGGACTTAACTTAATTTAATATTAAGAAAGGAGGAGGGCCGATGCTTATCAATGGTGTTTTATGATTTTTATTATGCTTCCAAAATGCAATCTAAATTATTTCTACAAAATTAATTTTCAGTTTCCTTTCAATCCCACCTACTTGAATCAAATTCTACCCAGATCCTAAGATAGTCTACGAAGAATATCACTGTAGAGTAAATCTCATCATTTCAGAATTCCTTAAATAATATTGAATAATAGGATTACTGAATTGATCTAAGAGAAAAAGTATTATGTATTAATATTCAATCTTCATTATATGCAAACATAATAAAGACAGGTAATTTATATTTATTATATACCATTACAGCTTAAAAGATGTAATTAAATCATTTTCTGCCAATTATTTAACCTGATATAAAAATCGTATCGAATAACTAAGGAAGAAAGAGATTACACAACTTCTTACTTATTTTCAATGGAATTTGAAATATCTTCGATGTCTAATTTTTGGCTTTTTAGTTTTTGCTTCTGATGTCGCCAAACGCGTTGTTGATGCCGCATTGCAACTTGAGCTTTTTTAGTCAATTTGCACAATACACAAAGGCAGTCTCTGAAAAATAATAGATGGGTTAAAAATAAAAAGCTTACTCATAATATTATAATCGGACTCTATTATGAATGCAATGTAGAGTTCTGCATTTCACCTTGCTTCCTGAAAGCCCCTTCTCAACTGCGTTCATAGCAAGTCTACACCATCATTATTTACTACTTAAATGATTTGACGTTTTTTTGGCCAGATTTGCTACGATTTAGCTGACCGATGAAATCGGTGGGTCTTTGGCATCTATTCGGTTGTCAATAAATTCAAGTCGTTGTTTTTAAATGAAAGTAAAATAATTTTTATTTTACCCCCCAAAATATATTCAGGCTAAGAAGTTTCCATTATTCTTTATGATGTTTATTAAGCAGTGGAAAAGCTTTTGGATAAATTTATTCTGTTTTGAGTAAATAGATGATTTTATATCGTTTTACATTTTATAACAGTAAACTTGGCCAATTATATGATGTTTTAAAAACATAAATATATAATAATCACATGAGGCAATGCAAGATAAATTTAAAGGATGAGAAAGAACGTCCTAACATAAGGGTTCGATATGTTTTTAGGTAAAACATGCCAGGTGAGAGGTTAGTATTGTCATGAGGGAAGAGAATAAATACCCTTTCGGTTGACCATTGAAGAACGTTTGTCTTCAAGAGTTTTATTGACATGCTGCAATGGATGAACCTATAAGTAAGCAGTAACAGTTTGCTTAATTTAGACTGAGCTATAAAGAATAACAATTATCATATCTCAGCAAATGTAAAACATAGTCTTTTGCTGTTGGCGAGCAAATCTAAGAGGTGGAATAGATTTTTTATTTACTGTCAAGTTAATATTAGTTTTTGAGTTTAATATCGCAGTAAAGAAGCTAATTTTCATCTCTCCTAAAATTTATCTCAGTATAAATAGCTTAGGCTTATTCAGACCCAATAAAGAAGAAGGAAGCAATATTCGCTCGTTCTAAACCTTGCCCTTTGGCGACATATTTGAGCAAGACTTTTCTTGGGCATTACTATCTTAAAAAAAACATGAACATTGCTACCCCCAAAAGGCCTAAGCATTATTACAGCTTATAAATGGCTTACCTTTTAACAACTTGCCTCAAATTTTAAAGAATCTAAACAACTCTATGAAGTTAAATAATGCAAAAGGATGAAATCTTTCGTTGCATCATGTCAATAATCGAAATTTTCAGCTAGTGGAATTTATTCTACTCCGTGCATACATACAATACTACTCTCATCATTCAAAAATGAGTGACCTCGAAACGTGTACTTAATGCATGGACCAGTCGCGTGGTAATAGAGTCGTTAATCAGCGCCAAAAACTATACAAACATGCAAAACGGGAAATTGATCCGTGGGAGGTCGATCTAACTTGCTCATATCATAGAGAGGATCTAATAAAACTGTCACAAAAAACTTCTTTGAAAAAAAATTAATTTCGTAAAACATAATCACTAGAAAATGTGGAATACTGGAGGTGTGTAAAGTGCATAACAATGTTACTGATAAGAATGCTGTAGTCAATGAACAGCACATTCTAGACAATTTCGTTTTAGTCATGTTAACTCCAAAATGGTTGACGCTACCTTAAAAGACCTTATATCAGATAATACAGGTAGGGTTTCTTTACTAGTTCAACTTCTAAGACTTTCGTTTAATTATATCTTTGCCTAAGTCAATTTTCTTAAATTTTTCACTTTATCAAGGTATGTTTCCAGACTCCTTAACGTACGCTTGTATTACCGCGATCTTTAAAGAAGTTAGTTGCAATCCATCCAAACCTCGCCCTATACTCTGCCTACACTGGGAAAGTTACTTGAAAAAATATTCTAGCATCAGCTGTTATACTTCTTTTTACCTGAAAGTCTATAATATATGACTAGTAATTCCCCTTGAAACACATTTCATCAACAGAAAAAGAAAATAGTGGCGCTTACTGAGCGAATCTATAAAGATCCAAATGATAAAGAGATGGTAGCAACTTCTCTTTAGACTTATCTAAATAATTTAAAACAATACACTTTGGAAAGCTGCTCAGATAATGTGATTACGGTCAGATCCTTGCAATGGATCATGTAATATCTATTCAAAAGAAAACAATAATGTTGGCTTAAATTGTCTATGTCACGCAGGGCTATATTTATTTATTTGCTATGTGAATGATATTTCTACAAGCCAGGAAGCATACCGGGCTTTGCAGACCTTCTGTCACACTTGGCTTTTAGATCTTTAAAAAGGTTTACGTGTGTGATAGATAAATTTTCTTTAAAAAACTTAAAATCTACTTTTCTAGCACGTGTCATTAAAACGTCTTTTTAATTGTGTACAGGTGTTTCGATGTGGAAGTAAAATGAATAAAGATCACTGCTCTTCGGCACGTGGACTACAACAAATCCGTTATCAACAAGCAACTCAACGCCAGCCTGATAACCGTCCACAGAGTAGCGGAAAGGCTAAGAACGGGTAAAACCTCACGGATTGATCTCGTTCAGGCATATCTCGAGTTGTAAACCGTTAGGCTGTGAGAAAGGTATTTGAAAGTAGGCCGAAGCTCAAAATGACAGAGCTTGCGAAGCAAAACAACTCGGTAGTCTCAGTGCCCATCAATGACTAAGGAGGCAAGATCATAAAGTGCGTAGAAATATACCTCCTCACCGATCACATGTTGAACAACTTCGGGAATGCTGTCGTCACCTTCTCAATGACTTGAAATTTATGGCAATCGAATTCTCATTTTTTCGCTAAAAAAGAACTTCACGGCAGATCCGGTCATTAACAAGCAGAACGATCGCTTAATAAGCTTCTAACAGGACGTTTCCGACGTCCGCTCCCTGTCCACGATAAATCCACCGTAAAATTGTCGGTCAAAATGAATTGTATCAACGACGAGCCTCCGAAGCCCAATCAGAAATTATCATTAGGAATAACGCACACTGCCACACATCAATTCATTCAAGACCTTCCTGGACGACGAGTACACCGCTCCTAGGAAATGTGCTCTACAGACTTCCACCCTGAAATCATGTCAAACTTTTTTAAAACACTCCGAGAGACGTCTAACGCGAGGAACCCCAAAACATTTCAAGAACTCTAAGAAATTCTTCAAGATGAATAGAACAACATACTTTCTAAATATCTCAACAGCTCATTCTGTGACATATGTCAAAGGTTCATATAGAATAAAGACATCCACACTAAATAATAATTTGTAATAATGTTTTCCACTTAAAATTTGATCGTTGAATATCAATAAAAACTTGTTTATGCTCTTGTTTGGATCCTTTTGAACACTATTTTTTATAGTAAATTACTTATCGGTTGATATTTCGTTTTATGCCTCCAAATTTGGCTAACCTTGACCCATGAGTATTTCATACCTGTAGCTTATCGTTAACCATTTTTAGTAACCATAGATTATTCCTGGCTTAAGTTATAGAAGTTATTGTGATTAAAATATAGGCATTTTAGTCTTTTGATAAATTATTCTGGTCATTGAGTATTAACTTAAGTTGCAGCATAATAGCAATCACGGGCATACCAAACCGTCCCACCTCATCCATAGAAAGAGCAAAGTTAGTGATACAATTTCAGATAAGACCCTTCACCCCCTATTGCAAATCTCACTTCCAACGTACTCGCACACTAGAGTATTTCGTGCCAATGTTTTTGAACCCATTTTTTTCTCACAAAAAAGAATTATTCAAATACGTTTAAACAAGGTTTCTAACACACACAGACCCTTCATTTCAGAGGCTCGAAATCCTATCTCAGCAAGACCTTTTCAAATATTGAACTTTAAATTGTTATACAAAATATTTTACTTTCCCCTAATTGCTCGTATTCTGCAGGCATGAAAAATGGCTATCTCTCCTGAGATGTGATTGTCTCTTTTTGGAGAAAAATCAAAAAATGTTCTTACAATCAGAAGTATTTTGTTACTTATTAAGGCCTCAATGTCTGTAATAGATTAACGGCTAACTTAAGGTCAGTGAGGTCACTTAATGACATTTAAATAGCAATTAAAATACTATACTTAATCCAGCATCTTGACTCATGTCGCTCTTCTAGCCTCTTAACCTCATTTCGTTAGTCTCCTTGCCATTTCCATTTCCCAAACCCCCAACTCTTCAAATTCTAATATATTTTTTCCTCTTCCGTTACTCTTCGCCTCTTCTCTCATAGGACTGTATATACTTCTATATTACACTGATGTATACATCTGGACTATGCTAAATGAGAAGGTTTAATCAATAAAAATTAAAGATATGATGAGGGAACACATCATAAATGAATGTGTTGAAAATTACGAAAATTTGGAGATAATGCATCATCGGGTTCATCGGGTGAATCTTTCAAAGTTCATCAAACTTTGCATCACAAATAGTGAAAATCACATTGAAGATGTTATTTATCAATATTTCAATTAAATATATTGTAGTTCAATTGAAATAATATGTTGTTACTACTTTTTTTCTAAATATGTATTTTGTCTGTGTACAGACCTTAGGGATATCCTGTATAACACAATCTGATGGCAAACAAACAGCTCAGCTCTATAAAGTTATTATTATCTTATTATAATGATCCTAGCTTGTGTTTGTTTCTTTAAGGTCTGTGTTTCTGTCTTTGCTTTAAAAAAAGTGAAATGATTTTTATTCTTATACACCAATTTTGAATGTGTTGTGAAATAAAAATCCCTTTTCTCTCGCACATATTCTTAATTTTGTGATGTGATCGAAGCAAATAGGCTCCATGAGCCTAGCAAAAAACGATCCTATGGTGGATTTTGGCTAGTTATTCAAAGGTAAACACGATTAGTCTTCTTCTAGTTTTGAGTACTTCTAAATTTAGATCTATTGTAGTTACCGACAGTGCACAAACCTTCTGCTCGATTTGAAATATAAACCTCTTAAAAGCTCGCTATCTCTGATTGCAGAATCTAATTTACAATAGTTTAGTGGCGAATTAGAGAGAAAAAATGCCTTATTGATATGCATATCGGAAGATGACCACAAAAAGAGAAAGGTAGAAATAAAATTATAAACTTGAAATCAGATCTTTCAGATAATCAAAGTAAATATGTTACTAAGGGATTGAAATTGGCATGTAAGTAATAAAGAGGACAGAAGTGTTAAATTTGCATGGAAAGCTGTGATTGCAATTGGGAACATATCTTCATAATTTAGGGATCATTCAAGCAACATCCAATTTCACTTGCAAATTGCTCGAAATTGAAATCAAAACTGCTACCATAATCATCTAATTAAAAGTAACTTTAATCCTTTATATAATTAAATATTCATCAGCATAGATTGATCATTGTAATGTGTTAACAATAAAATACAAAAGTAATTTTTTTTATTTTCTCTAAAAACTATGAAAGAGATCTTGCTGTTAAACTTGTCCATTAAATAATTTCTTTATTTCCGCTATATTTGCGGCCAAATTCAATAATAGTTTGTGTCTTTATTCATAATTTTTTAACATATTTACATTTATTTTATATGCTCAGTAACACTAATATATAAGAGGTTCAAGGCTCCGCAATGAGGTTTGAATCTATATTTTCAGTTATTGTGCTCTTTCTGCAATATATTTTCCAAGATACCTTGTATTTACCCCACCAACAAGCGGTTAAGGTTCACGAGACGTCCTATTTAGTTATTCGTAACTTCGACTTATCACTATACCTTCCATATCCTTGCCCTCTGTTCTTAACACATTTTTGATGTATACAATTATAAAGTTTACACCCTTCTTATCAACTCCTATTTAGGAAGATCTCCAAATAGCTGAATCCACTTACAACGTTCAGGGACTGTTCAATTTTCCTTGGTAATAACAAGCATTTTTATTTCCATTCACCTTTTGGGCTTTACTTAAACCACGTTTGTTTGACATATTTCACGGACACATATTTTAGTTAGCTATGTGGTTACACTATAAACCCGGTTTCACGAGCAGAGACCAAACTTTAAAAGAAAAGTATTCGAAGAAACGTGTGATTACAAGGCAGGCAGTGTAGCATATTCCTAATTGTGTTGGAGAAGTGACGGTTTGAATATCAGACAACTAGGATTTTCCATATCTAACTAGGTTTCTTGTAGGTAGGAGGCGCTTAAAAGAATTTATTGATTGACAAGTCATCCGAATAGTTTAATATTCGCTTTACATTTTATCAGTTCATGTATCAACGTTCTTGAAATCTTACTCCAGTGATTTACCGGTACGTTAACCAAAGCCACTGTTCCAATATCTTGATTTTGACTTAACATAATTTGTGAAGTTAACTAACTTAATTGTACGAGTAGACGAGGTCCCCTGAACAGTTATTGCGTTAATTTAAGACGACGATAGCGCCGTCATTCCTAGGGTTATAGAGCCTTCTAATAAAAAAGTTATAGAAAAAATGTTATTCAGCTCATCAAATTACATAAGAATACATATTTTTTTATGAAATTCTAACTAAATCAAGTTTCTCAATACTTTGTTACTTTTTCTAAGTTCGAAGAGCTCTTTACTCCGTCTTCGCAATATATCTTCTTCCGTCCGGTAGCGCCCCACCGACGCATGCACAAACAAGCTGCCCCTCACCAACGCAAGCGCAACCCAGTAGAAACCTAACGCCGCATGCCTGACCTGCTATGACATAATTTTTGACCAATTACAAGGCATATAGGTTCAGTCCTACATTGCATTTTCTACGGGCGATTGTTAATTTCAGTTGACTTCATTTGTTCAAAATGATCTATGAAGGAGATTGCAATCTCAATCTCAAACGTTTATTTATCGAAGTTTTATTTAATCGCGAGTCTGCACTGCCATTTTTAGTTTGGCAGAAGAGAAAAATTCTTTCGGAGATATCTCGCTCTTCACTTCTTCTGCCCAAAGTTTCATTGACAAAAGGATCGGTTTCACTATTTTTGGAATGCTTATGACTGTAGTTAAGGAGCGCGGTAGAAACAATAGAGGCCTAACGACATTTAGCAATTGTCTTTTGAATTTGAATTTAATGTTACGCATTCGAATTAGGAATATTACGAGTTTTTAAAAAAAATTGGAGGCGGTGCAACCCCCATAATTAAGAGTGGGTATAGGGGTGAAGCCCCCTATTTCGAAAGTACTTTAAAAATCATAATTTGGGGCTGAAATAGCCTAAAGTACGCGGCACTGTCGTCTTCTCAATTTATTGTTATTGAATTTCACATAGAAATCATAGTGACAATCGCTGACAATCGCTGACAATCCCTTTTTATCCAAAGCGGGCAATGTTAAACTAGAAAAGGGGTAAAAAAGAGCCACATAGCTATTCTAATTGGTTGTGGATATAGACGGCCCTTTCTGCAAGTTTCGAGACTGGAAAAGTGATGCGTTATGTGTGCAAAAGAAAGCATGTTGCAAAGAACTGTGTGTGAGTGTATGAAACATTTGAGGGATATGTTTGGGCACACTGTTATCACTCGGCGGAACGCCTGAGTGGCTGTTGTTTCTTAGGAGCCACAAAAACTTTCTACTCTACACTCTCTGGAAATATAACCAAGTACCTACAGGGTGTCCAAGATTCACGCACCATGGGAAAAATAGGTTAGGTTGTTTTCGGTTTCTCATAAGCCAATACACTTTTTTCACACCCTATAGATGAAAATTCCAACGCCATATGCAATAAAATTCAAGAGAAACCCTTGGGAACGCGATTATTGTGACCTTTGTTGTTTTTAGTCACAATAATTTTGTTTTTACATTTTACAATTTCTGTTCGAATCTCTATAAGGAATTTCTTGATCCATTCCTGAAAGACATTTGCTTTTATTAGAAATATTTTAAACCCAAATCTACCTTCACATTAATATACTTACAAGTAAAAACAATGGTGTCCTTTTTTAGGTGTGTTAAAACCATGGTTCTTACATAGGGTGCAGTGCTGAGTTCTTTTCGAGACGCTTATGGCCATTATGAAGTTTTCTGAAAATAAAAAATGAACTTTTCAGGATTCAAGAATTTAACTTCAACCATTTTTCCATAAAGTCTAGTGACGAGCTTTAACGTCATTAAGAACTAATTCATTTCGACTACTTTATACCTTATTAAGCAGAAAGGCTACCCATAATCTTTTCCAGGCCAGATTGTTCCTTGATAGTGAGAGGGTACTCTATTTTGGTATCTCGTTCAGTCTGTGATTTGGTAAAATAACAGAATAGTTGGCAAGTAGATATAGAATGAAATGATGTGAGTTAAAATATTTGGGGATTAGACCAGAATGCGACAAAATACTCCAAATAAAGGAAAATATATTTTTTTCTTTTACTAAGACGGAAAGAATAATATTCCGTATTAATAATGAATTTATTTCATACGCCAAGGGTGAGTTCAGATTTACAACCCCAAGAAACGTTGACGTACAGGATTGATAGTAAACAATTCCTCTACAAAAGAACCCTTTTAATAATTAAATTCTAAAAACCTAAAATGACCTCAAGACTTCATTGTAATGTTTGTATAATCTTGGCACTCGTATCACTTCACGCATGTAGGATAATTCTTCTCTTTATCACTACGCTGTGACACCTGCATCTTAAATACTTGCATATATTTACGAGTATATATGTAGCTTGATCAAATATCCTGTGGTACAGCTGTTAAATAAATATTCAATGCTAGTGAGTATAGATTATGATGCAATATGTTCTTAAATATACCAGGGTGTTCAATGAGTTATCGGCCTAACATACAAAGAAGGGTTACGCGAGCCTACCGCAGCTGGATCACGTTCACACATATTCCAAGAGGTAATGCACGGGGCTGGCATCCTCCCAGCGCATTTTGTTTAGTTTAACGATGACTTTTCCTGAGTGATGATGGCGCCTTCCGGCAAAATGCATGAAGTTGTTGAACAGCAGGATGTGATAAAGTTTTTCCGTGAAGGGAAAGTGCCCCAGTTGATTCATGAGAAGTTGAAGACAACACTAAGGAACAGTGCCCTATCTTATTTCCTGTCAACCGTTGGGCTGCTCTCTTCAAGCAGGGCCGAGACTCGTGTGGGGATTACCCACGAAGTTGTGGTCCGTCAATTGCAGTCAACAAGGAAACTGTGGCCATGGTGGAGAGCATGGTCATGGATGATCGCCGAATCTCTGTGCGATACATTGCTTCTCAACTCGGGATAAGTAGTGGATCTATCGTTCTCATTTCATACGATCATCTCAATCTTTCCAAGGTGCCTGCTCCATGCTTTCTTGAAATGCTGACGCCTCAGCATAGGAATAACCGGATAATGACTTCAACGGAGATGTTGACCCTCATGAGAGCGGATCTGGAGGGATTCATGGCTCGAATCGTAACCGAGGATGAAACGTGGGTTTCTCACTTCGATTCGGAACTCAAAGCGAATTTACGCAATGTAGACATCCCTCCTCTCTAACACCACGAATATTCAAGGTCATGACCTTGATGAGATCCTCCTCGTGGACCTCTTGAATCAGTTGATTCATGAGAAGTTGAAGACAACACTAAGGGACAGTGCCCTATTTTATTTCCTGTCAAACGTTGGGCGGCTCTCTTCAAGCAGGGCTGAGACTCGTGTGAGGATGACCCACGAAGTTGTAGTCCGTCAATTGCAGTCAACAGGGAAACTGTGGCCATGGTGGAGAGCATGGTCATGGATAATCGCCGAATCTCTGGGCGATACATTGCTTCTCAACTCGCGATAAGTAGTGGATCTATCGTTCCCATTTCATACGATCATCTGACCTTTCCAAGGTGCCTGCTCCATGCTTCCTTGAAATGCTGACGCCTCAGCATAGGAATAACCGGATAATGACTTCAACGGAGATGTTGACCCTCATGAGAGCGGATCTGGAGGGATTCATGGCTCGAATCGTAACCGAGGATGAAACGTGGGTTTCTCACTTCGATCCGGAACTCAAAGCGAATTTACGCAATGTAGACATCCCTCCTCTCTAACACCACGAATATTCAAGGTCATGACCTTGATGAGATCCTCTTCGTGGACCTCTTGAATCAGTTGATTCATGAGAAGTTGAAGACAACACTAAGGGACAGTGCCCTATCTTATTTCCTGTCAAACGTTGGGCTGCTCTCTTCAAGCAGGGCCGAGACTCGTGTGAGGATTACCCACGAAGTTGTGGTCCGTCAATTGCAGTCAACAAGGAAACTATGGCCATGGTGGAGAGCATGGTCATGGATAATCGCCGAATCTCTGGGCGATACATTGCTTCTCAACTCGCGATCAGTAGTGGATCTATCGTTCCCATTTCATACGATCATCTTAACCTTTCCAAGGTGCCTGCTCCATGCTTCCTTGAAATGCTGACGCCTCAGCATAGGAATAACCGGATAATGACTTCAACGGAGATGTTGACCCTCATGAGAGTGGATCTGGAGGGATTCATGGCTCGAATCGTAACCGAGGATGAAACGTGGGTTCCTCACTTCGATCTGGAACTCAAAGCAAATTTAAGCAATGTAGACATCCCTCCTTCAACACCACGAATATTCAAGGTCATGACCTTGATGAGATCCTCCTCGTGGACCTCTTGAATCATAGCAGGATCATTAACGGACCATGCTATGCAGATCTACTGGGGAAGCTTCTGGAGGCTCTCCTTCGGAAACGACGAGGAAAAGGGACCCGAAGTGTTCTTCTCTTGCAGGACAATGCACCTGCATACACGAACATGGTTGCCATGAACAATTGGTGACTTGCGGTTTTGAATTGTTGCCTCATCCCCCTTATTCGCCCGATGTGCCACCCTCAGACTTTCACCTTTTCCGGCACATGATGATGACGAAGAGACCAAGGAGAAGATCATGGAGGATTTGGTGGATTCAACCCATTATTCTTCAGGGAAAGATTTTCGCAATTGAAGAAGATACTAGAGAAGTGGATCAATGTCAGAGGCAATTACGGTGAGAAATAAATAAAACTATTTGAGTAAACCTTTGCTCAAGTTTTGCTTCTTCTGGGTTAGGCCAGGAACTTATCGAACACCCCCCCATAGGATGAAAGTTCCATATTACAGGATGAATGATGATGCGATGTCTGCTGTAGCATAGGCTACCTTGTTCCAGCTGGCATCTAGAGGATATAGTTCTTCTGGCCCCCAATACCCGCAGTTTGCCACACCTCGGCACAAATACCTACAAGATGTTCTGTGTCTATATAACTTCCTCACTTTTCACTTCCTCTTTTTTCCACTTCCTTTACAGACCTCTCCTTAAAAGTATTTGGACTGAAATCCCCTTTTTGCTATTGTGCTTAATATTAGAGGTAAAAAGTACGCTAAATCATTTCAAAGGTCCGAAGGAGGAGAACAATCTCAATGATTCGCTTGGCTTTGAGTGAGGCAATGCAATTCCGGAAGATCAAAATGATCTTAATTTTGAATAAGACGTTGCACTTAGTTAACTGTTTTTACAAGGGCGTTAAAAATTTATAAGTGCCAAACGTGCAAAATATAAAGGAAATATTTGTAGATTTTGATAGCGTGATTTTTAAACCATTTACGGAAAAAAGTATTTTACTGAATAGGAATTATTGGAGGATCAAATACATTGCCTGGTTTCTTGTAATTCACCAGCATATGACAAGTGATAGAGAGTTATATTAAAATAAATGCAGCGTTTGTGTTGAATTTTCTAAGGATATACGAAGCTAAAGAGTTGAAAAGGATATGAAACAAAATTAAGTTCTAGAGATGGTACATAGAGGGAGGGTAGCACAACCTCTAAATTGCTCAGAACTGCAGCTGATATGCGTTAAGAAACTAGAAACGTCCCATTATGCCATTATAACTAGTTAAATATTTCTTGATTTATGCTAAAGTTTGAGAATGTGAAAATGATTTTTTTTTTTGGTAGTATATCGTTTTAGGAACATTATGATTCGTCTTCATTCTCATTAGTCTCTTTTTTACACCGTGAGGTCGGCGGTTTAACGATACAGGAAGTAACCCTTTCATCATACCCAGTTCATCTTTCTTAAACAGAATATTTCTGGGTTTTTTATTTATACCCATAATCATATCTTTTCTCACACTTCGTACCAATTCATTCCTCAATCTTTCTAGCATCCTCTCATCCATCTCCCAAATCAAATTGCATTCCGTTCGCACTTTATTTTCTTTCAAAACTATTGACTTACACCCATGCTCTAAATTGAATCATCATACTCAGAGGCAACTCTATTTCACATTACCAGTCACTACTGCTTTGTTGCGGATCTCTTGGTAGCCGAGTGGATACGGCGTTGGTCTGACAACGTCGCGGTATCGAGTTCGATCCCGGCAAGAGTGGACTTAGAGATCTGGCTGCCAATTGGTGGACGCGCTGTGCTTAGCTCTGTACTCTGGTAGGTAGATCTTACACTTCTCATATAGCCACTTACAGCTCTGCTTTTTTTGCTCTGTGTATCTATATCAACATATCTCTGCGCGGAACAAGTCCCTCTACCCCAGGGCGACGAAGGTTGCACACGAACGCTGTTTGGTGTCAAAAACATAATATTTACTGACACATCTCTCCAAAAAGAACCGGACCCTGGGGCCCTCGGATCGATTGTCATACTGACCTTTATGTCTATTTCATTATCCAGTCGGGATCTGCGTGGATAAAGGCAAGTTGGTGAACCACTATTAATACTATTGGTATAATGCCTTCAAGGAGCAACATCACGGACTCTGATAATACACATTACCACTTCATCTTCAATCTTCATCTTCCACGCAATCAAGATTTTCCAGAAAAAATTAAGGCGAAAACCAACACTCCTTTTAAAAGGAGGTGTGAGTCCGGGAGAATGCATGGCCATGTTCGGGCTCCGGGGTTGGAGTATTCTCAGTTCGGCTTCTCTTCCTCGGCCTATTCAGCCTGGTAGGAAAAATTTGACATCGCCCTGGAGTCGTTGAAGCACGCTAGCCTCCGTACGACGACAACGTGGTAATCCAGATCGTAGAGTGGCTGAAGTGATCAAATGTGGGCTTAATAACGTTCCGTGTTCAGAGCCAGCTACTGCGTTCGACACTTTAATCAAGATTTCCCCCCAACGAGGGCATCTCCCGCAGAATGTTTGTAAGGAGAGATCCATAAAGAGAGTGATGGTGAAAGGGGGAATGAAAATATTTATAAGGTATCTTGACGCGGAGGGAATGTCAATGCAGCAATGATCTCTTACATTTGACAGCCCCTGGCGAGGGATATTAAAAAAATTAAGCATTTAGATACCAACAACGACCACGATGGCGAAGAGGGATGAGGTAAACCACCACCACCAAATTGAAGATGTAACAGCCTACATGGCCCCTCCCTCATTGAGAGGGCTTAAATAAAGGATATTAAATTCCCTCACACACTCAGTCGCTTTCAGAAGGGCTCATGGGCATGGCTTACCAGTAAACTCGTAGGTGAACTAAGAAGTAGTGGAGAAATGTGTAGTATAATAAGTGTCTGGAGCGATTGCGTTCACCATGCAAAAGTGGCACGTTTTGTTTTTAGCACATCTTACCCGGTGGTGTATAAGACATCACTTTACAGCACAACATCCAAACAGATGTAAAATATATTTATAGTCGAACTGAGTGAAGGCTATGGTAATCAATAATATTGAAAAAGAGAGAAGATTTACATAGAAACGACCAAGAGAAGAAACTTTAAATCTAATATGGAATTACCTGCAGCACATTTAGATCTAAAACTGTTTTTTCCTATAACCGTCTATAGTTACAGAGCGAGTTAAAACTGATTAATATAATTGTAGAGTTTTGTGGGAACGATATATATTGAAACCATAAATGGGATAGATTTTAAAATTTTGCCATAACATTCATTAAAATTAGTGCTTAAGCTGAGGTGACTGCAAAAGTTATCCTCGTTCACTAATTGTTCCCAGATATATAAACAAAAATAGGGGAACGAATTTAGCTTGAGATAAGTGAACCATTATATCTTTCATCATTTTGCCTTGAAACTACGTAAACATATATATTAATGCAAAATTATGTCCTTTATTTCACTTATAATTTTTATATTAAAAAGCAGTACTATTCACATGTAACTTTTAAAATGAGAGCAAAACATAGGGAAATATTTGAAAGAGTTTTTAAAAAGAATTAATAGCTTGTAACAGACCAGAAAACAAATGCTTTAAAATCTCTAATACGTAAAACTAGCTGCAGTCCTACAGTCTTGCATACCTTTCACCGTTCCACACGGCTAAGACCATGCAAGAGTGGTAGGTGTAAAATTTGCAATTCGGTTTGAAGTACTTTTGACTGCCACATTAGCCCTATCTCAATCACATCGAATAAAACTTGTGGGCGCAAGTCAAGGGTAAGATCTGCAAAAGCTACCACAGCAACGTCGACAAGCTGAAGTGCTCCATTAACCGCGTGTGGGCCAGCATGAGGAAGGAATTTGTCGGCAACGTGTGCGCGACCTTCACGTCTCTCCTGGAGGACACATTGATTAATATTACAATTTCAACACATTTATATATTAAAATAGAAAAAGTGACAAACTAAACCAAAACTATCATTGTGTCCTTTGTTGAGAACATCGTAACGAGTGTAACATGACTTTTGCAAAAACCGGTATATTTGAAAGTAACTGGACTAAAGAGACTTAGATTTCTTCGAAATAACATTTAGAAACAAAAATTTAACAGATCAGTAAATTGTAATCTATCACTTTGGAACCAATAATTTCTAGAACCTTTTATTGCTCAATCTTCACACACAGAGAGCTTATACTTGTTGCATACAAAAGCCAGTCATTCTCTCGTTGTCTTTGATGATATCGTCGCATATGGCGCGGGATTTTACTGTGGTATATCTTGTGGCAATATTTTTTTGCATGATAATGTAGTTACTAAATGAAAGCAACACAACCCGACCACCTCGGAATCCAGACGCATTCAAAGGAGGATATACTCAACCCAGGAATGAAGCTCCCTTAGAAGGTGCGATCAAGAGTGATCTTTAGGACCATGAGCACGAAATATGTGGAGACATCAGTTACTATAGGTCCATATAGCCAAAGAGGTTGTGAAGTGTTCCTAGTAGGCCAGTAAATAGGGACCCACAGGGCGCTAGGTAAAGATGAATCGTTCTCATTAGATGTATGTACAGAATATTAAGAGAAGCTCGAGTAACAACGCATCTCTTTCCGATGGAACACATAGGAAGAGCGCCTAGTCGATCGCAAATCTGATAAAAGGGAAACACACCGCACTGGGCAAAGAAGGTACTTTATAATGCCTAGGAGTATCACTAAGAAACATCGATCGCAAAATTAAATCAGACTGAAGGAAAATATGGAAAAGCTATACGCATCTTCTAGATACAAAGTGACTTCATTGTAATCTACAACCTAGAGAAGGATGTTGAAAAGCTGTCTTGAAACAAAGGGATCGAATAACTAAAGAAAATTAGCTTGATGCTCCAAATCCTTTTACAGTTAGCATCAAACAGAAGTGTGATATTACGCAAGAAAGATATAGGGGTGGGAAGACAGCAAGAAAGAAATGAAGAGGGAAATAGAGAATTAAGGAATCAAAAGACAACGTGCAATACACACCAGATACTTCCCAGAAAAATTCAAGTAGCAAAAATGATCTTCGTCCCCAAACCATGAAAACGACAAAGTCACATTAACAGTCATATTCTTATATCGCTAATGTATTTCATTGGCACCGTTGATTACTTAAAATGAAATCAATAAAATACAAAACAGCCCAACTAAGTTAGCTCCAAACTGAGCCATTAATAACTCAAAAAATAAAACCTGATAAACATAAAATCTAACTACAACAAAAAAACCCGACAATACACCCACCTAGACACCCCTCAAAATAATCGACGTTAACCGGAAAGAATTTTTACAGCCCAAAATAAATTAACCGATAAGGATATATGTAAGTCATTAGTGTAAAATGTTAACAAAACTAAAAAAAGACAAATATAAAATTCAATAAACGATAGTGAAAAAATAAAGAGAATGCTAAGTGAAATTAAATGAAATGTGCGATAAGTGTAAAATACTAACTCAAATCAAAAAGTAAAAATAGAAATGTGAAAGTGTTAAATGAATGAACAATAATTAAGTAAAAAATCCAAATTTAAGTGAAGTTAAGTGTATAATCAAAGTGAGGTAAAAAACTTAAGATGAACGAACTTAAATAGAAAGAGTAAATTTAAAATATAAACTAGTAACTACAAATATACACTATAATATAACCATCATAAGCGGAAAACAGCAAGTATTATAACCTCAAACAACCAAAATACGTATAGGAGGCATATATTCCATAATAAACACACCAATGAGCAAGAGAGAAAGTCCCTCCACTGACCTGTGGCGGTTTGTAATAGGATGATAAATGATTATTGCATTGATGGTTTCCCATGGTTCAAATCACTTACAATTGCCTTTGAATGGCTGAATGAGGGTTCTTCCACTAGATGACGACACCCAGCGCCAAAGCCGATGGCAGATTTCAAATCTACAGGGTGAATAATCCTATGTACAATGGTCATATGGGTCATTTCATGGCTCTAAATGGGTACAATTGGACTTTACTCCTTGTAGGGAAATCGATATCCTACCTCAAAGCTGAGGCCCTGCTCGGTAACCGCAACGTCCTGGCATTTTTGGCGGCGTAACCTATTACTTAGCTCCCCCCTCTCCTTTCGCCTTGAGTATCACCAGAAAGGCCTTCGCCCAACCACATAATGCACTACTCATCACATGTAGGGCCCGGTGAGCCTAACGTCTGTCAAACCGGCAATATTTCCCCTAAGAACGGGGATTTAATTTCACTTCATTGACGAAATTAGAGGAGAGTTGACCAAATGCCAGAAGGTGCCTTTAGGGCTCGGTGAAAGACGCTCTGAGAAAAACCGTTAGAGGAGGAGACTTAATTTCACCGTCCTCCCCCTCCCCTCCTTCCCCTACCCTCATTGGGTTGGCGAAGTATATATGCTGATTACTGCCGAAGAACACGAGAGATCGTGTTAGTCATCGAGACAACGAAGACCGGCTAGAGGCCCGGCAACCAACGAAAGGGACACAGAAGAAGCTCATGCTGAGCCAGTTTCTGGTGATCACACCGAAAAGTAGCATCTTGTATCAGGAAGATTGAGTTTGCGATCGAGACGAAGTCCGGCGAAGTGCCCGACAACCCTACGAAAGGAGCACAAAGGAAGCTCATGCTAAGCCAGTTCCTGGTGGGCACACCGAACTTTGAGTTAGCTTGTATTGAGAAACAAGCTTAACTATCTCTTCTCAGAGAAACCCCCTATCCCGGCGTACAACAAAACCCAGAGATAGTCCTGGCCATTGAGGAATACCCCAAAGTGAACTCCCTCAACCACTCTCCTTCGTCTAAGGATTCACTCGTTTGCTCATAGCTCATCAGTGCGAATTATTCTCAGATTAACCCAAAGATTGGAAGAAGCATACTTTCGCTTTCCCGTGGTGAAATCATCTTACCAAGACAACGTGCTTAACGACATCCTTCGCATGCACCGAATTCATCTGTGGCTTTAAAAATATCCCCCACTAGACAAACATCTGGGAGTGGCCGTGAAGACGTCCATGCGCCTACTCTAAACAACATTCTTGAGGCGACATAAAGATTGAGGCTAAGGCCAATCTCAAACCCGATTCTCTTGTGGTTTTTAGAGGGAAATAAATTCCATCATCTGTTCCTTGGAAGGGCAATTAGCGTTCATATTAAAGTGAGCTTTGGGTCAACTATTACTGTATATTAAATTGTTTAATTTAGCAAGTCTCACTTAAACCTGTTCAATTCCAAACTGTGTAGTTTATTGTTAGATTTCAATTTTTTTTCACTTTTAATTAAAGGTCTAGTTTCTTAGAGGTATTTAATTCAATCCTCGAAACACTGAACATGGCACTATAAACCCTTAAAGATTAAAATAACGTAATAATAATAAATAATAAAAATATGGCACTCTTAGAGAAAACTTAATCATGGAGTTTTCGAAGTACATATCAAACCTATACGTACGTACACCACCACTCGGTCCTTGCAATACCACGACACTCCTTTTGAAAATTGGACTTTATTCCTCTTGAAAACAAAAGCGACGTCTAGACCTGACGCTTCGCCGCAGGTAAAAACAAAACTAGAGGTTAGATATTAGCATTTATCGGACTTCCTTCTCCTGCCTGTCTAATTAAGCAACTCACACAAATTATTTTGAACTTTACTTTCCTGCTGCAATGATTTACAAAACGTTTGGTTTTGCTCCTTGTTGTACAGTTTATGGCAAAATGATACGATCTATACGACAAGAAACTGAAAAATTAGCACAAAATATAGAAACAAAATTCTTGGAAATGCTAGCAATGGGCTTACTAGGCAGTCATTTGGATGAAAGAGAAGATATAAAAGCGTTCCAGGAAATATTAGAGCATTACTTTCAAAACACGCAAGTCAAGAAGAGGACTGAGAAAATAAAAGAGCAAGAGAAAGCAAGGTAGAAATGAAAAGGGAAGGTTGTTATTATATATGTGGAAAGAACAATAGCCCAACTCTGAAATGTTTAACATGCACATACTTCACATGCAAAACTCACATCGAAATAACATACAACTACCTGTTAAATATGTCGCGTCAATGTTGACATATATAAACAGAGAATAAAAAATGTATATATAAAATTCTAAATTATGAAAAGAAAATAATTTTTACATTTCCCCCCAAATTTCGCGTATTCAAAGGTATTTTTATGTTTACGTTCATTATGATACATCAAACTAAGGTTGCACAATTTATTATGAATAGAATAACTTTATTTTACAATGGAAGAAATTATTTGTCTTTAAAGCCATCAAAGGCTTACACTGTATACCTGTAGCCAACAGAAATTTAAATAGGGAAACGCCAGGTTAAAGGTGTATTTGGTATTGCCCTCAAGCGCGGAAAGCCACAAATATATATCTGAAGGTCCTCCCGATATTCTTTTGAGCATATTTGCATTCAATATTGAATGTTTATTAATTCTTACATTAGTAATTGCCGTTCATTGTAAAACTATGAAATGCTACGATGTTAAAAAGGCAGGCGACTTATAGGCTCGGTTTGAAGATAGTTTTATGAGCTATTGGATGGGTAAGTCAGCCATGCACTTGTCCCTTTTGTTCTAGCCACGTTGGAGACAGTGCTTCAATTCTCGTCTGCCTTCGCAATTTCTGTTCCTGACCCGTTTTCTCTCTTCATATCACACTTCACGCGATATTTCATCCAAGATTGACAAATTATTATAACATTTTTATGGAGATGATGATTGTAGTATATTTAGTTATATATATACAAGAAAAGCGATTTCACCACTCCTCCTTAAAGATGGAGCTTGCGCTTCGCAGGCAAACCTTCGGCCCATGGCCAACGTCTTATCCGGCTTTGACAATGCTCTATTGGTCTGAATATTCTTTGAAATACTCTTGGTCTATTTATTTTTAAAATGACTGATTATTTTCTAGGCCTAAATGCCAAACCAAAGTTTTATCGGAAGTCTTTTTAAATTGGGAAGAACAATCCTGAAGATTCTTTTTTATCTCCATCTAAATTTGCTCTAATAATTTCATGTTTATTCGTTCTTAGGGGCCAGTAGCTATTTTCTCTTTATAATAATTTTTTATTAATTTGAACTTAGAAAAACTGCGCTCGCAGCTTGACACGCTGACAGACTATATTAAAAATACTCTGAGTAAAATCGTCAAGTTTCGCACCGAATTTCGAAAATCATCTTTGATGATGAACATTAGGAGCTACAGAGCCACTTCTTTCCACTTTTTCTCTTTAGAGAACACACTGTAAACAATAGTTCCCTCAAAAGCTTGGGTTAGCAATGATAAATTTTCTTTCGCATGTTCTTTTTTAATTTATATATTGAGTTGTTGGAAAAATACATCCCCCTTGCTATCGTAGACCTCCCTATTGTTTGGTAGAAGTATATTAATGATGTTATTGGCTTGTAGCCTAGGTCAAAAGAAGTTTATTGTTTTTGTACTAAACTGAATTCACTCTTCTTTCAAATAAATTTACCCATGAGGTTGAAAATGATCGAAACCTTCTGTTCCTAGATTTCTTTTTCAGAGAACCACGTCTGGTTTTAAATTTTCCGTTTATCGTAATCCTAAAAATTCTAGCTTTTATTTTCTTCTGCGCATAGTCATAACATTATGCGATCTGTTTTTCTTCCTTGTTTCTACGCGCTTTATGTGTTGTGAGCCTAGGATATATGGAGCTTCAATATTCGAATATCTTTGACATCGGTCATATATTGAGTTAGCATTTTTTTTTTTTTTCACCTATGCAAACATACCTATATTACTGAGTTTCCTAACTTTTTAACGTTAACAATGAACTAGTTCTACCTTTTCTGAGTCTTTTACTGTTCTTCACATTCTTTTAAATAAACTTCAACATTCCTGATGCACTTCAATAGAACTACAATGTATAAAATACTTTTTAATAATACTAGAAAAGACATAGGTGGTGTTTACTAAGTCCAACGTTCTGATTGCCATAGTCAATATTTGAGCAAAAAGGCAAGCAAAATTCTTTACTTCTTAATCAACATAAGGTTATTAAATTAGTTCCTTTTCTGTTTATATGTCTAATAATGACCACTTAATCAATTGAAATTCGGCTAAATTTACGAGGGGCGGTCAATAGGTTTTCAATTCGGATATAAGGAAACGAGATATGAGGAAAAGTGTTTTATTATTTTTCAATATAACTACCCTCGACTTCAATGCACTTGCGCCACTTGTCCCTGAGGCTTCGAATTCCCGATAACCATAAATCTTCCGACTTCTGTTCAATCCACTCCTGGACGGTGATTTGGACATCTTTATCGTCCCCAAACCGGCGACCACGCAGTGCAGCCTGAAGCTGGCGGAATAAAAAGTAGTCGCTAGGGGTTTCCAATGATGGACCCACGTTTAATCACCTGTTACTATACGTGACTCGAATCCCGCCGGGTCTTGGTTGGACAGGAGCAGCACTCCTCCGAACTTTGACGAAGTTGAAGTCGATCATGGAGCGTGACGTTTCTAGGGATTCAACGGGCAGAGACCTTGGTCATAGCCAAATATCGTGGATGATGTTAATAAATAACACTTCCATGTGATATTCCAAGTTCTCGCTCGATTTCTTCGACCTTCACCCCGCGATTTTCGAGGATCATCCTCTCCACATGGGCCACATTGTCCTTGTTGGTCACGTCTGACGGGCGTCCTGGACGGGGGTCATCTTCAAGGGACTCACGACCATGGTGGAACTTCCTATTCCAGGGAGCAATGGCTACAACCAAGCGTTCAGGGATCTCTTTTGCATTCTTGCCTTCCTTGGTCAAAAATTTGATCACTTCGTGGTGCTCAACCTTCTCCATTGTTAAGAAATTTGTGACTGACGATCTGCGATCGGCTACTGCTTCTTAAATAGACGAGGCAGGAGCGTGCTGCTGCAGGTCCTGACTTGTCATAACTTGTCCTAACACACCCATAAACAGCCATTCCCCTTCCTCTGTTTTACCCTACCGATTCGCAAAACTTATTGACCGCCCCTCGTACATACCATTCTAATGAGTTTGGTAAAAGAAATATTGTTCAGTGCTCTTCCTGAGTCAGTTCTAAAATTTCAATAGTCCGGAGGTCTTACAATTTATCCGGTTATCAAAAAACTCATTTCTAAATAAATTATTTTATACAACGATTAATTGCTTTGTTTTCATAACTTTGAGTTATATGGTTTGGGTTTATTGGTTATTTAATTTTTATCATTTTATTTTACTTCTCTTTCTTTTTTATACCCTTTCGCTTTTACGCTCACTTTTCTCCATTAGGTTATGTCTTGTGTGTTAATCTTTTTCTTACGCCAAGCTATGTTCTTTACATCTGCTTCTTTTTGGTTTGACCCCGCCACCTCCACCTGATAACTTTGGGTGTGTCGTGCCATCACCTTTATCCCTCTTCTCCATTTTTCATTGTTGCTTTCTTGTTTAAGAGCGGGGCTAATACTTTTGTTTTATTTATATATACTCTCGTTCTCAATTTTCTTTTAGCTTTCCTTGATACGCAGAAGAGAGAGAGAGAGGGGTGGGTGAGAAGGGGAGGGGAGAGGGATAGAGGGTGTATGTGTTTGTGTGGAGGAATGTATAAACGAGTAAAGTATTATTCATTAATTGTTATATTACTCAACAAATCTTTGATACTAAATAAAAAAATTTCTTAGAGCCAGAAGATGGGCGAGATATTCCACGCTCCCCAAACGTGACTGAGCAATAAAACATATAAGTGAATGTCACTCTATTCATTTAAACTTTCAATTTAAATGCAAGCTTTGTCTTTCTGAAAAATAACGTATAAATGTTTGGTATCGGTTTTTGCCTCTATCTACAATCATTTTCAGGCCATATATTCTTCAGTGTGCACCTGATTCGAATCACATGTATTTTCATTTCACAAAAACAGTAAAGAAAGCGCATCCATCAGGTATTTATGAAAGTATCGTTTTCCTTGATTTTTTATTTTAATATCTACGGCGGTAAACGTTATATTAAATTAGCTTTGACCCATTAAGCTACTCGAAGTTTATTTGTTTTATTTTCGGGATAAGAATGTAACTTGGGTTCAAATGTGGAAGACATTTGCTATTGAACCAGATTAATATGTTGCTCAATGGGCAAAGGGAGTAGACTAGTTAGCAAAAGGATACAGGTACAGAGAAATATAATATAATAAAATGAGAAAATATAATAAAACACCTAATTCAGAAGTATTTATGTCAAATTTGGCGGTGATAAATTTAAGAAAACTATGCGACTAAGACTGATAGGGAAACTTATGTTCTAGTTGGAAGAAATCTTTATCCTATCTTTCCTATAACAATTTCTCTTGTACTCGTAATAGTTTGGATTTAGGAACACGATCATTCCACGAGTATAAAAGACTTCTCTACACAAAAAGGTGGATAATGAGGATTGAATTAAGATGCAAATTTTCTTGTGATTCACTATTTCAGGCGCAAAATCGGTGTAGAAATTGAGAGTTCCAAAAGGGAAGAAATGTGAAGTGTAGAGTAAAATAATGGACTATGAGGGAGCCTTGTCTCACCTACTAATTTTCTACCTTGTTGTATTTAACTTAGCTTTCTTCACTTATATTTGTACACTGGGCTCAGAAAATGAAAAACAAATATTTTTGAGAGAGAAGAGTGAAACCAAATAGAGAAAAGAAAGAGAGAGGTGAGAAAAGAGCGAAGAGGGAAGATAATGAAGAGAGAAGGGAATGAAGCGAGAAGAGAGAAGTGAGCAAAGAGGGGAGATAATAAAACGACAAGAGAGAAGTGAGCGAAGAGAGAAGTGAGCGAAGAGAGAAGTAAGCGAAGAGAAAAGAATGTTAAGAAAGAAAAGAGAGGAGAAAGAAGAGAGCGAAGAGAGAAGAGAGTGAAAAGAGAAGTGAGTGTATGCGAGAGAGAAATGAAAAGAAAGAAGAGTGTGTGTGTATTAGAGAGAGAAGAGAGTGTGTGCATGCGTGCGAGAGAAAGGCGAGAGTGTGTATGTAGGACATTGTTTGTAAGAGAGTTTGTGTATGAGAGTGTTTAAAGTAGAGTGTGTAAGTCAGAGAGAATGAGGGTGAATATTTGTTAAAAATTGTGTATTAGATAGATTGTGTATGTTTGAGAGAAAGAGGGTATGAATGTCGGAGAGTTTGTGTATGAGAGTGTTTAAAGTAGAGTGTGTAAGTGAGAGAGAATGAGGGTGAATATTTGTGAAAAATTGTGTATTAGATAGATTGTGTATGTTTGAGAGAAAGAGGGTATGAATGTCGGAGAGATTAGGAGAAAAAGAGTGTATATTAATGTGGGAGAGCTCGTTGTGTGAGAGAGAGAGAGGGAGAGATGGAGTTTCTGTATATGTATGCCAGGGATAGATTGAGAGACAGTCTTTGTGCAAGAAGGTGTGAAAGAGATGATAGACTGTGTATGTGAGAGAGACATTAGTAGAGAGGCAGAGTGTATGTATTTTAGAGAGAGAGAAAGTGGGAGAAAGTTTATGTATGCTGTGTTAGAGGTAAAAAGAGAGGGAGAGAAAGATAGAGCGAAAGAAAGAGAGAGAAAGAGGGAGATAGTGTATGTGTGTCAGTCAGAGCTTCATATTCATTTCCAAGTTGTCTTCCTCCATAAATTCTGGTGGTATGCAGAAGTCAGGAACCAGTTAAAAGCAAGCCTTTTAACAGTAAGGCAGGTTCCTCCATGAGTTATGCAATCCAATGTCCTGTTATTTACAAGTAGGCTGACAACTCTTCAAGTTCATATAAGAGAAAGAACTAGTTTGGACCGTACACCAGGTTCATGCAATGGGTAGACTACAGCATTGTTGTATTATTTGTTAATCCTTCGTTTGGCTTTGTTGTTTTTTATTTTACATGTGCTATTCAACTCAACAAAGGGCAAAAGACTTGAACAAAAAAGAAAATAAGCAAATTCTCAAAATGATGTTGCCTGGAATGTCATGAAGGAGCAAAAAAATTCAGAAAGGACTACTAGTAGAGCAGAACGGGATGAAAAAGGTTGTTTATATATGAATTATAGTTATTGGCTTTTTACTTACTGAAGTAATTGATGTAAAGGGAGTGCGCTTAATGCTCCGTCGCATCATGCGTAGCGGTTACATTTTCAGTCCTTTTAATTCTGAATATGACGAGCACAAGTCTTTTAAGTTATTATCCACACACCACTGATATAAAACGTGCTACCAAGAAGCACAACAGGCTTAACTAAGCTTAAATCATATGCAATTCTTTTCTTTTTATCTTCAATTTTCTATTTATGTTAGTTTGTTTCTTGTTTTATCTATACTTTTCGATTTATTGGCATGTTTATCACTGAAGAAACAAGCTGTTAGTGAGAGGTGTTCAGGAAACAGATATTTAATGAGGGTTGAATTAAGGTAGCATATCTTCTTGCAAATGGGAATGGATGCATATGAATATCCATAGGACAATAAATTCGTTTAGTATTTTATAAAATAATCTTGAAACCGATTCATCTTTAAATCACGAATTTTAATTTCAACTGAAGGCTTGACATAAGCAAGCTCACATTATTTTAATGCTTTCACTATTACTTACTTTTTTAATGAGGTCTGTTTGTTAGTTATGGATTTTCTTTCTCTTTCTTTGTCAATGAGGTACAAAATGAGTCGTGTGTTTTATTAGACTAATTGGTTTCTAGATACTTTGAAGGAATCTGCCAGGGCTTAGCTTTACCAAGAAGAACCTCTCATTTGAGTTCTTTTCCCCCTCAAAAAGTCTGTTTATGAATTTTCTTTCTCTTCACTAACGAGTGAAAATTCTTTTGTTGGATTCGATAAATTTTCTCCCCCTCTTTAACAAAAAAATTAACTAATTTTTAAATGCTAAATATATTTTCCATTTAAGTTATAGTACTGTTATCTTTTATTACTTGTCACGCTCAATTGGCTTTTGTGTTTGGTTATTGAAAGATAAAAAGTTTTCACTTGTCCTGGATTCTCTCGGTGAAATCTTTGTGCCCTTTAATCGCCTTTATGGGCAGAGCTGCTCTTTCAGAAACCAGTTTTTTTCCTAAGTTCATCCACCTATTTTGTTTAGGAATTTTAGATATTATTTTATTCTCTCGAGTTCATCTTTGTCTTTTTCTTTTCATTAATAGCCATCGTTTCTTCTGGATGTGTCCTCATACATCTGGATTATAACGAAGCATGCATGAATGACTCTTTTGAAGAGATAGAGAGAAAAGAAGTATTATTATCACTGGTAAAAAATGTGGAGATTCCGAATCAGAACGATTAGAGAGAAGAAATGAGGCAAAGCGTGGATAAAATGTATCCGTCAAGCATCCCTGAACCATTTGAATTGTATGAACGAAGGGCTATAGACATGAAAGAAATGGCAGCATCGAATACAACAGTTCTTTCCAACTAAGATTTGCAGTGAAGAGATTCGTTACTGGAATTTCTTTGCACCTTTTGCTACCGAAAGTAACGTTAGCAAATCCAGTAATTTGCTCGTTGAGTAAGAAAAACTAGAAAACTTATCATATCATACTGTAAACTCAACAATAAAAATAAACCTTTCTTTGCTATGTATTTATAAAGGTAGGCATTGTTTAACTTTTCAATGAGCTCACAATCTTTTTGCCTTTAACTGTTCTAGCTGGTGCTCGACTATTTCTATCTCTCATAACAACATACCAATTGTTATAACCTATTCTTTAAATTCTAATATGCGCTTTATTAAAATAAATAACACTGGATTGACCGTAAATTTAGCGTTAATATCAATGCATAGGAAGATATATTTAATTAAAGCCACCTCTGAACTTCATGTCCATATACATATTATTAAGTTCCTGATACTACTGTCTGCTGATATTGATAGGTATTAGGCAACTTTCGTAACATATATTTAAAATTCTACATATATTCCTCAGATATAGAAATTATAAAAGTTCATTGTGTTAACTATATTGGAAAATTGGTTGTGAACAGGTATTCGAATAAACGAAAAGATATTTAGTATATTAAAGATATATTTTTACCTCATTAGAATTTAAGTCGATGAAGGAAATTTCGCCCACTTATTTAAATGTTTTTTGCTGCACGAGGAAGTCTGATTTTATTTTTCATTACATTAGATTAATTATGTAATTTAATATAGATTAATCATGCAATTGTTAAATCACAATAATTAAGGTGCAGTCTTGAAACGTTTTTTATAAAAAAACAAGTTTTTATAATTCTTTTAATTGAGGCTCATACGGTGCCGTAAGGAAGCGAAAAGGAATTTTAAAGAGGGTTTTTTTAAAGAAATATTAATAAAAAACTTTAGAATTTGTAAGTCTGTTCCACATTTCCTTTCTTTACTATCTTTTGTTAATGTATCCCCAAACTAGCGCACCAAAATTCTTCACCTTCACTACATCCTCTATATCATTTTTGATAACAAACAAACGGCCCTAAACTTCAATTTTATTCCACATGACAAGGAAAATTATTACAATTTACCTCAGGACAAAATGTAAATTAATTCATTTATTCCCTCCAACAGAAACAACCTACCGCATTGCTTTGCATAATATTTTGGAACCCTAAAATATCATCAAAAAACAAAGTAGTCTAAAAACCTCAATTAATATAATAAAGTCTCTTTAAAAGAACAATTTGTATAGTAAGGTAAAGTTTAAGATTATCCAAACGAAAGGTAAAAATAAGAATGATTGATCGTATTCCATAAGATGTTTTAACTTTGTGCAATCTAACCCTCAAGAACAGCATTTCAAACAAAATCAGCGAAAAAACACAAGAAGTTTCTACACAATGGAATTAATTTTCTTCCACTTGGCCCCAAATTGTTTGTTAATAGTAAATAATATGTTTTTTATTGACTTATTTTAAACTCTTTTACTTTATTACTTATCCTTCCCTTGTATTTTTAAAAAAGAATGAATGAGAAACATAAGATTTCGTTGGCACTGGTAACTATTTCAAACTATCGGATATTTCCAAGCATTTCTTAGGAAAATTCTCCCCCTCCCATTCATTAACTATTGCAAAACTGATAGCAAGCATTGAAAATAACTAAATTTTATTAGTATTGAATAATTAAAGAATTCAATAAAATTATAAAATGAAAATAGTTTAGAAATCCTCTCAAAATGAGGTGAAAACTCTGATTCTCTAACCTGCCATAAGGATTATAAAGAATAAACGATTAATTTTCATAAAACAGTGTGAAGTTTTAAGAATCATCTATCCTTCCGTGTTCTTAGAAAGGATATATCCGTGTGGCTCATTTAATAACACCTAAACTCAGAAGGAACGCAAGATTGAAAAGGATCTGGGATTTTACAATGACAGCACAAAAGCCAATAGTATTTTTTAGTCTGATTTAGGTCTAATTAATTTCGGGCTAATGGAGCCGCGTCATCTAAGCAGATTGGAGAGTATTACTTCGTTCATGTGAACACAATCGTGGATTATATTGTATTTAATTGGAAACCTGAAAATTTGGGAAGAAAGAAGCTCTTTATTTATGTATCCTCCAATATGTGACTGGATTTGTCGGAGCCAAGTCGATAGTGTTAGCGACCTGGACCTCTCAGAGCGTCTGAAGTGAAATTATATTTTGATACTCGGTGTATCTAATTTAAACACTTTTGACTCCTTTAACCTTAACAATTTTTTACCTCCATCTCTTAAAATTTGTAGGATACCCAACAATTCTACATTCAAACATTATGTAATGATCACACTATCTCCAAGGCAACACTTCTTCCATTGAGGTAGGAAACCTGTTTGAAATTCGCTGTGAGGCTTGGTAATAAATAAGTGATGTAGGAAGTTGAACGACCTTACTGTTATCGCAAGCAATTTTCCTCCCTCTTCAGGTCAGTAGAAGGAAGCCCTTTTACGGAATACCTAATGAAGCAGCTATCGTGATGGCACAAATAGACTATACTTATTACAATAAGTATAATTGCCTGCCTTTATATACATGTAGGCAGGACTGTGTGTGTGTGCTTGAGTGACTTTGTGAGTTGAGACCTAAAAATAAGCCGTTAGCTCAATTATTTACCTTGAGAATCTTGCTTTGAAACGACTAATATTGAAGACAGGAAGAAGTTGAATGAGGAGTGCTGGTAAAGTCATTGTTTGGACAGTGTATTTTTTCGGTGCAGAAATTTCAGGTTCGAATCTTTCATGAATCTTTAAGAGTCAATCATCATAACCGGGTGGGCAAAATATTAAGAACAGGGAAAATATTTTGGAGCAAAGAGATGAAAACTGATTCTGACTAGCTTGTATTTAATGTATAAAATAACGCCTGCGCCTTCTCTTCTAAACATTATGTACCCTACTCCGTCAAATTGCCCAATAAGTTCTTTTTTATTACTTTTTTACCGTCTCTCTAACTAAAATAATATCAAATATCTCTGCCGAAACTAATATCATCAATAAATCACTTTTGTTCATCAAACTGTGTGCGTTTGTGTAAAAACATGACAATTTTCTTATGAGAGATTCAGCACTATGGAATACTACATTTTGTAGCATAATTTCTGAAATGCAGCTAAATCTAGAACACAGACACTGCAGACCTCCAATAAATTTATCCATGGACTCTGGTAATGTTGTGAAAAAAAGGCGTAGGTCTTAGCAAACATTGAAGAATCTACTCTGCTTAGATGCAGTCAATCTATCATAAATAGGTCATACTTTTAATAAAAATTATCCCAGATTTGACGAAATTTGCCTCTTCTTTCTGAGAAAAGAGCTTTAATGCAATTAATAATATTAGAAGTTCTGCCTAGGAAGCTTCTGTCGGAACTAAAAATCGGAATTTCTATAACACACTAGTAGCTCCTCTGACCTAGTAGTAAATGTATTATTAGTTAAGTTCATGATCAGAGGTGAGGTGGGATTCAAATAGGCACAATATCGGTTCCTATTTCAGCTATAGGGACAGAATTTCATTCTCCTGCCACTCCTTTGTAGTGTATAAATATAGTTGTGAATCTTGTGATTTATCTTATATTGGTTCGACCATTAGGTCAATCCATTGTCGCTTCGAGTAGCATCGGGGAAGGTAGACCCGCAAGGGCCTGATTCTAAACAAACCTGACCCATCTCCTATACGAGATCACCTCAAAATATGCAAGTCTGAATAACTTTAAAGTACTTAATAATAGGCCTCATCTCAATGAACTACGAATATTAGAATCTCTTTTCATCCTAAAAAAACTAATTTAAATCTAAATCAAACTGCATCTAATCCTTACATTGTATCATAAATTAATGAAAATTTTATTCTTGCATTAAGCAGCTCATCCTAAATTGCACTATTCATTTTTAGTATTTTAAGAAACTAGAAATTTTAAACCTTTACTATCTTAGTTTCTTAGTGCCGATGATGAGACTAGATCTCGAAACGTTAAAATCCAGATAAATAAAAATGTTTTTAACAATAGCGTGCTTGGTTTTTACCTTCATATATATATATATATATATATATATATATATATATATATATATATATATATATATATATATACTAGCAGGCATATCAGTCGTCGCTCGGGTAAAATATGAGTTCGGAAGTTAAGTAAGACTTTTTATACAGGGTGTCGCAAAAAAATACAGATAACCATTGTATGAAATTCTTTTATTGTGGCACAAAAATATCGTTAGTTGCTGATTATTATTATTTAGTGGTTGAAGACAGATTCAGGAGAGGTGCACTCTCTCCTTATCACATAATATACTTAAAATAAGTAAAGGTTTCACTGCGCGTGCTCGGCAGTTTACGCTCAATCGTGACTAACCGTTAGTTATGAACGAACAACGTTTTGGTCACAGAAACAGATCGAGCGTCTGATATATTCTATTCTTCTTCTTCTATAACTATATTTTAAGAACGGGATTAAAAAAAAATATCTTGATCTGGATGTCCTTTTTTATGGGGGGAGAGGGGGAGAAAAGAAGGGGGAGGGGGAGATATAGGTGAAGGATGGGAGGAGCAGAGAGGGGGATGGGGAGGTGGATATATAATTGAAAGAGGGGGAGGGAGAGAGAAGGGGAAAGAAGGAGCGATTGGGATAGAGGGGGAGAGAGATTGGGAGAGGGGAGAGATTGGGAGAGAGGGAGGGAGAGGGGGTATATAGAGGGGGAAGAGAGGGGGAGATTGGGACAGAGGGAAGGGGAGGGGGTATATAGAGGGGAGAGAGGGGGAGAGAGATTGGGAGAGGGGGGGAGATTGGGAGAGAGGGAGGGAGAGGGGGTATAGAGAGGGGGGAGAGAGGAGGAGAAGGGAAAAGAGGGGAGGGGAGACGGTGGGAGAGAGGTGGAGAATGGGGAGAGGGAGCAGAGTTAGTACATAATTTTTTTATTCCTAGAAATGGACAGACCGACACACACACACTCAGATACCCGTCGTTACCGGGTAAAATGTGCGTTCGGAAATCTAGTACATAAGACGGACTTGATCTTTGTTTTATTCTTCACAAACAGTATTCTCATTTTATAAACTAAACTTAATCTTGTTCAGAAACGCTACCTAACCTCTTCGGACAAAATATCCTTTGTGTTTCCTTGTAGATAATATGCAAACAGATTACTTTTGCTTCCAACTCTAGAGTAATCACCATAGAGTTGACCATAAAAAAACAGAGTTCCGCTAATTGCAACTATAACCTTAATAGAATCTCACCTTATTATTTTTTGCAAAACTTACACGGATTGGGAACTGTAGTCTTCTGAATGTAAATGGCAATTCTGACCCTAATGAATTTAAGGGGATTCGGTGAAAGAAGACATCCTCTCCTTTTCCACTTACAGTAAGAATAGTTGCCTCTATGATATGGGGCATAAAATTATTTACCACCCTCCGAGCGCAACAACATTATTGGAGTTACTACCTTTAGTTCAAGTTGGTGAGAAGGTATGTGAGGAGGTTCTAGAGAGTTTAGAAACTCTGTGGAATAATAAAATATTTGAGTATGATCCTAAATTATGACAACTGAATTGTAAATTTGTATACTTCCTGAGACGGTAAAAAGTAGAAGTTTATTGATTCTGTAAACAGTGTTGTTCTTCAAAGCCAATATAGCTCTTTCACACAGGCAGTTGTAGTTTTGCCATGAGATTACTAATAGTATTAATCACTATGCAACCAGGAAATATTTCTATTCCACCATCAGCATCAAAAGGTACTTTGCCATTTCCCAGTATCAAAGTATTTTTGGCAAATTGTGCTGACAGTTGATCACCAAAGAGCTCTGCTCTCATATTTGTGTTTAGAGACAGTGTTCTAATATTCCTACACAAAGAAGATGATTTTAGGCAAGCCGGGACATCATTTGCTCTGGTCAATTTAGGGATCACTGGAAGTGTCTGCCTGAAATCACCTTACAGCAAAAGAGTGACACCTCCCTAAGGAGCCTCACATTCCTTTGTCTCGCATTGTCCTGCCAAATACTTCTCAGGCTCCCTTATGAGCCAATAAATGAGGTACCAGGCGTTGCACGGGAAAAAAATAATAATAAGCAAGATAGAAGTTGAATTTTTTAGATTTATCACAAATTATTTTTTAATCAATGCTACATCACAACACTTCTTGGTAGACAATATTCTCGGTCTTTCATTGTGGTGAATGTATAACAGGTTGCTTTTGCTTCCCAAACGTGAACATCGATAGAGGGTAAAACTAACCTATCTATGCGAAGGTCTTAACTCAGCTTAAGTTCCATCGGTCGCACAGACGGGAAAAGTTTAGAAAATGGCCCGTATCTCCATTGGGGAAGGGGGCACTTAGAGATTAGTCACCACTTCCATTGTCTTCCTCAGAAAACTTTACATACAAATACACTTTAAGCTTTTATGTAGATTGTCTAACCTTTCTTCTTATAAATGGACACAAACACACACCCCCCACACACAGCCAGACTTCATTTATATATATATATATATATATATATATATATATATGATAATATAAGAGAGCAAATGACGACATAATGAAAGCATTTCATACTAAAAAGCCAGAAATAACGCAGAGGGAAAAGTTTTTAGTATCCTGATTGATAATCGAACCTGAGTCTCCTAATTAACGGGTAGATGCTCTACCATTGAGCTGCAGAGCAGATTAAGTAACTCAATCAATTCCAAAACCTCACCCTGTCAAAGACAGTACCCAGCCAGGCTAGGAACCTCCAAGATATTTATATACCATCTATCTTAGCAGCTCGCATTTGAAAGGCTCACTATTCATTTCACATTCAAAGAAAGAGCAAATACAAGTTCTACAGGTTAATATGGAGATTAAAAGATAGAGATATATGAAAGATAGAGATATAGATAGAAAAAAAATCGAGAGAGACAGAGATAGATTGACACAGAGACAAAGAAAGAGACACCTAGAGAAAGAGTAAGAGACAGAGATAGCGAGATACATAGAGAGAGAGAGAGAGAGAGAGATAAAACACACTCGTTTCCGTGTTTCTTTCTCCGCCTCATAAGGTCTTAAATTCCTTGCTAGTTAGAAAATAAGACTGAAATAAAATTGTTTGAAAAAAAATAAGCAATGACATTAAAAATATTATGAGCTAATAACCGTTCTCTCACTAATCAACGATGAATGACGTCGAGGCCAGCTTACGAGTAGTTAGGCTATTAACTACCACTAGGAGAGGATATTCATGGAAGTATATAAGCGAATCTTTTCGATAACGAACCGGTTAGAACTTGCTAAACGTAGTAGTAAGAGCCTAATTCTGCTGGCTAGCTAATTAGCAGCAAATTGTAACTATATAATTGAATAAATTAACAATAAAATGTTTCTTTATTTTTTCCTAAGTCAAAGGAACTTTCAGGATCACAAATTTCTTCTTGAGACACTTTTTAAGTTCATTCGTTCAAAAATCGCATTTTTTTTTTTTATATCATTTTATTGCACATTTTATGCACTTTTTATTAGTATATTTTTTTTTAGCAACATGACTAGAACATATTGAAAATTACGATAATGCCAAAATTTTATACATTCGTGGAAAACTTTCCTTAGATATTTAAAGTTAATTTGTGAAAAAACAAAACAAAACTACACCATTGATTTTTATATCATTTTATTGCAAATTCAAATTTTATGCACTTTATTATATTATATAATTTGTTTTAGCAACATGACTATAACATAATGAAAATTGAAATAATTTAAAATTTTATACATTCGTGGAAAATTTTCTTTAGATTTCTACAGTTATTTTCTGAACAAAACTCAAAACTACACCATGCGATTTTAAATATTTGCATAAAAAAAGGCTGGAAAGAATTGGTTTATATTTTTTGCATCATTCGAATATAGATTGGACTAAATTTCAGGTATTCAGAACACCTCTACTATTCACCTACACGACCTCCCTTCCCTTGAGAACGAAACCTATATTTGACCTTTTCTGAAAAAAATTAAGTTTAAGTCCACTCTTTAAACAGATTTTCTTGGAACTAAAGAAAACTGATTTAAAATGATAAGTAAATCATATAGGCATCATTTGCTCGTGAATTGAGTTCGATTACTTCATGTTTAGCTATTCTATAGCAATTTAAATGAGATCAAAGGGGGCGTTCTTATCCAATTATGGGTGACTTCCAGTTATATACACGAATGACATCAAGTGGTTCGATAGAGACTGTAAGACCATAGTCGGAATGAAGAATAAACAGTTAAGAGAGAAAAAAAGGACCATATAGTCACCTCGAAACCCTACACAAATCTTCTCATCAACACATTTCTTTACACTTTATTGAAATTTCAACGCTTCCTATAATTTATGACTAAATTACACTTTCATACGTCTTATGAACATCATATTTTTCACTCCACAGTATACAACGAGGATCTATCACAGGATACTTCTGCTTTATGTGTTTGACCTTTGAGTAAGTTCTGTTGTATCTCTCAGCCTTGTTATGATTTATTTTAAATCTTGATGGAATATTGATTCAGTACTCTTATTCATTTATAATTTCAAATAGCCATTCTAAATATATCATTAAGAGCTCACTCAGTATTTGTAGATGACATTAATGTCTACATAATATGTGATCTTTTTCTACTATTTTTTATCTTACTCACATTTCAACTATAATTAGTCGGGCCTTAGACCTTTTAGATTATTATATAGGTTTGATGATGGCTAATTCCTTAAACATTTGTTGGCTTGGAAATAATATTAAAAAAGTGACATCTTGTTTATTTACAGAACTCTTCTGAAAGATACAAAACTTTGGATCACAGATGTGACGGAGCTTCTTGACGCATACTATTACACAAAAAATATTATGACCTCAAGACTGCTCCAAATCTTGTTATTTGCATTTCACACTAAGATCCTGGGAAGATCTTCAAACACCTCTTTCATCTTGGCTATCAGCTCGCCCTTAATGTTTAAAGCACACTATTTGCTCTTTTTCTCAAACGCGTACTACACTCAGTAATCATTAGATTAAAATCTGCGGAATTCAGAGGCAAGAGAATAGTGCTGGTGAAGTCGTAAAAATTCTCCGACAAGCAGTTGTGACTCGCTTTGGAGTGATGGCCTTCCAGCAGAAACCCTGTCCAGCCAGAGTGTGACCAAATTCTCAAACAGCTCCAGATGGCAGTCTAAAATGGGCCTGAAATGTGGCGCAGCATGATGTCACCCAGACTAGAGGCACATATAAGAACGAAAAAAGTTGGGTGATATAGGTCCTCATGACACAAGGAACATTACATCAATTGTAGGCAAGCCACATGTTATAAAAAGTGTTGTGCAACTGGTACTGATAAAAGTTCTTTTCGTCTAAAAAGAACCAAATCGACCCATGCTCAACAAGATACTTTAGCTTATTTTGGAGCTTTTTGTATTTTGTAAAGCGGTTCTCCTTGGAAATGTCCGTCAGAATTTGTCCCTTGAGCCTCTTGAACAAGTGGTAACGAAGATGCTCGTTCAAGGCTAGCTTCGTGGTGGCGACTAAAACATCCATCTCCCTCGCCAAAGCCCGAATTTTCTTGTTCTGGTCTTCCATCGTCTTTTCCTTAAGTTGTTCGATGAATTCAGAATTCATTTTTGTCCTTTCTCATGGCGACAGCTTCTTAGGTTCCGAGGCAGCTCTTCATTTCATGTGCTACAGCCCTTTCAGTGGTCACAGATCATTGAGCAACATAACGTCGGCACTTATATCCCTGACGGGAATTATTATGATATATATATCTAACACTTTTCCATTCATTCTCCTTGTCAGCCAACATTTTTTCAACTATATCTTTGCATTGCATGGTCTCCAACGCCATTGATTGTGTTCTCCGATACGTCAACCTGTTTCTGAAAGATGGATACATTATAATAATCAAATATATACGAGTATTTTATATATATATATATATATATATATATATATATATATATATATATATATATATATATATATATATCTATATATATATATATATATATATATATATATATATATATATATATATATATATATATATATATATATATATAATTTGAAGGATGAACGAAAGGACGTATAAAGGGAAATTCATTTGATTTCTTGATACATCGTTTCGGGTGAACTTTTCACCCATCTTTGGGTACTGGAAATACAATTTGTGGAAAACAATTTAAGTTAAGAGCCACCAGATAATCACAATGACGAATTTATGGAAAGTATTTAATGTTTATTAAGGGGGGGGGGGATAGCGATAAATTTACAGGCAATTGATAATTTCGGGATTATTATGTTACGAGTTAAGAATTAACGATTGGGGAAACACAGGAAACACATCAGGATAAACCAACCTTAAACAATCAGCCGTTAGAGGATAACTAGGAAGAAAGGGCGAGGAGCGTAAGAAGAAAAGGGAAGGTTAGGAGGTTGGTAATATTTTTGTTTAGAGTAGAAGTAGTGGTTGAGAAGAAGAATCGAAATTTAAGGAAGGAGAAAGGTATTTAATATACATGGATTCAAGAATCCTTAATGATATGGGATCAGGGGTGGTTTTCAAGATTTTAAAATCGTCCGTTGTGATTTCAGTTTTACAATTAATAGAGTGAAGCCTAACACGTGCGGGTTCTTTCGTAAAAAGAACCTTTCCTGTCTCTGTGGCTAATACCCAAATGTGAACAGAACCTCGCCCTCAGCGAGCGCACCGTACTACCTATGTATCTATCTCCCCAGTTTACAATTGGGACAAATAAACTCGTAAATAACGGAGCACTTTGGGTGTTAGCCACAGGACAGGAAACGTTTCCTCTACGAAAGAATTCTCACCTGTTAGGCTTCACTCTATTAATTGTAAAACTGAAATCACAACGGACGATTTTAAAATCTTGAAAACCACCCCTGATCCCATATCATTAAGGATTCTTGAATCCATGTATATTAAATACCTTTCTCCTTCCTTAAATTCCGATTCTTCTTCTCAACCACTACTTCTACTCTAAACAAAAATATTACCAACCTCCTAACCTTCTCTTTCTTCTTACGCTCCTCGCCCTTTATCCCCAGTTATCCTCTAACGGCTGATTGTTTAAGGTTGGTTTATTCTCATGTGTTTCCTGTGTTTCCCCAATCGTTAATTTTTAACTCGTAACATAACAATCCAGAAATTATCAATTACCTCTAAATTTATCTCTATCTTCCCTCCCTTAATAAACATTAAATACTTTCCATAAATTCGTCATTGTGATTATCTGTTTGGCTCTTAACTTAAATTGTTTTCCACAAATTGTATTTCCAGTACCCGGAGAGGGGTGAAAAGTTCACCCAAAATGTTGTATCAAGAAAATGAAATGAATTTTCCTTTATACGTCCTTTCGTTCATCCTTCAAATCAAATTGAAGCTCCATAAGAGAAGCCCTAACCAATATATACATATATATATATATATATATATATATATATATATATATATATATATATATATATATATATATATATGCAACATAGCCCACAAGGAAAATGAATACGAGGATTCCAAGTGATTTCGAACTTAATTTCGAGTTCTTTATCAAGGAATAACAAAAGTATTGAAAATTGTAATATATATAAGCATTATATATATCGTTTTGAACCTCGCGCGCCTTTTAATAACACGAATACTCTTGTACTTCCTTTTAATCCATCATTTGCTTCTCTCCCTCATATTTTAAAATCTCTAAGCATTTGCGTAGTATTTACCTATAATAATACTATCTATAAACTATTAGTTAAGAATGCCCCTTTCCGTTATAAATGTATCTATTGCTCTAAATATTACTTTGGCCAATCAGGTAAATGTTTAAAAAAACGAATTTCTCAGCGGGGAAGAAAGCAGCTCATTTTTTGTTCATATGTCATATCTTAGTCCCAATATTGATTGGAATTCTGCTAAAATCATTTGTCATAATAATGATACAATTTCGGGAAAAATCATTGAATCGACCTTTATTAGTAATTTCCCAAATTTTAATTTAAGTCCTGGCTTATATAAACTCGATGGTTGTTTTTTAAATTATATTCACAATGCACTTTCGAAACTTTTAATTTGAGACTAAATATTTATATCAATCTTAATAAACTATTTAATTTTATTTTTTTGTGCACCTATGTAACCTTATGTTTATGTCTGTGTATTTATTTCCGTTTGACTCAAGCCTTGAGAACATTTGTACTTATTCTACCTTGGTTTTTCAATCCTGACCTCTCATGTTAATCTCTCACGCAGATTTTCTCCCTCCCTAATTGCTTAGGCGGTATTTTAATCCTCTTGTGAACCTTTAGTCTTTTGAATTTATCCGAATTAATGATCTTAGTTTGTATTTATCTTTCTTTTTTTTCTGCCGCTCTTTGCTACTCCTAATTTTTCCATTTCATATTAATTTATTTTGTTGATTGGTTTTTTGCTTCTTTTGTGGGCGTTCCCTCTCTTCTGTATCATCCTTCTATATATTACAATTTTAAATACTTTTGTTATTCCTTAACTGGAAATGAAGTTCGAAAGTACTTGGAATCCTCGTATTAATTTCCCCTCTGGGCTTTGTTGCATTTATCGCTTACTCACGCGATACTTTTGAGTTTTTCATATATATACATATATATCTATATATATATATATATATATATATATATATATATATATATATATATATATATATATATACATATATATATATACATATTTATATATATACATATATATACATATATATACATATATATATATATATATATATATATATATATATATATATATATATATATATATATATATATATCGGCGGTCACTTGTTTTTTTCGGACACCTCCAAAATTTGGGCAAATTATATAAATCCAGGGTGGTATGTTTTTAATCAAATAAAATATTCTATAAGGCCATACATAACATGCAACATCAACAACATATAAAAGATAAGTAGATTGAGCTCTGAAAAATAGAGAAACAACCAAACTAATACAAGAAGGTTAGTAATGTGTTGAGTGTCCTTTGTCAGTGATGAGAGCATTCATTCTTCAACGCATGCTCTACACGAGATTGCTACACTTGAAAGGTGTGGTGCTGGCCCAATCCTCGGTGATGACTGCCTTCAATTGCACATCGTAGGCTTTCTGATAACGTTTTACTTCCTCTTCAACGATTTGGCAGAGTTTTTCCATTGGAATAACTCCCGGGAATGGAGTGGCCAGGCCATCTCAGAACCACAGTATTGTGGACGGACACTTGTGAGATGGAACATTGTCTGCTCAAATATCCTATTTCGGGCATACCTGGAGAGGTCTTGTAGTGAGCACAGCATGTAATCTCCCAGGATAGGTTAGGAAGTCTAAGAATTCATTTTGCCACTACAAACGGTGAAACCACCCAACTCTGAATTTGACATGCAGCCTCATGCTTTTCTATTGGCGAGGGAGATATATTCTCAATTTGCGGACTTCAATGTTGCTTGGATTCGAAAACAATTGGAATTATCGGACTATAGGACACGTCCTCTTGGACGCATGTTCCTGTTGTAGTGAGCACGTGTCAATACAATCGACTTCGCTTCTGCTGAAGTTTGATCAGCGGTTTCTGGCGGGCTTTACATGAATGAAGGCTTGTGCAAGCATTTTGCGACGGGCTGTTCTGCCGGATTTATTAACCTAGCCGCCTTCTTATCTATTAAGGTTGCAGCTGGACTGCGGTTTTCTTACGAGGTCGGTGTTGGATGTTCCGACTTTCTTGAATCCTTTTCAACACTTCTGCAACAATGAATTGTGATACGCTGACCTAACGGGCGTTTTTTTCTCCAGCTGAGAACCTCTTCGTGCTGTGAACGCATCATACTTTTCTCCATTGTCTAATTACATGATTTCGCCATTATCAGATCCTTTCGACAGGGAAAATCATATTAATTACAAATAAAATTTAAAATATGGAGACATACATTTTGATACATTTTAATTATATAGCCATTCAGGTATTTAAATAAAGTTATAAGGAAGGTTGTACTTTTATTTTGCTTTCCATGTGTATGGGACACATGCTTGGAAAGCTACACAATCATATTCGAAGGCATACGAAGGAGTAAGAAACATTGCAGATTTCTGAAACCTTTTGGCGGATTTGATTAATATCAATATTGAACAACATGATATTTTATCAGATTCATTGGCAGATGAGTAGAAGAAATGTTTTCAGTTTTCACGCATGAGTTAAGCTTTTATTTAAAATATATTAAATAAAACATTCACCGCTTAATTTCTTTTAGCAAATTTCAACAAAAATTGTAACAATTATTATTTAAACATCAAAGATTTTTTAGGGTGTCGGAGAAAATTTTATTCAATTAATTTGATCTTATATAAATAGAAAATCGTGTCTTAGAATTTTTTTAATCAAATTTAAAAAATCACATCAATTAGTTTCAGTTTAAATATTGCAAGCGTTTACAAGAAAAACTTTTGCAAAATAGAGAGTTAATTAGATTCATAGTCGAATTTGAACGAAATTAAAGAATATTTAGATAATAGATGGAATTTCAAATTTATATTAATATATATATATATATATATATATATATATATATATATATATATATATATATATATATATATATATATATATATATATATATATATATATATATAAATATATATATATATATATATATATATATATATATATATATATATATATATATATATATATATATATATATATATATATATATATATATATATATATATATATATATATATATATATATATATATATATATATATATATATATATATATGACAGAAAAATAGTGTGTGTAAATGAGAGAGATAGTAACTGTGTAATTTTAACGTTCTCACCAGTATCACTTAACTGGTTGCCATGTTGTCTCGTTCGATTGATTGCAAAAATTCTTTTGAAATATCAGGGCCATTTTCTGGCCGTTTGCTGTTTCTACAATGCCTAGTCATTTTAGACAAATTACTTTTTTATTTATTCCTAATACATTTCGTCTCTGCTCGGAGTGTTACTTCTTAGATTATAATCCTTACCAATTTTTTTCACTTCACTGTCTTATTCGATTCTCCTCCTGACGACCTGCCAGAGCAAGTCTTTCACTGAATCTATTCCTACCTTGGTTACATCGTGATTAGTCATACTGAAATTCACCACGCAATCTCAATTTACTTCCTTCTCTGCTGTCATCTTATCCTTGCCTTGGGGTACATATTCTGTATCGCCAGTCTTCTAGCATCTGGTTTGCGTACTTCATCGTTTCAACCTGTCTACCGACTTAAATTTTCCCACTCTCTGACCGTGGTCACTTTTGCCTAATCTTTCCCAACGAAAGGTCCATGGTACTTTTCTTGCGAATTAATTTTCGCCAGCTTACAATTGCGATGTCATTTAACTTTTATTTTTATAGACTTTTGTATAAAAATGTCTCTAACGTGTTATTAACGTGTTTGGTCTTTACACGCCTATTCAAGTAAAATCTCCTGCAATTTAAATATTTTGTTGGATTACAAGATTCGGCCGTCTTATTAACTATTTGATGTAGAAATAGATAATATTTTTTTTTGTAACAGCAAAAAGTCTAAACTTTTTATAGGAAAATAAGGCAATTTCGCTCTCGTTATGAAAAAAGTAAGAAAATTAGAAGTGGACAAATATTTTTAGCCGATCCGGTTTGCATTTAAGCTTCAGTGAAGCAAAGTCTCTAAATAACCGATCTTCTTGATTAATGGAGCGCATATTATCGGGCCTTATACATATAACAATGCATTCAATGCGTTTTGTATGCATTTTTTTAAAACTCTTATCGTCAGATCTAAAAGACGCAAATGTTAAATTATTTCACATGATGAATTCGATTAAAGAGGTCTATCATATTTGAACAATGCAAATTACAGCTGTTTTTTTAGAACATTTTTATTTATGATTGCAATTACAAGACCAGTGTGGGAGAATCTCGCTCGACTTTTCAGCTTCAGAAATACTGAAAAAATTAGACCTAAGACATTTCTCCTATACAAAATGTCTTTTTCAAACTTTGACAGTGATTATACAGCTGAAGGATGTAGCGTGATGCTTCAAAACTTGTCCTCTACACGCAATAAAAAGGTCGTTCTCTTAAAAACCAGTTTTAATTGGCATTAAATTATCAATGTGTATGCTACTAGACTACTCTAGTACTACAAACTTGAACAATTGTTTAGAGGTGAAGACCTTTGAATGTATTGGTGGGCTGATACCCTTGACAGCAGGTAAAGCTTGATTTTTTTTTAACTCCCACCACGCTGCGTGGCAAGAGAAAAAGAAATGTAGAGTAATCACGACCAACATTTCAACGTGAAGTTAAGTTGCAATAGAACTTCCACTTCCATGCTCCTGCATGGGCCACCAGAACAGAGGGATGCTATAAAATTCCCACAGCATGTAATAGCCTCCCACCACTCTAACCTGGTCCCTTAGGACAGCTTCACTAAAAGGGCGGACCCACTCAGCTGTAGTAACGTTAGGGGGAGCAGGAGCAGAGGCTGTAAGGTGAAAGCTTTCTCCCCTCATCTTCCAAGCAGGCGAAGGGAGCAGAGAGGCCATTTTCTCCTGGGAAGCGAAAAACAACATTTCTGGGTAATGAAACCTGAAACACATCAACAAACCACTATTGAAGTTAATTTTAAAAAGTGTTCGAACGAAATTTTTAGCTTAAGTGCAGGGAAATAAAATTATTGCAAGATATTTTAGAAAATAATATCAACGATGTACGAGGATCATTGCGTAATTTTGTTTAAGATCTACACTAACCAATTAACTAAAAAGCAGCTTGAGATACTTGGTACTAAATAAATTAAGAAGGATTTTAAGATAAAAATAATCACATTATTTCATTTCAGAATATCAAATTAGAAATTATGATAGAACTATTTTCTTGATATATTTTAAAAGATTTGTTCATTCTATTATTTAGGGGGTTATTTTGCACCCTCACTTAATGCGAAAAAGTTTGCCGACGAAGATCATGATTTTTGCCACAAAGTTTAACTAAGCACCATATTTCAGTTTATCTGTATTTAAATACCTGAATAAATAAGAAATTTGTTAAACGTTTTCAAGAATGAATTGAACCCATATTGATTCCAGCGTAATATAAGAATTCTCTAAAGAAAATTGTACCTCTCTTTGTGTTCATTAATTATCTTCTTTACGCCAAATAAGATAGAATGATGAAAAATACAGAAGGAAATTTCTTCCAAACCAACAAACTAGGGCAGAATTTATCTTAATTTATCCTCATCAATAATTAATTCGACTCAAAAGTGTGCTGGGCAGGCATGAATGCCAACAAATTACCCCGCACTTCTTATCAAGCAAAAGGACATCTCTCATTTTCATAACGATTTTTGCGAGTTAATTTGTCTGTATGTAGTGTAGGATCAAGTGTGTGTCGTAACAGGTGACTAAACCCTGATATGGGCCCTTGGGATTCGCGTTCAAATATCTCCTGCTCCTGACTGAGATTTATGATTGCATTTCCGACAGAAAACTCTTTGGAATCGAAGGGAGTATATTCAATTCATAGTTTTATTGACCTCTCTTTCAATGACTATATTTTATGTCATTTCTTTGATAAATATTCTGTTATATGGCCATTCATGTTTGATAAACAAAAGTTTTATGGCATTGTACATTATTGGTCTTTTCAGTAACTGGATTGAATATACATATATATATATATATATATATATATATACATATATATCAATATATATATATATATATATATATATATATATATATATATATATATATATATATGAGGAATTAAACCATATTCTCCGAAGACAATTTAATTCAGAACAGTTTCGGTGTATCTCACAGCCTTTTTGAACTGAAACTGGATAGAAAATATAAGAAAAGAAGCATTACACATGGTCAGGTCGTGAAAGATTCCTTCTTTTTTCCCTAATCCCCTACTTGTGGCTAATCTGAGGGGGGGGGGGTTAGGCCTAAACATATTGAAGGGCTGACATTCTACTATTTTGTTTATTCGCTTTCTTATTACAGGATTAAAAGAAAATTGACCCTCAGATAGATTTAAATTAAGAACTGACGATATCAAGCTCGATTCTAACTATGTTAAGAGAAGAATCGTAGAATCAAGCTTGATATCGTCAGTTCCTAATTTAAATCTATCTGAGGGTCAATTTTCTTTTAATTCTGTAATAAGAAAGCAAATAAACAAAATAGTAAAATGTCAGCCCTTCAATATGTTTAGGCCTACCCCCCCCCCCAGATTAGCCACAGGTAGGGGATCGGGGAAAAAAAGAGGGGATCTTTCACGACCTGACCATGCGTTATGCTTGTATGCACTTTTCTTATATTTTCTATCCAGTGTCAGTTCAAAAAGGGTGTGAGATACACCGAAACTGTTCTGAATTAAATTGTCTTCGGTGAATGTGGTTTAATTCCTCATCTTTTCTTGCGATATTGCATTAATTTTCATCATATATATATATATATATATATATATATATATATATATATATATACGGGTATGTTTCTGCTTATAGCAAGCCGGATCTTTTAGGCTAGAATATTAAAGATTTATATTTGAACAATTGCTTAACAATTATGAGTATGAGAACAATGATAATTAATTGCTTTTGGCTAAAAATGTACTAGGATGAAAAAAGGACAAAAAATTGTATATTAAGTAAAAAAATAACTAATTTAAAACGAAATTAATAAGGTTACAATTGGAAGAAAAAGATAACCTCAATAATTACACTAAAATTTGTTACCTGTTTCGGAGAAAGCTGTGAACTGAATGAATGAAATTTAAAAATTATATTACCAGGAAAGATGTTATTTAGTATTAGTTGGTTCTTTGATCTATGTAGTTGGTTGGTCGAAAAAAAAATGTTAGCTAGTTGGTTGCTTTAGTGATAATTAATTAATGGTAACCAGTTAAAAAAATTTCAATCTAAATTAATCAAGCAATATATAACGGCTTGGAATTAGAGTCTTTATTTAACTGAGGCTGATTGTATTTAATTAAAAGGGACTCAATTATGAGAAATTCAGATTTAGATTTTGGTGGAGATAATAATTTAAATTGATTATAATCTATAGATACATCCAATGTACGTTTCCAAACAACATTTAGGACAAGTATATTCATATACAATTCTGGAACGCCAAATATCAGGAATGAGGTCCTTTACAGTGAGCAAACAACTAATTTTTAAGGGCTTCAAAAAAATTGTCGTTAAATTAATATGCGGATAGAATATTTTCAAAATATTCGACACTTCCTTCCTAAAAGTATTAGTTTGATATCCCTTACTGGGAAAGGAAATGTATAAGTTTTGCGGGGAACATTATAATTTATTTATCTAAACAAATTAACATTGATGTTTAAAAGAAAAATTAAAGAATCAAGCAGATGAGTGAATCAGAAAATGGAACTCGAAAACTTTGAGAAAAAATTTCAAATCTAGTGAATATATCAAAGATAAAAACAGACCCAGTTGAAGAAAGATAAAATGATGATGGTTCACTCTCATCCAGCCATTTGGTAGAAAACCCAAAGCTACCATCTTCTGTTCAGATCTTGGTAAAACCACGGTGAGATACATAACACAAAAACAGCAACCCTTAAAATTAAGGACCCTCAAAGCGGTTTCATTTGTAGCATCACCAAGCGTGTTGCAGCTAACATCTCGAATAATGCGTGTCGTCTCGATCCCAATGGTTTTAAGATGATTAGCAGCTATCTTAATAATATTTTCACTCTCTTCTTCTTCATCACTTTCTCAACATACGGTCTGTAAGAGATTCCCTCGTTGCTTTTCGGTTTAATCTAAAAACAAACAAACAAACAAACAACCAAAACAAAAGTAATCTTGTGGAAAATTAGGTCCAACTATTCGCCGTCAAAAGTAGGAGAAAGGAAGTCATATTTTATCTCTGAATAGAGCTAAGAGTTAGAATGTATTAAATACCAAAACTGATAAAAAGTAATAATGAACCGAGTAAAAAAGGAACAGTATATGTTATAGTATATGGAACATATGGTGTCCCTTTAGATACACAGAACCACGGAAATGTTAAGCGGCTTCCGTTTGAGAAGCAGACAATGAATATGTTTACATAGTGTATTTTAAAACTATTTTGTATTGAATGAAGACTATGTGCTCATAGGTAAGCACCCGACGATTTCTTCTAAGTAAATATACTTTTCCATTATATTGAAAGTAGCAAGTGGTAGCGATAAAAATCCAATAATCTTTCCCTTTTATCTTATGCTATTAATTAACTGATTTAATAGGCCCATGAATCACTTGAATAATGGGTGCTACACCGTATTTGCGAGGAGAAATGGGTGCTAATTGGAAATAAGGGTTGGGTTTCGTGCTCTCTCGTTGGTAACTGACATTTCACTTATATGCTTGGTGTTTCGATTTTTACATCTGTTTGTAAAATTATATCTATGTACATGTGTATTTAAGTGTATTTTTTGCAAACTAGTTTCAATCTCGGATTTGCCTTTCTGATATATATTTACATGCAACGTAACCCATCAGTTGGGAGGAAAGACTTGCGCTTTTGATAGAATTCGCTTATTTGTACATTTTCGTTTTATTTTTTACTCTTTAATCAGATTAAAATATAATATTAGTATGAAAAAAATAATAGAAATGAAGACGAATTTCATATATTTATATATATTTTGTCCTTTTTTCTCTCACTCAAACTTTACTACTGTTGTTATTCCTGGCAGGAAACTAAACCAACATGCAATACTGCAGTTCGCTTTTTAACATTCGTAGCTAACGTCGAATACGTCATTTGTGTACCCAATGCCATTGGCAATGCTTGAAGGTGCCGCGAGACGGAATGTTTGTGAGTAACGCCACTCAATTTAGCCTTGAGTTTCAGCTACCAAGCCTTATCTCTGTAGCTCTATCACTAGGGTCTTGGGTTATTTTGTCTGTATTCCTGATAAAATGATGTAAATATTCACTAAATGCACTTATTCTCTTGATAAAATGGATTTAATTAGATTAATAATGTTTTGGTTATTAATATCAGTGGGTAGGTTTGTTTTTCTTTTATTATATATATATTTTTTTTAATATAGTCATGAGGGACCATTACTTTTCAAAGGCTATCTCTTCAACTAATAGAGCTAGAAGCCAGACCAATTAATGTTTAAGCATTTCAAGCTTCGCGAACTTTACTCCAAAGTCAACAGAAAATGAAAAAGGGAGACTTTTACACTCGACTTCTCAATTAAGTTAAAGATTTCTTTCAGTGATTCTAAAATATGATTTCGACTTCTTAGTTTTAAACTAATCATAGGCCTTGTACTGGTTTTTGGCATAAAGAGAATCAGCTTGTAATAATTTGTTTTAAAAGGCATTAACTGCTTTCCTAGACCAGGCCCCAGCATTTCAGCTATCAAACTGGCACCGGTAGATATTTCTAACTTTGAAGCCTTTTTGACTAACTTTCTATTCACTTTTTACTTTATCTGCTCAACACACTTAAATTGCTCTTCCTAATTTGGAGGTCAGTAGTTAGGTATTGCTATTTTACTTTTGCTTTTCACTTATGCAAATTTACTAAAAAAAATATAATCGATCAATCAATACATGCTCCGAACCCCAGCCTAGTTTGGGGTTTGTATTTGAGACGTTCACCTTGTCTTTCCGTTTTCATTCTGTTGAAAGCTGCCAAACATGTTTCATCATCACCCATTCTTGTGGGTGGTCCTTTTCTTTTTATGATTATCTTTCTATTTTCTCTCCATGGCGTATCTTCCCCATTAATATCAACTCTTACACAATAACTATTGTTAATAGAGAATTTACGATGAAATTGATAATCCTCATTTTTATAAAGCTAATTGTTTAATTACTCTTGAAAAAGTCCTGTATAACAACTTGAGATGAATGCCCAGGATTCAGGCAATAATGTATGAAAAATGCAGCAAACACAAATTAAATCATCACATTAAGTTTTAGAAACTATCTTCAAGTGTTGGTTTAACCTTTCAACTTTTTCAGGCGAACTACCATTACAAAAGTCTCGCCCGCTCCTTGCATTTATCTTCGGCTATATTCATCCCCTCGGCGTAAATCTGCCTCAGTGATCAGACATTTATTCAATGGCAAAATATCACCTAACTATCTTGTTTTCTCTGCTTCCTGAATTCAAAATATATCATTGAGATTTTACCGTATATTTTTTCCTTCATCTAATGAAATCAGGGAAGCAGGGGTGAATCCAACCCCGCCAAAGATAGTGTTTGCAGTTGTGCTCTTATTCTCAAAGGATTATAAAACAAAACTGCATTCACCATGTGCATGAATGCTAAATGTACTTAGGTTTCATTTAATTTATGTATTTTGTTCCTTGCATTAAGTGAGGAGTAATTTCTTCAAACTTAAACTTCGATATGATTATATTGCTCAAAAAGTGTTCGGTATCCAGCTTAAGATTAAGTAATCCCATATTGCCCTCATTAGTCTTCTACAATGTTGACAAATATGTATACCTGTTTTTGTTCTATATTTGAATAAACAAAACAATATAAAAGCAATTTTCAATTAATATGTAGGTTATAAAGATTAAAGAAATACCCCTTGGCATCGAGATGAAACAACAGACATTAATGGGATCTTGAAGACAAAGGTAAATCTTTAGACTTAATATTCATTTTCAACAGCTTGTCAATAGACATTTAGAGAGTTGCCTTACATTTTTTTCAAAATTGACTAAAGTGGTTAATGGCTGACTAAAGTAAAGTACCTCTCTAAAGTTAGAATACTTCTAGTCATAGGTGTCCTTTAATATGGCTTTAAATATCTGGCAAATAAACCTATAAAACTCACTCATGAAACCAAAGTCCTGGAAATTTCTTGGTAAGCGCTTAACTACCTAGCTAATGCAACTATGAATTCAGAATTGAAACCAACGATAGAAGTGAAATTTAGGCATAAGCATTTACTTTCTTATTATTTAATCTTTTTATCAGGAAACGACATGCATTCTTGATGTGACATGGTTGCAACTTCAGTAGAGTAAACAGAATTAGAGGCTCCCATGACCTCTAATTAATTTCTACGCGTAAACACAAAGTGGTCATGGATCTATGGATATCGCAGGCTAGAACTTAAGCCATAAAGGTTTATTCATCAACCACGAATTTATTGCTGTTCTTTGTCAATTTTATTTGTTGAAAGTATTAGCTATTAAAACTTACTTTTTCTTAAACTATTAGCTATTATGACTTGCTTTTGGAAGAAACTATTAGTCATCAGAACTTGCTATATTAAAAGTATTAGCTATCAACACTTGGTTTATTGAAACTATTAGCTATTGGCATTTGCTTGTGTTTGATACTATGCGCTTTTAACACTTACCTTTGAGTGAAACTATTAGATATAAGAAATTTCTGCTTGTGGAAACTAATAGTTATTTGAACGTTCTTTGGGATGAAACCATTAGGTATTCGCACTTATTTTTTTCTAAAACCATTAACTATTAGCACTTACATTTTTTGGAAAGTATTAGCTATTAGCATTTGCTTTTCTTGAAACTATTAGCTACTAGCACCTTCCCTTGTGGAGAGAAAGAGCAAAATAAACCCAATGAATATTGTAGTTAGTAAAAACTATCATTTAGCTATAATAATCTCATGGAAACGGAATGTGGGTCGAAACTAGAAATTCGGGGTTTATCCCAATCCAAGGAAGCAGCGTTCCAATTTACCGACACTTGACTGTCAAGATTTTGGTTCCTAGTATTCGCTTCAGTCGAGATATCCTCTATTGGGCATTTCTTTTAAATGCAGCTAATATAGCAACGAATAACCTACTTCCCACTGCTTCGGTCAGGCCTGTGGAACGTTCTTTTCTCTCCGTAAGTCTCTGTATCCAATAGACCCATAAAACCGTACTAAAACGAACTACTTTTATTGTTCATTGTTGACTCAATCCGTCACATTGCACAGGAGAGCAGGCATTCGTGATGCCACGTTATAGGTACTGCAAATGTAGAAGTAGATGTTAAATTAAGCGATTAGAAACTTCATTTTACGGCTGATAGATTGGTTGTTTATTAGATACAGCCCTAGCTTGGCGTGGATGAGTAGCGTCACCCAGGCACGTCCAAAGCAATTAAAAGTACGATATCCAACGCTTGAGTACCTGTTTATCACTTCTGCCCACATTGCAGCTTCACTCCTTTGATAAAATAACTTCTGGGATATCATAACTAACTTCGTGATTATTTTTATTAACATTTCTTTGTTTTTTTTGAGAGAACGACTTTTAAATTTAATAAAACAAGTACAGGACTAGTTCGTGATCATCAAACTCCATCCTTCAGCTGTACGTACACTGACAAAGTTTGACAAGATATTTCTTATATACAAAAGGAGCTAGAAAAAAAGATAATAACAACAAAATTTAATAACGCTCAAGCAAGAGAGAAAAGAATATTTTTACTACGAAGACGGACTGGTTCCTCATAATGTTAAAGTGATTCCTATATAGGGGATGATAACACTAGTCAACAAATTTTAACTTTTTTTCTGATGACTTAAGTTTCACACCTGTTCTTGGGAAATTCAGGGTCACTGAGTTTAAAATTAGCAAAGGTTTTCTTCTATTACGTCAAGCTTTTTATTTTTGGACTGGTCCATATTGGTCCCACTCATAGTAGCAGGCTATCTTATGACCAAGTGAACTGAAGTGGAGGCGTTTGGCATTCTTATTCTTTTATTTTATCTTTGTATTTAGACTTCTCTTTATTCACATCTAGATATATAAATCAATTGTGTATAATATAATTTTGCGTTTTTTTTCAGATTTGTTTTATGAAATGACATTCAATAGAATGGCCTCATTACGAAGGAAATGTTTGAATTCCCCTGACTCGTTTTGCTATATATGTGGTTGTTTTACTGCACCAACTCATTGAATGAACATTAGTATATTTTTGAAAAGAGCATACTTGGCTTACTTTAAGATTAAATTAGGTAATCAGGATAAACCGTGGGCCCCGCACAATGTTTTTTAAACCATGTGTCGAAAATCTACGCCAATTTACAAAAGGCACAAGGAAAGAACTAGGACTCGAAATTCCTATGGCGTGGCCGGAGCCAAAAGACCATGTAAACGACTGCTACTTTTGTCTCACAAAGACTTCTGGTTATAGCAAGAAAACGCGAGATAAAATAAGTTACGCAAATCTTAATTCAGCACTTCATACAGTGCTTTATTCATATGAAATTTCAGCACCTGTTTTCAAGGAACTTTCTTCACTGGACGATGTAAGTGATATACGTGAACCTGATGTAAGAAATAAAATGGCAGTGATCTATACTTTGTACATACTCTTACATCAACCAAAGAACGTAGAAACTTCAGTCAATTAGAACTGAATGACTTAGTTAGAGAGCTAGTCCTGTCAAAAGAGTTATCAGAAGTGTTAGCTTCTAGACTTAAGGAGAAGAATGTTTTGAAGAAATAAACAAATGTAACTTTAAATCGGAAAAGGGCGGGATATCTTGGCATTCTTTAAAACTAAACAAGATTTTGTTTACTGTTTTGACGTGGCGGGACTGTTAAACACGATGGGTGTTTCAGAGTATAATCCAAGTGAATGGAGACTTTTTATAGATAGTTCAAAGAAGAGTCTAAAATATGTGTTATTCCGTAATGGAAACTTGTTTGTTGCGATTCCTATTGGTCACTCTGTGCATTAAAAAGAGAAGCATGAACACATATTTTCTGTATTAGATTTAATAAAATATGATGAACACAAATCGATCATATGTGTGGACGGCCGAATATTCGATTACTACGCAATGCTGCCTACCCTACGGATAAAGCATTTTTACTTGCTTAGTAACGGACTTTGAGCACCGCCTACATAGAAAAGAGCCTATTCTGAAAGTCTTTTGTTGAAATTTGCTTCACCCTTCAGAAAGAGAGAATACCATTATTTCACGAATAATCATAATTGAATGTGGGCTTAAACACCTCACTGCTCCTGTCCATCGTCGTGCGTAGGAACCTGTTCGGATGTCCTACATTCATCGATTTTGTCTCAACTATGCCGGCCACTTGGACTGACATAATTAAGGTCTTATGTGAAAATTGGTTTAAGGACTAGCCCACAGCGGAAGCCAAAGTCAGATATTTTCTCGAAACTGAGGCATAACTGCGACTCTGTGACAGAGGAGATATCCGCGTCGCCCGAGGGTCCTGGCCATCATCATAGAGAGAAGTAATACCCGTCTCTATGTAGTTGAGAGAGGATATGGCACAAGTACCAGATAGGAAGTGGAAAAACTTTAGCGGCCGTTGATTCAACTGCTACTGCATCAAGTCCACCATAACTCATCCCACTTGAAGTTCTCATTCGAGATCTGCCCATTCATCCATCACCCATTATCCTGGCAGCAACCGGGTAGGGGCGTTTACTCCATTTTTTGGACTTATTCACGAAACTACCTTCACTAACCGTTGCATCCTTTACCATCTCATAACTTCTTTTTTCACTCCAAACGCCATAACTCACGCTCTGGTTTCAGAAAAGAAGACAACACAAGAGCACATAGCAGAAGTACGTGGAAGCCTATGGAGACCCCCACTAAGAGCGGCATCCTAAGGACCATCCCTGAAATGAAGAACCCCCCAAAAGAAATCTCTGCGAAACCCTCTACCTCTAATTAAAGGTAGCACTGGTGAAACTGAATCAAGTCTCATCTGGTTTCGTCGCCTTAGGTGATGAGACATAGGACGTGGACCAGCTCCTATCGGAAGAGAGGGCGAGGATCCTCAAGAACACCGGACTTGAAGGAAAGACCCCTCCACAAGTGGCAGCCAACCGAAGCGTGATCTGGAACTACGATGTGTTGATCACAAATTATTCGCAGGAGTATTTCGATTGTATCACTATTGCAATAAGGAAAGGGATTAAATACAAGCAAATAAGAAATCTAGAAGAATCCTACCTCGCGATTGTGGTCAAACTCGGCATGGGAAAGCTGGCCATTGCTACCGGATATCAACCACCAAGGAGAGACGTGTTACCAATTCACACTCTCACCTGACTATTTGCAGAAGAGCTCCAACTCTATTAATGGGGGATCTGAAAGCCAGATGCAGAGAACCTGGTTACAGGACCTTCAAAGGTATAGGCAAATGCCTGGAGCTATTGCTAGACAGAAGAATTGCACAGCGAATAGGTCCCGACTTCCCCACCATTGTCAGAGGAGGAAGTGCCACAAAACCAGACATCTGTCTGACGAATCCCTAGCTACCGTTCAATTACTACATGGAACCAGTCCAGGTAACATTTAGTGACAATATTGGGATCCTACTTACTAGCAACAGGAAGCCTATACAACTTCCAGCTGTAGTCAGAAAGAACTACAGAAAAGCAGACTGGACACGGTATGCGTGCCTTCTCGAGGCCTACAATCCGTCTAATTTGGACGAAACAATTCTCAAGGAGATGGACGAGGCACTCGGCGACCTTAATAATCATCTCATCAATGATCTCTACCAAGAAGTGCACCGAATACATGAAGGATTTATACTGTGTGCTGAAATTATTGTGTTAGATCTACATCAGGAATACATCAATTGACTCAATACAACGAAGTAAAGAAATCAAAGAAGAACTCAACCAGGTGATCCTCGAACAACAATGGAGACGATGGAACGATGCGATCGATAGCATGAGTCACGAAGCAACTCCCAAAGAGTTTTGGAATAAGATCAGACGTCTCAAAGGATCGACTGGTAAGAAGAAGATCGAATTACTAAAAGAAGACGGAAACATCGAAACAGAAGAAGGAAGCATTGAAGAGGCATTCCGAAGTTAGTGGGAAAAATCTTTAGTATAACTGAGGAGGAAAACGAAGTCTATGACCTAGGGTTTGAAAGCAACATCATAGACGAGCTTAACAACCAAATACACAAGACGCACCCTCACCATCAGATGGATAGACAGCGTGACGGAGACGCCAAGATTACTGAAGAAAAACTACTCAGCGCGCTCTGCTCATTCCATCAAAAAGGAATGAGAAGGATATTTAACGCCTATCTGAATACGTGATACTTTTCAGATGCTTATAAAACGGCCCAGATGATTTTCTTGCCCAAGCACGGAAAGGACCCAATGTTGAAAGAGAGCTACCGGCCAATTTCACTTCTAAAATTTGGTGGGAAGCTCTTCGAGAAGATCCCCAACCGAATACTGGTGTCTTACCTAGAGAGAACTCCTTCTTCAACCCATATCAATTCTGGTTTAGAAAAAGCGAAGTACGGAGACGGCGACTAATGTCATCACGGAAAAGCTAGCACAAGCAAAACGGGAAGTAAGTTACGTGTACATTGTTTGTCGGGATGTATCAAAGGCGTTTGATAAGGTGTTGAAACAGGGAATTCAGTACAAGATCTTACGACTGGGCCTAAGTGAAAACTTAGAAAGAACTCTCTGTGACTATGTCATAGACCAAAGTTTCCGCTCACTGCGGGCCTCCCACAGGGCGGAGTGCCTGTTCCCTACTCTATACTTGATTTAGACTGCTGATGTCCCAGCTCCTGTGAGTCCCACTTGCCTCAACCTCAATTTGCCGAGGATTTCACCCGGATAATCACTTGCCCATGGAGGAATGCACCTTGGCAAGCTCGTATGACAGCTGCATAAATTGAGAACCTTAACACCTACGAGGCCCGGTGGAAATTCGCACGAACCAGGAAACGTTCAAAGTAGTCCCCATAGGCAAGAGACTACTATACGATGTCAGAGTGGGAGATAGACGCTATCCCTATACCACGATGCGCAATTTACTCGGAATGAAGATTACCTAAACCGGGTACACGAAGCACGTCACAGAAAGTATCACCAAGGTCACAGCTACCTTAAGAACTCTATACATGTTTAGAAATCTCCGTGAAAGCCATAAGAAAAAAAACTACAATGCATTTGTAAGATCGACGCTGCTATAGCCCGCTTCCACCCTCTCGTGTGTCTCGAAGACACAAAAGAGGAAACTACAAGGGGTGCAGAACAAATGTGTGTACCTAATTATAGGTACACGCAGGCGAGAAAGAAGACGCCAGGAAGAGCTGCACCGGGAGGTGGGGTTAAGTCCCATTAACGTTTTAATAGAAGACCAAACAAGGAATATACATGAACTAATTAATCGAAAATTGAACGATGATATCATCCAAATGATTAACCAGAACAGTAAAGGTATAAGTCGAGCCAGATTTCCGAGCTCATCTGGGCTTTTAGCTGGGCGGAGCAGAAGGGCCGTTCTATGCATGAGAATAAGAATATTTTTTACCCAAACCTTTTGCAAATAAAACCGAACAAGTAAAGAAAACCTAATTACAAAACCTCACCGATTTTTATAAGAATTCACCAAATATTGACAGCAAATTCACCGATGAAGCCCCAACTATAACGAAGAAGACATCAAAGAAAAAACAAAAGACACAATTTACACTCACTACAAGATATACAAAACAACAAAGAAACTAAGCATAATACTAAACTGATTAAATTAATTTATTACTACAACAGCTAATGCGCATAAGATATCCAAGAACATTAATTTTATGCAAGACACATGGCTTGAACGCCATAATAATATAAACTATCTCAAAGACAACAAAGGAACCACATAACAATAAAATATTTAAAAGCGATAGGCCTGATCACCAGGCACTTATCATCTCTTTGTACCCTACCACACTTCTTTCTCTTTTCACCACTTGTCTATTTTCAGCTATCTGTCGCCACAACCTTTCTTTGTCCCCTACCCACACCTATCCACTTACATCATTCAGATTCAGATCATATGCGTAGATCTGAAAATGGTAAATTTTTACTTGGCCTACAAGGGGCTATACAAAAATATTTGTGTTTTCTGTGTTTATGGGACAGTCGAGCCAAGGACAAACATTGGGAACAGAAACCCGGCGGGACAGTTAGATAAAGTTTGACTGTTGGGGAGAAGAATATTATACACCAACCACTTGTTGAGCGAGAGAAAATCATCTTGCCACCCCTTCATATTAAATTAGGGTTGATGAAACAATTAGTGAAAGCTCTTAATGTAGAGGGTGACTGTTTCAAATTCTCATGTACAATATTTGCTGTCTTAAGTTATGATAAAATAAAGATTGGAGTTTTTGATAGGCCGCAAACCAGAAACTTAATAGAAAACCAAAAACTTCTCGAGTTCATTGACTGACATAGAAAAAGGAGCATGGGATTCATTTGCGGCTCACAGGTAGTGCCGATACAAGGGCCAGGGGAATTGCCGTTTGGTGGATCACCTGCCTGGGAATCAAAATCAAGATAAAGGGCTGTTGGTACAGACATTACTTGATAGTTTTCATCGTTTAGGCTGCAACACGAGCATAATGGTTCATTTATTCAACGAGACTGTGTAGACATCAAACACTCCAGACACTCTCGCAAGTGAAAACTTCTATGAATGTATAGGTATGTGTACGATTGCTTGTAGTTTCTCTATCATATTATAAAAATAACCTGTATGTATTTAGTAATAAGTAATGTAATTTTACAATGAATTTATCCTTTCACATTCTGTTGACATTTTAAGTTATGGTTTGAAGCTATAAACACTTAGGAAACTATCGTTACCGCGTAAATACATGCAGTACGTCGTAAAATAGTAATATGCTGTAGAATGAAAACTTTATGTGTTACAAAAAAATGGATGCCAAATTTATAATCATTACGTCCAAATTAGTTAAAAACAACCACAAAACATAAGTCAGCAAAAAGTGTGTTGACCAGTGATATAATTGATCGATCTAATGGCCTAGTTGAACTGGAAGTTTCCACAACTTGTTATTGCTTGAGGCAGTGAAACTCTTGATTTATTTTTTGTTTCATTATGACCTGAATAAAAGTGTTTATAATTAATTGAATTAGTCAGTTTACGAGAGACAGTAAATTGGAGAAAGTTGAAATCTATATCACAGTGGATGAACACATCAAGAAAGAGGAGGTTTGAGTTTGATTCCCATTTCAAGTAAAGTTTAATGGAGGGGCAAAGATAATTTAGTTAGATTAGGAAGTTATTAAAATTGTAATTTTCTACCGATAATAAAAAGATATTATAAAAATACCGTTATTGTTTGCGATTCGAATTATTAGCTCTATGATTTTTGTATCTCTCGTTCTCTCGTGAGACATTAATATAATTTTTTATTTATCTTTTTATCTTTCTTATTTTGTATATAATAAATGTCTTAAGTCTAGCCTTCTCAGTCTTTGTACTTTTTACAGCTGAAAAAGGAGCGTAATGCTTTGGAACTAGTCCTGAAGTTGTGATAAAAAATAAAAAGGTCGTCGCACAAAAACAGCTTTCATTTGCATTGAGGAAGGAAATATAATATTAAAAAAATGTGACTCGGATCTAGTGAAAATTCTCTCTTCATCAGAATTAAAAAATTCAAAATTCTCTCTTCACTCAAATGAATAAATTCGAAATTTCCTGAATTTTGAAATTTAGAAAAGTTCTAATCTTCCGCTTCTACACCATAGCTGAGTGACGGATTTAAGCCGAATCGAGAGTGCTACTTGCCGGATGTGATCTTCTTTTGGTCCAACTTTATGGCTACTACCATACTATAGTGCTAGCTAAAAGTAATATTATTCGCTGTAGTTACACTTAGAGGAATAAATATATTTTTTAGTTATTTATTAAAAATAAAACTGACGAGAATCTCCGATAAAACTATTTTTAAAGGAGCTTCCTAAACGTCTTTTTCAAACGAATACGCGAAAACCAAAGAGAGCATCGACGCCACAAAGTTTTTAAGAGAGGTTCCTACATAAATTGGTGACGATGAGGGAAGCGAGAATGTGAGAAAGTATATAGCTCGAGCATTCATGAGATGAACAAAATGTCAAGAGTTCTGTAGGGAATGCAATTGTTCCACCCTAAGCAGCAGAATCGTTGCCCATACGATATATGATACCTCTTTTCGTGAATTAGTTTGCTAAAGGCCGTAATAGAGTAGCATGGGTAGTGTAAACGTATGGAAGAGGACGCCACATTGGTTTCTTGTCACTCGAAGCGCACGCAACTCTATTGACAAGGGTTCTTCTCTGCTTATCAAGGTATGTTTCGTTGGCGAGTGAAATAAATAGAAAGCACAATGTTGCCCTTAATTCACATAGTACACTTAACATTGGCTCTAGGAATCATTATAGTCTCACCAAAAGTGTAAATCAGTTTATTTATGAAAATAAATCGACCGATTAGTGTTGAAATAGCATTTAAGTATGGCCTATTTAGGGTGTCCCCTAGCTGTCAATAAATAGGCTAATCGTTGCAACAAAAGAAACAACAACTTCCTGGTAAATGTAATCTATCATGGGACTCTTGTCAGAATTAACTGGAACAGCCTTGCTGCGACTGATAAAATGGGAATTGTCTACTCCCCCGTCCCCAACACATTGGTTTGTTCTCCTAGCCCTAATGTCTACAGGGAGATCTATTGGATACTATAACATCCAAACTCCTAGGTAATAGAGGAATCATTTTAAATATTTAAGAAATGAGTAGATCTGAAAAATACAGGGAGTTTCACCTACCTGCTGGATATTTTAACTAATAACTTTATTAAAGTGGTACCGATTTAGAATAACACTTTGCCTTATGTAGGATATATTTTTTCTCTTATTAAAGTTTTATATTCATACTGTTAAATTGTATAAATATTATGCAAATGAGTAAAAACTTTGTAATTAAAAAAAATGAGGGAAATATGGTACATCAAGGGCAAGCTTGTGTTTTCAGTCACAAATTACTAATGTTAAATATTGCTTTGGTCGAGTTAGATTGACAGATGACTCGAAGAAGAGACATCCATATTTTACGATTAGTTTTGCAAGTGACCATCATATATACCGGCTGTCACTAAACAATTGATCTCATTTCATCAGCTAATAATGAGCAAAACTTTAGTTCGAATTCTTTCAAATTTTAGCAATATGTGTAGAATTCAATGAATTTATAAAATATGATCTTATCTTTATTTCTCCTTTAAGAATTACTCATGCCGTTTACTGCGACAGAAAAGGCGTTTTGTGCCTTGAAGTTCGCCCAAAATCAGTCAAATTTGAATGCTCAAAGTGGATTCTTTAGAAGATTTCCTAAACAAGCGCCAACTGGGAGGCAGATTTGGACATAGTACAGGGTGGGGCAGAGAGGATGGACGTTTTTGAAAAATTCACAAAATGATTAATTTTAGCTTCAAACAAACTTTATTGACATCAATGTGTTCATATTGAATTAGCATTTGACAAAATCAAGTGTGGTAAACAACATCCATCATGTGGTGTCTGTTTTCATTGATGCCTTTCTGAAAGCGTTCTTGGAAGCTGGCCACCACACTCTCCAGCATTGCTCTGTTGATTTTGGCGACTTCAACGCGCATAGCTTCATTCAAATAGTCCAATGTACAAGGATGATGCTCATACACACGTGCTTTGAGGTTTCCCCGCAAGAAATAATCACACATAAAAAAATCAGGGGACCGAGGGGGCCAAGGAGTGCCAACAAACCTTCAAATGAGGCGGTCACCGAAGAGAGGGCGAAGAACGTCCATTGATGCTCTGGCTGTGAAAGCCGTCACCCCATCCTGCTGAAACCACACACGTCGGATCGGCATACGTTTTCTCCGTAATTCAGGCACAAAGAAGTTGCTTATCATCTCGATGTAACGCTCTGAGTTCACAGTAACATAATTTCCATTATTGTCTTCAAAAGGTAAGGACCAATGAAGGCAGCTTTTCTAACAGCACACCAAACTGTCACTTTTGGGCTGTGCAGTGGTCTTTCATGCAGTTATCTCGGATTTTGAAGAGCCCAATAACGACAGTTTTGTTGATTCATCACTCATTAACAAAATGAAGTTGTCATCTGCCTCAAAAATTGTTTCCATCTGACATGCGAACTTAAGCCGCTGTTCATAGTCCTCAGGTTGCAACTGTTGCCCAATGACCAATTTGTAAGGGTGGAAATGCAGGTCTTCATGTAAAATATGCCTTACCAATCGATTACCGATGCCTAGTTCAGTGGAATGCCTACGAGCAGAGCGATTCGCACTCTGCAGCAAAGGTTGTCTAACACGTTCCACATTTTCGGAGTCCGTACGGTTCGTGGGGCTCCCACCGGTCTGCTATTCATTAGTGTACATCGTGTACGAAGTGCATAAACGCTGCGTAAGATTATGTTACGGGTGGGATCAGCCTCATTTCGGTGAATGTTGAAGTAGCGCCGAAATTTACGCGGAACTCATGTAACAGACTCATTACTTTTCACGTAACTGTCGTAGGCAAACACTCGCTGCTCTATCGTCCACAGCGCCATGGCTTCACCTGAAAAGAAAAAGAAAAATGCTACGACACCACGGGTAGAATGGTACCTGCCTGACATATTTCCCTCCCTCTGGGGCTGAGTAATAGACATTTCAAAAACGTTCTTCCTCTCTGCCATACCCTATATAAGGAGTTACAAGAGAAAGGATCAGGATGGCCAGTAGTTTCAGAAGACATGGTGAACTAACATCGGTAAAAGTTTAGTCGGAGTCTAAAGAAATCTGTACGATGAGCAGGCTTGGAATTTGGATCCCTAAGTCAACTGTATGGCATATCATAAGAAAACGCTTGCGACTGACACCCTACAAGCCAGCTTGAGTAGGTTTTAGTGCCAAGTGACAAGCAAATTCGTAAAACTTTCTGTAAATATATGCAAGATAAAATTGAAGATGGCTACTTTGAAAACCATCTTGTTTTCAGCGACGAGGCAACATTCCTTACGAAAGAAAAAGGGAAAAAGCAAAATATTTGCATATAGGGCCAAGAAAATCCACATGCGACAAATGAACACGAAAGGGACTCACTAAAAGTGAATGTGTTCTGCGCCATGACAAAGAACCGTGTACATCGCCCATTTTTCTTTGATGGAAACATGAACGGTGACGACTACCTTATGGGTAGAGTTTTGGAAAGGGGCGAGAGATGGGGACATATTTGGAGAGAGAGGGAGGAAGAAATAGGGGATGGTGCGGGGGGAGATATAGTGGGGGAGGCGGAAAGAGAGGGAAAAGTGTATATTTTTAGAACTTGATTTTTTGAATATTTTTTAATTTTATTATAGCTTAGTTTATCATTTAGCTCTCCCTTGAACCCTGTTGAGGAGGGGGGGGAGGGGCGGGGGTATAGGGATTAGGGAAGATAGGGAATGATGAAGGAGGGTAGGAATGGGGATAGGTGAGGGAATAGGGTAGGGGGAGATGTAGGTGATGTGATAGGGATAGAGTAAGAAGGAGATAAGAGGGTAGGGGAAAATGGCGGTGAGAGAGGTAGAGATGATCAAAATCGATTTGAAAGATCAATAGGCCGAAGGCCAATGGCACGAAGGGCTGGTGGCGAGCGAAACGAAGCGCAAGATCCCGTTTTGCTCATAACCAGAAAAACAAGCATTCAAGTATTGTAACGGAGGGCAGATCAGCTATTGTACCCCTCTCCTTCTCACCTCCGAAAACCCCCCCTTTTAATTTCACACACGTCTAATTATTAGATGTATATATTTATATTTCCACTATCTCCATTTCATCATCCTTACAGAAACCTGGCTCGAGTCTGAATCTGGTTCATGCACTGCCCTTGCAACCCCTCCGGTTTATTCTTTCCTGCATGTTCCTCGGAACTACCGTGGATGGGAAGTTGCACTGATTTTCACCTCATCCTTGTCTCTGAATCTTCTCCCCTCCTCTCCTCTAGCCTCATTTGAAGGTCTCATTGCTGTCTCACACGCTGTGCTCGATCTCACTTTGTGGTCCTTTACCGCCCTCCCAGCTCGTCTCCGGCCTTATTTCTCGAGGAGTTCAGTAACCTACTCTCCGACTTATTCTGTACTGGTTCTCTTCTTATTCTTGGTGACTTCAATCTTCATAGCCACAATGAGACTTTTCGTGCATTCATTGACATCAGCGACTTCTTCTCTCTTACACAACATATCTAACCCTGAACTTAGTCATCTCGAACCTCCATATATCTAATCTAACTTAACTGACCTTTCTAATACGATTTCCCACCCCTTCTTGGTCAATTCTATATTCCCTACCATCTATCTCCTCGCTTGTCCCGAGATTCCGCTCCTTTTTGGCAACTTTCTTCAATTTATTTTACTTCTCTCTTTAACGACGATGTTTCCGCACTACCTCATATTGATACTACTGCTTCACCTGACCAAACCTTAAACTCTCTGCACCAATCATTACTGGCCTGCCTTGACATGCACGCCCCTCTGATCACTCCTTCTTTACAACAACAACAAAGAGTAACAACAAGGAAAGAAGGTACCCTAGGAGACCTTACCGTCCATTCAAGGAGGGTACCTTTGGAATAGCAATTGAGCGGGCACATGGCTGCTAAATTGTTTTGCGTCCCTATAAGGCCACTTTTCAAGACTTTGTCTAGTCTTGACTTGAACTGGTCAACAGATTCACTGTTGCCCCTTCCACTGGAAGTGCGTTCCACTTACCGCAGATACTGAGGGGGAAAAAATTTCCACACACATTGTGGTTTTAACGCTTCAGTTCAAGTCTGAAGCCGTGATTGCGCGTTCTGTTCTCACTCAGTGTGAAAATATCCCGGTAGTCAACATTGTCGAACCCTTGAAGTATTTTGAAAACTTCGATGAGCTGATCACGCAGTCTAGGGGTTCCAGCAAGAACAGATCTAATTCCCTTAGTCTATTCTCATAACTTTTATGTTGGATAGAGGGAATCAGTTTGGTTGCCCTAGCTTGTACGCGTTCCAACTTTGCGATGTCCTTTCGAAACGATGGACTCCAAAATTGTAGGGCATACTCCAGGTGCGGCCGAACGAGGGAGTTGTACAGACAAAGTACTATTTCCTTTTTACGGTATCCAAACTGGCGCTTTATGTAGCCTAACATCCGTTGGGCTTTCTTATCTTCCTCGATGCACTGTTTCGAGAACTTGAGGTCTCTAGTGATAGTAACACCCAAGTCCTTCTCAGTGTAACTCGATTTAAGAGCCGTCCCCTCAAGGATATACTGACATTGGGGGTTTCAGGGGCCGATATGCATTACTTTGCATTTCCCCACGTTGAAAGGCATTTGCCACGTGTCCGACCACTCCCTAATCCTTTGAAGGTCCTCTTGGAGGCGGGCAGTGTTCCACTCCTTTGCCACATTGATACCAAGCTTGGTGTCGTCGGCAAATTTGGAGATTTGGCAACCATGTCACCGTCCATGTCGTTGACATAGATAATAAACAGTAGTGGTCCCAGGACGGAACCTTAAGGGACACCGTTAGATACGGGTGCCCATTCAGAGGCCCGTCCATTCACCACTACTCGTTGCTCTCTGTCACTTAGCCAGCCCTCTATCCCACCTGCTACCTTGCCGTCTATGCCCTGCGAAGGGCACTTTCTGGAGAAGGCGGCGGTGTGGTACCTTATCAAAGGCCTTTTGGAAGTCAAGGTACACAACATCCCCAGCTTTATCCAGATCATGCTCACTGAACACGAAGTGGAAGAATTCTACAAGGTTCGTCAGGCATGATCGTTGCCTTCTGAAGCCGTGCTGGGAACACTTCAGTAGCAGGTTTGACTCTAAATACGACGTTATCTTGTCCACTATTATGCTTTCCATGAGTTTACCGACTATCGAAGTCAAACTGATGGGTCGGTAGTTTGACGGTTGGCTGGGGTCTTCTTTCTTCAAGATCGGAGTCACCTCCGCCTCACGCTAGTCTCTAGGAACGCATCCGGTCTGGATTGACATGTTGAAGATTGCGCTCAGGTGTCGTGACACTTGATGGCGCACTTCTTTTAACACCTTAGGTAGAAACCCATCCAGGCCAGGTAACTTATTCTTCATTAGGTCAGTGATCTTCTTTTTTATTTTCCCTTAAGGGAAGTCCATATCCTCCAGCTTTTCTCCCGAGTAGGAATCCATTGGCTGGGGGATAGAACCAAACTCTTCAGTAAACACTGAAGAGAATTAGTTGTTGATGAGGTTAGTATTTTCTGCATCTAAGTGCTTTAATGCCGTCTCCTTATTTCTTAAAGGGGCTAATCGTTCGACGGATTGGTTTACGGTCTTTACATATCTAAAGAACTCCTTGGAAATCTCTTTACAGAGTCTCGCCACTAGGAGTTCCTCAGACCGCTTAGCCGCCCTTATGCTGGACTTCACTCTCCTAGCTAGTCTCCGGTATTCGTCAAAGGCACCCGAGATCTTCGATTGCCGGTAAACATTTCTCTTCTCCCTAAGCAGTTGGCCGATTTCTCAATTAAACCACTTTGGTTGAACAAAAGACCGACGGGGGCATTTCAGAGGGATGAAACGTGATTGAAGACTCATGATCTTCTTTTTTAAATTGTTCCAAGAGTCTTCAACAGCCTCGCACTCTTCTAGCCTAGCGTCAGTCAGTCCCGCGCGTAGACCTGAAAAGTCTGCTCTTCTCAAATTAAGTTTCTTTGATTTACTAGTTGCAGGCTCTGCCTTGGGGACTTTGACTACAAATCTAATTAGTCGGTGGTCACTGCCACCGAGCTCTTCGCCAACAGAGAGGTCCTCAACGATGTTATCCTCAGAGTTGAAAACCAAGTCGAGGATATTGTCTCCTCTCGTTGGCTCTCTCACCCATTGAGTGAGGAACTCGTTGTTCGTGAACTCCAGGTGTAGTGCGTTCTCGCCACAGGGTTCTCTGGTTTCCCAGTCAACTTGTGTGTTGAAATCTTCCATAAAGATGCACACTCTTTCTTCGACAAGTTCTCCTAGTAGCTGGTAGCGATCTCTGTCCTTTTCAACGAGTTGGGCAGGAGGTCTATAAAGCACCAGGGTCCTGTATTTGGCAGGACATATCTCTTGGTTAGCACCTAGTAGTTCATGGTCGGATACGATGTTGCAATCCGTCGAGTTGAGAGTATCCTTGACATACAACATCACACCACCACCCTTTCTGTCTGGTCTATCTTTCTGGAAGAGCTGGTAACCGGGAATCGAGAATTGACCTTCAAAATCTTGGATTGAGGATTTAATCCACGTCTCCGTTATGGCCACCATCTCAGGTTCCTCTGTTGCTAAGAGGCCACGGAGCTCAAGAAACTTATTCTTAATTGACCTCGCGTTGAACAGAAGAACTTTGAGGGAGTCCTCCAGTGTAGGACTCCGTACGCTCTTCCGTTTCCCGGCTTCTTTTGTGTGGCAGTACCCCTCTTTGCTACATCGTAGAACGTTGTTCCAGGAGTGACACGGGCACACTGTCTTATGTCCGCGTTCAATCTGGGTCGGACGCTCCTTTGTGTCCGCTTTACGACATCCTGGATTAAGTTACAGAGTACAGCCTTTCCCTTGAATAAAAGGTGCACTCCTTCCCTTTGGTAAAGGTCGTGTCGACCGTAAAAGGTGCGGTAAGGGTCCAGAAAGAAGCCCTCTTCGGCCATACAGAGGTCGGACAGGCGCTGGTTTAGGGTCACGTTCCTTGAGTGAGCTGTCCGGCTAGGGCCTCTTCTTGAGAGCATCTCTACAACAACCCGTTTGCGAGTTCTCAATCCGCAGTCGTCCACGGCTCCCATGACCATGTTGAGAATTTTCTCGCTGGGGCATACTTTGCCTCCTCGGAGGTAGAGGTCATTTTTACTTACCATCAAGGCAACGACTGAATTCTCGGAGATCTGAGATTTCTCAGCCTCTACCCTGATGTGCTGGCTTCCCCGTCCTGGCTGGCAGCATACCTCCACACTAGTGCGAAGGCGGGCCACTAGCAGGGGCTGCAACTCTTTTGCTTGGGAAGACATTGTAATAAGCCTAGTTGCCAACCGGGATAGTCTAGGTTAGCTTAGGATGGAGATATAAATGTGATTACTGTTTTTTTTTTCATAGTTAAGTGTTAAATCTAAAATATATGTTTATTTTGGAATAATTCCTTTATGTTTCCTTGTATCCTTACGTGTTGAAGCGGCTCTTCCTAAAACAACAAAATTCGCACTCTTAGATCAAGGTCTACTTCATCAAAGAAGTACATCACGACCACAAGGTATTATCATGCGACAATACCTATTATTATTATTATATTTAATTTTTAATTTGAAAGAAAGTTTAACTTTGATTATTGAATCCGTAATTCGCATTTTTGTTTACTTTTTGTAATTTTATGAAAATAATATATGAAATTTTATTTTTTCTGATCAATATCATAATTGAGCCTACCAAAATCATACGTTCCACCCCTCAGAAACCGCCATTTTGCCTCCATTGAATTAGCACAAGTTCAGGAATTCTCTATACTGAGGAATCTGTCTGGTTTGCCCAAGGAGAGTTATATGTCCTATTTGTCCTGAAAGACCGAAAAACTCATATTTGGCGCAATCGGATTAGATTAATTTTACTTACGTCATTTCAAGAACCTTGCAACGGAGATGTTTTCGTTGGCTTTCGACTTTGCATGAAGGGTAAATAATAAAAAAAGAACTCGCCATGTTTATCTTTCCTTGTAAGTAGGTCAGATGAAAACGTAAACATTTGGAGTTTTATGAAATCCAACCGTCCTTTTAATATATCGAACGAATTCAAGTGAGCCATATTGAGCCATATCTGTGTAAATTTGTTGAACGTATTAATATAAAGTTCATAAATAATTTAAAATGGATGATAAATTTAACATATGCCTTGCAACATATATGTACATGCTTTGAATTATAAGGCAATAAATTAAATATACATACATGTATGTTACTTTCCAAAAAGGAGAAAGACTTAATAACTTTAAGCAAAATTATGCGCATTTTGCTTTGTAACCAAACAATCCCTATGCAGATACTAATGAGTTATTATTTATAATAAATCATTCTTTTTTCAGTTTTCACCTTTAGGAGTTGCATTGATTTGACCTAAAATCATACTGGAAGGAAATATAATTAAATTCATAATTATCATTTGAAGTAGGAGTATGATGGAAAAAGGAGAAGAAATCGAACTATTTAATTTAGTAAAATTTATCAATTAAACGGTTGTAATTGAAAGTAGAAAGGATGGGGAGAGATTATTACTTAATCACAACAAGGATAAGTTTACGCTTAGGCTGGATTAAGAACTGCGCTGAGCGCTTTAAATGCCATCCTAAGTACCACTAATATTAGCATAGTTTAGTAGGAGTTTATAAACTACGCAATCATCGGCTAATGCAAATGGTATTTGGGTACGTGAAGAGAGAAAGAGATATAACATTAAATTACAGTTTTCTGAATGAAAGAGTAAAAATTGACTTGACAACGTGTATTTGAATCGTCATTATTATATTTTAAAACTAGCACTCGATATGTTCAGTAAGATCGAAAACATTTACTTCGACAAACTTTCCTTTCGTAGAACAGGGAGGACGGTACTGAAGCAATTCAACTGTATTTACTTCAGAGCTAATTCCACGGAGACGTGGGATTTGATTTAAAAAGGGGATGAAGGACGAACTGACAACTCTAAAGGTTTCATTACTAACCTAATCAGGAAATCAATTCAATGGCGCAAGAAAATTCCTTTGATGTTGCATTCATACATGAAAAATATAACTTCTTTCGCCCAAATTTCTCTTAAAAACATCCTTTACACGGCTATAATTTACTTATTATCTCGCAAACAAGGGCCAAAAATGATGTGAGAACTTTACTCTGAATGTAACTAGAATATCAAAGTTTGTTAATATGTATACTCAGTCAAATGAAGGACATTTGACAATTATAAAGACAAAGATTTACTTAATTAATATCCGGGTCTAAAATATAACCATCTATAGAAGAACCGCTTCGCATACGTTAGATGACAAATCCTAAATTCCCCCGCCCCCCATCATATATGATCGAAAGTAAATTACTCGATCTTCGCCGATAGGCGGCTAACCATTTTACGATTCATTTAAATATATATCCATTTATATACAGTATCATGCGCTTTATCTAAGTTTCTGAAGCGGACTGTGTCAAACGATTTCTAAAAATAGAAGTAAACTATATCAACACGTTTTATACGAGTCAAAGGTTGGGGTCATTTCATTAAAAAATTGAACCTTACTTAAACACGAGCTTTGCCACCGAAAACCATGTGTCATTAAGTTTTTGTAGTCCGAATACTCATCGGTTCGATCTTTAATGATGGGCGATTAACCAGTTTACGATTCATTTAAATATATCTCCACTTATACAGTATAATGCGCTTATTTAAGTCATAGATTTGGGGAGAGGTTCAGTGTCACACGATTTTTAAAAATCGAATCAAATTATATCAACTTCTTTTATGCTGGTCTAAGGTTGGGTTCATTTCTTTAAGAAAATCAACGTTATTTAAACGTGAGCATTGCCATCGAAACCCATGTATTTTTAAGTTTTTAGAGTCCGAATGCTCATCGGTCCGGTCTTTAATGATGGATTCTAAGAGGAGCCAACTAAGAATGCTAAGAAACTAGGCCTAAAATTTCCAGAATTTGATTTTAGTTGCGGGCGACTCTACATCTCACTATGTGGGTCGATCCACGTTTTGCTTGTTTTTTGTTTTGGTAATAACATTGTAACTATTCAGCAGATTCTAACGAAATTTAAAATCCTTAAGATTTTTTTACATTCTCTTTGAAATGATATAATCGCTAAGGCTCTCCCAAGATAAGCCCAGTAATTATTTGTTTTTGGCAATAACATCATAACTATTCCGCCGATGCTGACGAAATTTGAAACCTTTATGTTGTTTTACATTTTCTTAAGAATGATATAATTTTCAAGGTCCTTTCGTGGTTAGCCTGCGAATTATTTGGCATTAACATTATAACCTTTCGGCCGATTCTAACGAAGTTTGAAACCCTAATGTTGTTTTACATTCTCTTTCGAATGGTAAATTGTCAAGGTCCTCCAAAGATTAGTCCTTGAATTATTGAAAGTTTTGAAGGTCATAAGTTCATAAATCAGAATAAGCGAGAGCATGCGACTTTTGTTCAGCAGACCTTGTTTATTTTAAAACCTGACTAATCTTTGCCTAATGCGACCTGCTTGGTACTTATCCTCATTAATTTATTCGTTAAAATTTTATGTTAATGGATTGGATTGATTTTTTTCGGGCTCTGGGCCTTAAATCTTTTCTTCTTTTTTATATCCCAACATTTACTTTAATTATATTAATATTCGAAACAGAAATCAAGACATTAAGATTAATTACAGCACAATTATATATATATATATATATATATATATATATATATATATATATATATATATATATATATATAGATATATATATATATTAATTTTCTGTAAGGAATAATATCGCTTAAAAATGTAAAAATGTACATATTTCTTCTACGTTTGTTTTTAAAATAACAGTAGTTACAACATGCCAAATGAATCATCTCCTTTAACACATACATCCTAAAATTCAGAGCACGTGGCTTTCTGTAATTTTCAAACAAACAAACACGTGAAAAATTCGGCACAAGTGTGTTTAAAACAGTCGCACTCACGTGAAACAACACCATAATGCCAATACAAAAAAAAATAAAATGTAGAAACAGAAAAACAAACAGAAAAGCCAAAAAACAAGCCTGGGATGAATTCAATGGTAAGCTATCTACAGGATCGTATGCGCTCCGGGCATCACTGCCCATAGTTTGCTTTCATGGCCCCAATAGCTGCGGGAGGATTTTCCGCACAAGGCCCTTACATACATTTTCAGTCTCTCTAGGTTCAGTACTTTCATTTTAAATCTCTCCTTACATATGTGGGATATGCCCTCGTTGGCTTTAATTTACAGGTAAAAATATCTACTTTCACTTGACACTATACAAAGTCACAAAATAGAATATATTGGCTACACCTATGGGCATACAAACGGCACAATTTATACGCAACAACCCTTTGCAAAGGAGCACTATACAATGACGACGATACATCGCCAATCGTTGAGATACTCGTAGCTGCCAGAACAAGACTGTTCAGAAAAAAACCGTCGGGTATTGTAATGACACTTTAGATTAGACCTTACAGCGATAGGCAATCATGAGAATAAAAGAAGGCCGGGGTATTCACTCCAATTACAACCTGGCATTTTGGAGCAGTTGATTGTAGGATTCCAAAATATTTAGATTGTCCCATTCCATCAATAACCTTAGTAAGAATCAGCCCTTCTGCTTCGCGCCGGGAAGGGATTTTAAAGATGGTCATATAATTTATTTATTGGCATGAAGCAAAGATAACCTTTTACAAGTGGTCATTAGTGTCAGAAAGTGGGCGGATATGAAATTGTCACTTACCAAAATTACAGTTGCGTCGACCTTTAGGAAAAATGTGTTTTGAAATTTTAACTAGAATACGCGTTGGAATATATTCTTATTCTTTTACTTTGCTAAGTTTGTCAATTTTGCCAAGTTTATTATTATTCTTTTTTTAAATGTTGTAATAAACAGAGAAGATAGCCTTGAAAAATAGGTATATCGTAAAACACTTATGTTTTTCACAATGAAGCGCAAAAAAGAGGTTTACGTAAATTAGCAATTTTATTTAGGACAAGACGAGAAGATTATAAGAGAGCGAGAAAAGCATAGAGCCAAAGAGACAGACAGAGAGATGAGATACTTAGAATGACTCTGCAATAAGAGTGTATTTGAAATATGTTTTCTTCATCTCATAAATCGAGTGGTGCCGTATTTATTGAGTTCGACTAGAGATGACTTCTATTTCAATTTCACTTCTCCTTAAAGCGCCCTTAGAAATATTTAGATTAAGCAAGCTTACCATAAAATGTATTAACTCCGATATCACATATGGCGATAATCTCAAATATACTGTTACCTTTCACGTTCTTCCATTTGATCATGGTAAGTTCCACTATTCTTACAAATAGGATCAGAAAAAAACGACTCAATAGGTCTAATTATTGCATTGCTGATGGAAGGGTGAGAGAAAATCGAGCCCTGAGGTGCAGAGGAATTGGTTAGGAAAAAGAGTTGAAGTTTGCTTGCAGGCAAATATCAACTTTTTTCTGCGAAGCTTCCAATTTTGCGAAACACCAAATCCCTTTCACTTTTTTCTTGCCAAAGGTTATTGAGGTTCGGGCAACAGTGCTCCGACAGCTAAATTTTTCATATGTTCTTTCTGACATGCACATATGCGCAAGCACACTCAGATACGCGTTATGCCCTTGTTGAACACCACGGTACCTTTACAGTTATGTCCACTAACCGTTCACTCTTTATATAAAAAACAAAGTTTATGTGGGCTCAGTGAACAAGCTATGTCTTTCCACAGCTACAAGAGAGTATTCAGTCACTAAATTTACAAAAAAGGCTATTTTTAGGTCAGGTAAAAAATTAAATAAAAGCCCTCAAAACTAAACAAATAAAAACGAAGTCAGCAACAATAAAACAGCAGCAAATAAATATCTACTAAGGACGCTCAAGTAGCAGAGCAGGAAGGGCGTTTCTCAGAGGCCTTTGCTAGCAGCTAACAATTTAGATAATTAAATATGAGATAGAAGGTTCACTTTGTCCCAAAATTGAATCACATCACAGTTCGGACAGCAAGAGTCTTTCCCAAGGAATCAAAACGTCAATAGCGACCCCACGCCTATGAAGCTCTCACACACTAGGACATTCAACTAATAAGTATCTTACTAAGTAGAGGACAAAACAATCTTGACAGAAATTTCATAGAAGCGCTACACTTGATGACGCTAGATTACAAGAGTGTGTCTTATTCCGAGGTGATAAAAATGGATTGGGGCGGTAGATGCATTGGGGTATAATTTCATGCAAACAGTCACGGAGGGATTTCACATAACTTTCTATTCCCAAGCAGCTTCTCAGATCTACTTTGCTATGCTGCTTGGATGGAGAGCAAGATTCCTACCTAGTGAAGCTATGTATAATATCCACTCTCTATCTCTTCGTATTTTGGTGAGGTTGGGTAATGGAATACATAATTTGGGCTACTCATCCGCCTCCCTCTCTCTCATAGACACAAACAGTCTCTCTCTCTATCTCTCCTTCTCTCTCTCGTCTATCTTCCCCTTCCACCCACCCTCACCCTACTTTCCTTATTTTAGTTTTTAAAATTTATGTTTTAGGAATATTTATTCCAATGTGTAATTTATTGTAGGTTTATTAAAACGTCACATTTAAAAATAAAAAGAAAACTAAACAGCGCATTCCTTCGTCAGATCAAAAATAGTGCTCTGATCCACTTGTTGCAGTACAAAGTGAGTTTCTGTCCCTGGAGCTTTGCAATCCAATCAAAAGGGTAAGGTGGTGAAAAATATTGGTTAAATGAGAAATGTTGTGTAAGTAAAATCTATTTTGAAATAATTTGTATAAATAAATGTTTGAATCTCATTCAATTCCAGAAATAGTTCTATTAAAAGAAATGCGTTCAATACTTAATTGTTGCTCTGCTTAAAAGTGATATGAAATGCAAGGGGATAGTTGCTAAACGTATTGCATCAAGGAACACCATCTTTTTGATAAAATTATAACTTTAAGCGGACTAGTTGCACTTTTGTGAAGAACTTTTCTGGACACCCACGAACTTCAAATGGATGTGAGGATCGCTTCTTGGTAAGATCCCAGCTCAACTATTGGGTGGACATCACTGCCAAGCTTGTTCACGATCGAAAAGCAGGAGGTGTGAACGCTTCATTCTACACAGTGAAGTGAGGAGACTTTTAGACAAAGGTCTCAAGGCGGATAGACACCAATTTTGTTGGAAATATAAAGAATAGACCTTTAAAGACTAGCCGAAACTGATATTCCCTGATTAAGCTCCTTTCTACTTGTTTGGAGCATCTGAAAATCCCTCTTTAGGAGAATAAATGGGGAGTCTTTTGACGAGTCCTGTATCGTGCACACGGTGAAGCATCCTGACACTCCAGGTTATGGGCTGCTTCGTATCTAATTGAACTGAAGCACACGCAATTTCGAACTTTAGTTCAAGCTTATTATGAAGGAATGACGAAAACAACAGTAAACTGTAGTAACAAAGAAAGGAAGTATCCAAGGAGACCTTACGGCCCATTCAAAGAGGGTACCTTTGGACTAGCAATCGAGCAGGCACATGGCTGCTCAATTGTTTTGCGTCCCTGAACGGACACTTTTCAAGACTTTGTCTAGTGTTGACTGGAACTGGTCAACAGATTCACTGTTAACAACTTCCACTTACCGCAGATACTGTAGGTGAAAGAATGTCTACACAGATTGCAGTTGTAACGCTTCAGTTCAAGTTTGAAGCCGTTATTGCGAATTCTGTTCTCACTGAATGTGAAAATATTTTGGTAGTCAACATTGTCGAACCCTCGAAGTATTTTAAAACTTCGATAAGCTGACCACGCGGTCTACGGGTTTCCAGCGAGAACAGATCTAATTCCCTTAGTCTATCCTCATAACTTCTATGTCGAATAGAGAGAATCAGCTTGGTTGCCCTGGCTTGTACGTGTTCCAACTTTGCGATATCCTTTCAAAACGAAGGACTCCACAATTGTACGGCATACTCCAGGTGCGGCCGAACGAGGGAGTTGTACAGACCAAGTCCTATCTCCTTGTAACGGTATCCAAACTGGCGCTTTATGTAGCCTAACATCATTTCGGCTTTCTTCTCTGCCTCGATGCACTGTTTCGAAAACTTTAGGTTGCTAGCGATAGTTACCCCCCAGTCTTTCTCAGTGTCACTCGATTTAAGAGCAGTGCTCTTAAGAATGTAATGAGATTTGGGGTTTCGGTGGCCTATATGCATTACTTTGCATTTCCCCACGTTGAAAGGCATTTGCCACGTGTCTGACCACTCCCTAATCCTTTGAAGGTCCTCTTAGAGGCGGGCAGTGTTCCCTTCCTTTGCCACATTGATACCAAGCTTGGTGTCGTCGGCGGATTTGGAGATTTTGGCAGTCATGTCTCCGTCCATGTCGTTGACATAGATAATAAACAGTAGTGGTCCCAGGACGGAACCTTGAGGGACACCGCTAGGTACGGGCGCCCATTCAGAGACCCCTCCATTTACCACTACGCGTTGCCGTCTGTCACTTAGCCAGCTCTCTATCCAACCTGCTACCTTGCCGTCTATGCCCTGCGAAGGGCACTTTCTGGAGAAGGCAGCTGTGTGGTACCTTGTCAAAGGCCTTTTGGATGTTAAGGTACACAACATCCACCTCTTTATCCCAATCATGCTCACTGAACACAAAGTGGAAGAATTCTACAAGGTTCGTCAGGCATGACCGTTGCCTTCGGAAGCCGTGCTGGGAACTCTTCAGTAGCAGGTTTGACTCTAAATAAGACGTTATCTTGTCCACTATCATGCTTTCCATGAGTTTACCGACTATCGAAGCCAAACTGATGGGTCGGTAGTTTAACGGAAGGCTTGGGTCTCCTTTCTTTAAGATCGGAGTCACCTCCGCCTCACGCTAGTCTCTAGGAACGCATCCGGTCCGCATTGACATGTTAAAGATAGCGCACAGATGTCATGATACTTCATCGCACACTTCCTTTAACACCTTGGATAGAAACCCGTCCGGCCCGGGGGACTTATTCGTCTTTAGATCAGCGATCTTTTTCCTTATTTCTCCTTCGGTGAAGTCCATTGCCTCTAGCTTTTCCCCCGAATGGGAATCCGTGGGCTGGGGGATAGGACCACACTTTTTAGTAAACCGTGAAGAGAAGTAGTCACTGAGCTGGTTAGCATTTTCTGCATCTGAGTGAGTTAATGCACCCTCCTCGTACACTAAGGGCTCAATCCTACGATGGATTTGTTTACAGCTATTTACATAGCCGAAGAACTCCTTGGGATTCTCCTTGCAAAGTCTCGCCACTCGGAGTTCCTCAGTACGCTTAGCCGCCCTTATGCTGGACTTCACTCTTTTGGGTAGCCTTCGGTACTCGTCAAAGGCACTCGAGATCTTCGATTGCCGGTACGCATTTCTCTTCTTCCTAAGCAGTTGGCCGATTTCTCGATTAAACCACTTTGGTTGAACAGAAGACCGACGGAGGCATTTCAGAGGGATGCAACTTGATTGTAGACTCATGATCTTATTTTTGAAATTGTTCCACAAATCCTTAACATCTTTGCACACCGCTAGCCTTACATCAGTCAGCCCAGCACGAAGACTTGCAAAGTCTGCTCTTCTCAAGTCAAGTTTCCTTGATTGACTGGCAACAGACCTTACCTTCGGGATCTTGACGCTAAATCTAACTAGCTGTTGATCACTGCCACCGAGCTCTTCGCCTACAGAGAGATCCTCAATGATATCATCCTCAGAGGTGTAAACTAAGTCGAGGATATTGTCTCCTCTCGTCGGTTCTCTCTCCCATTGAGTGAGGAACTCGTTGTTGGTGAACTCCAGGAGTAGCACGCTCTCGCTACAGGCTGCTCTGGTTTTCCAGTCAACTTGTCTGTTGAAGTCGCCTATGACGATGCACACTCTGGCTTGAACAACCTCACCCAGCAGCTGGTACAGTTCCCTGTCCTTCTCAACGGGTTGGGAAGGGGGCCGGAAAGCAGCAGGGTCCTGTATCTGACAGGACCTATCTCTAGGTCAACGCCTAGGAGCTCGTGATTGAAAATAATGTTGGATTTCGTAGATTTAATTGTATCCTTGACATACAACATTACACCGCCATCCTCTCTGTCTGGCCTATCTTTGTGGAAGAGTTGGTAGTCAGGAACCGTGAATTCACCTTCAAAGTCTCGGTTTGATGTTTTTATCCACGATTCTGTTATGGCTACCATTTCGGGTTCTTCCGTCGCTACGAGGCCACGGAGCTCAGGAAACTTGTTCCTGATTGACCTCGCATTGAACAGAAGAATTTTCAGGGAGTCCCCTAATGTAGGACCCCCTATACTCTTCCGTTTCCCGGCAAGGCGGATAGGAGAGAGAATGCCAAAAATAAGCAATTAAATTAATCATAGAATGAATTAATGGCATGTAAAAAAATAGGAAGAGTGAATAAGGAGAAAAATAGAGAAGTTCGAAAGTAACACAAAATAATTAGTGAGGAAAACAGGATCAGAAAGGGAGATTAATATGGGAGGTCAGGAATAAAAAAAACCGCTGCAGCGCTTTCTTTGTCCATTTAACAGAAAACAGTCACCCTATCAATTGGAATATAGCTAAATTTATTCACAAATTTAATGACTTTATTCAAAGAAATATTGTTGAATGCTCATTAATTAATTCCTCGCCTAATTTTAATATATCTCCTGGTCTCTAAACTAGACACTGTTATTAAAAGGCTTATTATAACGAAATTGTCCATTTTAAATCTTAGCCCTTTGATTTCTTAATTTAGTTATGTCTTTCTTGTTTATTTTTATGTATTCACAATCGGGTATGCATGTCTTTAGTTTAGTCACATAAATATCTTCATTATTTGCGCACAGGTTGAAATTTTCCGAAAGTAGACCCTATATATTTGGTTTTATACTTCACATCCGTCTTTGATATTATTTTTATATTTTGGGTCCTTTTGTTGTACATGGGTGGGGCATTGCTCTTTGTAAATTTTTCGTTATTCTTTGATAATGAACTGAACAAGTTCGAAAGTACTTAGAATCCGCTTTTCATTTTCCTGTGAGATTTTTTGCATATTTATATATATATATATATATATATATATATATATATATATATATATATATATATATATATATATATATATTTACACGCTATTTTTACGATACAAATTCCAAATTAGTAATAATTAACAAACTCAATATTGGTAGTTGGTTCAGTCAAAAGGACAAACCTCCTCTAGGGATGCGCAGTCGTGTTGTTTACAAATTCACTTGTCCTCGGTGTTTCCAAGGAAGATACATAGGCAGCACGATTCGCTCTCTGGAGCAAGGTTCTCCTTACACATGGGCATCAGCGCCCATACTGAAAAAACACTTAATCGTAAAGAACCATCCCTTATCAGAGCACATGCAATCAAATGCAACGCGGATATAACTTTAGATAATTTGACAATAATAGATCAAGATAACAATGAGCAAAGCTTAAGAATACTAGAGTCCCTTTATATTAAATTTCCATCTTAATTGTGACTCGTCCGCTGCTCCCCTACTTATGACATAACTCTACTACCAATAAAATCTTACTAAGTCCACTTTAATCTCCCCTCCCCACTTCTCCCTGGAGTCAGACCAACGATGGTGAGTGTTTTGATGGTTGTCCCTTGTATTCTTCTAGGATTTTTAATATCCTAACTCATTATAAATTATGGATTTTCTTAGGTTTTTCATTATAAGAAAAAGTCTCTCTTTTTTTAGATATTTGTCAAAACTCTTAATATTCTAATTTCTGGGCAAATTTTTTAATATTATAATTCATTGTAAATTATGTATTCCTTTATATCATATTAGGTGGAGGAATAAGTTATTGCGGGTTTTTTTAATGTTGTGTTGATTTAAGCTTTGTTGACGTCATTTGTGCACATATTAGGAAACAATAATAAATAATGAGAGCAAAATTTGCAAAGGTTAGGCTACGTCTCTTAACAGCATAGACTATTAGGTTTTTGCTTATGCTACGTCTTAAAGTTGAGTAATAAGTGACTGCGGCTTATTTAAAAGTTGCGTTAATTTAATTTTTGTTCTGTATCCTCAAAATGGAATGTTAAGTTGAAAAAAGGCACATTTTCGAGACTTGTTGTTATTCATTTTCAATCGAGACGGGAACAATGCGAATGCAGTCAAAGCTCGTCAGAAAGGACAGCTCAATGGTAGTTTTCACGTTTCGAAAACGGTCATTTCAATCTTAATGAAGAAGAACGTTCTGGTCGCCCCATTAAGTTGAATGAAGATCGATTGAACGACCTTCTTGATGAAAATCCTCGTCAATCGACTAGAGAATTGGCTGTACAATTGACATGTGATCATAAAACTGTAGTGAGTCACTTTCATTCGATGGGAAAAGTTAAAAAACTCGGTGCATGGGTTCCGCACGCTTTGAGCGAAAGCAAAAAACTTCCACTCTCCACGATTGCCGCAGGTTTGTTTGCTCGTCACAAGGCTACTCGTGGATATAAGGACAGATTTCTTCATCGCATAATAACTGGCGACGAAAAAGGTGTGTTTATGTCAGCATCAACCATCGACAACAATGGTATAGCCCTAATAAATAACCACTTGCACGATCAAAGCACGGACTTCATTCACGAAAGACGATGCTGTGTTCGTGGTTGGATTTTGAAGGCATCATTTATTATGAGTTCTTTGCGAACAAAGAGATTTTCAATGCAGAACTCTACGCTCAACAAATGTATCGACTTGCCGAAGCTATTACCGAAAAGCGACCCCATCGACGTTATGGAGTCCTTCTGCAACACGACAATGCTCGTCCTCACATTGTCAATATGGCAATAGACGCCATCCAAACGCTCAATAAGGAAATCCTGCCGCTTCCTCCATATTCGCCAGACTTGGCTCCATCGGATTTCCATCTGTTCCGATCGCTATCCAACAATTTGCGCGGCGTTTTGTTCAATAATGAGGTTGAATTAAGAACCTGGTTAGACGAGTTCTTCGAGTCAAATCTAGAGATTTTATTGCAGAGGCATCGAAATACTAGTTGAACGTTGGGAAGGACTCGTAAATAACAACGGATAATACATTATTGATTAAATTGCATATTGTTATCAATTAACAATAAAGTTTTTCTAAAATTGTTAATGGTAATGAATAAATTTTATAAAACCGCAAGAACTTATTCCTCAACCCAATAGAACCCGAAGATGAGCGGACAGCTTTAAACGCTGTTTATTGAAGATGAATTTTTCCGCATTCTATGTACTCTCATTCCTGGTGAAATTAAAGATTCGTCTGACTAGCCGCAACCCCATCGATTATATATATATATATATAAGTACGCCCCTTTCCTGTAAAAATATTTCAACCTTGTTTTCAAAGGTTTTAGGATTTCTTAATAAATTTACCTACAATAACAATTTAATTACTTATTATTGTATTTTTTATTGTTTATGATTTTAAAACCTGAAGTTGAGTGATACGCCTGAAACGTTGTTTCCAAATAACAAATAAATCACATATACTGAGCGTCCTGTGTTTCCTTACCTTCACCGTGAAATTTAAGATCAGACTGGTTAGCAGAAACTCTTATAACTATATTTACAAGAAATAGGGACCTCTCTTTCCTCTCTCTCTCTCTCTCTCTCTCTCTCTCTCTATATATATATATATATATATATATATATATATATATATATATATATATATATATATATATATATATATATATATATATATATATATATATATATATATATGACGGAGAGGAACTATTCGTCCATTTCTCTTCCCTTCATATACTGTCGTCCTGACCTTACCGCAATTCTTGCTCCATCAAATCTCTCGCCAGTCACGTTCTTTTGCAAGACGTCGAACCCGAAGATCTTGATGTGCTCGTCGTCTCTTACTCCAGTTTCGATGCGAAGCAGAATATCTGGGTCAATTTCTTTGTAGATATTAAACAGTGGGTGTTTATGTTTAGCTAATCCTTACTCGTCATGTACAAGAATTACAAGTCTGTTTCTTGGGGCCATATTTAATTTCTGTTATTGGTCGGGGACTTTTGTTAAATCGCTGGGCTGCAGGGCTTGTCGAAACGAAGCTTTTATACAGACTCGGCTCGTAAAATTTGAGTGACGAGTGGTAGACTTCTAGCTTCTTTTCTCGTTGGGCGATCTTGACTACCTCTCCATCTGTTGCGCAATCGTAAAACCATTTAAAGTACCCCTTGCGTATACCATTTGCGATGTCCTCAGTGGTGAGAGTTCAAATCTAGTGGTGTTTTTTTCCACTGCAATGACCAGTTTGATTTGTTTGGCATTGAGTGAGTATGTCTTGGTATTCTATTCGCATTTAGGCGCTGGAGTATCTTCTTCCATTTTCATAAACGAACCTTTGCGTGTGGCTGCTCAGTGGAGGGACAAGCGGATTTTATCTCTTCGTCCACTGATTTTGTCTCTTTAGTTTCTGTGTTGACATCCTCTGCCGTCTTTGTTAGTACTGTTGTGGTGGCTGGAGGGGAAAGCTACGGCTCGCAGGGCTAGATCTTTATCAGTAGGAGGGTTGAAGGGGAACTTTACGTGTTCTATGCCATTTGTCTCAATCATTCTGTTTAGCTCCGCGTTAAAGGAACCTAGGGCCGAGTAGTTTAGAACGTATGCATGTAGAATGCAGGCCAGTCCACCAGTTTCAAGAGAATTTGTTGCTGAGGTTGAGGTTGGCCTATAGTCGTTTGTGTTTTTTTTTACTGCAGTGGCGTATGTTATGTTTGAGGAGACCCAGTCTGCAGCTTTCTGCTGACAGCCTTTTCATGGTTCTATGTGGCCCTGAACAGTTTAGGCACTTCTTTTCTTTTGAAACGCAGCGCATCCATGCGTGTCCCTCCTCTCCGCATTCCGAGCATATATTTTTGTCTTTATCTGGGCAATCTCAGATGAGGTGATCCTCTATTTTGCAACAGGAGAAACAAGTTAGCAAGTGGTAGTATTTCTTTTGCGTAATTTGCGAAGAGACAATAACCATGCTGAATACAAAATTGAAATGATCAGCAAAGGATCCATGACAAACGAAAAGCGGGCTATGATGTACTGAGGCCAGTATTGGGACCTCGCATGGCGGGCAAACTTGTTTCTCCCCTGAGCCCGATGTTTATTCGTGGCTTTCGCTTCCATATACTGAGGGCTTCAGCCATATGCACTTATCATCGATCATTCTCATGGAGAATGATGGTTATATTTCTATTTAACATTTCTCGGGATAAGGTCATGCGACGCTTTGCAGTGTGGCACATCTTGGAAATGTGCTGTTAGTCGCCGAGACAGGGTATTAATCTCAATGTACGAGGAAGTGCAATGCTCACTTCCTCGTGGAAGAAGTTAGCATTGCACCAACGTTGCATTTATATTTGTACAGGGAGTGTAATAACAAATACACATCCAGCTCCAGCCAGAAACCAGTATTCCACACCACGATGACCTAATTTCGGCTGCAGTACATTTTAGCTCGCTTTTCTTTAACTTTACCTCCTTTACTGATCATTTACTTTTGTATTTGAAGGTATTTCGCCGATCTAGACATTGTTTAATCTTTATAAAATTTTCCAAATTTGATTGTTCAAACCAAATATTCTTATGTCTTACGTCTTATGCCATGAAAAGTGTAAAATAAATAAAGTGTATAGTAGGAGTAGACTGGAATGAGGTTGTAGTGTAAATGGGGAAAGGGAATAGGTTGAGTTGGTTGTTAGTTGCTGGGTGACCAGCCATCTCCTCGATTTTTCTTGTTGCATCTTATCCTTCAGTCTTCAGTCTCAGTTAGATGGAGGCTCTCCCGCCTTTGTGGCTCTTTATTTGTTTTTTATTTTCTTTTATCAGTCTGGTGCAGATTGATATTTCACTTGATGTTTTATGCTATTACAGAGCAATCTCAGTTGTACGTTTAGATAGGGACAGGATTCCCTCTCGCGTCGAGTTTCTCGTTCTTAAAGTTACCCCTGCTGTTGAATCTATGGTTTTGCGGGATTTCCATAGCTCTTTTTTCTTCTTCGATTACTATGTTGTTTATTTTATCCCATACATTGCGTGCCATGTTTTGCAGGGATAGATTTGTCGCCGGGAGATCAATTTCTTGATGTAGGTCCCTTAGCTTTCTCTGCTCACTTCTCGTGTCAGTAATAAAGTATACTGCGCAGTTCTAAACCCTCGGGAGTTTTACTGTGTTGGACTTGTAGAGTCTTTTTAGAGGAACTGCCCGGTAGAGCAGAGTGGTCCTGCAGAGAACGTTGTATATCTTAATCTCATTTTATTTTTTCAGGCCTTTAAGCTGCAATAGTTTAGGAAACCTTGCCTTTGCCAGGTTGGGTCGCTTGGTTGTCTGCTTTCCGGAGCATTCTCCTTTCGTTTTCGTAGCGATACCTATTTCTTTCAAATTGGATGATGAAAGTCTTGCGTCTTCCTATAGCTATGATAGTAAACTCATCCGCGTTTGTTCGGATATTCCACTTACACTCATAATTGTTAATATTCTCTTGGGTGGCCTGTATACGCTGTTCGCTACTATGGTGATATCGTCCGCAAATTAAATATATCTTGTGGAGTCGTAGGCAAGGCTTGGTGGGTCCATAGTATAGATATAATCCCCTGTTGGACTTCGAAGATACGAGGGGTGGTTAATAAGTTTTGTGACTCGGTAGGGCAAAACAGAGGAAGGAGGATGGCTGTTTGTGGGGGTATTAGGACAAGTTATGAAAAGTCAGGACCTGCAGCCTCACGCTCCTGCCTCGTCTATTTAAGAAGCAGTAGCTGATCGTAGATCGTCACTCACAAATTTTTCAACAATGGAGAAGGTTGGGCACCGCACAGTGATAAAATTTTTGACCAAGGAAGGCAAGAATGCAAAAGAGATCCATGAACGCATGGTTGCACTGTACACCGACACCGCCCCTTTCTATGCAACTATTGCTCGCTGGAATAGGGAGTTCCGTCATGGTCGTGACTCCCTTAAAGATGACCCCCGTCCAGGACACCCGTCAGACGTGACCAACGAGGACAATGTGGCCTGTGTGGAAAGAATGATCCTCGAAAATGGACGAGTGAAGGTTGAAGAAATCAAGCGAGAACTTGGAATATCACATGTAAGTGTTATCAACATCATCCACGACAATTTAGCCATGACCAAGGTCTCTGCCCGTTGGGTCCCTAGAAACCTCACGCCCCATGATCGACTTCAACGTCGTTAAAATCCACAAGGCTAGAGTTGTACAAGCTTTCCTGCGCGACTGCGGATTCGAGGAGCTCAACCATCCTTCCTACAGTCTAGATCTGGCCCCTAGCGACTACTTTTCATTCCGCCAGCTCAAAGCTGTACTGCGTGAACGCCGGTTTGGGGACGATGAAGATGTCCAGCTCGCCGTCCAGGATTGGATTGAACAGCAGTCAGGAGATTTCTGGTTGTCGGGAATTCGAAGTTTCAGGGACAAGTAGCGCAAGTGCATTAAATTCGAGAATAGTTATATTGAAAAATAATAAAATACTTTTCATCATATCTCGTTTCCTTATATCCGAATTGCAAAACTTATTAACCTCCCCTCGTATTCCCGTCGTAGCCTTCTACATAGATATATGCTACTTGATCTGTGACATTGTCGCAAAGGCATTTCATCCGAGTTTGGAGTAGCCCCAACCTCCTAATCTTGTACTTAAAGCCAATCCTCTAAGCCTCATCAAAAGCTTTTTGGATGTCCCTTAGTACGACGTCGGTGGAATTTTGCCCATATTTCGCCTTTGTGATTGTCTCCACTAAGACGGCCAGAGATGTTTCTATGCTCTTGCACCTCCGAAAACTATCTTGGTGTTGCGTAATAGGGAACTTTCCCCTAGATATTTCAAAAGCCTGTTATTTACTGCCTTTCTAGTAGCTTCGGAGAGTGTTCAGCGTGGTTTTCTCTTTAACGTTGCCGGGTCTGTCAGGAGGTTTGCTGGCTTTGGCAAAAATATAATTTTCCCTCTCTTGATTAACTCCGGGAAATAGCCCGCACTGATGGTGACGTTTAATAGAATGACTATTTTGTTAAGGAAGGAGTCCAGCGAAAGGACCAAATTCTCCCTAGTAATTCCAATCTCTCTAAGCGCCCTTCGCTTGCTGTGAGAGGAAAGAATCTTTGAGCCCTTGGAGAGTCACCAGTTCATTTCCTTGTTCCTCTAGTACCGTGAGAGGCACAATTTTGTGGGACTATTTTGAGGCGATGTTAGCTATATTTGGTTCAAAGTAAGTTGGAAAAGCTGGCCCGATTTCGATTTGAAAGACTATTATTCTTTTAAGCAATGTATCTAGGTTTAACCTGCCTTAATGAAATTGCCCGTATATCCCAAAGCTCTGCTGCGTGGGTTGTATCCCCCATGAACTTTGCCCGAAAACATCATGAAATTGTGGAAGGGCAAGAAGTCCCTCCGTGGTGTTGGTACACTGTCATGACGATCAGGTTTCCCGTGGAGGTCCTTATCCTAATCGCCAGGTAAGCTTAGTCCAATTCTTTGAGTTTGCTGGATATGATAGAATTTCTTACCGTGATTGCAACGCCGTTTAAGTTGACAACTTTGCTGTTTTTTGCGATGGTGGTGTAGTTGAATAGCTCAATTTTATTCGCTTTGGGGTCTATATTAATTTCGTTCAGCAATATTATCTCTGGATCTTCTTTTACCCCTCTATGTCCCATTAGCGTTCCTCAGCGAGATTAGATTTCATAGAGCTTAATTACTTTATTCACAATGTTTCGATCAATAACTGCGTAAAATTAAATAGTAAATATGTAGCTAAGAAAGTTTATCTGAATAATAATTTGTGAAATATTTCATTCAAGCGCCTTTATATCAGCTGCCAAATAGCAGTGGAACCTGAATGTTGATTTCTTAAAACGTGTCTATTTATATGTTCAAAAATGTAAATAATACCAAATATTTTTTGCTAGGAAAATTCATGCATATAAAAAACATTTAAATTTTGATATTAGATGTTGTTTAATGAAATATAATTGTATTTTTCAGAATTATAGTATTTTATTCTAATGTCGCTTATGTAAGACAACAGGCAGTTACTCTCAAATTTTTATTCGACAAATTATGAATCCTTGTAACTTTTATAACGGCCGACCTAGGTGTCACATTGCTGAAATTCTAGATGAGGATGTGTATGAGGGTGATGATGATGATGAATTTGCTACTATAGAACTTTGTAAGTATCTTTAAGAAAATAAATATGTAAATAATATAGGTATATATATATATATATATATATATATATATATATATATATATATATATATATATTTATATATATATATACACACACACTTATAACCTATTGATAAATTATTGGTAATACTTCAGATTTTGGGCGCACGGTAGGTGGCGCTGTTAGTAGGCTACAATTTTGGGCTACAACATATCTCTTATGACGTCAGATTTAGCTTTAGATGTGACCAATTACTGCGTTATATTTTTTTGTTGTTTTGGGGATTTGTAACTTTTAGTCTGTATTATTTACTAAATATCTACGCTTCTGCTCGTTTATATTTTTTTTTCTAAGTTAGGTAAGGTTTCTTGATGTCTTTTATTGTTTTATTTTTGTTTCTGTATTTCTATTTCCCAGTGAACGATAACGGCATCTTACTGGCAACGTCGTAGCTATAAATAGAACCGGCTTAGCATTTGTTTCTCTTTGAAGGCAACAGAATTTCATTTTAAAAGTCGACGCTGAGAAGATCTCATTTTTGATAAAGGAGGAAAAGTCAGAGGAAAGGGAGGCTCAAAACGCCGAATTTTTTTGCCTCATCAACCCTACGGGGAGAATTCGCTATAGGATTTTCAACCGGCACCAGGAAGACTTGATGTCGTGCTAACCCCCCACCCCTCCCTCTACGGAGTCGCGAAGCTGAAATGAACTGATCTGCCACTCATCTGCTCTCGCCACAACTATAAGGGTAGCTTCCGGCCAAGACCACAGGGGGACATACAACCGTCCTTGTGTAAGTTGGAAACAGCATCGATATCCAAACCCCAGATGGGGCGGCACCCCCGGGGGGTGGTAGTTGATTCTATCACCACCCATCATCAAGTCCGCCACTCATCACCCATCTGAGGGGCCTCGCCCGGGTCCACCTTCCATCATTCACCCCCCCCCATTTGGCAGTTCAGTTCACGTAAGCTTAGTGATGAAGTAGCGGGAGTCACCAACTACCCCAATAAACAATCCAAGAAGAGAAGGAGCACCAATCTGAAGAAACACCAATCACCCACATCGAGAGCGGACGAAGACAAACTATTAACTGGACTGAAGGGCCACTCTTGTGAAGAGATGGCCCAGGACCACACGACCAGGATTCCTCTGCGGGTTGTCGACGGGCAACCCAAACCCAGCAGAGAGTCCACTTTTGAGGCCGTGTATGGAGCACTGGGCATAGCTATGGTTAGGCTGCTGGATATCCCCTCAGGTTATATCGCCATTTGCGAGAGAGAAAAGGATATCGAGGAAATAACCAAAGAAAGGGCAGTAGAAGCGCTGCGAGCCATTGGACTACAGCCAGCAGTACCCCCCCAGATTCTGGTCCATAGGAGCGTGGTATGTCGTAGAATTGACCCATGGATTGGGCAGCACACCGCGGAGGAGATCCGAGAAGAGATTGAGCTTCGGCAAGCCTGGGCCAAGGTGGCCGAGGTAATTAAGTTTCTAAATAGAAGGGACGGCGGTGAATACACGCATGTGTTCAAGGTGGTCTTCGCGGAGACTACCATGGCACATAAGGCCAAGGAACAAGGACTACTAATGTTCAATGCCAAAATCAGCGGCGAGCAGGTTGAAAAGGGGGAATACACCCCAGTCCAGTTCTGCTTTAAGTGTTTCCAGATGGAATCTCACACCACCAAAGACTGTAAGGAGCCTCAAGAATCCTGTTCCAAATGCAGTCAGAAGGGCCACAATTGGCGCAACTGTGACAGTAACACAGTGAGGTGTATAAGCTGTGGGCAAGGTCATAGGACTATGGCCATGTCATGCCCCGCCAAAAAGGAGATTATGAGAAGAAAGCAGGAAGCCAAGAAGAACGAGGAGACGCGTAGAGCGAACACGTCCTACGCCCAGGCAGCTAAGGCGGCCATCTCCGAGGTGGACGCCAAGAAGACGTATCTTAAAATAGAAAACGAGGGCTCCACCAAAATAATGACATGCATCTTCCATGCACACGTCATGAACTTGGCTCGCCCGGGCACATTTGCAACAGTCCTGAACCAAATGTTAGCAAAGAATGGTATGGAACAAATGTGGTTCCCGGACAACCCCCCCTCAGGGGACGTACTGCATCTGCAGATGGCCCCGAAGGAACAGAATTCTGCAACTACAACTCTTACGGACACAATCAAGAAACCTAATAAGAAAGCACGTAAGGTAGCAGTCGAGGCGACAACTCCTGCTCCCACCCAAGGCAAACTAGAACTTGCGACGAATATCAACTCTGAAAATAGCAGTTCTTCGGAATCCTCAGATTCCTCAGACTCTGAAACACCCGAACCCCAGGATAAGAAAGAACAGAAGAAGAGAGTGAAGAAGATAAGGGCGAACTACATTAACCTAAGAATATACGCCTGTAAGCAATTCCCCTTCCCGGATGAGATGGAAACCAGGAGCATATTCCAAGGCATAAGGTCTAAGATCTACAAATGGAAGTATGACTCAGAGGTAGATCCCGAAACAGTGGAGGAGGCCCTGCTCGCGCAAAATGTGATTCTACATCACAGCACATGCGAGCAGATCTCAAACGCTGAGTTTAGAAAGAAGAGAAACGGGAGAAAAAAGAACATCACCCAGAAGCACTAAGTGACAATAGATGGAGAGAGTAAGCAACAGAATGAGGATTCTAAAACTCAACGTGAATGGATGGGAGGAGAAAGCCACGCCATATGGTAACATATTCCGTGTGCTTGACCCCGACATCATTCTCATCACAGAGCACGGTATCGACACAACAGCTGGTCGCATTAAAATACCGGGCTACAGAGTGATCATGAAGAATCATTCCCAGGAAAGGTTTGATGATGCTGCAATAGCTGTCAAGAGGAACATCTCCTTCAAACAACTGCCAGAACTCGATGAGTCCTTTGTGGCAAACGAGGTTCACACCCTGGTCGGAGACCTCGTGATAGCTGCGGCATATCAACCCCCTCGACGAGCATATCTCCCGTTATGCAACTTTTACACACTGTTCGGGCACCGCAGAATGGCATTCTTAGGGGGAGACCTCAATGCCAGATGCCGTGCGGCGGGCTATGGTAGCACCAACGATAGAGGCCGAAACTTGGAATTGATTATTGGAAGAAAGAACATTCAAACGATAGGGCCGGATTTTCCGACTTATATCACTTCCCGGTCAGCTACTAAACCTGACATAATCTTGACAAGTGAAGGCTTCCCTTTCAACTACCATAGCGAGCCAGGCCCAACAGTCCCTAGTGATCACATAGCGATTCTCACTACAATATCTCTCGCACCAATCCAGCTCCCAGCCCCTCTCCGGAAAAACTACGCCATGGCCAACTGGGATCGCTACAAGCGGCGACTCAGCGACTATGCGCCAGCTGACCTCAGCACGGCGTCGTTAGAGGAGATTGACAGGGAGTTGGAGAGGATAACAACGTCCATACTAAACGCGGACCGCGAGAGCATACCCGTAACAGGGTATAAGACACCTCCTCAGCCCAGATGGACAGAGGAGATGAGAGCTATCGCTCGCGTTCACAGGGAAGTGTACAAAGAAGTACGACGGGAGGGTCCCAGCCGGGAAAGGAGCTTGCTGCTTCGACGCCTAAGCTCAGAGCTTAGAGAGGCTATCAACCTCCAGCAGGAGGATATATGGAACAACTTGATAGCCAAAGTCGACAGCGAACTTAGCCCGGCTAAGTTCTGGCGCCAAGTCAGGAACTTAAAGGGACTTAATCCAAGACCCAAGGCTCGGATAAAGGAGAACGGTGACTATATAGAGAACCCGGTGGTTCTCGAGGATATGTTCAGCAACTTCTGGAAAAGCGTTTTCAGGATTACCCCCGAGGAAAACGCTGAGTTCGACCAGGAATTCGAAGGCCAACTGATTGAACAACTAACTCAGGAAATACATCGCACGCACCCACTACAGCAAGCCAACGAAGGCAGGGAGATGGCGGGTCATGGACGCCCCATAACATCAGAGGACGTCATGGCCACTGTAAAAGCCTTTCGCCAAAAGGCACCAGGCTGGACGGGTATCACCAGAAACAACTTGGTTAACGCCCCACAGCAGATCATTCAGGGTATCGTTAATATCTACAACGCTTCCCTTAACACGGGCTACTTCCCGGAAGGTTTGAAGATTGCGAAGATGATCTTCATACCCAAGGGAGGTAAACCCCCTGATCAACTGGTAAACTACAGGCCAATCGCCCTGCTGGAATTCGTTGCAAAAGTCTACGAGAGACTCCTAGCTAACAGGCTTCAAGAACAACTTGCCGAGCTGGGAGCCCACAACCCTCAGCAGCACGGGTTCCGCAAGGGACGAGGAACGGAAACAGCCCTCGCCCTCCTTGCGGAGAAACTCGCTTGCAGTAAAGCTGAGAGGCGGTACGTAGACGTGGTGCTGCGTGATGTAAAGAAGGCCTTCGATAAGGTTTGGCTGAGAGGACTACAGTACAAGATCCTTAACCTCCAGCTTAACCCACTCCTGGAAAGGATCCTTTGCAATGATATCTCCGATAGGAGAGCCCGTATCTCAATCGAGGGCTGCAAAGGACCCGAATTCGAACTCGAGGGTGGAGTTCCACAAGGCAGCTGTCTCAGCCCTCTGCTGTACCTCGTGTACACTATAGACCTACCTGCTCCAGTGAGGTACGATTCGATGTATCTGCAATATGCAGACGACATCACCCAAATCGTCCTGAGTCCATTCAGGAACTCTGGTAGTCAAAAGAGGGCGACAGCTGTCGAGATTGAAAATATCAACAGATATGAAAGAAAGTGGAAGATCAAGACCAACCGCCAGACGTCACGATCATTCCAATGAACCGCCGGAAAGTTGATGACGTCGTCGTCAACAACGAAAACTATCCGTACTCCAACGAGGGTAATGTCCTGGGATTGCGACTCTTTAAATCGGGTTATAAGACACATATGAATACCAGAGTCTCCCTAGCCAAACGAGAGCTGAAGAAACTTTACCGTTTCCGTGGCCTCAGCGTGCCTAATATCAAAAAACTGTACATGGCCTTGGTACGCCCAGTCCTGGTGTACCCGGCCGTGATCACGCAGATGGCAAGCTGTACCTCTCTCAGAATGATGCAGAGAGTGCAGAATAAAGCCACGCTGCTGATAACAGGCACGCGTAGGATCGACCGTACTCGGCAATCGATTATTCACCAAAGAATCGGTCTAAAGCCGATCAACACGGAGATCCAAAGGCTAGGGAGAAAGACATGGGACAAGATAGACCAGAATATACTCCCAAACTTGAACCTGAACGTTAATATACGTGCCAACCGGAGACGCGCTATAGGTAGAACTGCTCTGTTGCCAAGCAGTAGAACCTGCGCGAGAGAAGTGGTACTACCTATGTTTACATAGCGTTAGTCCACTACTCTAAAAATTCTACGACTCTAGAACTTAAAAGTTGACAATTAGTCCAGCAGAGTTAACAATTTTAAGAAACCAAATGAAAAAGAGGCGAAGTGCCCACATTAAAGTCCCCTCCCCCTCCCTAATAGAAACATAGTAAGAATTAACAAAATTAAAACTAAATTTAAATATAAAAGAGGCGAAGTGCCCACACCTAATATTCAAAATTCAAGAATTAAAAGAGGCGAAGTGCTCAATTCCCCAATACCCATATGTTAACATATAAACTAAACAAAGTCAACAAAAAATCAAACGAAGAAAAGAGGCTAAATGCCCATATTAAAAGGATTAAAGAATATTCAACACTGAGATTCATTCAGCAAGAAAAGTCAACCTTGAAAGGATTGAATGCTTCGAAGGTGGAAATACATATCACATAGAGAAATATATATATTTATAACGGAGGAAACTGACTGTCAATGACAGTCAGCTACTTTTTGACAGAGGAATTTTTATTTTAAACACAACATGAAGAATGCTAGTGATGCCCTAACACCAGGGCAAACTAGAAAACATATTCACACCTTTATATACCTACCACACAATTTCACCACTTTAACCTAATTTGTAATTTGTAATTTGTTTCTCTTTGGTTATGGCTTTTTCGTGCTCTAGTTGTGCTTCTTCGTTATTCGAATTCGGGTTTATTTTGTATGACCGCGAAAAACTTTTACATTATTTAGAAGCACATAAACTAATCAAGAAACCTATAAAAGTAAGTATTGTTTTTCATTAGGTCAAGTTTTTCTGGCAGTAAAAAGCTGTTGGGGAAAAAAAAACCCTAGTAAATTTAAGGGGACTGCTTGTGGGGGAGATATCATTGCGGGGGGACCACTCTGCGATGATCTTGAGTTAAATCTGACGCTACCATCTGACGACATAAGACATATATTGTAGGCCCAAATTGTAGCCTATAAACAGTGCCACCTATCGTGCGCCCCGAAAATCAAGTGTTACCAAATTATTCGTCATATGAAATACTTACTTGAAATTTACTCTTGGCATAAAATTCGCCAAAATTAAATAGTTTATCACATAGTTAGTTTTCTTAGAACAAATGAAATGAAGAAACTATGATGAAATGCCTAACTAATTTAGTTATATCTTTTTACTCTATTTTTTTACTTCTTTTTTTAAAATTCTGGGCATAAGGGTAAATATTTCAGGACTCAAAATATCATTTATATAATTTAATTTAGGAATAATAAATATAGAATATATAATATTTTTTTTCAGATAGTGATGCAGAAATAGTGGAGAATGATTTGGCAATGTATTTACATGAGGAGGAAGAGGAAACACGAGTAGTTGATTCAACTCAACCAACTATCTCACAAGAAGTAGTTTCAAATCTCCCCTCAATGCCTCCTTGCACAAAGACACGACGAGATGGAACTCCATGGCGAGTAGTTAAAGAAGTCAACCCTGAAAGAGAGATGCCAGAATGGAAAGGCCAACTTCCAACACCAGAGAGCGTACGAGATCCAATCAGCTACTTTAGAGACTTCTTTGATAATGATATATTGGAACACACCGTGGAACAAAGCAACTTATATGCAATCCAAAGAGATCCAAATAAGCCTTTGAACCTGGACAAAAATGAATTGGAGCAATATCTAGGGACATTATTTATTATGAGTTTGACCAAGATCACAAACACTCGCCTTTATCGGGCTGCTAATTCAGTAACATTTTTGATTTCTTTTCAAGAAATATGTGGCAATTTGTAAAATAAAATTTCCATTGCAATAACAATGAAAATATGTTACCAAGAGAGGATCCTAATTATGGTCCATTGTTCAAGGTTAAAAGCCTCTCTTGACTCATTTACAAAGGAAATTTAGGAGTATTCCAACATCCCAAATGATGTGTGTTGATGAGCAAATTGTTCCATTCAAAGGTAAAAGTAATAGAAAAAATTACATCTCAAGTAAAACACACAAATGGGGTTTAAATGTGTTTGCGTTGTGTGACTCATCAGGCATTCTACACGATTTTGAGGTATATACTGGCAAAATACTGCCAGTACTAAGAGAGCCTGACCTCGATGCCAGTTCCAATATTGTCCTTCAATTAGCAAGGACGATTCCAGAAGGCATGAACCATTTATTATATTTTGATAATTGGTTTACTTCTATACCACTGGTTACAAATTAAGCAAAAAAAGACATCCATTGCCTTGGAACTGTAAGAATAAATAGAGTTCCAGAAGCATCTACTTATCTTGCTTCAGATAAAGAATTACTGAAAAGAGGACGTGGGTCCGATAATGAAATAGCTTTAACTTTTGGGGGAGTTGATATGAGATTAGTCAAATGGGCAAACAATAGATGTATCATTCTATTGTCCGACTTCTCATCTGCTAGCCCAATGGGAACATGCAAAAGATATAACAAATAAACGAAAAGCATTGTAGAAGTCAAGTGCCCATCAATTGTTCTCGTATATAACTCTTTCATGGGTGGTGTTCATCTTATGTATTCCCCCGTAGCACTATACAGAATTTCTTTACGATCAAAGAAGTACTACCAAAAGCTGATCTTTCAATTTTTAGATACAGCAGTGGTTAATTCTTGGCTTCTCTATAGAAGAGATTGCGACAGCTTCAAAGTGCCATTGAGACAGAGAATGGATCTTCAACACTTCAAATTCTCCATTACCCAATCTCTTCTTTTGGAAGGAAAGGCTCCCTCCCAGATGTCAAAGCCAGGCACACTTCATTTGCTGAAGAAGAAAAAAGGCAATGGGACAAACTCGATCCCAGACAAAAACATCACAAAAGATGGAATGCATCATTGGCAAGAATTTGGTGAAAGCCAAAATCGTTGCAAGATTCCATCCTGCCTCAAGTGCACATATAATCGGTGCTCAAAATGGAACGTGTACTTGTGCTACACCAAAGAGAGAGATTGCTTTTTGAAATTTCCGGCAAATGTCCCAAGAAATTTTTTTGTGCAACATAAATATAAAGGAATTATTTTATTCAGTTACAAATGGAACTTTTTGGTTTTGTCTGGTATTTTTATATGCATACATTAAATAAATTGTATACAAATGAAATGAAACATAATAAAAGTTATAAACTATACTTTTTGGTTTCTTCTTTCAAAAGATTAGTAAATATTGATGATAGCTTGAATAAAAGACAATTATTTTTTTGAAGCCCAATGGCCCAATGTGGTCCATGAAAGACATTAGAATAAAAAAATAATAAAAAAAAATTAATACTTGAATGTAAAATACATTTGAAAAAGGCCAAAAAGATCATATTTCGAGTGAAATTTTTTTTATTTCTAAAGAATAACATGGGTCATAGAGGGTTAAGTAGCCGTTGCCTCGAGCGTGCCTCTTTTCGTTCCAGCCCGCAACATTGAGGATGACTAAATTTAATCTTCTGAGATTGGCCATTATTTTGTTGTTTTTTCCTCTTGACTCGATCTCCTTTCAGCCTTGTTGGTTTCCCGTTCAAGAGTCGAATTTGCTCTCTCGTTAAGCTTCTTTTTGAACTCCTCTCTTGTAACTATGTGACACAGACCTTGGAGAATTACCAGGTGGCACCAGTAATGATTTTATAGACCTCACGTTCAGTATATGGGCCCTAGAATTCATATATAACGAGGCCACTATTTATCCCCTGAATTAACTCCTTATTGGTTTCTGGGAAGGGTCTTTTTCCAAACTAAAAGACCTTAAGTAGAACCCCTGTTGTTCTTCTCTTTTTTTCTTGGATCTCTCGGTGGTGAGTACCTCGCTCGTTTCTTCGTGGGTTTTCTGCCTGGAAAATTGGGGCAGCCTTTTCGCGGTTGCTGTCTACTGCGATAGTCTCAGTCTCTGTGACTTCTCTCCACTGTTGTCTATTTTTCCTGATCCTCGGGGTCTCTTGATTTCGCTGGGCTGGGAAGCTGTGCCTCCGTCTGGCTCGTAGGTTTTTGCTTTGTATGTGCCTGATCCGTTAACGTTGGCTTTTATCGTACGTTTAATACCTATATACGCCGAGGGAGGGTTCGCGGGTAACCACATTTGTTTGAACCCGTTGTTTATCAACATGAGGTCCAGTCTCTTCAAGTACGATACTGGATTATCTACGTTTAAAACGTGTGCATGCCAGATGCATAAAAGTATATTCAGTGATTCCCCTTGCATTATCTCGATTATGTTTTTTGCTGGTTACATTTGTTCCGCTGTGGCTTTAGCGACCTTAGCGAAAGTGAGGTTTAGCTTTTCTTCTTCTAGCCTTTTTTTACATTCTTTAGTTTTTAATGAATTCGCGTTTTCTTGGGCAAGCAATCGCCATGGTGCGTAGACTTCCATTGAGATTCAAACATTTCTTAATTTGTGAGTCACATTCGCACCACGTATGGGTTTTGTTACTGTACTCTGAACACCACTTATTATATTTCGAGAAGCATTCTCGGGTTAAGTGTTTTTCTAACGTGAAACAGTTAAATCATGCTTGAACACTCAGAAAGTCGTTGCCTTTGATCTGCTCAGATGTAATTTTCCGATGAAATGCTAATTGGAGGGCTTTCGGGCCTTTCTTGACATGCTGGTCTCCCGAAAGATCACTTTGAAAACATTGGAAAGTCAGGATTGCCTGGGAAAAAATCTTCTGTAATAAAAGTTTTAAAATCTGCCATCCGTGATTCTTATGTCAAGATCAGTAATTAATTTTCTTTTTTGAGCTAAACATTATTCTAGCTTTAAAAGTGTTGTCACTTCTGTTTGGTCCTGAAACATATTTTTATGTTAATATAATGCTTATATATAACCCATTTTTGTAAATGTTTTCATCGTTTGCAAGGAAGATGACCTTTGTAAAGGTTAAAGGACCTCTAAGCTAATAAAAATATGCCACTTGTAGGCATTTGTCCCCATCTTTTGTTTTCTGAAAAGAGAGTCTTTGACTAGGTTAAAAAGCTGCAGCGCAAGTTTAACCAAGAACCCAATCGCTGTTGATTTTAACAAAGCCTCCATATAACCTGGCCTCCTACATTGATATATATATATATATATATATATATATATATATATATATATATATATTAATGGCTGTCTTTGACAACAAATGGAGAGTGAGAATAAGAGAAACCACAAGTGGTAGTTTCTCTTATTCTTCCTCAATATATATATATATATATATATATATATATATATATATATAGTAAACTCTTGATATAACGAACCTCAATATAACGAATTTCGGATATAACGAACCAAATTTCCTGGCCTAACAACATGCTGCGACACACTGGCTCACAGCTCAGTCGGCTGTAAACATCGCGCGGGAGAGGTTGTTCCGGCGTTCTCTTCCTCCTCCTCCTTCCTCTCTTCACGAGTGCTACTTCTTACTCCATAGAACGAACGAACTATCGGATATAACGAACTTGGTTCGTTATTTCCATCACTTTTAACAACCATCGGGTTTAACAAACGCCTCCCGCTCCATATAGTTCATTATATCGAGGGTTTACTGTATATATATGTAATTAGGTAAAAGGCCATGTTTTATGCAAGTTCTATTGAAGTCCACAGCTGTGGCAGCGTTATTATTTTTAACTTGTATTTTCTTAATATTTCTTACAAGTTTTCTAGGGGGTCTTCGAAGGTAGAAAAAACAACCGCGAATGACATTCTTTATTTCTACACGTCTTTAGACTATGTTAGCTCATCTTCAGGGAATGAACAGAAATGGAATTATTCATTTACATTCATTCATTTTGTGTATAGAAAGGACAGAAGGGATCACTGTGTAACATAGGCAAACCGGCAATCGAAGAGGAAAGGTTGCGGAAATAACTTAAGAAGCGTTATGAAGAGTTGATAGGTCGGTGGCTAGACACCGATGCGTGGTGTAGTTAGGTTTAACTCGGTGAGATCGTGACTGGACGACGGTTGGAGGCTGGTCAAGAAGGAGGGCGTGTCAGCTCGGTCGGAAACGCGTTATTCATGATGCCTTCAGAATATGCGAAGAACGGTATAGGTTGCGGGTTGTCATGGGCCGCGAGGTATCGCGCTGCCATCGCATACCTTTTTACATGTACTGTGGTGTATAATGGGTCTCTGGCAAGTTTTCTGAGTTGATTTGTGAGTCTGGTGTGAACGTATGTGTTGAGGGGTGCTAATTTGTTGTCGTCGTGTAGTTTGGCCATTCTCGTGTACAGGGGAGAGCGGAGTTCTGAATGCGCTGAGCCTTCCGCTGCCACGTGACACTCTCGGCTACGAGTGACAGTGGGGCGTACGTGAGAATAGGTCGTACGAGTGTTTTATATAGGGTAACTGTATTTGTACGTGAGGCTCTTGCTTGTGTTATGTTCTAATGTATATTGAACCTGAGGGTCTTGTCAAAAGATACCCTGAGGATTTTTATATGTTGTGTATATTTGAGCCTTGTTGGGCTTAGATGGTTTCGGTCTGGTGTGTGTAAGAAAATTAGCAGGTTGTGCATGAAGTTGTCTCTTGTGCCGTAGAGTGTCATCTGTGTCTTCTGAGGGTTCGCGGCAATCAGCCATTTATCCTAGTAAACTGTCTTCGCGTCAAGTATTCTTTGTGCGTGGAGCGCGATTTCTTCTGGTCCGCGGCCACTGATGAGAATAGTCTCATCATCGGCGTAGGACTGTGTATGTGGGACAGCAGTTTTCGGGTTTGGCGTAGGTGTCGTTTGTGTACATGATGTATAGTGTGGGTGCCAGTACGCTCCCTTGGGAAACGCCTGGGCGTGGTGTGAATGGTTGTGAGAGGGTGTTGTATTTTATGTGGCAGCTCCGTTCAGTGAGGTAGTGAGAGAGGAGCCTGATGGTGTAGAGAGGTAACTCCGTATTGTTGGCGAGTTTCCAACGGAGGTCCTCGTGCTACACTTTATTGAAGGCCTTCTCCACGTTCTTGCTGATGGAGAGTGTCTTTTGATGTATCTGGCGTTTTTTTTGTATTCTGTCATGAACGATGGTCACGGCCGCCTGAGTGGACTGGCCCCTCCTGAACCCATATTGTTGGGGGGAGAACCAGTTCTTCTCTTCCAGGTATTCCCGTAGGCAGCAGTTGATCATGAGTTCGAGTATTTTGTCTAGGTGCTCTAATAGAGAAATAGGCCTGTAATTGTTTTGGTGTTTGGGGTCTTTGTTTGGTTTGAGTAGGAGTATGTAATGAGAGACTTTAAATATTTTGGGGAAGTGGCTTGAGGCTAGTGAGGCGTTAAATAGGTGTGTAAGTGTTGAGTATATGTTTGTGAGGAGGTTGTGCATTAGTGTAGCTGTTAGACCGTAGGGACCGGGGACGCATTTTGGTGTTGTTTTATTGTTGTGTTTTGTTTCCTCGACGGTGATTGGAGTGGTTAATATAGATGTATAGTCAAGCAGCTCCATTCGTATCAGACGGGCGGGCCTTAGCTCGTGAGCGTGGGCCCGACACCACTCGTGGACTTCCTTGAAGTGCTCCCGCGCGTGTGGTTTTGACAAGTTGTGTGTATGTACTGTGTCCCAATCGGAGCTAAATGCGTCGAGGATGACGTTAGCGTCTGTTAGTCTTATATTGTTTACTTGGAGGGTGATGGGTTTTGATGGGTCAGTGCCCATCATCCTTTTTACTTGCCGCCAGAAGAAGGAAGGATTAGCGCAACGGGTGTCGCCCGCGATGCGGACGACCTCCTGCCACTTTCGGTTCCTGTCTAGCCGCACACACTGTAGGATGCGGGTACGTAAGTGATTAATGTTATGTTGTCGTGGGCCTCCAGAGTAGTGATTGTTGTACTGTGTGATCAGTCTCTGAGTGTGTATGGAAAGTGTGAAATGTTTTATGCAGGTATAGGTTTTCTGTGGTGTGTCTAAACCAGGGTTTCCCAACCGGGGGCTATGGCACATCTGAAGGCGGCCACAGTAAAATTTTAAGCTCTAGAGGGAACATAGATCCATGAAAGGGGCCAGAGGACTCAACCTATTGAAACCCAAATTATAGTTAGGGCAGTACCTAATTTTAATTTATGCAGTTGAATTATATTTTAAAAATATTAATACATATATATTTTCTTTTTTTTTAAATATTTTATTAGCATAATAGGATTTAAATTAATCTGTAAACAAATATTTTCCATCTTACAAGCTTATTCTGCGCCGCACTCCATTGTGCGCTTGATCGTTATGCGCCTGGTACCGTTGTTGGCTTGATCAAAATTCTTCAGGTGGAACTTTAAATCCTTACAGTCAGTTTATCAAATGGTACGGCGTTATAGTAGCTTTTATTTGTTTACCCTAATACTGCAAAGCTGTAGTAATTTTACTAGTCTTTAAAATTATAATAGATTTCCACAAGCACAATAATATAAAACTTTTATAAGCAAATTACTGAGCATTTTTGTTTGTAAGTAAAGTGTGCCATTGCTAGGCATACACCAAATCATTTTTTCTTCACTTCAGTTTCACTTAGGGCTTATTTACGAGATTAGCATTTAATCTTAGATCTGATAATTGTACTTATCGTTTTGTATCTGCATTAATTTGAGTAATATATATGTATATATAATATATTACTGAAATTAATGCAGATCTACTCCCCTGAGGAAGTACATTTCTGCTGTTTTGCATTTAGTTACAGGTACAGAGTACCAGGATGTACAATCAACAACGAAAATTTCAGACATGTCCAATTAATAGAAACGCTCCTAAAAATAGTTGCATTGTTTTGCGGGGTTTTTTTATGTCAAATATTTACCATCAAGGGAAAGTATTTAGCACAAAAAAAGTAAACAAAATTTTCAATGCAGCTATTTTTATGAGCGTTTCTATTTATTTGACATGTCTGAAATTTTCGTGGCTGACTGTAATAGGAGTTGGTGTTGGACACAGACTTGGTGTTTTTCACAGGGAATGGAGGTTGTTTCTGGGTTTTTTCTCAGAAATACTCTTCCTTTTTCACCGCTGAGATAAGCACCTTTCATTCTGTTGCGGTGAGCTTCGGCTCTAAAATGTAATATATATATAATTTCTTCTGCACAGATTACCCATGGCTACGGTGATGAAGAAAAAATGTCGACAATACTCCAGTGAGTAATTAACAGATGATTTTATACATCCACCCACACAATATAAAACAGCCATTGTGTCTTTTATGTATAGCTACACTTTCTTATGATCGTATGCGACCAAGTAAGCTTTAAATACATTTGGAGAATAAGCACAAGGACAAAAAGACAAAACATTAGATTACTATAAAAAGCTGTGGGATAATTTCCAAGCAGGGAGCACTATTAAAGATATATTTAGCAAAACAGCGGCATAAATAGACAAAGGTTTAATTGCATCTTATGAGAATTCCAAGCTAATAGCAAAATCAGGACTACTTCATACTATTGGCGAAGAATTGATTTTGCCTTCAGTATCTGTGGTTATTTCAACTGTCATGCAACAAAGTCCAAAAAAATCACTGAAGTCATTCCGCTGAGCAACTATACAGTATCAAGACGTATTGACGAAACAGCAAAGAATGTAGAGAAAAATCTCGTTAAACATTTACAAGTAAAGACCTTTGCATAAAAAATGATGAAACGTTATTACGTGATAACGAAGCCTTTCTCATGGCGTATGTTAGGTTTGGGGATAAAGATCAACTCAGAGAAGAAATGATTTTTTCCCGCAGACTTGTGACAGATACTAAAGGTGAAACAATTTTCAAAGAAGTAGTGACCTATTTCAAAGAAAATGATATTCCACTTGGAAATATTATGGCTTGTGCAACTGATGGTGCCGCTGCTATGGTTGGTAGATACAGGGGATTTATTGCACATTTAAAAGATGCTGTACCTAAAGTTTTTTGCATAAACCGTCATCTGATTGCTGAAAACCTAAAAGGACGTCTGAAAGATTCAGTTGATAGTGTAATCAAGACAGTCAACCTTATCAAGTCAAATCCACTTCAAGAGCGTCTTTCCCGACAACTCTGTGCTACCAATGAAGAAGGATTTTAGCGCCTACTTTTGCATACAGAGGTGCGATGGCTTTCCTTCCAGGTAGGATTGCACTCTGTTGGCGATGATTTTTTCGAAGATCTTTCCTCCGAATTCGAGGAGAGAGATCGGGCGGTAGTCTGCTGGGGAGAATGGAGACTTCCCCGATTTAGGTATAAATATCATTTTTGATACCTTCCAGGCATCGGTCAAATACCCCGTATTGAAAGCAGCGTTTATTATATTAACTATTCTCTGTTTTATGTTCTGTGGAGCGTTGATAAAATTTTCCCTCGTTAGGCCTGAGTGACCTGGGGCACGCTGTTTGAACGTTTTCAGAGTTTTGTTAAATTCCTGTAGGGAGATCTTTTTCCCAGTCCTGTCATGGGTTTTCCGCTGAAGTGTTATTGAACGGGTATGTTCGTTCTATTTCATCGTTTAACTGGTATATTATCTCGTTTCTGAAATCTGTATCAAATTTTCTTCCTCTTCAGGGAAAATCTTGAGTACATTAGACTAGTAATCTCGGAAAATTTCTTCTAACTCCTCAGGTTCAGTAACCAATTCACCTTCCCGATTTTTGATATTAGCCGTTTTAGTGGCTGGCTTTCCTCTCAACCTCTTCACTGTTTGCCAGAATGTTCTGGGGTCCATTTTCTCATCTAAGTCTTCGATGAGTCGGTCCCAGATATCCGACTGTTGTTGAATGATCAGCTGGTGCAGGTGTTCTTTTTTTTCCCCCCGCATCATTTGGTGCAGGGCCCTGTTTGGTCCCCATCTGTTGATTGCCACCACTAAGCCTCTATATTCATCTTGAATGGCAATAATTTCTGGTGTCCATCTTGGAGCTGGGAGGGTTTTATATTTTAACTTTGGGATGAGATTTCTATCTGCTTCTGATAATTTTGTTGTAAGGTAGTTTAACTCTTCGTCTATTTCTTCTGGGGTAGCTTCTTCTAGATTCTTCGGGACGTAATTCTGGCAATGAGCCTGGTAGGCCTCCCAATCTGCACGTGCATATGATTTCCTTTCCCTTATAGGTACTTGGATTGGGCTTGTTTATATAGTGATGTTTAAGGGCTTCGTGGACGCTGGGTATCACGGGTCCAGTGGCGATATGATAATTAAAGGAAAACTTTGGGCAGGGTAAAACAATGTGGGGCTTAGTTGCACCTCTTGGTGAGTAATAAGTCGGGAACTCTGGTCCAATGCGTACAGCTACGTTACGCTCTAGAAGAAGTTCTAGATTTCGTCCTGCCGCGTTGGTGCTGGTGTACTCAGCGGCCCTGCACTTCGCGTTAAGGTCGCCTGCGAACAACACCGTTTTATTATGGGCAAACAGTTGTAGAAAGATAGGAATGGGAATGTACCCTCTTTTGGGGGGTTGGTACCCAGTAGCGTTAGTTAAGGGTCATATGGTAGTTCGTACCTCTATCGCTACGTATGACTCGTCTAGTTGTGGGAGAATTTTGTGCATTAGTCCTTTACGGATTGCAATCACCGCCCCGTCTAAGGCCTCATCTGTGTGTCTTGTTGAGTAAACTTGGTATCTAAATATTTTAATTTCTTTGTATTTAGTATTAACTCCGTGTTCCGAAATTAAAAAGATGACTGGATCAAGGTTCTGAATTATGTTTCCATATTCGGAACTTTTCCTTGTCCAGCCATTGAGGTTCATATACATTAATTTTAGTGTTTTATGATTAGTCTCCATTATGTAGAAAGTTTCTTCTGTATAAGTTGTTACTTTGTTTTACTTTGGTTGTACCTTTTCTTAATCTATTCTTCTGTCGTGCTTTGATCCTGAGGTCTGGTGAGGGGGGTTCTGCATTTTCCGTTACGTTTCTTGTTAAATTCACTCTGAGAGATATTGTTGAATATTTCTGGAGTGTATTTTATTTTTCCTTGAAATAGGGCCTTTTCGACCTGGTTCTCTGGCATTTGGTCCTCGTATTGCCATTTGATTGTATCGTTCATGATTCCCTCGGTGATGGCCTCGAAGTGGTGTTCCTTGGGGTATTGAGTGTTGCCAGTTGCGGAGAGTCTGAGCTTGATCCTTTTAGCGCTGGTTATGCGTTCTGATATTTTTTCTTTAATTTGTTCCTGTTGAGTTTTAGTTACCATCTCCTGTGCAGTATGTTCTTGTTTTCCTTTGTTCTTGTCTGATTCCGCTTTATTTCTAGCTTTCTGTGCAGCAATCATCGGATCCCTGCAGTTAGAGGCATTTTTTACTGTTGGAGTATGTAGTTGAGCTTGTGTAGGTTTTACGAGCTTCATTTTTAAAACTTCTTCTGATGGAGGGTTGTCGGGGAACCACATTTGTGGCATTCCGTTATTTTCCAGCATCATGTTCAATTCTTTCTTGAAAGTCCCGGGCCTAGAAAGGTTCGCAATATGGGCGTAATAAATACATACCATAATTTGAGTCGAATTCTCATTTTCTACGTGAAGAACAGTATTCCTTTGTTGGTTCAACTTTGGATGTTTTTGCTACCTGGGCGTACGAATTGTTCCTCTTTTGTTCTTCTTCCTGTCATTTTATCTCTTTCTTCTTTTTGATTAAGTTTTTCTTAAATGGGCATATCATTGCGAGGGTGCGATTGTCGCCGCCGCAATTCAGGCACCTTTTTCACTCGCTATTGCAGCTCAACCAATTGTGGTTATCTGCACTGCATTCAGAACATTTCTCTGTTTCTTGTGTGCATGCTCCTGTAGGGGGGGTCGTCCATACGGTAGCATTTGAAACAGATTTGAATTTCTATGAAATCCTTCCCTTCAATTTGGTCGAGAGTGATCCTCACGTTGAAAGTCAACAGTCCTTGTTCAGTTGCTTTTTGGGCCATATCTGTATCACTAAAAACTACTTTCACCACATGTGTATATTCTTTAAATTTAATAACTTCAATGACTGTCGTCCAGCTGTGGTTTGTTTCAATTTCCGTTTTTAGCTCTTCAGTGTTGTGCGACCGACCAATGGATCTAGACGCCTACATATTACGCTTCTATGGGTCTGTATTGGGGGGGCAAGGATTCTGGGAGCTAGTCCAATGCCTTTTAGCACGTCTACTGACTTTTGTGCCGTCAAAGTTTCGACATCCTTCTTATTTTGACAGATTGCTGTGTAGCCTTGGGGATTTTCGATTAGTCTAACCAAAGCAATATTAACTTTAAAGTATATTGCTGCAAAAACTGTTCCTCTGTCGGGCTTATCCCTGGTTAGGGATAAGACCGGCTACCATAAGACCAGTACTATTGTATTAATAGGGAAAACTAAGAAGGGGACATTATGCCTTTCCTAACTGTATGTAAATGTATTTGTTTGTAATTTTAGTTAAGGTCTAATTGGATAGAGTAGGAGTAGGAAAAGATATAGGATAAAGAGAATTTTATAAGTGTTTGTCCACGTACCTTTCCTAGGAGTTTTCTTCTTTGTTAAGTGAAGATCACTTTTGATACTCCTTCTGATTGTTCACTTGCATTAAGTCTCTGGTGGAAAAGTTCATCTACAAAACTAAAATCACTTGTTTCTTCACTTTGTTTTTCGGAGCACTGTTTTAACGTTAAATGATATTTTTTCTTGAGGAGAATAAACGCGGGGCTCACTAAGTTGATCACTAAGTTTGGGACAATCGCACCTACTTTAAGATTAGCTACACCAGACGAACAATGTTTGTTAAAATTTATTCAACGTGTTCACTGATTATAGCACTTCCGTAGTTTGGTGAGTATATGGGCACGTGGCTAATATTAATTCACTTTTGCACTTGAAGTTTTAATACCGTATTAGGCAATGCCGGATTAGTTTACTTTTACACTTTTTGTCACTTCCGTTTATTCACTCCGAGTTCTCGTTGAAGTCAATAAAAGTTTAAAGAACAATTAACACTTCAATGTGTTAGAAGGTAAAGTAACAAGGAAATGAAGTACCCTAGGAGACCTTACGGTCCATTCAAAGAGGGTACCTTTGGAATAGCAATCGAGCGGGCACATGGCTGCTTAATTGTTTTGCGTCCCTGAACGGACACTTTTCAAGACTTTGTCTAGTCTTGACTTGAACTGGTCAACAGATTCACTGTTGATAACTTCCACTGAAAGTGCGTTCCACTTACCGCAAATACTGTAGGTGAAAATTTTTTCACACACATTGCGGTTGTAACGCTTCAGTTCAAGTCTGAAGCCGTGATTGCGCGTTCTGTTCTTACTCAGTGTGAAAATATCCCGGTAGTCAACATTGTCGAACCCTCAAAGTATTTTGAAAACTTCGATGAGCTGACCACGTAGTCTACGGGTTTTCAGCGAGAACAGATCTAATTCCCTCAGTCTATCCTCATAACTTTTATGTCGGATAGAGGGGATCAGCCTGGTTGCCCTAGCTTGTAGGCGTTCCAACCTTGCGATGTCCTTTCGAAACGAAGGACTTCAAAAATGTACGGCATACTCCAGGTGCGGCCAAACGAGGGAGTTGTATACAGACAAAGTTCTATCTCCTTGTTACGCTATCCAAACTGGCGCTTTATGTAGCCTAACATCCTTTGGTCTTTCTTCTCTCCCTCGATGCACTGTTTAGAGAACTTGAGGTCACTAGTGATTGTTACACCCAAGTCCTTCTTAGTGTCGGTGGATTCCATAGCAGTGCCTTGAAGGATATACTAAGATTAGGGGTTTCTGGGACCGATATGCATCACTTTGCATTTGTTCACGTTAAAAGGCATTTCCCACGTGTCCGACCACTCGCCAATCTTCCCACGATCTTCTTGCAGGCAGGAAGTATTTCCTTCCTTTGCAACGTTCATACCAAGCTTGGTATCGTCGGCAAATTTTGAAATCTTAGAAACCATGTCACCGTCCATGTCGTTGACGTAGATGATGAATAGTAGTGATCCCAGGACAGAACCTTGAGGCACCCCGCTAGTAACGGGCACCCCCTCAGAAGCCTGTCCATTCACCACCGCCGGTTGCTGTTTCCTACTTAGCCAGTTCTCGATCTAGCCGGCTACTTTTCCATCTATGCCAAGCGCTCGCACTTTTCGGAGAAGGCGGCGGTGAAGTACCTTATCAAAGGCTTTCTGAAAGTATAAGTACACCACATTCACCGCCTTGTCCCGATCGTGCTCACTGAACACGAAGTGGAAGAATTCCACAAGGTTCGTCCGGCATGACCGTTGCCTTCGGAAGCCTTGCTGGGAACTCCTCAGTAGCAGGTTTGACTCTAAATACGACGTCATTTTGTCCACCATCATGCCCTCCATGAGTTTACCGACTATCGAAGTCAGACTGATAGGTCGGTAGTTTGACGGTTGGCTACGTTCTCCTTTCTTGAAGATAGGAGTCACCTACGCTTCACGCCAGTCTCTAGGAACGCATTCGGTCCGGATTGACATGTTGAAGATGTCGCTCAGGTGTTGTAACACTTGATCGTGCACTTCTTTTAACACCTTAGGTAGAAACCTATCCGGGCTAGTTGAATTATTCGTCATTAGGTCAGTGATCTACTTTTTTATTTCCCCTTCGGTGAAGTCCATATCCTCTAGCTTTCCCCTAGAGTAGGTTTACATTGGCTGGGGGATGGGACCACACTCTTCAGTAAACACTGAAGAGAATTAGTCGTTGATGAGGTTAGTATTTTCTGCATCTAAGTGCTTTAATGCCCCCTTCATATTTCTTAAAGGGGCTAATCGTTCGACGGATTGGTTTACGGCTGTTCAAGTATCTAAAAAACTCTTTGGGATTCCCTTTACAGAGTCTCGCCACTCAGAGTTCTTCAGACCGCTTAGCCGCCATTATGCTGGACTTCACTCTCCTGGCTAGCCTCCGGTATTCGTTAAAGTCACTCGAGATCTTCGATTGCTGGTACACAGTTCTCTTCTTCCTAAGCAGTTGGCTGATTTCTCGATTAAACCACTTTGGTTGAACAAAAGACCGACGGGATCATTTTAGAGGGATGAAACGCGATTGAAGACTCATGAATTTGGTTTTGAAACTGTTTTACGAGTTTTCAAAAACATAGCACACTTCTAGCCTCGCGTCATTCAGTCCAGCACGAAGACCTGCAAAGTCTGCTCTTTTCAAATCGAGTTTCCTCGATTTACTTGTTGCAGGCCCTGCCTTCGGGACTTTGACTACAAATCTAATTAGTCGGTAGTCACTGCCACCAAGCTCTTCGCCAACAGAGAGGTCCTCAACGATGTAATCCTCAGAGGTGGAAACCAAGTCGAGGATATTCTTTCCTCTAGTTGGCTCTCTCACCCATTGACTGAGGAACTCGTTGTTCGCAAACTCCAGGATTAGTGCGTTCTAGCCACAGGGCTCTCCGGATTCCCAGTCAACTTGTGTGTTGAAATCACCCATGAAGATACACACTCTGTCTTCGATAAGTTCTTCTAGTAGCTGGTAGAGATCTCTGTCCTTTTCAATGAGTTGGGCAGGAGGTCTATAAAGCACCAGGGTCCTGTATTTGTCAGGGCCTATCTCTAGGTCAACACCAAGTAGTTCATGGTCGAATACGATGTTGCAATCCGTCGAGTTGAGAGTATTCTTGACATACAACATCACACCGCCACCCTCTCCGTCTGGCCTATCTTTCAGGAAGAGCTGGTAACCGGAAATCGTAAATTCACCTTCAAAATCTCGGCTTGAGGTTTTTATCCACGACTCCGTTTTGGCCACAATTTTAGGTTCCTCTGTTGCTATGAGGTCACGGAGCTCAAGAATCCTATTCATGATTGACCTCGCATTGAACAGAAGAACATTGAGGGAGGCCCCTAGTGTAGGACTCCCTACGCTCTTCCGTTTCCCGGCTTCTCTGTTTTCGTGGTCACACCCTTTTGACGACCTCCGAGAAGGTCGTTCCAGGAGTGACACGGGCGTGCTGGCGCACGTCCGCTTTCGCTCTGTTTCAAACGCTCCTTTGGGTGCGTTCCACGACATCTTGAATTAGGTTGGCGAGAAAGGCCTACCCTTTGAAGGAGAGATGTACCCCGTCCCTTTGGTAGAGGTCGTCTCTACCGATAAAGGTACGATAGGGGTCCACGAAGAAGACTCCTTCTGCTGTGCAGAGATCCGCCAACCTTCTGTTAACTGCGACGTTTCTTTTGTGAGCGGTTCGGGATAGACCTCTTCTCGGAAGCATCCCAACCACCACACGTTTGCGGGTCTTAAGCCCTATGTCATCCACGGCTCCCATCACCGTTTGGGTGGTCTTACCACTGAGGCCAACCTTACCCCCTCTGAGGTAGAGGTCGTTGCCGCTCACCATCAGAGCAACAACTTAATTCTCTGAAATCTGAGCTTTCTCTGCCTCTACTCTGATGTTGTGGTTACCCCCTCCTGAAAGGCAGCTTACCTTCACGCTAGTGCCAAGGCGGGCCGCTAGCAGCGGCTGCAGATCCCGTGTTTGCGAGTCACCAATGAAGGTGACCTTCGGACACTTGGCCTCTGAAGACGGGGTCTTCCCTTATGGAAGAGGCCTTTCCTTTTCCTCTTTACTCTCCACATTCTTATTTTTCTTTTTCTTCTTGTTTATCTGTTTTTCTTCTATTTTTGGTTCTACTTTTGCTTCAACTTTATTCTTTTTATTTTTTCTTTGTTTTTCCTTTCTTCTTTTTCTCTTTTTCTCTCGCCTCAACTAGCTTAGCCTCAGATGATGCCGGAATCTCCGCTTGGGTACCAGAGGATTCCGACACGTCAGTGGGCGGCGCCTCTTCTAGGAATCAAATCTGAGCTGCGTTAAGGGCTTCGAGTTTCTCCAACTTTCTTTCAAGGATTTTAGCTCTCTCCTCTGAGGCTCTATAGAGTTTTTTTTTAATTCCTCCACCTCTCGCGTCAATATGCAAGTAATGCAAATACTTTCACGGCTGCATTTTGAGTAGCAGCCCTTCTGAAAGTAAACGCACCACTTTTCTAACTGGCATGTTGCACAGTTGTGTTTTAGACGAATTGTATGTATACATTTGAAATCCTCCTTTATCGATTTTTCAAGATCAGCGAGAGTAGAATTCCACAGGCGTATAAAGCAGTCATGAATTTATTAAAAAAATTGCTACTTTATAATAGTATTTTTACGCGAACATAAGTATTACAGAAATTGTCCAATCATGGAGCGGAAAATTTTTAAGGGGAAACTAAGCGCTACAAGAAACATACAAAATTGGAAAGCTTAGATTGTCTGACTACCTACATATACTCTTACACTATGTCTGGCTATTTAGATGGACCTGCTACTCTGCTTTTTGGATGCATTTCCTACGATCTGGTAAAGTTCTCACTGGAAAAGGAGGCAATGAATCGGGGAATTTTCTTCAAACGGGAATTTTTTCACGCTAATTTGAGTTAAATTCCTGTTTACCACTCAACGCCTATAACATCCAACGAACGACTATCACAGGAAAAAATATATGCGCTCACTAGGCTGATTGGAGATTTGTCCTGTTGCTTGTGTGTGAGGTAGCTTCCTCCGAAGGGCCTACTTTTTCCTCTGACTATTGGCACTTCTTTCACACTTATTTACTTCAACTTGTTTCTCAACTAGTGCTACATAATTTAATCACCGGGAAGGTCTTAGATACAGTTGAAAGTAGGGTATAGTGAACCCCTGCAGGAGACCCCGTTAGGGGGCCAGAAAAGGGGGGTCGATTCTTGAGCACGAGCCCGAAACCTTTTTTGGGCCGCTTATATGGCTAGGCCTAAATAGGTAGGGTGACCAAGGTAGGAGGTAGAAGAGATATAATTAGGACAGATAGAAGGCTCACCCATCTGAGGAGCATAACTTTTACTTACAGATTTCGCCACTAGGAGCCCCACAATAGTAGGGAAGATTAGAACCAGGATGGACAACCAGGAATTGAAAAGACTGCCTCTTCAATGTAATCAGAAAGGAAACAACGGAACCAAATTTACTGCGCAGCAAGTTCGTGCAGACCATCTTCAAGGACCTCTCCATACCCTTGATAAAATGCATCGATGTTCCCACCGGATTCATCGCAATTTTTCAAAAAGTAAATGCTGTGGAAAAGTTACTATCTCTGCGTGGATCGGTAACCCTCAGAAAACTCCAACTGGAAGCGAAGACACCGCCGCAGAGCACCGCAAACCGCAGCTTCGTATGCCGGAATATAGAAGCATGGGTGGGATCTCACTCGCGCGAAGAAATCAAAAAGGAACTAATAGAAAATCAGAAATTGATCATGATACAGGAAATTGTAAAATTTAAAGAATATAATCATGTCTTTAAAGTTATATGCGAGGCAACTAAAATGGTGGCCAAAGCCCCCAAAAAGGGATTATTGGCCTTTAGCATGTGTATTCCTCTTCAGAATATACAAAGAGATAAATATGTCAATATTCAAATGTGCTTTAATTGCTATGCTATGGAAAAACATACCTCAGCCAACTGCCCCAAGAGAGGAACAGTCACATGTTCCGTATGCACCGAAGACGGACACGACTACCGCAACTGCAGAAACACGTATAAAAAAGTTAAAACTGCGGCGGAAGCCATGGTACCATGGCTAGGTAATGCCCACATAGAAAAGACATCATTAAGAAGAAGGAGGAAGACCTACAGACAAAGAAATATGCAGAAAACACCAGATCCTACGCTAACGTAGCCAAAAGACAATGCTTAAACACCCCAGCGCTGTCCAACATCACGAAGGAAATTTTTGGTGAGATCTATACTTGCATGATTCATGCACATGTTCAGAATGCACTTAATCCTTGAACATATGCGAAAACACTCAACTCCATGTGTTAGGCCCATGGACTAGAACCCATCCTCGTGCCACAAGAGATAAATTCAGATCAGAGGCCATTTTCAGAGTAAATAACGCAGAGTCTGAAAACGAAGGAGACGCTTAGGAAGAAAACAGCGAAACGAAAACAGACACTGAAGACACCAGCTCCAAATCGGAAGAAGAAGAGACTAGAAGAATAACAAGAGAAACCCAGAAGAAAAGAAAATCTGAGACGGGAAAGAGCCCAGCTCCACAAAGTAGTGAAAACTGACCAAGCCCACATCCAACAAACCCGGGTAGCCACTCGAGAGCTAAGGGTTCCCATAAACCAGTAGGAAGACGGAAGTAAGTTTTTACTTAGTCTCCAGAACAGATACTCGATCAACGAACTAGAACGGTTAAAGGACTTTAGAAACGGAATCGATTTTAGGACTTTATAAACTACAATGGATAAAACAGATCTTAAGATTCTACAGCTTAACGTGAACGGATGGAAAAGCAAAAAAATAATGTATGGAAACATTTTTAGGAAACTAGACCCGGTCATAATTCTAATTTCGGCACACGGCGTAAATCTTCAAGAAGACGAGATCAAAATCTAGGAATTACTATGTTATAGCGGCCAACCCGACGGGAGAACTACAAGATGGCGCAGGTATGGCAATCAGAAAAGATATTGAATATAGAACTCGCAACGAATTGGACGAAGCCTACATCGTAGTAGAGATTGAAATGGAATTGGAGAACATCATTATAGCAACGGGATACCAACCGCCAAGGAGAAACTAAGTCCTCATTCAGAACTTCATCAGAAATTTTAATAATAGGTTATCAGTGTTACTTTTGGGTGACCTTAGCGCACACTGTCAAGAGAGAGGATATAGACGAATAAACAGGATAGGCAGAGACCTCGGAACTCTGTTCGCTAAAGGTATCTGTCAAAGACTTGGACCGAACTACCTCACCTACGTGAGGGTAAACACACCACTAAACCAGACATCGGCTTGGGCAATAACTATTTTCCATATAATTACTATATGAGGCCAGAAGATATCCCATGTACGGACCACACAGCGACTCTGCTCACCCTTAATCAAAGACCAATTCAGATCCCAGAGAAGGTAACAAAAGCCATTCATAGAGCAGACTGGGAGACATACAAGACAGAATTAAGCACATTTCAGCCGAAAGAACTAGACGGCGCATTGCAAGAAGAGATAGGCAAAGAACTAGAAACTATTAATAATTTGATGAAAAAGGCGGAAAGAAAAGCCACCCCAAGAAACATCTATTCCACGATTAAGACCTTTATCTGGTACCAAGAAATGATAAGAAACCATCGATGAAGAGGATAAAGAGGATTCTTAATACGGAAATAATAGTTAAACAAAATCAGCACTAGAATGAAATAATCCAGAAGATTGACGATTACGCACCCGCAAGAGAAATTTGGAAAACAAATAAAAGGAAAATCAGGGGACAAGAAGATGACTCTGAAGGATAATCGAGGCAATAAGATAGAAGATAATGACACAATAGAACAATTATTTAAAGAACACTGAAAGAATATTTTTAACATTAGTGAAGAGGACAATCAAGACTTCGACAGGGAATTCGAACGTAACATCACAAGACAACTCGAACTAGTAGCGGACAGGATAATCCCTTACAGAAATATAGATATAGATGCAGCAAGAGGCACCTTGGACGTTAAAGACGCAAATATTACCGTCCAAGAATTGAAAAACACAATCGCTTAGTTTAAGCAGAAGGCACCAGGTAAGTCAGAGCTCACTAAGAGGCACTACGAAAAAGCGACTGAAAAAATACTGCAGGTAATTACTTCACTATTTAATGCCAGCCTTAACACTGGCTACTTCCTGGAAGAACTTAAAGTAGCCAAGATGATTTTCATACCCAAAGCTGGCAGGCATACACCACGAGTGGAGAATTACAGACCTATATCTCTATTCGACTTCATCGGTATATGTTCGAGAAAATTATGAACATTCGCCTAAATGAGCACCTGGAAGTTAATGAACTTCAAAATAAATTTCAATTGTGCTTCAGAAAGAAGGGAAGCACGAAGATGGCTCTCGCGGTTATAACAGAAAAAATAGCTAAAGCAAAAAGAGAAAAAGCTAGCGTTGATATAGTGTGCAGGGATGTGTCCAAAGCTTTTGACAAAGTATGGACGAAAAGAATATAATATAAGATATTGCAGTTACGCTTAGAGAGCAAGATGGAAAGACTACTTTGCAATCAAATAACCGAACGAAACCACATGTATCAAAATGGGAAACTACCATGGAGATAAATTCAAGATGGAAGCTAGCCTTCCACAAGGAGGATGTCTGAGTCCAACATTATACTCTGTATATACCTCGGACATTCCTCCACCAGTTACATACGGGTGCTTAAATATTCAGTTCACAGATGACATCACGCAGGATGTAGTCTGCCCTTATAGGAACCCTGATATGCAAGCAAGACTGACAGCAGAAGAAATACGACGGATCAACGCTCATGAAAAAACAGTGAAAGATCAGCACCAACAGAAAAAAAATTAAAATCGTTCCAATACACAGGAGGAAACTCAGCAACATTGTGAACGAAGGAAACAGATACGAATACACAAACGAAGCTACAGTGCTTGGATTGTCAATTGCAAAGAGAGGATTCACCTAGCATACGATAGAAAGAGTAGAAAAAGGAAGAATGAGACTCGGGCTACTATTTAGGCTGAGAGTACTTAAAAGACAAATCAAGAAGACAATTTATCAAGCCTTAATCCAGCCCAAAATGATATACTAGGTGATACCATTGTATAGAATCTCACAAAGTAATGTTATCGCAAGGCAACGAATACAGAACAAGGCAGTTTTGAAAATCACGAACAAAAGAAGAATAGACAGAATAAGACAGCAAGATTTGCATCGCGAAGCAAGAATTCAGCCAATCAACATGATTATAGAGAAAAGGGCCAAGAAACTCATGCAAACCACGCAACGCGAGATAGGAGGGGAAGTAATGGCCATGATCACCCAGAAACAAGAAAGGGGGTCACGTAGAGACTTTCCCACCTATACTTCAAAGATCAACGAAGAAGAGGACCCAGTGTTCACATGATGAGAACAAACAGAAGGAGTAAGTAAACAAAGTTAGAAAAAGCTAGAAATAATAAAAATAAACATAAAAGGATAAACAAGAAACAGGTATAATAAAATAGAAAGAAGAAAACTTTATACCAGTGTAGGAAAACAACTAAACAACGGTTTGAACGCCACATCACATCAACAATAACACAGATTTAAAAACATGACATAAAACGAACATTAAGGATAAACATAATACTTAGGCATCTATTTCTATTTATTTGAATTCCAAACTATAACATTTCTCAATGCCAGAGATTAGCGAGACCTCCACGTATACTTTGCATTCAACTGCACATCTTCTAATTCCTAATTTTCCATCTACATTTTTTTCTATCCCTCACACTGGGCTTAACACAGCATACGTGAAACAAGGGAACTAGGGATTGATTGAATAGACAGGATATAGTACACACCGTGGTTCGGATCCCATGTAAAGCTGTTGGTCCGCCGACCACCTTGATCTCTATTTAATCTTCTACACTACTTCATACTTTGCTATCACCCTTTCCATTTCCTTTTCCTTTCCCTGTCCTTCTCCCTGTCTCCCTCTCTCCTATCCATAAGTTCAACAGAACTCTAGAGAAAGAGATGAGACTGGGAGGGCCTAGTGCCCTCCCTTCTCCTCTGGTCATCTTAGGATGACCGAAGGGGGAGGGGGAAGGGTTTGAAAATCTATTCTATCTCACATTCCACACCTTTTTCTACTCTTTACTTTACTCACTATTTGTCGCTATGATCTAGTTCTCTGGCAAAGGGGGCAAAGAAAAATAAAGTTTTCAAACGTGCTTCTTTTAACGGTGGTCAACTCGGGGACGCCGAGATGTCAGGAGTATGGCTTCCGGCTGAAGTTTCACGTTAATTGGCGGTTTCTTCATTTGAATGATGACTGTTTTGGCCATCCGCAATCTTCTGCGATTTTGGAGTCTCAGGAGGATGGAGATGTCCTGATTCAGTTCTTCACGGGTTAGGGTAGTGCCATGAGATTGGGCGTGTTTTTATTCGCTCCATCTTAAAGGTGAACTGTCAGTCTCCTTGACAGGGTTGTAGAGGTCACGCCGATGTACTTTGAATTGCGGTGTTCGCAGTCATAGACTTTGCACCGAAATTCGTACACGACGTTAGTCGCCTGGAGTTCCCTCGTTGGAGGTAGACAGCTATTCCTCATGATACAACTACTTTTTTTCTTGGTCTTGTAGTATATAATTAGATTAATATCCGTATTAGGGTCGGTTGGGGTCACATTACGATGGAAAATGGCTTTGAGAGCCTTTTCGTCTTCACGGTAGCCGGTGTTCATATTGGCTTTGTACTAAAGGTCGATATTACTCTTCTTCCGAGTATGCCTGACGCCAGGGCCAGCAGCCAAGTTCATTTTCTCTCTCATGATGGGTAGCCGTTGTTAACGAGAACTCGGAAAACCATCTTAAGTTCGTGATCAACAGCCGTCCACGAGGATGAATGAAAAATTGCTCTGTTAGCTAAGGCATTGATGACTGATCTCTTGCAACGTTTAGGACACTCAGAAGAACAGTTTAAGCAGAAGCCCAAGATCATGGCCTTAACGTATACTTGGGTCACAAATTTGGACTCCTGGGCACTTATAAGGATATCAAAGAAGGGAAGGGATCCTTCATCTTCCGTTTCGTGGGTGAAATTCAGACAAGAGTTGTTCTTGAATGTTTCAACTAGGCCGTTCACTTGTTCAAGGTTATTCGTATTCAAAATTACGTCATCGATATAGTGCGCGTAGGTAGGAGGCTTGGGCGCTATATTGCTCTTGAAAATCTTGATCTCAACTGAGCCCATGTAAAAATTGGCAAAGAGGACGCCAAGGGATGAGCCCATCGAAAGGCCATCGACTTGCAAGTGCATTTTTCCATCAGAACCGTAGATTGGGGCTCTTTTTTTGCATGCTTGGGGCAGCTTTCGCAATATGTCTTCGGGAATGGCGAGGGGGTGTGGAGCCTTCAGTATGGTAATGGCATTGGTTATCAATTCGATGGTTTCATCAACGGGAACATTTGTGAATAGAGATTCTACGTCCATAGAAGCTAGTACGGCTGATGGTTGAGAAGACTGAAGGATATCTAGAAGAGTTGAAGAGAAGGGCAGCGTGTAGTCCGATGGGGTGTAGGGCACCATGATCAAGTTGAGAAATTTTGCTAGGTGATAAGTCACTCTTGGTGTTTGACTTATGATGGGGCGGAGGAGATTCCCAGGTTTATGCGTTTTTACATTGCCGTAGATGTAACTCATCCTGAAGTCGCCTTCAATTAGAGGAATCTTCATAGGTTTGGTGCTGGTGTTATTTTTTCTAATGAGTTTGGTAAGCTTCGTTTTTAGATCGTTAGTGGGATTTCGGGTTATATTCTTGAATTTGGTGTTGTCGTGCAGTATTGTTTTCATCTTGTTGACGTATTCTTCTTTGCTCAGGATAACATAGATTGAGGATTTATCGGCTCTCCGGGTGACAATATGCTTGTTCTCTCTGAGTTCTTTTGCAGCCTGCCTCAGGTAAGATGTGATAAGGGAGCTCCGGATGTGCCCGTGGCGTTTATTCGACTCTGCGGAGAGTTCAGTAACGTGGTTGGGATTGATATCGACTTTTCGGACTTGTTCGAGCTTGAGTATGTCTTCAAGGAGGATCTCTATTTCAATTTTCTTAGATATATATATATATATATATATATATATATATATATATATATATATATATTAAGCAATCAGTCTCGTAAACTGAGATGTTAAATTTGACCAGGGAAGAGTAAGACAATGAAATTATTTAGTTTTTTCAGTTATTACTGCATATCGAAATTTAAGTAAATAGATACTTAATTCGTTGAATATTTCCGAATGATTTATACCAGTTTTTTCGTACAAGTAAAAAATTAATTCAAGTATTTTCTAAGGATAAACCTTATTGCCGAAAAATACAGATACACTTGAAACTGTTAGCCTAATGTAAGATAAAAATATATAAATTTCAAATTGACTTAAATGTTACTTTGTAAGTAATCTTCAGAGATAAACGAAAATAAACCAAATACAAATAGTATTTTTTTCTCTGGACCAATTTTCAAAGCGAGAATCAATCATAGGGCTTCTGTCAGCCATGTTAAAAATGTATTAGACTTAAACCCAAAAGGGAAAGCAGGTAAGTCATTCAATTTCCTAGGAGCGAGCAAGCACCATCTCTTTTGCAGCATGGATGAGTAAGAGATGCATGCAGTAAGGGGATAAAGCTGTAACGTAGCAAGTTGCAACTTTGAGCAAGTTGAAGGGGGAAAAAAGTGGAACCAGGCAATCCAGCAAAAAGTGAGAAAAGCCAAGGTTGGAGTTAAAGTAAACGTGGTTGCTAGTGTTAAATCTTTTGTATGCAGAGGGGAAACGGATTTGGCAACGATTACGAAAGAAATTGAGAAAAGATTTGAAAACATTTGCGACTTATGCTTTGAGAGCTGTTTTTAAAACCAGACGAGTGTTTTTAATATTGCCGGGAAAATGAATAGTTTAAGCCATCGACATCATATCATTGTCAATCAGTATCACTTCAGTTTAGTCATCAATGTGTTTCTAATATTTGACCGAGATCGATTCAATAATGAGGTCTAACACAGTAAATAAAATTTTAACGGTCTCAGCAAAGGAAGGTAAGGCGAAATTGAAATGATACAGAGTGGGTTTCAGGTAAAGAGATACTAAGTTTAAAGTCCACCTAAGAGCTAATGATGCTACCCATAAAGGTTATTTAACATTGGACATGGTCAGTAAGATTTTAGCTTTGTGAGTAACAGCATACGCTTTTTCTATTAAGAATAGAAGATGAAATCCAAATAATGTTTGCCATACTCGCAACTTCCCGTGCTGGGAGAACCTCGAAGGAGATTGTGAATTTGTTTAACTACCCGAGGAACCTCATTTACAAAGTAAAACGATAGTATGACAAGGCTGAAAATAAAGAAGTGCCTAGAGTCACGTAAAATTTCCCGTCTCTTTGATGATTCTGGGCGTGGTCAACAGCGAAGGCCTCGTTATGCCTCCCCACATCTTCCCTCAGCGCATCAAAGTCATTGCGAACGTTTACATTGAGCTCTTAGAGACTATAGTCACGCCTTGGATGGGCCACGTAGCCGAGAGAAGGCCTTAGGTTTTCTTGCAGGACTCTGCTCTTGCACACAATACAAGGAATACATAGGCGTGGTTGTTAAACAACGTTTTGTATCACTAGTTCCCAAACTTGTGGCCGCCCAGCTTCCCTAACTGCAACCCCCTATATTATTTCTTGTGGGGCGTTGGTGAGAAGGATTTCAAAAATGCTACTTAAAACATTAGGAATACTGACGGCCGCGATTGAGGAGGTAATGTCATCCATTGACAAGGCCTCCCTAATCAGGGTAGTCAACCAGTTCAAGTCCCACCTGGAGAAAGGCCGTGAAGGCAGATGGTAGCCCTTTCGAATAATTCACAATAATATATATATATCGTTCTATTTGTGTATACATTGTCATTATAAAATAATGCTTCGTTTGTTACACAACTTGTTTTCTTTTTCCGTGTAAAATTTGTATTGATTTACCTGAAAGCCCCAAGTTTATTTGCATTACTAAAAAAGATTCTCTCGCAGTAAGTTAGGTTTTATTGAACTATGTTCACAATTTTATGAGGATCTCTACTAACTTTTAAATGCAATGATTTCCAATCGCACCTGAGCAGTTGGAAAAATATATATATTATTTTCATGCAAAAGAAATTCAAAAGGTTCAGAATTCTAATGAAAAGCAGATTTCTGAATTTCACTTTCAGCCTGGATGGCACATATTAAAATGGATTATCTCGTCTCTTTGCCAAATACGTAATGTAATCGCTGATTAAACAGATTGGTGCTATATTGAGGCCGCTGAAAACTGACTAGACGCTTGAATACTGAGAATCTTTATGACTTAATTCCATCGCCTGGGATTGAGGATTCCTCTCCTTAATATCTATTGTTTACGTTAAACATCACAAGAAAAAGAGTCAGAAGATGATTTATAACTATAGAAATATTCGGATAAATTTAAATATCATATTATTTTTGATTTCCATCAGTAATCTTTTCCTTTGTTGTCGCAAATTTTTTAGCTTGATAAAGACAATGATTAGGTTTAGGATACAATAAGGGAGCCATGCGTTTTATAATATTCCTAATAAATTGTGACAAAAATATTGGTAAAAGTATTGGAAATAAAATTAGCATCATTTATTTTGAATACTATTGCTATAAACCGAATAACATTTTTAACTCGTGATTTTGGCACGAAGTGAGAGATAAAATAGACGCATGGGTGTGGATAGGCACTTGTACATACATGAGTATGTACATTAGATAAACACATGATATAAATAAATATACTTATAACTATCAATTAATCTTAAATTAATCCACTGATGGTATTTGGTTAATATAACCGTGTCTAAAAACCTTTACAATGAACCGGGCAGGCCTTGTTGGGAAGCGTCCTCCCATGCAGGCGGGCCAAATGCAGTGTAAAGGATGTTAGCTATTGCTATATTATTATATATTTATAACTTTCACCATGGTAAATTGTCATTATTGGGATTACAAAAGAGCTAGAGCGATGTCCTAAAATAAGAGGTGGCCTACTAAAGATTCTAACTTGCACAAATCTCAAATACCAGAAGTGACAAATTCGCCTCAACATGTAGGCCAATTCGCTCTCTTAGTTTAGCTCTGTTCTCGAGAAAGGAAATTCTCTTGCTTTGCTCTTCCCATTATAAATTAAGAGGAGAATGGAAACGTTGCACCACTCTAACCTTCACTTTTGTGGCCTCTGATATCGAATGCTGCGTGTTAGAGGGTCCTTCAAAAATTAGCGTCACGCGTAAAAAGATGTTTTCTAAAGGACTTTAACAATTGAATTTATGGACATGGGATGATTATGAAAAATACCCACAACGAAAGGAAAGCACATTCTGAGGCGCTTTCATCTTTATTTACAAAAAACTCCTGGAGAAATATGGAAAAAATATTCTAAATAAAGACGAAAGCACTTGGAATCTGCTTACCTTTTGCTAGTGGTTGTTTTACATAATTGTGTTACTCGTGTTCTTTCAGAGCTCTTCATTATGGGATGATTATAATTATAGTAATTTTGCTGTTTTGATTTATACATTTGAATTCATCTTTAGGCAAGGTTATGTTCTTGTCCTTTTCGTGATTATATATCATTAGAGTGTTATTCGCCATAACTTCATAGTAATTAATTTTTATAAGGTGGTGTAAATGGAAACTATTTATGAAGAATTACTAACTGGCATTGAAATATTAATACGTGCGTTATTGTTATTATTATTATTATTATAAACATTTAGTAGTAATTTACTATGTAATAGTCAGGTTAACTGAGGTTGAAAAGTGGGACATCAGCACTATAGTAGAGGCTTATGAGGGCTAGAAATTTTATATGGAAGAAGAGGACCCTAGGAAGGAAGGATTAAACTAACAAATAATTATCAATAATCAAGGAGTTATCGCTTATTTTATGTTTAAAAATTAAGATCACCAAAATCAAAGATGTCTGACCAGCCAATTCACAACTTATTTTATACTCGTACATATTTTATTTATTTGGTCTATCATGATTATCTATTAATAGTTCCTATCTATTTTTAAGTTTGGTAATCTTTCATATATATATATATATATATATATATATATATATATATATATATATAGTACAAGAAAGAGAAATTGGACGCGAATGAGCAATGAGACATGAAACAGGAGTTTTTTAGAGGTAAGAGAAAGGGACATTAGAAGAAGACTAGAATCAAAGAGAGCAGGGGGTGGCACAATGAAGGCAATCCTTTACCGAGAAGAGAGATACTTAGAGAACTTAGAGAGATACTGGGTTTGATGAAGGTAACGCTTTGGGGGAAGTAGAGTCACTGTGCATGGTAGCTTAGCGGTAGAGCATCTGACCAGCAATCAGCAGACCCGGGTTCGAGTCCCGACCAGGAATTTCAAACTTTTTTCCCCCTGGCGTTATCTTTGTCTTCTCGGTAAATGATTGCCTTCATTGTGCTGCTCTATACTCTCTTTGATTCTAGTCTTCTTCTAATGTCCCTTTCTCTTACCGCTAAAAAAACTCGTGTTTCTTGTCTCATTGCTCATTCCTGTCCAATTTCTATTTCTTGTGCTATACTGTTATATAGTCTGCAATGCAAGGTTTTTGCACCTTTCTTTCTGTCTTCAAAATTGTTTTGAAAGGCAGAAAATAAATATGGCAAAAGCTCTGTGGTGGTTGTTATCACCCACAAAACATGCATTTGCTCCTTCTTCATATATATGTATATATATATATATATATATATATATATATATATATATATATATATATATATATATATATATATATAGACACTCAACGACCATTAATAAGTTTTTTAATTAAAATGGAGGTGTTCATTCGTCTGTGAATTACTAAATGAGAACACGAATGAAAAAGGAAGAGATTTATAGAGGGCGGATTGGATATAAGATAAATAAAAAGAGAAATGATTGATTCCAAAACAGGATGTGATCTTAGTTTTGCGGGCTATTCGCAGAGCATTTTTAATCTACAAAAACAAGTTCCTTACGCAAGAATAAAAGAATGAGCCGATGTTCAGGCCTTCTGCCACTAAGGTCACTAAATAGAAGTGTAAGTTAAAGTACACACGTAAACCGCAGTTTTTTTTGTCATATATTTCAATAAATTAAAACCATTATGGTATATTTCGTCATTAATAAATAATTCATCTCGCCACTGTGTTTATCGTCAAATTTATATTCTAAGTCTACAAGTCATACATACAGATGAAATACTTGTGTATTCACCTTTTGCTACTTTTGTTACTTTTAAAAAGTATTTCAGAGAACAATTGGTGGCTTTGATTCAATGCCATTTTTTGTTAGTCTCGGTTGTCTTTTGTAGCACAGAATGAGTGCGATTAGTATCTTTAACCTAGCCATTGCTGTAGCTGTGTAAAATGACGAATGTAAAAAGGTAAATTATATGTAATCATGATTTATGACTCGAGTGAAGTTGGAAGTATGCATATAAATTGAGCTGTAATATGGTGTAGCATAATATTTTAGAGGATGTAATTAGGTTTAAAATTCTAAGAGACATTTATGGTATTACTCTTGCTCTAGCGAAATTCCATGCAATTCATTTTTTTATTATCCGCAGTTTTTAAATGTTTTACGTGTATTTAAATAATGTTATTTTCTAAAAAATGACCCAGGATAAAATAGAACTGTACTTTTCCCTTTAACATTTGCTCTGTTGCGAAATCGAGCTGATTTTACCTAAAATTAGGACTTTGAAGTTTATCATCTATAAAATTGCCCAAGAAATCAAATTCAGTCACAATTGCAAAATAATTTTTAAAAGTTATTTGCTTCAGGATACATGCTCTATAGTAAAGTGTTTCAATTCTTTTTATATCGGTGGAGCATATTTAAATTGTCATGTGATTCATTTACCAACATTTATTTCATTGCCAATTTTAAGCGTATAAAACAGACTTGATACTAACTAAGAAAGTGTATTAATCAGTCATTTTTTCTCGCAAGAAAATGTTAATAATTCTGTCCAAAAGCATGAATTACTGTGTAAAGTTATTAATAAGATCCCAAACTAGAAATTAACAGAACATCTGTAAGACACAAATCTACAGAATCAAACAAAATTTGTATTCATAAAAGGAAGAAATACTGACATGGAGATTGAGGCTGTTCTTGATATAAAAAAGCCAAAATCCTAAAAAAGTAAAAACTTTAACATAATTTGTTGGGATGTATAGAAACTATTCGACAAAGGAGGGCAGAAAGGAATTCAGTAGAACATTGCAATTGGGACTGAATAAAAAACTAGAAAAGCTTCCTTGCGACTATGTGCCTAAGGATAAAGCGTTCATTTCAATCGATGCTTATAAGAGACAACTCTTCTTCCTTGGAACGGTCTTTTCCCAAGGTGGTTGTCTATCCCCAATGCTATACTCGATATACAGGGTGGATATTCTACCAATCATGTACGAGGATACACCCAAATTGCAATTCGCAGACGATTTAACCCAGAGTACTACTCTACCATGGAGAAATCTAACCCTCCTGAAGAGAACGACGGAAATTGAAATTGAAAACATTAGCCATTACGAAAGAAGATATAAAATTCAAACGAACGACGATAAATGTACCGTCATTCGTCTCTGGAGAAGAAAAGTTGGCGTTATGAGGTGAGAAGAGAGAAGGTATATTTAGAGCAACGAAGAGATTATATTAGGATATGAAGACGTCTCAAATTGATCACGCAATAGTTGAGTCCTCATATATATATATATATATATATATATATATATAACAGGAAAAGACGTAGGCTCGATAATTGATAAATGCAGAGCATTGACCGACGATCCAAACCTAGTTAAGATAAACCCATTAACATAATGCAGCGTAAAAGAGGAAAAAAGAGCCCCCAAAATTGGGAGGGGCATGAAATAGGAAAAAAGACATCAGACAAATAGCGAACACGAGATTCCACCTCCTCCCCTCTCCCTTAGCATCTACCACTTTACGAATTTGACAAAGGGAAGAAGAAATTTTCACCTAAGGTAATATCGAAAAAGACAGAATGCAACGAACTTGAAAAGAGCTGACCCTTAGCCCCCAAAGTTCCCAGATGAGAAAAACTACAGAACTTGAACCTTTATATTACAGATTACAACCAAGAATTTTACATTAATTGAACCTCATTTAATGAGAAAACCTAAACACTAAACACACAATTCAACCACAGACACTAGTAATATTGAAAGCCCTTTAGAGATATACACATTCAAAATCAGATGTAACAACAAAAGAAAACTAAGAAACACCAACAATAAAAAACTAACAATAAACATTAACTAAGAACACACCTACAGACTAACAAACAAACAAAAAATAAACTTCAAGAGATTAGTCCGGTCTCAAGACGTCTTGTATACGTATACACTACTCTTACATCCATTTACCCCTCCCCCGTATTTTATAATAACGGGTTGTTCTTCTCCGTCTCTTGAAACTCCGCCAACTCTGACTTTAAAACTTTTCACTTTTGAATTTGTAGCAAAGTGTGCGGGAGGGAGTTGCCGATGTTCAGTCAAGCAAGAAAACAATGAAGTTCCAAGGTCACTTATTCTTAAGTTGAGGATTAGCAATTGGTTTGCCGATTCAAAGTCCGAAATCATGAGCAGAGGCTTATTACATTTTTTACCGTCTGGAAATTCTTTGAGAATGGCCCGCAAAACTGAGTTGAGATCTTGTTTTGGGAATCATTTCTCTTTAAATTTATATTATATCCTATCAGCCGTCTCTATATGTATATTTTTTCTTTCTACAAGAATATATACATTAACTTGTCATATATTAAATGAATAATGCTTCCAAGATGATACAAATCATTTTCAAATTTAACAGCATTTAGGTTCTCGAAACAATGATTATAAAATCTGTTTAAGTGGCAGTTTCCTAGGCGAGTGGGAATCAAGTTATCTTATCCCCCTTTTAGCTATTTCTTCGTTTTTTTTCTGGGTTATTTTTATTCAATGTTTGAATTTCTGTTATCCGTCAATTTCCTCTAGTTTTCTATAATTACAAAGTGGTTGTAAATGAAACATTGCATCCAACCATACTATGAAAGAGATTTAAAGTGGGTGCCGTGGGAGCAAGAATTTGTTAGTAATCGTGTAGCTCTGATGTTAGTAGCATAAATAATACATTAAGAGAAAATCCTATTTTGGTGCATTCAATTCCTTATTTATGTGGCCGAAGGCCAGGCATTCTCTTTCTTAAGATATCGATGCATAGCCTTAGAATAAGTTTTCTTTCCATCCTGGTTCCAAGAGGTTTCAGGGAGCAAAATCGGTTCCTCTTTTGATATATATTTCAAAATATATCCCTACTAAATGATATAAATCCAGAAATTTACAAAAAAAGGGCTACTGGACGGTAAAAGATGATTAAATCCGATAAGAGAGCTAATAAGGAACCAGGTTTTTTCGTCGTTAATAATATTGGAACCAATTACTCTTTTCAACTAATAATTTATAGCAATTCTCTCGGGACCTCCACAATCATGCGCACTTACGCGACCACAAAAACAGCCAAGATGTATCTGAAACTGTAAAATATTAAGCACATAAATGCCTGCAGGCAAACGTGGAGCTCATTCTCAACTAAAGAATTAGTGACCCTGGAATTTCATGTTATCTTACTTGACTGCTCCTCGGCAACCACCTACAGCACAGTTTGCTACAAATTAAAAGTGAAAAGAATTAAAGAGAGAGTTGGCGGAGTTTCAAGAGACGGGTAAAACATCCCGTAATAATAAAATACGGAGAAAAAAATGGATGTTAGAGTAGTATATACATCTACATTGTGTCTTGAAAGGAGACTAATTTCTTGAACTTTGTTTTTGTTTTTGTTTGTTAGTTTGTAGGTTTGTTATTAGTTCATGTTATCGTTGTTTGCTAATGTCGATGTTTTTCGGTTTCTTTTTTGTTACTACTGGTGTTGAATGTTGTATGCGTCTAATGTTTTTCATTAGTGCAAAAATCTGTGGATGAAATGTGTCCTTAGTGTTTTGGTTTTCTATTATTAAATCAAGTTAATGTAATGTAAAATTCTTGTTCGTAATTGGTTATATTAGGGTTCAAGCTCATTACATTTTCCTATTCGTCGTTTTGTCTTATAATTGACAGATAGTGGTAGATGATAATGAAGTAGGGGTGGGGAGTGGAATTTCGCCTTCCCTATAGCTCTTTCTATTTGTTCATCAAGCTTGTCCTTCATTTTTTACCATTTTTTTTAATTTTATTGTAGCTTTATTTTAAGTAGGCGGCAAAATTACAATCATGATATAATGCAGTTTATACAGAATGGTTGCTGGATATAATCCCACGAACAAAATTATAGCGTGGTAAATATTTCGCTTAGACTTATTGCTCACTCCTCGAAATCGGAAAATCGTTTTAAGACCGCTTTATCCTTACCAACTCTTACATTATATGCGTTGTTAGTAGATTAAAACCATCTTATCGTTGGTGCATTTATACCTTTTTTCTCTCTTTTCCTCTGATAACGTCAGCTTTTCTTTTGAAGCGAGGAATGACTAAATTTGTCGGCGTTCGTTTAAATTTTCCATCTACTGTCGTATTCTTTGATGTTTTTAATTTCATGTGCTATGGTTTTTGCTCTTAGAGTTGGATTTCTGAATGGCATAGGAATAATCTGGGTTACATCATGTCTTAATTAAAAGCGAATATAGTCTTGTAGATTTGGGGTGGGGAGGTGGGCGGGCATATCATCTGTGTATTTCCGGGGGCAAACCATCTCCAAGTTTGAAGAGTTGTCCATTGTGACCATCGATTAAAATGAACGCTTTACTCTCGGGCACATATTCAGAGAGAAGTTTATCAATAGAGCTTGGCGTTGCGGCAACGAGTTGCGACTTTTCGACTTTGCCGCACTATGAATTTCGAAGTTGCAATAGTTTTGAAAAAGTCTGACTAAGCAAAGTCGCACCACCAATTTTCCGCGACTTTGAACTGGAACAAAGACGACTTTTTTGAAAGAAATTGCTGTGGCTGTTTTAAGCCAGTTTTAAAGCCCGATTTAGATAAAAATGTCAAATTTGTGTTGGTAACAGGTAACTTTATTTTTATCTTATTTTTAAACTTTCATTTTACGATAAATTAAATTCTTTACATTATATAAGACTGATGTTACATGAAACTACCTAAACGTATCCCCCAAAAGTTTGTCACTCTGAATTTTATTATAAATTAGTACAATTACGTACACTTTTCAGGCGTGAATCAAGTTTTAAACCTGTCTTATCAGTTAAAAACGTTCGAGAACATGTTATGCCTTGTTGCGTTCATCGTGCGAATTAATCTCATTTTTTAGTATTTAATATGTGCTTATACTTTTCTGTGGCTAAGATGAAAATATTACTGTGAATTAGTGCCTGGACATGCTTCAGGGGGAGAAAAAGGCCTACATGGGCACCCTCCTCCCCCGCCTTTGGTTGATTATGGCCAGCCGGGAGAACAGAGCCAGAAAGCCGACCTGGTGTATGCCGAGCCACTGGTACAGGCCCTCCTCAGGGGCTATGAAAAGAGGTTTTGACCACCTATCTGAGGATGGCGACCTCCTTATGGCCACAGCCGTCCATCCCAACCTCACCCCCAAGGCCCTGGAGAGCATTGCCCCTAAAAAGGTGGAGGAGATCAGGGACACGATCACCAGGGAGATAAGGGCCGTCATCAAGCCTAGGGAGGAGGAGCAGCAGCAGCGTCAGCTTGGCCAGCCAGAAGTGCAGAAACGCCAGGACTTGGACGCCCGCCTCTTCAACAAGTTGTTTGCTACTGGCCCGGCCAACCAGCAGCAGGATGTCATGGAAGTCCTGAGGAAGTCCATGGAGGAGTAGGTGCCCTCTAAAGGCGAGCTGGCCTGATCCCTCTTCCCCTATCAGCACAGGGAGATGTGGGTAGAGTTATTCATTAAGTACATTACTCCTCCCCCCTTTAAAGCTCTGCAGCTGTGGAGAGGCTTTTCAGCACGGCCGGGGACGTTTTCAGGGCCAAGAGGTCCTCCCTGGATGAGGCCAACTTTGAGGAGCTTGTGTTCCTCAAAGGGAACATGGACCTCCTGGAAGATAAGATGGGCCAGGAGGACATGGAGGTGGAGGAGGATGACCTGTAGATATTAGTTTAGGCTGTGTTTTAACAAAAAAATAATTAATATGTGTTTTTCTGCCTCATAAAAGCATGTTTCTGTTATCGCGCTAAAGTTTACTTTGTAATTTAGCGGAGTCGCACCAAAAAAAAGTCACAATAGCAAAATTGCAGTGGCACTAGATCCAGCAGGAGAGTCGCACCTAAAACAATTAAAGTCGCGCCCAGCTATGCTTTTCAAGGTTGTTATTAATGCTCGGTTGAAAAATGTTGTACCTCATTCCATTCTGCCCTTCTCATTCGAATGTCTGTGTACATCCCGATAGAATGTAGAAAGGTTTGTGCCTTTTTATGAGCTTTGACCTTTTTTTCTTGAACGGCCGCAATCACCATCTCAGTACTTTTTCCTTTCTTGAAACCAAATGGCCTTGCGGACAGTAGATTTTCCTAAAACTATTCCCAGTACTCCATACTTTTGAGAGAGAGGCTGTAGCGTTTTATAGCGAGAAACAAAGACTGATTAATACGCTTTCTTAGTATCAAGTTTGTTTTATATGCATCACTGATATCAGAAGACATGAAACAGTTGGAGCTCGGTAGTATAAGAAATGTATCCTGAAGAAAATGCTTTTAAAAACTATTTTGCTCTTGTAACTAAAGTTGTTTTATTAGGCAAACACGTACACACACACACACACACACACACACACATATATATATATATATATATTAGCAAAATAAGACTTTCACACACATTTGTGTCGGGTAACTGGAACTCTACGCGTATATAAAACCTACTCATCACCATTCCTACCTCTTCATCCCAGGAACCCACTCATCATTTTTTCCACGATAGATTTGCCCTTCTGTAGCCTATTGTCAGTCAGAGTTCATCGCTGGCCAGAATCTTTGGACAGGTATCAGAATCATTATTTTACAATTTCGATATTGACTAATTGTCTAAAGTTAAAACTGAGACATTGAAAATATCGAGTGCGGTATGTAATTTGTCACCATTGTCCGTTTTGAATCTGAATTCCGTTTTCTATGACGTTGATTTTATTTTATCTCTATCATAGTAGACTCAATTTTGCATATGTGAAGGAAGCAATAACATGGTTGAATTCAATCCTTCAAAGATTTTGAAAAAGCAAGCTGTACTGCTTGTAATTCCCACCGAGATTTCCAATGTGAAGATGCTCGAGTGATTGCGGATCAATCTGAGAGGGGTGCAACAGATCAAGAAACCGTTGGATGAGTCAGAATGTGATTACGAGGGTATTTTGACACGAAAACCGCACTCTAATCGTTTGGATGCGAAACAAACCACGAATTTGTGGTGAAAGTGGAGGCCATTATTGGTAATGACTCCCGCAAATCAATGGGGTTGATAACAAGGGAGTGTCAGATTCTTTCAACAGGAAGTTAGTACAGGAGGACATCCGGTATCCTCCTACAAGATTATAAAAGGCCAGATTTTGTCATAGAATATGAAGGAGAATGGAAAGGAGCGTGCTGCAAAGAGTGTGGACAAAGTGAAGCATCCTCTCAATGCAGTCATGCTTTGGTTCTTCTCATACGACAATACTTTCTTCCAATATCAGGTGGTCTACTCGCAAAAACGACCACTGGCTTGCTGTGTCCACTAAATATTTACTGATATTCATGGGAACAAAGCTTCCGCTTTACATCATGGTGTTTGGGTATGTTCAGTAGCGAGAGTCACGTAATGCCCCTTTATCTTCCCCAAAGGCTACATCCAATGTCTGGAGGACTAGGTGTTGCCCAGGATCAATGAGGTGGCCGTTGGAAGGCCGTACATGTGGCAGCCGGACTCTGTCTACACTATGCCACACAAGCAGGAAGATCTGGTCTTGGTGGTGAAGCAATTTTTTGTACCTTATCATTCCGAACATCTGGACTCCTCACTATCCAGACTGCGACCGAATGGACAATTATGTGTAGGGCGAGTTAAGAGAGAAAAGATTAAGTGCCCAGTACAATAAAAACGTGGAACCTATGTCCAGAATCACCCCAGTTTTCACCCAGTCAAACAGAGTTTTCGTAGGTCAGGTCAGATTCCGACCCTTGCCTGGATTTTTTGGTTCAAAAGAACGAAGAAAAGTGTGAGTGGATTAAACCGCTATGTGTGTGGGTAATGACAAAAATACTTAAGAGTGCGATTTTAACGTTGGCCGAAATATTTAACTATCTTGGAGGTTCTGGGATATCAAAACTGAATAAACAAAAACAACTACTACTTTACAATGAATATATACAAATTAATAAAAGGGGTTTCATATAAGTACACAATCGAATTAGATGTACACGAAAATGGTTTAAAGGGATGCTCGCATGCGGCTACGAATACCGACAAACTAACAAACTTTTCACAGAACGGGAGACTTGAATCGTGATTGAGTCATTCACGAAGCCTAGTTAGCGGTAGGCTTAGTCAGAGAGAGAGAGAGAGAGAAAGACGGACTGCAAATGGGGATTACAATCACTACGGTTAACCTCAAGAATATGGGTCGATGGGAACGGAGCCGAAATTCAGAACAATAGTCTCTTGTCGCTAGACTATCAATTAACTGAATAGAAATCTTGCCCTCGGTCTCTTGGAGTGGGGGAGCTATTCGAGAGTTACGCATCGCGTTCAGGGTAGGCTGATACTAAATTCCTAAGTCAAGCGTTTGATAACACTGGGGAACAATGTATTTGGTGAAGTAACAAAAGTACATTTTCCTACCTAATTCGAGCAAACTGAATTCAAATCTGAAATCAGATTCTCTATAAATGCTACAGATTTTTCGTAATATTAATAACTAATATTATACAACAATTTTCACTATATCCTTTTGCGTTATTTATAGTAAAGCAGGTTTTTTTTGCACAGAAATTTTATTGCATATGAGAAGAAACTTGAATTACACATTAGGATTACAAATACTCTAATCAAATAGAGGCTAATTTATTAATGACTGTACATCAGGCTGGAGGAACTCTTCTTGATTTCAATCGGGCAAAAATTAGCGTTTGTAACTCTTTCTCTTGTAAGTCTCCTTTGTCTGATCTCTTCTAATCATGCAGCAGTAGTCCCCTATCATATATCTATCCCAACGACCTTGGTAGGGCTCTTCCATCGTCATCAAATCCTAATGGAAGCGTTCCCCTTGTTCGTCGCTCACGGCCCCCAGATAATCTGGAAATCGGTCGAGGTGACTATTTAGGAAATGCAGCTTCACACTCATGTTGCATCCCAGATCACGATATGCTAAAAGCATATTAGTAATTAGATCCTCGTAGTTATGCGCTTTTTTGTTTCCCAAGAAGTTACGAACAACGGCAGAAAATGAGAGCCAGGCTGCCTTCTCTTTTTCCTTCATGGTGTTCACGAATCTAGAATCACTCAGAAGTCTTTGGATTTGGGGACCATCAAATCCTCCTGCTTTTATTTTTTCGTATGACAAAGCAGGAAACGCCGATACTATGTACTGAAAAAAATCATTGTCAGTGCTCAACGCCTTGACATACTGCTTCATCAACCCCAGTTTAAGATGAAGTGGAGGGAAAACGATCTTCTCTCGACTTACGATTGGCTCATTAACAATGTTTGGCATTACTGCTTCCAAAGTTTCCCTAACTGGCCAATCTTTTGTGGACCAGTGTTTGTCACGGGCTCGACTGTCCTACATACAGATATATACAGATATAGCAAGGAGGAAGTTGACTATCTTAAGATCTACACAGATGATCTAATTCTGTTCATGGTACTTAGGTAAATCGATGACCATTCTTAGGTCATCGTGCGTTTCTCGCAGAGACACAGAGTGACCGAGAGGAACTGCACCAAAGTCATTGCTATTATGCAAAACGACACACTTGCGGCTACGCTTCGAGCTATCCTAAAACACACTCCACTCAGCAGGGCTATAGGTGCCAAGTCCCAACTCGTTAAACAGACCAGGAACATCGTGGCAGTATAAAAATCATTTGTCCTCAGAGAAATACTTAACAAATGTACTCTCCCTTGTTTAGTAATATGATACCCGTACCGACCTGTCAAGCATATGTTTTTCACTTAACCTGGTGGGTAAAAGTTCGGCAGCTTTCTTGGAGAGCGCCAAATCACGTATCAAGTCATTTAAATCCTCTTGATTGAAACAGTGAGGAGCTAATGACTATTTAGTATCTGATGATAAATCTGCAGACTCTGAATCCACTCCGTGGACGTCCATATCAGGTACATCATTTTCCTCCTCGGAGAAAGCATATCCCCATGAAATTCGGATGTACATACTGGCCGGATCGCCGAGGGAATATTGGGGTACTCGATCTTGTACCGATTTTTCTTGCCATTCCCTTTAGTATTCACCAGACAGAAATAACAGTCCGATACATGATCCTTTGGCTCTCGCCATACCATGGGGATTCCAAAAGAAACACGATTTCTCTTTCCTTTCGTCCACTCACGAAGATGTTTTACACAACTATGACAAACAGCATGTGGGGCCCACTTTTTCTTTTGATCGCCAAGAGGAACATCAAAATATGTCTTATAATTGCGGATTACAAAGTTTGTTATATTGCGCCTTTAACGAACTAGCATGTATCAGCCACCTAGGTAGCAGAAGGTGTCTGGATCATCAACGCAATTTCCTCCTGACGAAGCCATTTTTCTAACATGAGACCTGAAAAAAGAAACAATAATGTCAATATTTTGTACAATAACACTTATTACTATCTTACTACGAAGTACTGTGAAGTATTTTCTTTCTACAAGCACCCTCCCTGTCCGTCTGAATGGCAGTTTTCTTGGAAATGAGAAAATAGAAATTACAGAATAACTATAGCATGTAGGTAACAATGGATTATATATTTGAAATCAGCATGAAAAAAACGAATTAAAATCTAGAGGTAAATAAATCTAAGTCACCAAAAAATGTAATTGAAATTGTTCCTCCGTGTAATTTATACAGGCTCATTGGAAGCGGCTTGCCGCGGGTGTTGGAATGGGTTCCATTTTATCGGACGCGTCGATGGAATAAGTGAACCTTGACTCGTTTCACACAGTTTTGTGATGCTTCCGTCGTGACCATTTGGCTTTCACGGCGTGCCAATCGCTGCCTCTTATCTAAGGAAGTGTTTCCGTCGGGCGCAGATTGAAGATTCTACCGATCGCGTTGTGCTCTCTCTCTCTCTCTCTTTACGACAAGAGTTACCATCGAAAAGGCCTGCAGCGGGTTTCGATGCCGCCTGGACGCCGTGGTTGAGGCATAGAGCGATGTCATTGAACAAAACGAATAGGACAATCCTTCGGATTGTTAATACATCTATCACTTTAGTAAACATATTTGTAAAAATGAAATCTTTATGTTATTTTATTTTATATTGAATTTAGGCGACAAATTAACAAAGACAACTTGTCTATTTTAATACTTGTATTGCTTTTCCCCCTTTTTATACTATTGATAGACCGCTCTAATATTTTAAGTTTAAATTAAATAATGAAATAAAGGGTTCTTCCTTAATTAAGAAAGCTGAATATCTCCTTCCTGTTCCACTTTAGAAGAGTGTGGGTAAGAATTTTACAAATCAATGGCATGATACTTTAATTTTCTAGTCGTCATTTACATACAGGGAAGGAAAATGAAAATAGGACCTGAATGGCCGTTTTGACGGAAATTGTATTGTAAACGAAGTGTTATTCAATCTTATGGAGCTCACTAACTGTGATACTCTAAAAGCAAACAGGTCTTTTCTAATTTGAGAAAAGTGATAAGAATCTTTTACACCTAAAACTAAATAGGGTGGAAAAAAGAATTAAGGGGTAAAGAAAGAGAGAGAAAAAAAGGGGCTCTTTATGATGTGCGAATAAAGGCAGATAAAATAATCACTTAGCCAACCGGTAGCTTGAGTCTAGAAGTAATTATAAGTCTCTATAAACTTGGCCGGGCTTTAATGAAAATTGACCAAATATGGGAGAATATGATTGAGAACGGTTGGGTGTAGCAATCAGCCTTATTGAAAAACCTGGAAACGTGACAAAAATTAATCAAGAAAACTATGAACTCTAAAACACAGAGAAGTAAAACTTTGAACATCTTTGATATTGCGTTTCTAAAGGTAATGGGTGACTTAAATAATTTCTTCAGGTTTAATGTTCATGTATTGTTACGTTAATAATTGAGAGAAATGAAATCACTAGATATAGGTAATTTAATTATAAATTGACCGTGAGGTGTTTACTTATATTTGACAATTAATTGCATCATTATTTCTTGAAAGAGATAAAATTCCAAACTGAGTCAGAAATTGTTTTCTGTGGGAAGTTTCACCCTAGTTCTTTCAGCACTGCTCTTTGTCGCAACGTTTTTATAAAATGTCTGAGCGTTTTAAAGGGGGAGTTAAACTGTCTGTTTCTAATCTGTGAGGTCACTATTAAAAGTTTGGAGATTCACTCTTATCTCTATGTTTCTTGCGTTATTTTCTCTATTCTCCTTCACCCTTGATATATATTTTTCCATTTAGTAATATTTTATCTGATTAAAGCAATTGATTTTGTAAAACAAATAGGTTTTGGGCCATCTAACCATTTTGTTCGAAGAATGTTAGAGAATTTTATCGTCTTTCCAGCTTCACCACATATCAGACGAGATTACCTAAAATTAATGAAAGGAGTCTAGAATCTGAAAACGCGAGTATAATATTATTAATTTATTATTGGATTGAGCTCGCATGGTTTTGGAGGTCCATGTGTACCGTTTAAATGAATAAAGGAAAAGTACATGAATTTACAATTGGACTTAAAATTTTTAATAAAATTATCTGTTTAAATAGTGAGATCAGAAAGTTTTCGAGATGTCACTTAACTTTGATATTATTGTGATTAATTTAGACTAGAGGTAGCCGTGATTTTGTTTGGTTTGAGACGGTGGTGGTAAGCGCGTGTTTTGTGTTTTATTCTTGCTAAAATCAACATTAGAACACTAATAATCTTTACCAATTGATGAGAACTAGTATATAACCTATTTGTGATTGTTGCCTGTTTCTGTTTTTTAAAGAAATTCTTTCTGTTTTCTACAGTCTCGGATTTGAATTGATGACATTGGTCAGTTTCCTACCTGTAATTCTTGAAGAAGTAGGACATACACTAGCCAATTAAATATACGTTATGCAGAATTAATTAAATTAAATTGCTTTGTCTACAAGAAAATCAACCAGTAGGTTGGTATACGTACTTCTGTATGTCTTACCATTTGTACTATTTTTAGCTAGTCTGTAAGTACTTGTTCTCAATTGTTATCCTTGCAATGGCACTATCCTACAGCCTTATATCTAGTTTTCATTTTTTTTTTTTAAGAGTTCATCTGGTGACTTGCTACTTGGGCATTAGTCGCCGTATTAAAACTGGCCTAGTTCTAGGCTACTTTAAAATCAAATTAAAGAGACGAAAAACACCCCAAAAAGGGGGAAAGGAAGCAAGATCCTGTGTCGGGGAGAGGTCCCCCTGGCGCAGGAGCGTGCAACCTAGAGGAAAAAAAACAAAAGCAAAAAACCAAACAAAACAAAAAAACAAACCCTGATTAAATAATAGGGAGAAGGCCAGCCTCCCCCCAAAAGTCAACAAGTCCATCAGTAAATGTGCACGCACTCATCCCGAGTACAAGGGACAGACGGCAGCGACCCCGCCCATCCCGGTACCGGGACAGGTAACGTGCGCGAAGATCACCTAGACTGGGACATTCGACAAGAATGTGCCGAACAGTCTGGGCAACGATGCAGTCGTCGCAATAGGGCGCAGGTGAGCACTCCATCAAATAGCGATGCGTCACACGAGTGTGTCCGATTCGGAGACGACAGAAAGCGACCTGAAGCCATCGCGGCATTAGGGGATAGGTCCATGAGAACAGTTGCGGCGCAATGGCACGCAACTTTAAGTTCCCTTCGACCGTCTCCCATCTTCTTTGCCAAGCATTCCGAAGAGCTGCCTGTATTCCTGCCATGTAGTCGGTGTGAGGAAGAGCGAAACGCTGGTCCGGTCGCAGAGTCCTCCAGGACTCTTTGGCACCCTCATCGGCGCGCTCATTCCCCGCAATTCCTAAATGTCCAGGAACCCAGCAGAAGATAATCTCGACATCTGCCCGGCTCGCCAAAACCGTGGGGTCACGGATATCGCGAACCAGGGGATGCGGAGATTCCAATGCCCCGAGAGCACTCGGGGCGCTTTGTGAGTCGCTATAGATCACAATCCGTCTCCGAACCGGGCACGTTGCGTAATCTCCCGTACCGAGAGGTGTATTGCCCCCAACTCACCGTGAAGACAGACGCAGCGCCTGTCAGAGCCCCACTGACTTCAAACAGAGGGGATACGGCCTGGAAGCCGACCCCCTCTTGGGACTTGGAGCCATCCGTATACACTGGCACGGTTTCAGCGTGACACGAAATGTGCTCCAAAATGGTCAAACGCAATACTCCCGGCATCGTACAAGCTTTGGGAGCAGAGGCGTGGCGACCAATAGCCAAATGTGGTACCCTGCAGGGTGGTGTCCTGGGCAGAACGAGGGGCGCCACCGGCCTGAGAGCTATATCTAGCTCTCGAAGGAGTTTCCTACCCCCTAAACCCAAAGAGCTTAGGGTATGACTGGCGTATTTCGGTGGCATAGGCACCGTCGAGATCAGCTGCGGATGCAGTGAAAGCTGTTGGCGACTGAGGGAGGCACCGGGCTCGCGCGTACAGGCGAGTGATGCACTGCACGCGGCGCAGAGCGAGTGGCATCTCCACAGCATCGACCAACATGCTCTCAATGGGGGAAGTGCGGAAGGCACCGGTCGCGAGGCGAGGACCGGTGTGCTGGATCCATTTCACCTTCCGCAATAAACGCTCGGCTGCGGATGCATAAGACTCGCATCCGTGGTTGAGCTTCGAACGAACAAAGGATCGATAAAAAAGTAGGGCAGTAGCCCTATCAGCGCTACAAGCGCTAAACGTCACGGAACGGAGAATGTCCATGGCGCGGGTACAAGAGACTCTAAGACTGCAAATATGAGCCTCCAAGGTGAGGCGTCGGTCGAATACAAGACCAAGGAAACGGTGCGATTCCACCACATCCAGGCGCATCCCATTAAGAAACAAATTTTAAACGGGGTGAACCTGTGGATGGCGGCAGAATTGCACCACCTTAGTCTTGGCCAAAAGTAAACCGAAACCTGTGCGCTTCGGCATAACGAGAGTCGTGGTTCAATGCCTGTTGGAGTCGACGCTCCAGAGTTAGCATCTAGGCTGCGCCAAAAGAGATCGAAAGGTCGTTCACGTAGAGCGTAGCGATAACATCTTCCGGCAGCACCGAGGTAATGCCGTTGATGCTCAGGGCAAAGAGTGTGACACTGAGGACACTTCCCTGCGGCACACCCTCTTCCTGCTCCTTTGGGCCGGAGAGGGCTTCCCCCACCCGTACGCGGAATCAAAGGAAAGCCTCGCAGACGGCATTTTCCAGTCGGAGCAGAGCATCCGTCGTAGAGTGGAACTTGCGGAAGCCGTACTGTGCAGAAGACAGATGGCCTCCGCTGTCCAGGAAAAAGGCTAATCTAACATTTACAAATTTCTACATTAACTTGCACACGCAAGAGGTTAGAGAGATTGAGGGGAAATCGGATGGAGTAAAGTGATCTCTCCCCGGTTTGCAAAAGGCGAGCACAGTAGCGATTCGCCAGGAGTCTGGGAGAAGACCCTCCACCCAGATCCTGTTGAACAAATCTAACAGAAATGCCATTCCTTGCTCATCAGGTGTCGAAGCATGGCGTACGGGACATCGTGCGGACCATGAGTGGTGTCCGCGCAAGAAGCAAGAGCGGAGCAAAACTCAACCACAGAAAACTTGTCGTTGAAGGGTTCTCCGCCTCTGGAGGTAAAGTCCAGCCGGCGGCCTTCTGCGACATTACGACGTGCATTGAATGCTGGCGGAGCAGCATCCTGGCTTGAGAATGCGGAAAAAGCGGTCGCTAAGGATTCCGCCACGGACGCGTGGCCTAAGATTGCGGTCCCATTCTCCTGGAGAACGGGAGGGGGGTCCTGCGAGAACTTGCCCCGAATCCTTTTAACTCGCTTCCACACCTCTGCTAAAAGGGTCTTCCCGTTAAGTGAAGACACGTATGCCCGCTAAGAATAGCGGTGGGCGTGCTTTGAAATATACCGGAACCTAGCCCTAGCTTGACGAAATTCAGCGACAGTGAAATCGTTCGGGCGGCGCTTATAGCGCATGTAGGCATAACGCTTCTGTTATGCCCACGCCCACGCCCAGCACCACGGAGGTGGGCTCTCAGGCAGCAGTTGCCCTGAAAATGATATTTGAATGGCAAAGTGATCACTACCATGGAGTTCATCGACCACACCCCAATCAAAATCAGGCTGTGCATCCGAAGAGCACAAAGATAGATCAAGGCAAGAAAATGAAGCGGTTCTCGGACAGTGATGTGTAAACTCATCTGCGTTTAGGACACCTATCTCAAGCTATTTGATCAGATCGGCAAGGACCTGTCCCCTGGGATATATTAAGTAATCTCCCCAGAGAGGATGCCTGCCGTTAAGATCTCCAAGCAAGAGATAGGGCCTCGGCCAACGTTTCACGACGTGGCGGAAGTCCCCTGCGTCGAAGTCAGCTGACGTCCGAATGTACGCAGAAATGATAGTATGCCTCCTATCCAGGTGCAGCTGCACACTCACTGCCTGAAAGGAGGTATCTAAAGAGAAAGGAAGAACAGAGACATCATTGCGGGTGTAAACCACGCATCCCCCAGCCCGGCCGTCCCCTGGTGGTGGGGTCGCAAGACCCTTATACGCCGGGAGGGAGGGCAGGGGGCACGGCAATTCCTTTAAAGGAATATGCCCTCCGGGCCTAGCTCGGATGAGACGCAAACGCCTTCCTCAAACAGAAGACCCTCACGGGAATAGCCGTACGCTTTCCGGAGGCAGAACCCCGGGCGCTGTTGGCCGGACAAAGCCCTGAAGGTGCTGTCGTTTTCGAGGACTTATTGGGGGATGTTGGGCTCGCCATGCGAGTCTTTTGCTCCCTCCACCTCGAAACCTTAGGCGGGGGTTGCGGCTTCGGAGGCGGGGGGCCCTCTTTTCGAGGAACCACCATCTCTGAGCGACTCGCTCCACCTCTAGGAGTGGGCGAAGAAGCCGAAGCTCTTTTGTTGCTGTCCTCCTTTCGGGGGACAGCTTTAGAAACCCCGGAAGATGGCCTAGCGACAAACTTTAGGGGTTTTGCCTCCTGTGAGTCTAACGGGAAACGGTCACGCTGGTGGAAGAGGGGGAAGCCCTGGTTTTAGCCGGGGCTTGGTGTGAACCCTTTTTGCCGCCAGCTTTACCAGGTGAGTGCCCGGGTTGAGTAGAGCCCGCAGCAGGGCTCCAAATGGGCGCAGAAACAACCGTGCTGCTTGGCGTGGATGGGCCAGGAGCAGAGGGTGCTTTTCTAACTATTGAGGCATATGACGTCCCAGGCAGAGCCGGACACGCCAGGACCAAGTCCTTAGCCTCGCGGAATGAGAGTCGATCCTGGGCCTAAACAGCCAGGATTTCTTTCTCTAGGAAATAAGCACCACATTGCTTCGAAGAAGCGGGGTGCGGCTCTCCGCAATTGACACACTTGGCCACACATGATTCAGACTTATCGTGTGCGGCCTTAGACCAATTTACACAGACTTCGGGTGACCCCGAATTTGCACGTCTACAAGAACGACGAGAATGGCCGAAGCGGTGACAGTAATAGCACCGCCGCGGCAGTGGCACGAATGCCTTCACGTGGTAGCGGTACCAACCGGCACGCACCGACTCAGGGAGCTTGTCACAGTCGAACGTGACGAAGAGTGTAGGGGTGTGTCTCGAGGCCCCTCCCTGTTTTCTCATCACCCGTTCGACCTTGACCACCCCATGGTCGGCCAGCTCTAAGGTGATGTTCCCTATGGAGTAGTCAACGAGTTCCCTCGCATAAACAACTCCTTTTACAAAGTTCATGGTAGAGTGCGGCGTCACACTCACCGAGGTGCCATGAAGTGTCCGAAGAGCACTTATCTTGGCCGCCTCGGCGGGATTCGCCGCATTTGCCAAAAGGCTCCCGTCCGAGAAACGGGTAATTTTCGGCTCTCTACCAATTACACTAGCTAAAACTCTCCTTTGATGAATCATGATGCCCTTGGCCAAAATGGTTCCATCAGTGGAGCGAATAACGAAGAAGCATTTGAAGCCAGCGGGCTTGAAAACGCCAGGAAACCTCTGAATCAGGGGCCTCGATGTCATTGAGGCTCCGCCCTGTGCGCTTTTGGTCTTAGTCTGGAGCTCCGGAACTAGTGGAGCAGAAGGGCCGTATGTGCCGATCTTGGCTTGTTCGCTTGCCAGAGTGGCCGCAGACCCATCTGTCCCCGCAGCCCCCGTGGATGGACAGGAGCCCCGAGTCTTCTTCGTCTTTTTAGTCTTAGTCTTTTTCTTTTTAGAAGAGGAGGGCGGGGAATGAAACCGCTTCTCACCTCCGCCGGCAGAAGCCCCTAGACCAGATGGACCGGCCTCAGCCAGGTCCTTCTCCGAAATGGAGAAAGTCCTGGTGGTCGCAGGGGCACCGGCCGGAGGAGATCCCTCAACTCCTTGTACTGCCTCAGAAACCCCAACCGTTTGAGGAGGACCTTGCATAGGGGTGGATTTGGGTTCGGTGTTTGGCGCCGATTTCGGATTCCCCGCCATGCAAGGCCCTACCGTCTGAGGCTGGGTTTCCTCAAGGACCATGTCTATCACAGGAGGGGCCTCCAGTTGGCCATCCCCTCCCAGGACATCGCAGGTCCCCTTGGCAGTGTCGCTAGTCTTGTGTGGGGAAGCACAGGCCTTGACCCCGGCAAGGTTTAAAATTCTTGCCAGCAGGTCTTTTGAGGAAAGCCACCGAAGGGGCCTTGCTTCCCTCTCCCCCCCTAAGGGGATTTGCCCTACCGAGCCGCTTACACGAGGGGCGGTCGGCAATGGGCTGCCTGCTGGCTTTCTTGGCAGTCCCCTTAGAAAAAAAAGGAGGGACTGCCGCTGGAAATAGGGAGGTGCCCGAAAGCACCTCCAGAGAAGGGGGTGAGGGGGAGTCCCCTACAACCGTAGGCGTAGAAGAGGAGTGAGCCTCCTCTCCGGGAAAAGAAGTATGGAGGGTCTCCTCCGCAACCACAAGGGGGGGGACCTCCATTTTTTCGGTGGAGCTACCCGAGGGCGGCTCCGTTGATGAGGAAGGGGAATTGGGGAGAGATTTGGGTTTTTGATTAACATACATGGGCATGGTGACCCTCTTTTTTACACGGGATGCAATCGCGCATCACCTCTTGCAGTAGCCCGCACTGCAAGAGGTGCTTACAGGCCCGGCAGAGCCAGGCGCCACCATTTGGGACTACCCCTTCCGCCTGGTGGCCTGGCAGTCCATCGGCATGGCTGCTCCACCTTAGACACGGCGTAAAATCAAAGATAGACAGTGAATTGAGAATGAAAAGGGATATGAGGAAGGTATGGGATGAGATGAAGCAGGTTGTTAAAAAAACCCATCCCGAACCGGAGCTCAGGGGTTAGAGAACATTGTCCCCTCTCCCCCTTAGCCCCGATCCGGGACGTTTGGTTTGAGAAGAAGGTCAGCATCTACCCTGTGAAATTAGAGGCTGACCAGAGAAAGTTGTGGGAAAGTTTGTATGAAAAGTGACGAGGTAGGGGAGAAATACAGGCTATCTGAAGGAAGGAAGAGAGGCTAAGCTGGGGCCGGACGGAGCGATGGATCCCATCAGCACGGCGGCTAGGATGGCAAATGGCCGCGCCCCTTACGGGGTATTTTGTTTTCATTTTCGGGAAACATTTTTTGAGCCTAGTTTATTAATCAATGTTTATTGCTTCTTTCTCGAAGAGATAAAAGATAAGAAAACTTAGAAGAGAGCATAAAAATGAGTTATAAATTAATATTTTCATTTAGGTTTCTTGTTATATGTGCAGTGTTGCCACAGTATTTGCCATTGTGTACTTAAGCATATGTGGGAGAACTACACCTGTTCTTATAATTAATCCTGAACTATGAAAAAAGAGAATGATTCGACGAAGCGTAATTTTTTACTTCTATCATATTGATATTATTTTTAGAAAATATCATTATTAAAACATTTATCATATGCAGTTGAAAAAAAAATTCTGACCACGTACTATCTTGTTAAAAGGAAGTAAAAAAGTTTTTAAAGACGCAAAATATCATTTAATCCTATGTTGTGTGGTTAAACTAATTATATTTCCAGAAGCAGTACGTAATAGGGCAATCTTTTAGTATAGATTCATAGTAATATTAGCGGAATTATTGCAAACCTATCTGAATAGATCAATATAACCTGCTTTGCAGTGACTGCTCTCGTTAGTTCAAGTTTACAATGAAACTCTAGGTAAAAATAGTAAGTATACATAATTTTAGAATAAATATCTACATAGATTTTTCTATCATCGAGTGTACTATCAAAATCTCATGTAAATTAATAAAAAACAGGATAAATAAATTGTAAAAAAGAAGGGTGGGTCAGACTTTACTGGCTGAACAGGTTTTAGAAGCATTCCACTCCACCAACGGAGGGTAAAAAAAAATATATATATTTAGTTGGAATACAAACGTACGATTTAGCCTATTTTAAGAAAAGTACAAAAATAAAAAATAAAAAGTTTCAAGGAAAATGCTAATTAACAAGAAAGTACGGAACTAATTTCCATTATTTTACCTAGATTAATATGTATAATGATATAAAAAAAGAAAATTGTTTACTTTAGGGGCGGATGACTTTAGTAGCGATTTTCGCTACTTTTTTATAGCCATAGTCCTGTGAGGACCCTAGCAGTTGATGCATTTCTTCATTTGTTCTTTACATTCCCTGAAGATATGGCCGACTTGACTGCACTCGGAGCATATCTTCTGGTCCTTTTGGGGGCAGTTCATCGGTACGTGATCCTCTAGTGCATAGCACGGAACAAATGTTTGGACAGTTTGGGGCAGTTGAGTGTTTTTCAGCTATCCAACCGACCAATCAAAGATCAGTATTCAACCTCTTCATTGAACAATCAGAAGGGTTTATTTTTTACAGCCTCCTTTTGTACTTTTAAGACCAATAAAAGGTAGTTTTGTCTTATTTTAGGTTTATTTTCTAAAGGTGATTATTTATTGCTCCTGAATAATCTATGACAGACAATATTTAGTCCTGTTATTTAATTTATATTTTCTCATTGTTGAAATAAAATCACTTTTTTGTGGTTAATGAATAGAGTTTGCCGAGTGAAGTCTAAATCAAACTATTTTCCCTTCCTTACTGTATATATTTTTTTCCTTTTTTACAAACTATTTTTTACGGAATATTTATTATTATCGTTGCAAAAAAATCTATTCAGTATAACTTAGTTTATTACGAAAAATGTGATATTAAACAAACACATTTTCTCGATCTTTGTATGTTTCAAATCGAGGCTTTTCACCAGCCGTGCCGTTGGTATTTAAAATCGCGCCTACGCCAATTTTCATCAGATTTTCAAAATTTCAAGTGCGTGCGCCGTTAGGACGAGAGAAGTATAGGGAGAGAGAGAATGATAGCATGAGAGATTTTTTTGTGGGGGGGAGAGATTGGTTCATAGATGAGATGATGAAGATGATTAATTGACAGGTTACCTCTTTGGCGTTATGGGTTTTTTATCTTCACTTTTCTTCTTAGTTTGAGTGGGACCTTTGCAGGTGCGTTGATTCTAATTTTGATGATAAGTAATTTTTCTCTTAATTCTAAATCTTTTCCGTATATCTGTTTGTTTCTTCTAATTTCTTTTGCTGTATTTTTATTGTATTAGTCTCTTGTGACTACTTGCATTCTTCTTTTTTCTTTGCTTGGAATTCCATATTGGGTTTTCTTGTTGATTTCTCAACATTATATTTGTTTATGTCCAGTTATGTTTTTATAGTCAGTTCCTCCTGCTCTAGGTTGATCCTATTGCTGAGGAATAACTTAGAGATTTTTTAGGAGTTTCCTAGTTTGAGTTTGCTTTGACGATTCCCTGTTTGCCTTTTGTCCATTCACCGTTCGTTACTCTTTCAAATAATTCCTTTCTTAGAATTTTGACGACGTTGGGGTAGACTCTGATTTTATTTTCTTATAAGAGTTTTCCGATGTTTTTTTTCGTGGATAGAAACGAAGGTCCATTTGCATATCCCTCGTTCTATACTTTTTACACATCTATTGGTTTCAGTTGTCTTGGGAAGGGGTATGCTTCATGTACGAAGACCTTGAGATTGAAGTCGCGGGCTTCGTACCGGCATCCCTCTTCGATATCGAAATTGTCTTCGGAGTCGGTTGTCCAATCCGTTTTGGTTCCCGTCGGTTTGGTATTCTTCTTCGTCTTCTTCTGTGTTTTAGTTTCTTTCCTTAGTTGTTGATCGGTATTCATTTTTTCTGATTTGGTGTCTTTTTTGGTCTCTTTGGCCTGTCCTTGTTCTCTCTTCTCGGTCGCTGCTCTAACACACATCATGTCCTTTACGATTAATGTCTTCCTGGCTGTGACATCTTGCGAATCCCATTTTTCTCCAAAAGGAGGTTTAGGGTATTCGCGAAGGTGCCCGGTTCCCCGATATTGTTTACGTGGGCAAACATTATACAGGCAAGTATGTCTAAGCCGGTGCCCTCGTTCACGTTGATATTAATTTTGGGTTCTTGTGTATTTTTTACTTCTTTGACCGTGACTTTGGCCATATTTGCATAGGTTTGGTTGTTTTTTTCTGAGCTTCCTCTCGTTGTTCGTGCTCTTTTATCTATATGATGCTCTTGAGTTTAGGGCAGTTTATAGCCATAGTCCTGTGAGGACCCTAGCAGTTGATGCATTTCTTCATTTGTTCTTTGCATTCTCTGAAGATATGGCCGACTTGACTGCACTCGGAGCATATCTTCTGGTCCTTTTGGGGGCAGTTCATCGGTACGTGATTCTCTAGTGCATAGCACTGAACACATGTTTGGACGTTTACGAATTTTTCCAACTCCATGTTGTCTGGAGGAATTCTCATATCAAATGGCAGAATCCCATTTGAGAGTGGTTTTTGCAATTTCCGTTGTCGCACACATGATCTTAAACACGTGTGTGCGGTTTCTAAATTTGATAAGGTCAGTAATTTTGAGGTTTTGGTTTTCATTTTTAATCTCCGTGGTCAGTTCTTCTTGTGTGTGGGCTCCTACGTATTCGTAGATTTTTCTGCAGATGAATGATCGGCTTGCCAGTAGTTATGGTGGTAATTTTGGTGTTAGTCCTATCTTGTTTAGGGCCGTTGAAAATGTGCTGAGATTTTGGCGGTCGTATGCTTTACCAAGCTTAACCTGCGTTGTGTGTCAGCAATGCAAGCGGCGAATGTGCCCCTAATCTCTTCATAGTATAAGTTTAATTTTAACCGACAGCGATAAAAGTATCGAATTATTAATTACCTTCCTTTAATAAAAATTAAGGGCGAGTGCCCTACCTGTAATTCTGAACTTACAATTAACAAAGAGGTTTTTTCAGTTATTATAAATCGTTTGTTGCCGTGTGGGTCAAGCGCGAATGGTTAAAGATTTTAAACGACCGCTCAAAAAGAGACTTTTGGGGGGGCAGACTCACATATTTCTTTTGAACAATTCGTGATGGCAGTGTTTTGAAACTCTACGCGTCCACCGGCATGAAGTAAGTAAATGTACGATTTTGTTAAAGGGGTTATGGGGGCGAACCACCCATTTCTACAAAATAGCTGTCTTGACTCAACAATGAAGTGGCTGAGGCCCAAATAGTATCTAGGAAAATATCCCCGTAAAAAGCTAGAGATAGCAACCAACCCTAAAGAAAACAATTACTATAAAAGGGGTGATTCTATGGAACACCAAGGAAGAACCGAGGGTTGAAAATGAAGCCTCACTTGACCAGCATGACCTCGGTTAAAAAAGAAGCAAGAAGAAACATCATATTCTCGATGAAAATGTAGTGTATTAAAGGTGGAAAAAAATAATGGGTTGGTGCATTCCTCACATTTTTTTTATAAAGCATCGATGACTCCACTCATCATTCAGCTCATCTACATGAAGCAGTCGATTTTTGCCATTACCTTTATTTTAGAAGTGTTCATGTTGATCAAATAGATCTCATTTTAAACTGCTGTTTTTTCTTGCCGAATCTATAAAATCACGTTCCCTTTATACCCATTATAAGATCAGAGCAGTGTATCGTGGCTGGAGAATGCTTAGTTTTAAATTTATTATCACCTTCCAAAAACTTCTTTGATTCCACTTTAAATCCTTAGGACCACTAGGGGTTAATAAAAACACGTAGAAAACTGTACCTTTAATCATTTTTAACCTCGGCTTTTATGTTCCCCCCAAAAAAACCCAGCCCCAAATTAAGGTTAGTTGAAGAGAATTAGGTGCTCTCCAGGTCTTTTTTACCAGCTCAAGTTGCTTACTTGTGTTATGAACCACATCTGTTAACTTCAAAAATTTCTATACGAACATCGTTTGGAAAATTTGTGGTTGTGTCTATGTATTTTGAGATATATTTTTAGTCGCGGGCAACTCTACATTTCACTATGTCAGTCGGTCCCGTTTAGCATTTTCTTTTGTTTTTGTAATGACAGTGTAGCTATTTGGCCGATTCTAACGAAATTTGACACCCTTATGTTGTCTGACATTTTCTTTCGAAACATCACATACAAAATCTACAATACCACCATCTACCCCACCTACACCCAACCACCTTGATCAGCACCGCCCGCACCACCTCCAACACTTACGCCTACACCTACACCACCACTATCTACATCACCTACACCACCACCACCATTTACACCAACCACACCAGCTACACCACCACTTACACCACCTACATCACCATCACTTTCACCACCTACGCGACCAGATACACCGCCAGCACATACACTACTAACAGCAACACCAAAGACACTCCTAACACCTACACAACAACCTCCTACACCACGAACACCTACATTACCCCCACCTACACCAATGCCACCTGCACCACCACAACTATAATACCTACACTAATAGCACCTATACCACCAACACCTACACCACTATTACCTACTCCAACCCCACTATCACCTACTCCAACCTCACTTAGAGCACCACCACCAACTACAACTTCACCACCACTACCTACCCCATCACCACCTACACCATAACCGCCAACACCTACACTACCACCACCACCACCTAGAGGACCTACACTTACATCATCTACAACACCACCATCTATGCCACCTCCACCACTACAACCTACAATACTAACCCAACCACCTACACCACCAGAACCTACACCAACACCTAGACCACCTACACCACCACCTAAAAAACTACGACCTATACCACCGAAGCATACACCACCGCCATCTATACCACAATCACCTACACTACCATCACTTATACCATCACCAGCTACATCACCAAGGCATACACCGCCGCCACCTACACCACCACCACCTAAACCATTAATAACTACACCACCTAAACCATTGCCACCTACACCACCTCCCCCACCACCACAACCACCAACTACTTCTACGCCACCTACACCCTCTATACAACCACCACCACTTACACCACCTAAACTACCACAATCTTCACCACCTACACCACTCCCACTTGCACCACCTACACTACTGGTACCTACCCAAAACCCTAGACTACCTACCTCACCACCAGTGACACCTCCTGCACCACCTACACCACGTCCACTTAGAACACTACCACTTACGCCACCTTCTCCCCTTACACCACCATCACCTACACCGTTTACACCACGAACACTTACATCACCTCCCCCATACCACCTACACAACCTACAACACCACCACCTACACCACTACCCAAGGTTATCCCGGTAATTATTTGTTTTTGGCAATAAAATCGTAACTATGCGGCAGATACTAACGAAATTTAGGACCCATATGTTGTTTTATATTCTCTTTCTAATGATAAATTGGCAAGGTGCGCCTAAGGTTTTCCTGGGAATTATTTGGTAATCACCTCAGGACTATTCAGCCGTTTCTTACGAAATTTGAAATTCTTATGTTGTTTTATCTTCTCTTTTGAATGATATAATTCCCAAGGCGCTCCCAAGGTTATTCCGTAAATTATTAAAAGTGTTGAAGGTCATAAAGCCATACATCAGTATAAGTGAGAGCACGCGACCTTTGGTCAGCCCACCTTGTCTAAAATTAATATACCAATTTTTAAGGCGGAATCATCTGTTTTTATGGTATTAATTTTAATTTTTAGCAGTTCCAATATCATTAATATTTATAGTGTTTCTATAATGGAAAAATATAAAAAAAGGACAGTATTAACATTGTAATTATTCGGCCGATTCTAACGAAATTTGAAAAACATATGTTTTCTTACAATTTCTTTCGAATGATATAATTTCCAAGGGCCTCTTAAGGTTAGGCCGGGAATTATTAAAAGTTTAGAAGGTCGTAAGGTCATAAATGAGAATAAGTGAGAGCACGCCACTTTGGTCAGCATACCTTGCTTTTAAAAAGCTTCCACTACATATCTACTAATATTTTATTCCTAATACTCGTATTTGATAATATATTTTCACATCACTGCTTATTTTCTAGGTTTAAAGGCTAGAAAAAACTATTGTAATTCTTTTTAAATATGGAGATTGCAATCTTCACGATTTTTCTTTTAAAAAATGTTTGCTCTAATAATTTTATTTTGCTTTACTCATTTTTAGAGGTAAGTCGCTACTTCTTCCTGATAAAGATTATAATTTAAAATCTATTTTATGAATAACTTCGTTAAAACTTTCAAATATACGAAAAAAAAACCTAAACAGCTATGCTTAAATTTAAATAAATTTTTAAACTCCACCAGTAGTTATCCTTTTAATTTTAATTACAAAAAATTCTATAAACATTTATTTTTTCTGAGCTTCTCCATTTTGTTTTATTAAACTTTCAATGAACTCTTAAAATTGAATTGGATAAAAACATAAAATATTACAAGATACTAAGAAAAAATGTTTAAATATAATCCAAACCTTCTAAAAATCCCTTTCTTAAAATATACGAGTAGTTATTCATTGACATCCTTCTCCTTTGAAAGACAATGGAGGTTGCGCCATGGCGCAGGGCCGGGTGAGATAAAGAAAGATTCTGGGCTGCCCAGTCGTTAAGATCCCCCTCTAGGCCTAGCTGGCCTCATCCAAAGGAATGCAGAGCAGTAGGTTTGGCACTAGCTTTGCTCACGGACCAGTGAGCAGAGGTCACTGGTCCGTGATTTTGAAGGTTTACTCCGCTACACTTGGCTGATGTATCAGTCGAGTATTTCCTCTGCCCAGCTAGCAGTTGGTTGCTTGAGGCAGCTCTTTCGGCTAGCTTGGTGGTGCAGTGTAAACACCATTCCCTCACGTGGTTTAGCTTGCCGGCTAAAAAAAACACATGTTGGTTAAATGGAAGAACACCAAATTTGGCTAATGGCCATACGCAAGGATTTCGTTATCCCGGCCTAACCCCCATTCCTTTGATTAGCGAGACCAAATGTGACAAAGATTAAAATACTCATCAAGTAAGACCAAACAGGAGGCAAGTCAAGTTCTCATCTACCACTAGTCTGATAATACGATACTTTTGGCGAACAGACCTATTTACCCGTTGCTTCCCATTCCTAAATATATTCAGCAGTATTTTCAGGGGCCGAGCCGCTGGCTACCGAACGCGCCTAGAGATGGCGGATTGTGGAACGTCCATCAGATATAATGGGTAGCTATAAAATAGGCAAGTTTCAACTTGGCGAATAAACAGTGGCGAAGCCGCTACTTTTGTGTACTCAAGAAAAAACTAATTGAAATGACGCCAGAATGTGGTTTTAAGAAGAAATAAAAGCCTATAAGTAACTTAAATCTCTCATGATATTGATTTATTGTTGGTTAAATATTCTGAAGAAATTTTTTTTTTTTTCAAAACAAACAGTAACTAGAGTCATAGAAAAATTCCCTTATAATGTATTTAAGCACTAGGAATATCTCATCAAAAACCAATGTGGGACACGCCCTGGTCCCTCGCCAACTTCTGACTCACTGTCTTGTGGATGTCCTTGACTGGACAAAGACTACGGGAGTCAACGCCTAATGCAAAATCTCCTGTGGTGACCCGCACTAGGCGAAGGTTATTAGACCGAGGTCTTGGCAACACTCCACAATGGCTGGTCATCTTGAACCACCCTGCCACTAACCCAACCATGGAGTGTCAAAATACTGGGCTGAGGAATGCGCACCCCCTTCCTACTCTAAGCATCTTTTGTGCAAGTTTCTCTCTATGCCAATCTTATTCTTTTTAAGGGCAAGGAGTGACGACATCGCCGAAATCGATGGACAACTAACTACTACTACGACTACTGCTTTCAAAACAGTGGCTATGTTTCTATAGTGGATCTAGGGAGTATGAGAGGACAAGAGTACCATCCAAGATGCAAATGGGGCTAAGTATTACTTCAGTCTTATCTTCTACCATTTATATTCCCTATTCTTTACTGACTTTCAGATAATTACATTTCCTTCCTGTCTTCCAACTCTAAGTTGAGCAATTGACTTGGAAATAGCTCTTTGGTAGAATTTTGCTGATGGATTGGTTAGTTTTGATGCTCGTCGTTATCTAGATTAAAAAAGGAGTGTGGTGTAGCGGTAATTTAATTGGTTGAATTCAGTCATAGAGTAGAAACAATCGACTAATATGTGTCTCAAATGCATGGAGAGAAGCAGAATTAAAGTGTCCTATTTGTAAGATTTGTTTCATTTGTTGGAGTGAGGAATTTAAAGTTCTCTTATAAGAAATAAGTCCTATGATAATAAACTATGCGAATCATAGACGATTGTATTCAAATTCTCAGCATTTAAATAATCTTAAAAAGTATAGAAAATTCTTTCAGGCATTATTAAATATTGTCATTTTTTCATTTCCTCGTGCGAAATAGAAATAGAAACAACTATCGTTATTTTTTCTTTGTGATTATTCTATCTTCATTATATGCAGAAAGATAGAGTTAAGAGGAAGAAATAGAGAAAGTGGATGCAATCTGATCCATTGAACTTTTTCTCTTTATGCAATAGCATATCGGTAAACAATGACTTATACCAAGACTTTCTTTATTCAGTATTTTCTAAAAAAATCTCTTTTGTAGTTTCAGTCACAATAGCCCACAATATTTGCATAAATAAAAATAAAGGTGTTCGAATAAAACAGTTTGACAAATAGTCTAATTATCATCATGGTCATTACATCAAAACTCCTGATCATCGAAGCCATCATTTGCCAGGAGCTGCCAAGTGTAGGCCATGAATGGTCTTTTGCAGTCTCCTTCTTTTCTTATGTTCTTATGTTCTTAAGAAAACTGTATTAATCATCCTGAATGTTAAAATTACGCCAGGGTCTATACTAATTACATTGGAAATTACATCAGCAATGATGAGTAAGCTGGTTTCTTTTTTTACTCGCTTAGTAAGAGAATACATGGTCGTTATTCTTGCTCTTATTAGATCGCAAAGTTAACTTGGAACCAATAAAGACTCTTGCAAAAAGTTGATTCATTAAATTCGATTTTTCTCAATTTCCTCTTTTCATTTACAGAAAGCCTGATTTTCATCTTTAACCGTTTTTGGCCATGTTAATTTCTTAGTCGATTTTTTTGATAAATCTAATCTAGATCTGCAATCAATAAACTTATGAACTAACATAATGAAAATATTTAATTCAAATAAATTTTAATAAATCCTTAATTATAGATTATATCGCGTATTTTTAGTACAATTACTGGTGTTAGCGATTTTTAAACGAAAGGAACAATACTTTTGCTTATGGATAATTATAATAAATTAGTAGAATTGGAGGTTTCTTGAATCAAAAGTTGCAGAAGACGATTGATATTTTGAAAGTTAATCAATTGTTATTTCGTCATCCCGGACTTTTCAGCCAATAAAGTTCTACTGGAAACAGTTATGTCAATATATCAAGAAATACCTTATAATGGTTCTATAACACTGATAAAGGAACACTTCTTTCAATGAGAAGCTTTGCCATGCAAATCCATTGAACCCCTATGATATGAAGTTCAATGTTGCGTCGTGCATTGCACAGCTGCAGTGTTAAATGACAAATGATGAGGCATCCCCAGCCGCATTATACAATGGCAATATGATCCTCTCCTGAAGTAGCGAACTTTACTATATTTTACATACGGAAAGCCAGAAAAAGAGGGTGTCTATCCCTTGTTATAACTTTCGTCACAGACTGTCGATGAAACCTTAAGCCTAATTTATTCAGTTCATTTTATACATGTGCATTAAAATTAGAATACATTCCTGAAAATGCCATGCATTTCATTTTAGGCTTGTGTTCTTGTTATTTGTATTTATAAGTGAATATAAGTATACAGTGCATGTAGATCCAGTATCTATAACATGCATAAATTATTATCCACATTTGCAAGAATTTTATGACAGATTGAAAGCATACACCATAAAAGGTTTAGAAATATTCACTTTTGTTTCATACCGACGGAGCTCTTTTGCTTGTCGTCATTAAGACGATTGCTTGACTAAGGCCAGCTCTGATACAGTGTCAAAATTTTACATCCGTACTATCAGTGGATCTGAATATCTCGAAGTATCATTTAATTAGTGCAAAAACCCATGCAATATTAAAAGGTACATTAAAATCTTACCTTTAGGCCAGTTTAAATCCACAGTGAAAAACTACTCAAGATCTGCAACAGAGTTAGAGTACATCTATACTTTGGACTAAGCTTTGGACTACTATAATTTCTAAACTATAAATTTATATAAATTTCATATAAAAGTCCCATTGTTACAGCATTTTACTTAACAAATAGTTGCATGGTCGCCTTATATTGAACTTTTTGTCATATTATACGAAAGTCTTTAGATAACTCCCCTCCTGTAAATCAGCTATTCAAAATAACGAGAAAGAAAAAATTAAAGTAATGAGATGATATTAATTATCACAAAATCTTATACGCTGACTCGTAGAACTTTCATCATGCCTGCCATTTTATGTTTGAATATGAGTATTTAAGTTTGGTTTCAATTAAATAAGTAATCGACACGAAATTCCTTTGAGTAGTTCGCATTCAATTCTATATTTTGATGCTTACAAACATACTGAACAAATTTAATATCTAAGGAGTCAAAACCGGCAAGCTAAAGGCAAAGAAGCACGCCAAAAATATGATAACTGTGTCTATTAATAGGATGAACGGACCTGTTTAATTGAGAAAAAGAAAGGAAACAGTATGTCCTGCATAATGATGTTAACCCACTACAGGAAGAATAAAAATAGTTGAGCGTGCTTAAGAAAAGTGGATAAATAAAACATAAAAGAATATTGAAGAAAGTTTGACTTTTGTGGGGAAGGGGTTATCCTCTCAGATTGTAGGAATACTTTAAGTTTAAATTGTTTATGTTTAGATATATATCGTATCGTTTGGGTGGAATATTTATTAAAGCAACTCAAATTCATCCCTCATGATTTCAGTTAATGTAAATAAATGGTTATGGTCTATATTTCTAGGAAAAAGTTTATTTTAGACAAGACGCCCTATATATTCATATAGATTAACCTCCTATCTAAATAAGCATATGTTTGCTTGTACGCACGAGGGAGTTTAGAGTAGCACTTTTTAAAATTATTAAAATTATCCGAGAATTGAAAGTATAGCTTGTTTTAGCAATTTAAAGTTATTAGTTCAATTATAACTGATGATTTTTCTCTGTCCAAAAGATTAAGATAATGGCAAATATCGATTTCCAAACAACCACCCCTCATTCTACTCTGCGTGAAAAAGATGCATATTTTCCAGTATATTCCTTCCTTATTATTAGATCAACAGTGGACAAATATTTATATTAGGTATTGTCTTATACGGCTAGATTCATCTTGTTTTTTTTTGCACTCTTTGTTTTAGTGTTGAATGAAGAATTGCCCCAATTGCGGTATATTTTGTCTAAAATAAGAAAGCATAAAAAAGAAGGATATATATATATATATATATATATATATATATATATATATATATATATATATATATAATATATATATGAATGCAATGTCCCGCAGGAAAAAAATAAAAAAGTGTTTCCAAGTACTTTCGAAATTTATTAAGTTCCTTATCAAGGATAACTACAAGAAATAATATTATATTAGAGGTATATATACGAAAAAAAAGTAACTTAATAAAGTTCGAAAGTACTTGGAAACACCTTTTCACTTTTTTCCTGCGGGACATTGCATTCATTTGCTACCCTCACGTGATACTTTGTGAGTTTCCATATATATATATATATATATATATATATATATATATATATATATATATATATATATATATATATATATATATATATATATATATATATATATATATATATATATATATATATATATATATATATATATATATATATATATATATATATATATATATATATATATATATATGCTCAGTACATATATGCGTGAAGTATCGAAACTAAAATTGTAAAAGATTTTAACCGCTTTCTGGGAAGCTATTTTTTTAACTCTAGCCTTTTTCTGCTACGAAAAATGTTATAACTACAGATGTTAAGTTTGAATCCAATATTGGTGGAAATATTCTTATTTTTCGTAGACTAGATTTTAGGAGTAATTTTCATTAGCAGTTTATGTTGAATAATCCTTCAGAAAACTCCTATATTATCATTTTAACTCTGTTTATGGAAAAGTTGTAAATTAAACCATCTACTAAAAAGAGGTTAAGAGATAAGCAATGTACGAGGGGCGGTCAATGAGTTTTGCGAATCGGTAAGGCAAAACAGAGGAAGGGAGATGGCTGTTTGTGGTGGTGTTAGGACAAGTTATGACAAGTCAGGACCTGCAGTCGCATGCTCCTGCATCGTCTATTTAAGAAACAGTAGCTGATCGCAGATCGTCAGTCACATATTTTTCAATAATGGAGAAGGTTGAACACCGCGTAGTGATCAAATTTTTGAGCAAGGAAGGCAAGAATGCAAAAAGATCCATGAACGCATGGTTGCAGTGTACACCAACACCGCCCCTTCCTATGCAACAATTGCTCGCAGGAATAGGGAGTTCCACCATGGTCGTGAGTCCCTTGAAGCTGACCCCTTTCTAGGACGCCCGTCAGACGTGACCAACGAGGATAATGTGGCCCGTGTGAAGAAGATGATCCTCGAAAATCGACGGGTGAATGTCCAAGAATTCGAGCGAGAACTTGAAATATCACATGGAAGTGTTACCACCATCATCCACGATAATTTGACCATGACCAAGGTCTCTGGCCGTTGGGTCCCTAGAAACCTCACGCCCCATGATCGACTTCAACGTCGTCAAAGTCCACAAGGCCAGAGTTGCACAAGCTGCCCTGCGCGAGTGAAGATTCGAGGAGCTCAACCATCCTCCCTACAGTCCAGATCTGGCCCCTAGCGACTACTTTTTATTCCGTCAGCTCAAGGCTGCACTGCGTGGACGCCTGTTTGGGGACGATGAAGATGTCCAGCTCGCCGTCTAGAAGTGGAGTGAACATCAGTCGAGAGATTCCTTGTTGTCGGGAATTCGAAGCCTCAGGGACAAGTAGCACAAGTGCATTAAAGTCGAGGGTAGTTATATTGAAAATCAATTAAACACTTTTCGTCATATCTCGTTTCCTTATATCTGAATTGCCAAACCTATTGACCGCCGCTCGTAAAAATGTCTATCCATGTATTTTGATTCTTTCATCATTTTAAGTGATATTAAAGTTTTCCTGCAGAAAATTCACATAAGCCTAATTAGAAAAATTATAACCAGAGTGTTCGTGCTAAATTTGACGATTTTCAATGGCGTAGTTTCTCATAAACACTGAGTTAGCCTGAGCAGTCAACGCTGTTGGAAAGCATATGTAGTAAGGGTTTATTTGAGAAAGAGCTAGGTAACATGGGAGACTGGATGCCATCTGAATATTGGAAGAGTTTCCTGTATCATCATGATTGAAACTGGCTATTCAAATGACGACGTTATGGCTGTTGTTCATTGCTCTATGAAGACTTTAAAGGCTGAAAGATGTAAATTGAACAGTTTGCATGGAGACTACTAAGCCGTTGCCACTAGGTTCCACAGGTATTCTGACTGCGTCCTCACGCCGGAATTCATCTAGCAACTTCAAAAGAATGTGATGGAAGACTAGAGCAAGGGGAATCCTTCCTTTTACGAGAGAGAGGCTATTTTAGTCGTCAGCATGAAGCTTGCCCTGAATGAGCAACTTCGATACAAATCGGACAAGAGGCGCATGAGACAAATTCTGACAGCCAAGGCCAATGAAAACCGCTTGACGAAGGCAAAGAAGCTTGTGAACAACTAAAGTATCCTGTTGAGCAGGACACGATATGGTTCTTCTCAAATGGAAGGAACTTCTGCCATGACTAGTTGCACCAGACCCATAAAAACTGGGTCATGAGTTATGTATCATAGTCTCCAAGTTTACCAAAATCCTCTATAATGAGGATGACGCCTTGCCACCCAACATACTTAAACATAGTATTAGGCTAAATTCAGTATGCTATGTTGAACTACTGGATATTGTGATTCAACCCTGGCTGAAGAAGGATGCTTCTGAAAGTCATACCTACTCGGGAGAGTGAGAAATAGTTCCGAGAATTTCTATGATTTCACCAGCGCCACTTTCTGGCCTCCTAATTTCAAAATTTTAATTTTATGATATATTTTGTGTAGATCACCGTAAAAAAAGACACCAAGTGCTCTTCCTGCAACTCCAAAGCCTAGGTGGTGGCTAAGATCAAGGAAATGTTCAAAGATCTTCCCAGGGAGACAGTGAGGAATGCAAGATGCATATTCTAGTATATGCTAAAGTGATTCAGTGTTTTGATTAATTTCTAAAGAGAAAAAGACAACATAGTTTTCAATAAACTTCGAGGAACTTACTCGTGGGTTGAATCTAGATTTAAAGCTCAACATACAGCTAATCTAGATAATCAAAAAAGTACTAATACGAAACTAGCCGTTGCTTTTAACAAAAACTGCTATGGAGAAAAAATACTGCGCATATTCACCATCTTTTGGGGGGCTTAACAAAGGTCGTTGCGGGCTTCCGCTTGTCAACATGTCTTCTTTGAGGATCACCTCCAGGGTCTTGAACTTATTAAGGTTTCAGGACTTTTTAGGGATTGCTGAACCATTCGATTAACTTCTTTACTTGTGTTAGATAATATTTCGCTCTCATAAATATTTTGTTCATAAGAGTTGCTCTCAGGTGACATTTTGGTAACAACTTTTTATTTAAATAAGTACTCTTGGGAATTTATTGCCTCAGTATTACATTTGATTGCTTCAATTTGAAAATACAGCAAGTAAAATGTTTTAAGGCGCAAATAGTAATTAAAAGTCAAATAAACTAACAGGAAATATGTTTCAGACCAAATGTTTCATTCTGTATTTTATAGCTGATTAAATTAAATGTCTTCTAAACTTAATTTTCATTAATCGTCAGAGGCTTTTCACTCCCGAATACTGTTGAAATTAAAATGTGACCAAATTTACACATGTAAGGATCATTCGTCAGAACAAAGGAATTATTAATTCTGGACAAAATTGTTGATTTACACGCACCCATATGATGGTAATGGGCCTTAATCGGGACTTTTGCAGTAAAAGTTACTTTTATATTATAGCTTATTTCCAACTACAGAGTAAGTGTATCATAAAATCTTCCTCAAATACCCTAAAGAGAAAGCCTAAGCAGAAACTGACTAAATGGAGAGAATGTCTAAGTTGGATTTATGGGTCCAAATAACTCCCCATACTTATTAAATATAAAACAAATTAGCTTGATTCTTCAAGGAGAAAACTTGCCGTTACATTCCATTACATACAGAGCAATGCAGATTTTTGATTGCTTGACTACTACATGTAACCAGATTTTGGAGGAAAGTTGGCATTAATCTTTGTTAGTTATCTTGATTAAACGCTCTAAACCCACGAAAACTTTCATATTTAAATGAACCTGAGAGAAAATCTAATAATGTTCAAAGATTTAATTTGAAAAATCATACAATTTGGGGATAAAACTAAAACTTGGTTATAATTCTTTAATTATTTCAAATCATAACTTTTCACCCATCTTCCTCCCACCTCCCACCATGCGAGCGAGGACCTTGCATACCATCAGAGATGAATTCATATTCGATTAATATTTAACTCGAACTCGGATTTCATCTCTGTGAGGTTTGAAATATTTATACATATTGTATCGTAAATATGCCATACTTATATAAATTAGAGAATTTAGATAAAATATAAAATGTTGGATGACACAACAGGTATATCCATGATTCTACGGTGACTGTTATAATAGGTTATTAAACCCAAATAAGGGTTGCTGCCCTGGAAATAATCGGACCCAATAGCTATAACAAAGGAGCAGTATATTCAATAGCATTAAAGGGCGGAGGAGCTGTTTCGCACACCGTCCAGTCATGCCAATTAGTCCGCGCCAATGTTTGAAGGGATTTAGTGTTTGGAATGTAAGAGATGTGATGTGGCAAAGAGAGAAGTAGTAATCAATGTGTTCAAATGCGGGAGTTTACAGCCACTTGCTCCAAGGAAAATCTTGAAAGAAAATGAAGAGTTTGCGTGGGAGTGGGTGTAGGAGTACGATCAAATCTAGAGCATAATGATAGGAGTAAAGAGGATGTGGCAGTGCTTTTAATTGATCAGTGTCATGATTCAATAGGTAAGAATACGTGTGCTCGAGAATCATGCGGGAGAAATTGAGATTTAGAAGCATGAAAGTGTGTGTGGTTTTAGGGTATCGACTCTTTAATATATAAGTTAAGCTGAGAAAGAGAGTATATAATTATGGGACTATCCGGTCACATGGTTACAGCGTGTAAGGTGAAATTGGTGCTGCATGAATCAGAAGGTTTTGAATATGAAAGAAAGGGAGAGTATGTGATTCAGAATGCTTTTGAATATGGGATTAGAACAAATGTTAAACTAATTTAAGGGATTTGTTTCAGATAGTACAAGACATATTCCTGGAAATGCCTAAACTAAAAAAAAAGAATAAAATATTTGATTGATGGAATGGCAATGTGAAACGTGAAGTAAAGGGCAAAGGTTAGGTATACTTCCAAATGCTTAATAAGGCAGGTGAGAATGCGGATAAATGCATACAGTCAAGGAAAACGAAAAGTGAAACAAGTGAAAATACTTTAGGAAGAAGCGAGAAAGATGACCAACTATTAGAAGTATAGTTGTGTAGAGAACAAAGATTTGAATGGAAGGGCATTTTTGAACAGCGTACACGTAAAAATGAGGTGGCGAGAGTATTTTGGAAGAGTGTAGACTGGGTTTTAGGATAAGGTATGGAAAATGTAAGCATGCAAGAGGCTGTATGTGCTGTGAGAGATTTGAAAAATGAGTAGGCACCTAGAGTAGATGATAAAGGCGTTGGTATCATTAAAAGTGGTCGTAAATATGTCATGGAATGAGCCTGATGGATGTTTGCAGGCATTTAAAATAGAAATATTGTCTGAGGACTGTAGAATGATGTGATAATACATTTGCATAATAATAATAATAATAAAGGGGAAGAAGATGAATGTAAACCTACAGGGAGATAAGTCTGTGGGGTGTAGTAGGCAAGATTTTGACAAGGGATGAACAAGGGCGCTTTAAAGCGGGTAGTAGCCGTGCGGATTAAATTTTAGCAATGACATATCTCGTTAAAATCAAGAGGATAAGAGATGTAAAGTTATCATCGTCCAGAGTTGGGATCATTATGGGAGGTTTTAAGAGTGAATGAAATGAGTAATAAACTATTGGATTTTGAGAAAAGTCGTTATGTTGGGGGAAAGACAGTCGAAGTGAGGGGTTTGACATGAGTTTGGTGGTAAGATAAATTTTTAATTCTCGAATGTGAGAAGGAAAATAGAATAAGAACAGTTGACCTGAAGTCAAATATTACAAGATATTTTTAGGTGGTATAAGAGCGTGAAAACAGAAAAACAGTAAAACTGATAAGCGTTCTGTTAAATATAATTGACACTGATGTGTGTCACGCAGAAGAGGAAGGAGCGAGTCATTTATGGCTTTAATGTCCCATATATGGACCAATAGACAGTGATAGGCTTATACAAAAAGAACAAGCGAGCTAAGATGGAATAATGCGGGCTTTAACCAAACATTATGTATAATGTATTATAAAGATTATATTAGCGAGTTTCACTGCTTTTGGACATATGCCTGAACAACCGAAAGACAATGAAAATTAAGAATTTCGATGTTGGACTTAATTATTGTGATCGCATAACTGAATATCGGGAAAGGCATAATCAGATAGAAAATAAGCTATTATTACAAAGTTAGGGTTTGATTAAAATCATATCACAATTTAAGAAATTACAGTGTACATGATACTAGAACAATACTTATAAAGCATGATTAAAGCAAGAATTCGAAATGATAATCTCGTTCTTTATTTCATTTAGAAAATCTATCCACAACAGAATATCATACACTTTGTTGCAATACCTCGTTGATTTCTGCGCAAAAATTCACACTTTTCGGAATGAGCTTTTGAATGAGCTTTGGTCTTTCCACATTTACTGAATTCTTCAGCGTATACCAAAGAAAAAGGTTTGTAGTTCAAAAGTAAAGAGATACACAATGGGACTACGGCGTTCAGTCCATCTCTGGGGAGGAAACCGGTCTTGTTGAGAAAATATCTCATGAATGTGTAGAGGGTTTGATACTTGATAGCCTGACTATCGGCTCGTAGTACATCAATCAAATTCGAGAGAATTATGTCAAAAGTTCCATTCAGAAAGCTGCACAGATAACTCTGACTCGTCCAGTATATCAGTGTCGTAGAATTCAAATAGCCTGTACCTGAACCTTTTGGCTTCCCTCCAAAGATGCATGGGAGGGGAGACGACAGCCCCAAATTAGGAAAAGATTTCCTCTTCGAGTGCGATGGGATTTTAAATGAAGAGAGTGAATTAATCGTTGGCCGGTATTTCTACTATATAATTAGGCTTTGGTGGTTCGAGGATTTAAACAGGAAAGACAAAAATAATCTTTTAATCTTATATAAACAACAATAGCTATTTACAGAATAATATAGAGGGAATTTAGTTAACACCGTTTACTAAATGAATGAAATTGAAATGACAAGTAGGACTCGTCTTGGCTGTACTAGGCTCAATATGTACCCTAATTACCCGAGTGAAAGTGGGAGGCGACTGCGAGGTGAGTCTTAGCCGTACGAGGCTCAACAATTGTTATAATACTTACTCAGGAGTGCTTGGGAGGAGATCACGAGGTGAGTCACCCCGTCGGAGAACGTCACGCCTCTTCAACGATGAAAGAAAATGTAAGTCTTACGATTTTCTGGAGAAGACCACGAGTATGGGTACTCGAGGGAAGATATTTCTTCGAGGAAGCGGGGTAGAGTGCAATATTCCCGATGTAGTCTTCGTAGTTCCGAATATGGATTCCTGCTGCGAGACTGAATAGCACCGGGGGTTGTCGCTCGAGCATTGCGCGTCTTCGATGAATGATTACAAAGAACTCTTATGATGCTGCGTGAATATCTTCTGTATTGCGTGGGCTTGCTTACTTGGAAGCAACGTGAGGACAGCTCCCGACCCGAAAGCTCTAATAATAGTTCCTCGATTATTCTCGAGGTAGAGAATATATATTACTACGTCAGAAGTTCCAGTGTTTGCCGACGGAAGCGTTATCGGTTCGGTCCCACAGCCTCGATGGCGGGAATCCGCGGTGAAGATCTTAACACCATAAATGGGACGGGGATCTGGCTCGTTATCACTCCGGAAGTTTGCCGAAAATCTGGAAGCAGTGCTACTTCGCTCAAGGTCCCTTTCTCGTGACTCGATTACACACGCTCTCTCTCTCTCTCTCTCTCTCTCATTATCGAAAAGCAGGATAAACATTGGCAAACAAATTCTCAAATTTCATAAATTAAACTATTCTACCGAGAAAAATAAGAGAACGTTTTTCCTTTATTAAAATATTTAAAAAAATATAATGAATAGGTAACAAGGAGTAACAAGGAAAGTATGTACCCTAGGAGACCTTACGGTCCATTCAAAGAGGGTACCTTTGGACTAGCAATCGAGCGGGCACATGGCTGCTCAATTGTTTTGCGTCCATAAACGGCCACTTTTCAAGACTTTGTCTAGTCTTGACTTGAACTAGTCAACAGATTCACTGTTGACAACTTCCACTGGAACTGCGTTCCACATACCGCAGATACTGTAGGTGAAAAAGTTTCCACACAGATTGCGGTTGTAACGCTTCAGTTCAAGTTTGAAGCCGTGATTGCGCGTTCTGTTCTTACTCAGTGTGAAAATATCCTGGTAGTCAATATTGTCGAACCCTCGAAGTATTTTGAAGACCTCGATGAGCTGACCACGCAGTCTACGGGTTTCCAGCGAGAACAGATCTAATTCCCTTAGTCTATCCTCATAACTTTTATGTCGAATAGAGGGAATCAGCTTGGTTGCCCTAGCTTGTACGCGTTCCAATCTCGCGATGTCCTTTCGCAATGAAGGACTCCAAAATTGTACGGCATACTCCAGGTGCGGTCGGACAAGTGAGTTGTACAGGCACAGTACAATCTCCTGGTTCCGATAACCAAACTGGCGCTTAATATAGCTTAGCATCCTTTGGGCCTTTTTCTCCGCCTCAATGCACTGTTTCGAGAACTTGAGGTCACTAGTGATTGTTACACCAAAGTCCTTCTCAGTGTCGGTGGATTCCATAGCAGTGCCCTTAAGGATAGACTGAGATTGGGAGTTTCTGTGGCCGATATGCATCACTTTGCATTTCCCCACGTTAAAAGGCATTTGCCACGTTTCCGACCACTCCCCAATCTTCCCAAGATCTTCCTGCAGGTGGGCAGTATTTCCATCCTTTGCAACGTTCATACCAAGCTTGGTATCGTCGGCAAATTTGGAAATCTTGGCAACCATGTCACCGTCCATGTCGTTGACGTAGATGATGAATAGTAGTGGTCTTAGGACAGAACCTTGAGGCACCCCGCTAGTAACGGGCACCCCGCTAGTAACGGGCACCCAGCCGGCTACTTTTCCGTATATGCCCAGCGCTCGCACTTTTCGGAGAAGGCGGCGGTGTGGTACCTTATCAAAGGCTTTCTGAAAGTCTAGGTAGACCACATCCATTGCCTTGTCCCGATCGTGCTCACTGAAAACGAAGTGGAATAATTCCACAAGGTTCGTCAGGCATGACCGTTGCCTTCGGAAGCCGTGCTGGGAACTCCTCAGTAGCAGGTTTGACTCTAAATACGACGTCACTTTGTCCACCATGATGCTTTCCATGAGTTTACCGACTATCGAAGTCAGACTGATAGGTCGGTAGTTCGACGGTTGGTTACGGTCTCCTTTCTTGAAGATAGGAGTCACCTCAGCTTCACGCCAGTCTCTAGGAACGCATTTGGTCCGGATTGACATGTTAAAGATAGCACACAGATGTCGTGATACTTCATCGCACACTTCCTTTAACACTTTAGGTAGAAACCCGTCCGGTCCAGGGGACTTATTCGTCTTTAGGTCAGCGATCTTTTTCTTTATTTCTCCTTCGGTGAAGTCCATTGCCTCCAGCTTTTCCCCCAAGTAGGAATCCGTCGGCTGGGGAATGGGACCACACTCTTCAGTAAACACTGAAGTGAAGTAGTCGTTGAGGAGGTTAGCATTTTCTGCATCTGAATGCTTTAATGTCCCCTCCTCATTCCTCAAAGGGCCAATCGTTCGACGGATTGGTTTACGGCTGTTCACATATCCAAAAAACTCCTTGGGATTCTCTTTACAGAGTCTCGCCACTCGGAGTTCCTCAGACCGCTTAGCCGCCCTTATGCTGGACTTCACTCTCCTGGCTAGCCTCCAGTATTCGTCAAAGTCACCTGAGATCTTCGATTGCCGGTACACATTTCTCTTCTCCCTAAGCAGTTGGCCGATTTCTCGATTAAGCCACTTAGGTTGAACAGAAGACAGACGGGGGCATTTCAGAGGGATGAAACGCGATTGAAGTCTCATGAATGTGGTTTTGAAACTATTCCACGAGTCTTCAACGGCATCGCACACTTCTAGCCTCACGTCAGTCAGTCCAGCTCGAAGGCTTGCAAAGTCTGCTCTTCTCAAGTCAAGTTTCTTTAATTGACTGGCAACAGACCTTACCTTCGGGATCTTGACGCTAAATCTAACTAGCTGTTGATCACTGCCACCGAGCTCTTCGCCTACAGAGATATCCTCAACGATTTGATCCTTAGAGGTGAAGACCAAGTCGAGGATATTGTCTCCTCTCGTCGGTTCTCTGACCCATTGAGTGAGGAACTCGTTGTTGGCGAACTCCAGGAGTAGCGCGCTCTCGCCACAGGCTGCTCTGGTTTCCCAGTCAACTTGGCTGTTGAAATCGCCCATAACGATGCACACTCTGCCTTGAACCAGCTCACCCAGCAGCTGGTACAGTTCCCTGTCCTTCTCAACAGGTTGGGAAGGGGGTCTGTAAAGCAGCAGGGTCCTGTATTTGGCAGGACGGATCTCTAGGTCAACGCCTAGGAGCTCGTGGTCGGATATAACGTTGTAGTTCGTAGATTTGATTGTATCCTTGACATACAACATTACACCGCCACCCTCTCTGTCTGGCCTATCTTTGTGGAAGAGTTGGTAGCCAGGAACCGTGAATTCGCCTTCAAAGTCTCGGTTTGAGGTTTTTATCCACGATTCTGTTATGGCTACCATTTCGGGTCCTTCCGTCGCTACGAGGCCACGGAGCTCAGGAAACTTGTTCCTGATTGACCTCGCATTGAACAGAAGAACTTTCAGGGAGTCCCCTAATGTAGGACCCCCTACACTCTTCCGTTTCCCGGCTTCTTGTTTGTCGTGGTGGCACCATTTTTGACAACCTCCGAGAAGGTTGTTTGGGGAGTGACTCGGGCGTACTGGCGTACGTCCGCCTTCCCAATGGGCCGGACAATCCTTTGGGTGCGCTCCACGACATCCTGGATGAGGTTGGCTAGGAACGCCTTGCCCTTAAAGGAGAGGTGCACCCCGTCCCTTTGGTAGAGGTCTTTTCTACCATAGAACACGGCGTACGGGTCCACAAAAAAGACACCCTCAGCCGTACAGAGGTCTGCAAGGTGCCTGTTTAGCGACATGTTCCTCAAGTGGGCAGTCCGGCTTGGACCCCACCTCGGAAGCATCCCCACCACGACGCGTCTGCGGGTTTTCAGTCCACAGTCGTCGACAGCGCCCATAACTTTCCTCATAATTTCACCTGTAGGGCCAACCCTACCTCCTCTGAGGTAGAAGTCGTTGCCACTTACCATAAGGGCAACGACTGAAGTCTCTGAAATCTGAGACTTCTCGGCCTCAGCTCTTACCTGCTTATTCCCACAACCTGGGATGCAGCTCACCTTAACGCTTGTGCGAAGGCGGGCCGCTAGCAGGGGCTTCAGACCCCTTGCTTGAGAATCACCAATAAGGGTGACTCTTGCACATTTGACTGCGGACGACTTAGTCTTTCCTTTCGGAGGCGACTTGCCGCTTTCCTCTTGTATCTCTAATTTTTTTTTCTTCTTCTTCTTATTCTTCCTCTTATTCTTCTTCTTGAATTCCTTTGCTATCGCTTCGTTTGTTTCCCGTTTCTCTTCTTCTGTTTCCAGTTTCTTTTCTTCTCTTTCTACTTTCTCTTCTTCTCCTTTTACTTTCTCTTCTTCTCTTTCTACTTTCTCTTCTTCTATTTCTACTTTCTCTTCTTTCTTCTTTCTTTTCTTCTTTTTGGCTCGTTGAGGAGGCCCTTCAGCAGAAGAAATCGGCTGTTGGACGTCCAGAGCCTTCTCGCCTTAGCATCTGCATCTCTCTGTTTTTAAGAGTTGAACTTCCCTTTTAAGGAGGGAGTTCTCCTCTCTCAGTTGAGCGATGCTCTCGCCCAGGCGCTTCTCGAGTTCGCAGAAGTCACAGACACTGACGCCATCTGTGAGTTCCTTGCAACTCCTTCCCCCGAAGTCTTCACTCCATCTATAGACTTTGCATATTTTGCAGGTTAGCTTTCGAAACGGAGGACCATTCTTCTTCGCCATCTTACAAAAATCTCGGACCATACGCATTAAAAAAGGGGTTTTTGGTTGTGATTTTCTCTCGCACTAATCTCATCACCTATTTCCAGGAGGTTTTCGGTCGTTCGGCGAACAGAAACCCTTTGATCAAGCACACCAACCCTAAGGTCTCCCCTGGGCCGGACGTCCCCAATCGTGCCGCAGCTCCCAACTGAGCAGCACGAGAGCCCCAGTGAACTGGTTCTCTGATTTTTCGACAGGGGTGCTTGAGGTGTAACTGTCTTCCTACTAAGCCCTACTAATCAACTAAAAACGGCCAGACTTAAGGCAAATAGTAAAGCTAAGTGCCCACGACTTCATCCGAGATCCTTAGCTGATCTGGCAACCAGCAAGGCACAAGAGCTCTCTCTCCAAAGATCAGTTAAGCCTTTATTCACCAAGTAGCGGTCACAGGGAGCTGGTCAGGCAATTACACGTTAGGAGAAAGGTTTTAAGGGGTACCTAGCATTTCTCCATTAATCGTACCCCAAACGCCTAAGATCCCTTCAATCTCAGTCTCTTGTAACCTATGAGTGCTCCAAGGCGTTATTTAAAGAGGTTCCAAAGCCTCTCTTCTCACGCGGCATAAGGGAGCTAGTGTGGCCCTTATTAATAAACAACTTATGTGTAATAGAGATGAAGGTTTTTTTTTGTTATTGGGTTTTTGTTTTGATTTTTTGAGAGTTGAAGAGAGTTGGTGAAACTTAGTACTAACAGAATCGAAGGGGTTGGTAGGGGGATGCAAGGAGACGCATCAAAGAAGTGGTAGAGAAGTTTGACAACCCTTAGTCTGGATCCTACTACAGCTACCTTACTGGCATGGGTGACCCTACCGGACTAAAAGTCCCCCAGCTTAGCTAGCTTAACTCAGGCAGATCACGCAAGCTCTCTCACCGACGACAAGGTGATAAAGGCTAGCATTTAAAATATTTTATGAAGCTTTCATATAATACAATTATATATTCAAGAAATTGTAATAAATAAATTAACAAAATAAAATATTGACTCGAGAAAAATAAGAGAACGATCATTCACATAATTGCTTAGCAAGCAAATACACGAGAAACAGAGCAAGATTTGACAACGATGAAAATTAAAACACCTAATATGAAAGGTTGAATCCTTTGTATTCTCTATCTTCGGTGCAACGTAGACCACAGGATCTTACCAGTTTCTTGCAATTTTCTTGTGTTATTTTGTTCCCTTCTTGCTCATTTTTTGTCAATAAATCCTGCATAGGATAAGGCTGCTGGTCTCGGAACTTTATCTCCAATGATCACTAGAGGTTCTCATTTAGGTTTAGTTTCGGGCTCGGAGCAAGCCACGTCATTACTTCGATATCTTCTTGTTCGAAATAGTATTTTACTTGCTTTGTAGAATGGTATGGCTTGCTGTCCTGCATAAATGGTGCTGGCTGGTTCAGATACGTTCGGAGTAAAGTCTAACATGTTATTTCACGAGGTTTAGATACAGATTCGTATTTACTCTTCGTTATTTGCCCTAGCGGCCCAAATTTTTCAGTCAAAACATCCCCCATACCATAACGCAGCCGCCTCCATGCTTGGCTATCAGATTCAACTATATTAAACTTACTTTCCTCCCTTAAATGAATTCTCTCCCAATTTGTATTCCCCTAAACAGCATGAGCTATAGCATATTAAAGTCTCACCTTCTGGTTCTCTTAATGAGGATTGGTGTGGTTGCTAGGGAACGAGTTTTTAATCCAGATGCAGTGGGGCGACGGGAGACTATGAAACGCGTCACTATTTTGCTAATATTTTCGACAAATTTTTGTTACAGTCTCGAAGCGATACTTCATTGCAAAGCACCTAATAGCTCGGTTTACTTTTACAGTGGCTATGTGGGATCGACCTACATTTTAAGGAGATTTATAGTTTTTTTTTTCTCATTGTCTAACTTTAAAACTAGCCAAATCACACTTTTGGACCTTCCTTCGTCTCTTAAAATCGCAGAAAGATTCCTCCCAGTATTCAAGCGAACAATTCTCTGTCAGGCCTCAGGAGTCACTTCCACGCGTGGTGGCATCTCTGCAGATGGGATATGAAAACAATGGCGATTGTACAGTTCTTACCAGCTGGGCAAAATGTTGCCAGATGATATCAAGGAACTTCTTAACTGTTGCTGAAAAAATTGTTCTCCTATTTTGCACGTGTCAATATTTTATTTTGTATAATTGGTAAACATGTAGACGAGCGGCCCGGCCAGAAAAAATTATTTTGTGTAAATATTATCGTTCACCCGAATCAATCATTTCTGACGTCATACCCCACGCCCAACCCCTATTATAATTCGCAAAACGATTAAAGGCGCTGACAAGATGTAGCTAAAGCATTCACCTCTGTAAACGTCAGAATATTATAAAAATTAGGATTATTTACTGGAGGGTTGTGCCCCCCAGACCCCCTTCAATTTAATGAAACTCAAGATCATCGTAGTGCGGTCCATGCATCGTGTTTACCCCCCCACGAGCTGTCCCCTATAAATGTACTCCAAAAATGTGAAACATTTTGGAACACGGACGAAATAATACATCTTATCGGGCGGGCCGCTCAGCTACATATTTACCGTATAATTTCTGGAATATAAGATTGTGTTATATGAAATCATCATAAATATATTAAATGCATACCTTTATGTACAAAGGAAATTTCATTTACTTACTCATTATATTTTTGAAAATATTTTCATAAAAGAAAATGGTTCTCTTAATTTGCTCGCTAATGTATAAATCGCACCCGAAAGCCTAAGGTTTGCAGATCTGACGTTTAGATCTATGACTTGCTAAGACCTAAAATGATACACACAAGTGTTATAATTTACTCTTTAGCATTTGCTCTGATACAAAGTTATTTGTGGTGTTTTAACAGCCTGTTATAATAATAGTTTACCCGCTGTTGATTTTTTTACTGTCTAACTGTCTCTATGTTCTCTTAAAATATGAGCAAAAGAATGTATTGCACCTGTTTCCTTTTCCTTCCATTTCGATCTTGTCGACATCCAATCAACAACGATAGAGTTGTATACTATGCTTTTTTACTTAAGATATTTTCTCTAAGGTTCAATCTGGTATATGCATTATAATATAAGTCAAAACGTGTTATGTTACTTTTAAGTAAGTAATTATCCAATACTAATATTTATTTTCATTCAACAACCCCAAATTGAGAAGCGGTATTTCGATCTTCTGTTGTTTTAAAGCCCCCAAAATCATATTTTGCCTAAAGGAAATTTATATTGTTGTTTATATAGTTTTATTAAGTTGGTAAATCAAATACCAGTTTTTTTCCTAAATGTCTCAGCTCTGTCTCTGCTTGCGGATATTCAGATTCCAAATGGTAATCAATCTCTATTTTTACTTGTGCGTAACACTTTCATCTCTTCAAACCATAGAAGATGAGGGAGGTGACGCGAATATTCATCATTAGCTGACCTCCATACATGACTGCAGAAATTTAGCCTCAAATTAACCAGTTGAAATCATTGAATTGTTTATCCTCTTCCTTCCCAAAATGTGGCTTTTACAATTTAGGTCCAGAAGCTGAAGCAAATTGCAAGATCAAACGACATTGATGAAAACCCAGTTGTTTTTGAAATTAAGGTTTTAATAGTTAATCTAGCAAATCTAAAATTGTGCAGGAAAAACGTCGAGTATAAACAGTTATATCGAAGCAAATAATTTACTAGAAAACTCTGGAAAAGGACTACGATTGCTTAGAGTAAAAAAGTATAGAATTGATTACTTACTCGTATATTTAAATACTTAGCACAAAATGATAATCGTAGCAGTCTAAGCGTGTTTTATGCGTCTCATGAAGATATTTATGTAATTTTATTTAGTAATTGTTGACAAAATTGGGTTAAAAGATTTGGGGAATGTCCGCAAAGCTCAGCAGTTTTTGACTTTGGTACTTTCTATCATGGAAGTTGCCATATTTATTTCTTATCTCAGAACTCCTTACTAAAGGAAGGAAACACGTATATGGTTCGCTTCCTTTCAAGGCAAGCAAGTTGATATTCCTGAATGAGGAAATAAAGATATGGCTCGTTTCCCTTCAGCTCGATTAAGTCTACCTACCAGAAGTCATGAACAAGAGAATCGTTTCTTATCCGTTTTGTCGAGGAAAAGCATCCTTAGGCGAGGAACACTCGGTTCATCAGTCTTCAGTCTAAACCAAGATAGCATTCCTGTGTTGATGAAGAGTCATTCCTTTTAATTCAGTGTAATACAAGTCAAGCCTTTTGAGTAAATGAACAGTCTGTTCGTTTTTCTTCATTTTAATAAAAGTCAACACATGGGGCGATTTTGATAGAAACATCTTTCAGAATATTATCAGAGCTAGTCCTCAATACTAAAAGCTGACGAGGTTTACCATTTCATCTCTCATTCTTACCAATTTTAACTACATCTGTCCATTCCATTTCTCATATATTTGCTGTTCTGTCTAAGTCTTTAACTCTTTCCCTCTCTAATAAGTAAAAAATGATGCCTTCTATGGCTTAGTATGTTTCCGTTTATGTATATTAAAATCATAGTCTTCTAATTCCATTGTTTTTATAATCCATTAAGTTGGAATATTTCCTTGTTTTTATCATTCATAACGAATTATTTGAATTCATATATAATATAGTTCATTAATTGCAATACATATTCTTAAATATGCGTTGTGAACGAATATTCAAATTGATTCCTATCAAATTCTGATTTTATTCGCACCCCAGGAGAGTTATTGCGACCCAAAGACTGCGATGATTCCGCGAGTAATTGTATTTATTCAGGTTAATTACATTTTCCTTTGGTTATTTCTGTTACCAAGGGCAACCCGCTCTCATATTCCAAGTCGATCTCTTTGCTCTTCTTTCTTGTCTTTTGATCTTTCATCCCTCGCGTTGTCAAAAGAAACAAATATTTCTACAGAAATTCGTTTCGTCTTCAAATACCAAATTACTTATACATCTCTTTCCCTCGCTTGCAAGTGCTCACCCTGAAATTCTATTTCTAATACTTTTGCATTTCATCTCGTCACTATGAAGTGATGGGGGAAAGATAAAAAGGGAGGGAGAAGGGGGGGAGAGAGAGAATCAGGGAGGGAGAGAAAAAGAGAGTCTCATGTGTTGCTAACCGCTCACTCGCTGCCTCGATGACAATGTGTCACTAGGCCAGAGAGTGACCTTGAAAATACATACGTCTCTGTATATTTCTCTTCTCTCGGAAAATATCAAGGTTATAAACTGCATTATGAAAAGGGCTCCTCGCTTCACGGGTATCTGGGTTCGAAGTGGACTATATTGGCTACTTACATATTTTAAACAGCCCCAATATCAAATCAGAGCTAATTTTAATTACAGCTTACGTTGGTAATTTTTCATTCATCATGCAACTAAGACTTTAAAGACTTCATTGAGGTGATAATGTAATATTACATCGTATGAGTCACTAATGATGCAGCAAATAACGATTTTTCCCTGCCACTGACGTTTAAATGACATCCATTACAGTCATGAGAAAAAAATACACCGTTTTGGCAAAGGTTATGTTACACCGTCTTCTTTTTGTCTTTATTAGAGGGAGATTTACGTGTGTGATAGAAAAAGTTCCATCAGATAAACCTATAGTTTTACCTATTCAGCACGTGTGTTTCAAACGTCTTTTCCATTGTGTGGATGTGTGTCGAGATAGAAGTGAAAAGAATCGAGAACTCTGCTCTCCTGCGCGCTGGCCACAACAAGTACATATGGCATTGCCAAGCACCTCAATGTCAGCCTGACGACCGTCAAGAGATTCACGGGGAGGTTCAAGAACGGAAAAAAACCTCAAAGATCGAACTTGTTCAGCGAGACCTCAAGTAGTTAACCGTTTGGCTGTGAGAAAGGCCTTCGAAAGTGTTCCGAAGCTCAAAGAAAAAGAAGAACATCTCGGTGGTCAAGGTGTCCATGGCCGTAAATTAGGAGGGCGGCAAGATCTTGAGGTGCGTGGAAAGGCCTCTGCTCACCGAGTCTATGTGAGAGCAACGTCGAGAGTGCTCTCGTTACCTTCTCAACGATTTGAATTTCATTGCATAAAATTTTCAGTTTTTTCATGAAAACAACTTCCCGGTCGATCTGCTCATTAACAAGCAGATGTACTGCGTGATAAGCTTCGGTCAGGACGTCTCCAAGGTCCGCTACGTGTTCACAACCAAGCATCCGGCTTTCGTAATAATGCTTGGCATTGTGGCTTCGAATGGCGAGGAGATACCTCCCGGTGTGCTTTGCGGCGGGTTTCAGGCTCACCGCAGCCGATTAGAGAAGACCGGGATTGGTTCGCACACTTTTCAGTCTCTGTCGTACTACTTAAGTATAATTCATGTGAGTATATAAATATAACTATTTTAATGTCTACAATTATTTTCTAAAATTAAGTAACATATGATTAAAGTTATTTTGTACAATTGTGCCAACTAACCCGGATATGGGGTTGGTTGGCACAATGTAAAATGAATGAATAAATCAATCAGTAGAAACAATTTGAACATATATTCCAACAACAAAATAAAACAAATCAATTTGCTAGCAACTAGTTTAACATTTGATTATTAAATTGAACACTAAATGTGATCCCCATTTCTCTCTCTCCTTCTTGAATCATCTGCTCCTTTTCTTTCTCATGGCTAATAAAGTTACCTTCATCCTACCATACTGGCTAACATCTCTCCTCAAAACTCCATCTCTCTCTCTCTCTCTTTCCCTCACACTCTTTCTCCAGTCCTCTAACCATTACTCCTTCTACCCCTTCAACATTCTCTCTAGTCAGTCACTTGCACAATTTTGAAATATGTAAACGCTGCTCTCCATTTCCGTGCATAGTTTATGTGCCCCCTTTTTACAGTCAATGCATTGTAGCTAAATTTCCCCTGGCGGACTGTTGTAAAACGGCTCTTGACATACCAGGCAAAAGTTCTCTTCATCTTCTGACTCAGATGAAGAGTGTGGCTACATGATGTATATTAGGTTATGCTAGGTTAGGTTTTGGAGCAAGGAACTGGAGCAAACTTCTCATCGAAAGTTTTTCCAATCAGTTATGGCTTCTGTGTTTACATTTTACGCTCTTTAACACACGAAAACAGTAGTTGTCAACCCTTTTTACCATATGGATGGGAACGCAAAAAACAACTGTCTCGAAAGATAATTTTGATTTTTGCAACCAAGTGTATTTTTTGCTATCCATCACTAAAATTGCATTCAGTAATAATAGTAATAATAATAATAAGGCGTATTTACATTTCAGAAACCTTTCAGGAGTGATAATGGTCAGAACATTTGTGAGAAAGACAGAGAGAGAGGAGGGAGAGACCTGAGGGGGAGGGGTTAGAGAGAGAGGTGTATCAATAGACATAGCTTGTTTGTTGTCTACAATATCGAGGTGCCATATAAATGGTCAGAGCTTCAACAGGCCAACTGTGACTAAATCTCCTACTTTCAGTCCACATTATTTTTAACTGTTTAATAAATCATTTTGTTACAACTTAACCTAATCTGCTGAGTGGTCCCGTTTCTTGTTTAGCTTCTAAGCCAGGTTGTAGCGCCCTCAACCTACTACACACAGACTCATAATGAATTTGTATAAAATTATGTTTAATTATATTTAATAGATACATACAATGCATGTTAAAATCAGATGTGTAACTACATGCTTATACCGGGGTCAGTTGGCACATGTGGCAACCAACCACAAAATGAATGTGCCAACCGACCCTGACCCACCCTTGTGATTAAGTGATATCAGCCAATTACCACCACTTATCAAAGACTTTCAATTTTTATATGAAAATGTAGTTGATACCTTTGTTATTAACTGAAAATAATATATTTCCAATATCTCTTTTCAAAACAGTTGTAATAACATTTGTTCATGAGAGCCATTTATTTACTTTTGTTACTAAAAACCTGATATTTTGCTCTCGCTGAGAAGTAAGTGACTTTCAAACATTTCAACACAATAGGTTAGGGCGGATCAAAATGACAATCATTTTAATGTCACATTTTTAAATCTGCCACCTCCAGGGGGCTATAAAATAGGGATGTGCCAACCAATCCCGGCCTCCTCTACGGGGACATATTGGTCACGAAAGTCCTACCTTGGGTGAGAAAGTTCACGTAGAAGGCGGACTACATCTTTCGACAGCCCATACGGCCAAGACCGTGCAAGATTGGGTGGGGTCGAACATAAACTTCGCCTACAGCTGGTAGGCGCATCTCGTGGGCAAGGCCTGCAAGGTCCGTCACAGAAACGTCAACTAGCTGAAATAATCCGTCACCCGCTTGTGGGCCAGCATAAGGAAGGATTTCGTCCGCAACGTGTGCGCGGCCTTCAGGTCTTGCCTGAAGCGTGTGCTTGCTGCCAAGGGCGGCCGCATTGATTAATAGTACAATTTAAGCACGTATTTATATGATAAAACAATAAAAACAAGTCTAACTGCATCAAAACTATTCTTGGGTCATTTGTTAAGAGCGTCGTAACGAGTGTAACGGGACTTTTGCAATACCCGGTAAAGACAAATAAATGCTTTACGTGATATATGTTTTGATATAAAATGTATCTGAACAATTACTTAAATATATCAACTATATTAATAAAAGATTATTGCCTAGAAATATAAAAAAAACTAAAGAACTACAGAGGTTACAGAATGAAGACTTTTAAAGACTTTGGGATACATTTTAGGTAATCTAGAGGAAGAAAAACATCTCATGGTAAAGAATAGCACCTAGGATTGTAACGATCTTAAATTTGTCTCTCCATTTCTCTACATAAACGGGTTCTGATCCTACGAATTTGATAAAAACGATGGAATTTCATTGATTTCATTGAAAAGAGGAAAAAAGATTTACACCAACAAATTTAGCTTATTCCTTTCTCTACCCGAAGAGTCAACCTTTCACACACTAGAAAGCACTGAATACAATTCTTTATATTTTTACACTGCAACGAGAAAATGAAAGTAATCTCAACAAATCATCGTAGCCTGGTACCCAAAACGTCACTAGATATATGAAGAAGATTTTTATAAAACCTTCGTGAAAGCACACGCTCCTACACAAACTAATAAACCGTATAAAATGGTTTGGGGAACTTTGAACTAAAGATTAGAGAAGAAAGAGGTGGTAATTAATTTGCAGTTAAATTTATACCAGATAAAGGAAAAAATTAAATGGAAGAGAGTTTACTAGAATTTACAAAGGAATTGAACTTTTACATTCAAAATTATTATTTTGCGAAAGAATTAGTAGCAGATGAACATGTATAAAACAAAATAAAATAATTAAATCAATTTTATGCTTTTGAGCTGAAATAGTTTTTTTCAAGAACATAATAGTTAATACCTCCTGTAGAATTATATTTAAATAAATCTATTATTGCATAGAAAATCAGTGAGAGAAGAGAAACAAAATTTATTTAGACTATGGAATGCTTGTAAATAGATATTATGAAAGTGTCATTTAGGATTGAAATTAGTAAGATTAATCTGAACCTGGTAAAAATATCGACCGAGAGAGTCGAGATGTTAAAATGATCATGGCAATCGACACCAGATATCTAATATTTTTTGCCATAAGTGAAGATGCTAATTCCCACAGAGAAAAAAAAAATTTTACATGTATTAAAAAATATGAAGATTTGTAAGAGTTTGGAGGACATAATGCATTGATAGAGCTTATCAACGCTGGTGTAAAACAAATTTTCGAATTTTATGCGCCATTTTGGCCAAACAGTTCTAGAAAAACTTTACAAATGGCTTGGTTTGACGCTTAACTTAGTTTTACTGCATTTTAAACGTTGTCACTGGGAATAACTCTCAAAATGCCAATCGCTTAGGCTTTTTCCAGCAAAAAATTTAAATAAACCTTCCGAAGAAAAGAGGAAATAGCTTTAGAACGAAATTATAGGAATATTTCAAACTGTTAAACAACCATTAAAAGAAGGTAATCAAATTTCCATTATATTTGGCAGAATAAAAGTCTTAATATGATCTAAATATTCAGTTTTTCCTATAAGATTTTTCAAAAGCGATTTTTATTATTTCTATTATAAACTTACTATTCTTTTGGTTTCATATCACACATGTACTCAGAGTTCGAATGCTTGTCTAAAATAGCAATTAAGTAGGTAAGGGAAGTGAATTTGACATTTTTTAAGTAAACATTTGGGCCGATTAAAATTCAAAATGTCTTATTTGAACGACTTGACCCGCAAATATTTGCCATGGCTGAACTACATCGTTACCTTGCCCATTCAGTAAACAAATATGAATAGAAAGTAGTTGATACAAGGATCTCGAATTTTGCCCAAAGCTGCTGAGGCTAATTCTCGAAGATTATTCAGGACTAAGAGGTTAGAACAAAATGGAATTAGATTAGCGAGTTATACTATAAGCAACCGTCAGAGTGGAAATCTCACTTGCACTATGCCAGGATAATAACGAAAAATGAAAACAAAGCTGGTACAATAGTATGTTAATCTGAAAATTTTTAAATCTCGATAATAACAAGGATATAGAAATTATCATGCCCACAAAGTTAGCTTCAGAGTGATTGAGTGATTTCTCTCTTTATCGAGCATCTAAACCGACGGTATTACTTGAAATGGATGGTGATAAGACTATTCAACCATATATTTAGAAGAAAATGCAGCATTTTAATTCAACTAATGTATAAGTGGTGACCAACGCCAAATGGAATGGTCGTATTAGGGATTCGAAAGGTTGGACAGAGAATTTCTTATTTCATTGTACCAACAAGGAAAGTTAGGCGGGAGTAAGGCCCTTGTCTGAGAGGACCCATAAAAACACGGGTAAAACGTAAAAATAACAAAATGAAAGCAAACAATTCCGGTTTATTGATGTTAATAACTACAAGGGCATTTGGAACAGTTGGGGACAGTTTATCTCTATATATACCTGAAAATTTGTCGGTGTGATTACTGGAATGAAATAGATATTCTCATTTAGATTTCACTTTGCTTCTTGAGTAACAATGATACAAATATGTAAACTAAATAGAGGCGAATAGAAAGCACAGGAAGGGTTAAGAGAATGAGGTGACAGACTGAAGTAGCGAAATTTATTAACCACATATGGTTAATTTGATTTTTTTGAGGGGGGAGGTGTTTTATAACTCAAACTTAAACCACACTAATAATATATGATGTAAAAGGGAAGAAAGATAAATAGTCCAAAGCAGCGTTTGAAACATACAAAAACAAACACGGATTCCACATATTCACACATGCAAAAAATATACTTGGCGTTAACAATACATTACTTGACCTTGAAATTGTCATATATAATAATAAATTGATAAGGAAAAATGATCAACAGTAAACAGTTTACTAAATTATTACATCAAGGATTATTCAACATTTGTTAATAAACGAGAACTCCCGACTCATCTTTAATTAAAATTGTCGCTCAGGAGTGGTACCAAAACATTTGAACTTTGATCGCTTCATTAGCATAAGTGTATGAAAATTACTTACGAATTAGTTGCATCTAAATATGTCAATTCAGTTTCTGAGTATCCGACTTGAGGTGTTTTAACGTTTTTTATTGATTAAGTAAAAATTGAATGAATGAAACGCAAAGCATATTAAGGCAACGGTTAGTCTTAAATAGATGAGTGATGTTTTATTACGAGAATATATAATAAAATGGTCATAAGTATACATTAACTGTACATATATAGTCATATTAATAGATATACTGCAATAGAGTTAATTCAATTATCGCATCGTCACTTCACTAATGATTTGATGTGTGAAGTATAAAAATTTAATTGTAATAGTAATTAGCTCAAAATACAATGAATAAAACGATTTTTTAAGCATTGTCACATTTTTTTCTATATCAAACACCGGTGATAGGGGCACGTTTGCTCAATCATACTTCTATGACGCTCACAAATTGAGGTGCATAGAGAACCCCACACATTCACTCTGACAATCCTCGGTGTAGAACACATTTTTGTTGAATAGTAACACTTCGATTTAAGGGAGATGGCTCTAAATACGGCTAAATCTAAATTTTTGTCTAATAAACGTCACTTCACTTTGAATTGAAAATCATAGTTGGATTAGGCCCTTGTTCTGATAGACTACAAGTGAAAGACACTAAGAAATGTAGCGCACGGGACGATGGAAGGAAACTGGCAATCTAAAGTGTCATTATTTGTTTTGCTTCACTCTGTTAAGGAAAAATCATAGATTAATATAAAATATCCAATAACCAGAGAGTTATAAGGAGTTAAAAATAAATTTGCCTTAAAAGCTCTTGCGAACCCTACCGAGGGAAAATATTCGGATCAATTTAAGATTAGGCACTTGAGGTGCCTCATCTTAAATTCATCGAAACGCAAGAACTTTTCTTGAATTAAATCAAATACAGTTGCTTAATTGTAAATATTTAGAAGCTCTCATAGTAGATCGTAAATTAAGTTAAATTTAGTTTACTAAAATTTTAATTTACTTAATTTTAGTTTACTAAGATAAAAATACTGGTGTTCACACACAAAACGTAGTCTTATTGGAATAAGCAGAAACAAAAAATTAAAACAGTGAAAGGTTGCAAACAAGATTTTCTACATACATATTTGTTTCAATTTATGGGGCCGGACAGGTTTTCGTCAAACTCATTTTGAAGTTTATGTACTCATATAACTGAAAAATATGATATTTAACTGATCTTTTAAATATTTTTCTATTCAATAAAACTTTCTTTAGTAATTTGGAATATTTTTCTTTTTCATTACAAGTCACCTTGTGAGTCATTAACAGAGCAACTTTAGGTGCCTAATCTTGAAATGAACAAAAAGCAGGTGCTTATTCTTGAATTGAAAGACTTTAGGTGCCTAATCTTAAATTTATACAAATATTCGGTAAGTGAGAAAGCATAGTAAATATATATTCTCCCACCTCTGGTCTGCAAAATATAGGGTTATGGATAAACGGAAAAAAACTAGTCATTTTGAAATTAGACTTTCTGAAAATCTAAACTAATGGTTAAATTTCTATAAATAGTTTTCGCTTAACAGTTTGAGGTAGCAAAGGTTTATCTGGTTGCTTTTTCCTTTGGGCAATAGCATTGCTGTTTGTACTAAGTAAGAAGCCATTTCAAGTATTTCACTACTTTGTAAGTGGAGAAGTCTCCTATTAGACGTGTTCAGCGGGTAACTAGCGAGAAGTGACCCAGCTCTCGCAAAATTGTTTCAGATATTTGATTTTTCTAATAAATGTATGTGCGAGGGAGTCAGGAGGTGGGGAAAGAGTTGAGGGTAAAAATTTACCATTAGGCTAATAAATGAAGAAGTATAACTTACCTATCTTCGAATGAAGGTCACGAACAAAATAAATCTATCTATAATGTTGCTTATCAATAGGAAAATGTAACATGACGAATGCGAAACGGGTAGCTTAAAGGCTTGCTGTTAACTAGGTCTCTATGCCATCACAATGATAAATCCCCAGACGTTTTGAGGGTTTTTCTTTTCTCGTAGTCAATTCTGTTATGTTTTGGTATCTAAATCATCATTCATAGTTATATTTATCCTATTAACGGAACTTCAATTAATAATAAAGAATAACTCCTGCTACAGTGAAATGCAGTAATGTATGTACGTCTTTTAAACTACAAGCTCTTGTGTATTTCTATTATTTGACTTGTAAATACATTCATATGTGTAAAATATAGGAAAAATATATGTGCTGATAATTCAAAGACAAAAAAAGATTGCGAAACTTATTGAAAGTGAAAAACTGTGAAACGCCGATGAAGCAAACTTGAGTATAATTTCGTAAAAGTTTACTTGCACACACGTATACTTAAATTATTAATATTATATTAACTAATGCAACTAAGTTAGCTATACTTTCATAAATTATTTATATTTTTTCAGGATATTTTATTACCCTTAAAATGTATTTTCGTTAATTTAATCAATAATGACTTGCAAATGTGAAGGTGAGCCATTCAAGAATATGGGGGGAAGCAAGATGATTTGCAAGGCCCAAACATTGCTGACGAGTGCAAGTTACATAACCCAGTTGGGAATTATTCTTAGAAATTATCATATAGTTTCATCATTTGTTTTTATTTGGTATTTTTTGAAGAGCAATATTAGTGTTTTCTTCTTTTTACTCCCCTATAATGTTTTTTTTGCGTTGGTTATAAGGTCTACTATAATTACCTTTTACATTTATACTTCTTCATTTTAAAGTTCCCGATTTATTTTACTTTATTTTCAGTTTAGTTTTCTTTTCTTACTTCAAAAGCAGCAGTTCTCTGTAGTATTTTATAAATTAGTGTTCTACATTTTCATTTTAGTTTCACATCAGTTTAGTTGATTAAAATGATTCAAAGTCATTGCAACTTACCCAAGTCCATGATGGTTAGGAGCACAAAAAGACTGGTCGCCAGTTCGAATTCAGCTCGTGACAAGCCAGTCGCTAGTTCACACGTCGCGGAGATGGGTGCAGTTTGAATTCAAATATAAGTCGCTGAGTTCCTGGTTTGAGCTTAAGTTAATTTAATTGTTTTACCCCTCAGGCATTTTTCAACAGAAAAGTTCGGGGTCAGGGCCAATAACTTACCGTCAAGTCGTAAATGAGCCTATAATCGGACGTTCGAAGGAAAGTAACTCATTCAAACTCTTCCTCAAACTCGTTGTCGAAAGGTTGGCCCAGTAGGTTCAGGAGATGAGCACACTACAGTCTCTACCTCTTCACTTTTACCAAATGGCTCCCTGGGCTGTAGATCTTCCATTTATTTATGTCCAACCCCCACTTTCGCGTTTACAAATAAAATAAAGAAAACACCTAACATAAGTCGTTCCTAAATATACTTATAAATGTGATGGTACCTACAAGCAATACACGCGTTTATTTAATTATTTGTACGGAAAAGTATATATATGAATATATATATATATGAGTTCAAAGAATTTAATACAATAAGGAGAACCTCTCTGTGCTTTGAATTTTGAAAAATAATGGTAAAATATTTTGCTTAAATTTCGGTGTCATTTTTGAGGGCACGGTTACTCTAGTACTTAAATATTAAACCTAATTTTGTCTAATTTATTAAAGATATAAGTACAGTTCTTTATCAAAAGTTTTTATCCCCTAAGTATTATATCGTTTTAAAATAACATAAATATTTGATTTCGATAAAAATAGTGGGTAAAACAAAGGTCCTGCAACGAAATGTGGGCAGTTTGCTTTCTTGTCCCTTCGACTCATTTGAGATTATTGAGTCGAGATTATCTGCCATACAATGGCTACTGGAAAAATCATACAGTACAATAATTGCAGTTCATCACATTTTTGCTGGGCAAATATGATCTCAAATTTAGTATTATTTTCGATTCTTTATTTTTACAGAAAAGTAGGAACGATTATTTTACAGTCATGTATTGGACTGATCAGTAGGAACTCCTAGTCGAGGCTTTTGCCCACCAGTTAGCTAACATAGACTAATAACGATGATCTTTTAAATTAGAATGACAGTTCTCTAATGAATAGGCAACAAATTGAATAACAAGATTTTTTTAGGAGTTTGAAAAGAATATTTATGACCCAAGACCAAACCAAGTAATTTTCGGGTGTAATATATAAAGAAATTCAGGTGAATTCACTACTTAGGTTCGCAAGACTGCCAATGATGGGACTAAATGTTGAATGATGAGTAGTTTATACGAAATATGCATCAAGTCAGCCAACAGGTGACTAAAGATAGGTCAAAATCTCGTGCGACGATCAATTTAGATTAATGAAGTTAAGGTGGGTGTTATTTTTAGCGCAGTGTCAGGTATCCAAATCGCACGGTCGTGGCAGATTGATATTAGTTTACCTAGTTAATTGGGCCACATATTCTGTTTCAATCGTGGACGAGGCTGCGTTAGCGGAAAATAAAATATACATAAAAAGAAGAATGACAATCGATGTCAGGTTTATTGTGCAGGGGAGAACCCTATTTTGGGAGGTCGGGGGAGACAAGGGGAGAGTTGCAGTACAGTGTTTTGGCCCAAAGCAGCGACAGAGGAATCTTTATGGCCAAAGTGAGGGAAACTCGTTCGCAGTTAAGGGAATGTAGATACGAGAATTTTGTCGGGAGATATGTGATGAAGAGTGTGGTGTATGGAAAAGTGTGCTTTAAGAAACCGCTAATCGAAGAGAGAGAGAGAGAGAGAGAGAGAGAGAGAGAGAGAGAGAGAGAGAGAGAGAGAGAGAGCGAACGGTGTTGTGATAGGCAGTATATGTGTGTGGTAAGGTATGTGATGAAACCGCCTGCGCTCAAACGTCATACCCAAGCACGCCACCAATAGGCGACGAGTTCGCTACGATTGCTAAAGATTTGTGCCCGTCTCACTGGGCTTGAACCCAATAGCAAAGGGGACGTTTTGAGCCGAAAGTAAGAAGAGATCTGTAGAGAAATTAGTGAAGGTATACGAAGTGAACATAATAGAAGATATATAGCAGCAGGTCCTCTTGCAGGTATTGGGGCTCAGATTTTATGCAACATGGGGCAGCGGTAGAGGATAGCGTCCCTCCAGGTTTCCGTTGTAGTATGGGCATTATATCCCTGCTGCCCCATCCACTCACTTACGTGGCAAAGGAGAAGATTTAAAAGAGCTACAAATGTTGTGACGAAGGCGAGTGTGTACCAGTTTCTCTTGGGGCGCTAGGTTTGGTAGGGCTTATTGCTCCTCCAGTTACCAGGATAACATATTATACAAGTCACTTTTAGATGGGGAAAATAAACCAAGTATTTGACGTAATTAAATGAAGAAAAAGAAGGAAAAACTATTAAGATATAAAATTTGGCAATTTCTATTCACTGACCAAAGACTAAGAAGTTTACTAAATCCAATACAGGAAGTTCGATTTAAAATTCCTCCCTCCCCTCTCCCTCAAAAAGATATAGCAGGGATTTTTATGTCCTAAGAATTCCCATTTATTTTTACAACTTTCCTTAAAACATCCATATCAAAATATATTCTTGAAGCACTATTTTTCATCTGTACTGAGCATGTTACTAGCATCATATATGCCTTTATATATGTTCTTGTTTACTTAACATACTGATTCTCTTCTATAAATTGCCATGATTAAAAATAAAAACTTCGAGAGAAAGGATTTTTTTCATTCACAACTACATGACTATTTTACAGCGTCAGGCTCCATCCTTCAGCTATACAAAGACAAAATAGTCCCTTAACACATCTTTTCTATACAAAATGTGAGGGAGAAGAGAGAATAACTTTAAAAAAGAAATAAAGAAACAATCACCAAAACAGAGAGGCAAGATTTTTATGGAGGGGCTGGCTCATCTTAGGGTTCAGGTAATAGCTATTCAGGATGTATTAAGGTAATATTTTAGAGATTTTGTACCGCTTAAGGATAGTGGGTGATGCCTCGAAACTCGTCCTGTACTTGTGACTAAAAAAGGTCAATCTCTCTCAAAGTTTTTATTCTTCAATAATTCACTGGTTAACAAAAATTATATCATGGATCTGGATCAAAATAGTCTGATTCTAGCGTAATTGTATGAGCTGAATTCAATAATGACTTTCGTATAGCTGTATCGGGCTTGTTTTTCCAGAATCAGCATATCTATATATTTGATGCACCATGTTATTTATACACTAATTTATATGTTCATTGGTTCCACTTATGCAATAATAATTTCCTAATTTATGCTTTTATGTTCGTTTCAGATTGCTGGGTAATGATAGTGCCGATCTACAACTGCCTAATTTCTAATTACTCTGAACTTAACAAACCATGGAATATGGCAATACGTGAACGGTGCTGATCGTTTTTGTTACATATGTGGCGCCTTCACTCCTGCTAACCTCAAGAAACCAATCACAAAAAGGTGTTCGACTGAACTACAAAAGTTACTTCAAATGTCCTTTGGGTGACCAAGACAAGAAATGGGCACCTCATATAGTTTGTAAGTCTTGTGTCAACCATCTGAGCGAGTGGATGTGCGGTAAGCGAAGCTCAAGAATGCCGTGTGCTGTACCAATGATATGGCTGAACCGAAATACCACAGCTGTGAGTGCTACTTCTGTCTCACAAACATAAAGAGAGTAACCATCAAAACACGAGGCAAGGTGCAGTACCCCAATATTGCGTCTGCACTCAGCCCAGCTATGCACATCACTGAACTCCCATTCCCAAATCCCTTGACTGAACAAGAACTGATGAGTGATTTCGATTCTAATTCTACCTCAAATGAAGACGACTACCAGGATGACTCTGAAAATACCAGGCCTAAACTCTTTATTCAAGAAGCGCTTCATGATCTCATCAGGGACCAAAGAAATGGCCGAAGTTCTGGGATCCAGACTAAAGCAGCGTAACCTGCTGGAAGCTGAAGTGCTTATTACATACTACAGTTCGTTACAAACATAGAGAGCTGTTTGCATTTTTTAAGATGGCTAACAACCTATGTTACTGTAAGGACGCAGTATCTCTAATGCAACTATTCTGCAAGTCTGAACCATACAAGTCAGATGATTGTAGGCTTTTTATGGACTCTGGAAAAGACTCTTTGAAAGGTATTCTTTTACACAATTGCAATCGGTTCCTTTCTGTTTCAATAGCACATGCAAGAAAGATGGCTGAATGGTATGAAACCAGGAAGATTTTGTTAGCTTCTATAGAGTACGAGAAACACCAGTGGAAGATATGTGTGGATCTCAAAGTCATCTGTTTACTATTGGGCCTTCAAAGTGGTTACAGAGAGCACATGCGCTTTTTGTATTTGTGGGACAGCAGAGCTGATGTAGAACACTATGTGAGACAGAAATGGCCGACAAGACTCAGAGAGGGTTCAACTGTGCTTACAATCCTCTTGTAGATGCAGAAAAGATATTTTTTCCTCCACTGCATCTAAAGTTTTGTTTGGCTAAAGATTTCGTCAATCTGGTTCTGGGTTTCGATACTTATGCCAGAAACTAGATAGTGTGGTTTTCGAAGCCACACTGGAGAAAATTTGAACCCACTGAAGAAAGCTTTATGGGAATCATTTCCCAATGTGTTAAAGCTTAAACCCGAAACTATCGTGTTGACAGATACAAAGAAAGCGTTACAACCATGCTGCAGAATTATCATGCATTGGGAGCAAGGATGTCCTTGAAATTGCATTTTTTCCACTCTCATATTGATTTCTTTTTCACAGATAACTTTGGAGACATTAGTGATGAGCATGGTGAAAGATTTCATCAATACATCGCCATAATTGAGAGCAGATATCAGGGAAAATTCAGTACTACTATGATGGGCAACTATTGCTGAACGCTGCAACTAGAAGAGAGCGAGCTGGACAAACGAAAAGGCAAAGTTCAGAAGCACTTTTAAACTTCATATTTTGTCAATTATAAAGGATTTGAACTTATGCTTTTTTGTACAATTTCAATGAGCTTATCTGTGAAGTTTTTAATATCATTATCTTGCATGAGACAATTAATGTCACCATATTTACTATTTTTCTGATTGTTTAAGTAAGTAGATCTGATAGTAGAATAAAACACTTAATCATACTCAACAATGTGAAATTAGTCATGCCAGTACAGTCACATAAGAGACAAGATAGTCTGTTTTAGATTAAATATCTGTTACACGACACAAGTGACGGAATATTGAATATTTGTACCTATTGATTTTTTATAAAATCTAGTCTGATGGAACAAAACAAATATCAGATTCAAATTCACCAATATGAAATTGTTGTGTGAGCATAAAATCATATGTGAACCATTTTGGCGGTTGGCCAATATAATAATCAGCGTGTACACGACGCTAATCCACTAATGAATTGGCATCTTTAAGCAAAGGGTAGAGAAAAATAGAGTAAATTCCCATTCCTGATTAGATATAAAAGAAAGTTCTAAGTTTGACCAAAATCAGAAAACGATCTCCTAAACACAGCTAATGTAAACTCTCGCCCAATGTACTTGCTTAGTAGTAGAAAGCTGAGTGGCAAAGACGACTAAATCCTTACGAACACAAATTTAATTTTCCAACTGAATCGGTCACCACTCCCCACTCTTTTCTCTTCTAGTAATTGCATTAAAGCCTCATTGCATTCATAGTAAGGTGTGTGAGATTTTAAAAGCGTGTGAAGTATATCTCTAGTATAAGGAAAATGATACAATTAACTTGAAAGCGGCGTGGTATGTTGAAAAGGTACAGTGCAAAGGAATTAACCCAACTCGAAATAATATGGAAGGAACATATTGTCAAAGGAAGAAGGTGTATATCCAAAAGAGAGATTGAGAGAAGAAAACATGAGACTTTTATTACCATTATATTATGTAGCAGCAGGGAAATGACCCTTAACAGAAGACTACTAGTCAGAGTGGAGAATTATAGGTCTAACTGAGCCCCTTTCCCCCCCCAATAAAAAATGTATTTTCAACAAACTAATGGGCTCAATCCCTACAGAATATATTTGTCAATATTACATAAAAATGTAAACCTTAAATAGGAAGTTACCTGAACATCCCTACTTGTTAAATCACTTTATTAAAAATTAGTTACCTGAAAACAGCGAATTTATCTACTTAATGTTATAAAAGTGTTTTTTTTTCCCTTATTTTTACCTTCTTTCCTGAGTGACAAATAATTATACGTTTCTTAATTCTAAAAGTTGCCGTCGTAACGCTATTCTCTATGCATTTCTAACCAATATATTTTCCCAAATGATTTTAAAATGTATATATGTCACTTATTGTCGTTAATATCTACTTATTATATTTACTTGTATCAATGTTTTAACGCATCTATCTTGGAGCTTTACTTTTGTAAACTGTATAATGAACATCATATGAAAATAATATAATAGGATATGTTAATCATTTATTTTCAAGAAAAAATCTCTAAATTCTACTTGCTTTTTTAATTCGAAATTTTAACTTTTCTTCCTAATATAAACAAAGTGAATAGGGAAATAAAAACGAATTACTTTATTTATTGGTGACACTCGAACGTACCCCAAGATCTTCTGAACTTTGTCACAAGCAACGAGTTGAATGAAATGGCTGTACAAAAATAATAGGTGTTTATGTGACTAGATATATAATGTTTAAAAATTCTACACTGCTGCTTGATCTATTTAGGAGAATTAACATTAAAAAGCCTTATACATTTTACATAATCCGTGAGAACAGTGAAATACGGGGCTCGTTGTGGTACATTTAAGATATTTTGGGAACTGTGTTGGCGGAATGATTAATTTCTTTGCTCTTAACTCCAACTTAAATAAACATTAAGTGAAAAATATTGTAGAAAGAATTTCTTTGTATTTTATTACCATGGCTTAGAGAATGGTTGTTTTCGATACACACATATAATTTAACTATCTTTGAACAGTTCTGACTGTGAATTTGTTGTTTTCAATGATTGAATTATTCACAACTGACAAAACCCATTGCAAGAGCGTTAAAATCTGAATAAAAATCCTCATATTCTATTCCTGGAAGATAAATACCTCCTTCATTAATAAATATCAGATAAGCAAATATAGACAACGTCGGATATTAAAAAAGTGATTTTTATTTAAAATAAAACGCTCTTCCGCATGTTTCTATATGTTTTGTTTTTCTATTCCTTTCAGTTTCTTCTGTAAAGGACGACAATATTTCATTCAAATAGAATAGTACTTAAATTTCCACTAAGATAAGCTCTTAAGAAGGATTCAGAAACCTTTAGTTATAACACGATCTTTACTAATATGCTAAGTAGCCCAAGGTCATCGGGCACCATTAATGAAGAAGCCTTAACACCACTTCCACATATGTATATAAGTTCATGGCCTTGAAACTCTCCAGATATATTTCTGCCGAGACGTGGGGCTGATCCTTAAATTGAGGGGCCAGTCAGCGTTATAATGGAAAGCCGTCGACCAAAGTTTGCTCATGAATTTGACAGCCAGCGAGGACGATTTGAGGGTTCCGTTATAAAATATTTGACATTGATAGATACCTTTTGAACGTCTTGTAAGATGGCACAGCAACATGGCAATGGGATAATTAAATAATATAAAGTAATACAGCTTAAGAAATACAGCATTTGTTTCTGCCAAAAATCTGGGCCTTGACGGTAATTTTATTAGTGGCTGTTTCGGGGGCCTCTCCCTCTTGTTAGCAGGAAAGTCCAAACAATGAAAGAATATAACAATATTGATATTTCTTATAGGATATTGAACAATCTTTACTGGGAATTTCCGGCGCGATTCATATATGGTTTATAGATCATTATCATTAATGTTTTACTGTTTTCAAAACAGTCGATAGCAAGATAGATACAGAGTTAAGTAGATAGATTCGTGTAGGCAGGTCATGATAGAGAAGCTATCACAGATTATATCAATCAAAAAATGAAAACTAATGCTTATTTTGCATGGCTTAATTCACCATATCTAATGTTTTGGATGATAGGGATTATGCCTAATTTTTAATGCGTTTTAATTCTAGTTATTCTGGTTTCAAGGGACTAGAGCATTGACTAACTAATGTCTTGTATTATAAAAAAATAGTAGTAAAAATTATTGAGATAGCTGGAATTGATCATAATATAACTAAGTGTAATTTATCTTTATCATTACGGCAAATTAAGGCGTTCAACCCCCCTACTCGCTGTCGCTGAAGGGATGCAAAAATTGTCGATCATTAGCTCATATACACATTATGTGAGTGCAACAAACTGGATGATGTGACGCAAATAAAGAAAATGTTCAGAATAAGTGTATTCAAACCATTTTAAATGTTGTCCAATATATTTGACAAGATGATATTTTTTTATTTGGGAACTCATCTGGCGACTGACAATTAGGGCAAAGGTCGCCGTAATCACACCACAGCCTACTACTAGACTAGATTAAAAAAAAATAACAAAGATAAAAAGGACAACGGCTAAGCACAGGCTAAACAAACAAAAACAAATAAAAGAAACGAAATCAAATGGACAACATGAAGGAAGCGTGCTCCGGCGTTGGCGGTAGGTCCGCTTTCCTACGACGCAGGAAAATGCGACCTACAAAATAAGTCAAATAAAGTGGAGGATGTCGGCCTTCTACAAAATGTTGTATAGTTACAAATCTGTATGCACAAACCAGTCCCAAGTAAAAGGGACAAAAGGTAGAGACCCCGCTTCTCCCAGTAACAGGACAGGTACCGTGCTCGTTGATTACACAGACTAGGACATTCCACAAAAATGTGCCGAACAGTCTTGGGGAAAATGAAATTGTCACAATAAGGCGCAGGCGAGTGCTCCATCAAATGGGGGTGCGTTCTGCGTGTGCGTCCAATTCGTTGAAGACAGAAAGCAACCTGAAGCCATCGTGGCATTGGAGGGTAGGTCCATGTGAAGAGTCGCGGTGCAATGACACGTAACTTTCAGTTCCCTTCGACCGTCTCCCACCTTCTTTGCCAAGCCACCCAGAGCCTGCCTCTATTCCGGCAATATAATTGGTGGGAGGAAGAGCGAAATGCTGGTCTGGTCGCCCAGCATCGCAGACTTTTTGGTTCCTTTGTCGATGCGCTCATTCCCCTCAGTTCATCAATGGCCAGGAACCCAGCAGAAGATAATCTCGAAATCCGCCCAGGTTCACCAAAACCGTGGCTTCACGAATATCGCAAACCAGGGGATGCGGAAATTCCAATGCCCCAAGAGCACTCAGGGCACATTGTGAGTCGCTAAAAATCACCATCCGGTCTCCGAACCGGGCACAGCGCGTTTTCCCCCTACAGAGCGGTGTATTGCAAGCAGCTCGGCCGTAACGACAGACGCAGTACCTGGCAGAGCTGTGCTGATTCAAATAGAGAGGATAGACCAGGGAAACCGACCTCCCTCTGGAACTTGGAGCGATCAGTATACACTGGTACGATTTCAATGTGTCTCGGATTGTGCTCACAAAAGGCCGAACGCAATACTTCCGTCGCTGTAGAAGCTTTTGAGGCAGAGGCGTTGCGAAAAATAGTCAAAGGTGGTACCTTCCATGGTGGCGTCCTGGGCAAAACCAGGGGCGCAAACTGCCCGAGAGCTATACCAAGCTCTCAAAGAAGTTTCCTAGCCAAAAATCCAAAGCGCTTGGGGTATGACTGGCATTTCTCGGTGGCATAGGCCCCGTCGATACCAGCTGCGGATACATTGAGAGCTGTTGGTGACTGAAGTAGGCGCCGAGCTTGCGCGTACAGGCAAATCATGCTGTGCCAGAAGGCTCCCGTTGGACAAATGGGTCACCTTTGGCTCTCTACCAGTCAGGCCAGCTAGTGCTCTTCTCGCATGTAACATATTGCCTTTGACCAAAATGCTTCTCTCATTGGAGCGAATAACCAGAAAGCGTTTGAAACCAACAGGCTCTAAAACGCCAGGTGCTATTTCAATGACGGGGCCCGACGTAATCAAACTTCCGCTCTGCGCACTTGCAACTTTAGTATTTGCCTGGGCCTCCCCACCTGGGTGAGCACTGTGGCCGAACATGCCGATATCAGTTTGGTCGCTTACCGAAACAGCAGCGGACTCATTCGTCTCAAGGGCTTCCGCGAAGAAAGAGGACCCCTTAGACTTTTTAGTCTTTTTCTTGTTTCTTTTCTTTTTAGTAGAGGCGTGTGGTGAATGAACCCGCTTCTCTCCTCCGTCAGGAGGAGCCTTTGAGCCAGATAGACCTGCGTCAGCAAAATCGTTCCCTGAGATGAAGAAGGTCTTGGCTGTCAAAGGGGCACCAGCTGGGGGAGGAAGTCCCTCCTCTCCTTGTGAGTCCTCGGGGAACCGAGCCGTCTGACTTGGCTCCGAGCCCGTGTTCGACCTTCAGGACCACTCTTTGCCCCAGTGGCAAGGCTGGGCGTGAGTTGATAGAGAGTGAAAGGAGAGAGAAAGGGTATGTTAGAAAGGTAAAGGTTGAGGTGAGGCATTTTGTTAAAAACCCACCAACCCAACGAAGCTCAAGGGTGAAGGGCAGTGTCGGAAGAACTGCTAGGCAAACAAGGCAATTAATTGCCTTAGGGCTAGTTAAAAATCCAGGCCACCTAAAATAAAGTAAAAAATATATATCATTTTACGTTTTGACCCCCAAAAAATGAATGGTAAAGAAGGTCGTAATCATTTAAAACATTTATTTACAGACAAAGAAGATCCATGCAACGTCTCGCTCTGTGTCAAAATACACTATATACAAAATATATTAAATCATTTAGTAGAACTTCAAATACAAATCATCCGCATTTATTGCTTGATAATATTTGTCTGGATTCTTCTGATAATATTAAGTTGCTTGATGTTGTTTTACACAGCTTACTTTTGAAACACATCTTCCTTCAGTTTCTTTCTCCATTGCTTAGAACACTGGTGTACTTAGAAAATGCAGGAAAACTTTGCTAATAATGATGCAGTTTTACGATCCTTCTTTGCTTTTACTTTGCCTAAATTTGAATATTGTTCTACTGTTTTGATGTCGGCTGCCGATTGTCATCTGAGATTTTTCAATAGAGCAATCAATAATATTAAATTTTTGTTGCCAAATCTAAATATTGACCTCTAGAAAGGTAAATTGGTCGGGTCATTATTTTTTTATTTAAAATTTTAAATGATAATGAACATCCACTCTATTCTGCTATGCCTTGAGCCTTTTACAGCAGCTCGATTCACACATCACTCTAATAACATTATTAATAGGAACCAAAAATCGTCTTCTGTTGTTAGTTGTGATACAACTCAATTTACTCGCTGTTTCATTCCTAATATTTGAAAGGAATGGAATGAACTGCCAGAAGAATGTGTATCAGCATCTGATATTGCATCGTTTAAATTTAAAGTAAATAGATTTATTGTTTAATCAATGATTTTGTTTTTAAATATTTTTAATATAGTTTTACTTTGTTCTAACATATTTTCTTTTAATATAGTTTCTATTTTTTTCTTTTCTTGCAGTATGTTTCCCTATGGGACCACCTTTGGTCTTGTAGGCAGGTCCTTTTCATTGGAAACTTCAGTATTTGTATAATAATAATAATAACATCAATTTATTTAGACTCTATGTATATGACTAGCGCTTAGTATCAAGAATTATTTTTAGTAATAAGTAATAGGCCTAATCATATTAAATCAATATTATTTAATAAATCATGTCTAGATCATGTTGAAGCCTAGTGCTAGTTTTGTTGTTGATTACTAATGCTTCTAGAAAGCTACATTACAAGTTGTAGGAAAATTGCATTTTCTATGCGGGCTCTTAGAATTAATGTATAGACGATATGGCAAGAGAGAAAATAGACGAAGTTCGTTGCTTATCTCGATGTCATGATAATGAAGCATATTGAACATTAGTATGAGTATTTTGTCTTATATTATGAGAGGTATCTATAGTTACATATCATTCTAATTTATGTGCATAGTTATTTCTCATATGTTAACTCAAGGTTTTAGGTAGTTTAATGATTACAAGAGTTGTAGTTTATTTTGCAAATACACAGTAAATATATTAAATTTAAACAATTACAGGAACTTAATTTATATTATAAGTGTAAAATTAAGTTAGATGTTCCTCTATGAGTAATAATTTCCGAAGAAAAATTTCTGGAATCCTGATCCTTAGTAACGGATAAGTGGAAGGATAATGAGCTATTCATTTTTGTGATTTTTGTAATACCCTAGGGATATTTTGACTTGCAAAGCTGTATTTTTCCCAGGGCATCAAAGGTATACTGGAAGTAGAGCCGGAAGCTGTGTAACCCTCAATAGCTCTGGAAGTCATACATTACATTATATTTATAAACCATTTAAAATAAAAGTATTTACTTCCATATGATCTACAATACATTTTATATCAGAATTTTCTCATTTTTTTTAATCAATTCGAAAAAGAATAACTTTTGTTTCATATACGAGTATCTAGATTGAAAGAGTGACGCACCTTTTTCTCTATCAGTGCTGCTACTGGTATGTAAAAGTTACTTACCAGTTGCTGTACTCAGGGCAGAAATTCGATTTGAACTATGTCTCCTCTAAATATTTTATGAATATATTATAATTATTTTATTGATAGTAATATCATAAGTAAGTCAGTCACTATTGATTAAGCTACCTTCTTTCTACTTTTAGGAACGGCTATGTCCAAACTCAAAGATAGTTGAGAGCGAGCAAAGGAGTTGGAAAAGAAGAAGCACAATGAAGAAAAGCAACTCAAAAAGATACCTAAATTAACTTCATATTTTAATGTCAGTAAGAAAGATGCTACTGGTTCTACTGATATTGGTGTTTGGCCTATATCATGAGTGGACAGAAACCACATGGGGTTTACCTTTCGAAGCTGGACCATATGACGCTGTCGAAGGCTGGGCTAACACCGCTTCAGTAACAATTCCGACTGATGTTGGAGTTTGTGATGACATAACAAACCATTTATGTGAAATTTTCATTAGACTAGAGTAAACCATTTTCGAACTTAAAAACACAGCGGGAATTCTGTGGTGTGCATAGTTTCTTAAATTCCACTGCCTTCAAACAGATTTGGCCGAATGGGGAGGATGTTTATCTTGACTGGTTTATGTATTTTCCAGCCAAAGCTTGTGTCTTCTCCTTTCCTTGCATTCTGTCTCTGCCTGACTGTGTACAGCTCTCTGAGCAAGGATTCACAGATTCAAACAATATGTTCAAAGCACAACGAGACAGTTCTGACATTATGAGAGCGCTATGTTGATGCTGGGTGAGTTGATGAGAGGTTACATCAAAATATACTAGAGCAGACTAACTACTGGAAAAAAACATCTGTCACGCTGTGTTGAAACAATCATTTTTCTCTTGTGAAAGAGGTCTGACCCTTCGAGATAATAACAAAATATTTGGCTCTAAAGACAAAGGCAATTAGCTGGGCATGTAAGAGCTTATTTGGCAGTTTGATCCCTTCTTGTCACGTCATTTTAGTGTCCATGCCAAAGGCGGACGTAGGCACACATCTTTATTGTTAAAAGCTATTTGCGAAGAACTAATTACTATGATGGATAGCCAGTTCTTAGTATCATCAAGGATAAGATTGCCAAGTCACGATACTTTTTATTTTTTGTGGATTCTACTCCAGATATTACACATTCTGACCAGTTAACCATCATTCTGTGTTACGTAAATATGGTCTATCACCAAAGAGTGGAGCGTTTCTTGACTCTCATACCAATCTCAAGTCACACACCAGAAAAACTATCGTACAATCTGCTTCAAAACTTACGGAATCAGGCAATCAACTTTGATAATGCTAGTAATATGTCTAGTAAATATACTGGCACGCAGCAAATCTTAAAAAAACAAGAACAGTTTAGCGGATTATATTCCTTGTGCAGATCACTCTTTAAATTTAATTGGACAGGCAGCTGTGGATTGTTGCGTTGAAGCAGGTTTTTGGTTTCAATTCCTGGGGAGCTTGTATTCATTCCTTGTTGCATCAACACATCGTTGGCATATCTTGTTAAGCCACGTTAAAAAAAACCTAAATTCCTAGTTCCGAAAGACCCATCAGATACACGGATAGGTGAATATGGTGAGGAATGAACCCACTTCTCTCCACCACCGGAAGGAGACATTATTTCGGATGGATCGGCTTCAGCTCAATCCTTCTCCGGGATGGAGAAGGTCTTACCTGTCAGAGGCGCGCGAGACAGGGAAGGAGATCCCTTTTCTCTTTGTGAGTCGTTGGAGGCTCAGGCCGTCGGTAGATAACCTTGCAGGGGAGCGGAGTAAGATTTGGTGCCACAGAGCCCATTAGAGGTATTCTCTCTCTCTCTCATAGTAAGTATCTGGCCAGAGCGGTTCCTCGATTTCCCCCATCCTCCCTGACCCATAGGGGGGAGGAAGCCGCACTTGGAAGCGGATCTCAATGCGCTTTCTCACTCTTGCTTACAGTTGTCACCATGTTTAGATTGAAGAAAATAAAATGGGGCCTATGGCAAGTAGATACTATGACCTCCCTATGAGTGGGGAAGTTAAGAAAAAAACTCCATAGGAAAAATAATTCCAGAATATGATCATTTACACAAATAATCAGTCCCAGTTCAACGTTGATGGGCCTTGTCATCCCGGCCCGCTACTCAGGCGAAAGTGTCCTGCAGCTTTGACCATAAAGGATGGTGTCGGCGTAGCCACCTTACATGTGTACTGGAGGGGAGTGAGTAGAGTCGACAGTTCAGAGTCAACCAGTATCTAATACTTGGCATAACCAGCGGGTTTTCAGCCCTGACAGCACGCAGAGACCTCACAGTATACACTGCCACTTGACTAAGTAGGGACAGGAGTAGGAGGGTATATAAAAAAGAGAAGTAGAGATAGGCGGCGCTACTAACGATTAGGGTGGGTGATCACCTATTATTATCATACCCTAGCATTAGGTGATCCCAGGATGGCATACCGTCTTCCAAGGCACCATGGCTACCGGACTGAACTCTGCCCAGGAGGAATCACTCCTTCTGGTGCAAAGTGCGGGGAGAAAACGTTGTGTGGAACGCCGTGATAATAATAATAATTAATACTCATAATAAATAATATTAAATAATAATAAATAATATTAATAACTTATACTAGTAATAACTAATGCTTATCATAATATTTACATAATAATAATAAATAATGATAATAGCATACGAATAATAATTAATACTAATCATAATAATTAATTAATATATAAAATATATATATATATATATATAATACTAATAACAAATAATATAAAAATCATAAATAATAATCAGAATGATAATAAGTACTGAGTAGGGGCAAGGGAAAAGCGCCCTAGCACCATATCAGGAAGATTCAGAGTTCAAGGCAACCGAGTGGCGGGGCCTTCCTATTTTGGACTGAGGTAGGGGGGAAGTCCGGCTCATCCAGGTACCTAGTGTAACAGGCTACACAGGGTTCACTCTCTGCGGGGACGGAGAGAGAGTGATAAAAAATGACAGAGAGAGAGAGAGAGAGAGAGAGAGAGAGAAAAGCAAAAGGAGAGGTAGATAAAGAGAGAATGAGATAAAGATAGATAAGAAGAGAGAGAGAATGGCAGTGAGAGCAAGAGGGAAACAATGAAAGAATAAGAAAATGTGGGAGGAAGAGAGAGAGAGAGAGAGAGGAAGAGGTGGATAGATAAATAGGTGGATATAGCGGGAAAGAATGAAAGAGAAAGAAAGAGAGAATAAGAAAATGAGAGAAGATAGAGAGAGAAAGAGAGAGAGAAAGACCTAAAGAAACAAGGACCAGCAAAGACCCTAACATCCGCTCAAGGCCAGTCCGCCTACAGAAGATGTTAACTAACACTTTCTAACGTTAGTGTATCATGCTTTTTACATGCTATTTTAGTGGTTTGTTTTAACTATTTCAACTCTACGGTACACACTTATCTACATGTGTATCAGTTGATATTCTTTACCTCATGCCTCTTCAAATTATTTCAATTCTATTGTACACACTTATATACATGTGTACCCTTGAGATGCAGGTTCAGCTATCCCTCAAATACATGAACACGCTTCTTCGAAAAAGGAGGAGGGGGGTTGATAGGACACTACTCTCTTCTGGTGATGAAACTAATATCGGTATACAACAGACAGAAAAAGAAAAGGGGAATTCACATCCACTCCATGCAGGTAAGCGTCGCTGGCATATTTTTATTGCTCATTTCCTTTCATTTCATTCCCAACTCCTTATTTCTTCTGACGTTTTCTTCTATGCTCCTTCTACGTTATATTTACACTATTGAAGTACTCATCAAGTCGGTTTTTGAATATATTATCTGACGTGCTTTCTACTACACGGTTCGGCAGACTATTCCACGTTTGCGTGATTTTAAACGTGAAGTAATTTTGAGCTATAGTAGAGTTAAATCGCTTGTTCACTAATTTTACACCATTTTGGCTTGTGTTGGCCCTTTCGTCCAGCTCGAGCAATAGTCTCTAATCAATGTTACAGAGAGAGAGAGAGAGAGAGGGGTAGAGCGAGAAGAGTAGTGGAGAGGGAGATGGAGAGGGCGGAGAGAGAGAAAGAGGGAAAGCGAGAGGAGTGGAGACGGGGATGGAGAGGGAGAGGGCGGAGAGAGAAGGAGAGGGAAAGCGAGAGGGAAGGAGAGAGAGAGATAGATAGAGAGAAAAAGAGAGAGAGAGAGAGAAAGAAAGAGAGAGACCTAGTGTGGGGGGGGGGGAATGAGAAACACATTCAAAGAATGTTCTAATTCCCCTTTCGAGATACATGATGCATGCTTCACATATGTGCAAATTATGTGCTTGCGTCCTGCATCATTTCATATAGATTTGATGAGCTTGCAAACCGCACCCATGATTTACATTTGCTCCGTTGCTGTTCCCCTTCCGCATTGGTTTGCAGTGTTCCTCGCTCTCTCCTCACTTTTTATTCATTTCCTTAGTAATTTTAGCCTGCTTCAATGCCTAATTAGTGAATCTTCCATTTAGACCTGTTGAAAGCATCTTCTACCCTATATCATAATTGCTGGCTTGCATCGGACTTTTATTCGTCACGAGACTTATCTGCTTCTTTCTCTCTGATAGCCATCTTCCAGTCTACTCCTCTCTCTTATAATTAATAAAGCAGTAAATTTAGATTCCCTTCATCCTATCATAATATTGAAAAAATTTTTCCATATATTTCTAGGATGGGCTTTAATAAACATAACCCTCGTGCACTTTTCAAGCTTTTCACTGGCAGTTCGTCTCCTACGCTATGCCAAACTCCCCCTTCTATCCCCATCCGACTTCTCTGCCTTTGCTTCTGAAAAGTTAGTTACTATTTGATCTGGTATTTTGCCTACGTCTGCCCGCTTCAAACACTTATTCCTCCTACCTCACTTCCGTCACCGCAGTCTGCCTTGAAGAGCTTGCCTAAATTTACACTCATCGAAAAAAAACCTGCTTTCCGTTTCATACTTTCCCACCTAGTCTCTATCTCTAGTTCATACCAGTCCTCCTACCAAACCTACTGGGTTTCTTCGACACCTCCCTGTCGCTAAGTGAGGTGCTTTCTGACTTTAAACAGGATTTAATTCGTTCGATCTCAAATATTTTTTTTCTCTAAAAATCCTTTAAACTCGTCCTATATCTCAACTTCCGTTCCTATCCAAGGCTCTTGAAAGGATAGTAGCTGTCAGCATCACTGAACACATGTCCTCCTCCAACATTGGCGAAACCTTCCAGTCCGACTTCAAGGCAAGTCACAGCGCAGAATCAGCCCTCCTACATGTGACTGACCGACTCCGCAACGAGGCAGACGCTGGGACACCTTAAATTCTGGTGCTTCTCTATACGAACATATCTACAAACATAGGTATGTTCGTATATTTGTTAACATGTAGATAATCCTATATATAAAGCTCTGTCTTCAAATCCTAAGTTCCAAATGTCAGCCTTTGAAAATGATATAGCTGCGCATCTAAACGCGTCAGGCCAATAAAAATTTTGTTTTGCTGAGTGAACTAGATTATTGCCATCGTTCGTTACTACTTTTCTAATAAATCTTTGCAAAGTTATCTACGGGTTAACTCACGACCAAAAGCGGAATATAACACAAATTGAGGGACTCGAAAAGAAAAAATAACCCTAAATTCGCAGTCGCCTTCAATAATATATATATATATATATATATATATATATATATATATATATATATATATATATATATATATATATGTATATATATATATATGTATATATATATATAGATATATATATATATATATATATATATATATATATATATATATATATATATAGAGAGAGAGAGAGAGAGAGAGAGAGAGAGAGAGAGAGAGAGAGAGAGAGAGAAAGAGAGAGAGAGAGAGAGAGAGGGAGAGAAAAGAGCGAAAATGTCTCTATGTGTTTTTGAGAAAATGTGTTTGGTTGAGTGTCTGTCTTTGCGAGAGAGAGAGAGAGAGAGAGAGAGAGAGAGTCACAAGGAGTCGCAAGGAAACTAAGTACCCTAGTAGATCTTACAGTCCATACAAAGAGAGTACCTTTGGACTAACAGCTGAGCAGGCCTAGTTCTCGAAAGTGTCAATTGACACCCTCGAGGAACACACGAACAACGGTTTATGTGCCCAATCGGTGATTTTTCAAGACTTTCTCTAGTCTGGACTTGAATGGTTCAACAGAATTGCTGCTGACAACTTCCACTGGAAGTGCTTTCCAAGTACCACAGATGCTACATGTGAAAAACTTCCCACAAAGATCGCGGTGGTAACGCTTCAGTTTGTAGTCGTGATTTCAGGTTCTGTTCTCCCTTAGCTGGAAAATATCCCTGTAGTCGACATTGGCGAAGCCTCGAAGTATTTTAAACACCTTAATAAGCTGACCAGGCAGCCTAAGGGTCTCCAACGAGAACAAATCTAATTTCCGTAACTTATCTTTGAAACTTTTGTGTCTGATAGACGTAATCAGTTTGGTTGCCCTGACTTGCACACGTTCCAATCACGGAATATCCTTTCGTAACGAAGGACTCCAAAATTGTACGGCGTATTCCAAATGTGATCGGACAAGAGAGTTGAACAAACATAGTACTATCTCCTTGTTCCGATATCCAGTACATATTTCTCCGCCTCAATGCACTGTTTCGAGAACTTGAGTTCACTAGTGATAGTTACACCCTAGTCCTTCTCGGTACCAGTGCATTAAAGAACGGTGCCCTTAAGGATATACGGTGATATGGGGTTTCGGTGGCCGATATTCATCCCTTTGCATTTGTTCACGTTAAAAGGCATTTGCTACGTGTTCGAGCACTCCTCAATCTTCCGGAGATCTTCTTGTAGGCGGGCAGTATTTCCTTCCTTTGCAACTTTTATACCAAGCTTGGTATCGTCGGCAAATTTAGAAATCTTCGCAACTATGTAACCATCCGCGTCGTTAACATAGATGATGAAAAGTAGTGGTCCCAGGATAGAACCTTGAGTAACACCGCTAGTAACGGGCACCCACTTAGAAGCCTGTCCATTTAACACCACCCGTTGCCGCTTCCCTTTTAGCTAGTTCTCTATCCAACTTGCTACATTTCCGTCTATGCCCAGCGCAAGCACTTTGCGGAGGAGGCAGCGGTGTGGTACCTTATCAAAGGCTTTTTGAAAGACTAAGTACACAACATCCACCGCTTTATCCCGGTCGTTTTCACTGAAAACGAAATGGAAGAATTCCACAAGGTTCGTTAGACATGACTGGTGCCTTCGGAAGCCGTGCTGGGAACTCTTTAATAGCAGGTTTGACTCCAAATAAGACGATAATTTGTGCACCATGATGCTTTCCATGAGTTTACCAATTATCAAAGTTAAACTAATAGGTTGATAGTTCGACGGTTGGTTAGGCTCTCCTTTCTTGAAGATAGGAGTCACCTCTGCCTCATGCCAGACTCGAGGAACGCATCCTGTCCGGATTGACATGTTGAAGATTGTGCCCAGATGTCGTAACACCTCATCACGCACTTCTTTCAACACTTTAGGTAGAAACCCGTCCGAGCCAGGGGACTTATTCGTCTTTAGGTCGGTGATTTTTTCCTCTACTTCGCTTTGGGTGAAGCCCACTTTCACCAGCTTCTTACGCAAGTAAGAATCCGTGGACTGGTGGATAGGACCACACTCTTCAGTGAACACTGAATAGAAGAAGTCGTTCAGGAGGTTTGCATTTTCTTCATCTGACTACTTTAATGCCCTCTCCTCATTCATCAAAAGATGAATCGTTCGACGGATTGGTTTAAGGCTATTTACATATCCAAAGAACTCATTGGGATTCTCTTTGCAGAGTCTCACCACTTGAAGCTCCTCAGCACGTTTTTTCCGCCCTTATGCTTGACTTCACTCTCCTAGCTAGCCTCCGGTAGTCAGTTCTCTTCTTCCTCAGCAGTTGACCAATTTCTCGATTAAACCACCTTGGTTGAACGGAAGACTGACGTAGGCTTTTTACAGGGATAAATTGAGTTTAAAGATTCATGAATGTAGTTTTGAAACTATTGCATGTCTTCAACATTATTACAACGTTCCAGCCTCACAACAGCCAATCTTGCACGGGTCCTGCAAAGTCTGCTCTTCTCATATCACGTTTCCTCTATTCACTAGTCGCAGACTCTACCTTAGGAACTTTGACTATAAATCTAACTACTCGGTGGTCACTGCCACCGAGTTCCTCGCCTACAGAGAGATCCTCAACGATGTCGTCCTCAAAGGTGAAAACCAAATCGAGAACATTTTCGCCTCTAGTCGGCTGTCTCACCCATTGAGTCAGTAACTCGTTTTTCGCAAACTCCCGGAGCAGCGCGTTCTCGGACCGGGGTTTTCTGGTTTGCCAGTCAACTTCGGTGTTAAAATCTCCCATGACGATACACACTCTGTCTTCAACAAGTTCACCCAGCAGTCGGTACAGATCCCTGTCCTTTTCAACGAGTTGGGCAGGCGGTCTGTAAAGCAGCAGGATCCTGTATCTGGCGGCACCTATATCTAGGTTGACACCTAGTAGTTAATGGTCGGATACGATGTTGCACTTCGTCGAATTGAGTTTATCCTTGACATAAAACATAATACAGAGAGAGAGAGAGAAAGAGAGAGAGAGAGTCACAAGAAGTCACAAGGAATTGTAGTACCTCAAAGAACATTACTGATCATACCGTGGAAGAACTATTTGGGAAAGCCCTAACCTATAGCATAAGAGAAAGTATAGCATAGATGAAGGCTCTCCCCGCCCCCCTTTCCCACCCGCATTTGTAGGCCAGAAATCTAAAACCATACCTGAATGTGCTGAAAAAAAAACACAAACAGGAAATATTTAGAAAAAAGTTGAAAGCTATACACTTTACAGATCTATAATCTATACTAAGGTAGTACCATCTAGGTTAGAGTGTGGATTATCTTGTCAAGTCGATATTTGAACTGTTTGACTGACAAACTGTTCACCACTTCTGGCGGTAGATGGTTCCACGTTCAGCAGATTTTGTACGAGAAGAAGTTTCCGCAAATGCTAGTATGGAATTGCGATAATTCCAGTTTGCAACCGTAGTTACTTGTAGCATTTACGTTTAACGTGAACAGCCTCCTGTTATCTACGTTTTAAACTCATCGCATTATTTTAAAAGTTTCAATCAGCTAGCCTCTTAACCGGCGCAGCTCGAAGGAGAAAATGCCCACTTCTCGTAGCCTATGCTGATAACTTTTATGCCTAAGGGATCGGATCAATTTTGTGGCCTTGACCTGTACCCTTTCTAGCCGTTCAATATCCTTCCTCAATTGGGCACCAGAAGTGTACGGCGTATTCAAGGTGTGATCGGATTAGAGAGTTGTACAAGGATGAAACAATCTGCTTATTTCGGAAGCGAAAATGCGTCTTTATGTACCCCAGCATTTGCTGGGCATTCTTTTCCCCTTAGAGGCACTGCTTGGAGAACTTTAGATCACTGCTAATTAGTACACCTAAATCTTTCTCAAGGTCAGTGGTATCTAGTTGTTGGCCTAGCAAGGAGTAGTTTTCCCGAGGGTTAGCATGGCCGATGTGCAATACCTTTCAATTGTCAAGGTTAAATGGCATCTGCCACCTTTCTGACCACTTACCTATCATAAGAAGGCTATTTTTCAGGCGTTCCACTCCTTCTCGCTAGCTCACACTAACTCCTAGCTTGCTATCGTCGGCAAACTTGGCTATCCAGCATATTAGTCCTTCGTTTATATTATTGATGTAGACGATGAACAATAGAGGCCCAGGCACTGAGCCCTGGGGCACCCTGCTACTGACTGGCATCCATTACGAGGCTATCCTGTTGATCTTTACTCGTTGCCTCCGTCCCGAGAGCCAGTTTTCTATCCATTCGGCTACATTGCCACTAATGCAAAGGGCGCAAACTTTATTTATTAACTTGCGGTGTGATACCTTATCGAAGGCTTTTTGAAAGTCTAAGTATAAGATATTCACAGCTCGACTAGGATCATACTCAAAATACCGTGGAAAATTTCTAGTAAATTAGTGATACATGAACGCTTCTTTCGAAATCCGTGCTGGAAATCCAAGATAAGATTGTGCGACTCTAAGTATTGCACTATACGGTCTGCGATTATTCCCTGGAGTAGTTTGCCTACGATTGATGTCAGACTAATAGGCCGGTATGCCCCCTTGTCGTGGGAAGAGAGCCTGCGCGTACCATAGAGTTTCCCAGCTATGTCGTCGGGGGTACTTTTTGTGGTACCCCGGTTAGGGTTACCCTTGTCGAACTCGTCTGAAATGAGGTTCCAGACAAAGTGTGTCCATCTCTAAATCGTGCATCCTGTGCTATTATAGGCTTTTTCTCTCCCTGTGACAATTCTTTAAAAAAAAAAAACACAAAACCCTACGACTTCCTACTAGCTCGCCTCTTTTCCCTTTATCTAATGTTTAGGGACCTGACGGCTACCTCATTCATCAGAAGGGAGGCTTTGAAGCCTCTAAAAACGAAGCCACTCGACGTTCACTGATTGCGAGAGACTGGAACTAGAGGGGTCCTAGGCGCTGGGGCACGATTAATAGGATCAGGGTAAGTGCCCCGATAATTCCTTGCCTAGCGTGTAATTATTGACCATTCCCAGTGACCTTTAAGTGATGCCTCTGGTAATAACGGTCCGAGGTTTCGGACCTTGTTTCCAGGTTGGCTGCTAGGCCAATAAAAAGTCTTGGGTCGAGTCTTTTGTTGTGGCGTGATATCCCTTTAACGATATACTGAGATCCTGGCCGCCGTGAAGGGAACTAGTAGGATTTAGTACGGGACATATTCCGCTGTTCATCCGGTGCGAAATCGATGGTCCTTTGGAGTCCGTCAGTGCTGCTTGGTTAGGAGCCCCGGCACGCCGAGCTCGAACGACTCGGTCGGATTAACAGCAGCACATGAAACCTGTCTTTTGAAAGATCTGAAAAGCCTCCGATCGATAAGCGAGAGCCACTCCCGCGAGCCGAACTCGCCAACCCCCCTTTTTTAATTATTGATTGGTCGCAAAGTGTTATCGTGATATAAAGTGTTCAAAATAACCGGAAAGAAAAGACTAGGTGCTCTCAAGTATATTTGTGCGATTTGCCAGAAAGATAAGGGGTGAATTGACTTTCCGGATGGGTGTTTTTCGAAATGCCATCCGGTCAGTACCTGCACCGATTGTATTTTGAAAAGCCAAGTTGAAAAATTGAAAGAACTATGTAGAGCATCCGAGGAAAGGTCTAGGAAGCTGGAGATGAGACTGTAGAGCCTGAAACAAGAACATGCCCGTCAGATTCGCGGGCTAGAGGACAGAATCGCAGAGCTAACCACAGGTGAGTCAGCTTAATCCTTGCATGAGCCACCAGCTGCCGTAGGTCGTTCCGCTGATCAACCTCTTGCTTCTGTATTAAACACTGATTCTGCAGGGATACCAGGAGTGCTTAGGCCGCATAATACAGGAATGGCTCAACCAGTCAAGAAAAAGAAAAGAAAGAGGAAGGGAAAGAAGAAAGAAGAAGAGAAAGTAAAACAGAAGAAAAACCAAGGGAAGATGGGTGAAAAAAGACGAAGAAGAAGAAGAAGAAGAAGAAGAAGAAGAAAAAGAAGACCAATGTGGAGAAAAAAGAGGAAACAGAGAAGTCGCCTCCGAAAGGGAAAGACTCTGTCCTCTGCAACCAAATGTGCGAGGGTTATCCTTATCTGTGATTCTCAATCAAGGGATCTGCAACCCATGCTAGCGGTCCGACTTCGCACCAGTGTGAGGGTAGGCTGCCTCCCAAGACTTGGGAACCACAAGCTAAGGGTAGAGGCTGAGAAATCTAGGATTTCTGATAGTTCAGTTATTGCCCTGATGGTAAGTGGCAACGACCCCTAACTTAGAGAAAGTAGGGTAGGCCCTACAGGCGAGATCCTCCATATGGTCATGGGGTGCTGTGGATGACTGTGGGTTGAAAACTAGCAGACGTGTCGTTGTCGGTATGCTCCCAAGAAGAGGTGCAAGCCGGATCGCTCACTGGAGGAACGTCTCATTGAACCGGCGACTAGCAGATTTATGTACGGCGGAGGGTTTTTTTTGTCAACCCCTACCGCATCTTTTATGTTAGGAACGCAGATTTTTAATTTATCGTTAGAGAGTGGAATTGTTCCTCAAGATTGGAAGCTAGCAAATGTAACGCCTATATTTAAAAGAGGTTGTAAAGAACTAGCTAGTAATTATCGCCCAATAAGTTTAACTTCACTAGTTGTAAAAGTTCCCGAAACTTGTATTGCAGAAGAAATACTTTAGCATTTAGAAAAGAATAAATTATTAAATGATTCACAGCACGGATTTAGAAAATATAGGTCATGCCTCACAAATTTATTATATTTTTTCTACTTTGTTAATAGAGAATATGACAGTACCAGATAAGCCGATATTCTGTATTTAGATTTTCAAAGGGCATTCGATTAAGTACCGCATAAAAAATTGATGTCTATAGTAAGAGCCTTAGGAATAGAAGCAGAAGTAGCAAAATGGATTGAAAATTGGCTCACTGATTGTAAACAGAGAGTAGTCATTAACAGACACGAGTCAGAATGGACTCCAGTGAGGAGTGGAGTTCTACAAGCTTCAGTTCTTGGACCTTTGCTTTTCATTACATATATATGTTGATGATGTAGATGATGACCTGCTGTCAAAAAGTTCTAAATTTGCAGATGATTTCAAATTAGGAAAAGGAATAATAACTAAGGCGGATGTTTTAGAATTTCAGAAGGATATTAACAAAATAGCACAGTTGTACACAAATTGGGAACTGCCCCTAAATTTAGACAAGTGTAAATAAAGTAATGCATGTAGGTTATAAAAACCCAAGAGCAGAATATAAAATTTCTTATCGAAATATTACCGTAACTGACAATGAAAAAGATCTTGGAGTCTATATATCTAATGATCTCAAGTTTTCTCAGCAGTGTATCGAAGTGGAAAAGAAAGCAATGAAGCTTATTGGATATATCCAACGTTAATTTAGTTTTTTAAATAAAGCTACAATTTTAAATATGCACAATGCCTTGGTAAGACACAATTAGAATAATACGCTCAGGTCTGGTTACCATACTTACGAAAGGATATTGACAGATTGGAGAAAGTACAAGCAAGAGCCACAAAATTTATACCAGAATTACGAAATTATAACTATGAGAAAAGACTAGAAAAACTAAATTTATTGGCACTAGAAACAAGAAGTTTGATAATTCATTAATAAAAGTATTGAAAATCATGAAAGGAATAGATAATGTAGACTATTCTAATTGATTCGAGCTTAACACAAATTATACCCGAAATAATAGCATAAAAATCGTTGTGAAATATTTTCGAACAAATTTATGTGGGAACATTTTTTCCTAGAAAATTGTAAAATTTTGAAAACAGTTGCCCAAAGAAGTGGTGTCCAGCAGGTTCTGTTGACACTTTTAAAACTAGACTGGACAAAATAATGATAAACTTTAGATAAAAAGTGACAAGACATTGTATGTTGATAAAACCGATGAAAAAAAAGCATGTTCTAAGTTTAGATGAGTAGGACATAATAACTATTGCGGTTTTTAATTTGATTCTGCATCTATATAAACTTGTAAATACGTTTCTGTCATGTTTTACTAATACAAATATTCCTGGATATGTATATGAAAAATTATATTTCAAAATATCTGACAAAGAGCTTTGCATCTGCAAGCAGTAGGATCAGTGTCCAATAACACAGTATAAAGTTTTTTAAAATAAGAATCGAACGAGTAGATAAATCTAATAGATAATAAGCGACAAAAATTGCATGTTAAAAAAAAAGAAAAGAACAAAAGAGCATCTTCTAAAATAAGGTAATTATGATAAGTCAGATTTTGTTTTTGTATATATTAGTATTTCCTGCTTTCCTTTTAAAATTTCCTGGATGTGTCTATTTTTCAACACTGCAAGGTATATATTTTCCCTTTTTCAAGCCTGGAAACGGGTGGGAGAGGTGGGTGGGGAGAGACTTCATCTTTACTATCCTATTCCTTATCTGTAGTATTGTATATAGTTAGAATTAGGGCTAAAAATATAGGTACTTCCATTGAAATGGACCAAATGGTCTTTTGAAGTATTTACTTTCCTTGTAACACACACACACTCTCTCTCTCTCTCTCTCTCTCTCTCTCTCTCTCTCTCTCTCTCTCGAGAGAGAGAGAGAGAGAGAGAGAGAGAAATATTCGCAGACACATTCACTCCTATACTAGGCAGAGTTGCAATACGTCGCAACTCTGGACTCGGCGTCAATATCTAAATAGTTGAGGTTGGTCGTTCGAAGAATGTTTTTTGCTTTGTACGTGACTCTTTTTGTGCTTTAGGAAAGGTTGTTTATTAGCCAACTTTTAAGTTCGATTCTTTTTATATGGGGAATACAAACACATCAAATGATTGCAATGCAATCATACTCTCTCTAATTTTAACAGCTCTTGCTTCCATTCCCATAGAAACGGTGTCGAATTGATCTGACAGTGATTTTGAGAAAGAAATTGCAACTAATAAATGCCGGAATGCTGCTCCCGGGCAAATGAGGCCTTAAGGAAAGAGGATACTTTTTAAAGTTAAAATAGGTTAGATTGTAATTCACAGCTGAGTTCACTTATAGAGGGAAGAATTAGGAGGGGAGGAGCGACCGGAAAAGGAAATCCCCTGTGAAGGAAAGGTCAGATCCGAGGATTGAAAATGAAAAGGACTGGTACAGGAATATCTCCCTCCCCCTCCCTCTGTGATGAGGCCTCAATTACAAGTTCAAAAGTTCCAGTATCAATCTTCCCTTTTATTGAAGGTTTGTTAATTACTGAGAATACAAAGAAAACCATGTAATCCAACGAATGCTTATTCGGTTAGGACAGAATCGAGCGAGCATAGAAAAAGAAGAAAAAATTTACCTATGAAAACATATCTGTGAAATATATAGATTGAGAAGGACTTAAATAGTTTGACTTAACTGTAAATGATATGGTAAAAGGAGTGTAGTTGAAAGGAGCTTCCGCAGTGAGCACATTTCCATGGTTATAGGGAGGCGCATAAATAATTAACTGCAGAGGTTTTTCCTTCCATTATTTTCACTCGAATTCTCTCCTTCTTTCATAAACATTTTTAAGAAGGTTAATTTGCCTGTTTTTTATTATCTTGGGCATTATTACTTTATCCCTAACTATATTCATTATATTTATCCATCACTTTTACCTTAATCCGTCTTTTTCCTTAATTTTTTCATGTTCTCTCTAACTTTGTTGTGTATAAGAATGATCGAAATGGAAGATTATTCATACATATATGAAAGGTAAAGTAGATAAAAATCTTAAACAAATATTTCACAGGCTCTAAACCTTTATTTTTGTCACATACCTGTCATTATTTCCTTAGTTAAGGTCCATTAATCACCGTTAATGAAAATAAGACGAAGAGATGAGGTAGTCTAAACCTCCAACGCAATTTAGAGTGAAATACATCCCTTAGGAAATACTCATCATCTTATCATTGGCACGCCTACAGTTTTAGTGAATGTCTCTTAGTGTTTATTGCTAGTGAGATAAATTTAGGCGCTAAGATATAAAAGATCGAAATGACGTTTAGATTATAAATCTAACCAATCACTTACCTTTCCCAGAAGTAAGTGTAATAATGGACAAGTGCTTAATTAGTGGGATCTTGAAATTTATGCCACTTTAATTGCACATAAAAAACATGAAGGGTGAGTCTTTGTTTCTCTTTGCGTGAGCGGGCGTATCTGTGGAGAGGTGAGCAACAACTGATTATGCACAACAGCTCACTGCTTCAGTGCTTGCCCAATACTGGTACAGTTAGGAGTCTATACACCCGGCAACTGTGCCTGCCTGCTAACAGTCTCTGTGACTGGCTTGGTGAAGCTCCACCTCCAAAGCAGCCAAACGGCCGCCGCGCAAAAATAAAATATCCCAAGATTTTTACTTACAAAGTTATCTTGAGACAAGCGTGATTGTAAATAGGCGCATGGGGGTGTATCGTTGTATCTGTACATATGAGGATACCTAGATAGGCAAAGAAGACAAACAAAAAGATATAAAATGTTATATAAGATGACTCATGCAGTAAACATTGTATTTCCATCAAGAAAATTATATATATATATATATATATATATATATATATATATATATATATATATATATATATATATTTATATATACAGTATATATGCATGAATATAAGATAGGAGAAATCTTAGCTTAGCTGCTCATATGATATTGTTAAACGCGCCATTTTGTAATGCATAAAAATTTTACCAGCGCATATCTACTACATATTCCCTCCATCACAAAATTTACAAACAGGTTATTTACCAAAGAAAAAGGCATAAACCGATGTATGGAAGTGAACCTTATTAACATTTGACTGGTGAAATATAACGAATATCAATTTGTTTATCTGCGTAGAAGAGCATCAAGCACTGATCTTGAAAAGCATCAACGCTGAGGAAAAGAAAAAGACTATAGTTTTTTTAAAAAAACCCATCTGGCGATTGCATACAAAAAGACAGTATAAGGTTGGACCTAGATTTATATGGGAGCTAGATGACTGTGGCTTGAACAAAATACAATATGAAATAGAAGAAATCGAAACAGTAATCATTGATATTTCAGCAGTTACACATATTAATATTTCTCTGCTCTGTATGCCTTCTGCTTATTTTAATCTTTTCTAACAACACTTTCTCTACTAATTTATTATATAATGTCCTGACCCATACCCATAATGTTTCTCGCTAAAACAACTCTTATTGATAGCCTTGATACGCAAAATAACCTAAGCCATCCATCCAACTCTAGAGGGATAAAAATGGATATACAGTTAAGGAAAAATGCTTGAAATTGAAATACAAACGTTTTAAAAAACGGGAACGAATAATGGTTTAGGTTGGTTTCCTATGGTTTGTCTGCTGGTTGGGAACTGATTTTCTTTGTAGTATCCATTCCTTTTTGATCCTCTCTTTTCATTTTTTTCCTTAGTATTTTTGTACTCGTTCTCTCGATTTTTTTCGCTCTTTTATGTAATTTTTTTTAATTCGCTACAAGTCTGCCAGACGAACTACTCGAACCTCTTGCTGTATTGTCTCAGGTGGGCTCCAGTAAGGGCCGGAGTACACGAGCGACTTTGTGTTCGCTACGCTGTGGCGCCACAGCATGGCGTGTTTAAGCCACTGTGTCTTGACTGAGCCACACCACAGAGTATTCCGTTTGTATGGGCACAACGCCACTGCGGTAGGCGCCGTGCCCTTCGAGGCCGCAGTTCTAGCATGGACTCTGAGGACAAGTAGTTGCATTACTTCTGCCGTCGTCGTCATTGTAAAAGACAGAGAGTACTATGGATGCACCCAATAACTTCATCGAGACTGACTCATGGACAATTTTACACGATAATGGGTGATTTGAAAGCAGACAGTGCAAAATTCTTCCACTACTTCAGGATGTCTCAAGAAAGTTTTAATGAGCTCCTTCCCTTACCTCGAGAGCAGTCGCCAGATAGCCCCTTAAAAAAAAAATCCCTTACTTGGTCCCTACATCCAGAAAGTCAATACAAACATGAGGCGGAGCATTCCAACTGAGGAGAGACGTGCCATAAGGTATGTAAATAATATAATTATCAGTAGCAGACCTTTATTATAGATTCTAAACCATCAGAGTGGATTTAGCTTTTACTGGAATACATGATGCACTACGATTTCCTTTGGAATATGTAACTTAATTATCCTACTTTTTTCCAAGAAAAAATAGTTAATATGCTACTGAAAATATGGGAATGTTATTTTACTTAAATGATTTATTGGGTTTAATATTCATCATAAATGCTTGAACATTCAGACCATGGAGACCTATGTGATACAAATTACAGGTTTACTTATGTGGATATTGGTTCCTATGGTAAAGCTTCAGACTCCTCAATGTACAAAAACAGTAACCTCTACCAAAAAATGCCTCAAAATCCATTGAGCATCCCAAGTGATAAACCAGTGTCAACCAATGGAGACCCACTTCCCTTCGTTTTGGTTGGTGACGAGGCCTTTGGTCTCTCTACTTACATGCTACGACCATATGGGGGCAAAAATCTCTGACACAAGAAGAAAATCTTTAACTATCTATCGCCTATCAAGAGCAAGGCGATACATAGAAAGTGCTTTTGGCATTCTAACAAATAAATGGCGCATATTCCACAGACCACTAGAGGTAAAGGTTGAGAATGCTGAAAATTTTATCAGGACATGTTGCACTTTTTACAACTTTGTAAGAGAAAGGGATGGTGTAGAGTTTAAAAACATACTGAATGTTTGTATGTCTGTCTGATGGTAACGGTGCAATACAGGAAGGAGGCCCTCGATCAGCTCTAACAATAAGAGATAAGTTTACAGAATATTTTTCCAGTGAAGAAGGATCATCAGTGTCTTGGCAAGAAAGACTGATTGGACAAGAAAGTGTAGGTATAGTGACAAGTTAAATGTAAACAGTTAGCCTAGTAGGACTTAGTTTTAATTTCTTATCCGATGTGTATGTTTCTTTGTATAAAATATGTATTCGAGATACATTATTATTCATAGTGCTCAATGCATAAATGTAACCGGAGTCGTATATGGACTTTATTGTAACTATAATACAGAAACATACCTGATTTGGTTTTTCTTGCAGAATCCATCTCTTTGAAGCCGGACAGGAAAATGTCACACATCTCCTCCCATGCCTTGGCTTTTGCAATTTTATTGCTGTAGTCATTGCAGCGTACGTCCCATATCGCTGGTCGGTCTTCAATTTCAATAATATATCTATCTAGATCGAGTGTAGCCATGGTATAGTAAAATGTGTCACTTGTAAACTACTCAACGTTAGATATGTGACTGTCAGGCAGCACGTGGCCGTCGCTCAGCCATAGTCGTTCGTGTGTGGGGGTTCTCGACACAGAGCCGCGCCACTCTGTGGTGGGGATCAGCGACAGCTCGCCACAGTCGTGGCCACAGACGCTCGTATGCGCGGCGTGGCTTCAAAACAATGGAAACCTATGGTAATCCACATTCCCGCCACACACCGACGCGGCGACGTGGCGCCACAGCGTCGCTCTTGTATTACCCCCCTAATGCACAATGCACCTCTTTTTTATACTCAGCAGAGACATTATTCTAGTTACTGGAGCCATGTGTAAGCTATGGCTAGCTAGATGACTGTGAAACCTTCCAACCTTACTGAATAAGTTATCTTGTCTCTGAATTTGTTGAACATATAGTGCGAACTCATTTTTTTTGTTAAAATATTTGGTTTTTCATGTTTTCCTTTATTTTCAGATTCTTAAAAGTTCCATTTTCCACGACTGGTTCTTTTATTCTATAGATGGCGAAAAACACGAATTTATTTGTGTTCGTTTTGATTTTACTTCTTTTCTCTAATCTGTTTATGTTTTCAATTTCTCTAGACGTTTCTGGCTGCTATTCTTACCGAAGATGCGAAGCTTATTCTCACTTGTCCCCGCAATGGACGGATGTTATAGAAGAAGTAAAAGTCTTGCTATGCATAAAAACGGGAAGAGTGGTACGCCAGCAGTGCTCTTGAATGCACCCTCAAGTATATCTTCCCAAAATATATCTTCGCCATATTTTGCTTCCTCTAACTCCAATGGTATTTTTACCGATCGTTCCTTACAAATCTTCTGCTGGAGATGACTAGTGGGCTTCCGCTTTAAATTTAATTGGAAGAAAATATAAAAAATGCTTCCAATTGCGTGATCATCGGAAAATTAAATATTTATATTCTGTTCCTGCCCCCGAACGCGTATTCAGGGACAGGGGGAGACTTCCCTGTGATAACGTTTCTTTGATTCTAAACGTTGGATCATTGTGATTTTGAATCTTGATGTACTTTGGGTTTCACTTATGAAGGTGTACATATTTTCGTTATATTATCATTTATTTCAGCTTAAATCATTTATACTTTAATTCTTCGCTTCAGAATTTGTCCAAGGCTCGGTGATGTATTTCGATATCACATCTAATTTGCATTTCTTACCTTTAGTGTGTTATCTTTTCTATTATTATTTACTTGGTCATTCCTGTTTCTTCCTCCATAATTATAATTGTTGTTTATCGTATTTATTGTTTTCGTTTCAGTAATCGAAGAGCTCATGACATATAAATAGAATGTTCTCAATCTTAAATGCATCTGGAAAGTACTTGATATTCCAACATAACTTACTAATTTTCAATTTTCACTGTCGTTCACTGTTAGATTCGTATAATTATTTCCTCTCACTTATGTTGGTCATGGAACTTACGCCGAAAAGTGTTTATTCCTGACTTCAACTCCTAGATGGTGATATCTTCATTTTCCATAATTTCACCTAATTCAATTATTTCTTCTATGATAGTTAGAAGGTATTTCTTCTATTAATTGTTTAATTCTCCTTTTACTCGTTTTTCAAGTTTGTCAAAAAAATTGTCATTTTTTTTCGGAGTGATGACATATGCATTTTGCGAGTGTTCTCGGAATTCCTCTTTTACCTGGCCTTTTTCGTATACGCCACCTTTATCAGTTGCAATTTCAAGATTCTTCTGTCGTCTGATTGGACGTAATTACTGGTTTGAGTTCTGTTCATCCTTTACTTGGCAAAGATTTCATCCCGCATCATAGCAGTTTACTCTGGTAAGGATGTTAATGAACTCCTTATGCATTGATTAAATTTTTATATTAGCTCTTTATCAGATCCTATTTTATTTAGTATTTCTTTTATCATCTTCCATTCTTATATCCGGCTCATTATTATCAAAGACCATCTTGCGGGAGAGCGTATTTGATAGATGGTCATTTGGAGATGGTTTTTGTCCTTAGTGATGATTGCTTCAATCGGGTGATCAAGATCTTGGTCGATATCCTCCATCTCCTTCGTCATGAAGGAAGGTTGGCATATCTTTAAAGCCCCTACTTGTAATTCTTTCATTTTGTTTTTCAAAATTATTTTCTTTTTTTATTTGAATGGAAGTATCTTAGATTGCTACGAGGTTTAATGGGATTCATGACTCTGGCTCCACGTATACTTTAGTTGAGTGATATTTTTGGTTGGTACAATGTCTGGTTCCTTTGCTGCTTTGTATATTCAAAGAGTGAGCTTCCACCCTGGTTCTCGCCTGTAAACCTATAGTTTCTGCTACTCGCATTGGGACGGCCTAGGAAGATTTCAAGTTTAATTTTCCGAATTCCTTGTAGAAAGATAGCCCGAGTGAGTAAGTTCTTCCATGTAAGACTATTCGAGGCTCTGTTAATGTTTTCATCTTAATAAGAAAGTAGATCTTTTCTAGTTTAATTGCTTTTGTGTGCTATTGTAACGCCGTTACAGTTTTCGCCCCTGAAAAATTTGATGGATTTGTAGTAATAAAATATTTTTAAGGCAATTCTGTCGAGTTTTAACAGTGCTCACATATTATGAGAACCTCTGAATTTTCATTCCCTATTGTATTTAATAAAACAGTCTTCTTATCCTCCAGCCGCTTATATTCATTTAAATGGTTTTTAATTAACCCTTGTTTAATTTGAATATGATTTTCATGCCTCTTCGATTAACCGTTGATGTTTTTCTAAAGGTTTCTGGCCTTATTCCTTGACACGGATCTGTAGGGATTCAGAGTTCTACCAGGACTAGTGCCACTTTGATTTTCACGTAATGATGTCCAGATGTGTAGATCCATTTCTTAATTCTATGCAGTCATGCGGCGTGTATCATAAAATACTACTAAGCTTTAATAGCGGGCCGATTTCTTGGAAAATCGTGCCAAGGTGTTATCATGCGAGTGCTATACGCAATGAACATAATAAACGAGGCTTTCTAAGATCTATCAAGCCTACTTGGCATCCGTGTTAATGTGTGAATCGAATTATTATGTGCAATATGTAAGATATATGTGATGCGTGGTCGTCAAAGTCCTAAAGAAAGTGAGCCAAATGTGAAAAGGAACGAAGAAATTCTTTGGGATAAAATAAATAGACTGTGATCAGGTGTGTTTCATGGTGGTAGGATTAAATAGTATGAGGCTGTGCTTTTGAAAGAGTGAATAATGCAATGATTGGGTATGAATATGTGTACCCAGGAGTTATGTGACTAAGGGTGAGATTTGCAATGGTGAGCTAATGTGTACTTGTAATGTATAAATCTAGTAATGATAAAAAAAGCTGCGAAGGGAGGTTATGGAATGATTTAGGGTGAGTAGTGTAAAATTGAGAGTGGATATCAGATGATGGTTAATAGAGATATGAATAGACAAATATGATACAAAATGTGAAAGTGAAATACTGTAGCACTTGGCTCACCCACACACAATGAAAATAGAATGAGGATGGTGTGGTTCTCTGCTAAAAGAAATATGTATAACAAACAAATTCATTCAGCACAAGGATTTGGATAAATATACTTGGTTTGGGCAAACAAGAAGTGGTTAAGTTAAGAATAGGTTTCTTCTCTTCGTACTCAGAAAGAATATTCTTTGAACCGTGTTTGAAGGCCGTAAGAGGTATGAGTATGGGACGATCTTATCACCTGATTTTACTCTGTAAGTTTAAATTGGTTGGTGCATGTATGAGAAGTGAGGCAGTTGGAAAGGAAGTGAGAATCAAAAATGAAAGGTTTTTGATAACGAGGAAAATGGAGAGTATATTAAAATGCTTGGGAGTAAAAAATTGGGAATAAGTGCGAGAATGAAGATAGAGCAGACGTGGAACAAATTTAAGAAAGTGGTAGTTGGTACTGCAAGTACTGTGTCTGGTTGCCTCATAACTGGAAACAGGAAGCAAAGTGGTGAATGCTTGACGCATGTGGTAAAAAGAGACAGAAACTACTTGCGAATTCTCAATAATGCAGATAAGGATATTAGCGAGAGGCTGTTGAATGCATACAAAGATTAGAAAATGAAAGTGATTTAGTAATTAAAGAGATGAGTAAATCATCCACTGAATTATTTGGAGAAAAGCGGAATGAAGATCCAGAGAGAAACAGGAAATTACCCTTGAGGGAGGTGAGAATGGTGAGGAATCATGAGAGGAATATCAGTACCAACAACATCAAGAACAAAAGTGGATGGTAATTGTGAGCCATGAGGATGTTAAAAGAACAATATATTAATAAGGAGTATGAGGCAAGTGTATATATGATTGGCATTGTGGGCACAAGGGGCAAGTGGTAGCGCCAATGCTCATCCTGGTACTGAAACAGGTAAGGCCCGGGGAGTTCTCCTAGACAATTGCATTCACCTAAAATGTGGTAAATAATCTAATGGACCAAATAACTTTCAGAGGTAGGTTCAAGTTGCGCATATCAAATGGAACTGCATCTTACGAGTGTGTCCAATTCTGAGGCAAAAGAAAATGACTCTTTACAGTCGAGGCATTCGTAGATAGATCGATAGATAAAGGTCACGCGCAATGGCATTCAACGTTAAATTCCTGAGGGCAGACTCTTATTTTCTTTTTAATGGAGCCCCAAGGGTTGACCTGATTAGTACCTGCCATGTATTCAGTCAGAGTGAGGGGGAGCCTAATCTCTATCTAGCTGTACAGTTTTTGCAGAGAGCCAGACTTCTTTATGGTCAAGATCGTTTCCAGCTATCCCCTCTTAGGAAGTAACTCACAAAGAAGAAATTTTTGGACTTGCAGGAGCCATGACGGTGCGGGAACTGTGAACAATGTGATGTGGCTTGCTTTGAATGACAAAACAGTCCCGAGAACTTGGAGGCGTATAGCTTTAATGTTGAGTTGTGTATTGCAAAAAGGTTGGCCGGAAAGACAGATTCAATGCGTGGATGTAATTTGCTGGTTTAAAACAAGGGCATAGAAGCATGCAACTTAACAGCCCTTCGAACTTGTATCCATCTTTCTACTTAGGCGCGGCTTCAAATTAACATGAAGTATTCTCCAATAATATGAATGGAATACTCCCAGTGTTGTGTAAGCTTTTGGAACTAGGCATGGTGACAAGCTATCTCAGGTGTTATCCTGCAAGGTGTCGTCCTAGACTGAATCATGTGAGTCATCGGCTCCAAGTTTACCTCGAATTTCCTAACCATTAAAGCTGAAAGATTTTAAGTATGTTTAAGGGCTAGAGATAAGTGTAATAAAACTCGCACCCTTAATTTAGTTTACAGACCTACATAGGATTTTTCGGGCAATAGGAGACTGGCCCAGCACAAATAAAATAAATATTATGGCTGTCAAATCACCTCCCAGTTGAGACATCGGTCGAATTTAAGGCCAAGGGATCATCCGTACGAGTTCATCAAGACCAGACAAATCACATGCAGGTGCAGGTATACGTCTGGTTAGTGTATATGTCATGACTGAATTGCCCAATGCTAGTCTTTGCCACTAAAAACTGAAAATCGTTCTTTACGAAAAGGCAAGAGACGCGAATTAGAACCTATTGGAGCCAGCGCGCCATATTAGGAAAGTTTTCGGCATTAAAAGAGATGGAAGTGCCATACAAGACGACGAGGATAAGGCTGAAGACACTTTATGGGACAACCTTGCAGTGCTCACCAGGCATAGAGAAGGTTCTTATCACCCGTACGCTAAAACGAAGATGTTGGAGGAACTCATATAATTATTGAGATGTCTCCTTGCCGCTACAGTGTGTTGTGTTTCCATAACATATCGTCAAATGTTATCATAGTACTTCTCATGATTTAATAAAAGCTTGGCTAATTGCAGCCTAAAAATAAAAGTTTCTTAGATTGTCTTTCCAGACGCAAGTAATAGGAGTCGCACTCTCCAGGCGACATCTGAACAAGGTATTTAAAGAACTATGCTAGCAGGACATTTTTCTTTTTTATCAACTGGTACACCAAAAAGGCTATAAATATTAGCTAAGAACAAGCATAGGTGGATTGATGTTTATAAAAGTTAGCACTGTGTCCATTGTCATTTATCTGAGAATACATCTTCTTATCATATCCATTTAAGCAATGATAACATTAAGGACATATTTTGCTTAGCTAGTTGTTGAAACATTGCATAGTATAAAGTGTCTCGACCAGAAGTTGTGTGCACTTACGTAGCTCACTTAGAGAAAATAATCCCTGATCTGCGCCGTCTTCTTAGTCGACCTTACTTACCCGTTTCACTGGCCCAATTCCAGACAAGCTGAACCATGCGCTCTGGTTCTGCTCCACTACTTATTGTTCATCGAAGTTGTCTGTCCTGCTTGGTTGGTCGTGCCGTGGCCTAGATGTCAAGCTACCCTAGAATAAATTGTTAAAAATCTCATTCAGTAAAAAAATAAAAAGGCTATTCAGTATCTTAATAAAAATTTCAACCATTCAATAAATAAAATGTTATTCAACTTTAAGTAACAATTTCATCAAAATAAGATTATAAAAACTTTCTTCGTTTATATCATAGCTCGACTCTTGGGCCATCCTTTGGAAAGTTCTAAATTTTCTTTAATTGACGAACGCTTTGTGAATACCTCATGTATCAAAGAACGATGTACAAAAAGTTCAAATTATTATTATTCATTCACGATGAGGAAAGCAGCCTGCCAATGTTTAGCTTCGAAAAGCCCACAAATATTGGCTTGTACTTCTACGTCATCAAATCTCATATGAAAATGATGGTAAAATAGCATCGAGATCCTCACAAAGTCATATGCAGAGGAGACTATATCAACTATAACTCTTACTTTTCACATAATTAGAAACTCATATTTCAAACCTTGATAACCGAGTCTACAAAAACTGTCTTATTTAATTCCTATTTATTGAACAGATTAGGAAAATCCGAAAAACTAATCAATGACATTCCACAATCTCTCCTGAAAAGAATATGCCAAATACTATCATTACCCGCTATAACAAGCAAAAATGAACATATACATAAAACAAATCAAACTGTATTTCGAATTGAAAATACAACAAAAATAAAACAAAGATGAATCATCGCTTAGATTCAATTTGTAACTGCACCAGAAAGATAAAATTTAAACACATGAATAACAGTGCAATTTTCCTACAAAAAATTCAAAACGATTCTAAATTTACAAGAAATTACTGTAAAATTCACAGTCACGTGCAATACCATTACTCATGGAGTGGTTAAGATAGTGCATCTTCGTTGCAGTTCGTAGTTTTTCCTTTTCTAAATTAGAGATTTCAGTTGAAAAGACGGAGCAAAGGAAGGTCGTCAAAAAAAATTGATTCGGAAAAGTAGGAAACTGCTGTCTTGGCAAATCCTACTACACTTTCTAGGGAACTCACATAACAATTTGACCTAACCCATAAGACTCCTCTACGCCAACTGAAAAGGATTGAAAAGGTTCCAGTGATTGGCAAATGGGTCCAGCACGAACTGTCAACGATGAATCTACAACATCGTGTTTCTTGCTGTGAGTCATTGCTTTCACAACACCTTCAGGCACCATTTATGGGCAGGCTTCTTACTCGTGATAAGAAGTGGATCCTTTATCATAGTGTTAAACCCTGTCGTTGGTCAATGAGTTGAAGAAGCAGAATTTCTCAACAACTGACTAGAGACTTCTTTCAAAAAAGATGATGTTGAGTGTATGCTGTGATGTTAAAAGAATTCTTTATTACGAACTGTTAGGCAACAATCAAGAAATCAATCATAATCTCTACTGCAATCAACTTCGTAGTTTCAAATCTGCTTTGGGCCAAAAGCGACCCTCCTTATTCAACAAAAGGTTCGTTATCTTCTATCACGATAATGCCCATCCTCACAAAGATCGAATGATGATATCAGTGATAATAGCAGTACTGAAGATGCATGCGCATTAGATGCGGATGTGGAATATGAGGATGCTAACTCTGAGCCAAAGTATTTACTCAGAAAGATTTTAATGATCTTGTGAGAGATTTGTCACTGTCATAAGAGAAAGCAGAACTTCTAGCATCTCGACTACAGGAAAAATTCTTAATCGAGAAAAATGTGCATGTGAGTTACTTTAGAAAGCGTAATCTTGAATTAACTTTCATGCTTCACAGTTAACGGCCTTCTCTGCTACTGCCATTATATAAATGGATTATTCGAAGCCTTGTCACAGACATATGAGGCTTCTGACTGGCGTCTCTTTATTGATGCTTCTAAGACAAGTCTGAAAGCTGTCCTCTTGCACAATGGCAATGTAAAGCCTTGCATTCCTATTGGTCATTCTGTCCACCTTAATGGGACATATATGATAATATGGATATTCTTCCTAAAGCCATAAAATACCAAGCCTATCAGTGGTACAACTGTGGTGATAGAAAAGTTATAGGCGTGCTAATGGATAGGCAAGGAGGATTCACCTAGTACTGTTGTTCCTCTGCCTGTGAGATAGCGTGCCACTGCAAAACATTATGACAAGCGTGACTGACCACTTCGATCTACATATGAGCCTGGAATAAGCATTTGAACCTGTATCTAATGAAAAACTTTGTCAAAGCAATGGTTAAGGACAATTCTTAGGGATTTGAATATTTGTGCAAAATATTTCCACAACTGAGCGCGGCAAAATAAAAGAAGGCATATTTGTGGGACCACAAATGAGGGATGTTTTAGCAGATCCTAACTTCGAGAAGACCCTCACTCCTCTTGAACTAAATACATGGCTAGCCTTCAAGTGGTTATGTGCAAACTTTCTGGGCATCAACAAGTCACCTGCATACAGAGATGGCGTGAAAAATCTTCTTCAATCTTATATATAAATGAGATGCAGTATGTCACTTGAAATCCAATTCCTGCATTCGCACTTAGACTTTTCCCCCGAAAATCTTGGAGCAGCAAGTGACGAGCAAGGTGAATGTTTCCACCAGGATATCAACACCATGGAAACACGCTATCAAGAATTTTGGAATGAGAGCATGATGGGAGATCATTGTTGGATATTGTATAGTGATAATCCTGAGATAAATTTAGAAGCAAATCCCATGCGCAACGTTTATAAATCCGAATTTTGACTTATTAGCCCTTCAATCATTGTTTAACATTCTTATACATGCAATAGAAGTACATTAACTTTATGATGCTTGTGGAATAAACAAAACAATGGTATTTATTTTATCATATGTTTACGCCTAAAGAGAATGATAAATTTTAGAGTTTCTATATGTTAAATGCATCATTTTGTGTCAGTTCAACTTCTTAATGCACATGGAGATATACAGAAGGCAATTTATTTCTAGCAATGGCACTATGCAACCATATATCACTAGTTTCGGCAAAGAAATCAGAGTAAAACGCTACATTCTATTAGCGACGGCAGTCATATTGAATTTTCGAATATCTCGAAAACATGATGTGCTAAAGAAAAGCTAAAGTTAGATTTGAAATCAGCGAGAGAAAGGCCATGAGAAAAGTTTGCTCAGGTCTCTGATGATTAAAAAAAGCTCATATTTGTTGGCTAGTGTAATTGGTCGAAAGTTCTCTTTTTTCTTTCGTAAAAATAGGAGTTATAGCTAGCTTAAAATCTAATGGCACGACATCTTCTTTTAAAAATTTGTTAAAATATTTTGTTGGAGGTCTCACTAACACGTTTATAATTTCTTTTAAATGCACAGGATAGATTAAATCAGGACCTGCAGATTTACTGGATTTCAACTTACTGATATAAAAATCTATTTATGCTTCGAAAAATTCGATATCTATTAAAAGGTTATGCTCCTCTTCATACCGATGAAAAAAAAAGTTATTTTGTATATTGTGCCACCTTTATTGTATCCGAAACTATGTAATCCATTATTGTCACTTTTGATTGGTCGTATTGTTTCCTTTATCGGGTTTCTATTGGATACATAATCTAAAAACTTCTTAGGGTTATGCTAACTTTTTCCTGCAAGTTGAATTCATATTTTCTTTTAGCGCTTCGTATTTCCCTCTGACATCCCCTTCAGCGGGCTAAGTAAATTTGATTATTTTCTTCGGATGGGTTGCGCTTGTGACGCTTGGATGCACAAGTCCTATCCATCAATTTGACTTCGTTATCATTTTTACACCATTTTGGTTTACTTAAGGCGATTTGTTTGTTTGATCGGGAAATGAATTGCTCATCTAATTCTCTAAAATACTCGGTGAAAAAAGACCAATAATGATTAAAATTTGCTGACTTTGGATGTAACTTAATTTCTCTAAACTTGCGGTTGAGGCCATTAAAGTCCCCAAGTTTAAAACTTGGCACTTTAATATCATTATTTTCCTTGGTAAAATTTATATTATTATCGAACTCTATTGATTTGTGATCGCTAGAATCTATACCTTCCTCAATACTAATACCCGAGATAAGAATAACGTTGTTAGTTAGAATTACGTCAAGGATATTTTCCCCTCGGGTTGGTTCATTGACTAATTGTGTTAAATAGTTTTCATCCCTAAACCTAATAGCTCCTGTCCCTCTCCGTCCGTGTTAAACGTTTCATAGTTAATATTTCTACAATTTAATCGCAATTAATAAAGTGCAATTATTTGTAATGTGACTTCCAATAATGTTATATAATTTGCTGTCAATCTCAATCTGTTGTGGTGAGGGTCTATACAATACAAAGATATTTATTGAAAAACCATTCGATTTTACTTCGGCGCATATTACCTCAACTTCTTTTGGTGAGTCAATTTTACTTTCGGTTAAACTTATATGATTTCTGGTGTACAGCAGTATTCCTCCATCTCCTTTATGCGTACGATCTTTATTAATTAGCTTAGACCCTGGTTGGTGCAATTGGCTAATATAGTATCTCCTAGATGCCTCCGCCCATGATTCCGTTTTTGCTATAATATCGAAGCTGCGTAAGTGTACTAAAGATATAAATTCGTCGAGCTTATTTCCCATACCTCGCGCGCTATAGTAGTAGACATGTAAATTTGTTTTTCGAAAGAGTACATTATTATTACGGCGTGCTTAACCACTAACCCCTATGTGTTCTCTACTCTCCAATGCAGTTCTGTCTGAAAATTCACAAGAGAATTATTAATTATTCTTCTCAGCCTTGCGCGCCTACCCCGTTTAGATGAAGGCCGTCTCTCCAGAATAGCTCCATTTGTTCGTATAAATTATCTCACAAATTGATAAAGTACACTCTCTCTTCCTGGCAAAGAACTTTAAGAGAGTTGCTAATATAGGATGCTCTTCGATAGAAAACATTCGCCGCACCTATTCTGAGAAGGATACCTGTAAACGCCACGTTCCCACTCCTTTCTTTCAGATTCCTCATCAGTAGACCGTACCTTGCTAGAAGTTCCTTGGGCATTGTAGATAAAACATTATTAGTACCGATATGTATTCTATAAGCTGTGTCTTGTGTGTCTCCGCTTGTACAATTTTCCATTGAATCAACAAGATCCTCAACTCTTCATCCAGGATAAAATTACCCTTAAATTGGACTCTAATAATAGAATCTTCCCAAGTCGAACTTCGGATTCATCGTCTTGCTTGGTACCCAAAACAGAAAATTTGTTACTTACGATTATCGGCACTCTCTGCCTAGGCCGAGTGGGGAAGGGGGGGATTCTTCCTCGAACCGTAATGAACCCATCATCCCTGGTTCCAGAAAGCCGGTCAGGCAGGCTATTGCTGCAGTTGAAGGTCGTTGTTCATCTCGCGTGCACCCCCGTTACCTGAGTATCGGAATCAACCAAGGCTGAGGGTGGCTGGTCATCCGCCCGGTCATTACCCAAACAGACCCTCCCCTAACTTAGTGTTGAGCTGCCTCCTCAAGGACTGCACATCAAATCGCACCACCTTCATTTCCCTGTTCAAGGGGCATAATTTTAACTTCCCGATCCCTTTTCATTTTGCAGCTTCTGCAGCTTTTCCTCTCTCCGACAAAGTGAGAAACCAGGAAAACGCTATTACAGAACGAGCAAATCATCTTTTTTAGCGGCATATTCCTGATAGACGTACACCAAGGGAAGAACAAAATGACCGATTGGAATGATCCGTTAATCAACGCGCGAGGAGCGATGTGAATGATCCGATTACCAACGCAGCAGGAGCTAAATTGATTAGTGAATATTCCTGAAGAATTTGGGCAGCGGAATTAGGCTATTAACACGGTCAAGGAAACTGGAAGCTTCCTCGGATTATCAAAAGGAATGACCAAAAATGTATGTGTGTGTATAATAAGGAAACAGAGGAGGAATGGGAGGTAAATTTCACGCTGGAATTTCAAGTAAAGAGGAAAAAGTTTGTAAAACTGTATGAAATTAGAATGGAAGCAAACTTAATCCAATTAAATATGGAACGAGGTAAAAGAGAAAAAAAAGCGCAGATATACTTAGCTTTGCAAATAGACTCAGCTGTGTTCAGCACTGTATGACAATGTAACCATCCAGTTTAAAACAGAGCCGTGATCAGTACTGACGATTTAACTAACACTCTAAAAACAACACTCATCCGTATTCAGCTCTGTATGACAATTTGAATAACGACCCTCGAGCAATAATTAACGACTTTAACATAACATAACATAATTTCACGCATGTCAAAAGCCACAAGGGCATATCAAAGGTCATCCGCATCTGTCAAAACACACCCACAAAATGTATCCATAGGATTGTGTCAGACCATGCATCTACAATATACAATTCAAACCATACACAGGAATGTGTCAAAAACAAAAAGCATCATCAAGACTGGTCAAAATCCAAATCAGCCGTAATATACAATAATAAAAAACTTCAGCCATAGGAATAAGTCCAGAATAACCCCAAAGTTAACCGTCCTTCCCCATATAATCATCTAATCTGCGTTTGAATACATTCAAGTTTGGACTGTCTAACGCCTCAGATGGCAAACTATTCCAGTAATCTACTACTCAAATGGTGAAAAAGTATTTTCTAACATCCTACCTACACCTCTATTTTTTTAATTTTTAAGTGGTGACACCTAGTCCTATTACTACCTTCCAACTCAAATTACCTTCTAAAATCCAACTTATCCATACCAGAACAGATTTTAAAAGGATTAATCATATCTTCCCTCACACATCTTCTCGCAAATGAGAACATATTTAGTACCCTCAGTCTATGCTAATATTCAAGGTGCTTCAGGGAAGGTATTATTTTTGTTGCCCTCCTTTGTACTGACTCTAGCAGCTTGATTTCATGTCTAAAATGTGGTAACCAAGCTTGTATACAGTACTCTAAATGTCACCTAACATACGAGTTTTAGAGTTTAAGGATAACCTCTTTACTCTTGTAGCTAACATTCCTGTTAATATATCCTAGCACCCTATTTGCTCTATTTTTTGCCTCAATACACTGCTTTGAAAACTTCAGTGACCTATCTACTACTACGCCTAAGTCCTTCTCATCTTCAACTGAATTCAGCCAATGCCCATCCATTTCATAGCTAAATTCCCTATTATCCCTTCCCATGTTAACAACTTTGCATTTTTTAAGGTTAAAAGTCATTTTCCACTTCTGAACCCAAGCTAATAACTTATTTAAGTTACTCTGCATTTTAAAGCTACCCTCAACCTCTTTGACTACAGCTGCCCATTTAGTGCCATCAGCAAAAACTGACAATTTGCTATTTACAGCCTAGAACGGATCCCTGAGGTACGCCACTGATAATGTCCCTCCGCTGTGACCTCACTTCATTCAGCACAACTCTCTGTTTCCTGTCTTTTAGCCATTCAGTTATACAGTTCAAAACCTTACTACATATACCATTCATTTTTATTTGTGAACTAGTCTCCTATGTGGAACCTTATCAAAAGCTTTGCTAAAATCTAAGTGAATTACATCAACATTCTCTCCCTTATCTAATTGTTTAGTATCATAATCCATAAAATCTAGTAAATTTGTTAAACACGATCTATCTCTTCTAAACCCATGCTCTGCATCATTTATTAACCTACCGCACTCTATATGGTCAGAAATCCCCTTCTTAACTATATTCTCAAGGATTTTACAAACGATAGAAGTTAAGCTTACCGGCCCAAAATTATTTGGGTCCTCTTTATTTCCCTTTTAAAAAGTTTGCACTACATTCGCTAATTTCCAATCATTAGGTATTTCTCCAAACTCTAGTGATCTATTATATATCTTCTCAAGAGCTACTGCAATACTATCTACACCTTCTTTGAGTAACCGTGAATGAATTCTTATCTGGGCCAGATAACTTACTAATATTAAACTACAATATAAGCCCTTTAATTATTTTCCTGTTCACATTAACGATATTCAACAATACTTCCCTTGACCTAGAATTATCATCAATTAATCTATCTTGATTTTCTTGTGTAAATACTGAGGAAAAATGATCATTAAGTAATTCTACTATTTCCTCATCATATTTTTTCCAAACCCCTTCATATCAAATAGGCCCTATTTTATCACTGTTAGATTTGTCATTACTTCTATAATAGCTAAAGTATTTTCTTGGATATTTATTATTATTTTGAGCTAAATTAATTTCCGCTGCCTTTTTGCTCTTCTTAATGATCTTATTTAGCTCATTTCTGGTCGACCTATAATGATTTAAATTTTCAAAAGTTCTTTCTCTCTTTAATCTCTGGTTTGCCCTTTTATTTTCAGAAATTTTCCTAGCTCTGTCCTGATTCCACCACAATGGCTTCCTACATTTCTCTTAATAGCCTTCATTAGAATACATTGCTCTTGGACTATGTTTAGTATAGTCTTAAAAGTGTCCCACATCTCATAAGTATTCTTCTTCCTAAATTCTATATCCCACCTAATGTGATTTAGCAATTTTCGTAATCTATCGTAATCTTCCCTATAAAAATTTGGAGTTTTTATAGAGTTTTTTTATGCTCCACCTTTCCCTATTCCCAGGTTAAAACGAACCATCTGATTATCACTATTTCCCAATGATTCCCCGACAGTCAATTCTTGAACCAAGTGATTATCATTTGAAAGAACCAGATCTAAGATATTGGCACACCTTGTTGGCTTATTAACAAATTGAGTAAAAATATTATCCTCAAAGCATTCTATAAACTTACAACTTGCTCTATCCCTTCCTATCATATTTTCCCAGTCCAAAGAATTTAAATTAAAGTCACCAAAAATAACTGTATCTACTTCACATCCTTTCCTTATTTCCCTGATCATTAGCTCATCAATAGAGTCAGTCTGTCCGGGTGGTCTGTAAAAGGCGCCCACGTGTATTATCCTATTTTTACTAACCCTAATATCTATCCACAGTGACTCAACTTCTTCTTGCTTTATAGAATTATTTAGATTTGAAGAAATGCTATTTCTGATATAAATAATCAACCCACCACCCATTCCATCTCTCCTTTGACTAATGTACATATCATAACTCTGTAGTTCAAATTCACTCACGTTGTTGTTAAATTTATTTTCATTAACCCATAATTTTATTACACATATTATACGAGTATCTATATCTTCATCAATAATATAACTAAATAACTCACATTTCTTATTTCTAAGAATACGAGCATTGGTATATAGACAACTCAGCCCTCCTATCCCTGAAGAACTTCTTTTAGAATGTATACCTTCCACTCTTCGAGTATCTCCTCTGCATCTCTTTCCTTTCGCTGCCCCACCCTATACTCATATATTTCCCTGACCACTATCAGTAACTAGTTTCCCGCCTACAAAGACCAAATGACACTATCTAACTCTTGCAACAAAGCGTCAACCCCAGCTCTGCTTAGATAGAGTCCATCCAATGCATACAATGCCTTATTCCCATAAAACCCATTCCAAACATCTACAAACACTAATCCCGACTCCTCACACAGGCTTTTCACATACTCATTCAGTCCAATTGCACGAGACAACCATTCCATCCCGACATCCAATCTCGAAAGCACACCTGAAACGCCTTTCACTCTACTTTCACTCATCCTTTTAACTAATCTTTTGTACCTCTCTCGTAACTTGCATGAACCCACCTTCTTTACATTATTAACTCCCACATGCGTAATCACAACTGCATCCCTCTCACACCCAAAAACCAGACTTTCATACCTCCCAGACACATCATTTACACCAGCACCCGGCAAATAGACTCTCACTCCCTTCCATTTACTTGCACTCAACTTCCTATCTAAATATCTAATCTGAGAGTCACCCATCACAAGCACCTCAGTCATCCTCCTAGTCTCCCTAGGCCTAGCTTTACCCTCCATCCTGTTCTCATTCAAACTAACACTTATTTCATTTTCTGCCGCAACCACATCAGACAAATCACTTTCAACTTCTTCCTCTCGAACGATTATCCCTTTGAGAAATGAGGAGGGGGCATTAAAGCACTTAGATGCGAAAATGCTAACCTCTTCAACGACTACTTCTCTTTAGTGTTTACTGAAGAGTGTGGTCCCATCCCCCAGCCAATGGATTCCTACTCGGGGGAAAAGCTGGAGGATATGGACTTCACCGAAGGGCATATAAACAAGATGAAGATCAGTGACCTAATGACGAACAAGTTACCTGGCCCGGATTGGTTTCTACCTAAAGTGTTGAAAGAAGTGCGCGATCAAGTGTCACGACACCTGAGCGCAATCTTTAACATGTCAATCCGGACCGAATGCGTTCCAAGAGACTAGCGTGAAGCGGAGGTGACTCCTATCTTCAAGAAAGGAGACCGAAGCCAACCGTCAAACTACCGACCTATCAGTCTGACTTCTATAGTCGGTAAACTCATGGAAAGCATGATGGTGGACAAAATGACATCGTATTTAGAATCAAACCTTCTACTGAGGAGTTCCCAGCACGGCTCCCGATGGCAACGGTCATGCCTGACGAACCTTGTAGAATTCTTCCACTTCGTGTTCAGTGAGCACGATCGGGACAAAGCGGTGGATGTGGTGTACTTTGACTTTCAGGAAGCCTTTGATAAGGTACTACACTGCCATCTTCTCCGAAAAGTGCGAGCGCTGGGCATAGACGGAAAAGTAGCCGGCTGGATCGAGAAATGGCTAAGTGGCAGACCGCAACGGGTAGTGGTGAATGAACAGGCTTCTGAGTGGGTGCCCGTTACTAGCGGGGTGCCCGTTACTAGCAGGGTGCCTCAAGGTTCTGTCCTGGGACCACTAATATTCATCATCTACGTCAACGACATGGACGGTGACATGGTTGCCAAGATTTCCAAATTTGCCGGCAATACCAAGCTTGGTATGAACGTTGCAAAGGATGGAAATACTGCCCGCCTGCAGGAAGATCTTGGGAAGATTGGGGAGTGGTCGGACACGTGGCAAATGCCTTTTAACGTGAACAAATGCAAAGTAATGCATATCGGCCACAGAAACCCCCAACCTCAGTATATCCTTAAAGGCACTGCTCTTGAATCGAGTGACACTGAGAAGGACTTGGGTGTAACTATTACTAGCGACCTCAAGTTCTCAAAACAGTGCATCGAGGCAGAGAAGAAAGCCCAAAGGATGTTAGGCTACATAAAGCGCCAGTTTGGATACCGTAACAAGGAGATAGTACTTTGTCTGTACAACTCCCTCGTTCGGCCGCACCTGGAGTATGCCGTACAATTTTGGAGTCCTTCATTGCGAAAGGACATCGCGAGATTGGAACGCGTACAAGCCAGGGCAACCAAACTGATTCCCTCTTTCCGACATAAAAGTTATGAAGATAGACTAAGGGAATTAGATCTGTTCTCGCTGGAAACCCGTAGACTGCGTGGTCAGCTCATCGAAGTTTTCAAAATACTTCGAGGGTTCGACAATGTTGACTACCGGGATATTTTCACACTGAGTGAGAACAGAACGCGCAATCACGGCTTGAAACTTGAACTAAAGCGTTACAACCACAATCTGTGTGGAAATTTTTTCACTTACAGTATCTGCGGTAAGTTTACCGCACTTCCAGTGGAAGTTGTCAACAGTGAATCTGTTGACCAGTTCAAGTCAAGACTAGACAAAGTCTTGAAAAGTGGCCGTTTAGGGACGCAAAACAATTGAGCAGCTGTGTGCCTGCTCGATTGCTAGTCCAAAGGTACCCTCTTTGAATGGACCGTAAGGTCTCCTAGGGTACTTCCTTTCCTTGTTACTCTCTCAGGGCATCGAATCAATTACTCAACCTAATACGTTCCATGTCCCTCTTACTCACAGACTTAACCTGTCATAACCTCTCTATTCTATCCATATTCACCCACCATTTATCTTCACTCACATCAGTCACTTCTTTCTCTCCAATCTCTAGTCTAGGCCTATCTCCCACCCTCATGGTCGCAGCCCCATTCTTCATTCGTACACTTGCATCCCTTCTCACTTCATTCACCAACTCACTTAATATCTTGCACTCATCACGCTCTCGACTCACCTCCTCTAAAAAAGCCACCTTTGCACTAGTCACATAACACACCGGGCATTCAGATACATTTGCTCTTCTTTCAACAGCAAAAAATCACAAACAACATGCACACTGCTTACATCAAAAGGCATACTCACATCATCCAAAGTAACAGCCATACTGATAAACTTTTCAAAATATAATTAAAAATTCCTTTAGTATTATGTCTAATACTCATAGTTAACTATCTTCCCGAACTTAAATATATGGGGCCTTCCCCCCATATTCCACACCCCCAGCAACTTTATAAAAAAAAACTTGTAATATTCCTAATTACCACTTTAAAAACACTTGGCGGGTCAGTAGAAATCAATATTTAAGAATATATATATATATATATATATATATATATATATATATATATATATATATATATATATTTATATATATATATATAAACCAAACTAAGCATATAAAATTGTGTCCGCGAAAGTCACTATTGGAATTGTAAAACAGGGTACGGGCCTAATGAACTGCTGAATATATATTTAGGAGCGGAGAGCGACCGGGAAACACGTCGTCTCTCAATTTGACTAATTTCAGCTATGATGTTTTATGTGAGAAAAGACGGATTAGTAATGTAAACAATGAGGCATTTTTGGATAAATTTAAACTGAAGAGAGAAAAGATATATATGAGGGAAAAGAGTTTATAAGGAAAAAAGAACATGAATATGAAAAGTATTAGGGCGTTGAGCATTGTTATAATATTCCTAAACTGTAAATAGCCGTAGAGAGCCTAATTTGTAAGAAGAGGAACAATCTTGATTAAAGAAGCATAGGCAAAATTTAACACCCTTTGAGGGAAAGCAATGGTATAGATATTTATGAAAAGGCAAAAGTGAATTACATGTTTATGTTTTATAAATCCGCGAAAACTTTGTATGACTACCGTTAAGCATTGCTGTACTGTGCAACCAAGTAATAATATTTGTCCTTATACGTTAGATTGAAAAATTTATTATAGCAATACAAATTAGCCAATAGTTAATACAAATATTTTTAGCATATTCATTATTTTAAAATGAAATAATTATACAAAGTTTTATATGCTGGGAAAAAGCCACATTTCGGGAATTTGAAAACTGTTTTGATACAAGACCGTTTCAAAATGTTTCGACACTACAGCCCTTTTGCTCATTGAGACCACATTTGTGTGAGTAAGAAATACATAGGCTAGGCTGGCTTCAAATGTTGTTTATAAGAAAACTGAGTTTGTTCCCATGGTTACTCATCACCGGGAATGCCAAAGATTCCTTGATAAGAAAATTGACGCATTCTAATGTACCGTGGTTGTTTCATCATTATGCTGTCCCAAAACATCGCAAAAATTAATGGTGAGTTAACTGTTTTCTATCCTATTGCATCCACCAAGCTTGTAAAAATTATGCAATGATACTTATGAATTTTTATTATGCAATTGTTGATGCGAGTAAATCTGGAGATGAAGGTAAAAATAGTAGAAAGGCTTTACATGTTATGACATCATACAGTTTTGTGAACACATGTGTGCACTTCATAAGACAGTGGTTGTTTCTTTAGTTATCAGCCTTTATTTGCAAAATGATATACGGTATATTTATGATATATAAACATGTGTGAGTGAGTGCGTGCCTGCGGCATGTGTCTGTACGTACGTGTGTACGTTCGTGTGCGTTTTTTTACAGTATCCCTATAGAAACAGCTGACACAAAATTATTTTATACTAGGACTATTATTTCAACTATAACAAATATTGAAACTGATGAATATGATGTGCGTGTGTACGCGCAAATGTGTGTGTGTAATGGGAGCCTTTCAGAGGGATTTTTCGAAAGTTTAGTATTTTTCTACTGATTGCATGTTTTCAGGAATTATGAAATTTAATTTCCTTTCTTCTCTCTCCCTTCACAGGATCTATCTAGCACTTCAAAAGTTCGTGCAAGAAGAAATCTAGAATACAAACATATTTCATCTCATTTAGAACCCAATTATTCAGAGATCGAGCAACTTTTAAACGTTTCTTCTGACCCTGAAATGTATGAACCTATTTGCACTTCAGATCAAGAGACCCAAGAAGATACAACAAGCACAGAAGAAGAGGTCTTAGAAAGAGGGACCAGAGCTAAAAAAAAGATGCATATGTCGTTGGCAAGAAGATGTTTCGAGCAACTAACTACAACATCGACTTATGTCCCATCACTGGCAGACACTGATGACAGGACCCCTTCGATGTATTGACAACGTTATTTCCCAAATAGTTTATTCGAAGAAATAACAAAACAAGCAAACATATTCTCGATACAAGCAACTGTGTAAATGTCTCAGTGAAGGAATTAAAAACACCATTTGGGATTCATATTCATATGGGCATTTTAGGGTTTTCTAAGAGTTGAAATGTATTGGTAGTCTAGTTCTAGGATTCCTCTCATTGCTGATAGTATGACTTTAAATTGGTTTTATAAACTGAGGTCAAATCTGCATTTTGTAAACAATTTTGATGATCATAAGATGGATGATAAACTTTGGAAATTAGCTCCAATCATCGATAGTATACAGAATGTCTGTAACAATTTATCGCTTAAAGAAAATTTGTGTGTCGACGGAATGATGATTCTTTTTAAAGGACAAGTATCTATAAAACAATATATATTATGTGGTTAATGTGGTTTGGTTTACAACTTCATTGTATATCAGGGTAAATCTACTATTCCAAATGACACAAAAGAAAATGTAAGACTTGCAGGTACCGTGGTTCTCCAACTAACAAAGTTTGTACCTAGGGACAATAACTTCAAATTATATTTTGATAATTATTTCGCTATGCTACAACTCATTTAGAAACTACGAGAACGATCACTTCATAGTGCTGGTACTATTCGAAAAAATCTGGATGGTAAAGATCCACTAAAGTCAAAAAAGTAACTAAAATGTGAGGGAAGAGGAGGTACTGACGAAGTTAGAGATAAATCTGGTGACATAGTAATGGTGAAATGGTTGGACAACAGGACAGTGCAGTTTACATCATCCTTTGTTGGAAAGTCACCAGTAACAAAGGTAAAACGGCGGGACAAGTCTGTCAAGAAACATATTCCAGTTCAATGGCCCCAAGTTGTAAACTAATACAATTCTCACATGGGGAGTGTTGATAAAATGGATTTTCTCATTGCACTCTATCTAAATAAAATACGTTCAAAGAAATCAACATTACGAGTTGCATTTCACTTTATTGATTTAGCGATTTGCAATTCTTGGCAAGAGTATAAAAGACAAACTCAAATACAACCTCAAAATCAAATGGACCTGCTAAAATTTAGTACTTACAAGGGAATGTCTTACTGACGAAATGTAAAAACATAAGCGCTCAACCTCTGTAATCCGGTTTCTGGCTGAAGTAAGGTATGATGAATTCGCTCATTGGCCTGAGGCACTCGACCTAACCACAGCTGCTAAATGGAAAATAGAAGATTGTTTTGTCGCCATGGCGCGTATTAAGCAGACAGCTCGCAAGTCTACCGGAGGTAAAGCTCCGCGTAAGCAATTGGCCACGAAGGCAGTGTAAGCCCTTTTGTGTAAAAATCGGATGAAAAGGCGGACGCATATAAAGGCGGTCCGCAATAAGTGTTAATTATTTATTCGTGCTAAAAACTTTACGTACACATCCCCTTTCAAGAACAGCTACTAGAAGAGGGGCCCCCAACATGGGGCAGCCCCTCAGGACTACAAAAGAATCCCCCTCCGTACCATAGGGGAGGGCACCAAAACCGGAAAAAATGGAGGTGATACAAACAATTTATAAAAAGATCCACGTGGTGCTGATCAAACTCCTCGACACTCCCAATGGTTATGCAACCATTTGCAGCACAATGGGGGACGTCGAGAGGCTGGTCTCCGACGAAGCTCAAGCTCATCTCAAGAAGATTAGGCTTGAAGCAAGTGTACCGCAGGAAATCCTGGCCCAACGAACCATCATACTAACAAAACTGCACCCAATCTTCACAGAAAATTCCTGTAAAGATATTAAAAAAGAACTCGAAGCGAAACAAGAGTGGGACTGCATCACAGCAGCGTACAAATTCGGTAAAGGAAACGGCGTGGTAAAGATTGTATTCAGTGCCATCGATATGGCAAACCGAGCCAAAAACGACGGGCTGCTCGGCTTCTACCTGAAGGTCAGCCTTGATCAAATAGTCAAAAAAGAATACATTTAAATCGACTGCTGCTTCAAATGCTATGCAGTCGAAAAACACGCCACAAAAGATTGCACAATTGCCGACCCTGCATGATCCAACTGCGCCAAAACCGGACACGGTTGGAAAGAGTGCAGGGAAAGGGTGCAAAAATGTATAAATTGTGGGGGTGACCACAGGGCCCTGGCCATGAGGTGCCCAATTCGTGAAGAGGCCATCCGCAAAAAAAGAGATAGGATGAGGGAAGAAAAAGAAGAGAGAAAAAAATTCACGTACGGGGATACGGCAGCAAGGACTACCACTCCGACGCGAACGAATATTACGAAGTTGGTCATGCCTAAGGAAGGGCAAGAAATCATGGCTATGGTCATGGTTGCCCACCTCGCAAACCTAACAAACCCCGGTACCTTCTTCTCCCACCTCAACCTTCTTCTTGAGAAGAATGGTTGCAACAAAAAGGTTTGGTTTCCCGAAAACCCAGACTCGGCGGGCCTTTTCAACCTCGAGTTCATCGAAGAAGAAAAGAAGACACCCTCAAGTAATGGGGTTAAGGAAACTGGAAAAGAAGAAGAAAGGAAAATACAAACGCCTTCGGAAGAAGAAGAGAAAAAAGGCGCAAAGAAGAAAAAGAAGAAGAATAAGAAGACTCGAGAGAAAACATCGCAGAAGCAACAATATAGTTCAGACGAGGAAGAGGAGGAGGGCGAAAGGCATGAAGGGTTCCCGCTCACCGAGACAAAAGAAATCCTCGAAAGAGGTCTCTTTTTCGACGGGAAAGACGTGGGTCTACGTGTCTTCGGCTTTCCCCTGTCCCCAGCCCACAAAGACGACCTAGAACTACTCATCATCGGCCTAGCTGCGGGTGAGTACAAATGGACGTAGGAGGGACCATACTCCAGGAAAGAAGTGTCGGCCCTACTCTTAAAATCCATAGTGTATATCAACCCTATAGACGTACATAATGTAAACATGACAACATTTAAAGCCATAACGAGTGGTAAAAAAAAATCACAAATTAAATAGTGAATACCGAAAAAAGAGCAATCAAAGTGAATAATAACTGTGAGTGAATGAACTAATCAAATTAGTAAAATAAATCTACTACTCATCATCGGCCTAGCTGCGGGTGAGTACAAATGGACGTAGGAGGGACCATACTCCAGGAAAGAAGTGTCGGCCCTACTCTTAAAATCCATAGTGTATATCAACCCTAGAGACGTACATAATGTAAACATGACAACATTTAAAGCCATAACGAGTGGTAAAAAAAAATCACAAATTAAATAGTGAATACCGAAAAAAGAGCAATCAAAGTGAATAATAACTGTGAGTGAATGAACTAATCAAATTAGTAAAATAAATCTAATTCAATGAAAAGTTATATAATGAAAATAGTAAAATAAATAAAATAAATACAAATTAAGCAAAAGTGATTAAACAGTAAATTATATACAGTAACAGAAAATCTAGTCTTAACATAAAGTAACGATAAATTAAAGTGTTACTAAACTAATTTAGTGAAAATAAATTATGTAATAAATTAATAAGCAAAAATTATAAATTTATACAATAATAATAAATCAAATCTTAATCGATTTAATGTAAAACTATATTAACAAATTACAAAAACAGAATTAATAAGCATTAAAAACTAACGTAAATATAAAGTGTAGTAAAATATAATAATCTAACGATGTGATAGAACGGTCTGAGGCCGCTTAAATTCAGCCGCTATCACATGGTTAGAAACATTGCTACCCACGTGCATCTTCGAGAGCAAGCAGGGCGCGTTATCGCCACCTGAGTCAATATTAGCCAAGGAGTTCATTCCCCCCACCCGTTTCGCCTCCATTCGTCGATCTCGCCAGATTGAGTTAGGCTTACGGGCAGATAAGGTATTTTCCCAGGCTCAACCAGAGCATTCCCCCGAGCCTCCCACTCAATTGTCCCCTACGCCAAGGAGATGGCTCCGGGTACTTATACAAAAGCATTTCCCAATAAGATCAGATCAGATCCAGATTATCTTCGCGAGGCATCAAGCCGATCCGGTCTCACCTTGTGCACCTCGAGATCCACCATTATTGTCCAGAAGAGGAAAATATCCCTTGAGTGCCAAGGTTCGTGCCTTCGAGACGCCAAGTCCACAAGGCTCCCCTGTTGTTCAGAAAGAGAATAACGTTAGGACAGCCACTGTTGTTTGAGCCCGTTGACAAGAGACGGTTCTCACCCCCTCCTTTTGTTCAGAAAAAGAACAACGTTAGAACAGCCATTGTTCTTCAAGCCCGTTCGTCAAGAAATGGCTCTCATTCCCAAGACATCACGTCAGGATAATTTGATTCCCCCTTTTTAACGTTCTTCAAGAGAACGATTGGTTTCAAAGATAACCTCCATTGTTCATCTAGAACATCCCCGATTTGCTGTCACAAAGATCGCTCGTTTCTCCGAGTCCCACTTCGCTCTCACTCTTCGAAGACAGTCCTCCCCCTTCGCTAAGGACAACCCCCCGAAGAACCCTTCTGCTCGAACTCGCCAGTGGACGGAAGATTCCTACGCATCGTCTTCCTCTGCACAACAACTTTGTAATTACGTAAGCTGAGCATTACCTTTAATTATCTAACCTTTTGTAAACCCTACCCTGTGCTTTAAATGGTTTAGCGAACCATTCCCCCCGTTTAATTTTTATTTGTTTACCTTTTTAAATCTCTCCAAATCTTAATCCTCGGATTAGTCAGATATTCCCACGACCCTTTCCATTCTCTGTTTATGTAAACATTTTCTTTTTGTGTGTTGTTGATAGTTTAATTAATAAAACTCTATTTTATTAATGACAGCCATATTATTATCGTTGAGCTCAGCTCCACTTCTTAAGCATATTGAAGATAAATAACATCGGTCAATCAGATTACCACGCACTCGAAATATTTGAATAATTCCCTCAACGAATAGTTATATATGGTATATCGTCGAGAGTCTATTCTACGACAAACGAATTAAATAAGTGTACAATAACAGTAATTTTAAGATTTTTTTGCAAATTATCCTTAACCTCTCTATAATATTTGAATTGTAAATATAAAGTGAAATAAAATAAACTAAAATTACATGAACAATAACAAATATATAACAACAGTAATCTTAAGAATGTATTGTATATTATCCTTAATCTTTGTATAGTATTTAAATTTAACTATCTTTTCCTATTCCTACTTAGTGCTTTTACCTCCTCTGCTAAAATCTATTTTCACCAGTATTTTCTATCATTATAACTACATGCACTATAAGTAATTACCCCTTTTTGTATTTAATTACTTAATAAACCGTTGAACCGTTGAACCGAACTCGAATTTTATGTAATAAATGTAAGTTTCAGCTATGCCTTCAAAAGGAATGAAATTGTTTCAGACATTTTCACATCAATAACTCAGTGTCTTCAAAATAATACTCTGTCTCTAATTCTTATAATAAAATGAAATTTTATTTTTATGGAAAGGAAAGAATATTTTTGTTTCTCAGGTATTGTTCAAATAATCTCTATTTGAACAGATTTGTTTTAAAAATGGTAAGTTGTATTGATTTGTGTTACGTCTAGTTATATTAGCTAGAGTACACATTTGTGTACTTCAGGTAAAAGCTCACAGGTAAGAATAATAAAATGAAAGTGTATATTTGGGTTGAATATTGTGTTAATTAATAAAATTTTGGCAAATTTTTTTTTCCCACCAAATCATAATTCGTGGGTGAAAGGTTATTGGAATACAACAATAACTTAAAAAAAATCACTATATTTAATTTATTTTATTGGTTATTGCCCTATCCGTAAATTTCTATCTATATATGAATCAAACAATCTATGACTTACCAAATAATAATATATTAAATTGTCACTCTTTGAACGAAATTGAATTCTGCGTAAAGCGTGACATGATTAATTAGGGTAAATGTATATTATCACCCATAAATAATGAAATATGGTAATCGAATAAATGCAGCAACTTTCGTTGCGAAATAAGGTTATATTCATGAGAGTTGTCGGTCATTTGGGACTCTACTTCTACCAGTAGTTTCTCTTTGTTTTGTTTTATATAACTATACACATTGCACTTTGACACTTTTATTACCTCTTGAGACGGGCGTAGATGCATCTTTCATTGCGTTTTACCTAATAAAATATATAATCTGAAGGTAGGATGTTGTTGTTGGCTGAAAGTGAGAGAGCCAACGATTTGTGGGTGAAGGGAAGGTAGAGTGAGAAATGATTCCTTCTCTCGGAGGGAATCAGTGGGTGTGAGGAAGGGGTCAAATATGGTTGCAACACAAGATGAACTATTACTCGCCACATATTACTGCACATAACACCCTACTGCTATGAAAAGTCAAATATCGACGTAGAATATTAATCTGAGTAGTTATTCGCATAAGAAGGAATCAAGGGATGGATGAAAGATTTTTTTCCGGTGATCTGCGGCGACCGAACTTTGTGGAAAAGTGGCTGATTAAGATAATGACGAACAAAACACATGCAATAAACTAGATCAACAGCCCTAAGTCGCGTGCTCTCAATTATTTGACTTATAACCTTATGACCATGGAATCTTACACCCTTCAAATCTTTCAAAAGCTCATTGAAACGTAAAATGGTTACCATCCGCCCGTCCGACCTACAGACTGGCATAGTAACTTATAGAGTCACGTGGAAGCGACTAAAAATAAATAATGCTGATCGGTGGATTGCCTCATTCGATGTGAAAAGTATTATAGGCCAAGGGAAAGGGCTCAAGCAAGGCTTCAAAGCCTAATAACAAAGGGGATAAGGAAAAGAACTTCTCCCCTCGGTGGTAGATTCTCTTTGTCAGAAGCTTCAAAAGGTTTGAACCAAAGCTGTTCACAACAGATCGCCGATCATCTTAAGGATATCGTGAGAGGCTTTGCCTCAATGGTCCGTGATTTAAATCGTCGCCTATTTCATTTACAGCTGCAATACTCAGTCATCCGCAATGTTAGTAATAAAATTTAAGAATTCCTCTAGTTTTGGTTATGTTAGTAAAGAATCTGATATTTATTTCCGTGATAAAACATTGAAAGTGATTTATTGTCATTTATTATTCCAACTGCCATGAACTCAATAAAAGATTTAATCATAACTCAAACAATATTACAATATTTGACGATTGATCATACGGAAATATTTATGGGATGAGATGGAGAGAGAAGAAGAATTCAATCAAAAAAGGATTTTATTCTGAAGTTTCTCTATTAGAGTCTCTTCAGGGAATAAGGAATCTTCATAGATTTGCAGCCTTATATGTATTATATACGTGCAGATTAAACTTAAACTAGCTTGCTCATTTGAACTTATATGGGGCTGTCAATTTTTCAAGATACCGCATTCACTAAAAAAGCGTATTAACCAAAGGTCGGGGCAATGTTTGTTTACGATCTTCCACCTCTCTATTGGAAAATATAGTAACATATTTAGTCAAGTTTAAAAAAATAATAACAATGAAAATATCACCGAGAAAATACGATATATTTTTAAGTAACCAAAACGATCGCTAATGAATTAATTATAATAGCTAGCGCGCATAGTATATAAAATATATCGATGATGATTCTTGCTAATTTGTTAAGAATTCGTGGTCGGCTTGTCTGTTTTTTTGACGCGCAAGAAATTCCGTGCGCGTTTGTATGGAGGCGATAATATTCTCGCGTAAATTTAAATTATATAATCGCTCGTAGTGAGATCCACGTTACGTCAGCGATAAAAGAAACTAAATTCTAACGCTAAGGTAACATATGTTTGTCGTATATCCTTCACTGGTAGGACGAGCGGATAACCAGAAATTATTTAAAGCCGACTGGATTGAACAGTGGTCGTGCAGGCTGCGAGTTCCACCACTATCAGGCAAATGCAGAGAGTGCAAAACAAAGCAGCCCTGCTGATAGCGGGAGCGCGCAGGGCAGACCGTATTCGGCAGACTGATCTGCACGCAAGAGCAGGTCTGAAGTCATTGAATATGGAACTCCAGAGGCTAGGGAGTAAGACCTGGGACAAAATCGAGGAAGTAATAATTCCAAATATGGAAATTGATCTCGACATTCCGAGAGCGGATAAGGGACGCGCCACTAGGCCAGCCCGACTCCCAAGTAAAAGAATCTGCTCCCGACAGAACTTAATTGGACTCTTCACATGTAAATGACAACCGAAAAAGAAGAACAAGATGCGAAGTGCCCACATCCAAAACCAAACAACAAAGAAATAGACAAAAGAGGCGAAATGCCCACATACCGGTAATACAAAAATAAATTATCATAAAAATTAAAAGATACAAAAAAAATAAAAAATAGCAAATATAACACTTGAAAGGCTAGAATGCCGTGACGGAGGAAATAGAGTTCATATATATATATATATATATATATATATATATATATATATATATATTTATATATATATATATATATATATATATATACATATATATATATATATATACATATATATATATATATATTTTTTTAAAATCCGTGCAGGGAAGCGATTTGAACCAGGCACACTGAGGCAGCGAGCACCGCTTTGATCACAGTTAAAAGTATGCCGTTAGTACACTACGCTACGCAGAGAACCAAAAAATTGTCTATTTCTTTCATAGTCTCCGTTCGAGCTGGCGAAAGTGTTCCTTAAAAGCTATTCTATTCAGAGAAATTTTTGGTTCTCTGCGTAGCGTAGTGTACTAACGACATACTTTTAACTGTGATCAAAGCGGTGCTCACTGCCTCAGTGTGCCTGGTTCGAATCGCTTCCCTGCACGGATTTTTTCGAAAAAAGGTAATAAATATATATATATATATATATATATTTATATATGAAAAACTCACAAAGTATCACGTGAGGGTAGAAAATGAATGCAATGTCCTTATCAAGGATAACTACAAGAAATAATATTTTATTAGAGGTATATATACGAAAGAAAGTATGAAAGACCGCCTCAAAAACAAGAAATCACCAATGAGGAAGACGGAAGGGGAAAGGTAAAGATTCATTTTAAGAATTACAAGAAGCAGGTAATAAGGTTAAACTGAGAAAACGGAAATGGTAACAGATTCAAAGAAATGGAGATAGCCTAATGAGGGAGATTATAAGACACGAGAAGCGAAAAGCGGAGAAAATACAATGTACATAACAGAGCAGTAACAATTAAAAAAAAAATGTCGCCACATAACTAAAGATTGTATATAAAAACTAAGAACAAAAGTCAGAACTAATTTCTTTAAGTATTAATCTTTTAATTATAGCATCTATTTTATATAAGCCAGGGGAAAGGTGATAATGGTCTCAACGCGATTGTGAGGGTGCCCATTCCACCCACACCATAAATCTCATGCTTCCAAAAGCAAGGTGTTTGCTCGTTTGTGCTACCACTCGGAAGAGAAAGTGGGATATCAACGGAGTGGAAATACAGCATGGTTGTAGCCTATGAACAAAAAGACCTTGATAGCCAACCGCACCACTTCTTTTTCCTGTTTCATTGCTCCTTCATTGCTCGATTTACACATCCAAGTCTCTATGTCATAAGAAAACAACATCTAGTTTCTAACAAATGAATATTAGTTAGGACACGAAAAAAATATTCATTGGTCAACATAAAGTACTAATTTTGTGTAATAGTATGTATTGTATTTTTGATGTTTTGCTTTTGCTGATTTACATTATTTATATAATTATTCACCAAATTATCTCTTATCTTTCTATTACATAGTAAAATGGTGCTTGTTTTGCAGATTTTAAACGTATTGTGTTCGTTACTTTCACAACACTTTATTTTTTATTTTGTTGGCCAAAAGCAGCATCTGGGAATAGCTTGTAGTCGTGAACAAATAATTCTTGAAATTTACTTTTTTTTTACCGAGTGACACCAAATGCATAAATGGGAGAAGAATACAATAGAAGTGTAACAGGTAATATAAAGTAAGTAGTATATAAATAATGTATGTCTATTCTTATGACATTAGATGTAAAAATTTGCCAAATTATGGCTAAAAAACCCCAAAACGGTTAAGGGTCCGTGTTTGGTATGGTATTAATATCAGGATAGAAGGAACGTAATGTGTAATGTTGTATAGTATAGTGATTAGCATGGTTGCCCGCCAACCGTTGGTTCGGCAGTTCAAACCTCCGTCCGGATTCTTTTAAAGCTGACACTATTTACTAGGAGACCTTCTCCGTGACTGGGCATCACGGTGGGGACGGGTAGGTGGAGATCGTAGCAATGACAGGCAGTCCACCTAAGAGAAGGATAATTCTGACTTCAAAGCCCTGGAGCCACAGGCATAATTTTCCTCTTCCAGAAGATCCTCTGGGAGTATAGTACAGTTTTAGATATAAAATGATTAAACTAGTACTATTTTATAGTTTAGGAATGCTACAATGAGTAAGTATACATTGATATTAGAAATTATAAAAATATTGTTCATATTCATCTTCGGCATTCACCTCTATTTCCTATCATCTTAAAATGAACAATATATATATACCTGTTTTACTCTATGAGTTTCATAAAGGTTTCAATAAAAGTACAGTGGAAAAATCCATTCCACTATTATTGAAGAGAGTTTCAAAGGTTGTTTTTCCTGGTTCTGAAGTTGGGATTTCATTCTAAAAGACAGACCAAAAGAAGGTCTTCAAAGAGAAATTTATTTTAAAGAGTTAGAAACTTTTGTCCAAAAAAATCCTTCTACAACTTCAAGAGATCTCACAACATAATTTTTAACGTAAACCATACGACTCTCCTATGCCAACTAAAAGACAATTGGATAGGTTCCAGTGATTGGAAAATGCGTCCCGCACGAAGTGTCCACGATGAATCTGCAACATAGTATTGCTTGCCCTGAGTGATTGCTTTTACGACACCTTCTGGCATTATTTGGACAGTCATGTTAATAGTCATAGGAATTGGATCCTTTATCATTACATTAAACGTTGCCGTCATGGATGGGTCAAGGAAGCAGAATTTCTCAACAAACAAGAGGAATTCACCCCAAAATGTTCATTTGAATTGATGGTGGGATATTGAAGAAATTTTCCATTACGAAATTTTAGACAACAATTAAACAATTAAGGCAAAATTCTACTGCTTTCAAATTTGTCGCATAAAAGCCACTTTGGGCCAAAGGTGTCCCTCCTTAGTCAAAAAAATAGTTTCGCCTTCGTCACGATAATGCTCCTCTTCACACATCTCGAATAAACAAAAATCCTTTGGAGGAGCTCTGTTAGGAAATATTGCTTCATCCTCTATATTCTTTTGACCTTGCTGCTTCTGATTATCACTTATTTAGTGGATTACATACCTATTTGGGTGGTCTTAGGTAAAAAAAAGAAGTGGTTGAAAAGGACCTGGACTTATATCTTGCAGCAAAACCAAAAGTACTTTACAATCGTGCAATTTATAAGCTTGTTGAGAGTAGGAATCAGGATCTAGCAAGGAATGGTGATTATGTTTATAATTAAATATTTTCATAGTAATAAGTTTTATTCATTTTTAATATATACTCTATAATTGGACATTACTTTCGTTTCAACCCGTTATTTTCTACAAATATTTGGATGCTTGTTCTGAATGTATATTTTTATTCCCAATGCCTATTTCTTAAATAGGTAGTTAACTGTCAGTAAATTAAAAAAAATAAAACTGTATATTAGAATTTTACCTATTTTTCTTTTCAATCGTATAATAACATTTTTGAATTGATCATAATTACCCAAAAGTTAAGGAAGGAATCAATATTCACTTCAAGCTGTCTGCTTTATTACGATGATATTTTAAATTTAAACAAGTTTTAGATAATTTAGAACTAGGCAATACAGAGCTTTCTGAATTCAATTTATATCTGGTAATTGATCCCAGAGTCCTTTCGTAGCAGAAATTTTTTGGTGAAAGGTGAAATAACTGTCTGGCGTGAAAACATATAAGTATAAATAAAGAAAAGTAATCATTATAACGTCTGGTGCCTGTCTAGTCACTAGTGTGAAAGAAAATAGCGTTGATTGATAAGTACATAGCATTAGATTAGCAGCCTGTCAAAGATGAAAGAAATAGAGATCAGATATATATATATATATATATATATATATATATATATATATATATATATATATATATATATATATATATATGTATATATATATATATATATATATATATATATATATATATATATATATATATATATATATAGAGAGAGAGAGAGAGAGAGAGAGAGAGAGAGAGAGAGAGAGAGAGAGAGAAAGAGAGAGAGAGACGGGTAAGACGGAAAGAACCCGCGATCGGCTTCTTTTGAGGTAACTTCTGTTTGATAAAACGCCCTATAACGAGCCTAATTGTAACAACGAGATGTACCGCAAGATGGCGCGAAGTTTTAATTTAAATCCCGGCGCCTCTATATTGCTAAAGTAAAATCCATTTCCGGCGCCTCGGTGAAATTCACTTCCCGCGGGCCCGTATAAATAGTTAGGCGTTGGCCTGAGTAAGATTACACTGCTGTATTTGACTCAGCTCATCCGCACCGAACATGCTCCCTACATCCTTCCTTTCGATGCTAGCAGTGGTTGTTCGAAGATCAATTGTATTCTTCTTTGTAACCTTAAGCAGGCCGAGTACTAATCGGCCAAGTGCAAACCCAACCGTGCCGTTGAAAAGCAATCGAGCTCGACGCTCCCCCTCCCCCATTTAAGCCCCAGAACAACCCTGAATGGTAGTTTCTCTTTTGTCGGTCGTGTACGTTTGTGTGTACGTGCTCACGGTTCTTGCCTGGAACTGACGTGTGTATGCCTTTTTCCCATTTAGTTAGTTTGTATTTCTATGTTATTTACATTATTTTATTTTGTTTGTAAGGTAGTAAAGATTATTTTGTTTGACCAGTTTGATATCCAGAACCTCTTAGTTAGTTGATTTGATTCGGCCAAGGAAAATAGTGACTTTTACTCGATTTAGAACAATCCACGTTTAAAGTGTATCGTTCAGGGTATGGCCCAATCGCAGACTGTCCTGCGGGCTTGCCACGTTCCCTTCTGAGTCCAAAAAGCAAGCGGAGTTCAGGAGATCTAACCTGACCTACGAAATAGCCTATATATATCGATTAGTTAAGAATCTTAAAATGCTGGAACTGGAAAGGTTTTTATAGGTGAATTGTTTTCCGAAATAACGACCGACTTAATATGTAAAAGAAAAATTTAAAAAACGCTTTCCTGACAGACAATTGGTTAATTGTGAGATGTTAAGAGATTTGATTAATATATTCTTTCAAAATGGATGCATAGCAGATTTCTCAAGAAATAAACAAATATTGGCTAGTTACGAAGCATCTTATATAGCTATAAGGAACTGATTAAAACTGTATCGATATAAAATTACGGCTACACACGAAGGGCAAGTACCTGAGTATGGAAGCACTTACAATATATTGTGAATGTTTTTATAATTTCATCCAAAGCGTAGTTTTATCTTACTTTGTGAAATTACTATCAAAATATGCGAATTTGGTGTTCGGAAAACCCCAAAGATATTCCAAACCATAATTTTATATCTGGGCTGCTCCAGCCCCCTCCAATTAATTCGTTTATTTTCATTTCATCGTACGAATTAATGATGGACGATATAGTGACCAGATATTATCTCTTGTTTTGCTAAACTAAATGATAAGGTACGTACTTATTGATAATTTCAAAAGGATGGCGAAAAAACTATTGATATTAAAACACCGTCCCACTTCTTTGTCTACTAACTGAGAAGAAACAATTTTGTGTGCTAGCAAACCATCACATTTTTTCACACCTACTGTAACGGTTATATGATACTGCATTAATTTTTTTTCTTTGGATAGAAATGTACATAGATCACCCTGTGTAATGTTCCATAGAACAAACAAAATAACTTCAAAAATTTCTGGAACTTTTACTAAAAATAACAATTTGTATTCAGTTCAAGTAGATACAATTGAGAAGAGGAAAGCAACGAACAAAAAAAGTGTCAGACACAAAAATCTGAGCGACATTCTTTGGAATGAATTTAAAATTTGTCTATATATTTATATATTAACACATTTTGATCACAAAACTTCATGATTTGTAATATAAAGGTGAATCAGCTTATTGTTCTCCTTGATAATTAATAAACAACAAAAGTTTTGATTAAGAACGACAGTTTTTATTCAGACCAGCGTGCTCCATCCTTCAGCAAAGATCGACAAAATATTACCTTAACACATTTATTATATAAAAAGAAACTAACGTAAAACGAGAGAAAGAGTCAGCCCAAATTTTTAATTTAATCCCGTGGTTAGGACGCCTATTCTCTCCCAGATAGGTATCACCTGAACCATAAGATACCACTTAGACGCCAAAATTGAAGAAACAACAATGTAAATAACAAAAATATCAGAAAGAGAGATATAGAAAAAAGCTCCCAAACGAACATGTACTAATTTAACAAATATATTCAGATC